>OZ030024.1:33927500-36327500 GCA_964023405.1 Apodemus agrarius
ATATGGTCACTTGATCTTTGATAAAAGAACTACAACCATCCAGTGGAAAATAGATAGCCTTTCAACAAATTATGCTGGTTCAACTGGAGGTAAACATGCAGAAGAATGTGAATTGATCCACTCTTATTTCCTTATACTAAGATCAACTCCAAGTGGATCAAGGACCTCCACATAAAACCAGACACCCTGAAACTAACAGAAAAGAAACTGGGGAAGACCCTGGAGGACATGGGCACAGGGGGAAAGTTTCTGAACAGAACACCAATAGCTTATGCTCTAAGATCAAGAATTGACAAATGGGACCTCATAAATTTACAATGTTTCTGTAAGGCAAAAGACACTGTCAAAAGGACAAAATAGCAACCAATAAATTGGGAAAAGATCTTCACCAACCCCACATCCAACAGAGGGTTAATATCCAATATATACAAAGAACTCAAGAAGTTAAACCACAAAGAACCAAATTACCCTATTAAAAAATGGGGTACAGCTAAACAAAGAATTTTCAACAGAAGAAATTCAGATGGCTGAGAAGCACCTTAAAAGATGTTCATCATCATTAGTCATCATGGAAATGCAAATCAAAAGAACCCTGAGATTTCAGCTCACACTGAATGGCTAAGATTAAAAACTCGAGAGACAACAGGTGCTGGTTAGGATGTGGAGAAAGAGGAACTCTCCTCCACTGTTGGTAGGATTGCAAGATGGTACAACCATTCTGGAAATCAGTCTGGCATTTCCTTAAAAAATTGGGCATTACACTTCCAGAGGACCCTGTCATACCACCCCTGGGCATATACCCAGTGGATTCCCCTGCATGCAATAAATACACATGCTCCACTATGTTCATAGCAGCCTTATTTATAATAGCTAGAAGCTGGAAGGAGCCCAGATGTCCCTCAAAAGAGGAGTGGATACAGAAAATGTGGTATATTTATACAATGAAATATTACTCAGCAATTAAAAATAATGAATTCAAATAATGTAGTCAAATGGTTGGATCTGGAAAATATTATCCTAAGTGAGTTAACCCAATCACAAAAGAATACACATGAAATGCAATCACTGATAAGTTGATATTAATGAGCCCAGAAGCTTTGAATACTCAAGGCACAATTAGAAATTCAAAAGATTCCCAAGAAGGAAGGAGAGGACCCTGGTCCCGAAAAGACTGGATCCAGTCTTGTAGGAAAGTACCAGAACAGAGAAAGGGTGGTGGTGGGTGATTAGGGAATGGGGGGAAGAGGACTTATGGGACATATTTCTATAATACTATCTGGCTTTAATAAAAGCCAAGTGATAAGGAACTTGTCTAAAGGATGGGATCTTACACTATCTTGCCATCTTACATATGGGCCTACTTGGAAAAACTCAAGGAAAATGCTCTGAAGTGTTCAAGCCTTCATAGTCCTCTACCAATGTATGGGATTATTGATAAGAGGAACAAAACAGGAATACTCCTAATATCCTGGATGACCTGGGTTTGTGTTCAAATTCTGACTTATTTTTCAAATGATAGACAATAGAAAATGGACACAGATGCAAGATCTCCTCCCGCCCCACTGAGTTCCATACCAACTCATATCCTCGCATTTTCCATGAGTTAACAGAGAAGGGAGAACCAAGTCCTGCAATAAATACAAGGAAGGGGTTTTCTACACACTCTCCACTCATAAACCAAGAGCACTCCACTTAAGTATCTGAACCCTAGGGAACAATTAAGTTCCATGTTCCTTTCCAGACACAGCCTTTTAGTAATACAAGAAGCAAAGAAGCTTCACTAAGGATCTGCCCCAACTTAGTAGTAACTTTCAGACCTTGTCTATAGCTGACAGTTTCATATGGAAAGACCTGTATTTCATCTCTCACCCTAAGGAAGACCAGAGGAAAGGGAAGAAGATAAAAGCCAGGTGGATTGAACTATTTAATCAAAGTCCAAATAAGTTCTCTTAGGAACCCACTGCTTGAAATTATAAGCTTAGCAGGAATACATAGATGAAGGATGATAATAAAGTCTCATCGCAAGGATAAAGTTGTATTCTAAAACCCTCAAAGAAGGAAAGAAAACCCAGCCAGATTTCCAAAGAAGCTAACTGAAGCTCATAGAATAGTCAAGAACCTTGCTCCCTCAGTACCAGAGGACCAAGTTCTTCTTGGTCAGTATCTCATTACACAGTCAGTCCTTGACATCCTTAGAAAACTTCAGAAGTAGCATCAGGACTTCAGACTTCACAGACTCAGCTGCTGGACATTGCCTTCTTGGCCTTCTACAACTAAGATCTGAAAGAAGACAAAGGGGGGCAGAGAAAAGAGATTCAGATGTCTGCACCTGCCCTTGTAGATGCCCTTTCCTGGGACTATTAAAGGAAGTACCCCTCTGGTAAGTATCAGAGATCATAGGATAAGCCAGACCTGCTTCCCAATGCACAGCCCATGCAAGAGTGCATCAAATGCCCCCTGCAGCAATGTCTATTATGTAAGGACTTAAAGGTCTTCCATTTTCAGAGAAGGAACAGGGCAACCTCTGATCTGATCACCTTACAGAACAGAATAATCCCACGAAAAAAATAGATCACCATGCAAAATTACCCAAAGACAGCATTATCTTTTCTCCAAAGATAGAGATGAAAACATTCTTCTTGATTTTAATGTTCATGCTCTGACATGTGTTATGATGTGTTACATGTAATATGTCTCTTCATAGAACTGTGACATTCTGAGTCTAATAGAGTATGGGACATAATTCAGTCTAGTCCTAGAAATCCAAAATTAACTGAAGAACAAAACTTGTGGTCTTTTCCTTTTTACATTTTAATTATATATTAAAATTTTATTTGGAGCACACCTAACTTAAAATTTGTGTGTATGCACATACATGCATATGTGAATATGAACTCAAGTGTTTTGAGGATATACTAAAATCTCTTATAAACATACATAGGTTGAGAACCTTCTATACTCTAAACTTCTTAAAACCTATTAATATGGTATTGTTGGGTCTTTAAGCATGTTTCATAAACTCTAAAGTATGTTAAATGATGTTTATTTCAAATGATGTTCATTAAGTCACAAGACAAAAATTTTATTGTTATGAAATTTAGCTTCATAGTTATTCTATTCTATTTTATTTTGTTTTATTTTGTTTTGTTTTGTTTTATTTTATTTTATTTTATTTTATTTTATTTTATTTTATTTTATTTTATTTTATTTTATTTTATTTTATTTTATTTTATTATTTTATTATTTTTGGTTTTTCAACACAGGGTTTCACTGTGTAGTCCTGGCTGTTCTGGAACTCACTCTGTAGACCAGGCTGGCCTCGAACTCAGAAATCCGCCTGCCTCTGCTTCCAAGTGCTGAGATTACAGGCATGCACCACCACACCTGGCTCAGCCTCATAGATTTTAATAGGGATTTTCTTCTAAAACAGATTCTTTTGAAAATTGAAATTTTCATGCTGGAGAAATGGCTCAGAGATTAAGAGCACTGAGTGTCCTTAGTTCAAATCCCAGCAACCATATGGTGGCTCACAACTATCTATAATGAGATCGGATGCTCTTTCTCAAGCCAGTTACAGTGTATTTACATATAATAAATAAATAAATCTTTCAAAAGAAAAAATTGAAATTTTCTTTTGCTTCTTAATATTCGTATCTTAGTTAGGGTTTTACTGCTGTGAAGAGACACCATAACTAAGGCAATTCTTACAAAGAATAACATTTAATTGGGTCTGGCTTACAGGTATAGCGGTTCAGTCCATTATCATCAAGGTGAGAACACGGCAGTAAGTAGACAGATGGAGGGATAGAGGAGCTTAGAGTTCTGCATCTTTCTGCATCTTGTTCTGAAGTCCACCAGAAGAACAGCTCTCAGGAAGCTAGGACAAGGTTCTTAAAGCCCACCACCACAGTGACGTACTTCCTCCAACAAGGCTGCACCAACTCCAGCAAGTGCCACATCCTGGGCCAAGCATATCCAAACTACCACAAATGGTAAAAAAAGAAAATGCTATAAAGTGTAATCATATAAAATATGATAAGGATAGTTATCATATTTTATCAAATATTTCTAAGAAATGAACATTTTGAAAATCCTTTTACTAGGTTAATTGCTGTTGATTTCGTTTCCAGAATATTTTTAAATACAAATGATAAATGTAAGATTTTTATCAGTGATATATATGGAATGAAGGATACGTGTGTGTGTGTGTGTGTGTGTGTGTGTGTGTGTGTGTGAAAAATCTTTATGGTAAATGTCTTTTGCCCAATAGAAGTTACAGAACTGTAATCCAAACAGTTATTGGCATTCTGGGTCTGAGTAAGCTTATTCTGTGTGCAATGTAAGAGGAGGCTATGTTACTAAGACTGACCAAAGCAATTACTAATCGCTTACCATTTTATTGTAACTATTTCATTGTTAACTGCAATTGTAACATTTAGATATTGCCTGTAAGCATGTGCTCTCCTCTTTAAATGCAAAAATTAAAAATAAAACAAACACAAATGTTCAAGGTTCTTGTCTAATTTAAAACTGAAGGGGAGAAATGGTTAGTTTGAAGCCAAGCTGCTGAAACCTGCTCAGCCTGTCTAAGGCCTCAGCAACTATTTGTCCATGAGAGCTAAGTCTTTGACTTTGTGGGTATCATGGGGGAAAAGATCTAAGGGACTGGACAGGGAGGAGAAAATAATCAAAACATTATATGAAAAACAATTTTTAAGGATCAAAACTATATAATCATTGAATGGTAGTATTACCAACAGAAATAATTATGAAGAACCAAAAACAATGCAAGGTTTTATATATTATAGGTATATATATATATATATATATATATGTGTGTGTGTGTGTGTGTGTGTGTGTATACATATATATACATATATATATATACATGTATACATATTTAAAATAAAATAAATATATTATATCACTGATAACAATCTTACATTTATTATTTGTATTTAAGAATATTCTGGAAATGAAATCAACAGCAATTAACCTAATAAAAAGATTTTCAAAATGTTCATGTATATTTAAGGCGTTAAGACTTTTTTCTTGTTCAAAGATATTTGTCTTTCCATCCATCTTTTCTTTCTTTTTTTAATAAAATATATTATTTTAACATTTTAATTTGAAATGTACATTGAGGGTCAGAATGTATGAATATTCAGATACTATGAAAACTTTAAAGCAAATATATTTTAATGGGCCAATTAAATGAGCCCGAGGATTCACAAGGAAATATTACAGCCTTCACTTATTTCTCCAGTCAACAAATTCTCCATTATTCATGTATAGCCAAACATCCTCAACACCAGATATGTGACAATGAACAGAAAAGTTTATTCTGTCATCAGAGTTGGATTTAAATGAGAAAATAAACAAATGCAAAACATTAGTGTTAATTATGTCAAAGCATAGTTATAAGTTGAGAACATAGCAAAGTGCTTGTGGTGTTAATATAGGAGGAGAGGTACCATTTTACATGAATATTTATTTAAAAAAATAACTCTTTTTAGAACATACTTCAAATGTGACCTGAAGAATGACAAGGTGCTGATTTTATTGTGGGCAACTGTTTTCAAGAAATCAGGATGTTATCATAGATAACCATGTGGTAGAAGGGAAGATAAGAATACAAGGATAACTAAAGTGATTATAGTGGCAAATATCCTGATTTCTACTATGAAAGTAATAAAACTACTATCTAACAAAGATGAGGATTGATCCAAAGCTAAGCTGATTTTTCATCTATTAATGGTTAGAGGTATCCAAATCCATTTGTTTTTAAATTTCTGATATTACGCGCGCGCGCGCGCGCGTGTGCCTGTGTGCGTGCGTGCGTGCGTGCGTGCGTGCGTGCGTGCGTGCGTGTGTGTGTGTGTGTGTGTGTGTGTGTATAGAGAGAGAGACGGAGAGACAGAGACAGAGACAGAGACAGAGACAGAGAATTTCATTCAGTACATTTTGATGACATTCTTTCCTCTCCTCAAACTCATACCAGATCCTACCACTACTTCCCAACTTCATGCTCTTTATATCTCTCTTTAAAAACAAATAAAAAATAAAAAATAAAGTCTTCTTTGTGTTGGCCAACTACACCTGAGCATGGGGCCTGCCCAGGAGTATATTTGGTATACCTAGTGTTATTCCACTGGGGGGAAAAATGATTTTCCCTCTCCACTTACTTGTCAATTGCAAATAGCTTCTTGGTTAGTAGTGGGACTTTATGCCCCTCCCCTTTCTCTGTGTTGGATTTTGTGTGGTTTGACTGTGTGCAGGTCTTTTACATACTGTCACAGTCTCTAAGAGCTCATAAGGGCATTGTGTCTAAAGCATGCTGTTTCCTTGGAGTCACCCATCACCTCTGGCTCATCAAGTCTTTCTTCCTCTTCCTCTTCATCTTCATCTTCTTCATAAATCCCTGAGCTCTGAGCCTTTGATAAAGACATTCGGTTCAGGGCTGAGTATTCTACTTTCTTCCTAATCTACTCTACCATTGTTTTCCTTCTTAAAATTGTCCTTTTTATTCTCAGATGGTCTCAATATACAAATACTAATGTGGTTATTGTTGCATGCTTGTCTACAATCCAAGGAATCTCACTCCTGAGAGGGAGCTATGAAAGGCTAACTATCCTGGCATGCTCAGAGTCATGGCTTTCTTGTCTCCTGCTTTTTCTGCAGTCATCAATAGGTGTGACCCTGTTGTTCTTGCTTAAATGTTACAGCTTTAGTTTGTTTGTGTCTTCTCTAATTCAGTAGTTTCAAACTAAACTTGTGATGCAGAGATATTCTAGACAATTCATACAAAAGGAGATCAAAAATTCTCCAATCAATGGACAAACCAGAATGTGTGTATCTTAGTTTCATTTCCTGTTGCTATGATAATTCATGGAACCTATATTCACACATATCTACACACACACACACACACACACACACACACACACTGCACACCAATAATGAACATACTTAGAAAATTAAATAAGCATAACACATAATGATATTGTATACTTTTCCATATAGACTATACTATACAACCATCCTATACAACATGGACATGTTGATAAAAAAATTTAAGGAAGAAAGAATTTATTTAGCCCATAATTCCAAATTACAGTCCATTCTTAAAGGGAAGTCAAGATGTCAGGAACTTGACTACTCACCAGTACCTTTTCTAAAGCATTTCTAATCTTAGCAAGTAATCACATAAACTGCCCTTTTTCAATCAAAATAGAAACCAAAACCTAAGTTTAAAAGATAAAATTTGAACTTGTGCATCTTGCTCTAAGATACCTAGGGGAAAATTATATGTGCCTCTCTCTTTAAATATTTAACACACCTTTTCTAGAGACCTTCTTTGTAATGATGTTCTCAGTAGGGAAAACAATGTCCTGCCAGCAAATGAAATATTGCTGTTTATAAGTAATGTGATGGCACTGAGGGATTCAGAATGAAATGATAAACATCAAGCGATAAGGGCTTTATCTTTCTGTTGTGTTGCTGCTAAATAACACTTAACAGTAGATCCCAGTTGAGGGAATCTACTGCAGGTTTTGACTATGCACAATTTCTATCACATTTCCCAAGGTTAAATGTGTTGCCTTGAGGCAGCTGCTCAAAATGATAAAGGGGACACTGTAGGACAGTGGCGCTCTTTGTAATGTTAATAACCCTTGATTCTCATATCTGATGCAACTCTGGGGAAATCTGCGGCTTCCAGACTTTAAAATCATAGCTCAGTTAAGTGTACATTACTGCATTTTTTTTTAATTTGGCAAAAGCAATAGTACTGAGTACTACATATTTAGATAATTTCATTTTTTTAATCTCTCTAAGATGAATGTCCGCAGAATAACATGGATAGATAATTAATGTGATCTTTTGATGGAAAAGTAGATGGTATTTTATTTCAAAATTATATATTTACATGCTTATAGAATTCATTTTTATGATATAAACTAACCTGGGTAGTGATCATTTATCCTATTTTGTGCTCAGTTGTTAAGATTTATGCCCCATCTGGTCTCAGAGGATAAGTGAGAACATCTGCAAAATTAGGCAAGTAAGACAAGTCCAATCAGAAAATAGCACAAATAATAAGTGCGTTAGACTGAAACTTAGTGCAGGTACAACTTTGAGTGGCAGGGCATGGGGTGTTATCTATATTCTCTACCTGCTAGGTTTTTAAAAGGTTAAAAAAGTAACAAATATATTGACTCATAAATCTCTCAGCCTCACCTTTGTTCTTCCAGTAGGAAGAAGCAGACTAATCTACCTAAAGATGGCATAGCAGCCATTTTCATTCGGGCAGATCAGAGGAGGGACATTTGCCCCTGGTTGCCTCCCAGAAGAGTTACCACTGGTGCAAAACAGTCCTTCATTTGTGGGTATGGACCTCCATGGTTGATATGGGTGTTTGGGACTATGCCATTATTCAAACAAGCACCCTTATCACACTGCCTTTGTGTCTATGAATAGGTCATCTGGTACGTTTAAGGCATCATCCTCCTGGGTTGCCTCTGCTGCTATAATGCTAAGCCAAATAAAAGCTTCTCTCGATGTTAAAAAAAAAAACTATTTTTGATCTTTATTACTTGATCAGACTGAGCTGGTAACAGTAGCAGAGGGGAGTCGGCAATAGAAACAAGAGTCTCAGAGCAAGAGTCAGGTAGGCCAGTGGAAAGCAGAGGAGATGATGGATGTGAAGAACTGAATAAGAGAAACTGTGGACCCTGGTTACTAAAAGATTCCAGAGAACAGCAAAAGTACCTCAGCTCTCCTGGTCTCCTAAGAGCTGTAAGGCCAGCCTCTGCCAAGGCTAGCGGGGAATGTCAACTCCCCAGGCTGAGAGCTGTACCACCTACTTCTATCAAGAGCTTCAAGTTTAACACTCCAACCCTTGATCTGCAACTCTTGACTCCACAGAGTTTGAGAATCCAAGCACCACCCAATACCCATTAGATGGAGTCACCCAGAACTCTAGCGTTAGATGATACCACTACCCCAACACACACACACACACACACACACACACACACACACACACACACACACCATCACCACCACCACCACCACCACCACCTATGCTACCTCTTGCTCCTTGCTACCACTTTTGCCAAAGTTGAGAATTACAGAAACTGCCAGATGCCGTGAATGCTGGTGGTTCATTTCCAGAGCAATAAGCTTCTGATGTTAGTGCCCAACACCAGTAGTCTCTGGCTCCTAAAGCCCAAACAAGCAAACCCTTTCCTCTCTAAGTGTAAACCTCTTGATTTGTGAGCCCAACCTCTCAGTCTTAGGTACTGAGATTATCAGCACTGGAAGAGAGTCTCCTTGCCTACCAAAGTTTCTATGTGAGCAGAGTAAAAACATTTCAGTCAGCTGGTTAATAACTCCTTCCATTAACACACTGATTTGAACTCCCTTTGCAGAGAGTGAGTTAATGACATACTACACTTAGAAACCACTGCTCTACAGGGAACAGTGTGTTATTAGTCAATTCATGCTTACTTTGACTCTCCATAAATGCAGAGTGCAAACAAAAATACACCACAATCTGTATTGTGGCGATAAAACTTTAGGGTCATTTTGCAAATCTCTCAATAAGTGGAGGTAAAAAGCGAACTCTGCAACACTCTCAAATATCAGTACCTTTTAAATAATGGAATTTTCCTCCCTCAAGATGACTGAAGCACATAGAGAAATCATTTGTTCTTATTATGTCATTGACAGCATCTCCTTTTCTGCATATATGTTGTCCTGATTATCATCTAGTTATCTCCTCAGTGTGCATATATATGATAATGCTCCATTTTTATTTTGAATTGCAGCCATTTGTAACCATTACAGTCGCATTTTCAGTAGCCAAATAAGATGACATCAGAATATCTGGGCACGAATCACTGTTGAAGACACAAGAAAGATCTTACTACAAGAATATCTGTGGTTTAGTAAGGGCAAAGACATGGAATCTGTTTTTTAAAATAAGTCAAAGCTGGTAGAAAATATAAAGTTAATCTGATTGCTGTAGAATGTGGGGGGGCTCTGCTTGCAGAAGGTCATAGAATGATAGGAATGAAAGGAAGTTTGATAACATGCCAGGTATAAACTCTGCCTCTAATCCTAATCTTTAGGTCTGTCTTTCCCCAACTCTGGGGATTAAAATAAGGAATTTAACTAAATGTTAAAGTTTGCAACTAGATCAGACTTCCCTCCTGTGGTATAATTATTCCTTTTTTTTCAGTGCTACAAATTAAACTCAATACCTCACACATGTAGGCAATATAAGCACTCTCCTTCCTGCTATGCTACATCCACAGCTCCTACAGAATCACTCAGGGACAGTCTCCATCAAGACACCTGACAGGGGCAGCCTTAAAGCCTGGCTCAGCATGGTGACTCATACCTGTCTGTAATCCTGGCACTCAGAAGCTGGGACAGGGGTCCGTGAATTCTACTTCAATCTGAGATACATAATTAAGACAGACAAAGATTCTTAATTCTCCAGCGTCTACCCTTGCTCTTCCAAAAGCTCTTCTGACTGCTGAGTCTCCTCGAATGCTCAAGTTTGCCTTGTGGCATCATCCTGTCTCTCAGCATAGACACCCTGTAGTTGTCAGATAGCCACAATAGATGGTGTCTTATAAACAAGCAAGCATGATTATCTAATTTCAACAGCAAAATGTACTGATCCCTATTTGTCTTCTTCCACCGATAAACTAACTTATATGAGATGTTTAGATGATTTGTCTGAGACCACAAAGCCAATAAATGATGAAGGGATCATTTTATTAATATGGGAAAACTAGTAGCAGCATCTCCATTGATGCATTGAAGAAAAGCGTTAAAATCTTAAATCCATATTTTATACCTTTCCTACCTACAGTTTGAAAGATGTAGAATTTCTCCGTGGTCTCAGGAGGGCTTACAATTTTTTGACATAGCTTTTGTTTAATTTTAGTAATTGGGAAGAAAGCCAGCAAGTAATAATGAAATAATAATAATAATAATAATAATAATAATAATACTGACATTAATTGATCATTTCCTAGGCCTAGGCAATGTTCTAATATAGGCAATTTACCTGCACCTAGTAATTGTGTTTTTACTTCTTTGCTATCATATAGCCCTATTATAAATGGTGTTTACCTACCAGAAAGCCAAAGCACTGGGAGGACAGTGCTGTATCCAAACTAACTCAAGAATTCCCATTCTAAATCAGTATCCTTAGGCACTGCCTCATATTATGCATGTGTCCCTATATAATCTCCCAATGCATTTCCTGGACATTATACTGCTCAGAAATATCTTTTTAATTCTCTCTCTCTCTCTCTCTCTCTCTCTCTCTCTCTCCCTCTCTTTCCCTCTCTCTCTCTCCCTCTCGCAGCTGAAGCCTGAAGAGGGCAATACCTAAAGACTGAAAGAGCTTCCATGGAGGGATGGCAACTCGCTGAGTAATTAATTAGAGTAAAGCTCAGGGCCAGGCATGGTGCCAGTGCCTTTGAGCCTAGCTCCAAGAGATCCAACACCTTCATCTGGCCTCTGGGTACCTTTACATCTCTCTCTCTCTCTCTCTCTCTCTCTCTCTCTCTCTCTCTCTCTCTCTCTCTCTCTCTCTCTCTCTCACACACACACACACACACACACACACACACACACATGCACAGAAACACACACAAATAAAAGTATTTTTGTTTTATTGTTAATAAACGTTAACCTTAAAAATCTTGCAAGTAAATTAATAAAACATCAACCACACACCAAAATTAAGAAAACCTCAAGTCTATACAACTTTTCTTATGCACTTATCCTCTAAAAGTCAATCAGTAAGAAATACTATATTGCGGCAGGAAAGATGGTTCTGTAGTTAAGAGCACTGAATCAAGCAAAGGCTCAGTGCCTAGCAGCCACATGATGCCTCACAACCATATGTAATTCCAGTTCTGGGAGACATGATGTCTTCTTCTGGTATCTTGGGACATCAGGCATGCCAACGGTATGCATACATACATGCAAGCAAAACATTCATACAGATAATTAAATAAATAGACAAAGTCCCATAAGCTCCAGTGAAATTATTTCTTGTCACTAGAATTAGAAAAAAATTATAATATTTATCAGATATGTAGCACATATTCAATAAGGACTGCTTACAGTGACATACTTCTAAAAGATAATATGGGATCAGTATCAAATAGGTTCACAGCTAAAAACATGTGAAGTTTTCTATTAGAACAATTTAGGATAATAAAGGGACTACTTTAAAACACAAGGAAAGGGGAGGTACAGACTCTGTGAGATATATATATCTTGACACTATTTCTACCACCAGGTCTGCAAAATTAATAAGGGAGTGTTTGCCTAAACTGGGCAGGGCTTTGTATAGAGCCAACCCTGTGCCTACCAAAAGCTTTAAATGAAAAGGAAAGCAAGCTTGCAGTAAAAATGCAGGGTTAAAATACCTCAGCTCACTCCCTGCCTTCTTTCTCCCCATAGATAGTCTCCATACATTGGCCTCTCATTTATAACATAGGTAGAGGAGCATAAAGCTAGGTCGGGGCAAGTGTAAGGATTTCTACCCATATATTCCACATATCTCTATAGAGCAACCTCCTTACATTTGCATAGACATATGTGTTCACTCGTAAGTTTGGCATGAAGTTTTCTCCTGGTATACCACACCGGAATAACAGGCATTCTTTAGCTTGATAGCTGAGTTCATTTTTGCTTTTCCTGTTGTTAATTCTTTGATGGTGGGACTCATGCTTTGCTATATCTCAATTTTTCTACAGTCTTGTATGTGCTTAGCTCAGTGTAGTTGCTTTACTCAAGTACTCTATTCTATTAATGTATATGTTACAAATTAATGGAATTCACTACAACGTTTACACACTCATATGCATGCATGCATATACATATATTTGTATATGTGTGAGTGTGTATGTGTTTGTGTGTGTGTGTGTGTGTGTGTGTGTGTGTGTGTGTGTGTAATTGATGATATTGGCCTTCATGAGTGATTATTAATTGACCTGAATTCAATGTTTATCAAAGGAAATCATTTTCTGTGAGGAATTTAACATTAAACTGGAAAAGAATTTCATGATAAACTTAAAAAGATCAGCCACTATCGCAGAGATATGAACTATGACACAGAATAAAAATCAGTCCTAATTTCTGATCTTGTCGTTTTCCTAACAGGTCCCACACAATTCTCTGTACACAAATTCTTCATGTGAGAAGTTAATTCTATCATTCAGCACATTGGACAGTGCCCACCAACTAGCATGTATTTGTAGTCATGTGATCCAGCTACATAAAGGGCATGTGATAGAAAAGTTAATTAATGAGAAAGAGGGGGAAGAAATGAGTTGTTTGAATCAAACAGTAAATTTTTTCCAGTTTATGAGTTTTTCCTGTGGAAATGTCTTGATGCAGGTACCAAGAATGGCAACAGGGTGTTCCTCCTGTGTGTGTGGATGCTGATAAAGTTCATTGCATCTAAATGCTTTAGAAGTCAAATTGTTTGGGATTTTTTTTCTACCAGGTGATATCAGGGCTAAGGAAAATAATACCAAAGCAAAATGTAAATAGATATTTACGAAAGAAAACTAGTAATTTTTATAGCATTAAAATATTGTCTCTTCTTTAAATTATTACTGCAATATTTCACACATTGAGCTCATTCTAGATAATCTCCCAATCTATTGATGAAATTATTTAATCTTGTTTTTCTCTCAATGAAAAACCATTAATGGGAAAGCTTTAGACATTATTTCCTTATGAAAATATAAATCTGTCTCTTTGAATAAAAGATTCTGACAGTCAGTCTAGAAAGCACTAATATAGGAGAACAATCTGTCTCTACTACTGAACTTTATTTGACTGTGAGAGAAACAGTAAAAATCCTATTATGGCATATCAGAAAGTCCTGGCTCTGCAGAGGCCTTTGTGTTTCTTTAACAGAAACCCTCATCAATCATTTAAAGTCATCGGCAGTATCTTACACCTCCCTCTTAGCCACAGTTCAGGTGGAAGTCTTGTTATACACTAAATGGCTTCACTGCTCAGATGTAAAACAGAATTTATGTTTACTATCCTTCTTCAGACACCCACACTTTCCTTCTGGAAGATAAACCTTATAACTGCTTTAAATCATCCCCTTTCTTCATGTGATTATGGAGAGAATGGCAGATTTATGAGCCTAAGACCATCTGTGCCAAGAAAGGAAGGCAGCAGTTTTTTTTCTTAATAAAAAGAGATTGTTCTTTGTCATGTTATAATCTCACTTATCTGCACATAAGAACCCTCCGTGTGTGACCTGTAGGTATTTACTCAGCACATCATGAGTCTCCTCCACATTCCTACTCTTCTCAAGAGGCCAATGACACATGCCCACCTGTATGCCAAATCAGGGTATCTCAGCCCAGGCACCGTTGGCATTTTGGAAATTGGCAGTTGGATAATGCATCATTGTGGCATGATGCCCTGTGTGTTGGAAGGTGTTTAGGAACACAGCTGGCTTTTATCCACTGGATGCTGAGGCCCATTCAACCTCCCACTGTGAAAATTAAAAATGTCAATTACAAGATGTCCCCTGGGGAAGGAGGATGACTAAATCCTCTGACAGAATTTCCTTTGATATAGCCACTCTTTCCTCATCACCATTTCCTAGAGTTCTTCCTTGAGCATCTGGAGGGCCTGAGGTAGACGTGGCACCCAATGGGCAACAACTTGTGGAGAGTAAATTTTACAGTTAAGAGCAATGGATTACATAGTGTGCCCTCAAAATGACTTGGTCAGTAAATCCAGTAAAGAGGAAAATGCTAAAGTCCTAATCTATGCACTCAGGAGCTCAAGTATTCATAGCATTTTGTATTGGCTGGTTTAGCACGTCAACTGGACACAAGCTGGAGTTATCACAGAGAAAAGAGCCTCCCTTGAGGAAGTGCCTCCTTGAGATCCAACTGTAAGGCATTTAGTGATGGGGGGGTGTCTTGTGGGTGGTGCCATTCCTGAACTGGTAGTCCTGGGTTCTATAAGAAAGCAAGCTGAGCAAGGCAGAGGAAGCAAGCCAGTAAGTAACATCCCTCCAGGGCCTCTACATCAGCTCCGGCTTCCTGGCTGGCTTTAGTTCCAGTCCTGACTTACTTTGGTGATGAGCAGCAATGGGAGAAAAAAGTGTAAACTGAATAAACCCTTTCCTCCCCAATTTGCTTCGTAGTCATGTTTTGTGCAGGAATAGAAATCCTAACTAAGACAGTCACAAAATTTGACCTTATGAACTCATGGTTACAAGCAACAGTTTTAGAATACTGATATCTCACAAAATAACTAATGCCTCAAGTGCATAACCTTCTAAAAAGTACATTCTAGCAAACAGAGGCAGATCTGAACATCCTTGAGAACATGGCATTAAATTATATAGTGACTATAAGGTAAAGCCTGAGTTAGTTACAGATAATTTTCATTGTCTTCATGTTTGTTCAAACTGTTAAGTTTTCCTGCAGTGAATATGCATTTTTATTTTTATAAGTAGAAAAAGTATAAGTAAGCTTTATATAATAAAATTCCCTTAAAAATCTGATTCCTACACATTTTAGAGTTAAGTCTGGTGTACAAAATGCCTTGCAGTTACATTGAGCCTCCTACGGGATTATTTATGGGCAACCACTGAGTCCCCCTAGAGAGACAGGAAATAAAGTTGACATGACAGTGTTTTCCAAATTGCTTCTGAACACACAAAACAGCAGTGGGCCTTTGAAGACCAGGCCTGCAGTTTCTGCCCAGAGAACAAGGGTCGCCCTGCAGTCCTCCCCAAGTCCCCAAGTGATTTCAGCTGTGACAGCTAAACCCCTAACAGCTCCATGCTCTGGCCTCTGGAAGGTCACATTTGCATTGGCTAAAAGGACAATGCAGGCAGTGCTGGCCTGTGAAAATATTCTGTATTGCTCATTTGCTTAATTAGGGACCCTTCCCTCCCAATTCTCCTTCCTAGTCACCACCTGCTGTGTGCTACTGGGGCTGTTCCTGGAAAGAGGAGGAAAAGAACTTCAGAACTGACAATCAAGCTCAAGATCTTTAAAAACAAAAGACTTGCAGGCCCATGCATGTTGTCGTGGGATACAAATGAAAAACACAAAGAAAAGGCTACATGAAGCTATACAACCCCCAAGTCACAAATGAAATCCTTGGTGTGTTTATTAGGAATATTGGCTTGAGTGTTGTGTTGTCCAAACCTTCTAAGAAAATATCTAGCAGCTATACACCTGTTAACCTCAGAGAACCCCAGAGCATTCTGTAAGTCTAGCATCTTCTGTCTGAAAGACAGACTCAGTAACAACCCCCATGAGACACGTTACATAGTTTATACTATAGTTTATACTCATAGTTTATACTATAAACTATACTAAAAGAACTGAAGGTATCCTAGAAACCTCTGTAGTTTGAATACAATGTGGCCAACTTGACGAATACATGCATCAAAAATTGTGGTTGTAATGGTGATAGGCACCAAAAGAAGACTGTTTGAAGGGAGGTCTTAGAGAATAGGAAAAGCCATACTGAAAATCAGAAATTGCAAGTTCGGCTGTGAGCTTTACAACCTTGGGGCAACCTAGGAAGATTTAGGCACATCACTTCTCTCTCTCTCTGAAAAATGGATGGACAGAAATCTACCAATCACCTTTGAATCCTCAGTAAAGAGCAAAGGGCCCAGAACAGAGATATCAGTAAAGATTTGTGAAATGAAAATTGAGATCACTAAGAAGTTTATGTGAGGGTCAGTGTTTAAACAGTAAAATCATTTGTCAAAGCCATGGATTCCTTATTTGCAAGTTATTATTATTTGTAATGCAAATTTGTCCCTATTTTTTGTGTCCCTACTAATTAAGCTGGTCCCTTTCCTTTCTAACTGACCAACTGTTGGTCACTGGCCAACAAGAGTGAACAAAGCACAGACAGAAGGAAGAGTGGGAGGGGCCATTTAATACATTTCTGAAAGACTACATCAAAGTTTTCTCTGGATGGGATCACAATATCTGAGCGGGTTATAAAAAGAAGTTTAGAGTCGGTCATGTGTCTCAGTCAACAAAGGTCTTTCTACACAAGCAATAGGAACTGAATTGAGATTCCCTAGCACCAAAGTTTTTTTAAAAGCCAGAAGAAACATCAAGATCTATAATCCCAGCACTGGAGAGGCAGAGATGGGAGAATTCTTGGAGTTAGCTAGTCAGCCAGTCTAGATGAAACATAAAGTCTAAGATTCAATGAGAGAATCTGTCATGATCAATTGATAGATAGATAGATAGATAGATAGATAGATAGATAAATGATAGAGTGGAAAGCAAGTGAGGAACATACTCGACATCAAACTGTAGCTTCCCAATGCATATGCCCACAAGTGCACTCACATCCACAAGTACACTCATACCTATGCACACATGAGCACACGTATACACACAAAAAAAGAGGAGAGATTTATTTTGTCTTTTGGTTCTTATTCAAGGTCGAGTGGCTGACTCTGATGTGGTCTTACTGGCAGAGTTTCAAGGTAAGACAAAGAGAGCACACATCTACACTCTGGTCTCCCACTATGCTCATAAAAGTAACTATAGTTTCTTGTACTCAGTCATTGGTTTTTAGTTGATAAAGGGTTCTAAAGGTAACCGAGCTCTAGAGACCATAGTCCAGTGAATAAGGGGATTAAAGTCTACATTACTTTTAGATTGTGTAACTCATAGAAAATACTATCTCTGTATTTTCTTTTTTTTATTGGATATATTCTTTATTTACATTTCATTTCCCTTTTCTTGGTTCCCCGCCTCCCAAAGGTCCCATATGCCCCTTTCCTTCCCCTTGTTCCCTCATCCACCCCTTCCCATTTCCCTGTTCTGGCATTCTCCTACACTGATGCATTGAGCCTTTCCAGAAACAGGGTCCACTCCTTCCTTCTTGTCGAAACATCATTTGGTATGTGGATTGTGCCTTTGGTGTTCCAAGATTCTAGGCTAATATCCACTTATTAGTGAGTGCAAACTATGGGTATTCTTTTGAGACTGGGTTACCTCACTTAGTATGATGTTCTCCAGCTCCATCCATTTCTCTAAGAATTTAATAAATTCATTGATTCTAATAGCTGAATAGTACTCCACTGTGTACATATACCACATTTTTTATACATTCCTCCATTGGGGGACATCTGGGTTCTTTCAAGCTTCTCGTTATTATAAATAATGCTGCTATGAACATAGTGGAGCATATATCCTTATTGCATGCTGGGGAATCTACTGGGTATATGCCCAGGAGTGGTATGGCTGGTCCTCTGGAAGTATCATGTCTAGTTTTCTGAGGAATCGCCAGACTGATTTCCAGAGTGGGTGTACCAGCTTGCAATCCCACCAGCAGTGGAGGAGTGTTCCTCTTTCTTCACATCCTCACCAACACCTGCTGTTTCCTGAGTTTTTAATCTTAGCCATTCTGACTGGTGTGAGGTGAAATCTCAGGGTTGTTTTGATTTGCATTTCCATAATGACTAATGATGTTGAACATTTCTTAAGGTGCTTCTCAGCCATCTGAATTTCTTTAGGTGAAAAGTCTTTGTTTGGCTCTGTACCCCATTTTTTGATAGGGTTATTTGGTTTTCTGGGGTCTAACTTCTTGAGTTCTTTGTATACACTGGATATTAGCCCTCTATCAGATGTAGGGTTGGTGAAGATCTTCCCAATTTGTTGGTTACCAATTTGTCCTTTTGACTGTGTCTTTTGCCTTACAGAAACTTTGTAATTTTATGAGGTCCCATTTGTCTATTCTTGATCTTAGAGCATAAGCTATTGGTGTTCTGTTCAGGAACTTTCTCTCTGAGTCAATGTCCTCAAGGGTCTTTCCCAGTTTCTTTTCTATTAGTTTTAGTGTGTCTAGATTTATGTCGAGCTCCTTGATCAACTTGGAGTTGAGCTTAGTACAAGGAGATAACAGTGGATCAATTCTCATTCTTCTGCATGTTGACCTCCAGTTGCGCAAGCACCATTTGTTGAAAGGACTATCTTTTTTCCACTGGATGTTTTCAGCTACTTTGTCAAAGATCAATTGGCCACAGATGTGTGGGTTCAATTCTGGGTCTTCATTCCTATTTCATTGATCCACCTCCTTGTCACTGTACCAATACCATGCAGTTTTTTTGTTTGTTTGGTTGGTTTGGTTTTTGTTTGTTTTTTATTTTGTTTTGTTTTTTTTTTTGTTTTTCAAGACAGCTTTTCTCTGTGTAGCCCTAGTTGACCTGGAACTCACTCTGTAGACCAGGCTGACCTTGAACTCAGAAATCTGCCTGCCTCTGCCTCCCAAGTGCTGGGATTAAAGGTGTGCACCACCACTACCTGGCTACCATGCAGTTTTTTTTCCTTTTTTTTTAATTTTCTATATTCTTTGTTTACATTCCAAAGGCTTTCCCCTTTCCCAGTTACCCCCCACCATATGTCCCATAATTCCTCTCCCCCCGCCCCGTGCTATTCCCCACTCTTTCCCTCCCCCTCACGATTTCTCTGTTCTGGGTCTACAATACTGGATCCAATCTTTACAGGCCCAGGGTCCTCTCCTTTTTTTCTTCTTGAGAGTCATTAAAAGCAATCTACAGCAAACCAGTAGCCAACATCAAAATAAATGGAGAGAAACTTGAAGCAATCCCACTAAAATCAGGGACTAGACAAGGCTGTCCTCTCTCTCCATATCTTTTCAATATAGTACTTGAAGTTCTAGCGAGAGCAATTAGACAACATAAGGAAGTCAAAGGGATACAAATTGGAAAGGAAGAAGTCAAAGTATCATTATTTGCAGATGATATGATAGTCTACTTAAGCGATCCAAAAAACTCCACCAGAGAACTTCTACAGCTGATAAACAACTTCAGCAACGTGGCTGGTTATAAAATTAACTCAAGCAAATCAGTAGCCTTCTTGTACTCAAAGGACAAGCAGGCTGAGAAAGAAGTTAGGGAAATAACACCCTTCACAATAGCCACAAACAACATAAAGTACCTTGGCGTAACTCTAACCAAACAAGTGAAAGATCTGGAAGTTTTTGTCATACAAATCTTTCACTTGTTTGGTTAGAGTCACACCAAGATACTTTATATAGTTTGTGGCTATTATGAAGGGTGTCATTTCCCTAATTTCTTTCTTAGCCAGCTTATCCTTTCAGTATAGGAAGGCTACTGATTTGCTTGAGTTGATTTTATAACCAGCCACTTTGCTGAAGTTGTTTATCAGCTATGGAGTTTTTTGGGTCACTTAAACATACTATCATATCATCTGCGAATAGTGATAGTTTGACATCTTCCTTTCCAATTTGTATCCCTTTGACTTCCTTATGTTGTCGAATTGCTCTAGCTAGTACCTCAAGTATGACATTGAAAAGATGTGGTAAGATTGTTTCAAGTTTCTCTCCATTTACTTTGATGTTGGCTATCAGTCTGCTGTAAATTGCTTTTACTATGTTTAGGTATGGGCCTTGAATTCTTGTTCTTTCCAAGACTTTTAGCAGGAAAGGATGCTGAATTTTGTCAAATGTTTTTTCAGCATCCAATGAGATGACCATGTGGTTTATTTCTTTGAGTTTGTTTATGTAGTGGATTACATTGATGGATTTCCGTATATTGAACCATCCCTGTATCCCTTTGATGAAGCCAACTTGATCATGGTGCATGATCGTTTTGATGTGTTCTTGGATTCAGTTGGCAAAAAATTTTATTGAGTATTTTTGCATCGATGTTCATAAGGGAAATTGGTCTGAAGTTCTCTTTCTTAGTTGGATCTTTGTGTGGTTTTGGTATCAGGGTAATTGTGGCTTCATAGAATGCGTTGGGTAGTGTTTCTTCTGTTTCTATTTTGTGGAATAGTTTGAAGAGTATTGGTATTTGGTCTTCTTTGAAGGTTTGATAGAATTCTGCACTAAAACCATCTGGTCCTGTGCTTTTTTTTGGTTGGAAGACTTTCTATGACCCCTTCTATTTCTTTGTGGGTTTTGGGACTGTTTGGATGATCTATTTGATCCTGATTTAATTTTGGTATTTGGTATCTGTATAGGAAGTTGTCCATTTCCTCCAGATTCTCCAGTTGTGTTGAGTATAGGCTTTTGTAGTAGGATCTGATGATTTTTTTGAATTTCCTCAGTTTCTGTTGTTATATCTCCCTTTTCATTTCTAATTTTGTTAATTTAATTTTGGTATTTGGTATCTGTCTAGGAAATTGTCCATTTCATCCAGATTCTCCAGTTATGTTGACTATAGCCTTTTGTAGTAGGATCTGATGATCTTTTGAATTTCCACAGTTTCTGTTGTTATATCCCTATTTTCATTTCTAATTTTGTTAACTTGGATACTGTCTCTGTGCCCTTTGGTTACTCTGGCTAACGGTTTATCTATCTTGTTGATTTCTCAAAGAACCAGCTCCTGGTTTTGTTGATTTGTACGGTTCTCTTTGTTTCAACTTGATCGATTTCAGCCCTGAGTTTGATGATTTCCTGTCTTCTACTCCTTCTGGGTGAATTAGCTTCTTTTTGTTCCAGAGCTTTCAGGTGTGCCGTTAAGTTGCTAGTATATGCTCTCTCCTGTTTCTTTTTGGAATCTATAAGTTTTCCTCTTAGCACTGGTTTCATTGTGTCCCATAGATTTGGGTAGATTGTACCTTCATTTTCATTAAATTCTAAAAAGTCTTTTATTTCCTTTTTTATTTCTTCCTTGACTAAGGTATCATTGAGTAGAATATTGTTTAGCCTCCATGTGTATGTAGACTTTCTGTTGTTTTTGTTGCTATTGAAGACTACTCTTACTCCATGGTGATCCCACAGGAGGCACGGGGTTAGTTTGATGTTATATTTGTTGCGGTCTGTCTTGTGACCAATTATATGATCGATTTTGAAGAAGGTACCATGAGGTGCTGAGAAGAAGGTATGTTCTTTTGCTTTAGGATGAAATGTTATATATATATTTCTTCATCTATGTTGATTGAGAGTTTTGCTGGGTATATATATAAATATATATATATATATATATATATATATATATATATATATATTCCAATTGGTCCAGAGCTTCAATAAGTTTCCCAGTGTCCCTGTTTAGTTTCTGTTTTCCTGATCGGTCCATTGAGGATAGTGGAGTGTTGAGGTTTCCTATAATTATTGTGTTAGGTGCAATGTGTGCTTTGAGGTTTAGTAAAATTTCTTTTACGAATGAGGGTGCCCTTGCATTTGGAGCATAGATTTTCAGAACTGTGAGTTCTTCTTGGTGGATTTTTCCTTTGACCAGCAAGAAGTGAACTTCTGTGTCTCTTTTGATAACTTTAGGTTGAAAGTCAATTTTATCTGACATTAGAATGGCTATTCCAGCTTGCTTCCTGAGACCATTTGCTTATAAAATACTCTTCCAGCCTTTAGTGTTTGTCTTTGACCCTGAAATGTGTTTCCTGTATGCAGCAAAATGTAGGGTCCTGTTTCCATATCCAGTCTGTTAGTCTATGTCTTTTTATTGGGGAATTTAGTCCATTGATGATAAGAGATATTAAGGAATGAATAGTAATTATTTCTTCCTGTCATTTTTGATGTTATTTTTGATTTTGAGTGGTTATCTTCTTTTGAGTTTGATGGAAGGTTACTATCTTGCTTTTTCCAGGGTGTAGTTTCCCTCCTTGTATTGGAGTTTTCCTCCTATTATCCTTTGTAGGGCTGGGTTAGTGGAAAGATATTGTGTAAATTCGGTCTTCTCATCGAATATTTTGATTTCTTCATCTATGTTAATTGAGAGTTTTGCTGGGTATATTAGTCTTGTCTGACATTTGCATTATCTTAGAGTCTGCATGAGATTTTCACAGGATCGTTCTCTGGTGAGAAGTCTGGTGTGATTCTGATAGGTCTTCCTTTATATGTTACTTGGCCTTTTTCTCTTATGGCTTTTAATAGTCTTTCTTTGTTTAGTACATTTGGGGTTTTGATTATTATCAGGAGGTATTTCTGTTCTGCTCCAGTCTGCTTGGAGTTCTGTAGGCTTCTTGTATATTCATGGGCATCTCTCTATTTAGTTTAGGGAAGTTTTCTTCCATAATTTTGTTGAAGATATTTGCTGGCCCTTTAAATTGTAGATCTTCACTCTCGTCTATCCCTATAATCCTTAGGTTTGGTCTTCTCATTGTGTCCTGGATTTCCTGGATGTTTGGGGTTACAAGCCTTTTGCATTTTACATTTTCTTTAACTGTGGAGTCAATGGTTTCTATGGTATCTTCAGCACCTGAGATTCTCTTACTTCTATCTCTTGTATTCTGTTGTTGATATTTGTATCTACGACCCCTGATTTCTTCCCAAGTTTTTCTTTCTCCAAAGTAGTGTCCCTTTGTGATTTCTTAGTGGTTTCTACCTCTGTGTTTTGATTCTGGATGGTTTTGCTCAGTTCCTTCACTTGTTTGTTTGTGTTTTCCTGCAATTCTTTAAGAGATTTTTGTGTTTCCTCTTTCATGACTTCTGCCTGTTGACTCAATTTCTCCTGCATTTCTTTAAGTGATTTTTTTCATTTCTTCTTTATTGGCTTCTGTTTGTTGATGCATATTCTCCTGGAATTCTTTAAGTGATTTTTGTGTTTCCATTGTAAGGGCTTCTAACCTATTCATGTTCCCTTGCATTTCTTTAAGAGATTTGTTTATGTCTTTTTTATGTTCCTCTAGCAGCATCATGGCCAGTGCTTTTAAATCCAAATCTTGTTTTTCCAGTGTGTTGGGGTATCCAGGACTTGCTGTAGTTGGAGAATTGGGTTCAGATGCTGCCATATTGCCTTGATTCTGTTAGTAACGTTCCTATGTTTGCCTTTTGCCATCTGTTTATACTTGGAGGTAATTGGTCTTGTTGTTATTGGTTGGTGTTTGAAGCTCCTGTGAGCCTGGAATTTGGAGCTGCTGTTGCAGAGGTCGTCCATGCGCCCGAGGTGAAAATTGGAAGGTTTCCCCTACTTGGCTGTGAATTACCTCCTCAGCTCTGCTGGGCCGGACCCAAGTCTCCTCCTGGCTTGCTGCTGGACATGCAACTGGCCTCCAACCGTCTCCTCCTGGCCTGCCTAGATGCCACCTCTTAAGAATTAGATCTTTTTTTCCACAGATCTGGGCTTGCCTGTTAGATCTTTATGGTGACCTGGGTTCCACTGTTGGTTCTCTATGTTGATCTGGTCAGGCCACCAGCTCCAAGATGGTGGCAGGTCTTGGGGCTCTGTCTAACAGCGGGATTCCCTGCAGGACTGGAGCTTCCCTGGTTGGACTACTGGAGCCTAGATGGTGATGCTCTCAGTCCATAGGGCTCTGTCTTGTTAGCTATCTGTGGTGCCCCAAGGCAAGATGGTGGCCTCCACTGTTAGCCAGGCACAGACCCCTGAGCAAGTTGGTGCCTGAGCAGTTTGATGTACAGATAGCCCACCGAGCTGATCAAGCTCTGGGTGCATGCAAGAGCCTGACGGGAT
This sequence comes from Apodemus agrarius, assembly GCA_964023405.1. NCBI lineage: Eukaryota > Metazoa > Chordata > Mammalia > Rodentia > Muridae > Apodemus > Apodemus agrarius. The sequence continues at coordinate 33,951,985 of OZ030024.1, forward strand.
AGTCAATGTTAGACTCGGACTCTGTCCACGCACCTGGCCCTAGCTGCCAGCTGTCTGCAGTGACCCTTGGCAAGATGGCGGCCTCCGCTGCAAGCAGAGCAAGCTGGTATCTGAGCGGGTGGCAACAGCCCGCCGAGCTGTAGGAGCAGAGACCGCCTGCCGAGCTGATCTGGTTCTGGGTGCAGGCAAGAGCCTGACTGACAGGGTAGTCGATGTTAGACTCAGACTCTCTGTTTCTGTGTTTTCAAAACCATATAGTAAGGTTAAGGAAAGGCCGTCTGCCTTGCATATTCTTTCAAGGTGGACTAAGATTTCAAGACTCTGACCTTCATCCAAATGATTTTTAGGAATGTGTTTATAGAGACCAACTTTAAAGGACTAGGTAATGTGTCTCTCATACCTTCACCCCCCACTCCTGACCAAAAACAGGTCTCCTTCTACTCACAATCAAAATGATAAATCCAACAGCCCAGAATCCCCTTCCTGTGGCACACTGGCACTCAGTACACAGAGGTCCATTGCAGCTCTTCTACGGCCCCTGATGGGTAAGGAGACAAGCAGTACAAATAAAGATGGTCTTCTCATTACTGTTTTAGTTTTAGGAACAAACATTCTTTGTCACGGCTTTCTGTAGTATCCATGATCCTGTGGCAGTTGAATTTGTTACCTTTGAAGTAGAAAAAGTCAGAAATCTTTCATCATTCTGAACACTTAATGATAATGTTGGCCTTAAGGTCTGATCAGGCTGGATCTATTCTTCCCAGTCTATTCCTCTGGCTCTATTCTATCTTGAGTTTAAGTCTTATCTTTCAAGCTCTTAGGTTCTATTTGATTAAGAACTGCATTCTTTCACTTATAATCAAGTAAACCTGACTATGGCAATATAAAACAGCCACAGAAGAATGTCAAGGATTCAAAACATTGTGCAGTCTCTACAGGGCAGTTAAAAAATCACACCATGAGATAGGGCATTTCAAAAGAGGATTGTCCTTGGCTCCTGGCTGAAGGTAAAATTATTTTCTGTTTTGGCAACCTGCTTAGAAATCAAGAAGCTGAGTAGAATACAGAAAGAAAGAAAGAAAGAAAGAAAGAAAGAAAGAAAGAAAGAGAAAGAAGAAAGAAAAAAGAAAAATGAAAGAAAAAAGAAAAAGAAAAAAGAAAGAAAGAAAGAAAGAAAGAAAAAGAAAGAGAGGGGGGAGGGAGGGAGGGAGGAAGGAAGGAAGGAAGGAAGGAAGGAAGGAAGGAAGAAAGGAAGGAAGAAAGACAACTGTAACACCTGCCTATAGTTCTGGTACCTAGGAGGCTCAGGCAGGATAACCATGACCCTGTACTACAGACTCACAAATTCAAAACCAGCCTAAGTTAGGATATAGAAGGAGAGAAAAATGATATATTGAGAAGGATGCCATAGATGCCATCTAAGATAACCTATTATGTTGTCAATATTAGTTTATGTTGTTCTAGAAACTAGTGGATATACAGGTCTACACTGACCATCTGTCTTCAATATGATAAGAAATTAAGAAAGTAGTTTGTGGTTCAGAATATAGACCTTGGCTGTACTCTTTGATGGATACCTATCTCACAATTACATGATGCTTGGAAACTAAATACCTAAATGGTGTTTTCACATATTGGTTCTGTCACCTAACGGTTACATTTCAGTAAATTCTCAGTGAGTGTTGACTGTTTTACTCTCACCAACCTGACCAGCCCATCTAAATACAGGAATTCACATTCAGGTGTGAGTTCTGATTGCACATCTCTACAAGAAGAACAGGCAAAATATTAATGATGATGATGATGATGATGATAATGATAAACCCTCTATGCTGAAGATAGAGGCTTAATTTGGAAACATTTTTTTTTCAGAAGAAGAAAATAGAGAATAAATAAAAGTACAAAATTTTAAGTGAGGGGAGTAAATTCAAGAGATCAGTAACTACAGAAAATTATTTACTGAATATAAAACTTTCAAGGCCCTCACAATAACTAAATAGTAAATGAAGTATATATATATTTGCTATTTAGTTTGATTTGGCTTTCTAAAATATGCACATATATCATGTCATATGCCACAAATATATACAGTTTTATTGTACTATAAATTAAAAACAGAGATCTTGAGGTTGGAAATTTGCTTGTGTAGAAAGTCCACACATTAAAGACTTAATAAACAATAGAATTCTCTAACTGTTGCTTCACTGTGCAGCTTACCCTGGCTTCTCAGTTTCCTCTGTGTCTGATGCCCCACCAAACCAATTGTCTTCTCTTTTCATGACTGCTATATTTTTCTGCAGTTAAACATTTTTAAGTGGTCATAAATATTTATTTTACATAAGTGTTGAAAGAGATGGTGTCCTATCTATTTCATCCTAAAATGTCCCCCCAAAACACAGTTCTCTGTACCTCCACGAACTGTCATGCTTTGATTATGTAAATTTGATCCATGAACAACTATTTACAGGGTTTGCATACACCAACTGAGACCAATTAAGGTTGAGGCATTAAAAGATGCATCAATGTATCGATTGGTGGCAGGTTTTCCCAGTTGCATCTATACTTCTTTTTAAAGATGCATAAGAATCTATCTAGGGATTTGCCAAATTGGTAATTCTGTTAATAGTCGCTGATCTAAGGTGCTGTTCATAAGTTTAATAGGGGTAGGAAAATCCCCATTTAGCTTTTGTTTCAGATGTGCTAACAATTCCTGTGGACAAAGATCCACACAAACCTGACCCAAATTCTATCTTCTCTTTTTAATCCCTACATGATTTCACTCTTCAGTGAATGTTACTAAACCCTACTTCTCAGAGATCCTGGCCTTTATTGTACTGTGTGTGTGGGATTTAATAGCAAAATAAGGTTTCCACTCTTAGGTTGGTCTGGTTCTTTCTCTTACAAATGACAACCTTCCTAACAACCCAAACTGGTCTGATTATCTCTCAACCTTGATACAACTTTGCAAAGGGCTGGATTTAACCAGACCCATCTTGCCTTTTTATTTATTCTCTATCTTCTTTATTCATTTGTTAGTAATTATCTTTGTCTCAGCTTCTTCATATTACCCCAGGCATAAGAAGCCTTAACCCAACTGAGTTCTCAGGCCATGTGTACCTTGTACCTATGCCTGCAAACAACTTCTAAAACTTATTGACTCAATAATCACTGGGGCCAGCTGGAAAGGCAGCCATCCTAATTCTTGTGCTGGTTCTATTTTAATACAAGTCTTCCCCACTTTTACACATTGGTTTTATTACTAGCCCTCAAAAGCAAACTGAAAACCAGGATCTGTCTCTAATCATGGTTCACTTTTAAGCCACACACATTGCTTTGGTACATATACTTCTCAGCTATAGACAGTTACCTGTATTCCTTTGTACATTTAATTAGGTCTAGGTACTTCTTTAACTACAGAGCTATACATTTCCTCCAGGAAGCTTCCTCTCTGTCCATCCCCATGTCTATTCATAAGAGTTACCATTATCCTTATGACTCCTTCAGTTGCTAGGATGATGCAGTACTGACCTTGGAGGATCAATCATAAGGACAAAGCCAGTGAATACAAGTAGTCCAGTAAAAGACACAAGTTATTATTTATCAAGTTTATTATCAAGTTAATTCTTTATAATAGCAATTTTATCAATAATAGAACTAGTAAGTTTTTCTCATTGTCATTATCATTTTATTTTCAATATTACCAAGTCTACTATAAAAAATAAAATGGTCTAAAAGTTTAGCATCTATAAAATAAGTAGTTACAAAAGAGTAAATAACAATTCTGCTGCTCTTTTTTATATTTGTATAGAAAACTCGCTAGTTACAATTGAGGATGACTAACAATATAATTACTGTACATTTACTTTTTAATCACTGAATGTGCACATGCGTGCACACACACGTGCACACATGCACATGTGCACACACACATCTTTTATGCATGTCCCATATTTTTTTGATTTTTTTAATTTAAATTTTATTTTCTATATTCTATGTTTACATTCCAAAGGCTTTCCCCTTTCCCAGTTCCCCCCCCACCATACGTCCCATAATTCCTCTCCCCCCCCAACTATTCCCCAATCATCCCACCCCCATGATAAAAGAAAATATATTGGTAAGGATCCTTTGTGCCATCCTCCATAAGGCCTGAAATTCTTAGCAAATACTACTTAGAGGAAAATTTTCTATCTTCACTCACCAGATTGTCCCCTGAAGTAATTGAAACCCATAAGCCTTGGATAGAAATTTGCTCTGTTCCATTGATTATAATAGAGCAATCTGAGCTTAGGTGACAGTACTCTTTGAGGAAGGAAGGGTTAGCTTAGCTTATATAAAATATATACAAATGCATATTTGCTTATGTGTTTTTAAAAGGTTTTATGCCTGAGTGGCTCAGCTGCTGACTCTATAATTACATTTAATATAGTTAGCTTCGCTGAGGCTACCTGGTCTTTCTGACAAGAGACAGGATAATATCCAGGGAGTTTCATGACAGGAAAACACAATGACATCCCATCCCAACCTGCACCCCCCACCCCCACTGCTAGCCCCTCTCCTATGCCCAAGATCCTACAGCATCAAAGCCAGAAGTGAATGCACCATGCTCTCGATAGAGGCATTGGGTAGTTTTTCTTTGTGTGAAGGGGTGTTTTTGCTGTTTGTTCATTCACTTTTGTCATTGTTCAAAGAAGACACTATACATGAACTCCCCTTACCTTGTTTTAACCAGACTCTGAAGAGGAAGGAGACAGCAAAGGGACTGTTAAAAGTTTCCTCACTCCATAGCTGCTCATGAGCTTTGTATTTGGAAAAAAACATAAAAAAATTTAAGCTTAATTTTATTTTTTACTTATTCACTTTACATCCCACTCACTGTCCACCTTCTGGTCAACCTCTCACATAGTCCTCCCCCTATACCCCTTCCCCTTCTCCTGGGTATCCCTCTACCCTGGTATCTCATGTCTCTGTGAGGCTAGGCACTTCCTCTCCCACTGAGGCCAGACAAGGCAGCTCACCTAGAAGAATATGTCCCACGGACAGGCAACAGCTTTTGGGATAACACCCCCACAAACACAGTTGTCAAGGCCCCACATGCAGACTAAGCTACAAACCTGCTACATATGTGCTGGGAGCCCTACATCAAGCCCATGTATGTTCTTTGATTGGTGGTTCCGACTCTGAGTGACCCAATGGTCCAGGTTAGTTGACTCTCTTGATCTTCCTGTGAAGTTCCTATCCCCTTTGTAGCCTGAAATCCTTCCTCCTATTCTTCCATAAGAGTTGAGACTATCAGGGGGAAGAAGCAGACGAAGAAACCAAAGAGCCCTTGCTTCTTCATGATCAGCCATTGCTAGCGTGACTGGATGAAAGCACCAGCTACCTACAACCCCATTTTACAGGGGACCAGAGGTGGCACAGTGGGCTTTCTACAAGGAACTGAAACTGGTAGAGGAACTCTGGAATCAGAGATGTTTGAGTTTCAGTCCAGGTTGTACCACCAATGCCAGCTGTGTGGCTCTAAGCTACTGACTTAAAGCCTTAGGATTCCATTGGGCTCATCTGTGAGATGGAGGGGCACTTGTGTTAGGTAAGGGATCCTAGAATTAAAGATGTGAAAGGAAAGTGATGTGCCAGGTGATAACTATCCAGTCAATGAGAGCTCCTTTCTTTCTGTTGCCTAGCATCTTTATCTCCGTCAAAGCTGCATTAATGGGAAATATGAGAAAATAAAAGTGTTCCCTGCTGTTCATTAAATAGGAAAAGATGAAAAACACAATGAGGCGCAACTACTAAGGTTGCCTATGCTCCCATGGATGGATAAACCTACACATGTGCATATGAGTATCATTGGTTAGAGTTAGTGTGTTATTTAAAAAAATATATATATGAAGTTAAGAGAGCGATGGGAAATATGTTGGTGGAAGAAAGCTGGAGAGAGGGCATTGAGGATAGAGGTGACCAAGATGCATTCTACGCACACATGCTATTATTCTTTCAAAAAAATGGAAAACACGATATAGAAAAAGAAATGCAAGAAATTAAGGTATGGATTTGTAGACCATGCAAATTAATAATAAGCATATGTAATGACTGTGTACTTCATAAAGGACACAGACAAAGGGTCCTGACTTTAAAAACATGACCCTGGAGCACTGGTAATCCTCCTCTCAAGGAGGTCTGCATTCTTGAATCTGGGTAGGTTTGTGATTTCCGACAGCAGCTCTCTAGTACCAACCAGATGCCCTACCACCCAGTAAAATGGAGACATCTTTCGGATTTGGTACTTTGCTAGAGCAAATTGTAGAACTCCGGAAATCACTACACCTGCTGCTATCATTTTATTGTAAATATTTAAATAATGACTAGCCAGGTAAACAGGCACATAAGCAAAGACTGGAGGGTACCAGAGCAGGAGCTCTATGGGAATTCAGCACGCTGTATGATGTCCACCAATCAGAAAGAGCTTTAAACCTCATGGTCCAGCACTTTTATTTTTTGTTTCAAAGCCTCATTGCATAGATATGATTAGAAAATTGTTGGCTGCATTACTGGACTTGATTCTTCAGCCCTTCCTTCTCCAGAGCTCAGGGGTGGGACTAAAAGCTCTACTTCCCTAATCACATTACTGCTTTTTCTGGCCATAAGTCTCCATCCAAAAGTTACCTCACAGTGAACTAATCCTTTACTCTTTAACATAAATTCACATTTTTAAGGGCCTGTTACAAATAACAATAGACACTCTGATCACTCAAAAAATTCTAAGACTTTTCCAAGCTCCGAGCCAGAAACCAGAGACAAAAAAAGCTAGATAAGTTCTTTCTATATCACAGGTTATGAACTGCTCTGACATACAGAGAACTGCTAAATTGTTCCTTGTAACTCATAAAAGGCTACACCACTTCCATTCTGTTTGATGGGATGCTCATGTCCAGAGCATTGAGTCATCAGTATTATAAAAAGTACAATTCTGTAAGAACTCCATGCTGTAAAGCAACCCAGTGTAATGCAGGCAGTCTGGCTGACAGTCATAGTTTGTGAGTCATACCGTCATGGGCAGGAAATGAGCCTTCCAGCCACCTCTAGCCACTGAGTCTCTGCTAAATCCCCAGATAATGTGAATCAGAAAAAAATAAAATAAAACCTTCCTGTTATCTGAATTTCTGACACTCAGAATCAGATAAAATAAAAGACTGGGGGTTGATAGAATTATGGAGCAACTTCTAACACAGCAACAATAAGAAGAACACTTTAGGACATGTGGGGCAAAAAAGCACAGTGGACCCAAGCCAATCCAGGATGGGGGTTAGATGTTATTCCATTAAAAAAAAAAACACTTTTTTTTAGGCGGGAAAGGATACATCAGAGTTTGAGTTAAGTTTGATTTCTGGCTATAAGAAGGTTGAACTTTCAGGATGTTTGGAATCAAAGAAAATGGTAAGCACCTAAAAGATTCCAAGAACAGGTACTAGAAAGGTAATGACAAAAATACAAACAGGGATATAAGCTGAGCAGAAAGAACAATCAATGCATGCCTGTGGGGACCAAGTGTCTGGGATATTGATGGGGCCATTCATTGAGAGCCAAAATATTAAAGGTCTAATTGTTGAAGTGGAAGAGTATAGGTAAGTCATGTGATAAAGACTCCTGTGGTGTTTTGCTAAGGCAAGGCCCATGGGAGGACACGTGGTGTTTGGAGGGAGCATGACTAGCACTCAACAGACGGTGATGGCATATTTGCATCTCTAGCTTTGTCTCCCATCTTCGGTGATATTCCATTCATTGAGAGAGGCCTGGCAGAGAACATCTCTTGATGTCTTGGCCACTCCCATGGCTGTTTCTGCTGGATCATGCCACCACTGCTGATTCATGTTTGGTATCCTGAGATTACTGAACTGGACTGCTGGTATCCTGACAAAGAGAGATTGGAATCACCTCAAAGAACTACTTCTAGACAGGTCCACATCCCGTTGCCCTATTTACCATCTTTCCCCCCTGCCTTTGGATGGCGGGCTAAAACGGGGTGTCAAAGCATTTATGAACCCTTGTTTAAAATGGGTTTTAAAAAATCTAAGCCTACAAATAGTGGACAAGGTATGGAAGTGAGAATAGCTGAAGCCTGGCAAGGGAGTAGTTAGAGTGGGAAAATGATAGATTAGCAAATTGACAGCCTCTATCTTCAAATCAAGGATCAGATCAAATCATCACCAGGAAGATGATATAGAATAAGCAAACTTGATGATCTCTGGGGAAGACTGTATGAGAATTTCAGAGAGTGTCATGCCCAAGGAAAAAGGAAACAATAAATGAGAGGAAGAAACACGGACTTAGTTAGGAGTTAGTGTTCCCTCTCCTCATACTGAGCAGAGAAGTCCTCCAACCTCATTGCACAGCCTTTCCTGGACTCTGCAGATAGAAATCTAAGTACATAGTCGTTTCATCATTCACATTCATAGACTGACTTTAAAAAAAAAAACTTATGAGACAATAAAGTGAAAAAGTACATAACAGAATTACAGTTCAGTACACATTGCCTCAAGGAAAAAGATATTGACTTCTTAGTGAGGAAAAAAGGAAGTCTTCAAGGACCCAGTATATCATGCTTTTGTCTGTTAAAATGGCAAGTGAGCCTCTCTAATCCAGATCTCTTTCCATGGTCAAGCCCTGAGGACAGTGGGAGTTCAGAGGGTTAGAATGCTTGATGAGTTTGACATTCAGTATCCTCTGGAGAGTCTGAAATAGACAGTGGGGGGTGGTGCACACATGTATGTGTGGTATATGTGTGTTATTGCTATGATTGTATATATCTATGTGTCTCTGTATATATCTTTTTGTGTGAGGTGTGGTGTGTATGTTTTGTGTGTGGGGGTGTATGTGCATGTGTTTGTATGTAAGAGATGTGTGTTAGTATATATGTATGTGATGTGAGGTTTATGTATCTATGTGTGTGTGTATTGTGTAGGATGTCTGTAAGGGGAGTCTGTATATGGTATGTGTGTGATTGTATATGTATGTATGTATGTATGTATGTATGTGCTATACATGTTCTGTGTGGTATGTGTGTCTGTCTGTGTGTTTGTGATTTTGGTGTACATGGGTTTATGTGTGTGTGAGAGCTGTATGTGTGTGAGATGTGTGTTAGAGGTGTTTCTGGGTGTGTGTGTGTTTAGTGTATATATGTGAAAGGTGTATATGAGAGAGAGGTGTGTGTATGAGAGATAGGTTTGGGGTGATGAGCATTGTAATCCTACTGAGAAAGGAAAGACAAGTGCCTGTCCTCAAGGGAAACTGGACCCTTCGTATTTGGCATCAGTGCATCTAATCTGTAAACTGCCTCTCTGCACACAAGACCTCCTTGCTATTGTTCTGACCCTGTGCCATTATGCGAAGTGGAGAGCAATTGAAAGAAGCATTTATTGCTGCCTTGAATGGAAATCCAGAAGGCAGAATGGTTTAGGAGCTAAAAGCAATTTATTCATGGGTTTTCATTTTTCCTGAAGTTGGAAGGGTTCCCCATCCCCCTCCCTCTGGCTTTGCTTCTGCATGTTCCAGGGCAGGTGTGTCAGCACTGGGGGTTGGTTTAACTCCAGATGGTTTCAAATAATTGCACAGATTTCAGAGTTTATACATCCCCAACTTTTATCTTTAAAGTAGTCGTTAGAAGTATACAAACAACATTTTTTCAAAGATGAATGCACAAAACTACCGAAGTACCATTTATATGACTAACAATGCAATAAGAAACCTATCCATTCCAAACATTTAATGCATGGGGGCGAGTAAGGGAGATAGAGAGACAGCAGAACAGTGAGTGCTAATGGGAGGGGGGCTGAGTCTTTGCCTTTTAAGAGACATTCAAGGAGGATTAGTGAGAGGCCAAGAATGCAGCTGAGTGTCCTATAACGCACAGGACACAATACCGTGGCAAGACATTTTCCAGCCCAGACTGCCCGTAGTGTACCTTAGTCAAGTGATTAGCAGCTTGCTTTTTTTCCCTACATAAATTTAGCCTCATCACAGAACCATCATGCCTCAGGGCTGACAAAACATTCTGATCACCACATAGTCTCTTATGCTTTGACATACTGCTTCAAGGATGGCACGGTGGGTTTGTATGCCTGCAATTTTTTAGACAGACTTGCTTGTATTAGAGAGAAATCAAGGAACATATGACTCCATGATAAGGCTCAAAAAAAAAAAAAACCAAAAAAAAAACCCAAGGCCTTCCTAACACTGTGACTGAAAGAAGATAACCCCTCAAGCTAACAACAGAAGGAGACTGACTGCATGAGGAGACAACAAGAAAGAAAATATGCTTAGTGTTCCATTTGGAATGAGGTGCCTGCTGGATGCAACTCTAAACTTATCTTGTAGACTTTAGTACCAGAAGGGAAAAATGGGCTTTAACCTCTAAGCAGTGTTGAGAAACAGATGCCTGATGAGCCCAGAAGAACTTTTGACCCAACAGGCTTCTTGCATGTGTCAATGGCATTTTTGGGGGGGTAGCTATAAAATTGTCTTTTGTATCTTGGTGAAATATGGGAAACCATCTAGATTATTCTGTTGCCTCCCTGAGGCTTCACGTCATCTGCTTGGCCACACTCCCAGCTGGAGATCCTGATACTCAAACTCTCTCTCCCTTCCTAGTACTTAGGAATTCACTGTTCTAAGAGATAGCATGGGGTCGCTGGCTCTTAGAGCGTCACATGGCTCACTGGGTAGAACATATCTTTGTAGACATTTCTGCAAACTCGATCTCTGTTCACAGTAAAAGAAGCATAGGTTGAAGAACAGGCAAGCTGGCTGTTAAATCCCAACAAGACCCCTGACTAGATGACTGTAGCAAGATCTGAACTTGAAATCACAATTCATGGATGGAGAAACAAGGAAACACTACTGTTGTGAGAGTAAGCTATAACACATTCACATCTGCCCACACCATGCTTGGTTTGTGGTAGGTGTGTATTCAGATCGGCATTGCTGTAGTGTTACTACTAGGAGGAAACACCTAAGAGCTGTATTTCCAACTATTTTTCAGTGTCTGCTTATAGCCATGCAAAGCCAATTTGGAGGATTATTCCCTGTGCTAGTGAGGCTGGTGGTAACCTGACAAAAACAGTCACATGTGATGGAGAAAAAGGAAGCTAGAAACACACACAGAGAGATGGCTTTTTCTGTAAGGGAACAATTTTAGAGTCAGTGGCAGTCTTTCCATAGTTCCCAAATCTTTTTGCAGTGGAGAAAGTAGAAGAGAATATCCTCACTGGAATAAGGATGTGGAAAAAGATGATTTATGTGAATTAACTATTTTTTAAAATTTGTTTATATCCCAAACACTGCCCCCTCCCCTTCTCCTTTGAGAGGTTGGTTCCTCCCTCGGTATCTGCACCCCCCCACCCCCCCCCACCCCCCGTGCTTCAATTCTCTGCAGGATTAGGCACATCCTAATCACTGAGGCCACAAAGGCAGCCTTGTTGGGGAATGGATACAATCAAGCTATAGCTTTAAGAGAAAGCCTCCAATCCAGTTTTCCGGAGAACCATATGGTAACTGAACTGCACATCTGTTACATATATGCAGGGGGCCTTGGTCCAGCTAGTGTATTCTCTTTGTTTGGTGGCTCAGGTTCTGTGAGCTCCCAGAGGTCCAAGTTAGTTGACTGTGTTAGTCTTCCTGTGGGTTCCTATCCCCTTCAGAGCCTTCAATCCTTGCCCAACGCTTTGAAGAAGATCCTAGATTCTGTTCAGTGTTTTCCTGTGGTTAACTGCAGCTGCTTTAGTCAGCTGCTGGGTAGAGCCTCTCAGAAGACAATTATTCTGTCTACAAGCATAACAAAGTATTATTAATATTGTCTGCTGCTGGAGAGACCGCTCAGTGGTTAAGAGCACTGACTGCTCTTCCAAAGGTCCTGAGTTCAATTCCCAGTAACCACATGGTAGCTCACAACCATCTGTAATGAAATCTGATGCCCTCTTCTGGTGTGTCTGATGATAACTACAGTGTACTCATGGAAATAAAAAATCTTAAAAAAATAGTGTCTGTTGTTTCTGTTGATGTTTAAGACCAACCTGAATCGACGGTCATCTGACAGAATACAAGGAGTTATTTCGATTTTCTTGTATCTCTTTTTGTGAGTGAGTGTGTGTGTGTGTGTGTGTGTGTGTGTGTGTGTGTGCCTGATTATATAGTCAATTCTGTGAGGTGCTGAGAAAGTATATTCTTTGGTTTTGGGTGAAAGCTTCTGTAGATATTTGTTAAATCCATTTGGTTCATAACATCTGTTAGTTTCATTGTCTATTTGTTCAGTTTTTGTTTCAATGAACTGTCCATTTGTGAGAATGTAAGGTTGATACCCCCTATATTATTGTGTGGGGTTCAATAAGAGATTTGAGCTCTGGTAAAGTTTATTTGATGGATGTGGGTGCCTTTTCATTTAGGGTATAGACATAAAGGAATGAGACATAATTTTGGTGGATTTTTCTTTTGATGACTATGAAGTATACTTCCCCATCTCTTTTGAAAACTTTTGGTTTAAAGTCTATTTTATTAGATATTAGCATGGCTTCCCCAGCTTGTTTCTTGTGTCTGTTTGCTAGGAAAACCTTTTTCCAGCTTTATTTTGAGGTAATGTTTATCTTTATTGATGAGGTGTGTTTCTTATATGCAACAGATGATAGATCCTGTTTACCTATCCAGTCTGTTAGCTTGTGTATTTTTATTGGTGAACTGGGTAAATTGATGTTGAAAGATATTAATGACCGATGACTATTCATTCCTGTTATTTTGATGTTGGAGGTGGTTGTGTGTGTGTGTGTGTGTGTGTGTGTGTGTGTGTGTGTGTGTCTGATTCTTCTTTTGGTTTTGCTGTTAAATGATTAATTTCTTGTGTTTTCTTGGGTGTAACTATCTTCTTTATGTATGACTTTCCTTCTAGTAGCCTCTGTAGGGCTGTATTAGTAGAAAGGTATTGTTTAAATATGTATGCATCATGGAATATCTCAGTTGCTCCATTTATGGTGAAACTGAGAGTTTTCCTGGGTATAGTAGTCTGACCTGGTATCTGTAGTCTCTTAGGGTTTGCAAGACATCTGTCCAGGATCCTCTGTATTTTGGATTCTCTGCTGAGAAGTCAGATGTAATTCTGATAAGTGTGCCTTTCTATATTATTTGGCCTTTTTTTTACTTGCAACTTTTAATATTCTTTCTTTGTTTTGCACATTTAGTATTTTGATTATTATGGGGCAGGTAGATTTTCTTTTCTGGTCCAATATATTTGGTGCTCTGTAAGCTTCTTCTACCTTTATAGACACCTCTTTCTTTGGGTTAGGGAAGTTTTCTTCTATGATTCTGTTGAAGATGTTTTCCGGCCTTCTGAACTGGGAATCTCCATCCCCCTTCTATTCCTACTATTCTTAGTGTTGGTCTTTTCATAGTGTCCCAAATTTCCTGGATGTTTTGAGTTAGGAACAATTTACCTTTGGCATTTTCTTTGACCAATTTCTTCTATCGTATCTTCTACTCTATAGCTCCTCTCATCCATCTCTTGTATTCTGTTGATGCTTGTGTCTCTAGTTCCTGTTTTCTTTCCTAGGTATTCCATCTCCGTGGTTGCTTCCATTTGTATTTTGTTTATTGTTTCTCTTTCCATGTTTTTATAGCTTGGACCATTGTATTCATTTCCTTCACTTGTTTTATTGCATTTTCCTGCATTTCTTTAAGAGATTTGTTTCATCTTTAAGGGTTTTTACCTGTTTGACTGTGTTTTCCTGTATTTCTCTAAGGGAATTATCCTCTTTAAAGGCCTCTATCATCTTCATGAGATGGTGTTTAAGGTCACAGTCTCGCTCTTCAGGTGTGTTAGGATATCAAGGGTTTGCTGTAGTAGGAGAGGTGGGTTCTGGTGGTACCATATTCCAGGGGATTCTGTTGCTTATGTTCTTGCACTTGTCTTTTGCCATTTGGTTGTCTTTAATGTTGACTGGCCTGGGTGTCCTGGGTTGGAGAAGGCCTCCTGAGAGCCAGGTAGAGATGCTGGGTAGGGAATGATGCATCAATCTTAGACTTCAGGTATAGATATGGACCAGACGGAACCTGCTCCTTCTAATTTGAAAATTAATTTTTCAGAACAATGGCTTCTTATCCATAGATACACTTAATACATAATCAGGTACTGTGTGTGTGTGTGTGTGTGTGTGTGTGTGTGTGTGTGTGTGTTTGAGGGGGTGGTTGGTTTTTCAAGACAGAGTTTCTCTGTATAGCCTTGGCTGTCCTGGAACTCACTCTGTAGACCAGGCTGGCCTCGAACTCAGAAATCCACCTGCCTCTGCCTCCCAAGTGCTGGGATTAAAGGTGTGCACCAACACTACCCAGCAAATCAGGTACTGTGTGAATGATGCATTTCTCTTGTTTTACAAATCCCACTATTAAGGAATTATGCTTCTGATATTAATGTTGAATGCCAACTCAGGATTTAGGGTCACATAAGATCTTATATTTGAATGTCTGTAAGAGCCTTTTCAGAGAGGTTTAACCAAGGTGGGACCGTAAATGTGGGCAGTGTCATCCTATATCTGAAGTCCCAACCAGAATAGAATGAAGGATGCATGAGCTCATTTATTTCTGTGCTTTCCAGCTGCATACTCAGTGTGAAGGGCCACCTCACCCTCCTGCCACCACTGCTAGTGCTGCCCTAGCTGCTACATCTTAAAGTCACAATAGAATGTACCCAAGCCTGTGAGTCAAAATTGACCCTTATTTATTTGGGTTGCTTATACCTGGTTTTTTATCACAATAAAGAGAGAAGGAACTAATGCAATCCTGCCTTAGTTAGAATTTTTTCCTGTAATAAAATAACACAACTAAAAGAAACAAGAGGAACAAATGATTTTTTCATCCTATACTTCCCAAGTTGTACTCCATAGCTCAGGGTAGTCAGAGGAGGAACTCAAGACAGAAACTGGGAGGCAACAACGGAAGAAGAAGCTGCAGAGGAATGATGCTTTCTAGCTTGTTTCCCATGGCATGTTCAGCCTGCTTTCTTATACCCTTCAAGACAACTTAACCAGGGTACAACCAACAGTTATCTGGTTTTACCCACATCTATTTTTACCATCAAAATGCCCCACATGCTTACCTACAGCCCAATCTAGTGTGGGCATTTTTTTTCAGCTGAAGTTCCTTCTTCCCAAAAGGTCAACTTGACAAAATACTACCGAGAACACAATAAAGCTCAAAATAAAGTTTGTATAAAGAGAGTAGTGGGAGAGGATAAATACGGTTATTATTTTTGGTCTCTTTAGGTTCAAGATCCCTAGAGAACTTATTGATGCTCAAGACCCTATTATTATAAATCGTGCCATATTTGCACAATCCATACATAGACTCTCCAGCCCTTTGAGCCATCTGTAGATTATGCATAATTTATCATATAATATAACTGCAGCATAAACAGTTATGTTGTGTTCCAGAAAACACTGGCTGAAGAAAAGGTCTGATTCCAGTTTCATTTTTTTTTTAATATTTCTAGTCCACTATTGGTTGAATACGTTGATATGGAACCCAAAGGTGTGGAGGGCCGAATGCTCTGAAACAAAGTCTTTTAACTGAATGAAGTTCAATTGTGAAGAGACTTCAGTTGTGGAAAAGGCTGCAGTTGTGTCAAGGAATCTTCTAATTATTTTAAAAGTATAGACACTAAAAAATAACCTTTAGTCTAAGAACCTAATAGCCATTCCTTTTCTTTCAAGGCAGAGTTTCTATATATTGTCCTGAAACTCACTCTGTACTGTAGACCATGCTGGTTTCAAATTCAGATACAAAAGCATGTACGACCCTACCTGGCTCTAGTGACCATTCTTTTTATTTTTTTTAACTTTCTATATTCTTTGTTTACATGCTAAATGATTTTCCCTTTCCCGGTTCCCTGCCCTCCCCATAAGTCCCACACACTGTCAATCAGACAAAAGGCAACCAACAAATTGGGAAAAGATCTTCAACAACCCTACATCAAACAGAGGGCTAATATCCAATATATACAAAGAACTCAAGAAGTTAGACTCCAGAGAGCCAAATAACCCTATTAAAAATGGGGTACAGAGCTAAACAAAGATTTTTCACCTGAAGAACTTTGAATGGCTGAGAAGCACCTTAAGAAATCTTCAGAACCCACTCTTATCTCCTTGCACTAAGATCAACTCGAAGTGGATCAAGGACTTCCACATAAAACCAGACACACTGAAACTATTAGAAAAGAAACTTGGGAAGACCCTGGAGGACATGGGCACAGGGGGAAAGTTCCTGAACAGAACACCAATAGCTTACGCACTAAGATCAATAATTGACAAATGGGACCTCATAAAATTACAAAGTTTCTGCAAGGCAAAGGACACTGTCAGAAGGACAAAACAGCAACCAACAAAGTGGGAAATGATCTTCACCAACCCTACATCCGACAGAGGGCTAATATCCAATATATACAAAGAACTCAAGAAGTTAGACCCCAAAGAACCAAATAACCCTATCAAAAAATGGGGTACAGAGCTAAACAAAGAATTTTCACCAGAAGAAATGCGGATGGCCGAGAAACACCTTAAGAGATGTTCAACATCATTAGTCATCAGGGAAATGCAAATCAAAACAACCCTGAGATTCTACCTCACACCAGTCAGAATGGCTAAGATTAAAAACTCAAGAGACAACAAGTGCTGGCAAGGATGTGGAGAAAGAGGAACACTCCTCCACTGTTGGTGGGATTGCAAAATGGTAAAAACCGCTCTGGAAATCAGTGTGGCGGTTCCTCAGAAAATTGGTCATGTCACTTCCAGAGGACCCTGGCATACCACTCCTGGGCATATACCCAGAGGATTCCCCTGCATACAATAAAGACACATGCTCCACTATGTTTATAGCAGCCTTGTTTATAATAGCCAGAAATTGGAAAGAGCCCAAATATCCCTCAAAGGAGGAATAGATACAGAAAATGTGGTATATTTATACAATGGAATACTACTCCGCAATTAAAAATAATGAATTCATGCAATTTGTAGGTAAATGGTTAGACCTGGAAAATATCATCCTGAGTGAGCTAACCCAGTCACAAAAGAATACACATGAAATGCAATCACTGATAAGTGGATTTTAATGAGCCCAGAAGCCCTAAATACTCAAGGCACAATTAGCAAGTCAAATGATTCCCAAGAAGAAAGGAGAGGACCCTGGGCCTGTAAAGATTGGATCCAGTTTTGTAGAGAAACCGTGGGGAGAGGGGGAATGATTGGGGAATAGTTTGTGGGAGAGCAATTATGGGACGTATGTTGGGGGGGGGAACTGGGAAAGGGGAAAGCCTTTGGAATGTAAACATAGAATATAGAAAATAAAAATTAAAAAAAAAGAAATC
This sequence comes from Apodemus agrarius, assembly GCA_964023405.1. NCBI lineage: Eukaryota > Metazoa > Chordata > Mammalia > Rodentia > Muridae > Apodemus > Apodemus agrarius. Next base: position 33,969,377 of record OZ030024.1, read on the forward strand.
TTCAGCATCATTAGTCATTAGGGAAATACAAATCAAAACAACCCTGAGATTTCACCTCAAACCAGTCAAAATGGTTAAGATTAAAAGCTCTAGTGACCATTCTTAACACTATCAAAACTCCAATTTTCAGAACTGAAAGAAATAAAGCAGCCATTACTGTAGACTGTAGACCTAGAGAAATGCATCTTACTTGCACAGGATTCCTGTCTGTGCCAGCAAAGGTGAACTTGGCATAATACACGTGCTCCTTGGGTCTCATTTCATCATTTGTACCACATAAATACTCCCATCTACCATGAATACTATTACAGAAAAATAATGCATATGAAGCATATATGATGACAGATATTATAAGGCTCTAGATTCTTATTTTATCTTTTCTTGAAAAAGTCTTATTGTAACTTGTTATATCATGTTTGGTTGATGTCCCTGGGAGGCCTGACATTTTCTGAAAGAAACAGAAGAGGAGAGGATCTCAGGGAGAGGAGAGGTAGGGTTAAGAGTGAAAGGAGAGGAGGGAGAGGAAACTGAGGTGGAGATATAATATATGAGAAAAGAATAAAAAATAACAAAGTTGAATAGTGTGTCTGTGGCTCCACCTCTACTTCCTTGTCAGGCTACTTACTGTTTTCATACAACCCCTAAACTGAACATTTGTGCAGACCCCCCAAACAACAATAAGATATGTGTCTTCATTTAGACAGATATCCAGATAGTGGCCTATTGGACTTCAGAATAGATCCCTCCCAGCCAATATCTTCCTAATGATGACAAAACTTCTGTAACTATCCCAATTACTCCTCATCTTTTAGAGGCTGTTGTGTCTTTTACATCCATCCTCCAATGTTTAAAGGCTTTTAAAACCTTGCCTGGAAGGTTCTATGGTCCAAATATCCTCAATGCCAAGGCTGGGTTTCCTGCACTGCCAATCTCCTCTGTCCTAGCACAGTGTTCTGTGTCTCCATGCTAGTCCTTGGGTGCCAAGTGCCATGGCACACTTATTTCAGTAGCTATTAGATCTTCAAAACCACATTTTTTTATATATCTTAGAGCACTTCATAGCATCCAGTTTCATATCTTCAGGCAACAACATGTATCATACACATTCGCTGAAGATATACAAATTCTAGATTTTAATCAGTTTTAAATACAGGGAAAAAAACCTAATGCACACAAAGTTAACTTCAGACATTTGGAGGGAACATAGTCAGAAATAAAGATGAATTTGTTCATCAACTGAAATTAATAAGACATGCAGTCTAGATTGGGAGCAGTGGAAAACTGAAGCAATGGTTGGGGAGGGTCTTTCTTGAGGGTGTAATAGATGAGCTGACAGTGAAGGGACAGAAGAAACAGGGCATGCTGGAAGACTCTCCAGGCAAAAGATAGTGGGCACGGAGATTCAAAATACAGCTGCTGGTCTGTGCTAGTGAGGTAGCAATTTTGGAGGAAGGAGAGGCCAGCTAATATAGGCTAGATAGACCAACAAGTGCTTTGACTATATTGGAAACATAACATCTCATTTCACCTGATGTAAAGATAGAGGACACACAACTTTACACTTTTAATTATATCCTGAATTCTCTGAAGAAAAAGAATAAGATGGTAGCCCACCATCTTTGCCCACAGTCTATAAGATTGGGCATTCTCAATCTATATTCATCCCAGCAGACAGAGTTAAAACACTTAGTTTGTGATTGGGGAATAGGCGGGGGGTGGTGGTGGAAGAGGACATATGGGACATATGGTGAGGGGGGAACGGGGAAAGGGGAAAGCCTTCAGAATGTAAACAAAGAATATAGAAAATAAAAAAAAATGTAAAAATTGAATAGCCAGGGAGGCAAATGTAAAAATGGGGATTATTCTAAAAATTAAATATTTATTCAACATATCCTGCATGACAGCAAATTTTCAAAGAAAATAAAAATATATTGAAATTAAAAACAAAACATTTCAACAGTCTTGCTTGTTAGGATAGGTTGTCTTTGATCCTAGAATATAAGCTTAATTATGGTTTCAAATATTTAGCTAAACATATACATGTATTATATGTGTGTATATGTATGTATGTGTATATATTATTTATACTTTGGACTTGCACTTTAAAGGGAACAGACACAAGGAAGACCTGATGGTACTTCAAAATCTTTATTTAACACATACATTAAATTAGAATGCTTATGGACAGTATATTGTTGCCAGGAACTGTACTCAGAGTTGAGAGCAGAATAAACATTCTGTTTCTACTTGAATGGGAAAAATATTAAATAGCCAATAGTCTAAGGCAGTTAATTTCCTTTAACATAACAATATCTGTACACCAGGAAATAGTGATGAAAGTGGCTTATGACTCAGGACCACTGTAAAAATCAAATATTAAAAAACATTTGCCACAGTGATTAGCACATGGCTAAATACATTTTTGACAATCTGTATTTAAAGAGATCCTGATGTTATAAATAAATACTATTAGAATTGTGCCCCCATGGGTGATTTCCTGCCTTATAACCAAGGCTTGTTTGAACTACAGATGTCCAAGGATTATGGGATAGATTTACAAATAGTTTGATGTGTGAGAGAGCAATTTCTTGGCAGATTACCTGAGACAGTTCAGTGCACCCTTCAGTCATATGTGTGCCTGTGTCTGTATAGTGTGTTTTATTCCATCAAAAGAACTGTGCTGGAATCTAGAGGCAAAATATATATAACTATTAATTTCTATGTACAGAGAAGAGATAGCAACATAATTATGGTCAATAGCAGAGCGGTACCTAATAACCCACAAAGAGTAAGTACCACTTTCTCCCACACAAAGCAACAGTGAAACATGATATCAAAAAATATAGTGGTGATGGTTACATCAACTGTACTCTGAAAAGAAATGTGAGTTTTATGAAAAAAATCCCTTGAATTGATCATAGATAGATGGCATTTATTGAACTTCATAAGGGTAATAATTACAATGGTTTTTATTGATCACTCACCATGTCTCTATCCTAAGCTTGCCACATTTAGTCTTTTGGAAGCCTGATAAACTAGTCTGTTATCTCTGTTTATATATAGTATAACCATGGCTTGGAAATGACTTGTGAGTCACTTAGGGAGCTGTTAGTGACAGACAGGCATTTAAAATCCCAACCATGCTCCTGCTAACAGCCCTATGCAGATATGTGGCTGTGAGCCTGTATTCAACCAACCCAAAGGTGTTGCTTCCTTGTGGATAAGCTAAGAATGCTCTTGAGCAGATGTCCTGAGAGAACTCCAAAGGTTCTGATGCTGAACCCAGCTCCACCAGTAATCCAAAGGGAGCTTTCTCCAGTGTCGAGCATTGAATGCCAGGCTTTTGCCAAAGTGTGTAGTCCTGCTGCCTGAGAGCGCCACACTCTTTCTGTTGAAACCTGCAATTCTGTACATTTCTGTAGTATGCTATTGCTGCTAAGCATGCTAGATTTTTAAAGCATTTTCTACAAGAAGGGGGTGGAGGGAAGCGAGCTCAGTAAATCCCAGTATTTCTACTGCCTTTGCCAAATTTGACATCTTTGAAAGTAACTGTAAGAAGCACGCACAGTCTCTGCCAACTGCATGATTTAGCAGCTATAAAATCCCTCTGAATCAAACCCATTTTGAAATAAAAAAGGAGCCTGCTTGAGAATTTCATTGCACTGTTGGATACCTACTCAAAGATCAATCACCCCTCTTCATTCTGTATTCCTGATATATTTTTAAGTTTAATCTTTTTTGCAGCTTACCCATTTAGTTAAGGGTAGAATTTTAAAAGACTGAAGACTGAGCAAGAAGGAGGAGGACATTGAGTGTGAACAAAGGGGTTTTTAGACTCAACACAATAGAACTGGAAAAGATGGTCTATTTTCTTTTCAGTTCTTTTCCCCAATGGTACAGTACCTAGATTCTCAAAACCTGAGTGTCCTTTCCCCTGAAGGAAAATAGTCTCTCTCTGCAGGCTGCCTAGTTGGATAAAACAGCTGTGTTTCCTACTCCACAGGGAATTTCTTTAGATGAAAGTCTTTTTTTTTTTTAAGTCTGAATATGATTGGGTGAGCAGAAGGCTAAACACATTGCTTATGGTTTGGCCTCCAATGACAACTGAAAAAAATGTGTTCATAAAATGTGGTACAAAAGCAATTAACTATCTTGAAACTGAAATAACACTGTAAATCAAATGCTGGCTATAAGGAAATGCAAAGGTGCGAACAGCACTGGGTCTCAAGAGAACAAAGATAAAAGTGCTTGGATCTGAGTCCCTGATGCTCTATGGTAGGAACAGAAGCACCCCTTGAATCTTATTTGGAGTTTATGCGACTACATTAATTATGACATAAACACAGGCGTTTTTTTCACATCACACACACATACTATGTTTAAAGGTGGAAGCAAGGGAAGAGTCCTTTTTTTCACAATCAAGATATTTATAAAGGACCAATATGCATCCATCTACATATTTACTGAGAAAACGTTGTCAGATATGAGCTAAATTCTGCTTGTGAGAATTTCCTATGTTTAAAAAAAATTGTCGTACCTTTTTTCCTAGTTATTCACCCCAAAAGAATTGTACCTTGAAACCATTAAAAGGCTTTACATATTTATGATTGTTCTTTTCTAATTTTAACATCTTATAGGTAGCCCAACTTGATTTCAACAAGATGAGCTGCTTTATCATTCTATTCAAATGGAAGTGTCATGGAAGTTTGACCAGGAACTTGTCTGAACTTGTGCCAGTATAACACAAGATCATAGGTGTACCGTGTGTCCACCCTGTACAAATCAAGTTGCTGAACTGTGTTCAGTGTCTTGGATAAAAACTCCATCAAAGCATAACATCACATAGTTAAATGAAACTTCTTAATAAAGTGCAATAAACAGGAGAAAAAAGAGAGAGGAGAGAGTGAGAGACAGAGACGGAGAGGAGGGGGGAGATTAGGCCATGGTAAAATCAGAAATGAAAGTAATTGAAGAGAAAATATAAATTTAAATGTGGGTTATTAGTGAAGAGATCGTATAGCTTATCATCTAAGATAAATAATCATGAGAATCCAAAGATTAATAATTACCTTGAGAAAATATGCAAAAACTTGGATGGATGGCTATACTTACATATTTGAAAAACATACACTCTATAAGCAGCATATAAATAATAGAAGCATACTGAAGGGAGGTCATTTTGAAAAAGCTGTGTCTCTAAGCCTGGTGACATTCTGGTTACATACTATTCCTATATCCTTCTTCTTCCTTATCTGAGAAACAAGGACATCTAACTTGGATAAAGTATTTTCAGTACACCCAAAATCATAGCGTAGGCATTACAGTGTCAATCAGCCTTGTATCACCATAAGTAAATACTTGACATGGGCTACTTGCATATAAATAGAGGCTTGCATTGGCTCATGGTTCTGGATGTTCTAGTCCAAAATCAGGCAGCACTATTATTGGTGCCTCTTCTGCAGCCAGTACACCACAATGAAAACATGTGGAATGAATGCTCAAAACTTGAGCCAAGAAACAGTGAGGTTAAAGCCAGGATCCTACAATCCCCTTTAAGGACACTCCCTAAGGGCTTCGCCTAAGGTTCCAATTCAAAATGGCTCAGTGCCCAGTTCCCACACTGCCACCTAAGGCTCAGGGACCACCGGACATAACCATGCAACCCACAACAAATGCTGAATAGCTTTACCTTAAAGTTCAAAGTTCTATCCTGCCACCCATCTCCTATTTTGCACATAAAGCAATGGATTGAGTGAAGCTATGTTTTTCTCATGGCCATTTAGCAAGAAAGTGATAGAGCTGAAATATGACACAGTCAGTCTTCTGTGTTCATGCTCTTACTTGCATTTTAGACACACACACAAAAAATAACACTTTTGCAGAGATCTCATTAGGACTAAATGATATGCTGGACACCAAGCATTTTGTTCATTTCCAAAACATGATAGAAAGTAAAACAGTTGTCAATAATGGAAGATTTTTTTATTAGTAGGTATGTGTGTCTAGGTACCCTAAAAGACCAGAAGAGGGCATCATCTTCCAAAGCTGGATTTACAGCACTCTGTAAGGCATGTGATGTCAGTGCTGGGAGTCAGTCTTAAGCACTAAGTCATCTCTTCCACCCTGTGTATGTTATATTGAGTGACTCTTATGAGGTCATGCCAGGGACTGACCTCAGTCAATAAGGCTGTTTGGGAATCCTGCACTCATTTCACTAGAAACCTCAACAAGTTTAAACTATATAGGATATTAGTCTACAAATCAGAGGCTGGAAATGCAGAAACTATATATTTCATATTTCTGGCAGTCTGGATCATAGTCATTCTTGTGTGGTTGGTTGGTTGGTTGGTTGGTTGGTTGGTTGGTTGGTTGGTTCCTTTTGTTCATTTGTTCATTCATTGGTTTGGTTTGGTTTTTTTCACCAAAGGCCCTCAAAAAGTTTTGTTCAAGAAGTATTCTTTTTCAGGAAGTGAAAAATATTTCCTAAAAATGCATTTGACAAATGTCAAGCTACATTCGTACTAAATAACTCTCAGCCAAGCAGTAACATAAAAGAAAAACTTCCTGACAATGATATAAAACATTAGGAGAGAACATTTAAGGATCTTGCATCCCCGTGAAGAACAAGAAAACATTCTGCAAAGATAAGCTGTACAAGGATGTCCACTGCCATGATCATCAACCTCATCCTGCAGGTCTTTGTCAGTTCCATTAATCAAGGAAAAAAATACATAGTGGAAAGATGACACAATTATTACAACTTCTTGATGGATTATGCCCTTTATTAACAGGGAGTATCCATCTTTATCTCTGCTGATTAGCTTTGGTTTGAAATAGGCTTTATCTGATGCAAAGATTATATAGTTCCTACTTGTTAATAATTTCTGTTTGGTTGGTAGCTTGACTCCATAGTGATATGCAATTTTTAGATGTCTTTGCTAACAGTGTTTCTTGGAGACAACAGATGTATGTTTAAACACAGTCTATATCCTTTTATTGGTTAAAGTGAAGCCATTTACATTTAATATGATTATAGAAAGTTGATATTTCCTAGGAATTTGTCAGACAGTGTTTTGGATTGCTCAATGATCGTTTTTTTTCTTTTTCCCATATTAGTTTTAGAAATTTTTGTTGTTGTTGTTTTCTGTGTTAATCTTGCTTAGGGATGGGACTTCATGTCCATTCCCCTTCTCAGGGCTGTGATCCTTCTAGATTGAAACTATGCAGGTCTTAGTTATGGCACAGTCATTGTGAGTTCATACGTGTAGCAGTCCTGTTGTGTCTGGAAGACACTGTTTACACTACCCCTGGCTCTTACAGACTTTCCACCTCCCATTACACATAGATCTCTGAATCATGAAGGGGAGGGTTTGATGAAGACATCCAGTTTATGACACTTCCTGTTCCAAAATCTCACTCTGAACATGGTCCAGTTCAAGGTCTCTGTGTTAATTACCATCACTGCAAGATGAAGCTAAGCTTCTCTGATGTGAGGTGAGTGAGGGGGCTGATTTATGGGTATGGCAGTATGTATAATAGGAGTCATTCTACTGCTAAGTTACTTTATCCGATTAGGATTTCCCCTAGTTCATGACCCATCCAGTCTCAGGTTCTTGGCAACCTTTGCATTGTTAAGTATGGGTTCCTTTTCTCAAAGCAGGCCTATAACATATTAAATAGTGGTCTTTTACTTTCATGACATTTGTGTTACAGTTGCACTAGCATATCTTGTAGACATGTCACTGCTGTAGGTGAAAACATTTGTACTTGGCTGCTCATCTGGTAGCATACAGAGTACTTTCCAGAACCCTGAATGCCACTCAGTAGAGATACAGTTTCTGGTTGGATACCAGCTTGCATACTCCATGATTGATGATATATACATAGGTGGGGATTTTCCCTTCAGTGTCTCTATTTTCTTTCTTAATTTTATCTTCATATTTTAGACTTTCTCATAAAATGTATTTTATATTCATTTTGGAAATTATCCTTTAAGGGTCTCAACTATATTTCCTTTGTTCGTGCATCTGTTTGAGTCTTCTAAATGGTCCTAACTTCTTGTAAAATATAAAACTGTATTCTTTCTCAAATAATTTATTTATCTCTGTGATTTTTAAGTCCACTGAAGAGAAGTTTGAAGTTTGGGAATAGGATGTTCTTGGCAACTGTGACATATTCGTATGTGTTGGTCATGTTTTCTACATCTGTTGGCATGCATCTGTCTTCCAGTGTTAGCTTCCCTTTCTTCAGACTCTAATTGCTTTGTTTCTTAGGTTTTTAAGGGGTCTGCCTGGGGTACTGATATGAAAACTGAAGAACCTTGGTGTCTATTTCCAGATAATATATCTGCATGTGGGAGGGGGCATATCCCCATGTACATGCATACAGAAACCAAAAGGATAATTTTGACATTTTTTCTTTTACTTTGGAAATTATAATAAAATTGAATTGTTCCCCACTTCTCTTCTCTCCCTCCAAACCTTTCCATCTACTCATCCCTGTTCTCTTCCAAATTCATGGTCCCCTTTTTCATTAATTGTTGTTACTTATAAATCAGAGAAATAGTTTTTCCCAAGGAAGACCACACCAAGTGTTTATCCAATACCAAAATATTCGACCTGAGAACACACATACTAGCAACATAATACAGACTGACCAGGTTATATTTAGGAATATACATGCATATAAACATTATTTGTTGAGATTGTCTCATACTGAACCCAAGGGCCACTGTTTCTACTGGACTGTCTAGCCAGAGATCTCCTGGAATACACTTGTCTCTGCCTACCAATACTGAAATACAAGAGCACATAACCATATCAGCTTTTAAAGTGAATCCTGAGAATTTGAACCCAGACTCTTGCTTTCATAGTAAATACTTTTGTCTACTGAGCCATCGTCTCCATTCCCAAGTTGTACATTTTCAAATGGATAATTGTTAACAAATCACATCTCATAAAATAGTAATATAACCAAGTATTTATTTAGGGGACAAAATGTATATTTAACACTTGAAAAATTGATGTGACTTACCATAGTAATTTAGAAAATTTATACTTTCATTTCAGTAGATGGAGAAAAATTGACAATGTTCATTTTAGATTTTTTTTTCAGTCTACAGACAGTTGTATAAAGAAGAAATACAAGTGGCCAATATATAGTTTTTAAAATGCTTAACAATCTTAGCCATCAGAAAAATGTAATGTGCTCTAAGCTCTAAAAGTAGAACACTGACAGCCAGAGACCTAATGGAGTTGGAAGGGGGATATGACTGCATTTGACTAATATCAAGATCCATGTGTGTATGCACAGCACATCAAAATATCACAGAGAGCCCCAGCAATGTGTATAACTACTATGTATTAGCAATGATGGCAGAAGTTTTGAACAGATACTTCATCAAAGAAGATATAAAGGTGGCAAGTAAGTACATGAGAAATGACAGTGTTGACTTGAATGACCATGACCCCCATTAGTTTATATGTTTGGATACTTGGTCCCTATTGGGTGGAACTGTTTGGGAAGGATTAGGAGGAAGCATGCCTTAGAGGAGGTCTGTCACTGGAGCCCAGCATTGAGTTTTCAAAAGCTCAGACTATTCCCAGTATTCTCTCTGCTTCCTGCTTGTAGTTTGAGATGTGAGCTCTTAGCTGTTCCTGCCATCATACCTTACCCCAACATCATGAACTCTAACCTTCTGGAATCAAAAGCCCAATTACATGTTTTGCTTTGCTTTGCTTTGCTTTGCTTTGCTTTGCTTTGCTTTGCTTTGCTTTGCTTTGCTTTGCTTTGCTTTGCTTTGCTTTGCTTTGTTACAAGTTGCCTTGGCCATGGTGCTCTACCTCAGCAATAGAAAAGTAACTAATATGAAGCCAAACACTACTAGTCATTATAGAGATATAAACTAGAAACATGATGAGATGCCTACAAAGCCAGGGTACTAGGAACTCTTATGAACTGATGATAAGAATGCCAAGTGACATTAGAGAAGTTTGGCAGTCTAGTAGATTAAACCCACATGCCATGTTATATGAAACCATTATTTTAATTGTCTATCTTCTGTGGACAATTTTATGTATGTAGACAGCAAGTTTACTCATGAGAAATCCAAACTTCTGTTTTAGATTAAATGCCTGTTGAATTTTACTCATAAGCAAATTCAACTCTGCATTTGAGAACTGTAGCTGAGACCCTTCTGTAGACTAGAACACTGCTCAGTACAATATCCATAAATTCTAAGTTTGTGGTTTCTTTTTGGTTTGTTGTGTTTGTTTTTGCTTACCATGAGTGCAAAGAACATTTGGAAAATTCAAACAATTACAAAGCTCTTACAAACCTTTAAAAAAGTTTTTAGATTAATTTATTTTATGTGTATAAACATTTTCACACATGTATATTTGCATACCATATGCATGCCTAATGCCCATGGAAGTCAGAAAATGGTATCAGGTACCCTGTGAGTGGAGTTACAAATGGTTGTGAGCCACAGGTCTGTGTTGACAAGCAAACCTGGCTCCTCTGTAAGAGCAACCAGTATTCCAAATGGGTGAGCATTCACTCCAGCCCAAAACTCTTTTTTCCCTCTTTTTAAAAAATTAATCATTTTATTTGTTTACATTTCAAATGTTATCCCCTTCCCAGTCTGCCATCCATGAAGCCCCAACTCCATACCCCTCCCCTTTGCTTCTAAGAGGGTACTCCCCCATGCACCTGCCCACTCCTGCCTCACCCCTCTAGCACCACCCTTCTCTGGGGAATCAAGCCTCCATAGGACCAAGTGCATCCCCTCACACTGATGCTAGATGAGGCAGTCCTCTGCTATATATGTAGCAAGAGCCGTGGACTAGCCCATAATGCTAAAAGAGGGGGCCTCTTCATCACATCAGAAATCAAAATGCTATATTAAGTATAGCATTTCCTTTTCTGTCTCCTGTGACTTAGATGATTTACCATTGCTCAAATTAGGGGAATCAGAGAAGAATCTTCATCTTCCATTTGCACCTTTAGAAAATTGTACTTAAAATCTAGAATGATGGATATCACTGAAAGAACTAAACAAATAGAGAATTATTTTAAAAATTAACTTGTTTCATTCTCTCTACATACATAAAACTGTGCACAGAAGACATCCAATTAAAATAATGGATTCGCATAGCAATTGCATGACCAAGAAGCCAATAAGTTAATTAAGGTTCATTCATTTTACCAGCTTCTCTCATGAAGATAAAGCTGGCTAAACGGCACAGTTTGAGATTTTTTATCTAATTTTATTTACCTTCTAAATAAGTTTTATGTGTATTCAGATAGATTATATGTATACAGAAGATTTGATAACTTGGAAAAATATAGCAAAACGACACTTAGGAAGATATTTTAATAAAACTCCCCAATCAGACTTTTTAATCCTTATGACTATGATTTGGGATGCTAGCAATAGATGAAATTATTTTCCATCACCCATTTAGAATATTTGATTACTAATTAACATAGGCAAAGAATGTAATGAATGTGTAAGTCATCTTTGAGAGAGAGCCTTTTTCAGAATTGAAAGCGATGCCCTGTTGCCTTTAGCTTCAGCATCCTAATGATTTGAATAATATTTCTTTCAGATAGGCCACAAGGCACTCCTCTGCTGGAAAGTTGGATTCTGGCTCATACAAAGCCAGGAAGGGCAATGAAGCCATCTTTCAGTATTTGATTGGGAGGTAAGTGCCACCATTCCCCTTGAACTTGGGTTTGAGTCCTTCAAAGTCTCAATCTATGTTTAAATACAGAAAAGCAATCTTAAAGGCCAACACAAGCAATTGCAAATGGCTCACATATTTCCCGTGACTTCCTTCCCTGATAGCCAAATGTACTGACTGATTCCTTTTTTTTAATTTTTATTTTCTATATTCTATGTTTACATTCCAAAGGCTTTCCCCTTTCCCAGTTCCGCCCCACCATATGTCCCATAATTCCTCTCCCCCCCAACTATTCCCCAATCATTCCCCTCCCCAAGATTTCTCTGTTCTGGGTCTACAAAACTGGATCCAATCTTTACAGGCACAGGGTCCTCTCTTTTCTTCTTCTTGGGAGTCATTTGACTTGCTAATTGTACCTTGAGTATTTAGGGCTTGTGGGCTCATTAAAATCCACTTATCAGTGATTGCATTTCATGTGTATTCTTTTGTGATTGGGTTAGCTCACTTAGGATGATATTTTCCAGATCTAACCATTTACCTACAAATTGCATGAGTTCATTATTTTTAATTGCTGAGTAGTACTCCATTGTATAAATATACCACATTTTCTGTATCCAATCCTCTTTTGAGGGATATCTGGGCTACTTCCAGTTTCTGGCTATTATAAACAAGGCTGCTATAAACATAGTGGAGCATATGTCTTTATTGTATGCAGGGGAATCCTTTGGATATATGCCCTCTGGAAGTGACATGCCCAATTTTCTGAGGAACCACCACACTGATTTCCAGAGCAGTTTTACCATTTTGCAATCCCACCTATAGTGGAGGAGTGTTCCTCTTTCTCCACATCCTCGCCAACACTTGTTGTCTCTTGAGTTTTTAATCTTAGCCATTCTGACTGGTGTGAGGTGGAATCTCAGGGTTGTTTTAATTTGCATTTCCCTGATGACTAATGATGTTGAACATCTCTTAAGGTGTTTCTCGGCCATTTGAATTTCTTCTGGTAAAAATCCTTTGTTTAGCTGCGTACCCCATTTTTTGATAGGGTTATTTGGTTCTTTGGGGTCTAACTTTTTGAGATCTTTGTATATATTGGATATTAGCCCTCTGTCGGATGTGGGGTTGGTGAAGATCTTTTCCCACTTTGTTGGTTGCCGGTTTGTCCTTCTGAGAGTGTCCTTTGCCTTACATAAACTTTGTAATTTTATGAGGTCCCATTTGTCAATTCTTGATCTTAGAGCATAAGCTATTGGTGTTCTGTTCAGGAACTTTCCCCCTGTGCCCATGTCCTCCAGGGTCTTCCCAAGTTTCTTTTCTAATAGTTTCAGTGTGTCTGGTTTTATGTGGAGGTCCTTGATCCACTTGGAGTTGATCTTAGTACAAGGAGATAAGAGTAGGTCAATTCACATTCTTCTGCATGTTGACCTCCAGTTGAACCAGCACCATTTGTTGAAAAGGCTATCTCATTTTCCACTGGATGGTTGTGGCTCCTTTATCAAAGATCAAGTGACCATAAATCTGTGGGTTCATTTCTGGGTCTTCAATCCTATTCCATTGATCTACTTGCCTGTTGCTGTACCAATACCATGCAGTTTTTAACACAATTGCTCTATAGTACAGCTTGAGGTCAGGGATATTGATTCCTCCAGAAGTCCTTTTATTGTTGAGAATAGTAGCTATCCTGGGTTTTTTGTTGCTCCAGATGAAGTTGAGAATTGCTCTTTCTAGATCTATCAGCTAAACAGTCCCATAACCCCTACAGAAATAGAAGGGGTTATAGAAAGCCTCCCAACCAAAAAAAGTACGGGACCAGATGGTTTTAGTGCAGAATTCTACCAGACCTTCAAAGAAGACTTAACACCAATACTCTTCAAACTATTCCACAAAATAGAGACAGAAGGGACACTGCCCAACTCATTCTTCGAAACCACAATTACGCTGATACCTAAACCACAAAAAGATCCAACAAAGAAAGAGAACTACAGGCCAATTTCTCTTATGAATATCGATGCAAAAATACTAAATAAAATTTTTGCCAACCGAATCCAAGAGCATATCAAAATGATCATTCACCTTGATCAAGTAGGCTTCATTCCAGGGATGCAGGGATGGTTCAATATACGGAAATCCATCAATGTAATCCACTACATAAACAAACTAAAAGAAAAAAACCACATGGTCATCTCATTAGATGATGAAAAAGCATTCGACAAAATTCAGCATCCTTTCATGCTAAAAGTCTTGGAAAGAGCAGGAATTCAAGGCCCATACCTAAACATAGTAAAAGCAATCTACAGCAAACCAGTAGCCAACATCAAAATAAATGGAGAGAAACTTGAAGCAATCCCACTAAAATCAGGGACTAGACAATGCTGCCCTCTCTCTCCATATCTTTTCAATATAGTACTTGATGTTCTAGTGAGAGCAATTAGACAACATAAGCAAGTCACAGGGGTACTGACTGATTCCTACCACATACATTTTCAGACTGCATAGTCAAGTGAAAGTTTGAGCCTGGTGTGCCCCACCTCTAACACTGTGGCTCATGAAGTTCTGTTATCTCCTAATAAAGTCCTTTTTCTAATGTCCCTGATCAGTCTCTGACAAACACAAAAGTGTAGCATTCGAATGAGATTTCATTTTTTCTAATTTTTCCCTTTTTTTATTGGATATATTCTATATTTACAATTCATTTCCCTTTTTCTGGTTCCCCACCCCCAAAGGTCCCACATGTCCTTTTCTCTCCCCCTGCTCTCTCATCCACCCCCTCCCTCTAAGAGCATCTTTTATACAAGACAATATAATATGATAAACATTTGAATATTTGAACTTGTAAAACTCCCTACTAAGATTTTCTATATGTTTATAGTGTGAATAATTTTAGTCAATTAACTATGATTAGTTAAAGAAAATAGTCTAGCTCCTCTCCTCCAAACCACATACTCATGAACATATAATCTAGCAAAATACCTAGGAAGCCATAGCACCTGGGCCCATGAAATAGATAAGTAGAGCCTGGCTAGCTACCTGATCTCTCTTAATGTTTCTAGATGAAGTGGGGACAGATGGCATTCTTGCTTCCTATACCCTTGTGGTTTCATTTGTTTCTCCTGTCCTTCTCCATAATCTTTTTTAGAAGTCTCAGATTATGGCCAAATGTGGTTGTCTCCAGTCTGTTGATCTTAGCACTCAATCAGCAGAGGCAGGAAGATCACAGTTTCCAGAATAGCCTGGGCTACACAGGGAGATGCTTTCTCAAAATAACAAAATCTCTGAGAGTCTCTCAGTCTTGCTCTATGTGCTGTTCACTCTTGTTAGCACGGCACTCTGCTTTAAGCATGTGGGACAGAGTCACAGACAAACTCTTCCAAGAACTGATGTGTGGATGGCTTCTTGTAAGCTAATTAAAGCCACCTTTCCCCATATGACCTCTATCTGAAGCTTTCTTTTCTGGCCTGCTCTGGATATTAATATCACTAACGGAGACAAAGCTTCACTTCAGAATACTAAATAGTTGCTGTTCGGGACTGCTAACATGCAAAGACAAACAACAATTGGAAAATAGTTTTTAATATTGCAAAATCTGGGATTTTGGCATTTGATGTGTCAAAACATCTCCTGCATTCCTATCTTCCCCTTCCTCCAGTGAACTCAATTTCTTGTCTCACAGTCTTAACCTCTAAAATGCAGTTTTGTGCTTACTTTATTGTATGTTACATGTTCCAAGTTCTCATGAACTGGTGATTTCAGTAAAGGGTATTAGCTATTTAAGTCACTGCATTTTCCACACAATTGAATAAGCAAGCATTAGAGTACTTTTATTGGTTCATTTGATGGTTTTGTTCTTTGTGGGCTTGGGGGCATGTGTGTGCGTGTGTGTGTGTGTGTGTGTGTGTGTGTGTGTGTTTGTGTATGTGTGTATGTATATGTGCATACATGCATCCATATATGTTCGTGTGTGTCCTGTGTGTGTATGTGTGCATGTGTGTGTATGTATGTGCATGCATGCATGTGTGTACATGTCTGTGTCCAGTGTGTGTATGTGTGTGTGCATGCACACATGTGTGTATGTGTCCAGTAGGATAAATGAGTCACACATTCTCATCCCTCTTGAGTCTTCTCAGATCTTTAAAGGAGAACCTTGTTACCCTCTTCTTATTCTATCTCAGTGGGGAATCCCAGTAGCCTGACACTACTTGGAAAAAGGACATTGCACTTTTAAATCTGGAACCATTAAAAAAAAACCTTTGCATATTTCACTCAACTATGTAAAAAAGGGGGGTATCTGTTGTGTAGGGCAAAAAGGGGGTACTGAGAAATGGAGACTAAAGCTGCTTCTTTCTTCCATAGCTCCTGATGGGCACAAAGCATCTGTTTCTGGCCACTGCACTGTTTTCTCCCCAGCCTTACCAGGCTTTCCACAGCCCAGGAGGCCTCATGGCACTAAAGAGCTGTCAAGCCTCTGAGTGGCCACCTATCTGCATGCCATGATGTCTCAGCTGGAGTTTAACTTCTATTACTAGCTTGTCTTGTGACCTTTGACAAGGCTCTTAACCTTTCTGAGAATCTCTTAACATTTTTCCAGTTCCAGGCTTTGGAGGGTGGGATAACAATAGACACGGACCGCTTGCCTTCCGAAGGTGGCATGAGGATTAATTATTGAATGCTTGTTAAGAGCTATAGAAATGCTAAGTATTATGATTACTCCTTACTCATATTAGCATTATAAAATGTCAGTGTGTTGAGTGGGAGAGGAAGAGAAGGTTATAGGGCCCTGGCAGAGTATGAGTCTTTTACAAGCTTCCCCCCTCCTCTCTGGTGAAATTACTACAGCCTTGTTTAGTTACCTTGATTAACAGCTTCGTTGTTACCAGGAGATAGCAATTAGCTCATTTAAAATGACACGCACAGCTATAATTTATGGTTCTGTATGGACCTGAAGAATCAAGGAGACCTTGCAAGGCAAGCTGCAAGGCACTGACTTACAGGGGGCTGTGATTGCTCCTGAGAGCATGAAGTCTACATCTGACTGCTTTGAGTTCAAGGTATTCTCTATACAGGACCAAGAGCATTAGGTTCTAAAAAATTAAAATGGGACTTGTTCCACTGAGTTTTTCCCATGTAAACAGTAAGCTTGGCTTGAGACCCTAGGTACATTAGTGATTCATAACTCTCTCTCTCTCTATTTCTCTCTCTCTCTCTCTCTCTCTCTCTCCCCCTCCCTCCCTCCCTCCATCCCTTCCTCCCTTCCTCCTTCCCTCCTTTCCTCCCCATTCCTCTCCCCCTCCCTTTAACCTAAAATGCTAAGGTATAGACAGAAAGATTTAAACAAATAAATATATAAATAAGCATATAAGGGTGAGATGGCCTCTTTGTCAATAATCTCTTATGGATGCATACAAATATTTGACTCTGATTGTGCATATATTTTAGTGTTTACTATCTGGGTACTTGAAAGTCTGAAATCTAGTTTGTGCACATATTTTAATGCAAGGAAATGTTGGTTTAAAGAAAAAATATCTTATCATTTACACTTGGCTTACAGTAATGATTTTTTTTAAATAAATAGTCCTGAGTCTGCATATGGCTTCTAGTATTAATGTCCTTTCCTAAAGCCAAGTATTACATTATTGGCATCAGAGGACAAAGAGTCCCAAACTCTGGTAGGTTGCTGAAGGTCACTGGTATTTTCCCTCCACTGGTATTCAGTATTTCACAGCCAAAGATGCCAATCTCTCAGCCCTTTCTGATGAGTTGGCAGTCTCTTATTACATAGCATTCATCAGAGGCCCAAGATCAGATATTCACACTGAGGTTCATACAGAGCCATACATGGTCAGTTTCCCTGTCACCGCGAAGAAACTGAAACACACTGTCGAACATTCATACTTCAGTTATTCATCACAAAAATATCTGTATGGCCACTGCGAAATGAAAAAATATGTGCAACAAAGATCTGAAGAGATGATAGACTATCCCATTGCCACCTGTGTGCCATGTACTCATATAGGTGACCTCAGAACTGTGTCTCCAATTGACTGGGACTCATATAACACACAAGAGAAAAGAAATAGCCATTGATTTGGCAGATAGAGATAAGGGCTGAACAATAAACATACACATTAATAAATGTCGACCATAAGTCAGCTATGGAAATTTAAGCCACCTGCGCCTGAAGAACTCTTGTTTAGCTACCGTGTAACTATTTAGATGTCAAAGACTTACTATGCTGGGATAAATGATTCTTTCGTTCTTTTTCAGCAAAACAAATTAATCATGTTTGTCATTTTCTTCCTCTGCAAATTTCCAGACTGTTATAAGAGAGCATTTTATATAGGTAAGTATGGCACATCAGTAAAGATACAATTGTAGCATCATTTCAAGCTCAATAGGTGCAAAAATATTCCTCTCACTTGGCAATTCCCAAATTGCCATCAGGAAATGGATACAAATCAACTGGAAAGCTGATATTTATTCATACCTAAGGGAGATTTTCTTGTCAATAACTATGTATGAATTTTTTCCCTACTGATTTAAACAAAAGGAAGATGCAGAAGTGTTTAGGCAATTTATTTTTTCTTCATTTATACCTCTATAGAGTGGACTTAATATTATAGGATGCCAATACATTTTGAACAGAGTAATACTCTCAGTACAGCTATGACCTTTTCCCCTGTAATTAGTTCTAGCTGAAATTAGATTCAGGGAAAGCATGGTTCCAATTAGACCTAAATCAAAACAAAACTTAAGGCTTCATTTCGTATAGCAAAGTTGTTGAGGAAAAAAATGAGGCTGGAAGAAGAGAGGATCTTTTCAGATTAGTTCATCAGATTGAAACAGATGATAAAACCTGCTGAACTCTGGCCAAACTGTGCATTTATTTCCATATAAAAATATCTTAATATTTCCTATGACTCACAGGTTTTGTAGTCTTATTTCAGTTAACCAGTTTCCAAATGCTCTTAAAACAATAAATCAAAAATCTTCACAGGCATGATGAAGGGGAAAGTCCATTTTCTCTACAAGAAAATAAAGGCAAATCTCCAATCCTCCCTTTGCAACAAAATTCCAAAGCAGAAAGTGAGGTTATGGTTTTGTTGAATGCCAATCTTAAATAGCTCTACCTGTCTTCATAACATGTAATGAAACTACCATATTTGGTCAGTCTTCTATGACTATAAAAAATATCTGTGGTTGGATACTTATGAAGAAAGGGGTTTCATTGAAATCACAGGTTTAGAAGCTGAAAGTGCAAAACTGAGAATCCTGGCTGCTTGGAGCTCTACAAAAAGCCTGGCAGTGAATGATATCATACCGTCCCAAAGATGGAAGCAGATGCCATAGGAAATAATCACATGGTGAAAGGGGAAACTAAAGTAAGAAATTAACTAGAGTCAAGCTCATTTAACCATTCCTCCTTGGGATAACTGTTATCCCAGAGTTCCATAAGACCTACATCAATTCCTTCCAAGGATATTGCTTTTGATGACATGAATATGCTCTTAAATATGCTCTTAAAGGTTCCATATCACCTCCACATCACCACTGAGAACCAAACTTCAGGAAGATGACCCACTTTGGTGACATAAACCATATCTAAGCTCGTGACCTGGATCTTATCTCCAAACTTAGTGCCCTTGTCAATAAAAGCAAATTTATGTGTCAGGGTGGGGATGAACCAAGCAAGTAAGGAGGCATTAAGTCTGACTCCTATTTAATAGACCACCCGTAATGCACCTTAGATTGCTTCCTCTTGCCATTGAATTGGTATTGAGAAAATAAATAGGAAAGCCCACATCTTAAAGCAAATGTATCCCTAAGGAGCTAGAACCGTGTAGGCTAAAAAACTGAGACTGAGATATTACTCTGTTCAAATTTATTGGCATCCTATAACAAATACTTAAGGTGTAATTTTGCATCACCATTGAGTACTTACCAAATTCCTGCACCACTAACCAGAAATCCCACATAGTAGAGCAACCAGTGCAGCCACAATACAGCAAACAGAGTATGGCAGGGAACCCACAGCTATGGAATCCAGAACACTGTACCAAAAGAGGCTTCCCACTCACAAAACACTGGATGAGATTCTACCATTTCACCTGTTTCTCGCTTGCAAGAAACGGAGTAGAGTGTCGTTCTGAATACAATATACTTAGTGAGTCAGAAGCAATTACGATGCTATCTCCCCAGGATGAAAGACACAGGAGCTTAAGAACCGAAGAGTAGAAGAAGGAGCCAGTATATCTCCACTCCCAGTTATCCACGGGGATTTTTTATTTGTTTCATTTTTAATTCTGAGCTATGTGACCTTGGAGATCTTAGCCCCAAGAGGATACACTCTATGTGCAGACACTGCCAATCTTTGTTCCATACAACTTCAAGACACAGCTGCCTCCAGAACTGTTTGGATTCCAGTGGCCAGGTACAAGTAGGTTGAGGAATTTGTTTCCATGCATGCATTGGAAATTTACCCTGGTCAGCAAGAGGAGTGGGACTTCTCGAGCAGTGAGAGACATGCAGAACTCAGTTGTTCCGTTGTGCCTTTGGGCCCCAACCATGGCCATGAAGAGTGTGGTTCTCAAAAAATGTTCAACCAACTTAAATATAAAGGTCCTATCATGAAATCAAAGGACAAATTCAGGCCTGCCAAGGCAAAACCGTGGGTGGGGGACCTTAGGAGGGCTATTGGTGGAAGTGACAAGTGCAGGCGTGAACCCCAGAACAAACTGCAGTGCCGAGAGCTAAAGTGAAAATTGTTCTCATGAAGAAGCATACACACACACACACACACACACACACACACACACACACACGTGCACATGCGTGCGCACACACACACATGAGAGAAAGAGAGAGAGAGAGAGAGAGAGAGAGAGAAGGGAGGGAGGGAGAGAAAGAGAGAGAGATATTTTCACAGACACATATGCACAGAGACACACACAAAAATATAAAGAGACACACACAAAAATATAAACAGAGACACATATAGTCGGGGGGCTTGTTTCTTAAACATCTGTGGAAACGTAGGTCTGTGTCATGCAAGAACTGGACAGTAGTGACCATTAGCATGTCCCTGACTGTTCTTCTTCCACAGCTCTAAGGAGCAGGCCTGTTTAGAAGGAAACAGAAGCTCCTGTCTCCTGCTGCTTATGCTCTGGCTCAGGTGTTGCGGCTCTAGCCCAGACTCCTCTTTCCAAGGAGGTATGGTTGCCTATTGTAAAATGGCCACCACTATGTCAATCTAGAGTGGGTTCCAGCTTCTGAGAGTGACTCTGCTGTGGCTAAAAAAACTAAATAAATGCGGTAAACTCCTGCCATGAGCGCAGCCTTAATACCTGCTCCCATGCAAGAGCTTGCTTTCTTCAGAAGCAGCTTACCCATACAGTCTAGTTCTGCATGTCTCTCCATCTCTGGGCATTTTAGAAATCAAGAGCCACTGTCTTTGAGGTAACATGATGTTGCTCCTGAGAACTTTGGCAATGGACCAGACAACCACAATCCTTTGCACTTTGGAAACATCACCATTTTGACTTGATTCCAACCTTTTCTGCCCTTCGCTCCATGATCCACCAAACACCACAGGTAAAGACAGTTCAAATACTTAGACCACTCTCCAAAACCTGTTTGGGTCACCCTGTTAGAAGAGTTCTGTGTCCTGATTATTTCAGACAAAGCAGAGCTCCATTTTATTTAAGCCAATAAGGAATGGCCCAGAAGGGGAGAGTTTCAGAGATCTCATTCTTGCTTCCAGGATTTCTATTTTGTTTCTAAACTTCAGTCTGTGTAGAGTGTGCACTAGGATTCTGAATCAAAAAGAACTGCCTTCCTCAAAAGCTCATTAACAAATGAAAGCCAGCTTCCCCAGGGTGAACCAATTCCTTAGAGCAAAATCCTTTGGGGGAAAGATGCTAAAGTCATATTTCAGCTTTATTAGGCTAGAGCTCCATCTTTTCTTCTCTGGCCACTTGAGAGAGTGTTTTAAACTAGTTCTTGGAATCCCATCCTAAAACATCAAAACATCACCAGGAACAAAGGAACCTAGTCTGAGAGAAATGAAAATAAAAACCTGAGAGTAGGCAAGGAAGAGGCTGCTTGTGGAAGCCTTTTGAGGCCAGGACTCAGGCTTCCAAAGGCTTTGAATTGTGTGACATTCACAAGAAGCCTGAGAGGTTGACTTTCATTTCATTGTTTCCAAGTGGGAAACAGAGGTTCAGAAAGTTTAAGCAATTTGCTAACATTCTTATGGTTCGAAGACTACAGAAGGGACAAAAAGCAGATCGCTATGTCACTGAAGAATACCAGAGCAGTGACTTATTTCCAGTTCTACTTCAACATAGCTCTTATCCCTAGGCTGTCACTGAGGACAGGAAATTTTTAGGAAATGAATTAGGTACAGTGTACATTATTGAGTGGGCCGATGCAGCCTCGTGGCAATGGCCATAGAGCCAACATACACACCTCCAAAACAGAAAAGGGTGATTAAAGGATGGACAGTGAAGGTTGTCTAATGGCTATAGTGTGTGTGTGTGTGTGTGTGTGTGTGTGTGTGTGTATATGTATGTAAGTATGTATGTATGTGTGTGTGTCTGTGTCTGCAAGTGTGTCTGCATGTGTGTCTCTGTGTGTGCCTGTGTCTGTGTGTGTCTGTGTATGCATGTGTCTGTGTGTGTCTGTGTATGCATGTGTCTGTGTGTGTGTCTGTGTGTGTGTGCATGTGTGTGTTTGTGTGTGTGTGTTGAAACAGGTTTATGTCCACAAGCCTAGAAGAAATAAGGTTTATTGAACTCTGCTCTATCCTTTGTGCTTTGCTGTCCAATCCTAACAATATTCACATTCCGAGAATACTGCTCTCATTTTTAGGTCAACAAACTGAAGCCTAAAGAGTGGTCAGCAGTTAAAGCTGTCAGGTGCAAAATCAGAAAGCCTACCCATGGCTTGAGCAAGTAAAAGAGTTTCCCATGCAATGGGAAGTCTAGGGAGGGCAGAGAAACCAGTGCTGAGGATCAACGCTACCATCAGAAATAGAGTGTCTGAAGACACCAGCCCCCATCCATACCATCCTTCTTGTTGTCTGCTGGACCCCTGGGCTGTCTAAATGTGTTTTAAATGGGAAAACAAGAGTTTAGAAGAACTCTTCTAAACAGAAAGGATGCACACCAACCAGATCTGTCCCTTATTGTCACAGCACAAAGTGATTTCTGGAAGGTCTACCCAAAGCCTAATCTAGTTGGACATCTAGTAACCTGAGCATCCCAAACTCAAGTATAACCTAGATAAAATCAGGAATGATGTTGAGCTAATTTTTGGCAAAATTCTTAGCACAAAATTTTCCACAAAGTAAGTGCTACATATTCAATAGATGGAAGAATGCAGAAATGAAAACATGAAGAAATTAGGACTGGATATAGATAGGCAAGTAGAATTATTTAACACAGAGATAAATGATTTGACTGAGTTACTTAGCTCGTCTGAGTTTCTTACCTTTAAAGGTTTCTTCCTTTTCTTATTACTATGTGACACGAGTATTTAAATTCCAGTGTGAATGTCTATGAATAGCATACAACTGTCCTGCCCTGAGCTCAGCTTACCACTGTAGGCTCACAAGAAAAGAAAGCAGCCATGCCAGTTTAACCAGTCTTATTCTCTAGTGGCCTCCCTGCCTTTAACACATCTGCCCAAATAAAAGCAAGGATAGCACTGGCCTTCACAAACATACACTCTTCAAGTTGTAGAACTTGATACTGTTTTTGGAATTCTAATCTTTGGCCTGAGTCCATCATAAAGAAACCTCACATGCAAAATTTTCGCTGCCTCATGTCACCACTGATGTGCATTGCCTGGTAGCCATTTTGACAAACCATCTTACTGTGCACTTCTAAGTAAGCAGAGTCACAGATCCCCAGTACAGTGAGAAGAGAGCTCTAGGCTGAGAGGGAGCCCCTTGTTAGGTATTCACTAGCACCCCTGTGTTTGAGTCCTGTGCTTAGTAAGTTATCTTAGCAACTTGTGTCAACTATTGACATTATATCCATGTGTCAAGCAGTGAATAACCTCTTTTGTTTGACCTTAGAAGTCATTAAATGCCAAATATCATCTTCCACATGCAGACATAGGAGGTCAACTGGGGTTTGTCCTAGATGTCAAAAAAAGGGACCCAAAGATCAGCACTTATAAAAATTCATTACTGATGAATATTGAAATATCCCTGGAAAATTAATCAGTATTTTTAAGCATCAAGAGATTAATGCCAGCTTGTTCTATGGGAGACAGAAACGGCCACTAGAGATGAACTATTAAAAGTGCTGATTGAGAGTTTTTAAATATATATGTATATGAGTGTGAACATGACTAACTTTCTGAAGGTCAGTAAGGGAAACAAGGCACATGGGAAAGTGGGTTGTAAGACATTCAGTGGTGCAGGAAGAAGGTTGTCTGTGGCCTCCTCCACAGTCCAACCACATGCAGAGTTCATATTGACTCTACCTGAAGTGCCTCTTTACTAATCAAAGGGAAGCATTTGTCCTTTTGCTTTAGACTAGGTCCACTGTGAAATCAGTGGCTATCTATGGACAAGGTCAAGACCTTAAGAACCAATCAAATAGTGAAATCTCATGTGCTACCCTAAAAAAGAAATTACTGTTTTCTTATCGTGAGGATTATGACTTGTTTAAACTCCAGCGACTGTTTCATTCCTGCTCACAGAAGACAAATATTTGCTAATTAAGGAGAAGAATAGATAAAAGTAGAAGGTCAATGTGCTTTTTCCTTGCAAGAAATCACACGAGGAGGCTGATGCCTTCTGAAAGCTGTTTTATGAGACATTTAGAAATTTTTGCCTTGCCTTCCACACAGTCTGACAGTGTTAACCACACACCAGCCTACCTTCTCCAGGAGACTGTTACTGTGAGTTCCGATGTGAGAACAAAGGATGATTTCTGTCTCAGACTCCCTTGAACTATTTCACTCAGAGTCATGAACAATCTTCGGTTCACCCTCCATAATCAGACTGCTTGCATGGGTTTCCCTGCTTCTTTCCAGCACAGCTTTGTACAAGGGTTCTAACTTTCATGTCTGTTTTCTTGTCTACAAAATCATGACTTTGAAGGTATGTGTACTATAGGCTTATGACTATTTATCAAAGATGCCTCATATGTAACATATGTAGCATAATACCTGGGGAACTACTAAATACTAAGTGTATTAGTCGGGGTTTCGATTCCTGCACAAACATAATGATCAAGAAGCAAGTTGGGGAGGAAAGGGTTTATTGGCTTACATTTCCACATTGCTGCTCATCACTAAAGGAAGTCAAGACTGGAACTCAAGCAGATCAGGAAGCAGGAGCTGATGCAGAGGCCATGGAGGGATGTTCCTTACTGGCTTGCTTCCCCTAGTTTGCTTAGCTTGCTTTCTTATAGAACCCAGGACTACCAGCACAGGGATGGCACCACCCACAATGGGCCCTCCTGCCTTGATCACCAACTGAGAAAATATCCCACAGCTAGTTCTCATGGAGGCATTTCCCCAATTGAATGGAGCTCCTTTCTCTGTGATAACTCCAGCCTGTGCCAAGTTGACACACAAATCCAGCCAGTACACTAAGTATGTAATAGGATCTCTTACTTAAAACAAAGCAATCTATCCTATTTTTTCTATTCTATCTTCTCAAGTAATCAATAAACTACCTAACCATAAAAATATGTTTCTAAAGTCTCAAAGGTATCTTAATGTAAAACCAATTCCCTGACATTTGTTGGTCTCAATTCCTAAAAAAGGCTTGCTTCCTTTTCTTTGGAAATGGACCTGATATCATAGAAGAGCAGGGAGAGGCAGTGACACTCAAACAGTGGCAGGAGAATTAAGGACTTTGGGGAGCGTCAGAGACCTCTATTCATAAGCCTCAGCACTTAAGTGGATCTGTATCAAGGTGTCTCTCATTTCCTTTAGTAAAACCTTCCTTCAAGAGGCCTTAATTAAAACATTTAGAAACCACAGCTGAGTCTACAGTTTGAGGAGGAGTCAGGTATTGGAAAAGGTCTTCCTTCCATTGTGTGTATTTATTGTGGTATAAATAGACCAGCTGCTGTTTAGAATGCTTCTTAGACAATGCTTAGAAGATGCCATGCATCTCATGAGGACTTGAGAAGGAGTCGAAATCTATGAGGGCTCTCTTGAAGACGTGCTAGGCTGGCTAGACTGTCCACGGTGGAATGGAGGGAAAGCCTTGGACCAAGGACAGGCAAGGTCCCAAAGAACACAGTGACAGGCTAGTCCAAAGACCAAATTATTGTGTCAACACACCAATGTCTATGACCTACTCTGGATATTGCTGTGTCAAATGCACCAATAACCTCTGATGAATAATTTCACTCCTGAAAATTCTCTCCTGATAATAATGATCAGAATAGATGGTGCTCTCGCTCCCAGACCTTTATTCTGTTTTCACTCAGACTTCTTTTAAACTTCACTTAGTAAACTGTTCTCCCAAAGAAATAAAAAAGAGAAACTCTCTTTTAAACTGTTACAATGGCTTCTCCTCCCTGTTGCAGCTCTAGGCAAATAGACCCACAATTTTACCAATAAGCATCCTTTTCCGTCTCTTCTACACTTGCTGAGAGAGACTATCATTCTTGAATCCATTCTAATTGCTCTTCTATCTAGGTCCATCTGGCATCCCCACATCTGCACTACCAGGATAATGTCTTCAGTAGCCTCCCTCCCTGTTGACTTTGCTCCCAACTAATATAAGCTCTGGGATCTGTACACAATGCGTCCTCATTGTGTTGCTCATTGCTTAAGCCAACTTAAGGACTTCCAGTGTCTTTGGAGGTAGGGAGACTCATGAAAATGTTCCAAGGGCACTATCAAGAACTGGACAACGCACCCTTTCCACCAACTTATACTTTTCATAGTAAGTCAGATCACACTTGTAATTTTTCAGACATTTCCTTATTTTCTTTTTTTCTTTCCTTTCTTCTTTCTCTCTTTCTTTTTTCTTTTCTTTTCTTTCTTTCTTTCTTTCTTTCTTTCTTTCTTTCTTTCTTTCTTTTTTTCTTTCTCTTTTTTTGCCCATGGGTCATGGTATGCATTACTTCAGTCTTTGATTTTTTGTTTTTATTTATTTACTTACTTATTTAGAAAACGCCTCGAACTATATAGTTCAAGTTGCCTCTAAAGTCTCTGCTGTCTTGCCTCAGCCTCCCAAGTCTTAAGAATCCCAAGTGTGTACTAGCAGCCAGGGGGCCGTGTGATCACTTCTCTTCCTCTTCCATTCCAGGTTTCTTCCTTTCTAAATCAATTTGAGCAACTGTGTTTGCTTAGCTTGTATCAAACGGTTTAGTGCATAATAAGTCCTCAATAAAAATTAATTAAAATTAATAAATATTAGGGGATTCCACAACATTCGATTGCTCAAGCAATGATAACTAATCAAAATCTGCAGAAAAATTAATGAATAAGGTTTTGGCACATTTATATAGTGCCAAAGTATATATAAAGGTTTTGAAATTTTTTTATAGATAAAAGCATACAATGATAAGATAATGAGTGAAAATGGCAGCTCTAAACTATATTTGCAATAAAATCCTAAATGTTTATATAAATAAATGCATAGAAGGCAGAGATACTAAATGATAAATATGTAAATATGTTAATAAAATGTATGTATGCATATTACACCTTGAAGTACACTTCTACTTTTCTAGAATAAGTTAAAGTAAAATAATAATATTATTAATAATAATTAATAATAGCAGTAATAGAGGCATTAAAGTGTGACAGTGAATTCTAACTTCATCTTGACCAGCTTCTATAAGCAAAGAAATAAATGACAACGAGCAGACATGGAGCATCTTGCCCGGACTCTCAGGGCAGAGTTACTATTTGAAGTCAGGGGCAGCAATGTTATTGAGATACCAGCAAGACTGAAAGCCAGTGAACCAAGAGCACATCCAGAAAGTATGGCTCCATGAATAATCAGAGGGATGTTGAAATTCCCTAGAATAGCTTCTTTGGTTATGAATTCCACTAACACCCCTCCCATGAATTAGAGTAGGCCAGTGCTAAAAATAGACAACACACACACACACATACACACACACACACACACACACACACACATACACACATACACACACACACACACACACACACACACACACACACACACACACACACACACACACACACACACACAAAACCGATTACCCTCAGAACTAAAGTAAACTTACTTTACAAAGATTTAAGATGTGGGGTCAGAATTGGTATTATTGCAATATTTGGATAAAAAAGTGAATCTAAAATTATTTCAATAAAAACTCATATAGGACCACACTAGCTAGAAGAGATTAGTCCCGAGACACACACACACATACACACACACACAATTTTTCTCAAAATGTGCACAAGACATAAATAGCAGTTTAAATAACAAAAGACATCAGCTTTGTGCTTTCAAACAATGGAGGAATGAAATTATGAAAGGGGAGAACCCATTTTTTGTCACTATTCCTGGATAAAACCAAATTTTTCAGCATTCTGGAGTAGTTTTCAAACTGACATTAAATAACAAATGTTCCCTTTGAAACAGAACAATTACCTATTTAAATTAGAGAGTGCTTTCTTCCGGAGGTCTGCAATTAAAAGTAGAGGGCAAAAGAAACTTGCCTCAGTGGCTGCTGTCACTCTAGGGTTTGTTGATCAACTTTACACTCCATTTACATCTCCATAAATCACGGGTGGAATTAAAAGTGTATGGCTAACGTGAATATGGCCCGCTCTGCAAATGAACAGCCAGGCTCACGGAAAACTTTATGCAGAAGCATGAGGCTATCACAAAAACCTTCCTCCCAATTATTATCTCTGCTTCCCAACAAATGTTGAGATTACTCTCAGTGGATGTCGTGGAATTGAGGCTTTGAAACGGAGATGCCAAGCTGTAAATTACATTTCTGAATCAATTATGCCTCTATCAGAAAGGCTATAAATAACATGCAGAATTACCAGATGTGTAATTTTTTGTTACACTTGAACATTTGGCATTTAGAATGGCTGAGTGAGGGACTTGGGTTAATCTGTGAATTTCACGGATTCATCTGACAAGACAACAGAAAAGCGTGGGTGACAATTAGGATGACCTTGCCTCAAGGAGACTTGCCTGAACAAAGTCGACTCAGAAATTTGCCTGTGTTTTCCTCATAAAAGGATCTTGGATGGGAAATGAGTGGAGTCTCTGGTTTCGCCTGCTGAATCCTCGAGTGTGCGTGGTAAAGGGCAGGTTTGGTTTCAGACGGGTGAATAGAGAAGAGTAGAATTTAACAGAGAGCCCTTTCCTCTGACATTTTAACATTGATTTTGTTTTGTCCCCTTCTTGGAAAGCCTAAATGAGACGCGGCTGAAGGGTTGATTGTAACCAGTATTAGCATCCCAACCTTTAAACACCCAACAGTAGATTCAAGAAAAGACCTGACACTCTCCAAGCAACCTTAGGCAGTGGCCATCCCTGTGAAAACCACTTGTTCTAAGCTCTATTATGTGGTGCAACTTCTGCCTGTGGCAAAAATAAGTGTTTATTTCTCTTATTTGTAGATGAGCATTTGTGTTATTAAATTTAGAGGCTCTTGGTAATAGGACTAAAGGAGATGGATGAGTCTCTATGAAGAGCTCCCAGCTCTGTTATGCTTTCCTGAGAATTACTGGTTATGCATAGGAGCTAAAGGAGGTTTGGTGCCCTCTGCAGACGAAGGTAAGTAGTGTACAATCATAGACAATTTTTCTGGTTGTGCCTTAAGTCAGCTACCACTTTGAGAGTTTGTAAATTTTTCCATTAGCATAAGGAAAGACTTTCAAATTTTAAAGGCATCAGAAAGATTGAGCAAAGCATTGAGGACTCAACAATGGCTCAGTGTTTTCTTATCTGTAAAGTTAGTATGCTATGCAAAAGAGTTCTCAGTATTATTTGGGGTTTTTAATATAATTTGATGTAAAATAAAGTGTGCGATAGAAATATAGAGATATACATATGCAATTTTCATAATAACAATTTTGTGCGATGGATATATATTAATAAAACACACCTTTCAAGGTCTGGAGTGATGGTTCAATGGTTAAGAGCACAAGTGCTCTAATAGAAGATTCAGGTTCAGTTCCCACATCATCTCACTATCATCTGTAACTCCATTTCCAGGGGCGCTGACAGACTCTTCTGGCCTCTAAAAACACTGCATGCAGTAGGTACACATAACACACAAGGAAATCACTCATACATATAATATAAAAATAGATCCTTTTAAAATTAAAAGTTACATATAAGAATATACCTCTCTCACATGCCTTATCTTCTGCCTGTACTCACCCTTCCCCAAGTAATAGTGTAGCAATTACATGTTTATACTCTGAGTTACTTAACTGTGGTTTGCATCCCAATTCAGACACTCATCAACTGCATGAGCTTCAGCAAACCATAGAAATCTTGCCCCCTCATCTGCATGAGTGTGACAGTGATCTCCTCATAAGGGTGACACTCTGCTCACCTAACTGGAATTTGTTGTTGGGAGTAACTGAGATTAAACAAGCAAAGATTTGCAACACTACCTAACAGAGAACGTTACAAAAGAAAGTCTTTTATATTATGGATAATGTTTCATGCCTTTGTATCCACAATTTTGTGTCTACTTGACTAGACTCTTTAGGTACCAGATAACTAGCTAGGTGTCACTGTTGGGGTGAAAATCTGAATATAACAAAAGGGCTGCTGAACAATTGGGCTAGGACAGTTAGAGTAGGACCTTGGAGATCTTCTGTCCTTGGAAATTGCCACACATTACTGGTTCTCTGAGGTCTCCAGCTACTGACTATGACCCTTGGTATTTCTCCACCTCCATCATAGTGTACACAAATTCTTTGAATTCAGAAACGTGACTAGGTAGATAGGTAGGTAGGTAGGTAGATAGATAGATAGATAGATAGATAGATAGATAGATAGATAGATTTGATATTATAGATAAGTATATAGATACATAGATTTGATATGATAGATAGATGATATATAGATTTGATATGATAAATAAATATATAGATACATAGATTTGATATGATAGATAGATAGATGATAGATAGATTTGATATGATAGATAGATAGAAGATAGGTAGATAGATAGATAGATAGATGGATAGATAGATAGATAGATAGATAGAAAGATAGATAGATTCTCAGTCCGTGTTGAATCTATGTGTCTACCTATCTGTGTAGTGGTCTTGTTTCTCTAAAGACCTGGGATTGATATATCCCCCCTTCCCTTTTTAGCTTCAAACTTCCATTTGTATCTGTATTAGTTACTTTTTATTCACTGCTGTGACAAAACACCTAACAAAGAGCAATTTAAGCCTGGAAAGGTTTATCATGCCTTGCAGTTCCAAAGGATACATTCCAGGAAAACAGGGACACATGGAGGTAGGCGCTCATGTTCTGGGAGCAGAGAATGAACAGAAAACAGAATGCAGTCATCAGTCGTGCACAAAGAGAAGACTTGAAGGTAAGAGAGCAGCTTATTGGAAAGAGGAAGTGTTTCACTGGGATAGGAAGGGAGATGAAGGGGAAAAGGAATGAAAAAAATTAAGTTCATTATATACATATCTAAAACTGTCAAGGAAATTCTTCAAGACCCACTCCCAGCAACCCATTTTCACCAATAAAACCATGCCTCCTAAAGGTTCCAGAACCTTCACAAATATTGATAACAGCTGGGGACCAGGTAGTCAAGCATGTGATCCTATGGGGGACATGTCACACTGAAGCAGTAACTGCATAACATCTGTATTGTGACAAACACATTCACTCTTCCTAGTTACTGTTGAGTCATAGAATAAAACCCAGATTGGCAACTCAAGCTAGAAGAATATTGACAGATTTCAAACCTAACTCATTTTTCAAAGAAGAATCAAGATAGTATCAAAAGGAGATGTTCTGAAAAAGGACTGCATCAAACAAACCATAGCTAGACCTCCACAATGCAAGCAGGAGAATAGAGTATAATATTTTTATTTTCTATATTCTTTGTTTACATTCCAAAGGCTTTCCCCTTTCCCAGTTCCCCCCTCGCCATATGTCCCATAAGTCCTCTCCCCCCTCCCCCCCACCCTGCCCTGCCCATTCCCCAATTATACCCCCACAATTTCTCTGTTCTGGTACTCTCCTACAAAACTGGATCCAGTCTTTTCAGGACCAGGGTCCTTTCCTTCCTTTCTTCTTGTGAGTCTTGATTTGCTAATTGTGCCTTGAGTATTCAGAGCTTCTGGGCTCATTACTATCCACTTATCAGTGATTGCAATTCATGTGCATTCTTTTGTGATTGGATTAACTCACTTAGGATGATATTTTCCAGATCCAATCATTTACCTACAAATTGCATAAATTCATTATTTTTAATTGCTGAGTAGTATTCCATTGTATAAATATACCACATTTTCTGTATCCATTCCTCCTTTGAGGGACATCTGGGCTCCTTCCAGCTTCTGACTATTATAAATAAGGCTATTATGAACATAGTGGAGCATGTGTCTTTATTGCATGCAGGGGAATTCTTTGGGTATATGCCCAGGAGTGGTATGACAGGGTCCTCTGAAAATGTCATGCCCAATTTTCTGAGGAATCACCAGACTGATTTCCAGAATGGTTGTACCATTTTGCAATCCCACCAACAGTGGAGGAGTGTTCCTCTTTCTCCACATCCTCGCCCGCACCTGTTGTCTCTTGAGTTTTTAATCTTAGCCATTCTGACTGGTGTGAGGTGGAATCTCAGGGTTGTTTTGATTTGCATTTCCCTGATGAATAATGATGTTGAACATCTCTTAAGGTGTTTCTCAGCCATCTAAATTTCTTCTGGTAAAAATTCTTTGTTTAGCTCTGTTCCCCATTTTTTAATAGGGTTCTTTGGTTCTTTGGGCTCTAACTTCTTGAGTTTTTTGTATATATTGGCTATTAGCCCTCTGTTGGATGTGGGGTTGGTGAAGATCTTTTCCCAATTTGTTTGTTTGCCGCTTTGTCTTTCTGACAGTGTCTTTTGCCTTACAGAAACTTTGTAATTTTATGAGGTCCCATTTGTCAATTCTTGATCTTAGAGCATAAGTTATTGGTGTTCTCTTCAGGAACTTTCCCCCTGTGCCCACATCTCCAGGGTCTTCCCAAGTTTCGCTGACTGCTGGGGGCCAGCTCAAGGATGGTATCTTAGCAACCAGGTGTAAATGGTGTCTTAGAGAGAAGTCCTTCAGAGTCTTGAAGCTCAACCTGTGAGAAGTGGAAGCCTAGAACCCTCACCCTCGTATATCCTGAATTCCAATTATTAAAAAAAACTCTAACAGCTGTGTGTTTTCAGAGAGCCCAGACAAACTCCTGCTTGTGAAGCCCAATAATCATTATTTCTTTGTTCTCATGCAGAGAAGTATTAGAGTTTGGTGGACGTGGCCTCAACAAGTACAAAAGGACCCGTGGCTTAGCCTTGGGGCCTCTGAAAGAAGAATCATCTGAATGTTTTTAAAGAAACTACACTGAAGGAGAAGTTGTCACATTAAAATGTGTTGTGGCACTTGCTGTCATAACATATACATGGAGATATGTCATGCTGAGAGTTAAACAAAGTTTTTAACTAAATACTGGAGATCTTGTAATACTGCAGTGAGCAACCTGCATATGGTTGCCCTCAGAATCAAGCATGTGTTTTTGGCATTTAAAGTAATAACAGGAAGACATGTCAAGCTTCTGCATTAAAATACAACTGTCATCTTATATCAGATTTTATTGGTCATTTGCACACTGAACATTTATTTGCTCAAAACACAATGTTTTGCTCCTGTCTAAATGACAGCTTTGGGATGACAGAAGGGGGTCAATTAAAATCTTAGAATTCATTCTTTAAAGAAGACAGTCATCAGAATTGAATCATACAAAGAAAATTGATGGGGTCAAATCTTCTCCTATGCCGATGATGATGCGTGAGCCAATAAAAAGGAAAATAACAGGATTCCACAAATAAAATAGATGATATCTGTTCAGTCAGTACAAATAGCTGAAATCAGAAGACAGGGTAGCATGCTACCACAAAATGAATTTGTTTACAATGCAGTAGCAGCCAGATGTGGATCATCTAAGTATGAAAACTAAAACAACAATTCTCACAACTTGAATATATTTAAAGACATGGATTTCATGGCATGAATACCACATACTGATTTTGTATTTCTGAGGTAGTCTTTGGTGGGTTTTTTTCCCCCTTTCTTTCTACATTTGAGGGTAGAAATATTTCTATGGTGTTTTCTATATTTACTGGTTTTGCCTCTTCTTTTTCCTTTCCTTCTTTTCTTTGTTTGTAATCATAAAATGAAGGGATTAAAACTCCACTGTAGGACTTGCGTGCATGCATTTTTTGAAGCTATTCAAATATTATTTTTAAAGGCAGTTTTACTAGTGATGCTATAAAAGAGTTGTTGCAGACAGTTAAGTGCATAGATGTGTCTGATCAAGAAAAACGATGCAGGACTTTAGGGCATTGCTGAACTATTGACATTTAAAAGAATATTAATTTTCTCTGTACTCGTTTACATGGCAAAGTACCTTGTGTTTAGTATTCTATCCTGTGAGAGTTAAATTGTGATGCTAATCCACAGTCTGGCTGGCTTGTCTATCCTGATAAGCCCATATTATGTCTTTTCCATCTAAAGCATTATTATAATTAAACTAATAACTCAGCAAGGATTTTCAAAATAATTTACATTACAAGAAGTATATACCAATGACTTGCAGTGAGCTCATGTTAATATACATTATTTTTATTGGTCACATTCCCTCCCAGCAAATGCCATGTAAGATGTATAAGCTTTTCAAACAACCTCTGGGTTCCTCTGGTACCCATGCCCCATGCCCCATGTTCTGATCTGAGCTACTCAGTCTCTAGAGGATTTAACAATGCAGCCCAGTGGCAGATTGGTAATTCCGAAGAGAGCGCAAAAACTGAAGCAGACCCCTGCTTCTCCCTAACTACTTCCTCATCACCCATGGGCCTTAAGGAATATCAGCAGCCATCTGTGTCACGCATTTATGGCCCAGTTTTTGAACTGTTCTCCCCACCCACCTCGGGTGCCTTGCTCAGGCTTAGATGGCAAGAACTGAAATATGTGGTTTGGCTGTAGGGGGACACAGAGTATAAAGTGCTTAAGTGAGAGATGACCTTCAAGCAAAGTTAGAATGTGGTTTGACCACTGGTA
The DNA here is from genome assembly GCA_964023405.1 of Apodemus agrarius. NCBI lineage: Eukaryota > Metazoa > Chordata > Mammalia > Rodentia > Muridae > Apodemus > Apodemus agrarius. The sequence continues at coordinate 34,004,320 of OZ030024.1, forward strand.
ATAATGTATTTTCTTCCCTATACTGTATCAGAAATTGGTGAGGAATAATTTAGAGGAAGCTATATTTCTAGAAGTTATTTCCACCATATCTCCAATTCTCTACCTTCGTGAAGACAGAATTCTTTTTTTTTCTATATTCTTTGTTTACATTCCAAATGATTTCCCCTTTCCAGGTTCTCCCCTCCCCATAAATCCCATAAGCCCTCTTCCCTCCACCCATTCCCCAATCAACCTCCTCGCGCTTCTCTGTCCTGGTAATCCCCTACATTGCTGCATCAAGACTTTCCAGGACCAGGGCCCTCTTCTTCCTTCTTCTTGGGAATGATTTGATATGTGAATTGTGGAAGACAGAATTCTTGAGTGTTCTTCCATACCTTGCTTTTCTCAGCAAAGAGAGCAGCCTTCAAGAATTTCCTTTACTTGCTTTGCTTCTAGTTTTGATGATGACACTGTATTACTCAAGGTCCCTTACCTTCCTGCAAGATGAATTATTCAAACAACTGGCAGGGCACACACTGGTAAGATCATATTCACAGCACACAAGAGCTTCCCCGTCCCCTGTCTATGTGGCTAAATTAGCCGCACAAATTGGTTCTCAGGGCATTCAGAAATACCGACTCACAATTTCACAGGTTTCACACCAAATGCTGGCATAACTAAGAAAAGGCGGACGATCTCTTACTGGCATGATTTGTGCAAATAGAACGCCATGTCTGAAAATAATTTAGGCAGAAAATGGATTCCAGTCAACAAATATATAAAACTAAAATAAGCAGTGACCAATTGATAATTTTACTCAGCAGCTGCTGGAAAATTGTGTATTGGGGGTGGGGTGGATGTCATTATGTCTTGACAAGCACCTTTTCCAGCAGAGGGGGAGGAGGAATCCTGGGAGCCAAGGGATGTCAGGAGAACACAGCCCACAGAATCAATTAATCAGGGCTCATGATGGCTCACAGAGGCTGAAACAGCCATCATGGAGCCTGCATGGTTCTGTGCTAGGTCCTCTGCATATATGTCAATGATTGTTGGCTTGCTGTGTTTTGTAGCACTCCTGACAGTGGGACCAAGGTGTCTCTGACTCTTTTTGTCTGCTTTTGGGACCCTTTTCCTCCTACTTGGTTGCCTCTCCCAGTCTTAGTATAGGGTTTGTGCCTGGCTGGCCTTACTGTATCTGTGCTGTGTGTGTTCTGTCATTGGGATGTATTGTGTGAGAGATGAATAAATAAAAATTTTACAAAGCACAAATGATGCTTTCCAACAAGTTTTAAGGCAGTTGTTTCATAGTGCTTTAGAAATATTATCAATATATCCCAGACACTAGAGAATCAATAAACTGTAAACTTGTATTTTCTCTATGTAAATTGATGATATTTTACTATCAGAACATTCTGGAGGCTCAATGGGAGAAAGAAAATGAACAGTTAACTGTTCCTGAAGATGCTGGGCAAATGCTGGGTTCATCCCATGTGTAAGGAAGCCTCCCCATTTAAGAAGTAAAATATTTTTAACTAATATCTACAATAATCGTTAATAGTGCCAGCATCCACACGGTTCTTATAGCTCTCATACATAAAGCAATGTGCAAGATGTGAAAAAAATCTGCAAAAATATTTTGGTGATAGGGTGTCGTAACAGATTGTATTCAACTAATTTATTTTTGCATTTTTTCCGATATGATTGGCATGAAAAGTTGAACCTTGACTTGGCTGCTCTTGACTTGGCTGCTCTTCAAGCATGTTGGCACTAGATTGCTCCTTGCTACTGCCCATCTCTAGAAAAGACATTCCTACTGTTTTTACCCTTCACTGATACACATCATCCTAATCAGTGTTCTGAGTATGTGCTCCCTGTTCAGTAAGAATTAAGGCAGTTTGAAAGAACCAACTAAACATTAACATTTCTTGAGGACAGAGCTTGAACTTTGTTCATTATTTTATCATCAGAATGTTACAGATATTTCTATAAATTTTAATTACACGAACAAAAATCAGATTTGTTTCCAACTCTTTACTAAAGAAACTGATCTTATGATTGCTTAGTCAACACTTCCATATGTCTTGATAATGAACTATGTTTGTTTGTGTTTGTTTTTGATTTTGAGACAAAATCTCTCTATGTATCCCTGGCTGGCCTCTAACTCTCTATATAAATTATGACAGCTTGGAACTGAAAGAAATGTGCCTGCCTCTGCCTCCTGAATGCCATGGTTAAGGGCATCACCACCACACATTGATTGTAAAGATATAAGCAGCACTTAACATAAAGAAAACAAAAGGTTTAGAAATGCTTATTGATTTGCTGACATCTTGTGTATACTGAAAGATTGGGTTAGTATTTATTTCAGATCTATACAACCCAAGTTTCCTGTGCTACCTATTTTAGCCCTGTCTCTCACTGTATGAGGTTGAATTAATCACAAGGAGAAACATTTATTGTCAATGCCTTAGTAAACTGCTTTATCATCTATAATAATGATAATGAACTGAATGTTCCCACTTAGGAGATGATTCATATATAATAACTAGCATCCACAGTCATCAGCATTATAAGTATTTTTAACTTCTATATGGTTCCTATAATTTAGAAAGAGTTTATACAGTTGACTTGGAAAATGGCAGGGATTCGACAGCCATGACATGACTAAAGAGAAGGGGACAGACTCTTCTGAGTCCAGACTCCTCCTAGAATGATACCCAAGGACTGGGAAAGGCAAGAGATCTGGGTGCATATATCTGAGATATCATAAGACCTTCCTCCAAACTGCCTGCCTGTTAGCCATTGCCTTCACCCCAAAGGGGCATAATGAACAAGTCAGGTAAGGTTCAGTTCAATACTGGATTCTGCATAGTGCTTCCCCAGCAAGAACATTTTATAATCATCTGGTGTGTGTGTGTGTGTGTGTGTGTGTATACATGTGTACATAGGTGGATACATGTGAGGATGACCTAGTGTTTCTCCTCAGGAACCACTCACTTCATTTTTTGAAACAGGTTCTCCCACTGGACTAGATGTGGCCAAATAGTCGTGGCTGTTTGACCAGTGAGCCTGAGGGCCTCTGCCTATTTTCAATTCTCCAACACTAAAATTACAAGCCCAATACCACAATTGGCTTCTTTCTCTTCACCCCCAAATACGAACTAGGGAGACCAAATTCGGGTTTTCATTGTTGTGTGGCATGTACTTTACTGGCCAAGATCCCTAGACCCAATTTTCTACCTTTTGACATCAATAAATTTTCAATGGAAATAAAAAGAGATTGGTGCTGAAAAAAATGTCTTAAAACATATTTCATCTAAGTCATTTTCAGGAAAAAAAATCTAATAGAAGCATACTAACTTTCCTAAAAGAAAGCCAAGATCAATGGATTCAAGAGTACAGAGGAGAAATTTTCTTTCTTAAAAGCCTTTGTTTGCTTGCTTGCTCTATTTTGGTTTTTGTGTGTTTTGGTTTCTGTTTTGAGAGGCTTGAGATCAAGGTCTCATGCATGTTAGATGAAAACTTACACCCCTAAGGCCCCCATTGACCTTCACTGCAATAACTAGTTGAATCACTGTTAAATCAGTTCACAATATTAATTATTATTATCCTTTATATGTATGTGTGCATTCAAATTGTTTCATTGACATTGAATACTCACAGTGATATTCCAGGAATATTGACTACCTATTGGACAACAAATTACAAATGCACACTTATGTGTCCACACACACACATACACACATGCACACACACACATGCACACACACACCCGTCAAGTGACATGATGATATTTTTAAGAGAGAATACTAGGGTTGAGTCAAATCAGCTTGTTGTAACCTTTTAAATTGTTTCTTATAGCCTTGTCAATTCCATATCTCCAAGGAAACTGCAATAGATAACATCACACACATAGCACAGACCTTAGGGACCAGCTTCTTAGCCAGGACTCCCGACACTTGCCTTCCATTAGCCCTGACTGAGAACTAAAGATGGAATAGTTTGGCTTACAATCCCCTAAGCACCACTTGTGTTCCGCTTGCCTCAAGTACAACCATACATCAGAATTACATTTTTCCTGCCTTGGAGCCTTCTGTTCCACTTAGTTCCAGGGGATTCAGATTTTAAGAATCAGACTCTGTTCTTAAAAGCTGCCATTTAAAATACTCAAGAAGGTAGGCCAGTTTGTCTGTTTACTCTGTGTTTATGCGAACTAAGCATGATATGTAACAAAGAGGCAATACAGAAACCACATTGCAGATCATACAGTTGGCAAATAGAGACATTTTGCTTAGGAAGACACTGATCCCACTTTCCCAACCTTTACAATTGACACAGTCACTGCAGTTCATTTTACGTTTAGTAAATGGGTTAGGAGAAATTATTTAAATGTTTATCAAAAATAATCTTTTCCCCTCAAAATTATAAATCCATATTATTAAAAATAGAGAGAGATGCATTTTAGAAACACCAGGATATTGGCCAGACAGTAGCCAGTATTATTATTATTATTATTATTATTATTATTATTATTATTATACCTTTTTTTACAGTTCAATTGTTATTCCCTCAGTCCTCCCTCAGACAGTCTCTCATCCCATTCTTCCTCACCACTCACCTCCATCTCCAAGAGGATATTTCCACCCCCATTCCTACCTCCATGCTTCACTCAACCAAACCTTCCCACTCCCTGTGGCCTCAAGTCTCTCCAGGGCTAGGTACCTCTTCTCACATCAGAGGCCAGACCAGGCAGCCCTCTGTTGAATATGTGTCAGGGGCCTCATATCAGCTAATGTATGCTGTCTTGTTGGTGGTTCAGTGTCTGAGAGATCTTGGGAATCCAAGTTAGTGGAGACTGCTGGTCTTCCTATGGGGTCACCCTCTTCCTCAGCTTTCTCCAGTCTTTCCCTACTTCAACCACAGGGGTCCCAGGCTTCTGTCCATTGGTTGGGTGTAAATATCTGCTTCTGACTTTTTCCCCTACATGTTAGGCCTCTCAGAGAGCAGCCATGGTTTGTGAGCATGCTATAGCATCAGTAATAGTGTCAGGCCTTCGAGCTTCCCCTTGAGCTGGATCCCAGTTTGGGCCAGTAAGTGGCCCACAGTCTCTTCTCCATTTTTGTCCCTGCAGTTCTTTTAGACAGGGACAATTCTGTATGAGAGTTTTTTGGCTGTGGAATGGCAACCCCATTCCTCTACTTGATGCCCGATTGACATAAAGGAATACCATTCAGCTATTAAAAACAAGGATATCTTTTTTGTTTGTTTGTTTGTCTTCGAGACAGGGTTTCTCTGTGTAGCCCTGGCTGTCCTGGAACTCACTCTGTAGACCAGGCTAGCCTCGAACTCAGAAATCCAATATCATGAGTTTCGCAGGCAAATGGATGGAACTAGAAAATACTAGCAAGTATATTTAAAGAACTAAATGAACCTAGGTGTAATAATAGACCCCTGAAATCTCCAACCTTCAAGAGACTGAGGCAAGAAGATCTTAAATTTGAGGCCAGCCTAGGTTATGTAATGAGTAGCAGGCCAATTTGGGCTATATAACAAGACTCTTCCTTGATGGGAAAAAAAATCAAAATAGGATGGTAGTATAACAAAACCAATCACAAAACAAACACAAAATATAACCTATTCACTCAAACCAACCTTAGCAGCCTGACTGTACATACATGGGCCACTTATTGCCATGAAGGATGAAATTTTGGTCAGGCCGTTATTCCTGACATTTTCAACCATGAGTGTCCTAAATCCAATACACAAACAATGAAAGACCTTGGAACATTAAGGTCTAAATAGGGTATCTTCATCAAATCCTCCCCTCAGGGAACCCAGTGGAAGAAAGAACAGAAAGAGTTCAGGAGCCAGAGGGGATGGAGGACACTGAGGAAACAGGGCCCTCTGAATCAGCACAAAGCTCATATGAAGTTACAGGGCTGGAAGCAGGATGCACAAAGCCTGCACACATCTACACCAGGTCCCCTGCCTATGACTAGCACTTTTATGAGACTTTAGTGTTTTTGTTGGATTCCTGAGTGTGTAGATGAGTGACTTCCTATACCTTCTCCTGGGATCTTTTCCTTTGTTTCAACCAATTCCAAACCTAGTTTTGTTTTATCATATTATATTATATTTTATTATTATCCCTTAGAAGCCTGTTTGTTTTCTTTTTAATATTTATTTATTTTTAATTTATTTACATTTCAAGTGTTATTATCTTACCTGGTTCCCCCCTCTCCCGGGAACCCCTTCTCCTATCCCCACCCCCTGCTTCTATGAGGGAGTTCCTCTACTCACCCACCCACTCCCACCTCCCTGCCCTCAATTCTCCTGCACTGGGGCATTGCTGCAGACCCGTACTCTACCTGGAGTTGTGGCTGCAGGGATCCAGGATTCTTTTGTGAAGCAGGTTCAGCAAGAGACAAACAGACACTGGAACACAGGAATGGTTTGGTATCTGAATGTATTGTGTTGCACTCAGCCAGGGGATTTTAAGCATGAGATCTTTATATATCAAAGGATGTATCCAGTAAAGCAGGCACAAAAGACAATCAGCACAACCACATGCCATAAGGAAATGTAAAGTCAACCAGGTAAAAAACGTTTCCGTGTAATAAACTAGAGGTAACATCCATCTTTCTGATATAGACTTTAGCTCTAAAAGAGACTTCAAAAGACATTAGGCCAGACCCCCTAGGTCTTAATGAGATTCTGTGAGTAACTCAATTGTCACCTAGCCTTCTCTATGGAAACCTGAGATTACTGTGCTCAATCAATGCTTTGCATATCACAATGTCAGAGCCACTTTCATCAACATAACCATAAAAATTTACATTTCTTTGGGAGATCAATATAATTAGATCTACAATTAGATCAATGTAATTAAACTACTAAGGCAAACCTATGTGGTTCTAAGAACAGAGGGTTTTGGCCAGTGACTTACTTCAAAGAAGAATTTTTTACACCTATTTACTAGGAATAGGGGAATTTTTAGGAAATAAAGTAGGCTGCCTTCTGAATGGAGGTGTTCTGGAAAGCTTCCAAGAGGCATTTTTTCCACCTCATTCTGTAAAAACATGTTTCACAGAATCAATTGGATGCTATCAGCAGGGCATCTATTGAACCTTCATAGGACCTCTCCTCCCATTGATATCTGACAAGGCCATCCTTTGCTACATATGCAGCCGGAGCCATGTGGCTGGTGGAGCTCTGGGGTGGTCTGGTTGGTTGATATTGTTGTTCTTCCTATGGGGTTGCAAACCCTTTCAGCTCCTTAAGTTCTTTCTCTGACTCCTCCATTGGGGACCTCACACTCAATACAATGGTTGGCTGCAAGCATCTGACTGTATTTATAAGGCTCTAGCAGGGCCTCTCAGGAGATATCTATATCAGGCTCCTTTCAGCAAGGCTTTCTTAGCATCTACAATAGTGTCAGAGTTTGGTCACTGTATCTGAGATGAATCTCTTGGTGGGGCAGTCTCTGAATGGTCTTTCCTTCAGTCTCTGCTCTGCACATTGTCTCCATATTTGCTCCCATGAGTATTTTGTTACCCTTTCTAAGAAGGACTGAAGTACCCACACTTTGGTCGTCTTTCTTCTTGAGCTTCATATGGTCTGTGAATTGTATCTTGGGTATTCACAGTTTTGGGGCTAATACTCACTTATCAGTGAATGCATACCATGTGTGTTCCTTTGTGATAAGGTTAGCTCATTCACACCAGTCAGGATGGCTAAGATCAAAAACTCAGGTGACAGCAGATGCTGGCAAGGATCTGGAGAAAGAACACTCCTCCATTGTGGGTGGGATTGCAAGCTGGTACAACCACTCTGGAAATCAGTCTAGCAGTTCCTCAGAAAACTGGACATAGTATGACCTGAGGACCAAGCTATACTATTCCTGGACATATACACAAAAGATTCTTCAACATATAACAAGGACACATGCTCCATTATGCTCCATAGCAGCCTTATTTATAATAGTCAAAAGCTGGAAAGAATCCAGATGTCCTTTAACAGAGGAATGGATACAGAAAATGTGGTACATTTATACAATGGAGTACTACTCAGCTATTAAAAATTATGAATTCATGAAATTCTTAGGCAAATGGATGGACCTAGAAAATATCAGCCTGTTTGTTTCCTAGTAAGAGACAGAAAGGCAGTGGATCCAGTTGAAAGGAGAGATGGGAAGGATGTGATAGTCAAACCTGGAAAGAATCTAGATGTCCTTTAACAAAGGAATGGATACAGAAAATGTGGTACATTTATACAATGGAGTACTACTCAGCTATTAAAAATTATGAATTCATGAAATTCTTAGGCAAATGGATGGACCTAGAAAATATCAGCCTGTTTGTTTCCTAGTAAGAGACAGAAAGGCAGTGGATCCAGTTGAAAGGAGAGATGGGAAGGATGTGATAGGGGCATACAGAGGGGAAACTATAATCAAGATGTATTATGTGAGGAGAAAAACATTCTTAATTATAGGGGAAATTAAAAAAAAACTGGTCTAGGTTCTATCCACATGTAATAAGAGTTACTTAGACCCCCAAATGAAATGTTCCACCTTACCTCATAAAAAAGTAACTTTCATTTCTTAGAGGAAGAAAAGCAAGCATATTGATAGGATTTTTAATTTCAATCCACCTTCATCTTCTTTCCATTGTGTTCTTCAAACATTTTCCATTACATCATTTATCTGCTGGAGGCTGGGCATGTGTCATGACACGTGTGTACAAGAGACAGCAACCACTAGGAGTCTTTTCTCTCCTTCTACCTGGTAAGTCCCCAGGATCAAACTCACTTCACTAAGTTTAGCATCCTTCAAATGCAGAACTACCTTACTAGCCCTATAGCGTGTGTGTGTGTGTGTGTGTGTGTGTGTGTGTGTGTGTGTGTATTCACCACCATATGCATGCATGCAGTGCATGTAGAGGCCAGAAAAGGACATTGGAAATGCTCTGAAAATGGAGTTGCAGTCTACACCAAATTCTTGACTAAGGCCAAGTTATTATTGAAATTATACATCACTTTGGCAGAGCCTTATCAGGAAATATATTTGTAAGTCTCAATAAATATTTCAACCTGATTATCAAATCATTGATACAGTACATATTTAACCTAGCAGCTATTTCATTCTGTCCGTCACACCTTTGCTGAGAACACGTTGGTAAAACTTGTGTACTCTTTACAGTCCGTAGTTGTGAAAGAGAGTCAGATGTGCAAGCAAATAGTGTTGTGGGATGGATTATAATAGGATGTGAGCGAACAAGCTAAGAGAAATGGCCGGTGTGGAGGAAGTGAGAAGAGGTGACATTGGGGAACCAAACAGAAGCATCTTATGCCCATGGTGTGCGGGAGGACAAGGAGAAATAGATGCGAAGTGGAGACAAGAAAGCCATGCAAGTTTAATGATCTGTGAACTGCTTAATTAGGAATGAAAGAGCTTGCAGAGGTGGAGGAGACTGGATTCAGATCAATGTACCCCGGATCATACATTCCATACCTACTGCACACATATAGCTGTTGTTTGGAACATAGAAACTGTCCCCACTTATAGTACAGTGATCACCATTCCCAACCTGGAAACAACCCCTACTTGTTCCTCTCCTGCTCTCCATCTCCACCCTCCTTCTGTAGCTCCTCTACCCAGGCAAAGCTTTCAAATCCCTTCCTAAGTATTTATTATGCAGTAGGAAAACTGAACTATGAAAAGTTATTCAAACAGCATCCGTAAGCTAACTACTTGAGGCATATCTATTGACCGAAGAGATTTGCATTATGAACTAAGTCTGTGCAAAAAGACAATGGTAAATAGCAGTAAAAACAAAGAAATTGATCATTTAAATAAAGGGAAGCTGCTAACACCAATGTGTATCTATTTCTCTTCAGTTGAAATTTACCCTAGAGGAGCTAATATGAAAATATTACTTTCATTGTTTAAAGGAAATCCAGTGGAATGGAATGCTAATTCTGCATCCCCAATTGTCAAACAGGTGAGCGGGAGATGCTCTCAGCTGCAATACATCTGGTCTCTGCTGAACACTCTCGGTAAAGTTCTAGAGATGTAAAGTAAAACAAGGAACAGCCAGTTTGGTCTGAAGACTATGATGATGTATTGGTTGGGGGAAGAAGGACACAGATGAGTGATTGTAGTGAAAAGTGGGAATATGCAAAAGATGGATGGACATATTATTATGGGGGTGGAAGAGGAAGAATATCCTCCTGTGTGTACTTGATATTTGGTGTGTGGAGGGGAAACTTTGTTATGAAAACTTCAGTGAATACATGACATTCAAGCCAGAATGTCAGTGCATAGAAATGTCTGGCCCCAGTACGAGAGGATACACCTAATCCTGTAGAGATTTAATGTTCAAGGGAAGGGGGATAATAGGGGTGTGGGTGGGCAGGTATGGGTCACCCTCGAAGACGCAAAGGGGAGGAGGGATGGAGTAAGAACTCTGGAAGGGGGTGGGAACCAAGGGGGTAACATTGGGGTATAAATAAATAAAATAATTAATTAATTAAAAATAAAATATGTTTAAGAAAAGAAGTGTGGTGTTCAAACCCACAAATGATATGGAAAGTGCTCTGGCCTTCAAGAAAAAAACCCACAAAATATATTTTTAAAAGTTAGGAATATGGTGTGACATTAACATAAAGAGGAATGGAACTTAATGTTAAAACATGATGGGTTTTGTGGCGCAGAAATGGGTTAAGGTGAGAAATATTCAAGGGAGTCGGTTTATGAAGACCCTTCTTGCCACAGTCAGAAACTGTATCCTGTCAGTTAACTCATAAAGGATGCTTTTCTCTACCAGCTTTGCTTTTCAAAAAATGAAAAACTGAAGGCAAACTAAGACCAATGCATTTAATTAAGAGAGGACAAGGAAGAAAACACTTAAATAATTCAAGGTGGAGATCCTATAACCCAAATTGGGATTTAGGTTGACTGTACCAGCTTTGATAATTCTTTCAGAAAAACTAAAAAATCAGTTCATAATAGTAATATAGGGAAGTCTTCTGAAAGAAAAAACAGAACTGTAAGGAGTACCAGGGGAACTGTGGTCCTGCCTTTAGGGCTCTCAAAATCCTCACTTCCTTCTCTAGACCTTGGTTATTGCTTTGCAGATAGTAAATATTTGATACTGTATGATGAGTGAAGAAATAAAATTTTGTTGAGTACTTATATTATTGAGTTTGCCTAGGAACTAGGCTTGTTGAGTCAGAGTCAAGTGCAGGAGATGCTCTGAGAAGCAAGGTCAAGAAGGACAATTCTGTGACAGTAAGAACAAAGAAAACCAGAGAATCCTTGGCCAACCTCTGGGTGAGTTCTAAGTGATTCCAAACTTATCATAAGCCTCTGTCCATCCATCATCGAGTCACAGATAAGAAGTAGTCATTTGGCCATAGGAAATTCCCAGGGGGACAGTCAGAGTCAAGCTGTTACCAACCAGCTGTCCCCACAGTTGGAGAAATAAATAACTCAAGTGGGCAGACATAGCATCATTGAGAGAGTGGTCCACAACCTGTGCATTGAGACCACTTTAGAAGGTCAAATGACCCTTTCACAGAGGTCTCCTAAGACCATCAGAAAACACAGATATTTGCATGATGATTCATAACAGTAGCCAAATTACAGTTATGAAGTAGCAATGAAAATAATTTTATGGTTGAGGTTCACTACAGCATGAGAAACTGTTATTATAGGATCACAACATTAGGAAGGTTGAAAATCACTGCTCTAGAGCTTCTCAAAGCACATAGGAGATAACAAGCGATGGGCTCAGACTGTCAGGAAGAAGGCAGTGATAGTTCTGCATCATCCTTTCCCACCTCCCCCAGTCCCCTGACAGCAGCTAACAATTGACAGTAAGATACAGAGCTGTTCAAACTCAAATTGTGGAGACAAGGAACAAAATCCCAATTCTTCTACATGACCTGGGCAGAATGTGTGTAACTCACTCCTGTGGTGGTCTGGATGAAAACAGCCTTCACAGACACATAAGGAGAGTAGGTGTGGCCTTGTTGGAGTGGGTGTGGCCTAGTTGGAGTGGGTGTGGCCTTGTTGAAGGAAGTGTGTGGCTACAGGATGGGTTTTGAGGTTTCAGAAGCTCACACAAGGCTCAGTGGCTCACTATCACTTCCTGATGCCTGTGGATCCACATGTAAAACTCTCAGCTCCCTCTCTAGCACCATGTCTACCTGCACTACCATGCTCCTCTTCAAGCTACCAGGGCTTCAGTGAGTCACATTCCCAAGCTGACTCCAGAGACAGAAACATGGGAAATCTATTTACCAAATCTATGGGTTCAGAGAAATCGCTTAATCTCACTAAACCTAAACTTGCCACATCCGGGAAGATCTTCCTGGAAAAGACTATAGCCAAGCTCCAAAGTAGATACTTAAGGGTTTGTTGGAAAGTCAGCTGTGTTGGATGGTGTCTTGCTAAAGCGAAAGCATAAAGGAATATTTTGCTGAAGCAGACATGGGTGAAAGCATGTTCTGCTAAAGCAAGCATGTGAAAGGACACAGGATGAAGGATTCTTCCCTACAGACACACATGTTTTGGTCTGCCTCACATTGCATAGTTGAGCCGCATTTATTGGGACTCCATAGAGAGAAACACACCAAAAGACTTCTGGTGGTGTCCTCCAGTTTCTTGCCACTTCTGTGGCAGAGTGATGTCAGCTGAGACAGACTCATGTGCTGAGGCAAGACCTATGGAAGACATGTTTGGAGGAAGTATAAAAAGGACTTGATGAACAGTGATGGAAGCTGTCTTCTTCCAAGTGTTCTACAGCTGAACACTTCTTGGTCTCTCGTCTTCACTGATCTTCACTGAGAGAGGCACAGCAGAGAACGTTTCCTGGTGTTCCTGTTGGCCTTAGTCCCTCCTTCAGACTTGTTCCAAGGCCGAGGACTGGCTGTCTCTGCTAGGTAGTGCCACCACTGTTGATTTGCTGTTATTCCCACCCTACCAAACTGGACTGCCAGTGTATCAGTGAAGTGTTTGAGAGTGGACTGAGCTGCCACTGCTTATCTGTGAACTGAACTGCCGATTTCCAGACAACACAGATGGGAATTGCTCCAAAGAACCTTGCTAAGCAGTTCCACTTCCCCTGTATCCTTTCTTTTTCACTACCTCTGGTAGGGAGTGGGCTAAAAGAGAGGTTAAAGCATTTAAGAACCATCATTAAAAATAGGTTTTGCTGACAGGAACCTGATAGGATTAGCTGTCTCCTGAGAGGCTCTGCCAGTGCTTGACAAATTTAGAGGCAGAGGCTCGCAGCCAACCGTTGAACTGAGCATAGGGTCCCCAATGGAGGTGCTAGAGAAAGGACCCAAGGAGCTAAAGAGGTTGGCAGCCTCATAGTAGGAACAACAGTATGAACCAACCAGTACCCCCAGAGCTCCCAGGGACTAAACCACCAACCAAGCAATATACATGGAGGGACCCATGACTCCCAGCTGAATATTTAGCAGGGGATGGCCTTGTTGGACATCAGTGGGAGGAGAGGCCCTTGGGCCTGTGAAGGCTTGATGCCCCAGTACAGGGGAATGCCAGGACATGGAAGTGGGAGTGGGTAGGTTGGTGAGCAGGAGAGAGGGGATGGGATAGGGGTTTTTGCAGGGAAAACGTGGAAAGGGGATAACATTTGAAATGTGAATAAAGAAAATATCTAGTGAAAATTCAAAAAAATAGATTTTTAAAACAGAGTTACAAAGCTCTCTAAGCAAAATAGGCAACCAAACTCTCTGAAGTCACTGCTTCAGACATCTGTTAAGAGCATCCAGTCTTGTTCTTCATCTCTGCTATGTCTTTGAAAGACATGACACTAGTTTCAGCACCTAACTGTTCTTCCTTCTTAGCTCTGTAGACCTTCACCCTTGCTGTTTTAAAATCAAACAAATAAAACATCATAAAACTTGCATATCTTATGATAAAGAAGCCAGATTTATTTTTTCAACCCAACCAAAGAGGGAACACATATAACATAAAATGTGTGATTGTGTTCATATTGTATTAGACTGCCTATAGCACAGTGTGCTGTATCTTTGATTTTTCTACATTAATGTTCTAAGACCTCAACTTTTTGTGCTGTTTTACTGTGAAACTAATATCAGAGCAGTAGTTAAGGGTGGGGATACAAGATCAGGTAACTAGGTCAATGGGATGGCTCAGCAGGTGAAGCCACTTGCTGCTACACCCCCAGGACCTGCATGGAAGAAGGAGAGAACCCACTGGTTGTTCTCTGACCTCCACATGTATTCAGTGGCGCATGTGTTCCACATGCAAACAAAATAATAAATCAACATGTAATTTAAAATCAAATAACCTAGGATAAAAACGTAGCTCTGCCACATTGATACATGATCAATGATTTACGATACTTAAACCTCAATTATTTTCTAACATGAGCATGAGTGGCATCATCTGATTCATAAGAGTACATGGAGGAAAATAAAGGAGAAAAAACACATAAAGTACTTAGGAGTTTCCTAATATTTGTCATTATATTACCGATGTAAGCTACCATCATTTTCAGGCAGTTGCATTAAGTAGTTAGGGCTGACATAACTAAATACCTTAGGGGGAGTAGCTTGACAGGAGAAATCTATTCTCTTTTACTTCTTCAGCATAGGTGTCAGAGATCAGAATGTCAACATGTACAATTTTTCCTGAGACCTCTCTGCTGCCTCTTCTGTGGTATTCAGATGCTCAACTTCTTACTTCACCCCCATGTGGTCAGTGCATGCTCAGTGTGTTACCTAGGGTCCCTTTTCTCCTAAGAACACCAGTCATGTTAGGTGACGGAGCCACCCTAACTTTCTCTCATGACCTTAGAAGACATTATCTACAAATAATGTTACATTCTGCAGTGCTAGGTTTGGGAACCTCAGTGCAAAGTGGGAAGGACACACTTGGTTCATAATAAACACTTACCATCTGTCATGTGTCCAGAAGAGTGCCAGAAATGCTTCCCTCTGGACTCACCCCAAGTATTCTCAGCTTTACCCCATAAATCGTTTTTACTCTTGAGTTCAGCTCCCTCAGCAGCTTGCTTACCTATATGTCTTTATTGTCCAACATAGAAATAGCCTTTTCCCCAATCACTTTTAACCATAGTGTGTGTTCATCGTAAAAAAAAAATACTTAGATGATACAGAAGTATATTAAAATAAAAAGGGAACTACTCATAACCCTATCACATTTCAAGTAACCACTATTTAAAATCTGTAAAGTGGGGTAGTGATGGTGTATACCTTTAATCCAAGTACTCAGGAAGTGGAGCCTGGAGATTTCTGTGTGTTCAAGGCCAGCCTGATCTACAGAGCAAGTTCCTAGATACCTAGGTCTACACATAGAAATACTCTGGGGGTTGGGGGAGGACTGAAATCTCTAAAGTGGCCAGATTCTTTTTTCTTTCCTCTTCTGTTCTCATATTCCTAAACCTGTTATTTCCCAAAATGGGAATAATATACTACTCGGCCCATATTTTCACTTAAAATAATTTAGGCATCATTCCATGTCAAATATCATAGATCTATATCACAATTCTACTATTACACAGGACTTCATGGTCAGTCTGTTTCCCAACACTAGCTTTTTTTTTAACTGTTATGAAAAATAGTTCAGTGAACTACCTTGTTAGACAAAACATTCCTTGCCCTCACCATTTCTATCATAAACTTTCGTAAATAAATAAAAGAAAACCTGAAATTCGTTTTTATGTATTTCCAGATTGCCCTCCAGAAAGATGTTCCAATTATCCTCCGTCTAAGTGCGAACTGGTTAATATAATTGCCAGAAACATGCTGATTTTGCATCAACCTTAGCCTACCCCCTGCCTCCCCCAACTATAACCATCCTTTGGGAAGCCATATCATATTAATTGAACCAATATAACATGGTCCTTTCCCCCTCAGAGTGACAAGGCTGAAACAGATGATACAATTTGCAAGGAACACATGGAAACATATATCCAAGTGCTAGATTGCATGTTGTACAGATGCTAAGCACCCTGGGAGGCTCAACTTATTTCCTTCCACTTTCAGTGCCTGAGCAGGCTTAAAATAAAACACAACCATGAGTTGTAGTGTGCCGAAAGGAGTTTACTAGAGAAATACTTGCTCTTGAGATTCAGATTCAGAGACTGCTGGGAAAATGAGCCCTCCTGTTTCTCCTGTTTTCCATGGTCACCTGCTACCATGTTCATGGACGAAACTCTAGCCTCGCTGAGTGCCAGCCATGGGTTTCCTCTCTGCTCTAGCCTCAAGAGTTGAGATCTTAAGGTTGTGATGAAGCTGCTCTAGGATAACTAGTGCCCTGTCTCACAAAACAAAAAGAGAGAAAGGAATGTAGGGGAAATAAACAGGAAGAGGGAGGGTGAACTCTTCCCAAAAAGATAAACAGATCATCGTAACAGAACAGTGAGTCCAAAGAGAGACTCAAACACACATAGATGACTGATTTTTGAGAAAGGCACAAAAATAATTCAATGGGAAAGTAATCTTTTTAAACAAACAGGTGATGCTGAAACAACTGAATATGTATATGCCAAAAAAGAAAAAATATCATAGCACATGTGAAAATTAACACCAAATGGGACATTGACAAGACAGTGAAAATGAAAAGGAATATTTTTTGGAGTAAAGCATAGCATAAGACTTCTGAAACTTAGGCTAGGCAAAGATGTCTTAGATGTAACACTAAATTCATATTTCGGTGTTGAGTGAATTGTTGAGTTAGATCTCACCAAAATTTATAAATTATCCTTAAAACATGAAAACATAGGCAACAGACTAGAGGGAACATTCCAAACTCTCCACTTGCTTAAGATTTCTCACAACTTCAACAAAAAGAAATCAAACAATCCACTTTATTTTATTACACTCCAAATCCTGCCCCCCTCCTCCCCTTCCTCCCTCACAGAGTTCCTTTTCCCACCCCCTTCTTTACCTCTGAAAGGGTGTCCCTCCTGTATCACCCCACTCTAGTACATCAAGTCTCTGCAGGATTAAATGTGTATTCTCCCACTGATGCCACACAAGGCAGTTCTGTGCTACATATAAGCCAGGGACCTCTGAGCAACCCACATGTGCACTTTGGTTGATAGTTTAGACTCTGGGAGCTCCAAGAGATCCAGGTGAGTTGACACTATTGTTCTTCCTTTGGGGTTGCTTTCCCCTTCAGCTCTTTCATTCCTTCCCCTAACTCTTTGATAGGGGTCCCCAACTTCAGTCTAGTGTTTGATGTGGGTGTTTGCCTCTGTCTCAGTCAGCTGTTAGATAAAGCCTATCAGAGGACAGCAATCCTAGACTCCTGTGTGCAAGCATAACATAGCTTCACTAATAGTGTCAGGGACAGGTGTCTTTCAAGTTGGGCCAACTATTGGTAGGTCATTCCTTAAGTCTCTGCTCCATCCTTGTTCCTACATTTCTTTTAGACAGGACAAAGTTTGGGTTGAAAGTTTTGCAGGTGGGTTGGTGTCCTCATTCCTCCACTAGGAGTCCTGCCTTATAGACTCTTTTTGGTTTCATGAGGGCCCATTTATCAGTCAAACAACCACACTAAAAGGCAGGGAATAAGAGATTTGAATTTACACTTCAACTATGAAAGGTATTGATTACCAGGATGATGCAACCTTAACACAAATATGCAACTCTGCACACTTTGGGAAATGTTTATAACTTATAAATAACTATATAAGGTGCTAGCAAAGATGTGGACAAACTGGAATTTCCATTTGATGAGAATGTAAAACAGTAGAACCACTCTAGATGATTCAGAATGTCTATAAAGATTAACACTGAGTCAGGCATGGTCGGACAAATCTATCATTCCAGCATGCAATAGAATCTTATAGAAGATGGTCACAAGGTTAAAGCCAGCCTCAAAATCCAATATTATATATTGATATTTTGAGGATCCAGCCTCAAAATATCAATATATAAATGCTAAATATGCTCTTGTTACAAAGACAGGTGTTATGTATAGTATACATAAATGATCATTATGCAATTAAATAACTGTCTAATTGTTCCAAAAGGAAAATTTCCCAAAAGTTCACTCATGGTTAAACAGATGATGAACATATGGCATTATAAACTGTAATGGAATATCACTCGGTAACCAAAAGAAATGAATTGTCAATTCACATGAGAGAATTTCAAAGTAATTATACTAAATAAAAGAAATGAAACCAAACTATCAGTATAATTAATCCTACTGATAAAAAAGATATTTAAAATACAAACTATCCTACAGTGATAGAAAGAAATCAATAATTGCCTAAGGATGTGATGGGGTGAGAAACTATTTACTACATGTAGGACATTAGGAATTCCCAAGGAGCAGAAGAAAGTTTTGAAAATGGTGAACATGTTTACTTTCCTGGCTCTGATTTCATGAGTACATACATATCCATGCTACATATCATATACCTTATGGAGATGTAGCATATTGTATGCCTTTATGCCTAGTTAAAGCATTGAGATGTGAGGTAGCAGATGAAGATAAATAGAAGAAGAAGGAAGGTGAGAAGGGAGAGCAAAGGAGAAGAGAAGGAGGAGAGAGGGAAAAGGAAGAAGAGAAGGAGGAAATGGAGGTGTGAAAGGAGAAAGAAAACGTGCATACCAGTATGAGAGTGCTGAAGGCAAAGTAAAGGACTACAAAAAATCTGTATACATGTCAGTGCCGCCCAAGGTTATATACACAAACATTTAGAATGAGAAAAAAATATATAACAATAAAACAATTTGAAGACGTGCAAAACACATGTCATACAAAATATCTTCATTGTGTTACTATCCTGTGGTGTCATTTCTCCACATGAAACTAAGGATTAAGAAAGCAGGTGAGCAAAAGAATTTCCAATTCCAAAAGCCCAAGGAACGTTGTGAGAGAAGGGGCAAAAAAAACCATAAAAGTGCAGAGAATTGTATATAACATGGCCATTGCAATCCTAAACACAGAGCAGCTGTGGCTTCCTGTGCAAAACTTGGCAAGTACACACACACACACACACACACACACACACACACAGACACAACATAACACAACACAACACACCGTAGGGTGAGGCAGAATAGCAGGAGGATGTTGTGTTACAATTAAGAAATTCCTTCTTGTGGCCTTGTTGGACATCAATGAGAGGAGAGGGTCTTGGTCCTGTGAAGGCTCGATGCTCCAGTGTAGGGGAATGCCAGGACAGGGAAGCAGAAGTGGGTGGGTTGGTGAGCAGTGGGAGAAGAATGTTATAGGGAGTTTTCAGAGGGGAAACGAAGAAAAGGGATAACATTTGAAATGTAAATAAAGAAAATATCTAATAAAAAATTAAAAATAAATAAAAATTTAATAAAAGAAAAAGAAATTCCTTTCCGGAGCAAGAAGGGAGGTTTCATTTTTTTTCTTTTTTTAATTGGATATATTCTATATTTACAATTCATTTCCCTTTTTCTGGTTCCCCACTCCCAAAGGTCCCACATGCCCTTTTTCCTCCCCCTGCTCCCTCATCCACCCCTTCCCACTTCCCTGTTCTTGTATTCAGAAGGGAGGTTTCTAAAACTTGATAATTGATCAAACCTTACAGATCTGGGAAAAGATTCAGAAAGCCTTCGTACCTTCACCCCAAGGATCCAAGCAGTTGTCAACTACTGAAGTGAGAAGCCTCTCAGATCTGTTCATCTGCCTTGCACTGCATCTGGGAAGCTGCAGGGATACAGGGATGCAGGGATGCAGGGATGCAGGGATGCAGGGATGCAGGGATGCAGGGATGCAGGGATGCAGGGATCCAGTGTTCTAGCTTCAGTGAGTCCTCACCCAAGCTGGGTAGGGCTTCATTGGCACATCTGCCTTTGAGTCATTCATGATCCTGTAAGAAACCCCCTCACCAGGCAGGCTAGATATGAAGAACAAGACGTTTGCCGGAAGAGGATGAGAGAGGTTTGCGGGCAAGTATGGTCACAGTACATGTGTACATTTATGAAATTATAAAAATAAAAAAGAATGCATATAAATAAAAATTTCTATCACAAAGCCTAGATTCTATAATTTTTCAAATGCTCTGTTGAATAACTGGGGAAAAATACAAAAATTGAGATGGTATGCTCCCACCCAAAGAGAAATACATATATTTCAAGGCTGTGTACACATGACAGCTCTTGAAAGCCCAAGACACTGTAACCACTTGCTTCTAAGGAAGAGAAAGGGAGAGCAGATAATGCAAGAGTAAAATTGCTTTTCACAGACTTCTTGTTTGTTTGTTTGTCTGTCTGTCTGTTTGTTTTAATATACATGTTATTACCTATTAAAACCATCCTTAGGAAAAAAAATTTAACAAGATTTTCAAAACTCCTGTTTTATGTTCAGATTTTCAAAGTAAAATCACTGATGTGGAGTCTGCTGGTGGGGTTGCAAGCTGGTACAACCACTCTGGAAATCAGTCTGGCAGTTCCTCAGAAACCTGGGCATGATACTTCCAGAGGATCCTGCTATACCACTCCTGGGCATATACCCAGAGGATTTACCACCATGCAATAAGGACATATGCTCCACTATGTTCATAGCAGCCTTATTTTTAATAGCCAGAACCTGGAAAGGACCAAGATGTCCCTCAATGGAGGAATGAATACAGGAAATGTGGTATATTTACACAGTGGATTTAAAAACAATGAATTCATGAAATTCTTACGCAAATGGCTGGAACTGGAAAATATCATCCTAAGTGAGGTAACCCAATCACAAAAGAACACACATGGAATGCAGTCACTGATAAGTGGATATTAGCACAGAAGCTCTGAATACCCAAAACACAATTCACATATCAAATCATTCCCAAGAAGAAGGAAGGAGAAGCGCCTGGTCCTGAAAAGGCTTGATGCAGCATTGTACAGGATTTCCAGGACAGAGAAGGGGGGGGTTGATTGGGGAACTGGAGGAGGGAAGAGGGCTTATGGGACTTATGGGAAGGGAGCAACCAGGAAAGGGAAAATCATTTGGAATGTAAACAAAAAATACAGAAAAAAAGGAAAAAAAGTCATAATCTAAAAAAATAATTATTGATGGCTGTATCACCTTGGCATCTATCTCCCCAAACTTAGATAATATACTGAAATTACTTCTAATTTGTGGGTTACTATGTTTAACTGATATGGAATGAAAATATAAAGTGATTTATAAAGTCCCCTTGATATCTGTACAGAGCCATAACAGTGTGATATGCCACATGGTAGGAACTTGACATTGATCAAGGTGAACTTCCTCTCCCAGCCTTTGTTGAGCAGGGATTCCTGTGCTATTCAAGGATCCTACCCCACCTAGGGTGGAGTGCTCTGCGTGAAGGTGAGGTTCCTCCAGATCTAAGAATTCCTGAATTAAGCAGGTGACATGCCCAGCTGCCTGAGCAGTGCAGCCAACACCCAATGAACAGCCAGATGAGTTCTTGGAACTCACGCAGTAGTCTGGGAGGAGAAGCTCGCCCAAACTGTTAAATTGTCAGACCTCCATTAAGCTTTGGCCTCGATCAGTAAACTTCAGTAAACTATCATCCTGGCCCTCATTCTTTTCGCCCTTCCCCATCCATCCCTCCGCTTCCGTTCCAGGAACCCAGTTCGCCGTAGCTGCAGGCAGCAACAGATATCTTTGTCTGCTGACTTTTCAAGATATTTTGGAAATCCTATGATTACACACATTTCTATAAAGTATATATATTTAAAGAGCATAAACACAAACACATAATGCATATCTCAATGTGTCAGAGGCAAATGACATTTGTTTGACTACAAAACTAAAAGACAGGTCAAAATATATTTGAGGAAGAGAATATACCACAGTGATGAAGCACTTGCCTAGCATGCAACAGGCCCTAAGTTCAATTCCCAGCACCTCAACATGTGTGTGTATGTGTGTGTGTGTGTGTGTGTGTGTGTGTGTGTGTTACTTGAAATCACACTTCACACTTACTGTGTATTTTATTACTATGTATTACTATGTACTGAACTCTGGGTTTTTTCCAACAGTGAATAAGAACACTTCATCCAACATGGTATAAACTGATGTTTGAACATTCTCCCATCAGCTAGGAAGCCCTACCTGTGAATATTATTCACTGACTGTTACGGAAAGATTTGAACGAAGCAATGGGTACAAAGCTCAATGGTAGAAGGCTTGCCTAAAACTTCAACTGCCCTCAATGAAGAAGGATCCAAAATATGAAAGCATGATGTTTTATTTTATTTTGTAAGACTTATTTTTCTTTTATTTTATGCGTATGAGTATTTTGTCTGCATGGAAGACCCTGAATCTGCCTGGTGTCCTGGAGGACAGAAGAGGAGCAATCCCCTGGAACTGGAGTTAGGAATGGTTGTAGGGCGTTGTGTGGGTACTGGGAACCAAATGCAGGTACTCTGGATAAGCAGCAAGTTCTCTTAATTGCTGAGCAATCTCTCAAGGCCCCTGAGACAAACTCTCTATTTCCACCTTCTGCATGCCCTTCATCAGTCAGCGGACTAGAAAAACTGCAGTATTTCCTCTGCAGCTTGAAGTCTTTTGGGATCTACTGTAAATAGTTGTAGGTCAGCATCTCAACATTTTCTATAAAACACAAAATAGAATATGTCCAAATGTTATATTTTTCAGGACTATTAGGTTCCAATGTTATTAAGCTCAGACTTGAACCAGCCCTGTAGGGTGAATTGCAAGAAACACACTCATAAATTCTCCATGAATTCAGTCTTGTTCACTCGGACAGTCTGCATGTTTCATAAGTGTTCGCAAGTGGCTTGTTTCTGCTTTGGATTCTTTGCCAACATTATATATATATATATATATATATATATATATATATATATATACATATATGTATATATATATATATATATATATATATATATTCAATTCCAAGTATGTGTGTGATTTTACTCACGTGTGTTGTAGATACATAAACAGAAATTTTAAAAATATATCCATGAAACCACGTTTTTCAAATAAATTTTACACATTAATAAAGCAAGTAGCATTATTACAATACTAAAAAAAATGTCACAGAGATTTAAAGAACTAACTTCTAGTTGAGCTTATTCTGAGAGTTGGTTTTAGAGGCTGGCATAGTTAAATAGGCTGTCTCCCAAAACACAGGGAAAAGTGTTGATTGTCTTAGGAGGCTCTGACACCCATCTACCAAATGCACAAGGTTCTCTCTGTGTTCCATTTGTGGTTTTTTTTCTAAATATCATGCTAAAAGTGATGATTTCATGCCAGCCTTAATAAATATCTCAAGGCAAAATAAACAGTATAGGGTATTTTATTAGTTTTGCTAGTCGTGTCTTCAATGCACACATCAAGTGATTTCATAGAATTTTTCTTTTCATTTTTTTGTCCAAGTGAGTACTTTTTGCCCACACTGGCTTGTACTTAACTTGGTGGTGTGTGCCAAGTTTGCACTGGGAGAATTGTGACTTTGTCAAGTTCTTGTATCAGCTCTTCCTGGCATTATTGATAGTACTTGAAATCCATGATCTCTCAGCAGTAATCATTCTTAACCACTTTATTGAGGGATAATTGACAGACAATAATCTGCACACATTTAAAGTGCATGGTCTGATTAGTTTTGACATATCAGCACACTTGAGAAATCACCACCCAGTCTGATGCTGTCTGATCATTGAGCTTGTCGTCTCAAAGCCAGGTCGTTGAAGCTGTGTAACTTCATTCTTTGTCAAAGAAGTTAGGACTGTTAGAGGTTTTTCTTCTTCCATATAGATTTTAGAATCAATTTGTCAGTTTCTGCTTGTGTGTGTGTGTGTGTGTGTGTGTGTGCGCGCGCGCGTGCACACACACACGCATACATACATACATACACATACACATATACACAGCTACTGAGATGTCTAATTTTCATAACACACAGGACACAATAAAAACTGTCTTAATGGCAGTGTCTAATCATCTTAAGATCTATTGGTTCCTCCTTGGTTTTGATTTATTGATTCTTCCTGAGTAATAGTGTTTTCCTTATTATTTGCCTGACTCTTTTTTTTTTTTCTTTTGCATGACGCCAACTAATTACATGCAAGTATTAAGGTCAGTTCTAAGTTGAGGAGCAAGCAAGGCAATAAAGTCCCAAGATCACTGTTTTTAAGGGCTTATCCTGATGACTAAGCTATCTGTGCCTACTTCCCTGCCCTAGCCCAAACATATTCATGCCAGAAGCCTACTTCTCTGTTTCTCCCTAAAATCAGATTCTTGCCTAAACTTACTTCCTTGTCATGCCCTAATGTCAGTTCCCTGACTGAACTTACTTCTTTGTCATGGCCTAATGTCAGATTCCTGCCAAGGAGCACTTCAAAGGCTCCCCACGTCTCCCTTTTGTTATTTCAATTTTCCCACCTCTTAAGTGTCTGTTGGACACCAGAGCTTGAGAGTCTACCATGCTGACAGCTGGGTATTTGTGTATCCTTGTAAATACTGTTGAGCTTTGTTCTTGGATGCAATTAAATGGTTTGAAACAGTGTGGCCTCTTTGCATCTTTCTACAGTCACTCCTTCCAGGACTTCATGGCAATGCCCCATCCTGAGATGGTTATTCCCCAATCCTAAAGCAAGATCCTTCTGTGAACTCGCAAGGAGCTGTGTGCTTTTTAGGTCTGTGTAACAGAGTATTTCTGGCCCTGTGACTTCATCTCTTCACATAGCTCTGCTCCTTGAGGCAGATAATCTCTTCCCATGTATTTTCCAGTCAGTACTTAGCTGAATATCTGAACAGGACTCTCTTGAGAGCACTGGAGTTCTTTCTTTGTATAGCTTCCTATTCTGCCACACTTGGTCTCCTTGTAGCTTCAGCTATGTTTCTTTAGCTCCAGGCTGCACCTTGGTTTCCCTTAAGCCATTTGAAAACTTGATAATCCATCCCATTTCTTCATCACCTCTCAGTAGCCATTGTTGATTGATGTTCAGGATCTTGCAGGCAAATGGGCAAATCTCTTCCATCTTAACCAGAAACATCCATCTGTAGAGAGCCTTATTGAGGTTCCATGCCACCTGGCAGGAACTTGACATTGACCAATGTGAAGTTCCTCTCCAAACCTTTGAGCAGGCCCCTCCACCTAGGGTGTTGTGTTCAGACCAAGGTGAAGCCCATTGTTCTTCAAGGACCTGCAGTTTCCTGAGAAACACTGGCCACCTGCCTGTAGGAGAGGCTTCCAGCCTTTGGGGGAAGGGTTTTTCCCTGCCTATATATTTGGAGTTCTTCATTAAACTTTGAGACCTTGAATAGCAGGTGTTATCTTGGTCTCCATCTCTTTTTTCCGCCTTCCCATACATCCCCAGCTTCCCTTCCAGGTAACCTGTTCGATGTAACTGTGGGCAGTTACAGCCATCTTTATTTCTCTTAAATTTTGAGATGTCAAAATATTTTGAGATATTACGTGTCAACTTGTTAAGGGATACCAAGGTAGCAGCTAAAATATCAACTAGGGGCATATCTGGGAAGACATTTCTAGACAACGATGGCACTTGAGTCAATGGGCCTAGGAATTAAGATGCTTTCAACCAGTGAGAGGAGATAGTATCCATCTGACTACAGGCTAAACTATAACAAGGAATGGGAATATGAACTCACTTTCTCACTCACTCCCTTTCTCCTCTCTCAGGGCAACTCCCTCTTTTCCTACCCTTGGATATCAGAAATCCAAATTTATGCACCTGCAGGGCTCTGCATTTTGCAGCACTGACCACAACCCTTCTTCTGAGACTGTAGATGGACCAAGCCATTCTGCCAGATTTATCTTTCAGAACAAATATAATGGGACAGGTTGGCACCCATAATGAAGTAAGCCAACCCCCTAATAAGTCAGTAATAAGTCAGTTGTAATCTATTCTTATAGCTATCTCATTATTTCTGTTTCTCTAGGAAACGCTAAAACAACATACATATTTGCAAGTTTTTATAATTGTCAACAAGTGGAAATAAACTACAATACTGAGCAGTTCTTTTCTCTTACTCACTCACCGTATACAAAACAATTGCTAGAAAAAGTTTGTGGGTGAAGAAGAAATGGAGATTTTTTTTTTCACATGAGCCAGCTGCATCACTCTAGAGCATCTACCCCCAAACACTATACATCCTATCACAGAAAGATTTGTTCCCCTATATTCATTGCTCTTCTCCTCATGATAGCTGGAAAGTGGAATCAGACCATATCTCCATCAACTTATAACTGCCTAAAAATATGTGGTACATATACACAATCGAATTTTACTCAGCTATAGCAAATTAACAATTTTTTCAGTAAAATAGATGGAACTGGAAAACACTATGATGAATGCAGTAATCCAGGCCCTAAGGACAATGTATGCCATATGTGGACTCAAGTTTCTAATGCTTAATATATGTATGTTTAGGTGAGGATAAGTGTGAGCTGTGAGAGGGAGAAAAGAGAGGCATATGGGAAGAAGGGTCAGATCATAATAGAACTTATGTGATATGAAAGTGGAAATAGGGACACTGAGAATGAAAGGTCACAATATGAAAAGGGGCCAGACAGGTGGAGGAGAGGAGTTGGAGGTGTGAGCCAACCAACACTAGGTATTATGAAAATGCCATAAGGAAACATGTTCTTAAAACCAGACACACTAAAACTAATAGAAAGGAAACTGGGGGAGAGGGTTGAGGACATTGGATCAGGGAGAAAGTTTCTGAACAGAACACCAATAGCTATAGCTTATGCTCTAAGATCAAGAATAGACAAAAGGGACCTCATCAAATTACAAAGGTTCTGTAAGGCAAAAGACACTGTCAAAAGGACAAATTGGGAAAAGATCTTCACCAACTCTACATCTGACAGAGGGCTAATATCCAATGTATACAAAGAACTCAAGAAGTTAGACCCCAGAAAACCAAATAACCCTATCAAAAAATGGGGTACAGAGCTAAACAAAGAATTTTCACCCGAAGAAATTTGGATGGCTGAGAAGCACATTAAAAAAATGTTCAACATCATTAGTCATTAGAGAAATGCAAATCAAAACAACCCTGAGATTTCACCTCACACCAGTCAGAATGGCTCAGATTAAAAACTCAGGAAACAGCAGGTTTTGGCAAGGATATGGAGAAAGAGGGACACTCCTCCACTGTTGGTGGGATTGCAAGCTGGTACTTGGAAATCAGGTTCCTCAGAAAACTGGACATGATACTTCCGGAGGACCCTGCCATACCACTCCTGGGCATATATCCAGAAGATTCCCCAGCATGCAATAAGGATACATGCTCCACTATGTTCATAGCTGCCTTATTTATAATACCCAGAAGCTGGAAAGAACCCAGATGTCCATCAACAGAGGAATGGATACAAAAAATGTGGTTTATATATACAATGGAGTACTAGTCAGCTATTAGAAAAAATGAATTCATGAAATTCTTAGACAAATGGATGGAGCTGGAGAAGAACATCATACTAAGTGAGGTAACCCATTCTCAAAAGAATACCCCATGGTATGCACTCACTGATAAGTGGATATTAGCCTAGAATCAAAGAACACCAAAGACACAATCCACATACCAAATGATGTCCGAGAAAATGGATGAAAAAGCTCAATGCATCAGTGTAGGGGAATACCAGAACAGGGAAGTGGGAAGGGGTGGATGGGGGAACAGGGGGAGGGAAAAGGGCATGTGGAACCTTTGGGGGGCAGGGAACCAGGAAAAAGAAAATGAAATGTAAATAAAGAATATATCCAATAAAAAAGAAACATGTTCTAATAAAGAATTAAAATAATAGAATTTTTAAAATTATACTAAAGTCTGAATTAGAGGTTAAAGATATCCCTTGAATTGAGAGTGAAGATCAAACTTTGAATGAACAAGATCAGTGAGTGAACTATATTTTGACTTCAGTATACTCTACTGCTTCTTTTTTTATACAAAAAATATTTTAATCATGTTTGAGCATCTCTGTGTGGTTATGTGCATGTGAGGGGTTGGCTACCCAATGAGCTGGAGTCACAGATGGTTGTAAACCACCTGATGTAGATGTTGAGACTTGAACTCAGGTCCTCTGGAAGAGAAGTACATGTTCTTTTCCACTAATCCATAGCTCCAGTCCATCTACACTTTCCTTAAACAAGTCGCATACAACCACAAACTTACCTGTTTATAATCAACAGCCCAGTCTGAAAAATTGACGTAGTCTTCACCCTGTAAATGTTGCCTGAGTACTTGAGAAATCATCGTAAAACATAATTTCAAGTGGTAGGCATAATTGGCAGAAGGCAATTAGTCTAATACCCAGACTGATCATGTTTATTCTGATCTCCTTCAGACACCACACTCATGTGTGTGACCCTGCATAATGGAGATGGTGCTGATTAGAGACTAAAGGTCTCATTCTCAACATTGACCCTGACCCCTGAAGTTTTCTTTTAGTTCGAAAAAGTGATGCCTGCTCTTTAATTAAGCATTGGAAAATAGGGCTGTTAGTTATACTAGGTGTGCTTTAAGAAAGTCTCCGGGGGAACAAAATCACATTGCTAATGAGATGTGTCCCTACCGTGGGGTAACATAAGTATAATTAAAGGTCAATTTTATCTCTCTTTTTTTTTTTGAGCCAGTATAGACAGGTGTACAACAGTATGTCACCAAGGATGTTTCACAAAGTGGAACTTGAAGATGTTCACTATCTCAGACTTTCAAAACTAAGTTCAAAGGCTCTGCATTCATCCTAAGAGAGTTCTACTGTTTACTGTATTTTTATTTTGGTATTCTCTGCAGTAACCATTTATTTCCTTATTGTCTTGGTTATTTATCTAAGCTTGCAAAAGATATAATATGGTGTATTTATGTTTCTAGTCTACATCAATAATGATATTCTAGAGTTCTTTAGAGTTCTTTAACTTAAAATTCAAAATTGAACATTTACAATATATCCAAATTCAGAGAGAGAGAGAGAGAGAGAGAGAGAGAGAGAGAGAGAGAGAGAGAGAGAGAGAGAGAGACTCATGGGCAGTGATATTTTGTTTATTTTGCTGGAAATGGACATGTGGGTCACCTCCTGCTTACTATTTCAACTATGCCATAGCCAAACAAAAACTGTAGTTCCGCAGTATTCCAGCAAAGGAAAGTGGCAAGTGTTATATTCCTGATAGACCTATACAATCTTTTTGGTATTGTTATCTTTTTAGTAGTGTTGAGAATTATATCCAAAGCTTCACAAATGCCAGAGAACACTCTACAACCGAGTTGTACCCCTGGATCCTGTGTGATATTTTTAATAAAGAAAACAACTCAAAATGAGAATTGCTAGTTCATGTTCCATGTCATTCTTAATTTTATCACAAACATCCAAATTTCTCTCTGAATTATTTTGTATATCTCTTCCAGGAGTATAAAAAATCTGTGTTTGCTGACAACCTTATCAGAAACTAGTACTTTTTGATTTTTTTCCTCTTGTGGTAGGTAAAACTCTCCTTTGTTTATATGTCTATTTGGGGGGTTTGCTTTTGTTTTGTATTTCAGGACAAGGTTTCTCTGTGTCATACTGACTGTCCAGGAATTTGTTCTGTAGACCAGGCTGACCTTCAACTCAGAGATCCTTATACTTCTGCCTCTTGAGTGCTGGGATTAAAGATGTGAGCAACCACATCTGGCAAAAACTCTTCTACTTTAGTTTGCCTTTCTTTCCTTGTTTTCTGAGCCTATTAGTATTTTTAGTAGCATATATTCATTGTGTAAATAAGGAGTTTCATTGTTAAAATTTAATTTGTATATATTATATTCTCTGATCAAGTCTTTCCTCCTTATCTTCTCTGTGTCCCTTCCCCTCAATTGCAAGTCCCCTTCAGGAGATTTGTAGGGAAGTAGGTAGATGATAGATAGATAGATAGATAGATAGATAGATAATAGATAGATAGATAGATAGATAGATAGATAATTATATCTAGACTTTGAATATGAGAGAAGGTACATGATATTTCTTTCTGAGTCTGAGCTTGCCTGTCTTCTATTACATTAAGTATAAGCATGGTTATTGACACCCCCCTTTTTTTTCTGGGTAAGTACATTTCTTTTTTTCCCCTTTTTTATTATTTTCTATATTCTTTGTTTACATTCCAAAGGCTTTCCCTCTTTCCATTTCTCCCCCCTCACTATATGTCCCATAAGTCCGCTTTCCCCCCATTCCACAATCACCCCCCCTCCCCACCATTTCTCTGTTCTGGTACTCTCCTACAAAACCGGATTTAGTCTTTTCCAGACTAGGGTCCTCTCCATCCCTTTTCTTGGGAATCTTTTGCTTAGCTAATTGTGTCTTAAGTGTTCAGAGCTTCTGGGCTCATTAATATCCACTTATCAGTGATTGCAACTCATGTGTATTCTTTTGTAATTGGGTTGACTCACTTAGGATATTTTCCAGATCCAACCATTTGTATACAAATTGCATGGATTCATTATTTTTAATTGCTGAGTAGTGTTCCTTTGTATAAATATACCACATTTTCTGTATCCATTCCTTCGTTGAGGGACATCTGGGATCTTTCTAGCTTCTGGCTATTATAAATAAGGCTGCTATGAACATAGTGGAATATGTGTCTTTATTGCATGCAGGGGAATCCTCTGGGTATATGCCTAGGAGTGGTATGACAGGGTCCTCTGGAAGTGTCATGCCCAATTTTCTGAGGAACCACCATACTGATTTCCAGAGTGGTTGTACCATCTTGCAATCCCACCAACAATGGAGGAGTGATCTTCTTTCTCTACATCCTCGCCAGCACCCCTTGTCTCTTGCGTTTTTAATCTTAGCCATTCTGACTGATGTGAGGTGGAATCTCAGGGTTGTTTTGATTTGCATTTCCCTGATGACTAATGATGTTGAACATCTCTTAGGGTGCTTCTGAGTCATCCGAATTTCTTCTGGTGAAAATTCCTTGGTTAGCTCTGTACTCCATTTTTAATAAGGTTATTTGGTTCTTTGGGGTCTTAAACCCATTTGGCATTGAAATGCCCAAAAGTGGTAAGAAAGAAATCCTAACTCAACTTGAGACAAACTAGGCCATTGAGGAATGTCAGTGCCAGCATTCAGCAAAGTTTTGTCTTTTGGGTGTCTGCTCCAAGACACCGCTCCTCATGATTGCTATTCTATCTTGTGACTCCCCAGATAAGCCAATAGCCTCCAACACTGTGGTCAAGTGGGAGAAGGGTTGGAGGAGTCCTGTCAGTCCTTTTCTGCCTTGGAACAAGTGTGACACAGAGCACTCAGAGACCATCAGCCTGCTTATGTTACTTAACTTTGAGGAAGCCCAGGGAAAATGGAGACAACTTGAGTATTCTGGGTGCACTCTCTGCTATTGCGATTTAACTTTCTTAGCCTGAAGGCTTTGATTTGTTACAATACATTTTATTCTTTTACACTATAGAAAAAAAAACATGTAAGCAATGATCAAAGAATCAATTTTGTGTGTCACTGACAGATTGAATCATGTCATCCCTCTATTCAGAAGCTCCACAGCTCCCTCTTGCATATTAGGCTACATTTCTTGGCCCTGTTTGCTCTCCAACAATAGAAGAT
Organism: Apodemus agrarius; assembly: GCA_964023405.1. Lineage (NCBI taxonomy): Eukaryota > Metazoa > Chordata > Mammalia > Rodentia > Muridae > Apodemus > Apodemus agrarius. The sequence goes on from OZ030024.1 coordinate 34,035,861, forward strand.
CAAATTTAAGATGACTTTTCAATTCTATAAACTTTTGTTCAGTTTTTATTCAATTTTTGCTCAAATTGGAAGATGGTAATGGTCCCCTAAGATTTGGTATAGAATGAAGTGGAATTTAATAAAAGTCCTGGCAGATACATGGTGTAATTTGTAGATCTTTGATTTTATAACCTTAAACAATATTCACTCCAGGAAAGAATAGAAGAGACACAAAGCATAGACAGGGGTAACTCATCCTTGTTTTAGTTTCCCATTTAAATAACTGTCCCCAATAGAAGCTTAAATTAATCTCAGAATAAGACTAGAATGAATTTTCCTTGGAAATAGCCAAGACATTTTGTATGCAATAAATATGTAAGAAAATGTGACAGGTGAGTGAATTTCTAATTGAACACCTTGACGGACCATATGAAGCAGTAGAAATCAACCACCAAAGGGTTCCAGGGAGTGATTCTCAGAAGAATGACACTGGCACTTGGGGAAGCCCCTTTAACATACCTGGGTTGACTTTCGAATCCCAAGAGATATTCTTGATTCTCTCAAGCAGAAAAAAAATAGCAAACATTTTGATACTATGCTGCTCAATTAGTTCAGCTGAGCACACAGCACAAACAGTTCTAAGGGCGAGCCAAAATATCCAAAAGTTTATAGCCCTGCTTTAAAAAAAACAAAAAACAAAAAACAAAAACAAAAACAAAAACAAAAAAACCTTACCTCTGCCAAATTTTATAAACTGTCATTTCAATTATTTTTGCACAATAGCACTGGAGAAGCAACACTTTCTTGATTAGCTTGACACGTGGTAATTTAGGTAGAATTCAACTTTATTTGTCTTTGACTGGAACAAATTGTCTCTCTGCCCTTGTTTATACAAAATGCTGTTATTTTCTCTCCTTTCCTTTGTGTAATCTGTGGCTTGGTTTCATTTTAAATGCTGGTAATTGGTACATTGAGTCGGGCTTTACTAAGAAAGGGGTGTGCAGAAGAGATGGAATAAATTCAGTACAAATACCACTACTAAACAAAAGCCAAAGGGAATGTGTGGGGGGAAATTCTGACAGAACAATGGATTCCCAGTTGCAAATGTGGAAACTCAGAAAGGGAAGAGGGAAGAGCATCTGTTTCCAGGGACTCGGTGGTCTTTTCTCTGCTTTCTGAGGCAGTGTTGACTGGCTCTCAAGTCTCCCTGTCTGCAAGTTTAGATCAAGGGAACTCTATACTAATTTGAATGAGAGAATCTCATGTGTGATATTATAAGCCCTCCTTAAAGAGGGCTGCCACATGAAATGATGTTCAGGAATGGCAACTGGCCCTGAGAACATGCAAACACATACACTATTTTGAATTTACATGTGAATCCTAGACCCTTAATTACTCCACATTTAACTGAACCATGCTGGAGTAGGTTACAAAATCTGACAGGAACTAGAGTTTAGGAGTCACCTCAGAGGCTACTTCAACCCTTAAAAGCTTTTCTCTCTTCTCTCCAACACACTTTATCTTGATTCTGTTGACATAAATTAAAATGCACTCAATGTCAATTTGGCCCTTGGATGCAATACCTAGACAAATTATTTCCTATAAGGGCAAAGTATAGAACAGAATAAATGAAAGAGAAAAGGAAGTCTACTCAGTACCAACTATGCACAGATCACTCTAAGTCCTTTTATGTATAATAACCTTTATAATACTCACAATCGAAATTTATACTCATCTAACTTTCCTTTGGTTTTTAGAGACAGGGTTTCTCTGTGTGGTCCTGGCTGTCCTGGAACTCACTCTGTAGACCAGGCTGGCCTCAAACTCAGAAATCCGCCTGCCTCTGCCTCCCAAGTGCTGGGATTACAGGCGTGTGCCACCATGCCCGGCCTTATAGTCATCTAACTTAATAGTCATATTTGTATCTTTGAATGTGTATTTTATTTTTATAGAAGTAATAAGAGCTATTTAGAAGAAACTGTTTTTCTGTAGTCAATAGTCTATATAATCACTAATAAGCTTATATTCATTTCTAATATAATTTAAATCAAGCCAGCTATACAGTTTCTTGCTCTTTGATTTTTTTACCAAAATTATGTCATCAACATTTCATAAGTCACTGCAAATTCTCCCTCAGTGATTTTGAAGGGCCTGTTATGTTTCATCATCTGGATACACTGTAATTAGTCTAACCTCTCCAGTATTTAGGGGGTCAGCATTTAGACTACTGAGAATCTTCCATTCTCTGAAACAGAATTCACAGAACTGTGGCTGTGTCCACTGCAAGCTGTAACTCAGCTGAAATCTAAAGGTTGACACACACACACAAAAAAAATAATTAGCAGTGGATGAAGATGTGGGATGAGCTCAGACTTAGAAGGGAGAGTTGCTGGATGTAGCCCTTTGTTCTGATACTTGTTAAGTGAAAAACTGAAGATGGCAGAGCTCAAAATAACCAGGCATGTGTGTCCTGGGCTCCAACTCTTCCCAAGGCCTGACAAAACCTGTGCACACCTTCATAAATTCTTAATATAAATTCTTCTCCCTTTTTTGTGATCCATTTTTATTTAGATTGTTTGAAACTTTTAGCCAAATTCACACTTACTGAATAAACTGAATTTTATTTAGCACCTGTAACAAAGATAATTCATGTATGAGTATGGGTTTTTAGAGGAAAACAAGGTGTGTGTGTGTGTGTGTGTGTGTGTGTGTGTGTGTGTGTGAGTGTTCTGTATTGTTATATAACAATTATAAATAAATCCATATTATTAAATTATTAGATATTGGTCCTCATTACATATGCAGAGGAATTTACTAAGAAATGGCTCAGCAATAGTGTAGGCCAAAGGTCCTACAAAGTGCCACATAGCATCTACTAATGTACTAACCCACAAGTGAGTCTGTTAATTCAAATGCTAAACTCATCCAAAAAATTGCCTCACAAACACAAACAGAGACAGTGTTTAATCAGATATCAGGCCCCATGGTATATTTAAGGTCAAGTATATAAAGTTAACCATTCCAAGTCCACTCCTTCTAGAATGAGGCACTCATCTACATCTCCTGGATCCATAGTTAATCTCTAAAGGAAGCCAAGAGTGTCGAAACTTTCCTAGAACCACCCAAAATATGCTAAAATAATTCCCCAGAAGAAGTTGTTTGAAGTGTTACTCTTCTTTATATCCTGCTACTTAAATATTGTAAAATGCAAAAGGCTTCTAACCCAAAACATCCAGAAAATCCAGGACACAATGAGAAGACCAAACCTAAGGATTATAGGTATAGATGAGAGTGAAGAGCCTCAATTTAACGGGCCAGCAAATATCTTCAACAAAATTATGGAAGAAATCTTCCCCAACCTAAAGAGAGAGATGCCCATGAATATACAAGAAGCCTACAGAACTCCAAACAGACTGGACCAGAACAGAAATACCTCCCATCACATAATAATCAAAACCCCAAACATACTAAACAAAGAAAGAATATTAAAGGAAGTAAGAGAAAAAGGCCAAGTAACATATAAAGGAAGACCTATCAGAATCACACCAGACTTCTCACCAGAGACCATGAAAGCTAGAAGATCCTGAACGGATCTCATTCAGACTCTAAGAGAACACAAATGTCAGCCAAGACTATGTACCCAGCAAAACTCTCAATGAACGTAGATGGAGAAACCAAAATAGTCCATGACAAGACCAAATTTACACAATATCTCTCCACAAACCCAGCCCTACAAAGGATAATAGGAGGAAAACTCCAATACAAGGAAGGAAACTATACCCTGGAAAAAGCAAGATAGTAACCTTCTTCTATCAAACTCAAAAGAAGATAACCACTCAAAAACAAAAATAACATTAAAAATGAGAGGCAGTTTTCTTTCAAAGTTTTTCATTTTCTATCCAGCCATCTGCTTCAGGATGGTGGAGAATATGGCAAAAGCAATGAGTTCTGTAGCCATGTCAGTAGATGGTACATGCACAACCATAGGTAAACCAAACCTTAGTCTTCTCCTCCTCTGTTATCTAAGCATAAAGAACTCCTGAGACCAAACATTCAGGAACTATCAATACTGAGAGGAAAGCAGTTTTTAAAAGGTCAGTTTAAAATACTAAGTAGCTTGAGTGGCAGCTTAACACACATGCTACACAAGGATGAAAACCTCAGTTTGATTCCCCCTCGCTCCCACAGGCATAGTGCACTTGTAACTTCTGTGCTGAGGATGTGGAGACATGAGTATCTCAGGGCTCTCTGCCTAACAACCTAGCCTAACCTCAAGCCCACATTGTAGAGAGCCATATTGGGGTGCTATGCTACCTGGTAGAAATTCGACATTGATCAAGATGAACTTCCTTTCCCAGCCTTTGTGGAGTGAGGATTCCAGTGCTAGCCAGGATCCTGCTCCACCTAAAATGGAGCGCTCAGAGTGAAGGTGAAGTTCCATGTTCCTCCAGGTCTATTAATCAGGTGACCAGCTCAGCTGCCCAAGAGGTGTAGCCAATGCCCAACTAACAGCGTGACCAGTTCCCCGGAACACACCCCAGAGTTTGGAGGGAGGGACTCACATAGACACTTGTGCACACAAACCTCCACATGAATGTCTGCACACACATCTGCACAGACAAACACACTCATCATACACACCTACACACACACACACACAAATAATGCCGTAAAACATAAAATCAAAGGCCAGATGTTGCATGCCACAACTTTAGTTCCAGGAGGCAGAGGTAGGTAGATATCTGAGTTCCAAGCCAACCTGGACTACATAGTGAATTTCAGAAAATCCAGGGCTATGTTGAGAGATCCTATCTCAAATACATAAAATAAAATGAATACCGAACACAAGGAGTTCTCCAATATTCACAAGACAGCAGACAAGAACATGGAGGTTTCAAACAGTCAGTTCCTATAAAGAATAGTAAAAAATAAATGGAGATACTTAGTTTATTATGCTAAGACTTATCTATAATGTTGAAATAATATGTCTGTAAGAGGACACACAGTGTTTCTAATTGGTTGCAAGACTTAAAATTTATACTAGTAAAATATAATTGTATTAAATATAAGGTAAAAGATTCCAAAATAGTATAATAAAAATTAATCAAGTTGCTGTAGGGAGTATTAACTATAGGACATTCAGATTATAAATAATAATTATTTGATGGTCCATTAAGAAGAGAATTCAGGCTATTCACTGAAAATTCAATTAAATATTTTAACTGAGCTCCAAATTTTTAAGGGTGGAGTCTTAAATACACTAAGCTATTAAAATAGGATACCCTTTTAGCACAAGTTACTTTTTCTTTAGAATGAATGTTACTGGCTTTTCCCCCAGTATCTTTTCTTTCCTCTCTGTCCTTTTGACTGGCTAGCACAAACGCATAATGGCATGTTACCAGTATGCTGACATGCCACCAAGATTATTTTTCCAACATGGTATGAGAAAATGTCATTGAGAGCTAACACAAATTACAGCTTAGAGGGAAGGCTGTTAGTAGCCCCAGAGATAGTGTCAAGTCCAGGGGTGAGACAAGACAAGAAATGTAAGAAGCAATAACAAAGATAAAGAGACTGAGAAAAAATCCAGTATGGATTGATGGAATGGGACACAGTAGAAGATCAGAAATGGTAGAGTGAGCACAGAGCAAGTGTGACTATCTACGAACCAGAAAGTAGTTTTAAGAACTAGTCAGGATCCCAAAAACAGTAAATGAAAGTCATCAAGTTTCGAATCAACTTTCTCATTGTTCCTTGAGAGATGCTCTGATGATTAAATGACCAAATGAGCTTGTTCTGTCTGGTACCGTTCTAGGAACACTGTCCATCTACATTCCATCATAGCTGTGGTCATGAGTTCTTTATTTACCTGTTCATTAGTTAGAAGTTTATTGACTATCAAAGTTTGCCCGACTCTATTCAGTCATCACCACTGTGGAACCTAGAGATTTTTTTTTCATAAAATCTAAAGGGAAGCTGAAATCACTGATTGAATCCAAGTCAGAATGTCCCAGCTTAGAGTCTAGACCATTGTTAACGTCTCTTTTCCTACTTGAACAGAAAAGCCAGAGTGGCTTTTACTGTAAACAGATCTTAGTGTACTGCAATGTCATCGTGCAAAGTGATTGATGGTGTTCCTTAGCATCAGCCAGGCATTCACTAGGAGGATCTGAGCTTCCTAAACCATCTGGGTGCCCTGTAAAACTGTTGCTTATAATTAAGTCAAATAGCAGCCAAAATGACTTAACTCGTATCATTTATTTTGATAAAATATCTTCTTAGTTCAGCTTCCCGGGGTAAGACAGTTGCTTTACTTAATTTACAACTCTGTTAGCTTGACAGCAGACCAACGGTGTAGCAAGACTTGGCAGCTGACCAGGGAGGTTTGCGCAGGTGTTGGGTCAGTTTGAAAAAATAAATAAATAAAGTTTTTAAATCACAATGAAGCCGAGGTGTGTCTCCTGACATCCAAATTGCTGAAATACATCATAAACAACTACCATTGGATCAAAGAACCATTTTAAAAGGTTGGCTGAGATTGTGACTTTCTAAGGAAATTCTAGACTTTCTAAGGAAAGGTGAGATGAAAAAGAAGAGAATGTTTTCTTTTAATTATTTTCAACAAGAAAAATGAATGTGTGTCCAATGTCTTGGCCCTTGACCCCACATAAGCTATGTTACTAGAATGATAGCAATATAGACAACACTGTAAATCTGCAGTTTGTTTTAAATTAGACATGCCAAAACTTTCTTTTGGTAGATATTCACATTGTATCCCAGGATAACCTATTTAGCCAAAGTTGATTCCAGAATCATTACAATTGTCCTGCTTCAGTTTCCCTCCATGACAGATATTTTAAACATTTATTTGTTTTATTTGTTTATTATTGTGTGTGTTCATAGTAGGAGTCATGGAACAGCTTTGTGGAGTCCATTCTTTCTTTCTGCTTGTATGTATGTTACAGGAATTGAATTCATATAGTTAGGCCTGCAGAGCAAGTTCCTTTACCCACGAAGCCATCTCACCAGCCCTCTGAGGACACAACAGTAAAATTCCTAATCTATGTGTTGTAGCTCACACCTGTAATTTCAGTACTTGGGAAACTGAGTCAGGACAGTCAAGCATTCAGGGTCCACCTACATAGACTCTGGAAGAAAGAGGATAAAAGAGAGGAAGTGAGAGAGACAGTCACTCTCCAATGTACCCTGATCTTCTGAGAGAACCAGAGACTGACCTAAGATGTCTCTACTCAATGCAATTCCCTTATTACACTCTTAAAGTGATACTATAGCATGAATCATCATGCTACCTTAGAGGAGTATCTCAGAATAAAAGATATAGCAAAGATGCAGATGCTTTGGGAATTAAGTACCACCTAATAGGTAACTTATTTATTTGATCAACACACTTAGATTTGATATTTATTAGCCATTGCTGATTATATAACTTTAAGTGACTTGTTCTTCTGAATGTTTGGTTTTTATTTTCTTTGTATTTCTGAAAGGTTTGTATAATTGCTGGTTGGAGGATTGTCAGAGATAAGTACGTCTTTATCTCAAATAGCCACTGTTGTTTGTATAATAGTAAATTATATAATAAATATAAAGTATATAGTTCTGAACCATGAGATGTAGTTGGCAAATGGTGAGTCTTACTATAAAGGTCAGAGTGTTAAATATATGTTCCTAATCCAACCATTAGATCTAGGAGATCCACTTTATTCTGGCATAGGTACTGAGTCCTAACAACAAAAGAGAAAAGCCTGATTGTATCATGAACCAGCTAAAAAGAGCTTCACAAAACAAGTACTCATTTTCATATGCAGATGAGGTGCTAAAGGAACCTGAAGCAAATGCTGAACAGCAAGTAAAACTTGCTTTGATTTGCTATATCAGTGAAGTATAAATAGATAGATAGATAGATATAGATAAATGGTAGACAGGAAGATAGATAGATAGATAGATAGATAGATAGATAGATAGATAGATGATAGATAGATGATAGATAGATACATAGATAGATAGATAGATAGATAGATAATAGAGATAGCAGATAGGCAGGCAGATAATAAACAGCCAGACAGCAGGCAGCTGATAGTTTGATAAGTCACCCATGGAATAATGTAAAAATATACCACCCTCAGTTCTAGCCATTGGTAGACTTTTTAATTATGCTTCCTAATGGCCGTATAGGAAAAAAAATGAAGATATAAATCTCCTAGCTTCCTTATGAGCAAACAGAACTGAATACTTTTTAATTCTAAATAAGACAATAAAATCAAAAGTTCCAAGTGAAATAGTAGGCAAGAGCAGCAAAGCAGCATAGGTCTTGTTGCTCTCAGTGATGGCAAGATGGTTATGGCCTTGCTTCTTTCACCACAGCCTTGAAAATCCAAAGGGGGGATAAAGGACCAAATGCTTCTGTTTTCAAATCAAAGTATGATCCTGAAGAAGCTGTATTGATGTGTTCCCTAGAGAAAACTGTAAGACACGGTGATGGTTCAGAACAGGTCCAGTAGAAGCTGTCTGTGTCTAGAGAAGCTGAGGAGATTGGAACATCTGAAGGTTGCTTCTCTGGAGCTGTCCTGAATGTGGCAAGGGCCTGGATGTGGCAAGTGCCTGGACTTGACAAGATGTTGAAACACATTAGTATAGGTAGGGAATAAGTACAACTGGGAGAAAGGAAAAATTCTCCTTGAGATGTACAATTGAAACCCAGAGGAATCCCACCCTTTGGATTAGGTAGTATGTGGAAACTTGGGCAGATGTACTTATCTGGATGGAGCCTATTTGGTCTATGAGCAGTAGATCTGGGTAGGTTCCTGTAGCTAACAAGTTTACTAAAGAGATAACAACATGAGTTAACTACATGAACAGTCTTTAAGATATGCCTTTTGTGGAGCAGAAGGAATAGGGAGGAATAGGATTGAAAGTTGGATCGTATAGTGTAATATTTATTATTAGAGTTAGGCAAATCTATAGGAACTCAGATGTTAGGACAGTGACAGAGCAAGAAGAGGAAATATGAAGTATTTAATGGGAATGGAGTTTAGGTAAGGAGATAGATGTAGTCAGAAGTCTGAGGAATAAGCAATAACAGAGCAAGAAGAGGAAATATGAAGTATTTAATGGGAATAGAGTTTAAGTAAAGAGATAATTGTCTAGCGGTCAATGTAGTCAGAAGTCTGAGGAATAAGCAATAACTTGGCAGTTATATTATTAAAAAGGTGACAGATTCCAGTAGCCAGCAGTTCTTTGTGGTCTCTGGTCTCCATGGCGGCTTTGGCTGTCAGTCTGGCTTTGAAACACAGAAGACGCAGGGCTTTCTTCTGTGGAATGGATACCCATGACATGAGAAATGGCTTACCTTTGTTTAGCTAAGTCATTTGACTCAAGGTATCCAGTCTTGTCCACTGCACTCCTTTTGGGGGCAGCATCTAGTAGTGGTGGTGTACACTGCACTTCCTTAGGCAGCATCTGGTAGCGGTGTCCACATCTTCTGACATCTCATGGAGAAGCTGTCAGGCCTTTGGGAATTCTGTCTGTCTTAAACTTAATAGCAAACTTCTGACAAGATTGAACATGAGAGGGGAGAGCAATAGTAAAGAGAGGATAGAAAATGAGAATTTTAAGTAGCTTTGACAGGTTGCATAGGTAGAGGAAAGTATGTTGCTTTATTAGTAAAGAGGCTAGGATCAGAGTAAGAAAGAAATCTGGCAGCAATGGATTAAACCGTGGTGACAGAAAATGAGTTTGTCTACTCGGATTTAGACTTTATGCAGGCTACGGGAACGAACAAGCTAAGAGGTATTGGGAACACGGATAGGTGAGGCTTAGGTCCTTTATCATTTACCAGACTGTTAATTTACGGTCGAAGACAAGCAAGTCCATTGGGTGATTGGGGGGATTGCTAAAAATATAAACCCAATGTCCTAGGAAAATATGTTAGCAGAACTGAGTATGAGAAGCATGCTTTAGTTTCAAAGAAAGCTGGCCAAACTTCACTTGAAGACTTAAGATTAGGAAACTAGAAATCTGAGTAAAGTAACAAATGGGACAGCTAAGCAATGACAGGCATCTGCCTGTAGGAGAATGAGGTTGAGCTGGCTTTGTGGCCCGCAGCCTCAGTGAAACCTGTGCTGGACTGTGGCCCGCAGCCGCAAGTCCACGCCCATGCGGGAGGACAGCGGCAGCGCCGTATGAGCTGGGCATGGGTTGTGGCCATTGGGGTAGTGGCAACTGTGCGGTGTAGGGCGCTGGTGACCGCAAGCTACTGCAGGGGAACCAAGCATGCACGTGCTGAGTAACTGTGGCTGCGAGTGCGCTTGCAGAGGGTAGGGCATGCGGCAGCCACTGTGGGGCACCGCGTGGGCTGGGTGCGGGCTGCAGCTGCATGAGAGGGGGGAGGGAAACCACGAGCACATAGCAGAGTCGGCACTGGGATGGCATGCAGCAGGAAGAAGGGAAGGATTTTTTGCTTGCACCGGCACAGGACTTTCTGCCCGCACCGGAAGTTGTGGGCAGAAGAAGGAAGTATCAAAGATGCTTGTTTCGTATCCTAGCAATGACGTAGTGGTGGGCAAACTCTGCTCAGCAATTGAGCTTGGGCCAAGAGAAAAGACAATGGGAGGGGCTAGGGCAGCTTGTGCTGGCTCACAAGTGGTGAGGCCACTGTGAAAGTATAAACAGAATGGAACTGGGGGGTGGTGGTGGAAAGGAAGGATTTTTCAGGCCATGCAGGATCGGGGCTTGGGGCTCGACCGACCATTTGGTACCGGTGGCATAGGGCACCCGCGGTCCAGCAGGAATGAACCCGCTGGGAAAGTAAACAGAATGGGGGGACTAGGAGGAGCCAGGTGAACAGCAATTAGCGTCCGCAGATGAGGGAAAAGGGGAAAGAAGGATTTTTTAGGCAAACAGAAAAGAAGCTGTTTGCAAATAAGGGAAAGGGGCTTACCATTGTGGCATAAATGGCAAATTCTGCTCGCAAACCTCACAGTTTCTCGATCCGAGTCACACGGCACCAAATGATGGTTTGTTTATTAATGTAGTTGTTGTTGTTCTCAGGTTTCGGCACCATTGATGGGATTTAAAAGAGAGAAAGGGTGTTAGTGAGTATGGCATGGCATCGTGGGGGAGGGGGGTACCTAAGCCCGGCCCAGGCCTAGGCATCCCTTCCCCCTGAAAGACCACACACACACCAACATGGTATAGAATAGAGTTTATTTAGAGAATAGGATGAGAGTCAATGGTATAATAGAGGGAGAGAGAGAGAGAGAGAGAGAGAGAGAGAGAGAGAGAGAGAAGAGAGAGAGTAGAGAGGAGTGGAGGCCGGCCATGACCACGTGGAGAGAGGGGGGAGGGGAGCCCAAGAGGGGCAGAGAGGTAAGAGGATGAGGGGGGAAAGAGAGGGGAAAAGAAAGAGAGGAGGGGCAGGCAGCCGCTCTTATAGTGGGCCAGGCATGTGGGGCAGGGCATACCTGGCTATTGCCAGGTAACTGTGGGGTGGAGCTTGGACAGAATACCAACACACAGAGCAATCTAGAATAACACAAATGTAATATAAAAGCTTACATGCTAGGAATAAGGGAGGGAGCTTACAGATACCATTTTTATCAGTGGAAGAAAATTTTTTGTTGCTTCTTCAGTAAGAGAGAAAAATTATGTTTTCAAGGGTTAGGTTTCTCCAGAGAGACAAAACCAAGGAAAAACAGAGAGATTATAGACTAAGATAGAAAAGACAGACTGGTTGGTTAAATGATTGATTGGAGAAATTAACCCACATGATTATAAAAAACAAGATGCCCCACAGTGCCTTACTTGGAGCTCAAAAATCAGAGAAGTGGTCATATGGCTCTGTCCAAGTCAGAAAACAAGACCTGAACAAGCCAATGTTGTGATTCTTGGTCCCATGCTGAAGGTCCCAGGGCCTCATTAATGCTAGTGGGGAAAAGATCAGGATTCAAAGAATCTTGGGATTCTGGTACCCAGGCAGATGAATGAGATCCAACTTTAGAAGAAAAAAAATCTAGCTTCCTGGTTGTGATGGTTCAAATGAAAAGGGACCCCATAAGCTCATAGGGATTGGCACTATTAGGAGGGATGGCCTTGTTGGAGGTGGGGTGGCCTTGTTGGAAGAACTGTGTCATTACAGGTGGGCTTTGAGATTTCAGATGCTCAAGCAAAGCCCAGTGTGATACTCTGTGGCTGCTGATCCAGATACAGAAATCATAGCTCAGCTCCTTCTCCAGCACTATGTCTACCCACATGCCACTATGTTTCCTTCCATGACAGCAATGGACTAAATTTCTGAAGCTGTAAGTGCCCCCCCCACCCCTCCTTCAAATGTTTTCCTTCATAAGAATTTCTGTGTGGGAATGGAGAGATGGCTCAGCAGTTAAAAAACACAGATTGCTGTTCCATAGGTCCTGAACTCAGTTCCTAGAAACCACATGGTACCTCACAACCATCTGTAATGATGTCCAAAGCCCTCTTCTGGTATGTCTGAAGAAAGTGACAGTGTACTCACATGAATAAAATAAATCTTTAAAAATAAAAAGGTTTTGCAGTCATGGTGTCTCATCACAGCAATAGAATCCCTATGACACCTGTGCTTATTAACTTGGTCCATCTGAGCTACAATCACTTGAGTAGATAGAACCCAACTCACAGAGTGTGAATCTCCCCCACTCTCTCCCCTCACACACACACTGACATCCTCCAGAGATAACCACCCAGAGACACCAGAAACAATGTTTCACACACCAAATAGGCTTCCTTCTGTCCAGTCTAGTTGACCCCTATGGTGGTTGGAATAAGAAATGTCCCCATGAGCTCACATATTTGAATACTTGGTTCTTGGAATAACTTGGCAGCTTGTTAGAAATGAAGAGCAGTGGTCCCCAGAGAAGCACTGAAGCAAAATCTGCATTGCACCAGAATGCCAGGGAGTCACCACTGAAGGCTCAGTAACCCGATTCCAGGCTTTCCTCCTAGCAAGAAACACAGCAGAGCCTCCTTTGCTTGGTCCACCAATATGTCCCAGCCAAGCCCTGGCAGTTTACAGAGCAAGCACTAGATGATCCCAGCAAAGGCACCTGAAATGATTCTGCTTTCCCATGACAAAAGTCTGGGAATTTATACCTGACTCCTAGAAACTGAATGTATAGCTCTGCTAATGTTGTAAGACCTGTAAACGAGGAGCTGTGTGTGTCCATGGTGATCACAGTTGGATGATCTGTTAACGCCTGTGTTCTGACATCTGAAGTGAATTTACAACAAGCCTATTTTGCCTACAGTCAAAATTGTACCAGCAATCTCTAAAGTGCATATCTAGAATTTAGCCCTGAATGCCAGCTATGCAGATGGCTACAAAGGAAAGAGAAGTTATGTGATATTGTAATGCTTATCAAATAGAAAATTCTTTATTTATACAATCCTACATTCACTTGAGGAGCATTTCTTGCTCTCTCTTTGCCTTGCTGGAAATAAGACACACCCAGATTTACAATTTGCCTTTGGGAAGATAGAATAAATCAACAGATTATTGGGATTACAATAGACTATTTTTTATTGCTATGACATGATACTGGAGGCATGCTAACTTAACTAAGAGGTTTATTTAGCTCACAGCTTTGGAAACTAAAAGACAAAGAATTGGGTGGCCTCACTAGTCTAGCCTCTGTTGGGTGTTCTACTGGCCTTTTGACAGGAGTGCATATAGGAAGGATTATATCTGGGCAAGCAGTGTACTCGCCCATGGTCTCTTACAGTATTAAAAAATTATATTGATACAGGACACCAAAGAAAAGGACTGGAGCCACTGGGCTTATTCCTTTAATAAAAATCTGAGGAGGATAACGACCCCATAGAAAGACCAGCAGTTTCAACTAATTTGGACCCCAAGATCTCTCAGACACTGAGCCACCAACCAGTCAGCATACACTAGATGGTCCAAGGCCCCCAACAGCAGAGGACTACTTTCAGCCTTTCCCTAATTCAGCCACAGGGGTCCCTGATTTCAGTCTGTTGGTTGGGTGTAAGTATCTGCCTCTGTCTCAGTCAGCTGCTTGTTGGGCCTCTCAGAGGAAGCCATGCTAGGCTCCTGTCTGTAAGCACACCATAGCATCAGTAATAGTGTCAGGACTTGGAGCCTTCCCTTGAGCTGGATCCCAATTTGGGCCTGTCACTGGACCTCCTTTCCCTCAGTCTGTTTTCCATTTTTGTCCCTGTAGTTCATATTAACCAAAAAAATACAGAATACCTAGGTACCTAGAATATAATCCACAGAACTCAAGAAGGTTAACAAGCCATAGGGCCCAAGTGAGGATGTCTTAGTCCCACTTGGGAGGGAGAGGAAAGCAATCAAGGGAGTGGAGACATCCTCTTTGAGATGGGGGAGGAGGAATGGGATGAGGAACTGTTGAAGGGCGGTCAGGGAGGGGGGATGATGGCTGGACTGTGAAAGCAGATTAAAGATAACAATGAAAATAAAAAATTAAATTAAATTTAAAAAACCTTAGGGTTTGCCCCTATAATCTGCTTCCTCCAGAAGCTCCCCCCGGCCCCCACCACCAAAAAAAAAAAACCCAAAAACCCAAAAACAAACAAAAAACAGCACCACCAGCTAATAACCAAGTGTTCGAACACATGAGCCCTATAGGGGCATTTCACATGCAAACTGCAGCACCTAGAGGCTGTGGCATTCAAGTTAATGTGAACATACAGCAAATGTTTGACAAGTATGCAGGGGGGAAGAAATAATGTGCAGGACAGAGGGGAACTGGAGAGCTACAGAGAACTCACTCTCTGTCTCCATCATAGAATGAGGTCAGAGAGAAGTGTTCACAGATGACATCATCTGTGGTGATGGTGGTAAGGCAGGGAAGTTTATGAAGAACTCACAAGTCACGTCTATGTCAACTAGAGTCAGAGAATCAGGCTGATTTCTCAGATTTGGGGGACACAGTTTGGGGGATAAATTGGAGAAACGCAAGCTAGAAGAACAGAGACCAGAGGAAGGATGCAGACTCTGAGATGAAGGGGTTTCTCTCACCCCATCTACAGGGCTGCTACAAAGGCTGAAGATGCAGCATCTCTGAAAAGGAACTGAAACAGAGGACCTAACACCAAGAAAGAGCTCATTAGAGCTCCTTCTGACCCGATTAGGCAAAGGCAGAACAGAAAAGGTGCCAGGCCAACAGCGAGGATGCTGAACAAAGCGGAGAGGTAGAGAAGCAGGCCCACACACAGATCAGGCACCAGCCTTCCCACAGGGCAGTCTGCATTCCTTCCAGGCTAGTGCAGCCTTTAAAGAGAACAAAGCCAACTGAAGAGGGCACGGATTAATGTTTTCAGTGTTACCTTTGTTACTTTCAAAGGGCAATTTGAAGCATTTGACAACAAATCTACATGCAAACAATATCATAAGGAAACAGCTAAAGTTGATGAAAATATGCTAATCTGCTGTGGATTTGTCATGGTCAGTCTAAAAAATCACAAAGAACTGGTTGGCCAGGGTTGGTGAAGGGTCTCCTTCCATTCCATGCTTCAATCGCTCACCTTAAAGCACGAGCGGAAGATGACAGTGCACATGAATGAAGCACGTGCGAATATGCAATGCACTGAATTGTGGCTGGCTTTCCACCATAAAAATATACTGAGAATTGAATTTTGGACCATGAGCCAAATGTTAAGTGCATCCTATTAGCAGAACAATCCCTCATCAATATTTTGTGATTAGAAATTCCCTCCATTCTCTGCCTCACACTAAGATCAAAATAAATCAGGCTAAAATACATTCTCTCTCTCTCTCTCTCTCTCTCTCTCTCTCTCTCTCTCTCTCTCCACTCTCCTCTCTTCTCCTCTCCTGTGTGGTGTGTGTGTGTGTGTGTGTGTGTGTGTGTATGTGTGTGTATGTGTGTGCGTGTAGGAGGGAATATGTACATGTGGGCTGTGTGGTATATGTATGCATGTGTGTTTGCATGAATATATGTCATTGTATATGTGTGTGTGTGTGTGTGTGTGTGATATGTGTATTTGTATATGTGTGTATGTATGTGTATGTTATTATTGTCAATTAGCAGAGAACAACTGCCTTGCAAGAATTCCAGGAGGTAGATGATCCCTAAACCCAATGTTGTCTAATTCAAAACTAGGCACTATTGCTTTTGATGACATAAGGAAGCATGAGTATTTTTTTGTTTCCTAAGAGCAATGTGAAACATATCACTTAAGCTTAAGAGTTAAAACTTACCACAAGTGGGGAGGGATGGAGGGAGAGAGGGAGGGAGGGAGGGAGGGAGGGAGGGAGGGAGGGAGGGACCTGGGAAGGAAAGTGGATGGGGAGGGAATGGGGGAGAGGGAAACCTGATCTGTTATTAGGTGAGGGAAAAGGACTGAAGTCATGAGGTCCAGCAGAAAGAATTCAAACAGACAAACTTGGGAGGTAGGAGGTTGGGGGTACCCTACAGAATACACCAGAGAACTGGTGAGAGACTCTCAGAACTCAAAGGGGCCTTAGATGAAATGCCCAACAATAGGGAGAGAGCCCACCTCCAGAAGGACAACAAGGCATCAAATGAGGGAGGGGGTTGCCATCCCACAGGCAAAACTCTGACTGATGGAATTTAAAAGAGAGAAAGGGTGTTAGTGAGTATGGCATGGCAATGTGGGGGAAGGGGGTACCTAAGCGGGCCCAGGCCTAGGCATCCCCTTTCCCCTGAAGGACCATACACACACACACCAACATGGTATAGAATAGAGTTTATTTAGAGAATAGGTTGAGAGTCAATGGTATAGTAGAGAGAGAGAGAGAGAGAGAGAGAGAGAGAGAGAGAGAGAGAGAGAGAGGAAGCCGGCCATGACCGCATGGAGAGAGGGGGAGCCCAAGAGGGGCAGAGAGGTGAGAGGATGAGAAGGGAGAGGGGAAAAAGAGGGAGAGGAGGGGCAGGCAGCCCCTCTTATAGTGGGCCAGGCATGTGGGGCCGGGCATACTTGGCTATTGCCAGGTAACTGTGGGGTGGAGCTTGAACAGAATACCAACACTGACCCATAATTGTTCCTGTCAGAAAGAACTACAGGGATGGAAATGGAGAAGAGCCTGAGGGAAAGAAGGTCCAGAGACAGACCCAAAGTGGGATCCAGCTCAAGGGAAGGTCCCAAGGCCTGACACTATTACTGAGGCTATGGTATGCTCACAAAAAGGGCCCTAGCATGTCCGTGCTCCAAAAGACCCAAGAAGCAGCTGAAAGAGTCAGATGCAGTTATTTGCATCCAACCAATGGACAGAAGCTGCTGACCCATGTGGACAAAATAGGGAAAGGCTGAAAGAATCTAAGGAGGAGGTCGACCCTGTAGGAGGACCAGAAGTACTGAACCACCAAACAGGCAGCATACACCAGCTGATATGAGGCCCCCAACACATATACAGCAGAGGACTGCTGGGTCTGTGTTCAATCAGAGATGATGCATTTAACCCTCAAGAGACTGGAGATCCAAGGCAGTTTAGAAGTCAAGTATGGTGTGGGTGGGGACATCCTCATGGAGACAGGTGGGTGGGGAGAAGGTATACAATGTGGAACACTGGGGTGGTGGACAGAGTGGGGGGAATCAAATCCGGAGTGTTAAAATATAAAAATAAATAAAAAAACAAGATTTAAAAAAGCAACATATATTTTAAAAAGAGAAAAAGGAAAAATCTCACATACCTTGGGTAGGTACCACACAGACTTTTTCACTCACATTCAACTGAAGAACACCATGAATTTGAACACTGAAAATGTTCCTTGGCAGTATATTTTTCTTTCCAAAACTAATATAGGAGACAAATATCATGTCTAGATTGGATTGATAGTTGTCATTCACCTATAACCTCCAAACGTTATCTTATTTGTGACAAGAGTCTTTGCAATGTAGTTTGTCAAGTAAAGGTGGTGTTGGTAACAACTGGACACAGACTAACTCCATGGCAAGTGTCTTTATAAGATGAGAAGAAGTTGTATATACGCACACAAAGAAGGTCAAGTGCAGACATGCAGGAAGGATGCCATTTGACAGAAGGATAAAGATTGACGCAAGTATCTATAAGCCAAGGGGTATCACAGATTCTCAGCATCTCCTGGAAGCCAGAATGTAGCAAGGAAACAAACCACATTAGAGCCATCAGGTGTATCACAACCTGGTCACAACTTGACTTTGAGCTTCTAGTCTCCAGTGTCATGAGCCAGTAAACATCTATTGTTTCAAGCTATCTACTTTGTAGACTGTGTCCCTATATCCTAGGAAATGCATGCAATGCCTTCTATTTACCATATTCATTGCCTTTTATTTGTTTCTTTGGGTGAGCAGAATAATGATCTTCTAGAAACTTCCTATGATGGTTATCTCCATTGTCAGCTTACATAGATTTTTGAATCAACCAGGAGACACACTTCTGGGTGTCTCTGTGGGGGCATTTCCAGGGAGGTTAAATGGAGGAGGGGGGAGACAGTCTAAATGTAGGCTTTTGCAGAAAAGTCTGGGGAGCAGCAGTGTTCATCCCTGCTTCCTCACCTCAGGTGCCCTGGGACCAGCATCTCATTCCCAGTCACACTCCTGCCCATCAGGGGTTTTTCCCTCTTTATGTTGCTTTTGTGGGTATTTTATCACAGCAATGGGGCTAGCAAAGACTACTTGTTGCAGAGTCATTGAGTGGGGAAAGGGGTGATGTTGGAGATAAAAGTGGTAGACATAGTTAAGTCATCTAACAAGAGTACCACTCCCCCCAGATATCCCTTAACAGATGAATGGATACAAAAAAAAATGTGGTATAGATACACAATGGAGTACTATTCAGCTATTAGAAACAATGAATTCATGAAATTCTTAGAGAAATGGATGAAGCTGGAGAACATCATACTAAGCGAGGTAACCGAGACTCAAAAGAATACCCATGGTAGGCACTCACTGATAAGTGGATATTAACCTAGAATCTGGGAACACCAAAGACAATCCACATACCAAATGATGTCCGAGAAGAAGGAAGGAGTGGACCCTGGTTCTGGAAAGGCTCAATGCATCAGTGTAGGGGAATACCAGAACAGGGAAGTGGGAAGGGGTGGATGGGGGAAAAGGGGAAGGGAAAAGGGCATGTGGGACCTTTGGGGGGCGGAACCAGGAAAAGGGAAATGAAATGTAGATAAAGAATATATCATGTCCAGTTTTCTGAGGAACCGCCAGACTGATTTCCAGAGTGGTTGTACCAGCTTGCAGTCCCACCAGCAGTGGAGGAGTGTTCCTCTTTCTCCACATCCTCACCAACACCTGCTGTTTCCTGAGTTTTTAATCTTAGCCATTCTGGCTGGTGTGAGGTGAAATCTCAGGGTTGTTTTGATTTGCATTTCTCTAATGACTAATGAATTTGAACATTTTGTAAGGTGCTTCTCAGCCATACAAATTTCTTCAGGTGAAAAGTCTTTGTTTAGCTCTGTACCCCATTTTTGATAGGGTTATTTGGTCTTCTGGGGTCTAACTTCTTGAGTTCTTTGTATACATTGGATATTAGCCCTCTGTCAGATGTAGGGTTGGTGAAGATCTTTTCCCAATTTGTTGGTTGCCAATTTGTCCTTTTCCAATGTGTCTTTTGCCTTGCAGAATCTTTGTAATTTTATAAAGTCCCATTTGTCTATTCTTGATATTAGAGCATAAGATATTGGTGTTCAAGAATCCAGCCATACCACTTCTGGGCATATATCCAGAAGATTCCCCAGCATGCAATAAGGATATATGCTCCACTATGTTCATAGCAGCCTTATTTATAATAGCCAGAAGCTGGAAAGAACCCAGATGTCCATCAACGGAAGAATGGATACAAAAAAATGTGGTATAGATACATAATGGAGTACTATTCAGCCATTAGAAACAATGAATTCATGAAATTCTTAGAGAAATGGATAGAGCTGGAGAACATCATACTATGTGAGGTAACCCAGTCTCAAAAGACTACCCATGGTATGCACTTACTGATAAGTGGATATTAGCCTAGAATATTGGGGCACCAAAGACACAATCCACATACCAAATGATGTCCGAGAAGAAGGAAGGAGTGGACCATGGTTCTGGAAAAGCTCAAAGCATCAGTGTGAGGGAATACAAAAACAGGGAAGTGGGGAAGGGTGAATGGGGGAACATGGAGAGGGAAAGGGGCATGTGGGACCTTTGGGGGGCAGGGAACCAGAAAAGGGGAAATGAAATGTAAATATAGAATATATCCAATAAAAAAGAATATATCCAATAAAAAATAAAAATAAAAAAATAAAAAAAATTAATGGGATCATGCCAGAAGACAAAAAAATGAGAACCACTCTGCACTGTGTGAACTCCTAAAATTGAACAGAAAACAGTGAGCACCTTTTCCTGGAATGGGTAGTACCTTATTCTCTTATGTAAAGGAGAGCGCTTAACAATGCCATAGGGAGACTGCTCCATCCCAATTGTGAGAGCTTTGCATTGAGTTCCTGCTGCTGCCATAGCATATCACCATGAATAGTGCCTATCATGATATCATTCCACAGATCAGAATTCTGACAGCCTCACTGGTTTTTATGGTCAGGGTCTCAGATGGCAGAAACTGAGGGGTCAGTTAGGTTCCTTTCTGGGGGCTGAGGGAGACTATACTCTGAGTTCCTCACATGTTGGCAGAATTCTGCTCCGTAAGTTGCAGGACTGAAATCTTGTTTTCTTGATGGCAGTAAACTAGGAAGCCAAGAGTCATGCTACCTAAACCCCACAGGTCTCAGCTAGAGATGTTGAGACAGGTCCACTTCAGAATGCCTGCCTCTCTTATTCTATGTTCATTTTTTAAGTTAATATACAAAGTAACTGTTTTCTTTAGAGTAAACTCACAAATATATGATATTCTCCAATTCCCACAACCTCCATCCTCCTGCCTTCCCTTGCTTTTCACCTTCCTCCCGGTGTGTAGTGCTTGGCTCTGCATTCAAGGCACGTGTGTTCTATTAGGCTGTCTTGTCTTGTACAGCATAGCTCTGACTCATCTGTTTCCCTTCCAGCACTCCTATATTTCACTAAATACATCTGTATCTTGATACTATAGATTGTTCCCTGAAGTCTGATGATTAATAACCTGATTTTCAGAATCAGCAAAATCCCTTCCCAGGAGTGTTAGGTCCATATTTGATTTAATCACCAAAGGACAGGAATCTAGGTGATAGCTGTAGAAAATCTGCCCATCACAGAGCTCTAAAATGACTTTGGCTCCCTAAATAAGACCACATGAATACTTTAGGCATGACAAGAGAGGGCTATTATCTCTACCCTAGTGTTGTTCAAACTTGTGGGTCCAAATGTCCTTGGAAATCCTGGATTCCAACAACACCAGTTCCATCACACCACCTCCTTCCCCAGAGCTTTCTGCCAAACACTTCCAGGGTTCTATCTCAGTTCTTCTAGTGTGTTGATATTCCAAATGATCTCACTACCAGCTATAGAAATTCAACAAATTGCAGGTGACCAAGCAAATAAAAGGGGGCTTACATGTTTGTCAAGCTGGTAAGATATTATTAGGAAGCATGCCCTAGCTCCTGGATCACAGGGATTGCTCTGCTCATGAGTCTCCAGTTCTTTTCCTCATTTACTGGGAGTACACACACCAACAGTAACCAAAGGAAACTGGGTGTGAAGAAAACTTGGTCAGGATACTCAAGATTTTATTACTTAGCTGCAACTCTGCTTTCAAGAGAATGTTGCTTTAAGAACCATACACTCACTTTCTCAGGCTTCAAAATCCTTCTGATAGAGTAATTGCTTGACATAGAATACCTAGGAGGCAAATTAAAATGAAAAGCCTTTTACGGAGTGGAAAAAAGTAAAGAATTAAATGCTTGATTGGAAGCTCAGTGTCAGTAAGAGGGGAGGAACAGATGAATGGCCCTCACACGCTCCCTGCCTTCCCTTCCGCTTTCCCCTTCCTCTCTTTGTGGATCATGCCAACTTCCAGCCTCACTAAAGAGATTTTTCAATCCTGTTTCCTTACTGAAAACAAGGGAAGGCAATCAATTAGTTTGGTCTGTTGAGTGCTTTCTTGCTGAAATCACTTTCTAAAAAGATTTTAATCGACCCAGCCTCATGTTATGTAAAACCCTTGAGACCACCAAACCTGAGTCCCTCCACTATTACAAAGTTGGGTAAGTCATAGGAACCCTCCAAGCCTCTGATGCTTCAACTATGGAAATAATAGTTCCATCCCTCATATGATTAATATAATTAAAATACAGGAAGCTTTCAGCACACGGTAGATGCTCAAATATTAAATCTTTTATTTTTCCTATTCTCTCTGTTCAGATTTTATCTAAGCCCTGGCTTTTGAACAAGAGCATGAGGCAAACAGATTGCAAATTCTCTAAAAGCAGAGTGTACCCTCATGTAATTCGGTGAAAAGATAATTTGATTGGCATTCAGATTTAGGTCCAAGCATTAAATAGCAAACTTGAGCAGTTGGTGGCCCTCTGTACTGTGACTTCCACATGTATAAGAGGCTATTTAACTGCATCCCTAAAATGTCATGTTGATACCTATGTATCATCACTTTGAAGATCCTACTGTGCAAGCAGTATTCATTCAACTAGCACTTGCTGAGCAAAGGAACTCAGTGTGACAAGTTTAATAGCAAAAACTATTTAATAGCAAGGAAGGGGACATTCAAAACCGCCAGTTCTAAATTTACACCAACTATTCCTAAGAGAATTTTAAAACTGAACACCCCCTTGGAAGCTAGAAGGAATAAAATGTTAGATAATGCTTGATTTTTCTCAACAAGTGTGTTTGGATATGAACTGGTCTCTCTAGCTTCTTTTTGCTCCCAATAGCAAATGATTCCTTTCTCCTTTGGAACTTGGGTTCTATTTGCCTTCGAGAATGAAACATATGAGAATACACTCTATATCCACCATAGGAATATAGACCAGCTATGAGATAACAGCACAGCCTTTTGTACCTAAAATTTTCTCATAATGGTGTTTAGGAATGAAGTCCTTCCCATTGTAAAGCACTGGTACACTGATTTCCAACAATTCATCCCCACCC
Organism: Apodemus agrarius; assembly: GCA_964023405.1. NCBI lineage: Eukaryota > Metazoa > Chordata > Mammalia > Rodentia > Muridae > Apodemus > Apodemus agrarius. The sequence continues at coordinate 34,058,922 of OZ030024.1, forward strand.
TAGGTCTCTGTCCTCTGGTTAGTCAACTGCATGGGGAATCTGGGTACACCCAGGAAGGGTTTTTGTTGATGCAGTTCAGGTGATTAAGTAGCAGACTTTAAAACAGGGAAGTGTTTGTTTCAGAGGATTGTCCATGTGAACAATAGCTTGTGACCCTGTGTGACACAGATCTTACACCGATTCACGACACAGTGACTAGGAGACCTGATTTACTTACTCAGTTTTATATTCCTGTTACTTCCATTGAATTAAATGGAAGAACGTATGAATATGTTTTCACAACATATATGCCTTAATAGCCACCATTCTAATTAAGATATCAAATATTTCTCTTCATTGTAGAAAGTTACCAGTTACCCTCTCCAGTTGACCCTCCTCCAGAAGTAACCACTGCTCCAGTTTTTATCAGTTGGCTAGCTGAACCTATTCTAGATCATCATGTCCATGGAGTATACATTATGTACATTTATGTGTCTGGTACCTTTTGTTTCACTCCTTTGAGTCTGATCTGTACTGCTATGAACATCAGGAATCTGATCCTCTTTATTGTTAACAGCCACTATTGGAAAATGTCAAAATTTCTATGCCCATACTCTTGGGGATGGAAATTTTGGGTGGTTCTTCAATTATATATTTTCATGAATAAAGTTATTATGGAAAAAAGTTTGCCTTTTATGGCTCTGTTTTATATATCTCCTTCGTTAACAACAGGTAGAGCATAGAGCATAAGATTTTTATTTTATAAGAAGCTCCGATGGGGTGCTGATAGTGCTGTTCCTGGTACCACGTTGGGTGCATTACTAGGCCACATCTCCTACTTCACTCTGATCAATCCCTAATGAGAATCTTTGTCTTATGGAGAAAACTGACTAATGAAATTATCAGGCTAATTAAACAGGCCTGAAGCTATCAAGTAATCGTTGCCTTGATTCAACATCTCTTCTATCTAAAATAGAAATTTCAAACATGAGTTAAATTACAAAGTGAGAGTGCTCTAGATTTACCTCCACATTTTAAGATACACAGTTGATAAATGATCAATAGATAAAACGTACTACAGAGATGACATAATCTCAAAGTGATTTTGCCTTTTAAATGGAGTAAAATTGACTTTGAAGAAAAACCCACTACCGTAGTCTTTCACAGTTTTTTAACAATAAGCCATGCCTCTAGTGGGATACAATTTTCTGTGGGTCATTAATTATTCTTTTCCAAAACCCTTTGTCAACAGGCATATCGATCCAGATCTTTATGTAGGCTTCATCTGATTTCTAAATTGAGTGTGTGATTTTCTTACCAAAGCAAAAGTTTGACTATTACTTGATTAATTTAAAAACATTCTTCTTTGTCACTAGAACAAATCTAAGCATCTCCATTGGCAAACACCACTTTAAAAACATCCTGATTCTGATAAATGGTTTTCTTAAATATCTTGAAAGTACTATTAGCAGACACACTTGTGTGATCCCAAATGTCTGCTCTCCAGAAAGCCACCAAGGTAGAAACTAGGATACAGGCAGGCAGAGGACAGAAGCCTCAGGCTGTGAGCAGGCTTGGTTTGCAACACCTGAATTCATAACTCATTAGGATTTTATCTCTTTTCCCTTTTTTCATATTTTCTCACTTTCAGCTACCCAAAAAAGAGCTCAATTATTTACTGTCACAAATATGCCAACTGATTATCTCAAAAAAAATCCAGGTCAGGTGAGAAAAATAGGCAATGATAGCAACTGCTCAGCTGCTTAAGTAGTCAACTTTTTATTAACAGATATAATTGTTTTTCACACTTTATTAAATAACATGAAGAGGAGGGAAGAAGTGGTATTACTGGTGATTTTTAATCTGGTTCCTCTAAGCCTAGGTTGTAATATAATTATTCAAACAAATGCAGGAAGACAGGACAATCCATAACTGTACTAAGTAACTATTAGGGGAATAATGTCTTTTTAAGATAAAGTACATAAATAGGACACAATTCAAGTAAATTATTTTTCTCTGTGCACCTTACCATCTTATGAAAAACAAATTACAATTAATTTTATTGAATGATTTACATGATATATATAAAACAATGCACCACTGTTTTATGACTTTATCATGATGGCAAGCTATTATTGATATTATTAATAATATTAGTAGTACCTGTATCTATTGTTCATCTTATGAAGCAGTTTCTCTGTGCAAAGCATTTTGTAGCCTTACTAAAGTTAGCTCACATAGAACCTGAATTACTCTGTTTCTTATTAAGGAAAACAACAGTGGAGATATTAGCCTAAGGGTCTAAATGTCAAGGGACATAGATCAGTGGGTAGAGTCTTGCCACAGAAGAAAGCATGGGAACCAGAGTTTGGCTCCCCAGAATCCATATAAGAGCATGTAGGCATGATTTCCCACCTGTAATCTCAGGGAAAGGGAGGCAGAAATGGGCTCCCTTAACCACACTGGCCACAGAGGTAAACTCCAAGGTTGACAAGAGACTGTAAAAGTAAATTTTATGAGGTCTTTCCAGGATCTTCTAGCTTTCATGTTCTCAGGTGAGAAGTCTGGGGTAATTCTTATAGGTCTTCCTTTATATGTTACTTGGCCTTTTTCTCTTACTGCCTTTAATATTCTTTCTTTGTTTAGTACATTTTGGGTTTTAATTATTATGTGGCTGGAGGTGTTTCTGTTATGGTCCAGTCTGTTTGAAGTTCTGTAGGCTTCTTGTATATTCATGGGCATCTCTCTTTTTAGGTTAGGGAAGTTTTAGTCCATAATTTTGTTGAAGATATTTGCTGGCCCTTTAAGTTGTAAATCTTCACTCTCTTCTATACCTATAATCCTTAGGTTTGGTCTTCTCATTGTGTCCTGGATTTCCTGGATGTTTGGGGTTACAAGCTTTTTGCATTTTGCATTTTCTATCATCCTAAGTGAGGTAACCCAATCACAAAAGAATACACATGAAATGCAATCACTGATAAGTGGATATTAATTAGCCCAGAAGCTCTGAATACTCAAGACACAGTTAGCAAATCATATGATTCCCAAGAAGACAGAAGGAGAGGGCCCTGGTCCTGAAAAGACTTGATCCAGTATTGTAGGGGAGTACCAGAACAAAGAAATGGGGGGTGATTGGAGGATGGGCAAAGGGAAGAGGACTTATAGAACATATGGAGAAGGGGGAAATTGGAAAGGAGAATGCGTTTGGAAAGTAAACAAAGAATATAGAAAAAATAAACAAATAAAAAAAGTAAATTTTATTCTCTAGATATAATTGTTGTCTTGGATGCTTACTGCCAAATAAACTCACCCTTTCTAGCACTTTCTGAATGCTGGCTGGCTGGTTCAACTCAGCTGTTCTGGCCCAAACTCTTCTCTAAGCTGACTGATTCAAACTGGCTTCTCCCAGCTTCTGATTGAATTGTTCTGCTTGGTCTCAAACTAACATTGGCAATCTGATCTATTCTTCTGACTTCTTCTCATCCTCTGGCTGGCTCTGTCTTTACCTGCAACCTATCTCTGCAAAACTGCCTCTCTCTCTCTCTCTCTCTCTCTCTCTCTCTCTCTCTCTCATTCTCCCTTCCTCCCCCCGCACCCCCCCCGTGTGTGTGTGTGTGTGTGTGTGTGTGTGTGTTAGTGTGTACTCCAGTCAGGCCACACAAACCTAGAAGGCCTTTAAATGTACTCTCTTCAGAACAGCCATGTTGTTGGAGTAAAATTCCTCTACAAGAGACCATGTTTCAGTAATAAGGTGAAGAGTAATCTACGAAGACATCTAATGTCAACTTGAACCTACACATACATATGCACATATGTGCATCTGCATTTGCACACACATATGTCCCAGGTCACACAAACCTAGAAGGTCTTTAGATGTACTCTCTTCAGAACAACCATATTTCTGGAGTAAAATTTCTCTACAAGAGACCATGCCTCAGTAATAAGGTAAAGAGTAATCTAAGAAGACACCTAATATCAACTTGAACCTACACATACATATGCAATATGTATATCTGCATTTGCACACACATATGTTTCTGCATATGTGTGTACACACACACACACACACACACACACACACACATATATATATATATATATATATATATATATATATATATGCAAAAATAACAACTGCAATCAGTTGAACGTAAAATCTGTCTGGTACTTAAATGTATGTCTGCCTGATTCTGAAATCCAGGAATTAGGCTCCAAATTCTTCCTATATCACTACCTAAAGAGTGATAAGGACAATGCAATACAAGATTCAGGAAGGTGACAAAGATGTTCCTCTGTATATGTTGGGCCAATATCTAGGAGTTGTAAAACAGCGTCACATCTGCGTTCCTAACTTCAGCTTCCCCCTAAACTTGTTTTCCAAATTTTCATGGCCCCTAAGGCCTGTTGTGTAGCATCTTGCTGGTCTATGTCCCTATGTCTAGATCTTTATTACTCTATTATTAATTTTACTAGCAAAGAAAAGGAGGCCTTTTGCCTTGCTGAAATCATTTATTTACTGTTACAATACTACCCTGTGTCTTGCTCTCTTAGAAGCCTACCAAGGTAGATCTGTCCACAATGATCATTATCCTAGTCCAACTTATCCCAGGATAGAGCAGGAGATACACTACACAGGAGGGATTTATGAGGGTCATCTAACATAAACATCCATGTTAATACTTATAACATCAGTCTGTCCTCTTCCACAATCACTTTCCCTGATGATTTTCTTTCTATAGATGACATGGGTGTAGTGGAAAGAAGATGGCTTCTGGGCCCTGATAATGCAGGCCTGTGATGCTGGCTCTGTGATTTAGTAGCTGTACCTATACCATTAGCTTTTCTAACTTCAAATTTCATGTCTGTAAACTGCTACAAAAAGATATTTGGAGGATTTAAGAGACAATAATATGCAAAAATCTGGTACATAAGAGACACTCAGACAATAGCAATTCACCTCCTCTCCCCCCAGTCTGAAGATGTAATGAGAGAGACACATGCTTAACAGCAGTTATATCTCACAAGGCAGTAGTGGAGGGAGCTAAAAGCAAAGCAGCAGAAAAGTGGTGCTAAGTAAGCCAGCAACTCATCTGCCTCTGCTCCTTTCCTTTATTCAGAAAATATTTCTTGGTCATCTGCTATGCTCCAGGCACAAAGAACAACAATAATCCAGGAGCTTAAAGATCTATGACAAGAGAGTTCCAGAAGGTGGAAGCAATAGAAACTAAAGCCCATAGACAGAAACAAAGATAAACACAAGGATCAGGAAAGAGCTTAGCACAGTTGCAATGTGAACTGCAATCAGAACCTGGGAAGTGATGTGAACCGGCACTGGTGGTGAACCATCCTGAGGCTATGGGGCATCATATATGGTCCCTGCTCTCACCCAGAACTAGCCAGTATTTTAGATAACCAATTCTGGCATGGTTTCATGATAGATAAAAACATACCTTTTGGGAGAAATGCCCAGTTAGATTTCCAGCTAGGGCATGCCTTGGCTTTGCAACAGAAGTCAGGTAATTCCACTTCTCTAATCCTAGCTCTTCTGTAAATGGTAGCAGATGGTGCCAAGAATTAAATCCCTCCCCAGTGTACTTCACATGACACCTGATACATAAGTGTCCAATGCAAGATAGCCATTGATATCATTAATAACATGTGGTGTCATTTTCAAAGTAAACATCTCAGTCAACTATTACTCTTGAAAATCAGGAAGGATGAAATTATTTTTTTAATATAGTTTGTAACAGCCAACATGATTACCTATGGCTTCCTCCAGTTAGAAAACAAATATGAGTTCATTATTTTTAATCATTTGTGAGTGTCTCCATTGATATGATATCATCAGTTGTAATTGACATGACTCTAAAAAGTTGCAGCTATATTTTAGCAGTATGCCCTCATCCTGGAATTGGTCTTATATATTTATCTTACTTTTCTTTCACTTACATTGTTATTAGGTACATACTATGTGCTAGACCTGATACTGAATTCTTTGTATAATATGGAAAGGGATACCTATTACCTGCTAGACCTGATACTGAATACTAAGTATAATATGGAAAGGGTTATCACACTCTTTGTTGTTTAGTTGCTCATGGTTCAACTAGTGTAGCAGACAACAAATAAACACAGTCATTACATTGGTCAAGACCCACCCAGATACAAATTGCCATCAGAAACATTTTAAGGGTAAGGATAGATGTCTTGGAGCTGTACATCACACTGGGCCCCAGGAAACCTTCCGAGAGTAAGTCACACATTGACTACTCTCAAAGTAATTAAGAAAATACAAGATATAAAAGAAGAAAGTGTATTCTAGACAGACATGATTAGAGACTAGTTAGTGAAGGAGTGGTGATCAAAGAGCTGTTGGGTTATGATTATACTCAGGAGGCCAGTAGTAACTAGAGGATGCTGAGGTCATGGGACAAAGCAGCTTTAGAACTGAGAAGACAAAGTCTATGGGGATAAAGTTTCCTGAACATAGAATGAGCCCAAGCACCAGGAGGTTTCCTTGTGCTGCCTACATTGATAAAAACCTTCTAGAGAATCCTGCAATGGACACTATCTAAGATCCTGTTACTGTGCGTGTCATGCTCTGTCTTAGAGTTTCCATTGCTGTGAAGAGATACCATGACCACAGCAGCATTTAATTGGGACTGGATTACAAGTTCAATGGTTTGGTCCATTATTGTCTTGGCCAGAAGTAAGGTGATAGTATATGGACAGACTTGGTGCTAGAGAAGGAGCCAAGAGTTCTATATCCAGATAGGCAGAAAGAGTGACACAGAGTCTGACACGAGCTACCAAAAACTCAAAGGCCAGCTCCAGTAGCACACCAACTCCACCAAGGCTGAATTGGCTCATAGTGCAACTCCCTATGGGCCTAGGAAGACCGTTTTCATTAAAACAGGCTCAAACTCTCCTTTCTAACTTGAAAGCTCATGAAGTTGAAGGCTGTCTCCTTTACATTAAGTCTGCATATGAAACAGAACCAAAACACTCAGAAACACTGACATCTGATTTCATCTCTCTGTTCCACATTGGGTCCCCAGTGGGATTAATCTTTAGGAAACAAACTGAGGGTACAGTGTGGATCCCTCACCCTCTCCTCTCTGGTATCATCCATGATGCCATGCCTCCCAAAAAATGCTGGGTGAAGTGTCAGCATTGTGAAGGGAAAATATACAGTATGCTCTTACCCCACCCTAAATATGGCCACTAGTACATTCTTTCATTGCTGTCCATTTTACATGCCTGTTGGATTTTCATACCAAAATGCATATTGGTTTGCTTTTTTGACCCTGGATAAACCTACCAATTGCACCTCAAGTTTAAAGATTTCCCCTTTCATTAAGAAGAAGAGGAGGAAGACAAGGAGGAAGAAGAGGAGGAAGAGGAGGAGGAGGAAGTGGAGGAGGAAGATGATGATGAGGAAGATGAGGAGGAGGAGGAAGAGGAGAAGAAGGAGAAGAAGGAGAAGGAGGAGGAGGAGGAGGAGGAGGAGGAGGAGGAGGAGGAAGAAGAAGAAGAAGAAGAAGAAGAAGAAGAAGAAGAAGAAGAAGAAGAAGAAGAAGAAGAAGAAGAAAGACTTGGACACACAGATCCTTTTGTCCATAGAACTGAACACACAGCCTCTTGTTACCAAAGCTAGACAAATGAACAAACATGTTCAAAGTAGCACTGAAATATATAGGGTTGTTTCTTAACTGTCTCCTTTCTCATTAGTAAATTTGATGTTCTCTGGCGTACAAAATATGCATTTAGTAGTAATCTTTGCACAGCACTTTTACAGAAAACATAAGACGCCATCTTGTTTCTAATGAAAGAAACTACACTCTTAATGAATCCATATAACTCCAATACCCACTGGTATGCGCCTTTTTTCCCAAAATGCAGGTTGATTTTGGAAAGAAAAATAGTTATACAAAATAATTTAATGTCTCACTCTGTAACACTTCTGTTAACTTCTGGTTCTTTTTCTAGATTGCTTCGGTAACCACTCAGACTATCTGGTGTTATTGTGTGCTAGTGAGATAAAGTTCCCCACCTTGTCTCCTCACTGTGGCATAATACTTGACAAGAATCCACTTTAAGGAAGAAGGGTTTATTTCACCTTTCACCTTAGTTAAGGGAATACTTACTCACTGCAAAGAGGTCAGGGCAGCAGGTGTTCAACTTAGCTGGACAGATCGAATGCCCAGTCAGCTAGCAATGAGTGATAAGCATAAATGCTCAGTTCACCTCCTTTTTATTACATCTGAGATCCTGACCCCTGGAATGGCACCCCACACAGTTAAGGTAAGACTTTCTCACCTCAATTAACTTACTCTAGATAACCCTTCGCAAGTACACCCAGAGGCGTGTCATTCAGTGATTCTAGATCCTATCAACTTGACAAGACATATTAGCCATCATCCTACCCTACCTGGCAAAGATTTCCACATCTCAATCTCTGGTAACTGTGAATGTCAAAAGAACTGGCCAGTGTGATTAAGTTGAGGGCCTTGAGATAGATTAACCTGGATTAGCTGGATGGGCTCAATATAACTGCAGGGCTTTTATAAAGGGAAGAAATGGTGTCAGGGTTTGAGAATGTCCTCTGATAGCGGAAGCAGGAGCTGGAGTGAACAGAAGCCAAAATACCTCGTCATATTGTCAATATCTAGAAGCTGCAGAGGCTGAGGAAGGAGTTCTCCCCCAAGAACTTCCAGCAGAAGCATTTTGGGCTTCCACCCTCCAGATATATAAGATTATTACTGTCCCACTTCAGCCAGTAAGTTATAGAAATTTGTCACAGCAATGGAAAACCGGTAATTCTTTCCACTTACCTGACATTTTGGCATCACTTTCACACACATACGCGCACACACACACACACACACACACACACACTATACAATTTTGTTTCTATGAGCTGGACAAAATGTTCATGCTTCTCATTTGGCATGTGAGGACACTGGGTGGGAGAGAGTTGAATAGATGCATTCAGGAGCAGAACATGATTTAGGGCTGTTTGGCAGATCTGCATCCTTATTCAACACACTGCACTGGAGCATACTCTCTGCAATAATGGGTTCCATCTTTGTCATTTCCCATACTATTATTTCCTTTTATTGCACAGTCTCTGGGCTAGTGATAAAAGGCTCTTGCTCCTGCTTTTCCAGAACATTCATTCTATATACCTGCCATGATTTATAGGCTTCTGGGAGATGCCTTCTAAACCCTTAGGTACTAAGAGTATGCAGCTTCCAAAACTCCACATGTTGAAGTTCTAACTTCCAATATTAGTATTAGAATATGGGGACTAGTGCTGTTATAAAATGAGGAGTGGGGGCTGGCAGAGTGACTCAGTTCTGCTGCTCTTCCAGAGGACTCATGCTCAACTCTCACCACCCATGTGGTGGCTCACGATCATCCATAACTCTAGCTCCAGAGTCCCTGATACATTTTTCTTTCTGACATCCATGGACACCAAGGGCACACATGGTACACACACATACATGCAGGCAAGACATCTATACACATGAAAATAAACCTTAACACATAAAATAAAAACTAAGCAAAGCTTAAAATGTCTTTTAAGGAGGAGCAGACATCACTGCAACCTTTCTCCATTATGTGAGATGGCAGTCACACATGAGCCAGGACAACAGCCTTCATGAGCCAAGCAGTACTTAAAAACTGGAGCAGGAAGATCATGAATTCAAGGCCAGTCTGGGCTACCTAGCAAGCCTGCCTGAAACAACCTACAAAAATAGGCATGGTCCCGACATCCTGTCCTCCAGAACAATGAGAAATAAGTGCCTGTAACTCACACCACTCAGTGTGTGGGATTTTCTGTTACAGCCCAAGGTAGCTATGAAAACTCCCTCTGAAGAATAAAATCCTCATGTCAATGGTATGCACAAGCACACACTTGTTTGATCATAGCACTTGCTAATTTTAGTTGCTTATTTTAGGACCTTTATGGTTCTCCTTCTTCCATCTTTCACTAGCAAAGAAAACATTTATTGGAGTTGCGGGTGGTTAAATTTCACTTACCTAAATCCTAAACAGTATCATATCTAATCCTGTAATATTTTCAGGGTTCCTGTGAAGCTTTCAAACTAAAAACCCAATCCACCAGATATTATACCAGATATTTAATGCTCACATTAACAGTAAGCAAAATGATCATGTGTTGGATTTGGGGGAGTGTGATGTTTTTAAATTGGGTTTTTCAAATGAAAGTTTCCAACTCCACTCTTAGTTTGAAGTTGATATTAGCTTCTGTAGAAATTAGCCCTGGTTCTTCCTCCTAGCCCCATGCTCCCAGAAATAATACTCAGACTCAAAATATATTTACAAATACCTTGGCCATATAGCTAAGCTCTTCTCTGACTAGAGCATAATTTAAGATAATCCATTTATTTTCATCTATATTATGGCACATGGGTGACCACCTGAGATCAGGTACCATGTGCCCAACTTCTTACGTCTTCCCTGGGCTCTATCCCAGAATCGTTTCTGCCTCCCGGATATCCCACCTTCTATTTCCCGCCTGTACTGGCTGGTTTTATGTGTCAACTTGACCCAGGCTGGAGTTATCAAAGAAATAGGAGCTTCAGTTGGGGAAGTGCCTCCATGAGATCCAGCTATGGGGCATTTTCTCAATTAGTGATCAAGGTGGGGTAGGGCCCCTTGTGGGTGGTGCCATCTCTGGGCTGGTATTCTTGGGTTCTATAAGAAAACAGACTCAGAAACCTGTTGAGAAACCCTAAGACACTGCCGAAGTCATAGACCATAGGCTTTTTAATTGGCTTTTTATTGCCATACAATACACAAGATATTCTCTTTAAAAGCTTCTCCATGGAAGTCATGCCTTCAACCCCACAACACTGTATTACTCATTATTTTTTGTAGTACAGAGTGGTGATTGCACAGAGAGAAAAAAAATGTTCATGTTTTTCTTCTCAGCCCACACTGTCAGTCTATGTTTTGCTTTTATGTGGTCAAAACCCTTCTGCCACCGCAGGCTTCTTTTGGCTGGACACCCTGCAACTAAAAGATGGACGCTACTTAATCACTTCATGCTAAGCAAAGGTCAATTGACTGACACCACACAACTAATTCTAGGGCATCACTCGAAGTGACACTTTCCAAACAGAACAAACACAAGATCGGCTGCTTTCTGTACACCATTTCCTCCAATCCTCAGAACTATCTGGTGAGACGGGTGCTTCCAGAGTGCTGGATTGATGATTGATCAATCTATCAATTGATCGATTTTGCCACTTTCGCTGCTATAAGGTGAACTGCTTCTGGAGAATGGCAGATTTGTATTTGCCTGAATACATGTCTACCCACCTCCATTAGGCACTCTTCAAAGTTTTTGCTGTTACCTGCTTCAGCCTTTAGGGTTCAGAGTTGGAGAAATAGTGAATTTGCCTTTGCAGTTAGATTTTTACTTCAAAATGGATTTTATTTTTGACATCAGTGGACAAACCCATTTGTCTAGGCCTCCGTTTCAGACTAGAAATCCATCATAGTTTGTCTGCCAGCTGTTGGTTCACCCTGGTCATGGTCTCCTTCCTATCCTCCACAAAGTTCCGATTCCATTTGTAGTCGTCAGCTACCTGAAGAGTTTGCATTTTTAATGACTTCCTAATGTACTCGCTCCTGCAAACAAGGAAATTACAACCATGGAACAGTGCATTTCAGACATTAATCATAATTGCTTAATAATATCAAACAAGGAGATGTTACTGCAAACTTAGGCTTCAGAATAGGAATCGCTGTCACAGCTGCACATATTCCAACCGAAGCAACGTATTTCCAAATGCCTGCCTTAAACAGTTTAGTCACAAAGAAATATTTTGTCAGCTAATTTAACTTAATTGCATGGCATAATCATTTCACCTATTTCTCTAAAAACAGATATTTTAATAAGAGAGCTGCAAGGAGGTTATAAAAATCTTACTTTATTTCCCAATTGCTGGGAAAGGTCTCTGCTGAAAGTTGCCAGACAATTACAGATTCTGGGGGTTTCCATAGTTCTCTAATGTATTTGTTATATACCATTAGTCACCAGGTGAAGCCCTTCACTAATAGCAATACCCTTCAACAATAGCCCCAGAGAATTTAACACTGATTGATGGCAGGTCACCTGGAATTGGTTGGCAGAATTTCCAATTTTCTGTTGGGAAATTGCTTATTTCTCCAACTCTATTCCCATTTTTACAAGTGGACAGCAAGCTAAGATTATACATTATTATGTGTCTAAATATAAAATTGTGATGGATGGTGTCACACATTTAAAGAGAGTTAAGCATTTAATTTAAGATTTAAAAAAACTTTAAAATGTATTTTAATCTTTCTCGGGAATTTATGGCTGATCCATATTGAGGGAAATATTGAAAGATTGCCTAAGGAACATCATTTAAATACCGTATTATTTTCATAAAGATTTATTTTAGAGTTTCAAGGCAGCCACACCAGACCTTATTGTGAGTATATCTGGGGATCTCAGGCTTATGGAGGGAGAAGGGATAAATAGACTGGGACAGGATAAATAGACTATTTTCATAAGCATGAGGACTAATGCTAAATTTGGCAGGCAGAAGAGGACGGATGGCAGGCAGACTCAAAAGCCACGTTAAAATCAGAAGACAAAGATCTCCATTTACATGACATAACTATGTGTTTGAAAATGCATATTGGGTTAAATTTTAGGTGGTTTGAGATGCTAAAATGTTTTCTATTATAATAATTCTGCAGATATATATGTATGTATAATCTGTACCTACTTGATAATCTTAGCATTAAATGAGCAGCTGCCTAGAGGCTGATGGTATGCAACAGGTGGCAAATAATGTTGTAATGTTGAAGTCCAGTCACTGGGGGGGGGGGAGGGAGAGGGGGCAGGCTGAGAAAACCTAGCAAAATCCTCAAGTCTCAGCCCAGCATCTAGTCTGCCTAAGGATTTTTAGAAGTTCTCATATTGTTTTTTTTTTTCCCCGCACAAAACTGTAGTACATGGTTTCAAATCTATAATATTTATTTTAAAAACTGAGTAATAAACTAAGTTGCTCTATTCACAAATACTTTTCATTAACATATTTTTCTTTTTCATGTGTATATGTGTAAGTTGGGAGAAATGTTGAACAATGAAAAGCCTGCCTGCTTTGTAAACTACACTTCCGGTCCAATGAACATGTTGCCATGCTGGAAAATTACATGTGATAATTCCTAAGTGCCATTTTAGAGGTTAGATATAATTTCTTTACAGTCTGCCTAACGTGTGTGACCGAAACCTACTGAGGGACATTTAGCTTGCTTAGTTTTTGTTGTCCATTAAATAAACATTTATGAAATATTTGCTCATTATACAGTATCTACCTTCATCCAAATTGGAAACTCAAGACCTTCTTTCTTATGGAGCTTCTATTTCAGAGATTGAGCAACAAAAGACAAACAAGAAAGACGGCACATGCAAAACAGTTCAGCGATCTGAGGTAAGGCACTATGGCTGAACCTCAAGAATCAATCCTGAGAAGGCAGAGAGCGATCGGCATGCTGGATGATGCTGGATGATCCTGGAGTGGATTAGGACATGGGTCGCATGGTCATCTGAGCAACAAGTCTTACAAGCTAAATAATGGAAAAGACAGAAGGGGCTTGCTTGGTAGGCTAATAAAAGGAGAGGGAGGGGAGGGAGAGAATGAGAGAGTGAGAGAGAGAGACAGAGAGTGAGACAGAGAGAGAGAGACAGAGGGACAGTGTTAGAGAGTAAGAGAGTGAGACAGAGACAGAGAGAGACAGAGAGAAAGAGAGTGAAACGGAGACAGAGAGAGTAAGAGAGTGAGACAGAGATACACAGAGATAGAGAGTAAGAGAGTGAGACAGAGACAGAGAGACAGAGAGACACAGAGACATAGAGTAAGCGAGTGAGACAGAGACAGAGAGAGACAGAGACAGAAAGACAGAGAAAGAGAATGAAACAGAGACAGAGACAGTAACACACCCACACACACACACACAGAGCTGAGCTCTTGCTTATGTCTGTCTACCTTCAGAAATCATTCCCTCGAGTGTATTTGTGAGATGTCAAAAATATGAATGTTTTCTCACTAGTATTCTCTCCATATTGTGAGAACAAAAGTGTTTATTGAGAGGGTTTTTTTCAAAGCCTCCATGTTATAGCTCATTACTCAGTAAAGCACAGAGATTCTCAGGAAATGAAGACACTTCCAAGAATCTGCTATGCAGATGTCTGCCGTTTCCGTGTACAGCCCAGCCTATCATTTGACATCACTCGACAGTTGTTGGTGATAAATGTCAGCATGGCGTGATTTGCATGACAGTTATTTTGCACATGTTCCCTGCCAGACGACAAGCTCAGAGAGAGTGAGAGCCTGCTTGCACCCTGCATGCACAACAGCACTTTAGTTTCTGCAGAGTCTGTAACAGTGGCAAGCATTTTCTCACATTTTCTTTTTATCATGAAATTGACTCCTTAAACAAAGAAAACACTGACCAGAATTGCTAGCTCAGCCTAGGATGCAGCAGACACTCATTGTGAACTCTTGATGGCTGAATGAATGAATGAAAACTATCTTCAACAGAATTTAGATGAGGACTATCTGATATGGATAATAGTGATTGATTCATCTTAAAGATTCTCAAAGTTATCAAAAAACCAACAATTTCCACTTTGACATTTCTGGTTGTTCCTTGGTCCAAAACTATGTATTTTTTATTGTTGTTTATTTTTTGAATTGTATTTACATTTGAATTGTAATTACATCATTTCTCTCTTCTGGAACTGGGCAATCGATTGGTTTGCTCTTCCCTGAGGAGGACCACCTCCTCCCCTCCCTCCCCCTTTCCTCAGTTGCCTTTAGTCTTTGTGTTGGGCTGAAATTTCATGGGCTTTTCCTCACGCACATGTGTTCATTGGTGTTCTCCTTCTTATGTTTTAAATTTTCATTTATTATTTTCATGCATGAGTATTTTGCTTGTATGTATGGAAGTGTGGCTACTGTGTATCTGTCTGGTGCCCATGGCGGGCAGAAGAGGACATCATGATCCTTGGAACTAGAGTTATAAACGGTTGTGAGCTGCCATGTGGGTTCTGGGAATCGAACCCAGGTCCTGTGGAAAAGCAGTATGTGCCTATAACCACTAAGCTATCAATCCAGGTCCTTCTCCTTGTCTTTAAATATTTGAGGAGTCATGTTTGTGAGACTTTATGGGTATAATTCCTGGTGTTACTAGGAGACTACAGTAAAATGTCTGATCCTCTGCAATGTTACTGAACCTTAGGTGCAAGACTGCTTTGCACATATGTCTATTAGGATTGGGCTCCACAACTGCATATTGGCTCATAGTAGTTTGTTGCAAAGAAAAGTTTCCTTGACAAGGGATGAAGACTACACTTAGTTCATGGTGTAAGAAGAAACATTTGAAGATTATTGTTAAAGATTATGTTTTCCCTATCTAAAAAAAATATTTTAATCTTATGAAAGATGTCATAGCTATAGGGATGCCCTTTGGAAGAGGAAACATGAGCTACCAGCAATCCCTAACCACCTGTGTATGTATTTTCTCCTTGCCTTGTACAGCTTGGGCACTGGATTAGGAGGCATGCGTGGGGGAGTGAATAAGGATCATGAGCAGAAGAGAGAGACTTATAGAACCATAGTGTCCAGAGTGGGGGACCTCTAATTTTTGTGAAGATGCAGGTTGTCTTTGTTTTTATTCCCAGTAACAATAGGAAATAAAAGAGGAATGCTGAGTTTCTCTATAGACAACAAATTGAACAAAAGTAGACCCTCTAATACAGCTGTTCTCAATCTTCCTAATGCTGAGACCCCTCAATATAGTTCTCCATGCCATGGTGAGCCCAAACCATAAAATTATTTTGGTTGCTACTTCATAACTGTAATTTTGCTGCTGTTATGAATCATAAGGTAAATATTTTGGGAGATAGAGGTTTGCCAAAGGGGTTGCAACCCATAGGTTGAGAAACTCTTCAACTCTTCTCTAATGCTTCTTCTATTACCTGTGGATGTTTTCTGACTCTTCTGAAACTCTTGGCCTCATTTGCTGATTCATTAAAAACAAGGTAAGCCCATATTTCATTTTTTGGGGATCTTGGTATTGAGCTACAGTCTATGTTCATGCTCTGAAATACTTGTCTCTAGCTCAAACTCAGTGAAACAGGTCCTGAGCTTATTCAGACACCACCTATAGCTTCTTGGGTACCAAGAATTGCTTCCTGCATCTCTCTGTCTGGTGATGCCTTTAGTACATGGTACCTAGCAATAGTGCCTCAGAAGTAACCCTTAACTATGAAGGCATTGTACTCCTGTACCAAAATTCCTAGTACCCTCATTCTTCAGTGAGAAGACCCTGAGACCTGTTCTACTGTGTCCAGAGGATCTCCACTGGTTCTTGGACTTTGACTGCTCTAAGTGCATGCTCATTAAGTAAAAAACCTATATTTGGTTGACTTTTTTTTCTCTGTTTCATGTGCTCTCTCCCTCACATAGAATAGAAAATCTGGCATCGGTTCCCAAATTAAACACTGTCTCAGTCAGGGTTCCTATTCCTATACAAACATCATGATCAAGAAGCAAGTTGGGGAGGAAAGGGTTTATTCAGCTTACAAGTCCACACTGCTGTTCATCACAAAAGGAAGTCAGGACTGGAACTCAAACAGATCAGGTAGCAGGAGCTGATGCAGAGGCCATGGAGGGATGTGTCTTACTGGCTTGCTTCCCCTGGCTTGCTCAGCCTGTTTTTATAGAACCCAAGAATACCAGCCCAGAGATGGAACCACCCACAAGGGGCCCTCCCCCCTTAATCACTAATTGAGAAAATGTTCCATAGCTGGATCTCATGGAGGCACTTCCCCAACTGAAGCTCTTTTCTCTGCGATAGCTCCAGCCTGTGTCAAGTTGACACACAAAACCAGCCAGTACAAACACACAAAGATTTGTCTCAGGATCTTCTTAGAGGATAATGCAAGTTATGATGTTAGGGAACGGTGACAGTATCTATTGTGTAGAGCACTTGAAAGGGTCCAATCAGTGCAAACAAGCAAGAGTGCCCAAAATAAAGCATATGGCTGATAATAGTTAGTCACTGGATTTATAAGTGTCATATCTAGTGGCATTGACATGTCTCCTCCGACATAGTGTCCCCTGATTTTGTTGATCTTGGTTCTTTCTGTAGTTCCACACCTCTCCCCTTGATATGTATCTCAATCACCATTCATCCAACAGCACACACCAAGATTTCCTCCCAAGATCCTCACCCTCAGCTGCCCTTCTCTGCAGTGAGCTAACCTGAGCTACTCTTGACAGCATCTCAGTCAAACTAAGCAGACATTAATAAAATAAAATTTTTAAAGCTTATATTGCTGCTAAAATGTTACCTGGAGGATTTGAATTTTCCAGATTTGCCAATATTTAAAGATACAAATTTCCAGGTAGACATCTAAGAGGAATGGCAGGAGATGCATCTAAATAAGCATGTGTGTTGCTACTAAGGTCACTTATTTTTTCAAGTAAATATCAGTATTGTGAATTTTTGAATTAATTTTTTAGCTAGGATTAATTTTAGCACCATTCTAGAAAACCTGATTTTACAAAAGATTGAAGTCAATACCCTTCGCATGTTATGAGCAACAGTTTTGCTAAGTAAAACATTTTAGAATGTATTTGCCCACTCATTTCTTGATATTCATTTTCCCTTCTATATGTAATAGATAAATCTGTGTTGGGTGGCATGAAAGTCATATAATATTAACCTGTCTTTAGCATGTAAAGATCTCTGAGCAACTAGGTGATTTTAAAATAACAACCTGGCATTTTGTAATTGAAGTTATGAATATGAAAATATCTTCATGAGGCATTACTCTGATATGATTTGTGATCTTTTTAAGGATGGTATGATTTTCATTTCAGTTTTAGTATACATAACATAAAATGTATCGCTCTGGCCTTGCACCGAAGCTGCATTCTGCAACCAGCTCGACGGCCCCTGGACCAGCGATGCGGCGGGCCTCCATATTGCAACCAGGACACAGCAGGAAAGGCCCAGGTAAACACCCCTTCCAGGGCTACCCTCACGGGGGGTGGGTGGGGGGAATCTGCTAGGGTCTCTGAGCCAAGCAGCCCGAGTTCCGCCTAGGCTCTGTGGGACATCCCCGCGCCTTCTGGCCTTGCACAGAGGCTGCGTTCTGCAACCAGCTCGCCGGCCCCTGGACCAGCGATAGCGGCGGGCCTCCATATTGCAACCAGGACACAGCTGGAAAGGCCCAGGCTCTGTGGGACACCCCCGCGCCCTCTGGCCTAGCACCGAGGCTGTGTTCTGCAACCAGCTCGCCAGCCCCTGGACCAGCGATAGCGGTGGGCCTCCATATTGCAACCAGGACACAGCTGGAAAGATCCAGGTAGACACCCCTTCCAGGGCTACCCTCACGGGGGATCTGCTAGGCTCTCAGAGCCAAGCAGGCCGAGTTCCTTGCAACCAGGACACAGCTGGAGAAGCACAGGTAGACAGACTCCAACAGGGGCTACAATCGCATGGGTGGCAGCCAGCTTATGATCCCTTAAAGCAGCAGGCACACATATTCACCAGTAGAGAAACAACAGGTGAGCCCAGCCTCACAGAAGATTCAAACACCAGCCACTGACAACAAGGCCAACTAAAACCAGAAATAACCAGATGGCAAAAGGAAAACGAAGGAACGTTACTAACAAAAATCAAGGCAACATGACAGCATCTGAACCCAGTTCTCCAGCAACAGGAATCACTGGATACCCCAAAACACCAGAAAAACAAGACTTGGATATAAAATCACTGGTCAGGATGCTGGTAGCTGAACACATAGAAAAATCTCGTAAAGAAATAGAGGAGAAAATGGATCAAAAGTTAGAAGCCTTTACGAGGCAAATACAAAAATCACTTCAAGAAATTCAGGAGAAGATGGATCAAAAAGAAGAAGACAATAAGGAAGAAAGACAAAAGTCACTTAAAGAACTATAGAAGAACGTGGGCCAACAAGTAGAAGCTATGAAAGAGGAAACACAAAAATCTATTAAAGAAATACATGAAAACACAATCAAGCAAGCGAAAGATCTGAGCAAATCTATCCAGGTTCTAAAAACAGAAGTAGAAACAACTAAGAAATCGCAGAGGGAGACAACATTGGAGATAGAAAACCTTGGGAAGAAATCAGGGGCCATAGATGCAAGTATCAACAATAAAATACAAGAGATAGAAGACAGAATCTCAGAAGCCGAAGATACCATAGGAACCATTGATTCAACAGTCAAAGAAAATACTAAATGCAAAAAGGTGGTAACCCAAAACATCCAGGAAATCCAAGACACTATGAGAAGACCAAACCTAAGGATTATAGGTATAGACGAGAGTGAAGATTTACAAGCAAAAGGGCCAGCTAATATCTTCTATAAAATTATGGAAGAAAACTTCCCCAACCTAAGGAGAGAGATGCCCATGAATATACAAGAAGCCTATAGAACCCCAAACAGAGTGGACCAGAACAGAAATACATCCCGTCACATAATAATTAAAACTCCAAATGTAATAAACAAAGAAAGAATACTAAAGGCAGCAAGAGAAAAAGGCCAAGTAACATATAAAGGAAGACCTATCAGAATAACACCAGACTTCTCACCTGAGACCATGAAAGCTAGAAGATCCTGGGCAGATATCATGCAAACTCTAAGAGAACACAAACTTCAGCCAAAACTACTTTACCCAACAAAACTCTCAATCGCCATTGATGGAGACATCAAGGTATTCCATGACAAAACCAAATTTGCAAGATATCTTTCCACAAATCCAGCCCTACAAAGGATAATAGGGGGAAAACACCAAGACAAGGACGGAAACTACACCCGGGAAGAAGCAAGATAGAAACCTCCTCTCATCAAACCCAAAAGAAGATAACCTCTCGATTATAAAAAATAAATAAGATAAATAAATATAATTTCAAAAATGTCTGGAGGTAATAATTACTATTCCTTAATATCTCTTAATATCAATGGACTCAATTCCCCAATAAAAAGACATAGATTAACAGACTGGATACGGAAACAGGACCCTACATTTTGCTGCATACAGGAAACATATCTCAGTGTCAAAGACAAACACTGCCTTAGAGTAAAAGGCTGGAAGACAATTTTACAAGCAAATGGTCTCAGGAAACAAGCTGGAGTAGCCATTCTAATATCAGATAAAATTGACTTCCAACCTAAAATCATCAAAAGAGACTCAGAAGGTCACTTCTTGCTGGCCAAAGGGAAAATCCACCAAGAAGAGGTCCCAATACTGAACATCTATGCTCCAAATGCAAGGGCACCCTCATTCGTAAAAGAAACCTTACTAAAGCTCAAAGCACACATTACACTTAACACAATAATTGTGGGTGACTTCAACACTCCACTCTCCTCAATGGACCGATCAGGAAAGTAGAAACTAAACAGAAACACAGTGAAACTAATTGAAACTCTGGACCAATTGGATTAAACAGATATATATAGAACATTTCATCCTAAAGGTAAAGAATATACCTTTTTCTCAGCACCGCATGGTACCTTCTCCAAAATAGACCATATAATTGGTCACAAGACAGATGTCAACAAATACAAGAAGATCGAGCTAATCACATGCCTCCTATCAGATCACCATGGAGTAAGAGTGGTCTTCAATAGCAACAAAAACAACAGAAAGCACACATACACATGGAAACTGAACAATACTATACTCAATGACACCTTGGTCAAGGAAGAAATAAAAAAAGAAATCAAAGACTTTTTAGAATTCAATGAAAATGAAGGTACAACCTACCCAAATCTATGGGACACAATGAAAGCAGTGCTAAGAGGAAAACTCATAACTCTAAGTGCATCAAAAAAGAAACTGGAGAGAGCATACACTAGCAGCTTAACGGCACACCTTAAAGCCCTGGAAGAAAAACAAGTTAATTCACCCAGGAGGAGTAGAAGACAAGAAATCATCAAACTCAGGGCTGAAATCAATCAAATAGAAACAAAGAGAACCATACAAAGAATCAACAAGACCAGGAGCTGGTTCTTTGAGAAAATCAACAAGATAGATAAACTGTTAGCCAGACTAACCAAAGGACACAGAGACAGTATACAAATTAACAAAATTAGAAATGAAAAGGGAGACATAACAACAGAAACTGAGGAAATTCAAAAGATCATCAGATCCTACTACAAAGGTCTATACTCAAAACAACTGGAGAATCTGGAGGAAATGGACAATTTCCTAGACAGATATCAAATACCAAAATTAAATCAGCATCAAGTAGATCAGCTAATTAGTCCCATAACCCCTAAAGAAATAGAAGGGGTTATAGAAAGCCTCCCAACCAAAAAAGTACAGGACCAGATGGTTTTAGTGCAGAATTCTACCAGACCTTCAAAGAAGACTTAATACCAATACTTTTCAAACTTTTCCACAAAATAGAGACAGAAGGGACACTGCCCAACTCATTCTTCAAAGCCACAATTACGCTAATACCTAAACCACAAAAAGATCCAACAAAGAAAGAAAACTACAGGCCAATTTCTCTTATGAATATAGTTGCAAAAATACTAAATAAAATTCTTGCTAACCGAATCCAAGAGCACATCAAAACGATCATCCACGATGATCAAGTAGGCTTCATCCTAGGGATGCAGGGATGGTTCAATATACGGAAATCCATCAATGTAATCCACTACATAAACAAACTGAAAGAAAAGAACCACATGGTCATCTCATTAGATGCTGAAAAAGCATTCGACAAAATTCAGCATCCTTTCATGCTAAAAGTCTTGGAAAGAGCAGGAATTCAAGGCCCATACCTAAACATAGTAAAAGCAATCTACAGCAAACCAGTAGCCAACATCAAAATAAATGGAGAGAAACTTGAAGCATTCCCACTAAAATCAGGGACTAGATAAGGCTGCCCTCTCTCTCCATATCTTTTCAATATAGTACTTGAAGTTCTAGCAAGAGCAATTAGACAACATAAGGAAGTCAAAGGGATACAAATTGGAAAGGAAGAAGTGAAACTATCATTATTTGCAGACGATATGATAGTTTACCTAAGCGACCCAAAAAAACTCCACCAGAGAACTTCTACAGCTGATAAACAACTTCAGAAAAGTGGCAGGTTATAAAATTAACTCAAGCAAGACAGGGGCCTTCTTGTACTCAAAGGACAAGCAGGCTGAGAAAGAAATTAGGGAAATAACACACTTCACAATAGCCACAAACAACATAAAGTATCTTGGTGTAACTCTAACCAAACAAGCGAAAGCTCTGTACAACAGGAACTTCAAGTCCTTGAAGAAAGAAATCGAAGAAGACCTCAGAAGATGGAAAAATATTTCTTGCTCCTGGATTGGCAGGATCAATATAGTAAAAATGGCCATCTTGCCAAAAGCAATATACAGATTCAATGTGATCCCCATCAAAATCCCAACTCAATTCTTTATAGAACTAGAAAGAGCAATTCTCAAATTCATCTGGAGCAACAAAAAACCCAGGATAGCTAAAACTATTCTCAACAATAAAAGGACTTCTGGGGGAATCAATATCCCTGACCTCAAGCAGTACTACAGAGCAATTGTGTTAAAAACTGCATGGTATTGGTATAGCAACAGGCAAGCAGATCAATGGAACAGGATTGAAGACCCAGAAATTAACCCACAGACTTATGGTCACTTGACCTTTGATAAAAGAGCCACAACCATCTGGTGGAAGAAAGATAGCCTTTTCAACAAATGGTGCTGGTTCAACTGGAGGTCAACATGCAGAAGAATGCGAATTGACCCACTCTTATCTCTTTGCACTAAGATCAACTCCAAGTGGATCAAGGACCTCCACATAAAACCAGACACACTGAAACTATTAGAAAAGAAACTTGAGAAGACCCTGGAGGACTTGGGCACAGGGGAAAGAGTTCCTGAACAGAACACCAATAGCTTATGCACTAAGATCAAGAATCGACAAAAGGGACCTCATAAAATTACAAAGTTTCTGCAAAGCAAAGGACACTGTCAGAAGGACAAAACGGCAACCAACAAAGTGGGAAAAGATCTTCACCAACCCCACATCCAACAGAGGGCTAATATCCAATATATACAAAGAACTCAAGAAGTTAGACCCCAAAGAACCAAATAACCCTATCAAAAATGGGGCACAGAGCTAAACAAAGAATTTTCACCAGAAGAAATTTGGATGGCCGAGAAACACCTTATAAGATGTTCAACATCATTAGTCATCAGGGAAATGCAAATCAAAACAACCCTGAGATTCCATCTCACACCAGTCAGAATGGCTAAGATTAAAAACTCAAGAGACAACAAGTGCTGGTGAGGATGTAGAGAAAGAGGAACACTCCTCCACTGTTGGTGGGATTGTAAAATGGTAAAACCACTCTAGAAATCAGTGTGGCGGTTCCTCAGAAAATTGGGCATGTTACTTCCAGAGGACCCTGGCATACCACTCCTGGGCATATACCCAGAGGATTCCCCTGCATGCAATAAAGACACATGCTCCACTATGTTTATAGCAGCCTTGTTTATAATAGCCAGAAATTGGAAGGAGCCCAAATATCCCTCAAAGGAGGAATGGATACAGAAAATGTGGTATATTTATACAATGGAATACTACTCAGCAATTAAAAATAATGAATTCATGCAATTTGTAGGTAAATGGTTAGACCTGGAAAATATCATCCTGAGTGAATTAACCCAATCACAAAAGAATGCGCATGAAATGCAATCACTGATAAGTGGATATTAATGAGCCCAGAAGCCCTAAATACTCAAGACACAAATAGCAAGTCAAATGATTCCCAAGAAGAAGAAAGGAGAGGACCCTGGGCCTGTAAGGATTGCATCCAGTTTAGTAAAGAAACCGAGGGGGGAGGGAAATGATTGGGGAATAGTTGGGGGTGGGGAGAGGAACTACTGGAACTATGGTGGGTGGGAACTGAGAAAGGGGAAAGCCTTTGGAATGTAAACATAGAATAGAGAAAATAAAAATAAAAAAAAACTAAAAAAAAAGTATTATTTTTCAGTCTTTTGAGACAAGGTATAGGTTTGTGTATAAACTTAGCTGGCCTGATATTCATTGTGACATGCTTCTCTTCAACCACAGCAAGCCTCCTAGCTCCACCCCCCAGTCATGAGCTACCAGACCCGGATCAGGCCAGCCTTTTGTAATTGTGCAGCTTAGTATTATAAAATGCATTTATGTCATCAAATTTCTAGGACGTCCTCCATCTTACAAAACTCAGACTTCATTAAAGAGCTTCATTGGTTCTTCTGATGTCTATGAATTTGGTCATTCTATATTTCATTCCTTGCTACCCATTTATCCAGCCTCATCTTTTGTTTGCAATTACTATGAGCATATTAACATATCTGTGGAGTCCTACTTCCAATTCCTTTGCATGTATACATAGGATGGATCATATGCTAATATCATGTTTAAGTGTTTGAGAAACTTCCATTCTGTCTTTCCATAGCAGCTGACCCACATCCATGGTATACAAGGCTTCTGATTTCACCAGCATGGTTAATTCCATACCCAAATACCTTCAGGAAAGAGCTGGCCTCCCCGGAGTACCGATAAGCCTGTAATGACAGGTAAGGCCACCACTTCTGTTCAAATTCCTGGCCCAAGAGGGACCCTCCCAGAGCCATTAGGACATAGGAACCAGGATAGTATCTTTTTGATTTCTGTTTGTACCCCACAACTGAGTTTGTCCTGCAACTCTCCATAACCAAATTCCTCCCAGAGAAAACTTGTCTCCCAGGAGTATTGACACAAAGGCTTGCAGGAGGGACAAGGCACAATCAAAAACAGTAAGACCAGATAACACCAGAGATAACCAGATGGCAACAGGCAAAGGCAAGAACATAAGCAACAGAAACCAAGGCTACTTGGCATCATCAGAACCCAGATCTCCCACCACATTGAGCCCTGGATACCCCAACACACCAGAAAAACAAGACTGATTTAAAATCACATCTCATAATGATTATAGAGGACTTTAAGAAGGACACAAATAACTCCCTTAAAGAAATACAGAAGAGCACAGGTATACAGCTAGAAGCCCTTACAGAGGTAACACAAAAATAAATACTTTAAAGAATTACAGGGAAACACAACCAAACAGGTGAAGGAACTGAATAAAACCACCCAGGATCTAAAACTGGAAAAAGAAACAATGAAGAAATCACAAAAGGAGACAACACTGGAGATAGAAAACCTAGGGAAAAAATTAGGAGTCCTGGATGCAAGCATCACCAACAGAATACAAGAGATAGAAGAAAGAATCTCTTCAGGTGCAGCAGAGAAGATACCATAGAAAACATTTAACAATGCAAAAATATACAAAAAGATGGAAGAATCTCAAGATGGACAACAGGGCTGTTGCAGGAAGGGCCCATCCGTGGTTCGGGATGGCACAACCCAAGTTTGGAAAGATGAATATGAACATCCTCCACCAGGAAGTGCTCATTGCACAGAAAAAGTGGGAGATTGAGGTCAGAATGGAACAAAAGGCCAGTCAGAGTCAAGTGGCCACTCCACAGCCCCCTCCTCCTAGGGAACTTGCCAATATACATAAATCCTGCATCTCGAACAAGTTTGTTGATGATGGCAGCTTGGCAGCAGTTTCTGAAGTTACCGAAGGAACAGTTGAGCACAGATTCAGGCCACAGGGCCCCTCCCAGCGTGCCAACACCCAGCTCCTTGAAGAGACACCCCTGCCCCCTGTTCAGCAAGCGAAGAAGCCTGAGGCTGGGTATCCCAATCGGCCTTGTAAAGAACTACTTACATGCCAAACAGCTGCCTATTGCACATTGCCCAAGTGTCTTCCTGTCCCCTGAGGAGGAAGAGGAGAAGGAGGAGGAGAACAAGAAGGAGGACTATAAGCAGTGGCTAGACATCAAAGTTTCACCCCAAGAGGAAGCCGAGACTGAGGGAGTGATAGCGAAGCTGGCCCATTTTGTGGCAGAAGGAAGTCCGGAGTTAGAGAAAGCAGCTATGGAGGACTACAAGGATAACCGGGCCTTCACATTTTTACACGATAAGAATATCAGGGAATTCTGTACTACAGAAAGAAGGTAACCAAGATCAGGAAAGATGCCCCAAAACCACAGGTAGTCCACCCAGAAAGTCTCAACCCCAGAGGACAAAAGAGGCCAAGAACCTTGCAGAGAAGTTGGCGAGGTTCATAGCAGATGGTGGTCCTTCAGTGAATCCCATTGCCCTCCAGAACAACCATGAGAATAAGGCCTTCAGTTTTCTCTATGATCCTAATGGTCAAGGGTGCTGATACTAAGAGGCAAAAGCTGGAAGAGTTCTGGAAAGCCAAGACAGACTCTACAGGTTCCCTCCCGGCTCCTGCTCCCAACCCCAGCCTGCAAGGAAAGTCTGCCCCAGAAGCCCTGTCAGGAGCTATGCCCCCCATCACTGCCTGCCCAGATCCAGTGACTCCAGTGCCTACTGTCAACCCCACTCCATTCATTCCCGGGAAGCCCACTGCCACAGCCGCTGAGAAGAGGAAGCAGAAGAGCCGTGGGGGCCTGAAGAGGACAAAGGGGAGCTTCCACCTGCTGAACTGGCACAGAGGGACATAGACGCTTCACCTTCACCTGTCAGTTCAGGATCTCGAGGGGCTTGGCTATGAGAAGGGAAAACCTGTGGGCCGGTGGGTGTCACAGAGCTGTCTGATGCACAAAAGAAGCAACTGAAGAAGCAGCAGGAGATGCAGCAGCATGCACAACATGATTCTACAGCACAAGCTTGCTATGCAAGGCATGCAGCTTCTGTGGGAGACGGCGCTGCAACAACCGCAGCATGGCTATGATGGTGATGAGGAGGTAGACGATGAACTAGGCACCTGGGAGCACCAGCTGTGTGACACATGGAGATGGACAAGACACTGGAGTGGGCAGAGCAACTGACACAGAAGGGTCGGGGCAAGCACTTCATGGGTGGTGACTTTCTGTCCCCTGATGAGTGGGAGAAGTTTATGGAGACCTTCAAGTCCCTAAAGGAGGGTAGAGAGCCAGACTACTCAGAGTACAAGGAGTGTAAGCTGAGGATGGAACTCGTTGGCTACCAGATGCTCATGAAGATGGGCTGGAAGGAGGGCGAGGAGCTAGGCACTGAGGGCCAGGGCATCAAGAACCCAGTGAACAGCGGTGCCCACCACTTTAGGCATAGGCAGTCCAGCTGAGCTTCCAAAGAAGATGGCGATGGCCTAACACGTCCATCCCAACCCCTGACAGCTCTACTTCGGAATATTCTGGAAACACAAAGTCTACTTTCAGATAGGTCATCTTTGGACTGTGGAATGTTCTGGCATCCATCTCTTCTCTGTTGTTACAGCTGTGCTCAAAAAAAAAATGTGAAAAGCAAAAAACTCCTAACACAAACATCCAGGAAATCCAGGACACAATGAGAAGACCAAACCTAAGGATAATAGGTGTAGAAGAGAGTGAAGACTCCCAACTTAAAGGGTCAGTAAATATCTTCAACAAAATTATAGATGAAAACTTCCTTAACATAAAGAAAGAGATGCCCATGAACATACAAGAAGCCTACAGAACTCCAAATAGACTGGGACAGAAAAGAAAATTTTCCCATCACATAATAATCAAAACACCAAATGCACAAAACAAAGAAAGAATATTAAAAGCAGTAAGGGGCAAAGGTCAAATAACATATAAAGGCATACATATTGGAATTATACCAGACTTCTCACCAAAGACTATGAAAGCTAGAAGATCCTAGGCAGATGTCATACAGACCCTCAGAGACCACAAATGCCAACCCAGACTACTATATCCAGCAAAACTCTCAATTACCATAGGTTGAGAAACCAAGATATTTCATGACAAAACAAAATATACACAGTATCTTTCCACAAATCCAGCCCTTCAAAAAATAATAGATGGAAGATGCCAACACAAGGAAGGAAACTACACCCTAGAAAAAGAAAGTAATCTTCTTTCAATAAACCCAAAAGAAGACAGCCACAGAAACATAAAAATAACATCAAAAAGAACAGGAAGCAATAATCACTATTCCTTAATACCTCTTAATATCAATGGACTCGAATCTCCAATAAAAAAAGACATAGACTAACAGCCTGGATACATAAACAGGATCCAGCATTTTGCTGCATACACAAAACACACCTGAGTGTCAAAGAGAAACACTACCTCAGAGTAAAGGGCTGTAAAACAATTTTCCAAGAAAATGGTCACAAGCTGGAGTAGCCATTCTAATGTTGGATAAAATCGACTTTCAATGAAAAGTTATCTAAAGGATAAACAAGGACATTTCATATTCATCAAAAGAAAAATCTACCAAGAAGAACTCTCAATTCTGAACATCTATGCTCCAAACACAAAGACACCTACATTCATAAAATTGCACTTCACACAATAATAGTGGGTGATTTCAACACCCCACTCTCATCAATGGACAGATGAGGGAAACACAAACAAAACAGAGACACAATGAAACTAACAGAAGGTATGAACCAAATGGGTTTAACAGATATCTATAGAACATTTCATCTTAAATCAAAAGAATATACCATCTTCTCAGCACCTCATGGTACCTTCCCCAAAACTGACCATATAACTGGTCACAAAACAGACCTCAACAGATATAAGAAGATCGAAATAATCCTATGCCTCCTATCAGATAACCACAGATTAAGGCTGTTCTTCAATAGCAACAAAAACAATAGAAAGCCCACATAAACATGGATGCTGAACAATGCTCTACTCAATGATAACTTGGTCAAGGAAGAAATAAAGAACTTAAAGACTTTTTGGAATTTAATGAAAATAAAGGCACAATATACCCAAACTTATGGGACACAATGAAAGTAGTGCTAAGAAGAAAACTCATAGCTCTGAGTGCCTCCAAAATGAAGCTGGAGAGAGTATACACTTGCAGTTTAACAGCACACCTGAAAGTTCTAGAACAATAAGAAGCAAATACATCCAAGAGGAGTAGACAGCAGGAAATTATCAAACTCAGGACTGAAATCAACCAAGTAGAAACTAAAAGAACTATATAAAAAAATCAACAAAACCAGGAGCTGGTTCTTTGAGAAAATCAATAAGATAGATAAAGCCTTAGCCATACTAACCAGAGGGCACAGAGATAGTATCCAAATCATCAAAATCAGAAATGAAAATGGAGACATAACAACAGAGCTGTGGAAATTCAAAACATTATCAGATTCTACTACAAAAGCATATTCTCAACAAAATTCAAAATTCTGGGTGAAATTGACAATTTTCTAGACACATACCAGGTGCCAAAGTTAAAACAGGATCAGATAAACAATGTCCCATAACCCCTAAAAAAATGGAAGCAGACATTAATAGTCTCCAAACCAAAACCAAAACCAAAACCAAAACCAAAACAAAAACCAAAACAAAAAACAACAACAACAAAAAAAAAAAAAAACCAGGACCAGATGGGTTTAGTGGAGAATTCTATCAGACCTTCAAAGAAGACCTAATACCAATTCTCTTCAAACTAGTCCACAAAATTGAAACAGAAGGAACACTACCCAATTCATTCTATGAAGCCCCAGTTACACTTATACCTAAAACACACAAACACAAAACAAAGAACTTCACACCAATTTCCCTTATGAATACTGATGAAAAAATACTCAATAAAATTCTTGCCAACTGAATCCAAGAACACATCAACCCAATCATCCATCACAATCAAGTAGGCTTCATCCCAGGGATGCAGACAGTTCAATAAATGGAAATCCATCAGTGTAATCCACTACATAAACAAACTCAAAGAAAAAAACCACATGATCATTTCATTACATGCTGAAAAAGCATTTGACAAAATTCAACATGGTATGTACTCATTGATAAGTGGATATTAGTCCAAAAATTCAGAATACCCAAGATTAAATTCACACACCATATGAAACCCAAGAAGAAGGAAGACCAAAATGTGGATACTTCAGTGCTTCTTGGAAGGGTTAACAAAATACTCACAGAGGAAACACAGAGACAAAGGAAAGGCCATCCAGAGACTGCCCCACCTGGGGATCTATCCTATATAAAGCCACCAAACCTGGACGCTATTTTGAATGCCAGGAAGTGCTTGCTGATGGAAGTCTGATATGGCTGTCTCCTGAGAGGCTCGGCCAGAGCCTGACAAATACAGAGGCAGATGTTCATAGCCAACCATTGGGCTGAGGGGGGGTCGCCAATAGAGGAATTGAAGAAGGGACTAAAGGAGCTGAGGGGGTTTGCATTCCCATGGAGGGAGCAACAGTGTCAATAGGCCAGAGCTCTCAGGGACTGGACCACCAACCAAATGATACACATGGAGGGAACCATGGCACTGGCCGCATATGTGGCAGAGAATGGCCTTGTTGGACATCAGTGGGAGCAGAGCTCCTTGAGCCTGAGGGTGTTTGATACCCCAGTGTAAGGGAATGCTTGGGCAGGAAGATGGGAGTGGGTGGGTGGGTGGAAAAGCGGCGGGTGGGAAAGCCCCCTCATAGAGGTAGGGGGAGGGGGCATGAGATATGGGCAACCTGAAAAGGGGAAAACTTTATAAATGGGAATAAAGAAATATCCAAAAGGAAGGAAGGAAGGAAGGAAGGAGAGAGAGAGAGAGAGAGAGAGAGAGAGAGAGAGAGAGAGAGAGAGATTAAAAAGTAGAACTACTGAAAAAGAAATGTGTAAGAACTTTGTCCTGATCTCTAACATCTTCCTGGCTACTGTGAGCTATAAAATGATAAAAGTTACTGGTAATGTGCTGTGAGAGTGTCACCACACACACAGGTAGAATCACTGTAGGAACATGCACAAAGAGATACCTGAAAGAGCATTAGTTGAAGCTTCAAAGGGAAGGTGCCATTCATGAGAACTTCAGCTTGAAACTGTAGGGTGAAAGCCTATTGGTGATAATGCTTTTCAAACTCCACTAAAATGATAGGATTCAAAATACTAAAATCACATTGATTCCCAAAAGCCTTACATACACAAAATTCTTACCTAGGTTTGTAATAGTCATACATGGAATTAAATCTGCATTATAGAAATACGAAATATAGTGGAGAGTCTACCTAGAAGATACTACTTGCCTTTTATACCAAGCAGTATCCAGGCCCAAAAAGACAGTTTGGTGTTACAGTCTGACCATTGTAATTCAGTCAGTCATTTGAGATTGTCACAAGCAGAAGGTAGATGTCCTATGGTCAATGTGATATGGAATTAATAAAAAAAACAAACTAATGAACCATGCTTCCATTAGCTAGATCATGTTATAGAACACTTGTTACTCTTAATTAAGGTCTTCTCTGCATGAGACATCACCATCAGCTTTCCTGAAAGACGGTCATTGTCATCCTTGTATAGCTAAAATCGAAGTCACAATATTTGATGCAGAAAGATTTCAAGGGCATCCGGATGCAAATGTCCATCAAATTATAGATCCATATAAAAGTCCATGCGCATGTGCATGCCTGCAAGCATGTTCATAGTATTGGATGGAGGACATGTGTCACTAGAAAATATGTATGTTAATAGAGCAGAAGACCTTTGAGAGAAAGTCATTACTTCTTATATTTACCAGGAATGTTCACTCAAAGATGTTTAGGGAAAGTTCAACTTTTAAAGATCCCCTTTTTAGAATTCACACAAAAACCTAACCATTAAGGCAGGAAATCATAGATCAAAGTTAATCATAACCTAGATATCAGAAAAAAGTTATTTTTCTCATGTATGATGCAAGAAACCAACTACCAGAGTATTGTTATCACTCGCCTGCTCATTTTCCATCACAGAAAGGAAGTACAACGCATCAGCCTTTCCACAATATTTGGTTGCAATGTTATTGTCTCTGTCCCCAGAGCCAACACTTCCATAATTATATATATATATATATATATATATCATCATATATATCAATATATATATCAAAAGCATTGGTACACATCAGTGAGAACTTTCAACCACCTTGAAAATGACTTTTAGAATATTTCATTAGCAGACTGTCTCTCAGAGCCTGCGTTGACATTCATGTTTTTTCATACCAGTCTTTCATCCATAAAACCCTTTGTTCTCCTGAACAGTTTCCAGACAATGTGAGCAATCACAAAAAAGCATCCACTTTAGCATTTGATCAGTCTTATTCAAATCTCATCTATTAATACTTTTTTGAGATATTCCTAAGAATTTTATTTCCTTTCTTTCAATACCATCTTATTATTTCTTTTTCAAAAAATGCTAAATTTAATGAAATGGAAGCTTGATATTTTGTAGGAAATAAGCACAGTTCATGGCAAAAATTCCATCCATTATCATCACTTTCAATAAAGTGTATGAGAAAATAACCATTGTGTTGAGTTTGAAGATTTAATTTTAAATATATAAGATTGAATTTCCAGTGCCCAGAATAGTGTGTGTGTGTGTGTGGGGGGGGTCAGTCTTTACTTAAACAGCATTACACACACCCAGAAATAGGATATTCAAAATAAAATTTAAGTAGCCAAAAACATAATTATTGATATTTTAATAAAAAGCAAAGCATTGAACAAACTGTTTAGGACAACAAAGTCTCCTTAGACCAGTTACAATGTAGAGGACCATTGTGATCAACATCTGCAAAACCATCATACTGCTTCAGTTCTTCCAGTAGTCACGCAAAAACAGAGACTTTAATAAATCTATGTGTAAGCATAAAAATAAAACTGTTCCCAAACTAAAATGTTGATGTGTCTTCGCATGGTAGAGTCCATATTTTGTGACACACACATGATCCAGAAGCAGAAAAGGCTGCTTTTGCCTCACAGTTATGCCTACTAACCTGACTTTAGTCATTTAAATACTTGGAGAGTGCATTAGTTACTTATCCTATGGATGTAATAAATGACTAACAAAAACAAGTTAAGGGGCAAAGGGAATATCTTGGGCTCACAGCCCAAGGGCACAGCCCATCCTAGCAGTGACGCCCTAGCAGCAGTAGCAGGAGGCATTGCATCTGCAGTCAAGACCCAAGCCCCGGAAATAGCAAAACCCACCAGGGAGGTGTCTTCCCACTTCAATGAGCCTAATCTAGACACTTTCTCAGAGACAGAGCCAAGGCTATCCTAATCTAGATAATCTCTTACAAGTATGGCCAGGGATTTGTATCATAGTTTAGTCTAGAGCCTGTTGATAGGTTAACATTGGCAATCAATATTAAGCATCACAGACAGTTAACACAAGCCAGGAAAAGCAAGAAAATAATACTAGGCTCAACTTGATTTAATAACTCTGGTTTGTTGTTGGGTTTTCTGGGTTTGTTTGTTTTCTTGCTTGCTTGCTTTGTTTTTAGGATTATTTGACTTTTAAAATTTTTTTTGTACATATGTATGTATGGCTAAATGTATGCATGTGTACCACATGCATGCAGTTGCCAAGAAGGCCAAAAGAGGTGTCAAACCCAGTGTGGCTGGAAGTACAGGCAGCTGTAAGATGCTACCTGATAGAGGTGCTGGGAACAGAACCCAGGTCAAAAGCAGCAACGTTCTTAGCTGCTGAGTCAGCTTTCCAGCCCTCTTTGTATTTTAAATAGATTAATTTCTTCTCTGTGTCCTTCTGTCTGAAGGAAGGGCTGATGCTAAAACCACCCTGGACTTGCCTGGCCATGTCCTTGAGATTTTAACATCACCTTCTTCTGGGAACCTTAATATCTAGATTTCACTGCTTTGTCATCCAGATTAGTTTACTAGTACGGGACTTTGTGATATTTTGTGTTTTGCTAGTTAACAAAAATTTATTTCAAGTAATATAACAGGCAAAGAGAGAAATGGACCCTGTCAAAAAATCAAAGGGTTGAAAAACCACTAAAAAGTTGTAAGAGATCCTTCTTTCCATGTTTTTCTCTTTTAAAATAGAGAACAAGGCTGGAAAAAATCAGGCCAAGAGCTAGGAACTCTAGCCGCTCCCACTAAAGCTCTGGCTTGATAGTCAACACCTGTATGGAGGCTCACAACTGTCCCTAACTCCAGTATCACGGTATCTGCTGCCGTCTTCTGGCCTTCAGAAGCACTGCATGAAGGTGGTGCTCAGACATGCAAGTGGGACAAACATCCATGCATGCAAGATAAAATGAAGATAAATAAGGCTAAAAATATTTCTCAAGCAAGATAAATGTATTTAGTATAATCGTAAGTTCCATGGAGTGTTATAACACGGAGTATTATAATATCAAATTGGAGACAGAATACAATAGTGCCCATTTGTAATCCACCATACAGGAGACAGGCCGGAAGATTGCTGCAAGCTTGTTAAAAGGCAACACTGTCTCAGACACAAAAAGGTAACATCCAGATGGAAACAAAACCAGTTCACATTGGGGAAAGACCTCTCAGTTCTTCTTCATTGTCTCTCACTTTTTGGCAGTTTCCCCAACGTTTGCTCCCACCGTGATGTGCTGCCAGCCCCAAAATGAGGATCCCAACCCATCATAGCCTGAAACTTCCAAATGGGTAACTCAAAACAAGCTTGCTATCTTTCTAACTTACTATTCCGAGTACTTATCTTAGTGATAGGAAGCTGGATAAACACCGACTCCTGTTTTCACACGCAGAACACAGACACACAGCAGAAAAGACACAATGATGTGCTGTGTACAACTTGTATGTATACATTTCACGGAATATAAAGGAGAACCCACATTCTCTTACACGATGGTCCTGTGCTGGTTACGTTGATCTATCTTTGTCATCATCCCCACCACTGTGGAGAATTACAGAGTGGTCTTAGGAAATCAGGGCACTATTCTGAGCCTGTGGTTTTCTCTAGCTCACCATGGATCCGTGAGGGAGAGGTGTCACCTTGACTCATACCCTCCACCCTAAATTTGTTCCCAGACGCTCCCCATCCTCTCTGTTTCACGGGAGCCCCCACCTTGCCTTTTCTCATTCTCTGCAACCCACCCGCAGATCCACTGCTGCCTTGGAAGCTGTCTGGTGACCTTTCCTGGTGATCTCCAGCAGCTATTTGGATTTGGCAATCTGTGCTCGCTCCCTTTGGACCCACTCACACGTCTCCTCCAAGCTGCCCAATGTGTAGATCCCAATCTAAATGAATCATATCAACTCGTTACCTTGTTTCCAACTGGGCTGAATCAATGCAGAGCAGAGACCTTTCATTCAAAGGGAGTTTTTCATCAAGGAAAAAAATATATATAGAAAGAGATCCTGTCATTTTCTATGACCTGTGTGAGCCTAAAGGTCATTAAGTGAAATAAGCAGGTGCAGAAAATAGATGTCATACTGATATATGCAAAGGAAGATAGTTCATCTCAGAGGATAGTGGCTACAGAGACCAAGGAGGAGTGGGCAGGGGCAGGTGGAGAGGGATGGTTAACAGGTACAGGGTTACAGTTGGAGAAACTACTAATGTCTGGCAACACAGAAGGGTAACTCTAGTTAGTAACTCCTAGCTAAGAGTTTTAAATAACAGGTGTTAGAGGTAGGGGTTTGTCAGTTGCCCTGATCTGAGCCTTATTCATCCTATGCATACATTGAAACGCCACACTATACCTCAAATGCATGTGTATAGTTACTGTGTCGATTGAAAATTTAGATTTTAAAAGTAGAGTCCTTCAGCCGTCTCCTCAAAGCTTCCAAGTGCTGGGCTCTGTAACTGCTCCTCTCCAGCACCTTGACACTGCTGGCCAATCTCATCCCTACCCTCGTTTAAAAGGCACCTTGTCGTGGAGTCCCTTCGGTCTGCCTACACTTTGGCTAAGTCTCTTTATTCCCTAAGATGCCTCGCCTCAAATCACCCCCATTTGAGAGTGCAATCTGTTTCCTGCCAGCCGCCTGACAAACCAGAGTCCTTATCTTATTTGTTTGCTCACCAACATTTGATACCAGTGTTCGCTGCCTTCTTATCTCTAGCGACCTGCTTCGTCCCCCTAATGAGTCTGTCTCAGAGTGGTCAGGAAAAAAAAGATGACAGCACTAGTCTGCAAATGGCCTCCCTCAGAAGCACGCAATCGGAGGAAAATCGTGTGCTTTCACAGGAAACAAGTCCCCTACACAACGCCCTGAGTGCCGCCCACACACGGGTCCGAGTGTACTTGCACACACTCCCACACACTGGTGAGCATCCCCTGAAGCACTGGCAAGTACTCTCCACTCTGAGATCCTCTGTCTGTAGAGAACTCTCACATCTTCAACACTTCGGTCTTCTTAACGCAGGCTGACTCCTGGCTGCTCCTGGGCTTTCTTCTCCCATACAGTATCCAGCATGCTCTCTCCAGGCAGTAAAATGGGGCCACCAAAGGATTCATTCATTTCCTGTTTCTCAAAAAGGCATTCCTCGACTTCCACTACTTCAGTAACTTTTCGGTTTGGTTTGGTTTGGTTTGGTTTGGTTTGGTTTGGTTTGGTTTGGTTTGGTTTGGTTTGGTTTGGTTTGGTTTGGTTTTTGAGACAGGGTATCTCTGTATAGACCAGACTGTCCTGAAACTTACTCTATAGACCAGGCTGGCTTCAAACTCAGAAATCTGCCTGCCTTTTTTTTTTAAACTTCTTCAATAACTTTTGATGTCATCTTTTTGTCTTTGTTTTTAATTTCAAACATTTCATCTTTAAACTTTTTCTCTTTTTATTTATTCTTTTCTCCTATGAGACTTCTGGAGTGGAGCCTCCTCCCTCCCACCTCTTTTCATCTCCCCGCAGACCCACCCCCTCCTTTGTTTCCTTTCAAGAGCGTGCATCTCAGGGATACCAACTGAAAAAGGCATAACGTGGTGCAATAAGGCATGAACTGACATATCAAGTCTGAACGAAGCAATTCTGTAGGAAGGAAAGGGTCCCAAGAGCAAGCAAAAGAGGAAGAGACACCCCATGCCTACTCTTAGGAGTCCCGCAAGAACACCAAGCTACGTAACATATAGGCAGAGGACCTGGGTCAGACCTGTTCAGGTTCCCGAATTGTTACTTAAGGCTCTGTGAGCCCCCTTTGAGTCCTGTACTCATGGTATCCTCAACCCCTCTGACTCCTCCAATCCTTCCCCTCTTCTGGGTGCTTCCGCGAATTCTGCTTAATGTCTGGCTCTGGGTCTCTATATCTGCTCTATATCTGCTGGAGGAAGCCTCTCTGGTGACAACTGAGCTAGGCACCAATATAGGAGTATAAAAGAATATTATTAGCAATCATTTCATTGATTATTTTTTTCTTTGTCAGTCAGTCATGTTAGGGCCTATCCTAGGTCTCTGGGATATCCAGCTTCCTGGCCATACAGGCAACCTCAGGCATGACTCCCTCTTGTGACATGGTCCTTGAGTTCGTTCAGACATTTTTTGGCCACTCCCACAAGCTCTGAGCTACCCTTTGCCCAGCACATCTGGCAATCAGGAGAGGGTGTGGGTCAAAGGTTTTGTGGCTGGGTTGGTGTCCTAGTCACATGATCAGAAGCCTTGCCTGGTCACAGATGATAGCCAGTTCAGGCTCCATATCCTCCACTACTAGGAGTCCTTACCAGGGTCCCCTTCAGAGGTTCCAGGAAGTCTCTACTGCACTAGTTTTCCACATTGCAGCTCCCCAAAAGTCCTACAATTCCAGTCATTTCTCCTCATACTCTCTCCCCTAGTCCCTCTGTCCCTACCTGGTCCCTCCTGTTCCCATCCCCAGTTCACCTGTATAATCTATTCTATTTCACCTTCCCACAGAGACCCATTTGTCCTCCCTAAAGCCTCCTTGGTACTTAGTCAGTCTAGGTCAGTAGATAATAACATGATTATTCTTCACTTAGCAGCCAATGTTCACTTATAAGTGAGTACTTATGATGTTCGTCCTTCTGGGTTTGGGTTACCACAGTCAGGATGATTTTTTTTCTAGTTTCATCCATTTGCTTTTGTGATGTCATATTTATGACAGCTGAGTAGTACTCCATGGTGTAAATGAACCACATTTTCTTCATCCATTCTTCAGTTGACAGACATCTAAGTTACTTCCAGTTTCTGGGTCTTGTGAATAAAACCACTATGAACAGAGTCAAGCAAGTGTCCTTGTGGTAGGATGGGGAGTCTTCTGGGTATATATACTCAAGAATGGTATATCTGAGTCCTGAGGTAGATTAATTCCCAATTTTCTGAGGAAGATCCATATTGATTTCCATAGAGGCTGTACAAGTTTGTACTCTATGGTGATTTGAAAGAAAATGACCCATAGAATTATAGGTAGTGACATTATTAGGAAATATGGCCTTGATGGAGTAGGTATGGCCTTGTTGGAGGAAGTATGTCTTAGTTACTTCCTGCTGCCTGCCAGTTTGGGTGTAGAACTCTCAGCTCCTTCTCCAGAACCATGTCTGTCTGTATGTCACCATGTTCATGCCATAGTTATAATGGACTAAATCTATGAACTGTAACCCAGCCCCAATTAAATGTTTTCTTTTATAAAAGTTGCTGCGGTCATGGTGTCTCTTCCCAGCAATAGAAAAGCTAAGATACACATTCACTGGAAATGGAGGAGTATTTCCCTTGCTCTACACACTCTCCAGCATGAGCTGTCATTTGTGTTATTGATCTTAGCCATTCTGTAGGCATAAGATGGAATCTCAAAATACTTTGAATATGCATTTCCCTGATGGCTAAGGATGTTGAACATATCTTTAAATGTTTCTTCCTCCCCCCCCAGTCCCCTCCCCTTCTCCTCTGAGATAGTGGAGGTAACCCCTGGATACCTCCACCATGATACTGTGAGTGACTTAAAGTCAGAGGACAACATGCCGGAGTTGGTTCTCACTTCCCAGCATAAGGGTCCTAGGATTCAAACTCAGGTCATCAGATTTAATAACAAGCACCTTTATTCATGGAAGAGCTCCCCCCTCAGTTTCTTCCAGCTACTTGCCACCTTCCTACCCACCAAAATACATGTTCTTTTTCTCTCTTGTTGATGTGCATAACATGTAGAAAATGCATAAGACAGGTCATTGTTGTTCAAGAGACTCTTTCAAAACATACAGCCTATAGATGTTGCCCTCAGTTTCCATCCAGAGGTGGAAAGTAAGATCCTATTGCAGAAGACACCATATTCTTCAGTCATGGGGACCCAGAAGCCCCTGAGCTAGAACTGACCTGAATTCCTCTTCCATGAGAACTAGTTTTCATGGTACCATAAGGTGCAATGAAATCCTCCAAAGCAGAGAAGCAGCCAATAGTCCTTCCCAGCTAAGACGCCTAGGAACCAAACAACCAGTATGGCAGGATAACCGTATGAATACACTAATGCATGCATACTTTGATGGTAAGCAGCTCTCTGATTGGGACTTAAAGAGGGAAACTATGCCTGGTTCTGGAAACCAAGCCAAAGACTCAAAGCTAATGAATATCCATATCTTGAAGGAGAACCACCAACTATCATTTTACTAAACCAGAATAATCTCTAACAACAATCTACAAATGTTTGTCCTTACACCCACGGATAAGTGTAGTCTTCATCCCTCATCAAGGAAATTTTTCTTTGCAGTAGCCCACTACAGAAAATATACAGATTTATGGAGCCCTGTCCCAATGGATACATCTACAAAACAGTCCTTGTGCCTAAGGCTTGGGTAACATTGCAGAAGTTGGGGGTTGGGAGGTGTAAAGATGTTAAGAGCCAGATGATCAGGGATTTTTGTTGTAAAATATTATCTCCTATTAACATTAGTTACCCATAAAGTCTCAATGACATGATGGCCTCAATATGAGCTAAGCAGACAATAATAGACCTACTAAGAAACCCTATACAAAGAACAAAAACAGTTAAGGAATGCTGAAAGCAGGAGAAATAGTTTTCCTAAGGAAAAAGCATTATCAATTGATTATCCAATACCAAATAGCCCCAAAAACATACATACAAGTAACATTATACAGACTGAGCAGGTTATACATAAGAAAATATATGTACATACATATGTTCATGAAATAATAATTAAAGGAAAAGAAGCCATGAATTTGAAGGAGGGCAAGGAGGGGTTTGGGTGGAGGTAAGGACAAGGAAAAGTGATGTAATTATATTTTACCCTCAAAAATTCAAAATAAAGAAAAGGGCATAAAATAAGAAAATAAAGATCAAAGAAACAAAAACAATAAGACAATATAGTATTACTGTTCCATTATGAAGCTATTATAAGCCAATGTCTGGTAGATATTATGCTACACTTAATCTTAGCCAAAAGACCAAGAAGCAATGGTAGGTATTATAGATCAATTTGAAATGTTCACTTTCTAGGAATATTCCTTATCCAGTGTTTTTTGCAATATTCTAATAAGACTACCATCTGTCAACTAACCACAGTATTCCCAAAGTAGAAAAATTTTGACAATATTAGAATTTTACTGTCTTAGTATTTTATTTCTGTGAAGAGACATTATGACCAAGCAAATTGTTATAAAAGAAAACATTTAATTAAGTCTGGCTTACTGTTTGTGAGGTTCAGTCCATTATCATCATGGTGGGAAGCATGGCAGCATCCAGGCAGGCATAGTGATGGAGAAGGAGCTAAGAGTTCTACATCTTGATCTGAAGGCAGCCAAGAGGAGACTGGATTCTTCAGGAGACTATACTCCACACTGGGTGTAGCTTGAGCCTAGGAGACCTCAAAGCCTACCTCCACAGTGACTTACTTCCTCCAACAGGCCACACCTCCTCTGAAAAGGCTACACCTACTAATAGTGCCACTCCCTATGGCCAAGCATTCAAAGACATGAATCTACGGGGGCCCTGCCTATTCAAACCACCATACTTACCTAATCTCAACTATCTGCAATGACCTTTATTCATATAATTTTCTTACTTCAATACAGCAAATTTGGAATTTATTGTTTCTGATTTCTGGTATTTCATAGTTCTTGTTTTATGAATTGATTGTTAGTTAAAATAATTGAGATCAATTGACTGTTATGGCTATTTGATTGCCAGAAAAGCAGAGAAAATCATTATTTAACATTTAAAACTGAAGATATATTTGAGTATCCATCAATTTGCAAGTAAAAATATGCAATTTAATTTTTATTGATAAATTCTTTTCTGTGTAGTACTTTTCCATTTAGTGAGCTATTAGTAGGAAGATTTATAACAATTACTCTAGGAAATGCTACCATTTTAAAGTGTGATTCTTTAGTTATTTTGCTGTAGACTGTTTTGATAAATGTGAATAAGGTATCTACATTTGTAGATAGCTAATAGACCAAGACTTAAACTGGGCATTCCTTGCTTATGTAAGTTTCATCTAATTATATGGACATTAGGTATATGTCTCAAATGCTCAATATTTTTCTCTTACAATCAACTTATGCTTAATTAAAAAGTAGTGACAAACTTGCTAACTCTGCATTAACTACTCACTTGTGATACAAATTTAGCAGCAGGTCTAAATTATTTTAAATGATTTAAGGACTTCCAATATGCTCTCCCAACCTCAAAGTTTGTTTTAGTCAAACAACAAGGAAGTGAAAACATCATGCTAATTGTTTTCCGTATTTAAAAAAATAAATTTCCCTTCATGTTAAGATTATAACACAACATATTGACACTAAATTTTCAGAATAAGAAAATGAATGAGCAGCCCAAAATTTCTTATTTATTCAGTGCTATTTCTATGTAATAAAATGTGATTTAGAATAGGAAGGACAGTGTGGGATAAGACCCTACTTTGCACCTCAGACAGAACCATTTTGATGTAGTCATGTCCCCGCTTCTGAGATTGTCATGTAACTGCTTCCGATGGGTTAGCCATGACCACCATTGACCTCAAACAGAGCAGCCATGATCACCCATAGTTGAGCTGCTGGTGAGATTGAGCCTATTAACATTCCCCTGGGGAGAGTGAAGGAAAACTTGTGGGGACTACAAACCTCCAGAGAACCTCTGGGAGTCCCAAAATGGTACTGAGGGTTGGGACTCTTCAGTAGCTGCCCAGGGCACTTCCCCTGATGGTGTCTGCCACTAAATCACCCATACTCTATGACAACCCTCTTTGGTTTGTTGGCATCCTCAATGTCTTAGGTGAATAAGGGATTCTTTGCATATTTCCAGAAGGAAGACTAGCAGAGGCCATAGGTAACTGGGCTTCAGACCATGGAGCCATTGGGCCGCTAAATGTTCTCCCTTTTCTAATCTACCTTCTCCCTAGGAAGAGTATCCTCCCTTAATCCTCTCACTTGGCTTGCTAGTATCTATGTATCTATATCCAACGTTTGGTTCTGAGATGTTAAGAACCTAGAATGTCTTCAGGGGTGCCTTCCCATTGTCAATTTCAACCACTATCAATAGGAATTGATGCAAAACAATGACAAGGATATATAGAGTTCGCCAAAACAATGGTTGGGGGTTTCATGGATGGATCATGAATCAGTTCAGAGGAATCAGTCAGGCACAGGAAGGCAAGCACTGTGTGATCATACACATAGAAGAAATCTTTGAAAGACTGTTGCTCAGGACTTAAAAACAGAATGGTTGTTACCAAAGGCTGAGGGAGGGGGTGCTATGATGAACCTATTTCCCCCTAGAGTGACATAATTATGAGGCATCATCAAGCAGGATGGCTGTATTAGCCTCCAATTAGTCGTTGCAATATGACACTGTCCTGTAATCTACAAATGTATTGAGCCGCATCATTCACAGATACCCTGGGATAAGTGTTTCCTGTGGAGCACAGATTATCCCTGAGTACTGTCATTCACAGCAGGGAAAGGAGCAAAACAGTTTATCCAATACCTGGGTTTATGGTAGGAGAATCTGTTTATATTTTTTCCCAGAGGAAAATTAGGTAAAATCACCAAATCCTTGCCTAAGTTTCCAGTAACCATTCCCTCCCACCCTTCCCAGCTGCACAGTCTTGATGGTATAAGAGACTGCATGAGACATCAGGATGCAGTTTTCCTAAGTCATTGCCATGCCAGGGTGGAAAGTTTCAGTGATGCCTTTAAATCATCCATGTCCCTGCAGGTAACTCCAATAAGTTTATTTGGGAGAATGAGGAGAGGTCAACCAATAAAGTGCTTGCCTTGCAGACACAACAACCTGAATTTGATCCCAGAAAATTATTTTAAAAGCCTGACATGTTGGAGTGCACAGGAAATCCCAATACTAAGAAGGCAGAGACAGAAGATGTCCTGGGCTCACTGGCAAGTCAGCCTAGTCAACTTCTTGCATGCCAGGCCAGGGAGAGACCTTCTCTCAAAAAATTACATATATCTTCTGAGAAATGACACATGAGGAGTGTCTCTGGCCTTTGCAAGCACATGCATGTATACCTATGCAGAAGTCAATACTCATATGTAAGCACAAAATAAAAATAAAAAAATCTTTAAGGGCTGGAGAAATTGTTTTGTGCTGAAAAACACTTACTGCTCTTCCAGAGGAGCCAAGATCAATTTTCAACACCCATACTGTATGGCTCACAACTACCTGTCATTCCAGCTTGAGGGGACCTAATGCTTCTGGTCCCCACTGGACACTCACACTCATGTGTATTCACACACACACACACAAACACACACACACAATTCAAAATAATAGAATAGGGACTTTTTTAATTTTCTAGGTAAACTTATTAGTTTAACAAGAGGGTTTTGGAAGGAATCATTTCTTTGATCTCTTGGTATCCTATCC
Organism: Apodemus agrarius; assembly: GCA_964023405.1. Lineage (NCBI taxonomy): Eukaryota > Metazoa > Chordata > Mammalia > Rodentia > Muridae > Apodemus > Apodemus agrarius. Next base: position 34,102,628 of record OZ030024.1, read on the forward strand.
ATGGCAAATAAAACTATATTACTTCCCCCTAAACCTTAACCCAGGAGAGGGCAAGGAAAAATTGGGGAAGTATTGATTAATGGGTACTGACTCAGCTGAACAAGAGGAATAAAGACTGATGTCCTGTAACATACCAAAAAAACCATAATTAGCAATAATTTATAACTCAAAATAGAGGATTTTGATTGTACTTATCATAAAGCTCAAAGATTACAGTGAAAGATATATGAATTACCCTAAGCTGGTCACTACTCAAAATACATATTATATGTATCAAAATATAACATTTGCTTTCTAAATATGTAAAAATTATATGTTCAACAAAATTAAATTAATTTAAAAATATAAAGTATCAGAAAAATTTATAAATTTTTAAAATTTTAAAAGAAATGTTAGCATGATGGACTTCTGTAATATCCTATAATATAAGATAGTATATTATATAGTATCTATAGTAAAATGATTTTATGAAAGTACTTTATTAATCTAGAATTTTGAAAATAATTAATTGACAAGGGTATAATCCAATTAATGTAACCCTTTTGTTAAATATATATATTAAATATGCATAGACATATTTGTTCTAGATAAGGACTAAAACCAATATGTAGAAAGTAGGTATGCCTTTATGAAAGATTTAATTTTCTTCTTTTGTTTTTCTGAATTTTCTAAATTATTCCTCAAACATATCTAACTATATGATCAAAATAAATTAAAGTTTATGACTATGAGAGCAGTGATTGTCACCAGTGCTTAGGACCATATTTTTCCCTTACTTTCTATAATGAGTAAATGTTGCTTCTATAACTGAAAATACAAATTGTATTTTTTAAATAGTAGAGTTATAATACACAATGAGAAAGAATATTTGATTCCGTGAGAGGCTTTATCAAAATGATAAAAAAAAATAGCTACTGAAGCACTCTGCAGTCAAAATATTCTACTGTAGAAGCAACTTCCTCTTCCCCCAAAATAATACATCAGAGTTCTTTATGGTATTTCCAATAATGAGTTGTCTTGGTGGTCTTGTTATCCACATATGCATTTCTTCCTTGGATATACAAAAGTAACATGTAAACAGTATACTCACCATCTCTACCATTGCTACCTGGAATTGTCATTTATTATCCCTTCTGGATAAATCTCTCATTATAAAAAGCCAAAAATTTGAGTGTTAACTCAAATACTGTCAATATGTCTACCTATATTGTTAATCATACTGATAAAGAATAAATTTTCTACGTAGCAAAAAGGAATTTCAAAGTGCTCACTTAATAATCAGGAGAAATGTTTCTAATGGTCATGAGAGTACTTTTAGTGTCCTAAGACAAAAATATGGCTTTTTTTTCCTTTGGTATTTTGAGACAGGGTTTCTCTGTGTAGCTCTGGCTATCCTGGAACTCACTCCGTAGACTAGGCTGGCCTCAAACTCAGAAATCCACCTGCCCCTGCCTCCCAAGTGCTGGGATTACAGGCGTACGCCACCACTGTCCGGCAAAATATGTCTTTTTAATACCCCTGTTTTCTAGAACTTTTGGCCTTTAAATATGTTTCAGTAAGTTGCTTGTTTTTCTTTTTTTCTTTTTTCTTTTCTTTTTCTTTTTTTTTTTTTTTTTTTTTTTTTTTTTTTTTTTTTTTTTTTTTTTTTTTTGAGACAGGGTTTCTTTGTGTAGCCCTGGCTGTCCTGGAACTCACTCTGTAGACCAGGCTGGCCTCGAACTCAGAAATCCACCTGCCCCTGCCTCCCAAGTGCTGGGATTACAGGCATACGCCACCACTGTCCGGCAAAATATGTCTTTTTAATACCCCTATTTTCTAGAACTTTTGGCCTTTAAATATGTTTCAGTAAGTTGCTTGTTTTTCTTTTTTTCTTTTTTTTTTCTTTTTTTTTTTTTTTGACAGGGTTTCTTTGTGTAGCCCTGGCTGTCCTGGAACTCACTCTGTAGACCAGGCTGGCCTCGAACTCAGAAATCCACCTGCCTCTGCCTCCCAAGTGCTGGGATTAAAGATGTGCGCCACCACCGCCCAGCTGTTTTTCTTTTTTTTTTTTTTTTCATTTTCTATATTCTTTGTTTACATTCAAAATGCTTTCCCCTTTCCCAGTTCCCCCTTCACCTTATGTCCCATAAGTCCTCTTCCCTCCGCCCATTCCCCAATCACTCCCTCCCATTTCGCTGTCCTGGTATTCCCCTACAATGCTGCATCAAACCTTTCTAGGACCAGGGCCCTCTCCTTTCTTCTTCTTGGGAATAATTTGATATGCTAACTTTGTCTTGAGTATTCAGAGCTTCTGAGCTAATTAATATCCACTTCTCTGTGATTGTATTTCATGTGTATTCTTTTGTGATTAGGTTACCCCACTTAGGATGATATTTTCCAGTTCCAACCATTTGCCTAAAAATTTCATGAATTCATTGTTTTTAATTGCTGAGTAGTATTCTATTGTATAAATATACCACATTTTTCTGTATCCATTCCTCCATTGAGAGACATCTGGGTTCTTTCCAGCTTCTGGCTATTATAAATAAGGCTGCTATGAACATAGTGGAGCATGTGTTCTTGTTGCATGCAGTGGAATCCTCTGGGTATATGCCCAGGAGTGGTATAGTAGGGTCCTCAGTAAGTGACATGCCCAGTTTTCTGAGGAACCGCCAGACTGATTTCCAGAGTGGTTGTACCATCTTGCAATCCCACCAGCAGTGGAGGAGTGATCATCATTCTCCACATCCTCACCACCTGCAGTTTCCTGAGTTTTTAAACTTAGCCATTCCAACTGGTGTTTGTTGAAATTTCAGGCTTGTTTTGATTAGCATTTCCCTAATGACTAATGATGTTGAAAATTTCTTAAGGTGTGTCTCAGCCATCCGAATTTCTTCAGGTGAAAAGTCTTTGTTTAGCTCTGTACCCCATTTTTAATAGGGTTATTTGGTTCTCAGGGAACTATCTTCTTGAGTTCTTTGTATATATTGGATATTAGCCCTCTGTCAGATGTAGGGTTGGTGAAGATCTTTTCCCAATTTGTTGGTTGTCATTTTGTCCTTCTGACAGTGTCCTTTGCCTTATAGAAACTTTGAAATTTTATGAGGTCCCATTTGTCAATTCTTGATCTTATAGCATAAGCTATTGGTGTTCTGTTCAGGAACTCTCCCCCTGTGCCCATGTCCTCAAGGGTCTTCCCCAGTTTCTTTTCTACTAGTTTCAGTGTGTCTGGTTTTATATGGAGGCCCTTGATCCACTTGGAGTTGAGCTTAGTACGAGGAGATAAGAGTGGATCAATTTGAATTCTTCTGCATGCTGACCTCCAGTTGAACCAGCACCATTTGTTGAAGAGGCTATCTTTTTTCCAGGATGGTTGTAGCTCCTTTATCAAAGATCAAGTGACCATAATTCTGTGGGTTCATTTCTGGGTCTTCAATTCTATTCCATTGATCTACTTGTCTGTCACTGCACCAATACCATACAGTTTTTTTTTTAACACAATTGCTCTGTAGTACTGCTTGAGGTCGGGGTATATTGATTCCCCCAGAAGTTCTTTTATAGTTGAGAATAGTTTTAGCTATCCTGGGCTTTTTGTTATTCCAGATGAATTTGAGAATTGCTCTTTCTATGAAGAATTGAGTTGGGATTTTGATGGGGATTGCATTGAATCTGTAGATTGCTTTTGGCAAGATGGCCATTTTAACTATATTAATCCTGCCAATCCAAGAGCATGGAAGATTTTTTCCATCTTCTGAGGTCTTCTTTGATTTCTTTCTTCAAAGACTTGAAGTTTCTGTCATACAGATCTTTCACTTGTTTGGTTAGAGTCACACCAAGATACTTTATATTGTTTGTGGCTATTGTGAAGGGTGTTATTTCCCTAACTTCTTTCTCAGCCTGCTTATCCTTTGAGTATAGGAAGGCTACTGATTTGCTTGAGTTGATTTTATAACCAGCCACTTTGTTGAAGTTGTTTATCAGTTGTAGGAGTTCTCTGGTGTAGTTTTTTGGGTCACTTAAGTATACTATCATATCATCTGCAAATAGTGATAATTTGATTTCTTTCTTTCCAGTTTGTATACCTTTGACCTCCTTTTGCTGTCTAATTGCTCTGGCTAAAACTTCAAGTACTATATTGAAAAGATAGGGAGAGAGAGGGCAGCCTTGTCTAGTCCCTGATTTTAGTGGGATTGTTTCAAATTTCCATTTATTTTGATGTTGGCTACTTGTTTGCTGTAAATTGCTTTTACTATGTTTAGGTATGGGCCCTGAATTACTGTTCTTTCCAAGACTTTTAGCATGAAAGGATGCTGAATTTTGTCAAATGCTTTTTCAGCATCTAATGAAATGATCATGTTTTTTTTTTCTTTGAGTTTGTTTATGTAGTGGATTGCATTGATGGATTTCTGTATATGGAACCATCCCTGCATCCCTACTTGATCATGGTGGATGATCTTTTTGATATGTTCTTGGATTTGGTGGGCAAGAATTTTATTTGGTATTTCTGCATCGATATTCATAAGCGAAATTGTCCTGAAGCTCTCTTTCTTTGTTGAATCTTTGTGTGGTTTTGGTATCAGGGTAATTGTGGCTTCGTAGAATGAGTTGAGTAGAGTTCCTTCTGTTTCTATTTTGTGGAATAATTTGAAGAATATTGGTATTAGGTCTTTTTTGAAGGCCTTCTTTGAACGTATGATAGAATTCTGCACTGAATCCATCTGGTCCTGTGCTTTGTTTTGAATGGAAGACTTTCTATGATCCCTTCTATTTCTTTAGGGGTTATGGGACTGTTTAGGTGATCTATTTGATCCTGAGTTAATTTTGGTATTTGGTATCTGTCTAGGAAATTGTCCATTTCCTCCAGATTTTCCAGCTGTGTTGAGTATAGACTTTTGTAGTAGGATGTGATAATTTTTTGGATTTCCTCCATTTCTGTTGTTACATCTCCCTTTTCATTTGTTAATTTGGATACTGTCTCTGTGCCCTTTGGTTAGTCTGTCTAAGGGATTATCTATCTTGTTGATTTTTTCAAAGAACCAGCTCCTGGTTTTGTTGATTCTTTGTATGGTTCTCTTTGTTTCTACTTGAATGAATTCAGTCCTGAGATTGATGATTTCCTGTCTTCTACTCGTCCTGGGTGAATTATCTTCTTTTTGTTCCAGGGCTTTCAGGTGTGCCCTTAAGCTGCTAGTGTATGCTGTCTCCAGTTTCTTTTTGGAGGCACTCAGGGTTATGAGTTTTCCTCTTAGCACTGCTTTCATTGTGTCCCATAGATTTGGGTAAGTTGTGCCTTCATTTTCATTAAATTCTAAAAAGTCTTTGATTTCTTTCTTTGTTTCTCCCTTGACCAAGTTAGAGTATTGTTCAGTTTCCATGTGTATGTGGGCTTTCCATGTGTATGTGGGCTTTCTGTTGTTTTGTTGCTATTGAAGACCACTTTTACGCCACACTGATCTGTTAGGAGGCATGGGATTAGTTTGATCTTATATTTGTTGAGGTCTTTTCTTTATGTAGGATTTAAAAAAATCCATCATTGATTTGTATTAATCATGTCAACATTTTATGAGTTAAATGCTGGTGGTCTAAGATACGATACTGTGATTATATTTAATGTTATTTGTGTGCTTGAAATCTGAGTGTTATGAACTATCCTCATGACTGTCCTCCCCCCACCCACCCACACACACATGCAGTGACTATGTGAAAGGATGTGTCAATCATTTTGATTGTGTGAATCATCCAGTGTATCATCATTATCACCTTACACTGCTTGAATATGTGTAATTTTTTATTTGTCAAATATCCTTCAGTAAAACTGAGAGAAGTAGCATCTCTCTGTAACATCTCATAAAATTGCCTTCTCCACTTACATATATTCAACACAAATTAATATTGTGCTGGCTAGTTTAGTGTCAACTTGACCCAGCTAGTGGTATCTGAAAGGAAAGAACCTTGACTGAGAAAATGCCTCCATAAGATTGGACTGTAGGCCAATTGATTGATGAGGGAAGATCCAGCCTATTGTGGGTGGAGCCATCACTGGACTGGTGGTCCTGGATTTTATAAGGAAGCAGACTGAGTAAGACATGGTGAACAAGCCAATAAGAAGCATCCCTCCATGGCCTCTACATCAGCTCCTGCCTCCTGTTTTGAGTTCTTGTCCCTAACTTCCTTTGATGACGAACAATAATATGGAAGTATAAGCCAAATAAACCCTTTCCTCCCCAACTTGCTTTTGATTATGGTGCTTTATCACAGCGATAGTAACCCTAACTAAGACAAATATTTTCTTTACCCATTTTCCTCTCAGTCACCTTCATATTTGTGTTGTATTACCTCTCCTTGGAATTCATTTTTCAAAACCTGAGGTTATAAACTTGAGTCATTAAAGCCAGCTAGTACTACTTTATTTTGAGACTAAAAGATTGGTCTAAAATCATGGATGCTTATTTCACAAACTGAGTCACAAACAAAAACAGTATAGATGAATCAAAGCTTTTATGAATTTTGAAAAAAAGTAACAGAATATTCATCATAGCAGCCATCCATGGCTTGAACAAATACTGAGACATAGCAAAGTGTTAATCATTCTTAGACATTCTAGGAACAAGAAAGCGATGTGATTTCCTCTGGAAACTCACAAATCTCAAATTATCAAGATTCTTAGCCCCAAATTAAGAGTTTTATAAATGCCACCTAATTCTTAATGAATCTTTTTCAGATTTATGTGTGTGTGTGTGTGTGTGTGTGTGTGTTGCACATGCACACGCATGTGCTTCAGGAAGCCATAAGAAAACATTCAATTAGAGTTATATATAGTCCTATGCCATTCAACTTAGGTGCTGGAATCAAACATGGGTCTTCTAAAAGAACAGCAAGTACTTTTAACTACTTAAGCCATCTCTTTACCTCCCAGTAAATGGATTCTTAAGATACTTCAAGAGCATCCAAAAGATGAGTGTCCCCATCCATTCTGTCTGCATTTCTCTCCACCTTCTGCTTTTTGGACTCCAATCAGAACAGCTCTTTAAAATCAGCATTCCAAGGCTTTTCTAGCCCAAACTTGCAGATTCTATAGTTCTCCTGTAAAACAGTTCCAAAGGCCTAAAAACCACATGATGGGATTATCATACTGGGGAACCCAACTTCTGGTAATATTTTCTATATTGGTTGTTTCATGTTACTTTAGCACAATATCTGAGTAAAATAGATGAGGCTTACCTTGGCAGTTGATACAGTATATCATGGTGGTGGAAACACAGTAGTAGGAACAAGAGGTAGCTATCACATTGCATCCAGTCAAGAAGTACAGAGGGATGAATGCCTGTATTCAACACTCGACTCGCATCATCAATTTTATTCAGCCTGAAAACACAGCCTAGGAACTGATACCTTCACCTTTAGAATGAGTCTTCCCTCTAAATTGACCTAATTTAGACAGTTACAAGCATGCTCATAGGCTCATTTTCAGGGACTCTAGATCCTATCAAGTTGACAACCAATATTAACCATCACACTATTCTGCATTGATTTATTACTAATAAGGTCTCATCTTGATTATTACTATATCTTAGAAAGCTGTCACTAGAAAGAAACCTTCATGACAGGTCTTGCTCTCATAAAACATTTGTTTCCTTCTCCAGAGAAAATAAGTAAATATACAATATCTGTCCATCCATCCAGTTATTAATTGAACAATCATTGTTTCCTAATATGTTGCAGTTTTATATATAAATTCCTATCAATAACATTTAAGAAATGAACATCATAAAAGTACTTCTCTCAAGAGTAAACAAAATACCATGAAGAATGATGACAAACTTCTGATTTAGAAGAGAGACTTAGAAACATAAATATAAAAAATAGATTATGAAGGACAGAGAAGTGCCGTGTTTTATTGCAATGTTTGTTTTCTTAACTCTTGTTTATTACAATGCAAACTAGTTTGTTCTGGGAAAACATAAATATTTTAAGACAGGAATATATATTTAATAACCAAACTAGAGTGAGTCTTAACCTTACACCTGTGTATTATCTAGAGACACGTTGAAAATCTGATCATCTTACTCTCCCTGCTCAACACTGTCTTTTTTTAATAAGGTTAAGGAGGTCACATACTTCGTTTCTTTCAAGATGTGCTGTGGTGTGCCTGGGGTTGGCACTTCAAATACCATCCAAGGTTTCATATCAACAGCAATCGTCCCAACCCAGCTTTCACGAGGAATTGAAAATAAGTCTTTTAAACATCATGCAAGGAATTATATTTTAAAGGAAGATTTTTAATGGATAAAAATAAAATAAAATCATAACCTTGACTTTCTGACTTCAATCTGCACACTTTTTATTCAAACTATGTCCCTTGGGTCTTTGTCTGCACAGAGGAGAATGTTTCCTTCCTCTACATGAGTAAGATGCCTGCATCTCTCCCTACTCCTAGCCCCAGTAGGATGTTGACTTGTGATCAACAGAGAGAAAAGATCGTGGAGAAATGGGCTATTTATCCACATGGCATGTTTCCTCATGAATGCCTTTTTGCTGGTCTGTAAGAAAAGTTTCCATGACAACCAAGCCACTAAAATTCACCCCCCACTAACTGACATGCTTCCCTCCCAATTGATCAGCTGAATATGTGTTAAAATTTCTTTGCCCAGACTGGATAATCTTCAGGGATTATTTGCCTGTTTATTTTTTATTGGCTGGACCCTTGGCCAGACCTTTTTAAATGGGCTTTTCTCTTTGATCATTTAGAAATATAATTTTAAACGAAACAGGATGAGTTTTAGACAACATTAGTCATTTCATAGGAAGTAAAATATGAACATGAATCTTCATTCTCCATAAAGGATGCATGGGTACTCTGCAAATGACTAAATTTTATGTTTGGTCCCTCTCCATGTCCCTGCCAAATTCTCTACCAGATGCTGGGTCCCAACAGCTTTTGTATTTAAGTCACTGTATTAAGGAAGAACCAACATCCTAGTAATTTAATAATCTTCTTGTTCTCAATTGTTTTATACACGAAGATAAGGAACTTTTGGTAAAATATTATTACATCCCAACTCTTAAGCTTCTGCCTATGAGAAAGACTAGATGAAAATGTGCTAAAATATTTATAACTATTATATTTAGCCAGTGCAAATATAGAAGTATTTCTGGCTAGAACTTTTTCAGTTTAATTTTTTCCCCTTCTAGTTACTTGGATGAATTTTTCTGGCTTGTATCTACCATGTTCAAGACACTGGATTATCCTTCAGGATCAGCTAATAAATCTCTGTTATATTTGGAAAGATGAGAAAAGTTGAACCAAGAAAAAAAAGCAACCAACCAGTGTTCACCTATCCAAGCATGCACATTCATAGGTATCAGACAGGCTGTGAGAAAGGGCAAACCCCCTTCTACTTCTCCAAAGGCAAGACTGACCTTGAGTTAACCTCCTTGTTCCTTTTTCTCAAACAAAACCTGATAATTGCCTAATATCATTATCACCATCATGTAGCTTAAAACGGCTCATGGTAGACAAGTTGTATGTAGCATGGAAAGATATGAATGAAACATAGATGCCTAGTGGGAAATCATGGCTTTGAGATTCCACAAATACTGAGATTCACAACTATGTATGTCCCAATGGGGACACAGAAGCTGTGCTCATGGTATTTACATACTGTCTTCATGAGGGATGAGGGTTCTGTGCCAGAGTTGCTACTATGCCTGTCTAATAAAAGTCTTCTTGCTTCATACCTAAGCTCCTGTCAAGCAGAGGGGCAGGAACAAGAGCAGGGGTGAGGTAGACAAGAAGTATAGTGCTACATGGCTCTCTACAATTGTTATCCCCATTAAAATGTTTATACAGTCTCTTCCTGGCCCTCTAGGATTTCTGATTAGACTAGTGCCACGATTAATCTATTTGCAGACAATATGAAGGGGACAGACTATTTTAGAAGTGTTGAAAGCAATTCCTCAATTTTATTTTCACTTGTTTAAGGCTGGTGGCCTAGAATGTGTGTTTGCTGAGAGATGTACTTATAATATACAATGAGATATACTGTGTACATGCATATCACCTTCCAAGATTGCAAGGTGGTATTTTTTTAATGTATAACTTCTGCATAAAGGAATAATAATTTGTCTTTTACAGTTGTACTAAAAATAAATGTTGTGGAGCAATCTGGTCCCATTATCAAAGCAATCTTCTGGCTATAGTGAGAAAGCTATGGGTCACACATGAAATCACTGGAATGCAAACAAAACTTTGTAGACATTCCCAGTCATGTGGTGGAATTGCCTCATTGCTACTGAGAACTGTTAGACGTTAGATTGTCAAATGTTTCAGGAGCAGATTGTTAAACACTATTCTAATTAAAAATTTAATTGCATAAAGTTGCAATTAAATAAATTATATTAAAACAAAGATTATAGACAACTCAAAATCTCCCCTCAGAAATGAAAGAGTCATTCCCCAGCTGTTGAATAACTAGTGGCAGTCTGCCTTGGCTATCAGCCCTCCTCTGGGAGAGCCTGGGTGGAACACAGCCCTCTCACCCAAGATCACATTCATGGGCAAGTATTATCAAATCTGGTGTGTAACTGTCTGGGCACTGACCATGGCTGGGTCTTCACACACAGATATTCATAGGATAGATGATGATTCCATGAGTCTGGGTAATAATCTAGCTCCTCTTTTGTCCAACCCATCTTCTAAAGAGCTTCCTCGTAATCCTCCTGCATGTTGATTTTTAGCTATGACAACAGCGAACCAAGCATGTTGCTCAGAAGTCCTCTGTGTTACAGAAACCAGAATCAACATTGGAAATAAGACATAATTGTTTTTCCATAAGTTATTACAGCTTGGAAGGACAAAAGTTCATCTGTTAAAATACTGGATAGAGACTGGAGAGATGCTTCAGAGGTTCAGGTCACTTGTTGCTTCTCCAAGTTTAATTTAATTCCAGGCACCTATATTAGGCTCTCAAGCACTTGTAACTCCAGACCCAGGGGATCTGGCACCCTCTCCTGGCTTCCATGCATATCTGCATGCATGCATCTGTGCATACACACACACACACACACACACACACACACACACACCATATCAAACACCAGCACACACACACACATACGGGCATATAAATGAAAATAAAAGAAGTCTTTAAAAGTATTTCAGGGATTAAGCCACCAACCAAGGAGTACACATGGCTCCAGCCACATATATAGCGAAGGATAGTTTTGTCAGACATCAGTGGCAGGAGAGATCCTTGGTCCTCTGGAGGCTCAATGCACCAGTATAGGGGAATGCTAGGGCAGTGAGACAGGAGTGGGTAGGTAGGTGGGTGTATGGAGGGAGGATGGTATAGGGGGTTTCTGGAGAGGAAACCAGGAAAGGGAATATTTGAAATGTAAATAAAGAAAATATCCAATAAAAAACATTTTAAAAAGTATTTTTACATAAAATTCTATGTAAACCTGGGAATATATTCCTCTAATTCCAGCACTGGGGAGGCTGAGTTCGAGGCCAGCCTGGTCTATAGAGTGAGTTCCAGGACAGCCAGGGCTACACAGAGAAACCCTGTCTCAAAAAAAAAAAACAAAAAAAACCCAAAACCAAAACCAAGAAATAGTCAATTCAGGCTAGCCTAGCTATAAAACAAGACCCTATCTCAGCTTATGGAACTTTCGGGGGGGGGGGTCCAAGAAAGGGAAAATCACTTGAAGTGTAAATAAAGAATATATCAAATTTTAAAAAAGACTCTATCTCAAGAGAGAAAGGATAGAAGATGTGGAGGAAAGAGAGAAGGAGGGAGAAATTGGTGAAGGAACATATATCTGCAAAGATTTTAAAGGACAATTTGGAGCTAACTAGTCACGGCACAGGTAAATTAAAACCACAGGTATATAGGCATCCCACCTACAAGGAACCACAGCTTCAATGCCAAATGACAATGAACACGTGATCACACTGTAAAGAATACAGTTTCTTCAAAGTACCTCTCAGGGTGAGGACAGGAGGAAGTGGCGTGGCATGCGAAGACGTTTCCCAAAGAGACTTGATGTGTTAACGACTCTGAACTTTATGTTAAAGGGAAAGAAAGGCAGGTGGAAAAGTCTGGCTTCCTTATGTTTTCTAAAAAGCTCTGGGGTAAGAAGAGCTGTGCTGAGAGTCTTGTGGAAGAGTGGGGGATAGGACTGAGCGAGCTGGAGGAGGAAAAGACACCACAAGAAAACCTACAGAGTCAGCTAACCTGGGTCCATGGGTCCCAGAGACTGAACCACCAGCCAAAGAGCATACATCAGCTGGAATTAGGCCCCTACATAGTCGTAGCAGATGTGCAGCTTGGTCTTCATGAAGGGTAGGGGCTATCTGACTCTGTTGCCTGACACTGGATCACCTTCCCCTAGCTGGACTGTCTGATGGGACCTCAGTGGGAGAGGCTGTTCCTAGTCCTTCTGTGACTTGATGTGCCAGGACAGGGTGGTACCCAGAGAAGGGGCTCCTCTTCTCTAGAGGAGGAGACAATGAGGGGAAGGATTTGTGAGGGGATTTGTGAGGAGAAGAGGAAGGTGGGTACCCCAGATGTAAGGTGAATAAATAAAATAACATCAACAATAATAATAATTTTAAAAAAGAGCTGTGAACAGAATGAGCATTTTTAACTGAATCTTTGAACTATTAAGGAATAGCAGGGGCAGAGTTCTGGCTTCCTCGGTCGGTCAAGAGTGGTGACCGCTCTTCCATAGGACTTCGGTCCCATTTCTAGTACCCACACATCAGCTCACTGGAACAATCAAATCCTAGTGGCTCAGATGCCCTTTTCTGGCCTCATTAGGTACTACATCCATGTGTTGGTCAGATTATAAAAAACAAGCCAAACATACATTACACATAAAATAAAATTAAAAATGAAATTTAAAGGAAGGAAGTAGTGGCCAGGTATAAAATAATATACCTACAACCAAGCACCGGAGAGACTGAGGTAGACAGATCACAAGTTTCAGGCTAGCAATGTGGCAGTGGGTTTGAGATGGGGAGACCAAAGCCAGAAACCAGTGAAGAAGCATCTATAGTTACTCTTGGTGCAGGTAAGGGACATTCAGCTCAACCCAAATTGAAATGAAATAAATTAAGAGGCTTAATTAAAATGAATTACCATTTTGGAGTTGGCACTGAACATATTTAGAACATGGAGTCAATAAGGGGGTAGGAGAATAAAAGAAGACTCGCATTTCTGATTTGAAAAAAAAAATAAAGACAGGAAAGACAAAATATGACAACCAGAAGAGGACATGGCAGTGATGTCTAGACATGTTGACTGACCTGTTTACAGGGCACACAAATGGATATTAAGTCAGGGGTCACATGAGTTTAAGATGGGCAAAGGACACACACATTAAGGGAGGTGTGGGGTGGGGGTGGGGTATGGAGCTGGAGATGGATAGGTAGTTGGGTGGATAGAGCACTTGTCTGTGAAGCCCGGGGTTCCATCCCCAGCACACATGTTTGTGATGTCAGCACTTGAGAAATGACAGGATCAGGAGTTCAAGGTCATCTTTGGCCACACAATGCATTTGAGGACAGCCTGGCACACACGAAACATGGTCTCAGAAGAAAAGGAAATACACAGACGTTTGCCTGTCTGACTGGTTTGTCTATCTATAGCATTTCTTACACTTTCAAGTCTCGAAAGTGTCCCATCAATCAGTTCTGAGACAGTGCGCGGCATTTCAAAGAAAAAAGCATTTAATGTCGGGCAGATCTAAGCGTGTACTCAACGCACTACACACTGGTATAAATCCTTAGACAAATTACATACAGCAAGTTCACACTCTGCAGGGTTTCCATGAGATTTCTCATGTAAAAGCATGCTGCGCACAGTAGGCCTCCTTCGGTGATTCTCTAGGGCCTGGCCCACCAGTTCATAAAAGACTCTGTACTGTTCCTAGCAATACTTTCGACTTCAGACTCCTAACACTCACAGATATTTTTCATGTACTCGATACAGATAAAATCCACCCACACCCACCCTCTCTACTACCTGGGCTGGCAGACTTTGTGGTCCTCTCCTGGCCTTAGTCATCTGATTTGCTTCCTTTCCATTCAGTGTGGCAGCAAACCATGAATTGTCCTCTGTCCATGTTTATTGCAAACAAGTAACCCTTATCTCCAATGGGCCTGCTTGGTTTTTATCTTAGTCAGTCCTGCAAAATTTTAATTATTTCATTTTATTTCCGTGACATTAACCTGTTAGACACAAAAAGCAAATTTGCTTTTCTCCCATTTCAAACGTTTTTTACCACTGGAAACAAGCCGGAGCCCTTTAAGTTGGTTTCGATTATAAAGTTTAGTGACCGCAACAACAACAAAAAATTTCTTGGCTGAAAAAACAGTGTTCCCTCTGGCGTTTCTTTACAAGGAGTTCAGTTAATGTCATTGCGGGATCTCAGTCTGAGGAAGCAGGTTTGTTGGTTCCAGAAGCCAGATCTTCAGTAGAGCAGCCAGGGAAGACATGGGCAAGCCTCATCCCAGAAGAACCAGGGCAGAGGGAGCGGGGAGGGAAGGGGGTGACTGGCTCCAGGCAAAGTCACTGGATGAGAACAGAAAGAGAACCTTGGCTTTCAAATTAGGTAAATAAAGCCAAACAAGAAATGAGTACCAAGACTACCTTCTGAGGAATGAAGATACTTAGTGTGATTCCACTGGGGAGAAGCGGGTCATTTTTCTTCACCTTTCTACAGTTCTCTGTGAGTAACATCCTAGAGAACCTATACAAGAGCCCGTAAAGCCTTCCCCAAGCCATGGCCACCATTTTCTTGTGTCAGCGCCTGCCTTACTCTTCCTTTCTCATCTCAAGCCTCTGCTTCTCTCTTGGCGCTCCATTTGCCATGTCTCACAACGCATCCCCAAATCACGTAGTTTTTTCTGTCTCTGCTTGATGGGACCTTCTGCCCACAAATTTCCTCAGTGGCTTATCCCACACCCGTGTTTCTCTCTGCCAATGAAGGCATCTCAACAAAAGCCAAGATGCTGGTTATCTGCCCCTTTCACAGAAGCCAGCCCAGGGCAGTGAAGGGGGAACGAGAACATTCTGAGCACAATCCAAATGCTGCATTCAATCTTACAGGTGTGTAAAGTCACAAAGCTGGCAGGAGGAAGGGCTTGGATTGATGGCCAATATCCATGGTCACTATTGTATATTAATTGTACAAGTAATGTATATCATGTACTGTAGTCTAACTCAATGTTTTGGCAAATCTCATTTACAAATTATACTTTTATGGTTTGACATCATTGATTTCTCCATGAAGAGTTGTCAACATCTCTTAGTCCGGCAATTATCACCCCAAATCTCTGCCTTTCTTGCCCATCCTAAATACAAAATGAGTATAAGCGACACGGTGGTGAGAACCACCTCCCAAACCTTTGTTCTCTAGGACAGAGCTAAAGGAGGCTTTGCTTTTCTCTCACATACATTGAAATATAATGCAGTTCGCGATGTTCACACTGGAGTGACATTTAGAAACCCCAAATCTGACCGGCAGTTTTAAAAATTTTTTATTAGGAAATAAATATCACTCTTCTGTGGTAAAGGGAAGAAAAATTCAAATGAAAAGGGCAGTGAATTTAATAATCATCCACATGAATAAGAGTGTCAGAAGGGGCCATGCTGGCCAGTGTGGTACACACTCACCTCTACCCTGACTAAATATGACCCCCACTTTAGACGTCAGCTGCGTGTTCAGCCAAAGACCTCACATTCTGTTTTTAAATGCCATGAGCTGGCAGAACCAAATACCCTGAAATAAAATCCTGAGTGGACTGGGCAAAGTCCATGTTCTGTGAGGTTTGAGATGTAGAAAGAGCTTCACATGGACCACAGTCAATTTTTTCAGGGACACAGAAAGAATGCTAGCTTTTCTTGTCTAGAAGATGTGTCTCTGAGAACAGAGCAGGGATAAGTCTCATGGTCATGACCTGTCAGCATTTGGATCTTAATAATCTCCCCAAAGCCCAAATGCTAAAGTCATAGACACTGGTCTGTAGCACTCCAGTGAGAGATAGGGTCCTATACAATAGCATGATGTCATTGGAGGAATGCCCTTGAAGTAGATATTGAAACCATGCACCCATCCCCTCTCTCTTCTTCTCAGCCACCACGTGTTTTGTTCCACCATGTTCTGTCTTACCACAAGCCCCAAAGCAACAAAGCCAAGCCTCCAAGAACTGAAACTTCTGGAACTGTGAGCCAAAATAAACCTTTCTTCCTTAGTTTAGATATTTTGTCACAGAACCCGAAAGTTGTCTCATAAAACTCCTTTTGAAACCCACTTTATTAAAATGATTATGGACTCTAGAATGAAAAAGATCTGAGTCTAAAAGGAGCTCTGCTCCCTCCTCTATTTGCAACCTAAGCAATGTGTTCTAATGTTGCTCTGCATCAGGAACTTCCTCTCTGAAGTATGTGAGTAAGTGTGAGACATTGTACTTCTAAAGACATTGTAGTTTGTGTGTAATAACTGCTGAGCCCCTCCACACCTTTAAGCACAAGTAATACCCTAATGTTACTAAGAGTCTTCCAGAATACAATAGAGAACTCAACATGTCACAAATGCTGACAAAATTGAGACATAAGGAAATTAAATAACATGGCCACTGCCCTTCAGAGAGTTGAGGAAAAAATTTTTTTCTTCATTTTGTGACCTGCTTTAGCTTGAATGTGAACTCTCTCCCATAGGTTCATATGTGTAACACTTGATCCAAGTTTATGGTTCTGCTAAGAGAGGTCATAAAGCCTTTAGAAGATGGAGCTTTGCTGTGCAGGGAAACATGTTTCTGAGGACAAAGCAGTGGTAGTATAGCTGGCTGTTAGGATTTGAATCTTAAATGTCATTACGGCTGTCCTTCAGGCTTTGCAGACCATCTCAACTTTCTGTCCTCGCTCCTGGGTATGGATACAATATAACCAGTAGTCTCCTGCTCCTATCACCATGCTTTGTCTGTCTGCTACAATATCCTCCCCACATTTCCTTATGTCTCCCCCTTATATATAATATGCATGATAGATTGTATCCATCTGGAACTATAGGCCACAATGAACCCTTTCTCCCTTAAAGCACTCTTCTCAGAATATTTTATCACAGCAAGAAAAAAGCAACCAAGACATCATTCCACCTGAGAATTTCTTCCAGTCCCAGGATGTCTGATCCCATGAACCCAGCTATAAATACAATTGATTAATGGTGCTGTGTTCCCATTGTTGTGGGTCTTCGGTCATTCAGAGATGTGTCAGTCTGACCATGAACAATTTTTTTTTAATTTTTATTTTCTATATACTATATAGAATATATCTTGGCACTGAGTCTACACCCTGATTTGGGATTCCCAAATGCAGTGCCTAGCTTCCTCAGTCCTAGGCTTTTAAAAGCAAAGAATGTAAAGAATGTAAAGGTCGACTCATGCAAAGCAAATTTTGTTTACAGAAGCAGAAACAGCCTTTACATTAACATACAAGACCAGGAAGTAACAAAACTAACATTTAGCAGTCTTTAATATTCTGAAGTCCAATTTTGCTTTATAGTCCTCTTAAGCACAGAAATGTTAAACTCTTAAACATAAAGTTAGCCATAAAGACCCTAGCTTTCTCCAGTGTTTCCTTGATGATCCCTCTTTGGTTGCATGTACACATATTTTTTTCCTTTTGAAATATTTTGTTTTTCTTCTCTTTGTGTGATATTTAGCAGAGCAGAATAGAATATGTATATTCCATGATATGTATATATTGATATTATATGTGTATATATGAATAGATAGATAGATAGATAGATAGATAGATAGATAGATAGATAGATAGGCAGACAGACAGCAGGTAGCAACTTTACTTTCTTCCCTAGCCTGAACATACTATAATCCAGAAGATAAAACCACCAGGGATTGGGAAAGGATCCATCACTCTAGGATGAAGAACAGAGGAAAAGCAATGAAGAAGGGCTGGAAGGCTGGGAATCTGTGATGTGCCCCATCTCCCATCCCATTTTCCTTTCTCTACTTCTGTATTCGCATCTGGAAAAATGATAGAATAAAGGCAGTTCAGTTAAACTCAAACTTCTGCCTCATAATCATCTAATAAACCTGTTTTGATGAATAGACTTTATTGTTTGGAGAAGTTTCCCTTTTACAGCAAAATGAAGTGGAAAGTGCAATGTTGTCATACATTCTCTCTGGGCACTCTCCCAAAACATCCACACAAGCATGGTGCATTGAACCCAGTTGTCTCTCAATGGAGGAATGGATACAGAAAATGTGGTATATTTACACAATGGAATACTACTCAGCAATTAAGAACAATGAATTCATGAAATTCCTAGGCAACTTGTTGGAAGTGGAAAATATCATCCTAAATGAGGTAACTCATTCACAAAAGAACACACATGGAATGCAGTCAATGATAAGTGGATATTAGCCCAGAAGCTCTGAATACCCAAGACACAACTCACATATCAAATCATTCCCAAGAAGAAGGATGGAGAGGGCCCCAGTCCTGGAAAGGCTTGATGCAGCATTGTAGGGCATTACCAGGACAGAGAAATGGGAGGGGATTGATTGGGAAACAGGCAGAGAGAAGAGGGCTTATGGGATTTATGTTGAGGGGGGAACCAGAAAAGAGAAAATCATTTGGAATGTAAACAAAAAATAGAGAAAATTAAAAAAAAATCTTGCCTCAGGGCACTACAGACAGCTAGCAGCTGGAGCCAGGTACGTGGACAGAGTCCGAGTCTAACTTAGAGACCAGGTCACCATAGAGAGCCAACAGAGGAGACCAGGGGACCATAAAGATCTAAGAGATAGCATCTAGGCAGACCAGGAGGAGACAGTGGGAGGCCAATTGGGTATCCAGCAGCAAGCCAGGAGGAGACTTGGTTCTGGCCCAGCAGAGCTGAGGAAGTAATTCAGAGACCAGTAGCGGAAACCTTCTAGGCTCCACCTTGGGAGAACAGACACCCTCTGCAACAGTAGCACCAAAGGCCAGGTTCACATGAGCTTCAAACACCAACCAGTAACAACAAGATCAACTAAATCCAGAGATAAACAGATGGCAAAAGACAAATGTAGGAACGTTACTAACAGAAATCAAGGCAATATGGCAGCATTTGAACCCAATTCTCCAACCACAGCAAGTCCTGGATAAACCAACACACCAGAAAAACAAGATTTGGATTTAAAAGCACTGGTCATGATGCTGCTAGAGGAACACAAAAAAGACATAAACAAAGCTCTTAAAGAAATGCAAGGGAAAGAAATGAATAGGTTAGAAACCCTTACAATTGAAACACAAAAATCACTTAAAGAATTCCAGGAGAATATGAGTCAACAGACAGAAGCCAATAAAGAGGAAATGAAAAAATCACTTAAAGAAATGCAGAAGAAATTGAGATACCATAGAAACCATTGACTCCACAGTCAAAGAAAATGCAAAATGCAAAAGGCTTATAACCCAAAACAGCCAGGAAATCCAGGACACAATGAGAAGACCAAACCTAACGATTATAGGGATGGACAAGAGTGAAGATCTACAATTTAAAGGGACAGAAAATATCTTCAACAAAATTATGGAAGAAAACTTCCCTAAACTAAAGAGAGAGATGCCCATGAATATACAAGAAGCCTACTGAATTCCAAACAGACTGGACCAGAACAGAAATACCTCCTGTCACAATAAAAATCAAAACCTCAAACGTACGAAACAAAAAAAGAATATTAAAGACAGTAAGAGAAAAAAGCCAAGTAACATATAAAAGAAGACCTATCAGAATCACACCAGACTTCTTACCAGAGACCGTGAAAGCCAGAAGATCATGGGTGGATCTCATACAGACTCTAAGAGAAAACAAATGTCAGCCAAGACTACTATACCCAGCAAAACTCTCAATCAACGTAGATGGAGAAATGAAAATATTCCATGACAAGGCCAAATTTACACAATATCTTTCCAATAATCCAGCCCTACAAAGGATAATAGGAGGAAAACTCAAATAAAAGGAGGGAAACTACACCCTGGAAAAAGCAAGATAGTAACCTTCCATCAAACTCAAAAGAAGATAACCACTCAAAAACAAAAATAACATAAAAAATGACAGGAAGAAATAATCACTATTCCTTAATATCTCTTAACATCAATGGACTCAATTCCACAATAAAAAGACATAGACTAACAGACTGTATATGGAAACAGGACCCTTCATTTTGCTGCATACAAGAAACACATTTCAGGGTCAAAGACAAACACTACCTTAGAGGAAAAGGCTGGAAGACAATTTTATAAGCAAATGGTCTCAGGATGTGAGCTGGGATAGCCATTCTAATATCAGATAATATTGACTTTCAACCTAAAGTCATCAAAAGAGACACAAAAGTTTACTTCTTGCTGGTTAAAGGAAAAAATCCACCAAAAGAACTCACAATTCTGAACAACTATGCTCCTAAGGGCACCCTCATTCGTAAAAGAAACTTTACTAAAGCTCAAAGCACACATTGCATCTAACAAAATAATTGTGGGAGACCTCAACACTCCACTATCCTCAATGGACCCATCAGGAAAACAGAAACTAAACAGGGACACAGGGAAATATATGGAGGCTTTGGACCAATTGGATTTAACAGATATATACAGAACATTTCATCCTAAAGCAAAAGAATATACCTTTTTCTCAGCACCTCATGGCACCTTCTCCAAAGTAGACCATATAATTGGTCACAAGACAGACTTCAACAAATATAAGAAGACCGAACAAATCCCATGCCTTCTATAGGATCACCATGGAGTAAGAGTGGTCTTCAATAGCAACAAAAACAACAGAAAGTCCACACACACATGGAGGCTGAACAATATTCGATACCTTAGTCAAAGAAGAAATAAAAAAGGAAATCAAAGACTTTTTAGAATTTAATGAAAATGAAGGCATAACATACCCATATCTATGGGACACAATGAAAGCAGTGCTAAGAGAAAAGCTTGTAGCCCTGAGCGCCTCCAAAAAGAAACAGGAGAGAGCATATACGAGCAACTTAATGGCACACTTGAAAGCTCTGGAACAAAAGAAGCTAATTCACCCAGGAGGAGTAGAAGACAGGAAATCATCAAACTCAGGGCTAAAATCAATCAAGTTCAAACAAAGAGAACCATACAAAGAATCAACAAAACCAGGAGCTGGTTCTTTGAGAAAATCCACAATATAGATAAACCCTTAGCCAGACTTACCAAAGGGCATAGAGACAGTATCAAAATTAACAAAATTCGAAATGAAAAGGGAGATATAACAACAGAAACTGAGGAAATTCAAAAAATCATCAGATCTCCTACAGCAAAAGCCTATACTCAACACAACTGGAAAATCTGGATGAAATGGACAATTTCATAGACAGATACCAAATACCAAAATTAAATCAGGATCAAATAGATGATCTAAACTGTCTCATAACCCCCAAAGAAATAGAAGGGGTCATAGAAAGTCTTCCAACCAAAAAGAGCACAGGACCAGATGGTTTTATTGCAGAATTCTATCAGACCTTCAAAGAAGACTTAATACCAATACTCCTCAAACTATTCCACAAAATAGAAACAGAAGGAATATTACCCAACTCATTCTATGAAGCGACAACTACCCTGATACCAAAACCACACAAAGATCAAACTAAGAAAGAGAACTTCAGACCAATTTCCCTTATGAACATGGATGCAAAAATACTCAATAAAATTCTTGCCAACTGAATCCAAGAACACATCAAAAGGATCATTCACCAGGATCAAGTTGGCTTCATCCCAGGGATGCAGGGATGGTTCAATATAGGAAAATCCATCAATGTAATCCACTACATAAACAAACTCAAAGAGAAAAACCACATGGTCATCTCATTGGATGCCGAAAAAGCATTTGACAAAATTCAACATCCTTTCATGCTAAAAGTCTTGGAAAGAACAGGAATTCAAGGCCCATACCTAAACATAGTAAAAGCAATATCCAGCAGACCGATAGCCAACATCAAAGTAAATGGACAGAAACTTGAAGCAATTCCACTAAAATCAGGGACTAGACATGGCTGCCCCCTCTCACCATATCTTTTCAATATAGTACTTGAGGTACTAGCTAGATCAATTCGACAACACAAGGAAGTCAAAGGGATACAAATTGGAAAGGAGGAAGTCAAACTATCACTATTTGCAGATGATATGATAGTATATTTAAGGGACCCAAAAAAACTACACCAGAGAACTCCTACAACTGATAAAGAACTTCAGCAAAGTGGCTGGTTATAAAATCAACTCAAGCAAATCAGTAGCCTTCCTATACTCAAAGGATAAGCAGGCTGACTAAGAAATTAGGGAAATGACACCCTTCACAATAGCCACAAACAATATAAAGTATCTTGGTGTGACTCTAACCAAACAAGTGAAAGATTTGTATGACAAGAACTTCAGGTCTATGAAGAAGGAAATGGAAGAAGACCTCAGAAAATGGAAAAATATTCCATGCTCATGGATGGGCAGGATTAATATAATTAAAATAGCCATCTTGCCAAAAGCAATATACAGATTCAATGCAATCCCCATCAAAAATCTCAACTCAGTTCTTCATAGAGTTAGAAAGAGCAATTCTCAAATTCATCTGGAATAACAAAAAAACAAAAAAAACAACAAAAAAAAAACAGAAAAACAGGATAGCTAAAACTATTATCAACAGTAAAAGAACTTCTGGGGGAGTCAGTATCCTCGACCTCAAGCAATACTACAGAGCAGTAGTGTTAAAAAACTGAATGGTATTGGTACAGTGGCAGGAAGGTGGATCAATGGAATAGGACTGAAGACCCAGAATTAAACCAACACATCTATGGCCAATTGATCTTCAACAAAGGAGCTGAAAACATCCAGTGGAAAAAAGATAGCCTTTTCAACAAATGGTGCTGGTTCAACTGGAGGTCAACATGCAGAAGAATGAGAATTGACCCACTCTTATCTCCTTGTACTAAGCTCAACTCCAAGTGGATCAAGGATCTCCACATAAAACCAGACACACTAAAACTAATAGAAAAGAAACTGGGGAAGACCCTTGACGACACTGGCTCAGGGGGAAAGCTCCTGAACAGAACATCAATAGCTTATGCTCTAAGATCAAGAATAGACAAATGGGACCTCATAAAATTACAAAGTTTCTGTAAGGCAAAAGACACTATCAAAAGGACAAATCGGCAACCAACAAATTGGGAAAAGATCTTCACCAACCCTACATCTGACAGAGGGCTAATATCCAATGTATACAAAGAACTCAAGAAGTTAGACCCCAGAAAACCAAATAACCCTATCAAAAATTGGGGTACAGAGCTAAACAAAGACTTTTCACCTGAAGAAATCCGGATGGCTGAGAAGCACCTTAAAAAATGTTCAACATCATTAGTCATTAGAGAAAGAAAAATCAAAACATCCCTGAGATTTTGCCTCACACCAGTCAGAATGGCTCAGATTAAAAACTCAGGAAATAGCAGGTGTTGGGTAGGATGTGGAGAAAGAGGAAGACTCTTCCACTGCTGGTGGGACTGCAAGCTGGTACAACCACTCTGGAAATCAGTCTGGCAGTTCCTCAGAAAACTGGACATGATACTTACATAAGACCCAGTCATACCACTCCTGGACAGCATGCAATAAGGATACATGCTCCACTATGTTCATAGCAGCCTTATTTATAATAGTTAGAAGCTGGAAAAAACCCAGATGTCCCTCAACAGAAGAATGGATACAAAAAATGTGGTATATCTACACAATGGAGTACTATTCAACCATTAGAAACAATGAAATCATGAAATTCGTAGACAAATGGTTGGAGCTGGAGAGCATCATACTAAGTGAGATAACCCAGTCTCAAAAGAATATCCATGGTATGCACTCACTGATAAGTGGATATTAGCCTTGAATCTTGGGACACCAAAGACACAATCCACATACCAAATGATGTCCAACAAGAAGGAAGGAGTGGACCCTGGTTCTGGAAAGGCTCAAAGCATCAGTGTAGGGGAATAACAGAACAGGGAGGTGGGAAGGGGTGGGTGGGGGAACAGGGGGATGTCAAAGGACATGTGGGACCTTTGGGGGGCAGGGAACTGGGAAAATGAAAATGAAATGTAAATAAAGAATATCCAATAAAAATGCAAAAAAAGAAAATAAAAAATAAAAATAAAAATAAATTTAAAAAACTAACATTGACATATTTTATTTGTCAATCAACCCAATCATGGGTTACATTATGGTCCACTCTTTGTGCTTTGAATTCTGTAAATTGGGACAAACATATGGTGACATGTTTCAATGACAGTGTGTAGAGAGCCTTATTGGGGTACTATGCCACCTGGCAGGAACTTGACATTGACCAGTATGAAATTCCTCTCCCAGCCTTTGTGCAGGAACTCCTCTGTTAACCATAATCCCCTCCACCTAGGGTGGAGTGCTCAGAGGAAGGTAAAGCTCTTTGTTTTTCAAGGACCTGCAGTTTCCTGAGAAACACTAGCCACCTTCAGAGCAAGCAAACTGGTTCTGTGGAGAAGTTTCCAGTCTTTGAGGGAAGGGTTTTCCTCTGCCTATATATTTGGAGTTCTTCATTAAACTTTGAGTCCTTGAATAGCAGGTGTTGTCTTGATATCAATCTCTTTTTGCCACCTTCCCAAATATCCCCAGCTTCCCTTCCAGGTAACCTGTTCAATGTAACTGTCCACAGTTACATAGTGGTGTCATATAGAGAATTTGCACAGCCCTAAAACTCCTCTTCCTATGCCTTCATCTCTCCCTTTATCCAAACCACTGGAGCCACTGGGCCGGCTTTACCCTATATTCCTTTCCCAAATGTTCTACCTTTCCCAAAATGTTGTACATTCATATATACATACATACATATGTATGTATATATGTATATATGTATATATGAATGTATAACACACACACACGCATATATATATATATATATTGATGGATCTTTTCAGATGTGTTCCTTTCACATTTTCTGAACAAAATTCCATGCCTTGACAACTTGTCTTTATATA
Organism: Apodemus agrarius; assembly: GCA_964023405.1. Taxonomy (NCBI): domain Eukaryota; kingdom Metazoa; phylum Chordata; class Mammalia; order Rodentia; family Muridae; genus Apodemus; species Apodemus agrarius. The sequence goes on from OZ030024.1 coordinate 34,127,676, forward strand.
GCACTGAGCAATGTTCACCACAATAGTGTTTGTAGAACTCACTGTGTAATGCAGGACTTGTGATCTTGTTGCCTTCCATGAATTTTTTTTAATAGAAAAGAAAGGAAAAAAAGCTAACTCAGGGACACTGAGATGGCCTCAGTATGTAGAAGTGCTTGCTGCCAAGCCCGACAATCTGAGTTCACTCTCCAGAACCCACACGATGGGAGCAGAGAATGGACTTCTACAAATTGTCTCTGACCTCCACACTCAGGCCAAGCCTATGACGTACCTATGACAATGTACCATATGAACATTTCCCCCATTCCCAGAACTTTCTCCATGAACGTGGCTGATGTAATTGTTGGTGATACACTATTACACTGTAGATTGTCTATTCTCCTTTATGTTGCTTGCACATACCTAATTTCCTTTTTAAGTTGTTTGCTTTCTGATATTTCTGTATTTACAGACTTGAACAAGATTATAAGTAATACTTAATAAAGTAAGGATTTAGAAAGTTATCTTAGTTACAGTTCTATTGTTATGAAGAGACACCATGACTAAAGCCACTTTTATAAGAAAGCATTTAATTGGAGATTTGTGTACAGTTTCTGAGACTTTGCCCATTATCATCATGGCAGGGAACTTGTCAGTGGGCAAGCAGACAGGCATGGTGCCTGAGAAGCAGGGGAGAGCTACATCCTGGTCCATGGCTAGCAGGCAGAGTGAGGATATGGGGGTGGAGGGGCATGGTTTGAGCTTTGAAACCTCAAAGCACACCCAGAGTACCACATCTTCTCCATCAAGGCCACATCTCCTAAACCTTTCCAACAGTCTACCAACTGGAAACCAAACATGCACATATATGAGCCTGTGGGGGCCACAATCTCATTCAAAGTACCACAGGTGTCTTCATAAAAATCCCCAGTCAACTTGAGCCATTACCAAGGACATTTGTTATCTTTCACAAACTGATGGTTGCTGAAGGCAACTCCTACATATGTCAATGAATACAGATAAGTCAAACTGATGCCAAATTCGTGTCTTTACCCCAACTACTCAGTGTTCATGGAACTGGTAGGTGCCAGAAGAGAAACAGTAACCCAGTTACAAGCCATTCTATCGGCAATGATGATTTGAATATATGATATGCTGGCACAATAGTGACATAAATGTTGTAGAACTAACCAGGCACTATCTGATCCATTTAAGACCCACTCCACGAGGTGAAACCCATGCCTGACACTGCTCAGATGGCCAAGAATCTGAGACTCACCAGGCCATGGGCCTAAGGGAAATTTTTTTCTGCTAAAGGAATATATAAATAAAATGACTCCTAATAACATTCTTCTATAACAACAGAACAGTGTCTTTTTCAGCCATCATCCGACTCACAATCTCATTCAAACAACCACAGGTGTCTTCATAAAAACCCCCAGTCAACTTGAGCCATTACCAAGGACATTTGTTATCTTCTACAAACTGTTGGTTGCTGAAGAGGAGCTCCATCCTGAAGTAGATGGAAATTACAACAAAGACTCATGATTCAACAATGTGCAGAGGTGTTCTGTTCAGGAACTCTCCCCCCCTGTGCCCATGTCCTCCAGGGTCTTCCCAAGTTTCTTTTCTAATAGTTTCAGTGTGTCTGGTTTTATGTGGAGGTCCTTGATCCACTTGGAGTTGATCTTAGTGCAAGGAGATAAGAGTGGGTCAATTTGCATTCTTCTGCATGTTGACCTCCAGTTGAACCAGCATCATTTGTTGAAAAGGCTATCTTTTTTCCACTGGATGGTTGTGGCTCCTTTATCAAAGATCAAGTGACCATAAGTCTGTGGGTTAATTTCTGGGTCTTCAATCCTATTCCATTGATCTACTTGCCTGTTGCTGTACCAATACCATGCAGTTTTTAACACAATTTCTCTGTAGTACTGCTTGAGGTCAGGGATATTGATTGACAAATGGGACCTCATAAAATTACAAGGTTTCTGTAAGGCAAAGGACACTATCAGAAGGACAAAATGGCAACCAACAAAGTGGGAAAAGATCTTCACCAACCCCACATCCGACAGAGGGCTAATATCCAATATATACAAAGAACTCAAGAAATTAGACCCCAAAGAACCAAATAACCCTATCAAAAAATGGGGTACAGAGCTAAACAAAGAATTTTCACCAGAAGAAATTTGGATGGCCAAGAAACACCTTAAGAGATGTTCAACATCATTAGTCATCAGGGAAATGCAAATCAAAACAACCCTGAGATTCCACCTCACACTAGTCAGAATGGCTAAGATTAAAAACTCAAGAGACAACAAGTGCTGGCGAGGATGTGGAGAAAAAGGAACACTCGTCCACTGTTGGTGGGATTGCAAAATGGTAAAACCACTCTGGAAAGCAGTTTGGCGGTTCCTCAGAAAATTGGACATGCCACTTCCAGAGGACCCTGTCATACCACTCCTGGGCATATACCCAGAGGATTCCCCTACATACAATAAAGACACATGCTCCACTATGTTTATAGCAGCCTTGTTTATAATAGCCAGAAATTGGAAGGAGCCCAAATATCTCTCAAAGGAGGAATGGATACAGAAAATGTGGTATATTTATACAATGGAATACTACTCAGCAATTAAAAATAATGAATTCATGCAATTTGTAGGTAAATGGTTAGATCTGGAAAATATCATCCTAAGTGAGTTAGCCCAATCACAAAAGAATACACATGAAATGCAATCACTGATAAGTGGATATTAATGAGCCCAGAAGCCCTAAATACTCAAGGCACAATTAGCAAGTCAAATGATTCCCAAGAAAAAGAAAGGAGAGGACCTTGGGCCTGTAATGATTGGATCCAGGTTTATAGACCCAGAACAGAGAAACCGTGGGGGGAGGGGGAATGATTGGGGAATAGTTGGGGGGGAGAGGAATTATGGGACGTATGGTGGGGGGGAACTGGGAAAGGGGAAAGCCTTTGGAATGTAAACATAGAATATAGAAAATAAAAAATTTTTAAAAAAGTGAAAAAAAATGTGCAGAGCGCGAGAGACCTTGGAGTACACAATCCTTAATGGAATGTCTTCATCAAATTCCTACCCTCAAGGCTCAAGCAGAAGAAGATGCAGAAAGATTGTAGGGAAAAGTGGGACTGAAAGATACCGAGGAAATTATGCCTTACAAACACAATAAAGACAAGGCCTGTACAGGTTCAAGCTACTTGGGGTGTCCCAACCCTGAAAGAGGAACAGAACAGAAGTCCCACCTCTAACCCAGAAGCTATCTCCAACTGACAACCAAACAGTTGCAAAGGAAAAAACAGTTTTCTCTAACGGAGTCTTACTGGGTATGGTAGTTTGAATAAAAAATGGCCCTCATAGGCTCATAGAGAATGGCGATATTTGAAAGATTAAGATTTGTGTCCTTGTTGTAGTAGGTAGGGCCTTGTTAGAGGAAGTGTGTCACTTGGGTACAGCACTGAGATTTTGAATACTCAATCTAGGCCATGTCACTCTCTTCCAGACTGTCAATCTATGGGTGGTGGCGGTACACATCTTTAATCCAAGCACTTGGGAGGCAGAGGCAGGCACATTTCTGAGTTCGAGGCTAGCTACAGAGTGAGTTCCAGGACAGCCAGGGCTACACAGAGAAACCCCGTCTCAAAGAAAAACAAAAGCAAAAACAAAAACAAAACCAAAACAGACTGTGAATCTAGATGTAGAACTCTTAGTGCTTTCTCTAACACCACATCTGTCTGCAGACCGCCATATTTGCCACCACGACAGTAAGGACTAAACCTCTGAACCTTTAAGCCAATCCCAATTAAATGTTTCTCCTATTAAAAGTTGGTATGGTCGTGGTGTCTCTTTACAGCAATAGAAACTTTAAGACACTGGGTATAGAAAGCATACTTAAAGTCAGGCCCCATACCAATGCATGGTGGTATTTCAGAGATATTTTTCTCATTTTGCTTTCTTTGAGCTCTCTCTCTTTTTTTTTTTTTTTTTTTTTTTTTTTTTTTTTTTTTTTACTTTATGGGACTTTTGCCTATATAGTATGGTTTCTGCTTATGTATTTTATAGTGTGTGTGTGTGTGTGTGTGTGTGTGTGTGTGTGTGTATGTGTGTGTGTGTACATGTGTACATGTATGCACATGTGCTTGTGTGTTTTTGTATGTGTATGGATTTTTCCTGCTTTTTCTTTTTCTTGTTTGTTTATTTTGGTTTGGTTTTATTCTGATTAATTTTTTTATTTGCCTGCTTGTTTTCTAAAGAGAGAAGAACAGCCTGGAAGTAGATGGTTGAGGAAGGAAAGAGGCTCTGGGGGGATGGGAGCGGGCAATGGAAACATGATCAGAATATATTATATGGAAAAAGAATTACCATAACTAAAAAAAAAATGTAAGGGGTCTGGAGAAATAGTTCACCCATTAAGAGCATGTGTTGCTCTTGCAAAGCACCTGGGTTCAGTTCTGAGCATGCACACAGAAGCTCACAACTGTCTGCAGCTCCGTCCCAGAGGATCTAATTCCTTCTTCTGGTATTCAGAGGCACTGAGCACAAAAGGTGCATATCCATGATGCACATGCATACAGTCAAAATATTCATCCATGTGAAAAATAAAAATAAGCTAGGAATAAAGACAGATGTGGTAGAAATTAGCTTTAGTTCGTATACTTACACACAAACACAAAAATAAATAGGTGAATAAATAAGTAACTAAATATTAAATAAATAAAATGTTAAAGAAACAAAGGCCAACTAAGATTTCCTGCATAAAAACTTTTCCTTTTTTAATAAGCTCCTCCGTGTAGTTCTACTGTATATCTAGGCTATGTAGATTTTTAAGATTGCAATATTTTTCCTAAACTTAAAAAGCAAGGGCATCAGGGGGTGCTTTAATCAGTACAGTGATTGCATTATAATCATGAGAACTTGGATTTGATTCCCAGAATCCATATATTTTATAAGATATGATGACACATGATTACAATCCCAGTTCCAGACAGGTAGGCAGAAGCAGATGCCAGAGGCTTGCTGGATGGCCAGCCAAGCCTACTACCTACTTGATGTGTTCTAGACCAGTGAGATATCCGTCTCATACAAGCAAGATGGGTGGCACTTGAAGGACAGTGGAGGTGGTCTTGTATCCATATACATGTGTATACATGCCTGTGCACAAGTACCTACACACACACACACACACACACACACACACACACACACACAAATACAAATTGCAAATCTCCCTATCTTTAAGTTGATTCTTAACCTTTGAAAAAAAGTGGGTAGTGTGGTGGTAGTAGTGGTTGTTGTTGTTGTTTAGAAGTAGATATGTTTGTGTGGTGCTCAGAATCCCCTCCTCCTTCATGAGTTCTGGTAGAGGGAGAACATAGAAGAATCTGAAGAGGGCAGCTGCTCCCAAGAGGCAAGTTTTGCTTTCACCTCTTGATGAGTTGAAGGAAGAAGTTTAAAGTCAGGACAAACCAGTGTTTTCAGGAAATTTGCTAAGATACCTGATTTCCTCATTTTTTCCATGTTGTAAAAAGGTAAGAAATTGCCTTTTCAATTTTGTTCTACAGAAAGTAATATGCCGTGATTTAAAAGTAAAGAAACCAAAGCCAGAGACATAGAGCAAGATGACAATTGAGATTACAGTCAGCCTGATGCCTACCCAAGTGCCTATCTTCCTGTTCTACTGTCTTGCCCACCCCACTTCAGATTATTGGGACTGTAGAGCCAAAAATCATGTGTGGCTTCTATCCCATTGTCACCTGAGCACTTGCCAAACCCAGAAGCACAGTAAGTAATTCTTGAATTGTATCTCCTATCCAACTTGCTTAACTTCTGAGAATGGACACATTTTGAGTATTAAGGCTATGGATGTAAATTGTATCTTAAATATTTGTTCAAGCAGATTGGGCAGGCTCTTTTGGAGAGGTTAAATGTAATAAGAAATTGAGGGGGATACCCCCACAATTTCAAATGTTTTTGTGTGATTCTCAATTTGGTTATAGCTTAAATCTTAGACAGAGATATCTCTTAAAGCTACAGGTAATTCTGCACAGCTTGTTAAACCCCAAATTTATAATGACACTAGGCTATGGTGGCTTCATACCTGAGCCCAGCATAACACACCTTTTGTCAAGGAGAGCCAGGTTAATGGTGCCTGTGATTTATCAGCCCTCCCGATGACCATGGGTCTCCTTCTACTAAGCCCCAACCAGATTTATTGCTTTTTTAAGAGTAAGCATCAATTTCCTCATGTTAAAAAAGTTGCCAATGAATAAAGAACAGGGTATCCCTTCAAACTAAAGAGTGTGTTTCTTTATAAATCCTCTCCAAGGGCTCCTAATGACATACAGCTCATATTGTACGCACAGAATCAACCTCATCTGCCCCTGGGCCTTCTCAATCTACAAACACTTTAGATATTTGGGGTGTGCATTAATTCTGTCTTCCACTCACTGTCTTGTAGTTCCAAAGAGCTAGTAGCTCAGTGCTAATGAGGTCAAAGTCCCAGGTTTGATTTCTCGTGAGAACAAATGAAAATCCCTCTCTTGTTTAGCGTTATAAATATCACTGAACCTTGCCAGCTCTGACTATTTTTCTCCCCTGAACAAATCCTTGTGGAGAAAAGAAGCAATCATTTCATTGTCTGGTTCTCAATGTACTCTCTATAAAATGAGAATAATGAACTGGTATTATTCATCTTTCCCTGTACAGGGTTAGGATTCAAGTCTGATGTAGTCCCCAGGCTCATATTTGGAGTCCTTGTGACTATATTTTGAAGGCGGTGAAGTCTTGAGATGAGGCTGGGCTGATGGAAGAGGGTCACTGGGGTGACCTTCAAGGTCTATAGCTGCCTCTGTTTCTGACTTGCTTCCTAATCGGCCACGGTGCGAGCAGAGCAGCTGCCTTCAGCACACTTTTCCAGCTGCCACTGGTCCAAAAAGAATTCCTGTCACTTCCGCCTCCCCCGGCCTGAAAGACTGAATCCTCATGAAACCATGAACTAAATTAAGCCTTCCTCCCTGAAGTTGTTTCCGTCGGGTACTTTGTCACAGCGGTGAGAAAAATGACTAATACGAACAAAGAGAAACCTAAGGGATGAAGGTCTAAGAATGTGTGCATACATTATAGAGACAAGAACGAGAGAAAAGACAGGGGCACGCACAGAAGCAGAGAGGGAAGGAAGAAGGTACAGAGAAAGGAAGGGGTGAATGATGGACTGATTAGCTTTTCTGTCATTGCACAACAAAACTAACAAAAGCAACTTAAGAAAAGAAGGGTGTGGTTTTTTTTTCTTGCAGTCCACTGCTGTGGGAAAGCCGTTGCAGAAGTGTGAGGCAGCGGCTTGCACTGTGTCCCATTTGCTGGGCAGAGTGACAAATGTTTGGCTCAGCTCACTTTCTCTTTGTCACACACTCAAGGATCCCGCCCATGGAATGACATCACCATATTAGGGTGGGTCTTCCCAAACTACTTAGCCTGATCCAAATAACCCCTTATAGATAAACCCAGAGTTTCATTTCCATGATTCTATTATTCAAGTTGGGACCAAAGAGTCGGCCATTGTGGTTAAAAGCCTTTGCAGCATTTCCAGAGTTCCTGGGTTCAATTCCAAGCACCTGCACAGCATCCCACAGCCATCTGTAACTCTCATTCCATGGGATAGGATTCAAAACCTTCTTCTGGTTCTTGTGGCCATAAGGCACATGCGTGGTGCACAAACATACTCACATTCATAAAACATCTTAAAAATCAATTTAAAAAGATAATTTCACTGAGTTGATAACCAGGATTTGTTATCACATATCTTCCTGATTCCCACTAATGATTGTGGTCTCTTGTTTCTCATTGTTTGGTGTGTATACACCATTTATGATGGTAACACCTTAATACTTTTCTCATGAGGCCACCTCTTTTTCGATTGGTGTTTGGCGTAATTAAATGTATTTCTTGATTTCAGCATGGCGATCACAGCCTCCAGTGATCACCTTAAGCCTTGTTTTTGGCCACAGGAATTGTTTCAGGATTGGGATGAGCCCACATCGCCTCTTTGCTGAAAACCAATCCCACCTCTTTTCTGAGGAAGCATGTACTTGGAAAGTGGGCAGCTAGCTAGAGTTTTGGAAGTGTTCTGAGTTCCAAGCCCACCATGGAAATGGATCTGCACCATTTAAGGATCCTGAAAACTGGCCTCTTTGGCAGCTACATCTAAGGCTAATATTTCCACCACCCCCTTAAGTTCCTTTTTCATTTAAAGCCCATTTAAAGTTGAGTTTCTCCCTGAGAAACTGGAAGGGACTTGATAATCACAGTACAGACAGTATGAGAAGGACTCAAAAATGGAAGACCTGTCATGCTATGTGGGGAGATGGGGTAAGAAATGATAAAGTTGCACACAGGGCTCATTTAAATCCTGACTCTTCTAATGACTAGTGTTATGATTAGTACTGAATGAATTCTATTATTTCCTTTGCATATGTAAAATGGGGGAGACATCCTTCACCTGTGCTGAATGACATGCAGGATTACTAACTTAAAAGGGACAAAGAGTGTGCACATTGGCTGCACAGTCCATTCCTTGCTTCCTGCATTGCCAATTAGCTCTCTAATACCCAGAAATGAGAAGGAATCCAACACGTTCTCAGTGAGAGTGCCCTTGAGGCTGTCAGCATGCATGCAGATTCCAGGTTCCATTCTCCATTCGCTGGAGCTCGCCGCTGTGTGACTAACTAGATTACTATCTCCAACCAGCTGCAGTTATTGTTTCATCGTCCATAAAACACAGGAGCTTTTTATAACCACGAGTATGGAAGATGCAGCCAGGTGGTGTTCTGAGACAGACACAAAAGCACAGGAGAAAGCCCAGCAAGGTGGATACAAACAATCCTGTACCAGGCTTCTCTCAAGAAGCTTTGGAAAGACAAGACTCGGTTAAGAAATGCCCAGGGCCTTCATCTTTTACTGTTTTTATTTGGTTTTATTTTATTAATATGTTTCAGTGGAAATAGAATTACATCATTTCCCCCTTTCTTTCCTCCCTCCAGCCCTTCCAAAATTACACTCCCTCATATTTATAGCCTGTAAAGTCCATTTTTGTTGTCCCAATGTATATAGTTTCTTTGTTGAGCACTAATACCCAAAATTGAAAGCAAATCTTGAAACAACTCCATAATGAAATGGTTAAGAGAGAATAAGAGAGACATAAATAAAGGTTATAAAACAAAATGAAATGAATACAAAATATCACACACACACACACACACACACACACACACACACACGAATTAGTGCAAGTAAAGCAAGGCACTCTGACTAAAATCAGTGGATTGCATCAATGGTTCTATGCTAATTGTCTTCTTTCATTGACATCTTGGGAGATGTGACCAGGAGAAAACAGAGGAGCTAGAGTCTATGTTTTGTGTTTTATGGCAGAGGCAGACATGTCTCTATGAATTCACAGCCAGCCTGATCCATATAACAAAGTCCAGGACTGCCAGGGCTATAGAAACCCTATGGCAAACACCTCTCCGCACCCCCCCCAAATAATTTAAGAATAATATCAGAAGATGTATCCTGTCTAACAGAGTCCAGGGTGATCTGAGGTCTCCAAACTGTCTAATCTTAACTGAACACACACTCCCACCCAGTAGAATGCTGTTTGTCTCTAGCTATTTCTCCTGTGGAAATTTTCTTCCTCTGACTTTTACAGGACCAGTTCCTTCTTGTCATTCAGTTCACCTTCTCAGCAAGGCCTCTCTTGTTCACAGAAGGAACCACTAAGCCACTTTGCCATACTCTCTCTACTAATTGGCATTGAAGTATTCATTCTGTGGCATTTGTTCAGTATTTACCCTGTGGTATTTACTTCTTCCAGCTGGAAAATAGGTTCTTTTAAATGATTTAGGGGTGTGTGTGTGTGTGTGTGTGTGTGTGTGTGTGTGTGTGATATGTGTGGGTATTGTTAGAGGCCAGAAGAGTGTAACAGTGCCCTAGACATTTTAGCATGACATATATCATATTAGAGACACCATTTTGATCTTAAAATCCCCTTGATATGGGTCTCAATACTTGCCAAAATGGTAACAAAGAAGATGTCCCTAAAGGTGCTAACCTTGCTTTCTGGCTTCTGTACTTAAGTTTCTTGCTATGTGCAGTGTGCCAGCAAGGATGTGGTCCTTGAGCATAAACAAGAAAGAACTGTGATGCCCAGGGCTACAAGACCTGGGCAAGTTCCCAGTACAGTCACTGGCCAGCAGTAAAGACTTTCCTTTGAGCTTTAAAGGTATTCATGTGGTAATCTTCGGGCTCCTTACCTTGAAACATTTTGGAAACTTCAGCAAGATCTCAATAGACTAAAACACTAGGACACTGGAGGTCTTGGATCTCTTCCAGGTCAATAGTGCAGAAAATGGAAAGCTCTTAGGAGGCAGAGCACCCTGTGGCATTCCAAGGTCTCACAATCTTCTCCTGCCTCTAGTTCTACCGCCCCAGAGACTTCCATCTCTCCCACCCTGAAATGGGAAGTTATAGAAAATCACCAGAGTCTGTCACCTCCATTGTTAAGTCTGTGTATGGATCCTTCTGAAGAGGACATATAGGAGTAGCTGGATGCAGTCCAATTCCAGTGTTCAAGATCCATATGAGATGTCATCTTATACCCTGACTAAATCTGTGTGGGACCACCTTCATTTGTCTTTACTGTTTGTCTGTGTGTCTTTCTGTGTGTTTCTATAAGTTCTGTTCGTTGTTGAAATGAGTCTGAAAATAAGAGGTAAGAGTGACCCAATACACCATTGAAGTGCATGCTAAACACTTCAAGGAGAGGTTTTTGCATGACAATGGATATGGTATCCACTTCTTGCCCAGCAAACTCCAGACATTCTATGAATCAATTGTGCCTCTTTTGGAGTCAGGTAGCCCAGTGAAGGATCTCTAGACCCTCAGATGATTCAGGTTGAATGGAACATTAACTGGAGACCCTGACTACACTGTCCAGTTTTTGCTTATTGGCCAGTGGCTTTTTCTGATATAAGGCCCATACCCCTAGCTTAAGTCCTACACCCTCTTGGAGACCCAAATCCTCTTGAATTGGCCAGGTCACTCAAAGAAATCCAAACTTCCTCCTGTTTTCATAGTCCTACTGGAAGAATTTAACTTCCCCCTCTTCATGCCCCAGTGTGGTCCCTGGCTACAACCAGGAAAGGAAAAATACTTCCCCCAGCACACTGTGAGGGATAGTCTCTTTCACCTCAGGCCCACTCTCTTCTTCACATACAATGAAGTGGTTCTGGCTATAGGGCTCTGGGAAGAATTGGGGAGGCACAAATCCTCCATTTAAGGGGGGTCCTTTGTATGCCTGAGATTCAGAGTCCCCTTCTACCCCTTACATGGTTTATATTTCCTTTTATCCAATTATCTGCATAATTGGAAAATTCAGAACCTATCATTCTCAGGAAAACCTCGGGCTTTCATTAGTCTTCTCCAGACGGTATTTGACACCAGCTGACCTTGGAAGATTGCCACCAGCCTCTGGCCACACTCTTCACAGCAGAGGAGAGAAAGAGGATCCAGCTTGAAAGTAGGAAAGCCACCCTTGAGCAGGTGGAGGACAGATGGAGGGCAATGCAACCCAGATAGAGTGGATTTTTCTCCTCTCCCCGACCTGACTGGGGACTGTCCCCAAGACTGACCAAGGTAAGGAGGCTCTGGACAATTTTCACTGGGTCATTTTTGGAGGATTGAGGTCAGCTGCTAGAAAACCTACCAATCTGTCTATGGTTGCAAGAGTCCTAAGAATCCTCCTCTGGATTTCTCTGTGAAACTTACCAGGTAGCCACCCCCATGGATCCAGATGTGCCAGAAAACCAGCAAACAACCAATATTGCTTTTGTTGTAGAGTCTACCCTAGACATCAGGAAGAAACTTCAGCAATTAGAAGGTTTTAAGGGCATAGATAGGTCCCAATTATTGGAGATTGCTCAAAAGGTTTACAATAACTTTGTAGAAGAAAAGCAAAACAAACCCTTGTGGTAGTGGTTATGCTCAAAGGGGAAAAAAGAGGCTAGGAAAGGACCAACATGTTTATTGTAAGCAAAAAGGACACTGGAAGGATGAATGTCAGATTGGAAGAGGAAAAAAAAAAGAATTCCTTATCCTTTACTTGGGTGAGAACTGACACGAACAAGGCTCCACTGCACTGAGACCCCAGGAATCCAGGATAACATTAAAGGAAGAGTAAAGCTTATTAAATTCCTGGTTAACATGGGAGTAGTCCATTCAGTTGTGACAGAGATGCTCAGACCATCTCAAGAGACACCCTTCCAAGTAGCAACTGGACAGACTGCTCTTTCCCTGGATGACCTCTCCGGTGGTGGGCTTGAGAGAAGGTACTGTGACCCACTCCTCTTTAGTCATGCCAGACTGCTTCTATCCCATAACTTATTACAAAACTCATTGAGGATTTAGTACAGTCAGAGACCAACCTAACAGTTGACATTCCCCTCTCCCTGGATCAGGCCCATTGTTATCTATATCACTTACAGGACATTTCTGACCTACACAATATTCAAGAAATGTTTGAAATCACAGTGTGTCAGGCAGACCCAAGTCTTGGACTTGCTTAACAGCAAAAGAATGGATTCTCAGAGTATCTCATCATTTCAGGCCAATATTTTCTTTGAACCTTTTATATCTCTGTCTTTAAAAATAAAATAAAGGTGATGTACTGACATTCTCATTTTCAAGTCCCTGGTGGGTTGCATTGTCACAGTCACCTGGGGTTATCAAGTTGTTTCCTTCACAATTGTTGTCCAGATGAGGTGCAGCACAAACTATCATATGATCACACCTCTCCCCACACAACAGAGCTGTCTCATTCTTGAGGACAGAAGAATGGCTGGGTATTGATTTCTACATGAGCAATAGTGTTTATCTCTTGTGCTTACAGCCTAAGAGCCTTGGATATCTCAGGAATTTTTCTAGGGTAAGGCACCCACCTTCCTTTAGACTGAAAATGTATGCTCCCATGGTTTCTCTAATAAGTGGTGGGAAGCATCACCTATGAACTGAACAGCTAGCTATTACTGAGGGTGGGGTGAAGAGGTATCCTGTGTATATTAAGCCCCATGTCCTCACTTATAAGAAATCGACAGAATTAGCCAGGGCTCACCAGTTAGATCGAATTTGAGAAGAGAGTGGATTGTAATCTCTAAAATACATGTATTCCCAAGACTTAACGTGAGACATTTCATTCTGTTCTTTAACAGAGCCCCCCAAGAAGTCCTATACAAGCATCTACCCATTTTAGTGATGAGAACACTCAAGGAAGCATTTAGGAAGTGGAACCTTCTGCTCCTCATTCTTTAGTGTTTTGCAAACAGCTTTTATCTTCATAAAACCAACTTAAAATATTTGCCCCTGAAATGAAGATTTATTTCAAACTACTCAGACTTTTATTTCATTCTGTCCAAGCCAACTTCAACTTATATGATGAATTCTCCTTAGATGGCTCAGCCACCAAGGTTGATGACCTGAGTTCAATTCCTGAGAGCTTTTCACACTTGTCATAAATTATAAGCCAACTTTAAATCATATTTGTCCATGGTCCTGGGGACAGTCTGAACAGTTAAATTCCCCATCCAAAAACCCAGTCATTTCCCCCAGATCCAGAGAAATATGTACCAATTTCTCCCAATACTGAGAGTGTCAGGAAGCTTTCTCATGAATAATTTCACATGGAGTCAAGAATAACAAATCATTTTTAATGTTGCTTGTCTATATTTCTCCATGTCCCCATGTTATTGAGCTTTTCCAACTCTCTCATGTAAATACTGGTATCTTGTTTAACAGAAGAGTAAGTGAAATTGATGAGCATAGTATATGTAAAATTACATGAGATGGAACACAGGAGGAAGGGCAGGTGGGGATATCAGCAGCCTTGGGACCTCTTGTCCCCTTGTCATGCTGCAGAGACAAAGAGGCTGAAAGGGAAGTGCCTGTGGTCAACTTTTCCCCTCCTGTAAATACATGCCAAGCATCTGTTGTATGTCAGACACTAGACTACTCACTGGGTCCCCCACCTGCCAAAGCGACACACTACATGTAAACTCTACTGACATCATCTCTGTGACCAATACCTGAAGAGAGCAATAAGCAAGAATGAATTGCTATTTGGGTGTATGTTTTTAGAAATGCTAGTCCAGTTGAGAAGGTGAGGAGGTGTAGAACTGCTTGTCTGTGGCAGCCAAGAAAAGGAAAGATGGCAGAGCAGAGAAAGGGCAGGGGAGGGGGGGAAAGAGGAAGAACTGTGCTGGCGGCTTTTCTCTTTACCTGCTCTGATTCCATTTGGTTCCTAGTCTGTGGTGTGGTACTGTCCACATTCAGAGTTTCTCCTTCTTCTGGACACACACTCACACCAGAGATTGCATTCCCAGACTTCTAGGCCCTTCTTGGTCCAACCAAATTGACAGTCAGGATTCACTAGAGAGGTGACCCAATGGCTAAGAACACTTGTGTCTTTTGCAAGAGATCCAAGAACAGTTGCTCGCACCTATGTCAGGCAGCCCATAATCTCCTGTAACTCTATCTCCAGGGGACCTGATACCTCTTCTGAATGCCACAAGTACCCATAATCTTGTGTGCATAATCAAACAAAAAAGTAAAAATTGTTAAATAAAAAACAAATCCTTAAAACACATATATAAATAGCATTATGTGAACACTAGTTTGTGTACAATTTGTATTCCTTGGTCTCTACTGGCCCATATGCTCATGCATGTGCATGCATACACACAGAGGTGTGTGAAATAAGGGCTTTTTACATACCCTAAATGAGAAGCAACATCTGTAGTCATAAACTTCTTTGTCTTTTTGTTCCAAGGTGCTAGCTGTTTAACCTGACTCACCACTCATCCCTTTGCTCTGCTGAAATGAAGTCATAGCAGCCTGGGGTTTCTATAATTCCCTGCACATCAGCTGTATCTTAATTGCTTTTTCTTTTTCTCAGGAGAGCAGAGTAGAATGCAAGATAGTATTCTGTTGTTATTATAGGATAACCATGAATCCATAGGTAATTATTTGCAAACTCCAATGGTTTACCTAGGAATAGCAACAAATTTCTTGTGACACATCTCAGAGAGAAAGAGATATTGAGATACCATATCGTAGCAAACTTATTATCAACATGGATCTTGTTTTATGAGATTTCTGCTCGAGGGAAAGGATTAACTTACTAATTCATCAAAATCCACATATCCTCAATCATGAAACTATATATTAAACGTGCAGGCTACTAGCTTAGAAATTAATGCAACTTTTAGTATAAGGTGTTTAAATTCTTCTTCGGTTTAGCAACAGTAACAATGCATGAGTCGGAAATGGGCTTCCAAATAGGAAGGAGATAAAGAAATCAGGAGGTGTAGAAAATCTTCCTCCAACCTTGCAGGCTTGATTTTTTGCCAGCCTTATATATGATCACAAGAGTCGCAGTTACTAAGGTTCTCCAAAGTTCCTCTTTATCTAGTCCCCAGCATGAGAGAATTAAAACTCTTGAATACGATAAGGAAGTTAGTACTTTTGTTAAACTTAAGAGATGTGCCTCAGCTGTAAAACCGTAGAACTCACATGACTGAACCATACTCCCTGCATGAAATAGAATCTAATTCATACTTTTTCAGAGAAGATTCTTTAACTTAGGGACCACTTATGGTGGTATAAGCAGAGTATTAGGAACAGATCAAAGATGGGCAACAAGAAACTATAATAATAAGAGAGCATTAATAGACCCTAAAGCCAAAGCTAGGATGGTCCAGGAACTTGGTAAGAACTGAAGTCACAAAGGAGAGGTCTACAGAGGACTGGGCATCAGATCATCAAGACTGAGAGGAGTCAGAAAAGGGAGCTGCAAACTATTTTTACCACCACACTCCTGTACACTGCCAGTGTGTCTTGCTGGTGAGAAAGGTCCAAAGTATGTGATCTGAATGATGTTTTCTTCACAGGTCAACCCTGCAGAATGCAGAACAGGGCAGAAAGGACCAAAGAATAGAGGCAGGGGCGCAAATGAACACCAACAGTGAAATGGAGCCATTTTCCATCACCCTTCCTTAGAGTCTTCTTGCTGTGGCTGCTTCCTCAAGTTTATTCACATGTCCTTCTTCATGTGTATAGCTTCTCTTCCTCTTTAAAGGCCCACTTAAACACTGTCTCTGAAGGAGACCATTGGAAACTCCAATTGCAGAGTTGTGATCTATAATGTCTAATGTAGTATCCCTCAAAACAAGATAAAGTGGAGACAAATTGGATTTCCCAAAGTCCTTCTGAGCGGTACTAGTTGTGTGGATAAAATCCAAAGGCACTAATCAGTTAAAACCAGGGGTCACTAGATTGCCTTTTAAGAAAGATCTGGCTAACTGCAGGATAACTTATTTTCAGGGGGGATAACATTTCAGGTCAGTGACAAATCCTTCAGGACAAAAAAGGAGAGCCTCCTTTACTATCCCTCCTGCCCCTCAACTCAGCTCTCTTGCAAGTACCTGATGTATTGTCCCAGCTGTCTACCTGGTGGCTTCAAATGGATAGTTTGATGACATGACTAAAGACACCTGAGCTTTGGCTATGTTTGCTATATACTGCTTTAATATGCTGCCCTTCCCTGTGGTTACAGAATAGCACAGTTGACTCAAATGCAGATTTGTGGAGCCCAGTCCCAGTGGATATACCTAAAAAACAGTTCCCATAACTAAAGTTCAAGGAACATTGCAGAAGATGAGATAGAAAGACCAGAAGAGCCAGGGGAGCAGGGAACTAGCTCCTAGTAAAGTCAGAAGCTACATCCATAAAGCCTTACACACAAGACTGTATAACATAAGCTGAACAAAGTCAAGATCAATAGAAATGCCAAAAGGGAAAAGGGTTTTTCCCCCTTTTGCAAAGTAAAACCCCACAAGGTCTTAACAGTACACAAAGAACTACAGGCAACCAAGGAATGCAAGAAGGAGAAATAGCCTTCCCCATGGAAGAGCACACCAATTGGTTATCCAATTGAGAGGCCAAACCCACTCCATCTTGGAATAGGCATCCAAGTTAAAAGAAAAAAAAAAAGGCCTGAGAACTTGACCCATGATAAAACCCAGGTACCAGGAAGGACCCCATGGCTTGTCCTTGACTAGAATTACTCCCTAACTACTTCCTAGCAACAGTTAATCAAAGATCAGTATGATCGGTTCAGATGTACTTTCAGACTGTTTGTGGTTTTATATGGTCTCGCTCCAAAGCACCCACCTATTGGCTTACAATGGTCATTCAATTAGATGTTTGCCAGAATGAACAACCCCTCACTTGCTCCCATTCTTCATAAAACCTTGTCCCAATAAGAATTCAAGGCTGCTTCACCAAACCACGCTGTGGTCCAGCAGTGAATAAGCCCAAATTCAAGTTTATAATAAAGAGACCCTAATATGATTGCATTAGGCTCCTAGTTGGTCTTTTGGGCTCACAAACAAGACACAACACACATACATTTAACATTGTACAGCTAGAGCAGGTTATATTTAGAAATATATAGATGCATGTAACAACCATTAATGAAAACGGAGGCCATGAATTTGAAAGGAGAGGAGTATATGGGGGGGAGTGAAAGGAGAAATGATGTAATCAAATAATAAGCTCAAAATAAATAACTACATAGATATAGGTATGCCAACTGTAATGGTGTCTTCCATAGTCCAATAATGTAAGATAAGATTCAGGCTTATTTCATGTGTAATATTTAATTCACTAGCAGGAAACTATGAGCTAGGTCTTCAAAAATAATCCTGAACCTGGCATACTGGCATGCATCCTTAATCCTAGCACTTGGGAAGAGTCAGAGGTGGGTAAATCTCTAGGCATTCAAGGCCAATCTGGTCTACATGAGAAGTTCTGGGCTAACCAGAGAGACTTTGATGTGTGTGTGTGTGTGTGTGTGTGTGTGTGTGTGTGTGTGTGTGTGAGAGAGAGAGAGAGAGAGAGAGAGAGAGAGAGAGAGAAGACATAGGGAAACATCAGGAGTTATGTGTGTGTTTTGATTATAGTGATGATATCACAATCCAAATGCATCAAGTCATATAACTATCTAGTTTCTGTATACTACTTACATTTCAGTAAAGCATGTCTGTATAGTGAGTTTCAAGACAGCTACAGTTCAAGACCTTGAGATCCTGTCTTGAAAATAAAAAGTTAAATTGAATAGATAACTCCTCACACATACACACACAGTCAAAGAGGAGGGTGAGGTTGCAGCTTATTCTATTAGATGTGTATACAGATGAGATGCTATTTTCAATTTCCAGTTGAATTTTTAAGTATCTTCGTTCTACGGGGGACCTTGACTAATCATAGTACTGCTAAAGGAGAACATGAGAACTTTTTAAATCCCGGAAGTCCTCTGACAACCATCGTGATAGACTCCTGGCTGACTCTAAATCTACTCAAGAGCTACGTTTTTCTAAATGCTGTCAGATGCATTTGCACAGAAGGGGAGACGCTCTTTCCAGCGATAGGTGGCTCATCCATATGCATGTGTGCACCAGGCCTACCACTTCTAATCCAAATCTTGAGATTAGAGATTCTGAATGCTTGCATGAGCTGGCAGGAGAGAATGAAAGATAGTGCAATTTACAGTTTAAAAGCAAAAGGCTCACAATTTTACAAGTCTATTTAAAGAGGTCCCGAAACCAAGCAACTCATATGTCCATCATAAAGGCACAGCTATAAAACAATACACACTATTAAACACTTCCCTTGAACAAACCCAGGAAAATTAAAGGAAGCTGAGGAAGAAAGAGATGCCATGTTAAATGGCTTTTTTTTTTTTTTTTTGTAGCACAGTAAGGCAACTACAGTTTCATCTGTGTCCAAAGAAAAGGCCATTTCCCAAACTCAAAGGAATTCTAACAAAGAAAAAATATACTTAGTTTCCAAGGCAGTTCTGTTTTTTTTTGTTTGTTTGTTTGTTTTGTTTTTTTATGCTGGCAATATATAGCCCCATACCAAGGCTACTTTTAAAAGAAATTTTCTTTTATTGGCTCATCTTTGGAGGAGGCATCTAGAGTTCTGATCAGAAGGCTAGCTGCAGGTGGAAATGTGGATGGAAGTCCTGTTTGGTATGTTGTAAACATGCCGTCTTCGAACCCAAAAGTCTGGAGGATGTCACGCTGAAGAGTACCATGCGCATCTTTTCTTCTTCCATTTTGTCCCACAATTGAGTCCATGCTGATACCATTTCCCATTTCCCTGGAAAGAAATTAAAAGTCAGAAACAATTTAAATTATTTGAATTCTTTCCCATGAGAAGAATTTGTATACCTCAGAAATGAGTGGGTTCTTTGACGGGGAATGTGCTTATTTGCTGTTGACAGCTTTTTAGTGAAAAAGATAGAAATCAGATTGAATTTCGACAGTGAGAAATTGAGAGCTTGTTCTGCCAGCAGGAGGCTGGGGCCTCTGATTTTACCTCCGCCAAACAGAGATGAACCAAGAATATAATCTGCCTACTTTTCGAAAACAAAACATAAAAATTCTCCATGTAGCTGGCTTCAAAGTAAGAAAAATTGCACGCAGCACCAACTCTGTTCTATCCATCTTGGATTTAATATAATGGTTAGACTGTATTCAAAAGCAGATACAATAGATTCCAAATTCCATTATACTCTCTTTTCTGAACTTTTCATTTGAACAATGAAGTCCACAGTAACCCCATAAAACTCCTCTAAACCAAAGGGCTGACAATCCCTGAATACCAAACTGTTTCTAACACACAAAATTAAATGATATTCTACACAAAATATGGGATATCAAGGATACATTTTGGCAGGAGAAGTGATGTTTAGACAGCCTTCCTTGGGCTCCAGGGAGCTCTTAATTGTATATAATAAACCTAAACAGAGAACACTTGCTTTATAATAGATATGAAATTTGGCTTTGGTGAGTCTATCGGATTCTTCAAACAATCCATTGTCTGGTATTCAGACCTCAGACAGCAGCTATGTTTATAAATTTCTCATGCCAAATGAAGCCAGAGGGGAGAAGCCTGATATTAGTTTGTGATGGATGTGGAAGGGAATTTCGCTAACAGAGATTTGAGCAGCAGGGATGTCTCTCCCTAATACTATGGCTCTATGAGTGGCATCGCAGAATGGAATGGGATAAATATTATTGAAGAATCAAAATAGAGTTCCATTGGGTAACATCACTTGCAAAGAAAATAATAACCACAACAGTCACTGTGACCAACAGACAGGATCATATCCACGAAACAACATGAACAAAGGAAGCGTGGTATGTTAAACAGGCACTCGTCACAATTATAGGACAATAGAGAAAAGGGACTATATAGCTACTGAGAAATGCAGAAGTTTTATGTGATAGGAAAAGGAAAATTGTTACAGTTTATAATATAGCCTGTTTTAGCAAAACTCAACCAGCCGTGAGTTTCAACAATTTAAAAATAAACTTCCTCTGTGTTCTTTTCAGAAAGTTGTTCACTGGACCAATGAGTTCAAGAGCACCCCCTGCTTTCTCTTCTATTAGGTTCAGAATATCTGGTTTTATATTAAGGTTTTTGATCCACATGGAGTTGAGTTTTGTGCAGGGTGCTAAGTATGGCTCTATTCGAATTCTGGATAAATATGCATCCATCCCACTTCACCAACACCATTTGTTGAAGATGCTTTGTCTCATTGTATACTTCTGGCTTCTTTATTATAGGTGTGTAGATTTATGTCTGGGTCAATTCTATTCCATTGATCACTGTATCTGTCATGCCAATACCGTGCTACTTTTATTATGATAGTTCTGTAGTACAATCTGAAGTCAGGGATGGTGATACAGATCTGTAGGATTGTTTTAGTCACGGGCAGGGGTGGGGAGGGATTTGACATTTCAGCTCAGGTCACACCCAGTATCACTCTCTTTTCCTGCTGCCTGAGGATTTGAATATAGAACTCTCAGCTAGCTGTCCAGCACCATGTCTTCCTGCATGCCACCATGCTTCATGCTGTGATGATATTGGACTAAACCTGTGAACTGTAAGCCAGTTCTAACTAAATGTTCTCCTTTATAAGAGTTGCTGTGCTCATAGCATCTATTCATAGCAATGAAACCCTACTTAAATGATAGAAATAAATAAAAATAAAATAATTCCAAATACACTGTCTCATAGGATATACTTAGTTTCTGTATTCTAATTACACGTCAATAAAGATTATTTAAAATATAGTATGGATACACAAGGAAGTATTACTCCACCTTAAAGAAGAATGAAATCACGTCCTTTGCAGGAAAGTGTATGGAACAGGAAAGTGGCATGGTAAATATGTAAAGTGAAATAAGACAGAAAAACAAATTCTACATGGTTTCTACATTTCATCAGCATTTAAACAAAGACATGAAGGGGGAAGTACTTGGGGAGCAGAAGGTGCCAATGAAAGAAAGAAGAAAATATAAGAAATGTAACTGTGATCACAGGGATGTAATTGTGAGGTGATTGTGATCACAGGGATGTCATGGTGAGATGATAGTGATGACAGAGATGTCATGATGAGGCTGATTGTGATCACAGGGATGTCATGGTGAGGCTGATTGTGATCACAGGGATGTCATGGTTAGGTGATTGTGATCACAGGGATGTCATGGTGGAGTTGATTGGGATCACAGGGATGTAATGGTGAGGTGATTGTGATCACAGGGATGTGATGGTGAGGCTGATTGTGATCACAGAGATGTAATGGTGAGCTGATTGTGATCACAGAAATGTCATGGTGAGCTGATTGTGATCACAGCGATATGGTAAGCTAATTGTGAACACAGAGATGTGATGGTGAGGTAATTGTGATCACAGAAATGTCATGGTGAACTGATCGGCATCACAGATATGATGATGGGGCTGATTGTGATCATAGGACTTTATATACATCTATGAGAATGTAGAGATGCAACCCATCATTCTGCACACATAATATATGCAAATGATGTCTTGTAAAGCTGTGTTAAAAGATAGTTACTACCTTTATGCTAATTTGAAATATTTGATAAAATGAAAAATTTTAGGTAATAAGATTTAACTAGTTTAAAATTTAAACTTATTATTAAATGAAATTTATTAGCATTTCCAAAGCAATATTCTAGCTCAGGTGTTCTCTTGCCTAGTGAATTTTTCAAAGTAGTAAAGGAAAAAATAACCTTACTCTTCTATAACATCTTTCACAGAAAAGAAAATAACAGGAAAATATATTATACAAGGATTAGCTTAATACAGAAACTTGATGAAAAATATCTATATTTTATGAATACTGGCAAAAATTCTGGAAATAATAAAATTCATTAATATATAAGAAAATGTATTACATCCAAATCACATTTCTTCTAAACAAACAAGATTCATTACTGAAAATCCATCGTGAGTCACCAAATCAAGAAATAAAATGGAGGGCAAAACCTAGGACCAGTTTTAATCAATGGAAAAATGCACCCAAGAAACTTGTCGGCCTTTTCATTAACTCTAAATAATATGCTTAACAATTTAGGAACATAATTGACCTCTTTAACCTGATAAATCATATTCTCATACTTAATATTTTTGTATGTAAAAGCTTTATATTACATGAGAAATGTTAAAATATCTCCCAATACCAATGCCATTGTAAAAATGTATCCCTGAAAACTTTATGTTTATCTCCAATTCAATTCTATTTAAAGTGAGACTTGTGGTCAGGCTATTGGAGCAAAGCACTCAAAAATTGTATCAGTTTCCCCCCCCCCAAAAAAAGGCAGAGTTTGCTCACTCCACCAAGTGAGGTGGTGGTATATCCTTTCTATAAGAAAAGGTCCCGGGCCTGGAAAGATTATTCAGCAGTTACGAGTGCTTGCAGCTCTTACAGAGGACCCTGCATTCTATCTCCAGCACCCACATTAGGTGGTTTACAATTGCCTACAACTGGCTCCAGTGTATATAATGCATACTTCTGGCCTCCACTGGCACCCACATGCAAGTAGAATACACATACATACATACACACACACACACACACACACACACACACACACACACACCTATAAAAATTTTTAATACTATAAGAAAAGGGCTATGATGCTGAAGAGATGATTCAGTGGTTAAAAACACTTGCTCCTGTTGCAGAAGATTCAAGCTGAGTTTCCAGGACCCATGTGGAGCAACTCACAAGGATGTCTACCTGGGATCCTATGGCCTCTCTGGCCTCTGAAGGTACCCACGCTCAAGTGACATAGCCACACACAGATGCAGACACATATATACACATGATTAAAAGCAAAAGAAATCGTTTTAAAAAGGAAAACAATCCTCACTACGCATTAAATTTGCTTCAATCTGGATTTCTTAACCTCCAGAACTCACCCATAAATGTTTACTCTTTATAAACTATCTCAAAGAATCCTGTAACCAAAGTAGTTCATGGGATGAGTAACTGCAGTGTCGTTGTAACTTATTGCGAAGCAATGGCTGCCTTCCTGTGAATGGCTCCCATCTGCCCTTGGCTCCCCTGCTTTGTTTTTTCCATCTCCTCTTAAATGAATGAATACTGATTGGATCACCTCTAACCCTTATCTCAATACTATCTTGGCACCAATGGATGAAGCATGCACACATGGGTGGATATATTAATAAAACAAATATTTGCCACTTTAATAAGAAGGCCAATAATTAGAATAAACATTATCCTAAGAAATATACGCAGTCCCTCAAGTCCAAGTCAGCAACCATAATTGTGAAAAATTTTATAAAAAATATATTAGTCACCTTATTTTTTCCTTTTATTGGAAGTAGATTTTTTTTTCACATAATATCTCCTGATTACGGTTTCTCTTCCCTCTTCTCCTACCATCTCCTGCCCATCCCCCCATCTGTATCCACCCACTTTCTGTCTGTCATTAGGAAACTAACACACCTCTATGGGAAAATAATAAAATAAATATAATAACACAAAACAAAACTTAACATACATGAACTAGACAAAACAAACACACAGAAAGAAAAGAGCCCAAGAGAAGGCACAAGAAACAGACCCGCTCAGTTGCACACTCAGGAATCCCATAAGAGCAGTACACTGGAAGCCATAATATCTACAAAAAGGACCTGTGGAGTAAAAAGAGAGAAAAAGTATATGTAAATAAAATAGATAGGATTAACAAAAAGAAAGGGAAGGATCCCTGACATGACATGAGACAAGAGACAAGAAGACAAAGCTGCCATTGAGTTCATTTTCTGTTGGCCATTTACTGCTTTGCATGCAGCCTACCTACAAGAGAAGTTTGTTCTAGCAAGACTTCATTCGAGGAATGTAAATTTTCATTTGCAAGTGGTTATCAGTTGGAGACTGCTTCTGGGTTATAGATGGGAGCGTTTATCTACTTCTTTTTCACCTTTAGAAACCCAGCTGGTGCAGACATTTGTGCCCTGGGCACGCTGCCTCAGTCTCTGTGAGTTCATACTAGTGTCAATCCCACTGATTCAGAGGACCCTGTTTTCTTGGTTTCCTCCACCCCCTCTGGCTCCTGAACTCTTTCTGCCTCCTCCTCCAAAGGGTTTCCTGAGACGTGAACCAAGGGATTAAATAGAGAGATCACATCTAGGGCTTAGTGTTTCTCTTTTGATAGCATGCAGAGTGCCTTCCTGTACCTGCAGCTCTGAGATGAAATTTACTTGATCATAGTAGATGATCATTTTGTTGTGTTCTTAGATTCAGTTTGCAAGTACTTTATTGAGAATTTTTGCATCTGTGTTCATAAGGGAGATAGGTCTATAATTTTCTTTCTTTATTGGGTGTTTATTTGCATGTATATCAGGGTAACTGTGGCCTTGGAAAATTAATAGAGCAATGTTCCTTCTGTTTCTATTTTGGGAAGTAATTTGAGGAGTATTAGCATTAACTCATCTTTGAAAATCAGATAGAAATCTGTACTAAAGTTTATCAGTCCCTGGGCTTTGGGGATAGGGGTTGGGAGAATTATAATGGCTACTTCTATTTTCTTGTGGGAGGGCTCACAGGCCTCTTTAAATTGCTTATATGATCTTGATTTAACTTTACAAAATCTACCATATAAACAAACAAAAAGACAAAAACCACTTGATTATGTCATTAGATGCAGAAAAGGCCTTTGATAAAAATAAACATCTCTTCATGATAAGTCCTAGAGAGATAAGGGACACAAGGATACACCTCAACATAATAAAGTCAGTTTACAGCTTGCTCATAGCCAACATTAAGTTAAATGGAGAGACACTCAAAGCAATTCCACTAAAATAAGAAAAAGACAAGATTATCCAGTTCCTCAACAACTATTCAATATAATAGTACTTGAAGTCTTAGCTAAACCAATAAGGCAATTGAAGAAGACCAAAGGGGTACAAATAGGATAGGAAGAAGTAAAAATATTTTTATTTGCAGACAATATGATAGTACACATAAGTGACCCTAAAATTCCACTGAGAAACCTCCTACAGCTGATAAACACTTTCAGCCAAGTGGCTGGATAAAAAATTAACTCACCAAATTCAGTAGCCCTCCAATATACTGATGACAAAAGGTCTGAGAAGGAAGCCAGAGAAACCACACCTACACAGAGCCTTCAGCCCCGCATTCAATCATCTTTTGGTTCTTGAAGAACCAACTCTTTGTTTCATTGATTCTTTGTACCGTGTTTTTGTTTTGCTTTATTATTATTTTATTTCTAATATTTCTATTACTTCTAGTTTATTAATTTTAATGTTGAGTTTGATCTAGTCTCTTGGGCATGATTTCTTCTTTTTGCTCTAGAGCTTTCAGGTGTGTTGTTAAGTTTCTAGTAAAAGAGCTCTCCACCTTTTAATGTGGGCACTTAATGCTATGAACTTGCCTCTTAGAACAGCTTTCGTTGTGTGGCATAAGTCTGGATATGCTGTGTATCCATTTTCATTAGACTCTAGAAAGTCCTTAATTTCTTTCTTAATTTTTCTTTCCCCATTTTTTCATTCAGTTGGGAGTTGTTCAGTTTCTATGAGTTTGTAAGCTTTCTTTGTTTCTGTTGTTGAAATCTAGTTTTAGTCCATGGGTGGTCAGGTGAGATGTTATCTCAATTTTCTTCTATCTTCTGATATATTCTTTATGTCACAGTATGTTTGGAGAAAGTTCCATGAGATACTAAAAAGAAATTGTGTGTGTGTGTGTGTGTGTATGTGTGTGTGTGTGTGTGTGTGTGTGTGTGTGTGTAGGGAAACACTTAGATGAAATGCTCTGTAAATATTTGATAGGTCCATTTGGTTTATAAACCTATCTCTAGCATTTTGTGTTTAGTTTTTGTCTAGATAATTTGTGTATTGGCAAGAATGAGGCATTAAAGTCTCCCACTATCAGTATGTGAGGGTCAATATGTGAATTTAAAATACTATAGTGTCTCTTTTATGAACTTGGGTGCCCTTCTTTTGGATTCAAAGGTATCAATAATCGCAATGCCTTCTTGATGGATTTTTCCTATAATGAGTATGTAGTATACTTCCTTGTCTCTTCTGACTAGTTTTGGTTTGAAGAATATTTTATCAACTCAATATCTGACAAAATTTTAGTAAATGGACACACCAGCATCCTTCTTAGATCCATTTGTTTTCTATCCTTTTACCCCGAAATAATGTTTATCCCTAATGCTATGGTAGGTTTTTTAAATACAGCAGTAGAACCCTGATTTCATTTCCATTCTGTTCATTTATATCTTTTAATTGGACCATTGAGATCATTGATATTGATAGAGATCAAAAGAGGTATTTGTAATTCCTGTTATTTTATTCTTCTTGTTGTTGAGGTGGTGGTGGTGGTGGTGGTGGTGGTGGTGTTGGTGGTGGTGGGGTGTGTGTGTATGTGTCTATGTTTCCCTGTTTTTTGATTAACTGGCATCTATAATACTAAGGAATTTGTGAAGCCATAGATTCATAGCACTACCTAAAATATGTATACCAGTGTGGAAAGTTCAGGATTCTGGATTTTCCACAAAATTTGGAAATAATTTTTATTTTATTAAAATAGGAAAACAGAGGAGGTTAGGTACTCTAAAATTACTCAAATAGAGAACCAAATGGTAGGTGTTCTGAGACATCAAGGAGTCCACCTTACACTGCCAATGTCCTTCCCGGGATTTAGATAGAACAACGGTTATTCACAGTTCTCAGAGTAGAAATTCTTCCTGTGCCTTCTCTCAAGTACTCCTCACTAGAATTTAGTGTCCACCTATTAGTCAAAGAAGAGTTACCTATAATTATCCTCACTCCAAGAAGAAAAAAAGCTGATGTCAGAGTAAGCTTATATATTGAACGTGTGTGTGTGTGTGTGTGTGTGTGTGTGTGTATGTGTGTGTGTGTGTTTGTGTGTAAACAAAAAGGGTCTGTATTCCAAATTTTATCTTAAATTTAATTACAAACAATTTGGATTAAAACAATAAATGTTGCCACTGAGTAAAAGCAAAGAGACTCAAAGTTTGTGGCATTCAATATCTAGTCTAGGGGAAAATATCACTATTTTGGTTGAACCTTTTCAAAAATTTCTACATAACTAATACAATTCTTAGTGGGAATTTTTACATTTTTCATCTAAGAAAGCTAGAAGTTATGTGTGTATTAACCTGTAAAAATTGTTTTTATTTTCATTAGACCTATTATTTTATTTTATTTTATTTTATTTTATTTTATTTTATTTTATTTTGTTTTGTTTTGTTTTGTTTTGTTTTGTTTTGTTTTGTTTTACATATATGTTTGGCCTGCACATATGTATGTGAACCACATTTTTGCAGAGGCTAGAAAAAAGCATTATATCTGTAACTAGAGTCATAGATCATTGTGAATCACCATGTGCATGCTGGGAATTGAACAACTGAACTTTATGCAAGAGCAACAACTTCTCTTAAGCACCAAACTACCTCCCAGGCCCAGTAGAATTATAACCCAAATGCTATGCTCCTTACATATTTTATATTTGAGAGATAAATGTGCTCTAGAAGACACTAGGCATTACTTACAAATGCTTCCATGTGAAGAAAGGATCTGATGTTGACAGGCAAAACACGATCAACAAGCAATGTGCTCAAGTGGTCCAACCAGAAAATAGAAAAAAAACAAAAAACAGTGCATCTAGAGGAAATTAGTACAAGGAATTGTTTGGGTGAGTAATGAAGGGGCTGAAACCCAATAGTAGATGGTAAACCAAGCTAGATATCAACAACAATAGGAACCTGCCTGGAAATAAAGATCAGAGCCCGGAAGACCCCAGATTGAAACTATAGTCACAGCATCACAATCAACAGAATTTTAACCACAAAGCAAGACAAACAAATCAAGTCCCAAATCAAAGAAAAAGGAAGAGTATCATTTGGCTTCTCCCTCTTTCTAGCTTCTAGCTCTGCACCCACACCTCCATTTGCAAATCTTGTCCAGAAGCCAGAATCAAAAGGAATCATGAGAAACTGAAGAGTGCACGGTAGGGAAGACCAGGCCATAAAATCAATCTATACCAAGCAGACAAACGACCAGTACACTGCAACTCAGAAACAAGTGCCAAGAACCCAACAGAAAGCATCTCTCCTCAACAATGCTGCCAGACAGCCCTTTTTACACATCTCTGTCTCCTTCAATGAACTCTTTGGTAACTACAATTTAGAGATTTCTGCTTCAAAGAAAACATTTAAAGGAAATCCACATGACCATCTCAACTCTATATCCCACATCTCTGGGTAATACAGAAATTCAAGGACATCTTCTGTACAGCCAATTAATTATTTAAAATTTGTAGAGACTGGAGTTCTAGCTAGCTGTTCTTCCAGAGGTCCTAGGGTCAATCCCCAGTGCCTACAGGTGGTGTATAATTAGTGACTTCAGTCCCTGGGGATACAGTACCCCCTTCTGGCTTCTGGGGACACTGCACACACATGGTGCATAAACATACATGCAGGCAAAACAATCGTTTCAATAATGATAATAATAATAATAAATATTAATAACTAAAATTTTAATGTTTTGTTTGTTTTTTTAATTCTTTTTTTTATTTTCTATATTTTTTGTTTACATTCCAAAGGCTTTCTCCTTTCCCAGTTCCCCCCTCACCATATGTCCCATAAGTCCTCTTCCCTCCTCCCATTCCCCAATCAGCCCCACCAGCACCACCACCATTTCTCTGTTCTGGTACTCTCCTACAAAACTGGATCCAGTCTTTTTGGGAACAGGGTCCTCTCCTCCCTTTTTCTTGGGAATCTTTTGATTTGCTAATTGTGCCTTGAGTATTCAGAGCTTTTGGGCTCATTAATATTCACTTATCAGTGATTGCATTTCATGTGTATTCTTTTGTGATTGGGTTAACTCACTTAGGATGATATTTTCCAGATCCAACCATTTGCCTACAAATTGCAAGAATTCATTATTTTTAATTGCCGAGTAGTATTCCATTGTATAAATATACCACATTTTCTGTATCCATTCTTCCTTTGAGGGACATCTGGGCTCCTTCCAACTTCTGGCTATTATAAATAAGGCTGCTATGAACATAGTGGAGCATGTGTCTTTATTGTATGCAAGGGAATCTGCTGGGTATATGCCCAGGAGTGGTATGACAGGGTCCTCTGGAAGTGTCATGCCCAATTTTCTGAGGAACTGCCAGACTGATTTCCAGAGCAGTTGTACCATCTTGCAATCCCACCAACAATGGAGGAGTGATCCTCTTTCTCCACATCCTTGCCAGCACCTGTTGTCCCTTGAGTTTTTAATCTTAGCCATTCTGACTGGTGTGAGGTAGAATCTCAGGGTTGTTTTGATTTGCATTTCCCTGATGACTAATGTTGTTGAACATCTCTTAAGGTGTTTCTCAGCCATCCGAATTTCTTCTAGTAAAAATTCCTTGTTTAGCTCTGTACCCCATTTTTTGATAGGGTTATTTGGTTCCTTGGGGTCTAAGTTCTTGAGTTCTTTGTATATATTGGATATTAGCCCTCTGTCAGATGTGGGGTTTAAATTTATGAAGGCCAGACACAAACCTCATTCTGCAAACCTTACTTCTTTTCATTTTATTGCCAAATTTAAAAAAAAGAATTTCTTTTGTTGGCTAGCAAGATCAAGTATTTGAACTGTCACCAGGATAAGGAGATGCCAAAAGCATGAGTCCTTGCAAATAATAAACTGTCCAACACAGAGGGTAGTCAAGCCCAGGAAGCCTTCAGTGGCACCAAAAATTAGATAACAGAAAATCCTCAAAGGACCTTTGATTTCTCCTACATTGTGTCTGTCTATTTTCAAAGATCATTTGTGAACTGAGCGAATGTTGGGAAATAAACTTGTTCTAAAGAAGGCTGTAGTGACCCTGTAGCATGAAAAAGAAAAGAAAAGTACAAAACTGCACCAAATGTGGTCCTGGAAGGAATGCACATGACTTCTGTCTTTCTATCCTTATAAATAAGGATTGGGGAAAAATTTCAAAAGGACCACAAGGGACACAGGAAGACACAGACAAAAGTGGGCATGTTGTGATGGCAGAGATGGACATGAATCCCTCCCACCATTCTGAAATGTGTTCTGTGGCGCGGAACATCACAGAAGAGTAAAGGAAACCACTCTCTCCAGATGTGTTTCTGCAAACACCAGTGTGTAAAGGCGCTCAGTTAGGAAACAATTTTCAGAATGCAGATTCAAGAGGAAGAAAAACTGAGCAGTTAGCAGAACTATGCTCTTATTAGTGGAATTTGTTTGTGCTTTTTGTTTTTGTTTTGTGAATTGCATTCACATTTGGAATACATATTTGATCTAAACAAGAAACTATGCAGTGTCTGTAATTCAAAAGCATGTGTATATTTGCATGTGATGACCTATATATATGTGTATATATGTACATGTATATATTCTATCTTAATATCATTGTGATAGATATTTGAGTCACAAACAAAAGTCTTCTTTCATTTCTTTTTTAAAAGGCATTTTAATGTATTTGTTATTGTTGTGCACATGTGCATGTGAATATTGTGAGTATGTCATGGTACAGAATGTGGAAGTCAGAAAGTAACTTAGTGGCATCCGTTCTCTCCTTCTACCTCTATGTGGGTTCTGGGGCTCAAACACAGGTTGCAGAATGGTGTAGCAAGCACCTTTTCCTGATGAGCGATCTTATAGGACCAATTTTATTAAGGAATTATAAGTCTCTTAAAATTGAAAAATATGCAAGCTATTCTGTAGATTTTTAGCCCACTTCGTTTCTGTTTTTCCCCCCACTTCTAATTCTCTACTTGCTTACCATAAATCTTAGAGCATTGTCTGGCACAATAGGATTAAACAAAAACAAAGGAGCTCTTCCACAGACTTCCCCATGTTCTTTCACCTTAACTTTTAATTAAAATGCTGTCAGTTGGGGATAATCAGAAAATATAAAGACAATTATATACATGAAACAAACAAAAAAAAACCTATTTCACCAAAGATTAAGTTATTAGTCTTTCTTGGCTCTCTGATTATTTGAGATAAAATCACATGTGAACCTCAGTGAGGTGCCAGCCCCCAGTTCTGCAGAAGGAGGAAGAAGAAGCTGAATGGGATGGCCTTATGAGTCAACAAAACCAGAGTAGGGAAGGGTGTCAATCACCCATACTGGAGCCACAGATGCCTGCATCTCACCCTCAGGGTTGTCAGTGGCCATATTCATCATAGCTCCTTTCAAGGTGCGTGGAACATATAAGAGTTCTTGGAGAACAAAAGCCCTAATTTTCACAAATAAGTGAAAAAAGAAATTGACTTTGGAGAATGAGTCCACTGGTCATAGTCAAGCTACAACTTGAGTTAACCAGTTCACATGGATCAAGAGTAAATGGTATTGTCCCCTGCGTGCTCCCTGTACTGTAGCAGTCCCTGCTGCTTGTAAAAGAATGTTAGCACTCTTGGGAATGTTTTCAAAATAACTGGTCTTAGATATAACTGTTAAGAGGGCTTCACTCTTTCCCCAGTGTGCATGACAGACTATACTTTCTATTAGTCCTAATCAAACTCTGTAAATGAGTAACAGATTCCAATTGGCTGGAAAGATTTCCACAAACTAAACTATTGGTCTGTATGGCCCTCCACCTTGACTCCCTGGTTTGATTGATTTGTAGTGTTATATCAGATACACAGGATTGTAGAAGTTGAAGCAATAAAGAAGCAATAATTGATCATTTCAAACACCTCATGTATGAGAATATTTTAATTGTATAGCCTTTTATCATCTATATGAGGGTGATGTCAAACACTCATGTGAATTCAGCATCATGCTGACTTATCTCTCAACAATTGAATAAAATGTGTTTGAAAGCATATATAAGCATACATACACACACCATAGCACTAGAGCACACACACACACACACACACACACACACACACACATGCTACCTTATTTACCCATCAGTGATGATCCACAAGCTTTCGTAGAAGACAGCATCTCTTTCATTAGATCTTTTTAGCTATACTCATCAAACTCCAATAATCATTTCAAAAATTATGATTTTGAGTTCTTGATTAAATATAGGCTTGGTTTAAAGAACACTTAGTTTCTATGATTCTCAGTTGCAAGAAAAATGGATCTGTCTAGTATGGCCCCAAAATGAGTTTATTAGAATTTTTTTTGGATAGTTGGGATACAACAAAACTTGAAAACATGCACAACTAGACAGTAAGAACTGTAATGATCATGGTAATATTGGTTAAATGGTAAACAAAAAGGCAAAGGCAACAGAATAGAGATATTAGAAGATGGCTACCATGCATGGACCAGGAGACCACAGGAGTTCCACAGGAGGAAAACTAGTGAATATGGTCAATTCACTACTCATATGAAAACAACAAAAATACATATTGAGTCATATTTCATACAAAATGCAGTATTAACTTGAAGAAGTTGCAGGCATAAGTGTGAAATATGAAATGATAAAACTTCTAGAATAAAATGGAATATGGATGATTAATAGCTCTTTGAATAGGCAAAAAATGTTTGAAGTAGAGAAGAAAAAATGAAACTCCTCTAAGTTCAGTAAACTGCTCCTCATTAAAGAAACTGCTGGTGAGGCTTGCTCATCAGATCAAAAACATTTAGAACTATTAGATTCTCTTAAATATTTATTCATTTATTATATATATATGTATATATACATATATATGTGTGTGTGTGTGTGTGTGTGTGTGTGTGTTTTCTGATTTCATGCACACCAGAAGAGAAAATCAGATTTTATTACATATGGTTGTAAATCACCATGTGAATACTAGGAATTGAATTCCGAACTTCTGGAAGGGAAGCAATGCTCTTAACTGCTGGGCCATCTCTCCAGCCTCTGAACAATTAGAATTTTGGTGTTTTCAACTTTTCTGGATGTTATGTTTTGGATTTCAGATGTTCTCCCAAAAAGTCTGCGATTATAGTCATAGTAACCCGGATAGCAGTCATTAGAAGTGGTACATTTGAGAATCTACTAGATTGTAAGAACTCCAACCTCATGCATGCATCACTCAATATACATATTTGTAGCTTCAGTGCTTAATGGGAGGTGGTAGAAATTTGGGGAACCTAGTTGGAGAAAGTAGGTCATTGGGGAACTGCTCTTGAAGGATGTTTCCCCTCGCAACTTCTGCTGGGTCCCTTCTTCCTGGCTACCATGAGATGATCAGCTTTCCTCTACCATGCACAATGCACAATTAAGTTCTGACTTACAACAGACCTGAAATAAATAGAGCTAGACAACCATGATGGAAACCTCTGAAACTATGAACTAAGATAATTTCCTCTGGTGAGTGGAAATTTATCACGGTGATTAAAGACTACCTAGCACAATAGTGAAAAGCTTCTGTGCTTACAAAGTAAAGAATTTCCAAAACGTAGCACGTGACCATGGATGCCAAACATCCCACATGAACAAGGAAGAGTCTGTACCAGCCTCCCTGCATCTTCTTGCCCCTTTTTGAGAGTTGCAAGTGGCCTGGGGGAGAGCTCTGTCTAACTCCTTTGTTCACAATGAACATAAGCCAAGCAGCATCTGCCAGACCCTCTCTCTCTGGTAGTATGCTGGTTCATCTGAATGCCCCAGCACTTACTCAGCCATAGGAAAAGTAAAGTTTGTATTAGCTTGTGATAGACTGGAAGAAGGAGTTTCTTCGTTTGTTTTATTTGTTCATTTTTGTTTTGCTCATGGACTAATGAGAATAGGAAGCTGGCTTGCTCATACAGTTAACCAGGGGATATTTTCTAAGGTCAAATCCAAGACTGTTAGCTCTGGACTGTATGCTCAATCCTATCTACTGGATTTTAGTGCCTTCATTCAGCTATAAACACAAACAATGACAATTCCAGCACAGGGTGATATCAGCTTAGTACAACTGTTTGCTAATCCACTAGCACTAGGAAGCAGACATGTTCTGTCCTAGTTTTTGCTCTACTCAGTTTCAGACAAACTTGTGCCAGAGAGAGGAAGAGCAGAAAGGATAGAGAGTGAGCCTACCCTTGAGGAACTTTTGATGAAATTAGAAATTTGAAATAAATTAACTTAATTCAGTATTTTTAATTACCAGTTATCACATGACAAAAATGCGAGGTATAAGGCCACACACACATTCAAAGAGCCCAAAAATGATGCAGAAATTAATTAGCCTGGGAGGATTCCATTCAAGAGCTAGAATGAAGATTATTCCTTGCATAGTAGGACAAATAAGGATTGGCAGATGGTAACATACAGAACCTGCTGTTATTCGGTCCAGTAAGCTCTCCTAATTGCGTGCAGCAGGAATCAATTCTAAATTACACATTCAGAAGAAGTTCTTGGAAGGATAGAATACATATCAGAGAATCATCAGGAAGAACAAATCTGAGAAAAAAGACAGGATCTAACAGAAGCCCTGTTATCACTCAAGACCATTTGTCAAAGGAGGACTAGAGAGATGATTCAGGGGTAAGAACATTGGTTGCTCTGCTTTTCTAGATGTCCCAACAACCATGTGGTAAATTAAAACCATCTAGAAGGGGATGACCTAGTAAATCTTTCACCAGTGACCTACAACCAGAATAGTCATCAGGGAGCTGATTTCACAACGGATAACTCAATATCTCTACTTACAATTATTCAAGTTATTCAACTTCTAAGTTATTCAACACTGTTAGAAAAGCTTTCTCATAAAATGCAGAGCACATAGTTGTCTACAAGCAGAAGGATACTATACCATTGTTTTCAAGATTGACATCAATTAACTCAATTAGATTAAAGATTTAAATATAAGACAAGAAAGGCAAAACTACTGTAGTAAACCAAATGAAAGGGTGCCCACTGACTTAAATCTTTGCAATGGTTTTGTTTGGGAGCATTTGTTTGTTTTGTTTTGGAGGAATGGTTTTTGGTTGTGTACACAAGGATATAAGCAACAAATATAGATATATGAGATTATATCACATATAAAATCTGTGGAGAGCAGGTGTGGCAGCAGTCCCAAGATGGTACCTGATTTCCTCCTGCTCCCGAGTTTGCCACACCTTTCCAGATGAACTGCGCAGGAGCACCTGATGATGCAGTATCAGGCCATGTTATGTGGACCTATCCACAGAGACTATGTAAAGTAGACTGATGGGGTGGAACAAGAGGAGATAAAAGGACTGTGCTTGGGGGGGGGCAGAAAAAATGCTTTTTTCTGCATTCATGCTGTAAGGATCCTGAGCTGTGTAGTCGCTCTTTTCTGCAGAAGTGACAAGTGGTGACCCTTACAGGGAACTCGTTCAGAACTCATCATGGTCAGGGTGGCTAGCTGGTAAGCTCCCAGGTAAGTGGGACAATTCAGGTTCTCGGTTTGAGATGATAAGGTTCTTGGTTTGAGATGATAAGGCTCGGTTTGAGATGATAAGGCTCTCAGTTTGAGACAATATGGTTCCCGGTTTTGGGACAAGTTGCACCAAGCATGATGGAGAATTCTGCTTTACAAAGTTGTAGTTATGCTCTAATATTGCATGAGAAAGTTGAGAATTATGGTTAATAGCTGCCAGTGTACCATAGACTGCAGTTTGCAGTCTGAATGTAGGCTTACAATTTTTAACTAACTCATAGTTTGTAATTAGCTGTGGCCAGAATAGGCCTGTTGCCACTTTTTCATAAGCTTTATTGGATACAGTGGATACAGTAAAAGCAAAATTTAACCACCCAAGTTTGAAAAGGAGATCTCAGTGGGAATTTATGTGCAGTGTCTGCTGCCGCTGCAACTGCCATGGCTACTTCTCTTACTTCAACTGCCCAGACCCACAGCCACCATTAACAATCTGTCAGCAGAAGTGGCTGAAGCGTTGGATATTCAGAATAATATTAATGGTCAACAAAAAGCAGGCATTATGCTATTGAATCAGATGGTTGATTTGCTTCAAGAACAGACTGATATTATGATGGAGCTTGTGCAATTGGGCTGTGAATGGAAATATTCTGGATTGGGTGTTACCTCAATACCATTTGTGAATGCCAGCCGTGATGCTCAGTTATCACGTAATATCTCCCAGTATCTTACAGGAAATTGGTCCCAGTGTTTTGATGGTTTGGTGTAAGAGTTGTGTCAGTCCATTGTTCACATCAACTCCACCAGAGTGGATTTGTCCCTTGCTGGGGGGTTAGCAGAATGGATCACCGTTGCTGCATCTCAACTGAAAGAATGAGCTGGACTAGCTGGACTTGCCCTATGCCTGATTCTTATTAGTGTCTTGGCCTTTTGGTGCACGTGCCATATGCGGTTCAAGTAGCACAGAACACAAGCCCTGATGATTCAGGCTTTTGCAGCAGTGGAGACTGGCCAGTCCACTCAAGTGTGGCTTGGCATGCTAGAGAAGCAGTCACTGACAGGTAAGACTCCCTGGACACGTTACCAACCTAAGACAGGGATCAAACCTGTGCTGTTTGTTCTTCCAATGACAGATAAGGGACATTGTTCCAGGGGGCAACCCAAGTCAGACATTCTCTCTGCCAACAAATGGAATTCCATTTGCCTTACCAGCGCTCCCGCATAGAGAACATTTTGTCACAGCCACTCCAGCCAGGTCTCCAGAAGGAGCCCACATAAGCACCAGCAACCATA
Source organism: Apodemus agrarius (assembly GCA_964023405.1). NCBI lineage: Eukaryota > Metazoa > Chordata > Mammalia > Rodentia > Muridae > Apodemus > Apodemus agrarius. The sequence continues at coordinate 34,164,785 of OZ030024.1, forward strand.
ACATTGCTGTGCAATTAGCCCATGATGGGCACCTTCCCAGGGCCACACCTACCCAAGACAGGGGTCTCTGGAGGCTGGCAGAGACACCCAAAGATGGGAATGGGCTGGTGGATGACCGGGTCAATTCCTAAGCCAAGTGCTGCCCCATTATCTTGGTGCCTCATTTGCTTTTCATTCAATGGCTGTCTGATCTCTGCTCTCTATTATATAAAGTAGGGGGAGATGTGGAGAGCAGGTGTGGCAGCAGTCCCAAGATGGCGTGTGGGACTCTGGCTAAGTCTCATGACAAACACCTGATTTCCTCCTGCTCCCAAGTTTGCCACACCTTTCCAGGTGAACTGCGCAGGTGCACCTGATGATGCAGTATCAGGCCATGTTACGTGGACCTATTCACAGAGACTATGTAAAGTGGACTGATGGGGTGGAGCTAGAGGAGATAAAAGTACTGTGCTTGGGGGGTGGAAAAGAAGCTCTTTCCTGCATTCATGCTGTAAGGATCCTGAATAAACTGCTTTGAGAAGAACGCTGTGTCCTCGCTCTTTTCTGCGGGTCGGAGATAGAAGCGACAAAAATCTGCACATCAAAAGAAATGATCAAACAAGAGATAACCTACATAACAGGAGAAAATAGTCCTGTCAAATAAAGGCCCTATATACAAAATATATCTTTAAAAAACTCAAACAACTCAATAGCAAAAAGAAAATCTGACTTTCTAAAGGAAAAAATGTAAATATGAATTTTTAAAGTACACAAATAGGCAACAGGTTCAGGTAGAAATGTTCAAAATACTAATTATTAAAGAAATGAAAATCAAAATGACTAGGATACATTGCCTTGGGCCAGTGAAAGTGGCAATTGTCATAAAAAACAAAGGATAATGAATGCACATGAAATGGAGAGAGAAAAGAATGTTTGCATGCCATTGGTGGAAGTGAAAGAAGAGAGTGCTGAGGTTTATTGAGATCATGTTTATGTTCCAGCATTTCCACTGCTTAATGGATGCTAAGTAAATGTCTAAGAAATGAACAGAAGCCAAGCCCAGGATTCACTTCCCAGCTTATTTATTACAGCATCATTCACTTTCATAATAGCAAGACATGGTACCAACCAATGAATAAAGAAGATGGGTATAGGCATGTGATAGGATATTACTAAAACATTTCTACAAAAGGGAAATCCTGTCATGTCAATATGGATGAGCCCAGGGGACAATACATTAAGTGTGATAGTAAGATAAGCCAAGTGTAGAAAGACAAATCTCACATGATCTCACATAAATTTATATAGATGATAGATAGATAGATAGATAGATAGATAGATAGATAGATAGATTTTATATAAATATATATGTATATATATACATATATATAATCTTGACAGCTTCAACTCATGGAAAGAGAGAAGAGAATGGTGTCTGGAGAGAAATCAGGTATACTGAAGAGATGTCAGTCAAAAAAACAACGTTTCAGATAGCCAGAAGCATGACCAAGAGAAGCAATATTTTGTCAATTCAAAAACATAATTATAGACAAAAATAAGAATAAGAAAAATGAGAAAAGAAAATAAGAGAGAGAGAAAGAAAGAGAGAAGGAAAGAAAGAAAGAAAGAAAGAAAAAAAGAAAGAAAGAAAGAAAGAAAGAAAGAAAGAAAGAAAGGAAGAAAGAAAGAAAGAAAGAGTGAAGAAGACGAAAGGGGGACGAGGAGGAGGGAGAGGAAGGGAAGAAGATGGAGATGTAGAACAATGAGTACACCACAATATCAAGGATCACCATTCCCTCAATAAGAGACTGTATGCATGATGCTTAGTTACTAGGAAAGAGAATGAGATGGCCTTCCAGAGTCCTTTCCCACACTCCCTTGATTTCCCAGAAGCAGGCCTACACTATGTACAAGAACTTGCTGCAAATGGAATGTTATAATTCTAAGTGGCTCAGGTTTTTAAACTCAACCCATTAAATCAAAATGCCTCAAACAAGTATCCATCTTATTGTTTGCTAAGAAATCATGGATCTTATGTTTAGCTAAACAATGCCTTTTTATGGCTACCTACAGAGTGAAAGTTCTCTTATTTGATCTTAGTAATGGATGTGCTCTGTACAGATCATGAGTCACAAAGATTTGAATGCTGTAGAAGCAACTAGAATCCTATCTGGGCTCACCTGATAGCATTCTCATCTTTACCAAGGACTCCTGCCCTTTAAGGACTGCCTCCATGGAATCTATCCACAGGAAGTGAGAGAAAACATTGAGGTCTTAAGAAGGTTGTTCCTCACCCTTAACCATCAGAGAAATGCAAGTGAAAATAAATTATGCTGGAGAGAATATAGAGAAAGATGAATAATCATACATTGCTGATGGCAGTGAAAATACACACAACCACTATGAAATCAGTACAGCAGTCCCTCAGAAAAATGGAAGTCTATTATCACAAGATCCAACTATGCCAGTCTTAGGCATATTCCCAAGGGATGTTTCATCACAGAGACTCTTGCTCAACTATATTTATTGATGGATTATTGATGGATATGGATATGTACATGTACATATACATGCCTATACATATACATACACATATATACACATACATACATATATATATACATATAAACATATATATATATGTGTATATATATATATATATATATATATATATATATATATATATAATTTTATGTTACCTCTTTAAGCCTCTACTTATCAGCAAGACTGGGACAAACACAAAAACACAGATTAAAAGGCTATTTTGGAAACTGAAAGCAAGGGGATCATGATGATGACAGTTAGGTTCCACGGCTTGGCCCCCATCTGAGCTCCCTAAACATTCAGGACACTGCTCTGTTCTTTGCTTTCCTCTCCTCTGAGAATCCCAAGCTCAACACACCCTTTTAAATGAATCTCTGCTGGCTCTGAGACTCAGATCCACTCGATAAAAGATAAATTGAAGTTTCTTCCTGAAGGAACGTTGGAAGCTGCCGAGGGAGAAGAAAGGACACTGAGACGTCACTCATCCACCCCTCCTGTCTGCATCTGTGGCTAAGAAGAATGTTTTCTTTAATACAATTTGATATTTGAAAAGGAAATGGCAAAATGAACTTTCTTCTGTCTGTCGTACACATCGTGCCATTGGAGTGAGAATTGGATCTAAGACATTTTGATTTATACCAACTGGGAGACTCTGCCCATGGTGGGAATAGTCTCCTTTATTCCTAGGAAAGCCCAGTTATTCACATACACAATCCCCCTTGAGGGACTGCTAACCACATTAGAATTAAGGCTTGAACACCTAAGTCTAGCTTTATACACTATGCTATAGTATTTTAGAATTCCTGAAATGTTAGTGATGAGAAATAATTTCATTATTGCCTTCAGCAATCCTAGTTCCCCTAGACTTTTTTAGGGGTCTCAGTCCAGGACTCACTAGGCAACATAAGTTTTACTTGGCAGGATTTTTTTTTCTTTTTGGGGGGTGGATGCAAGGGAGGGATAGAAAGCAAGTGTGAAGGGGTGCCTTGTACAAAATTCCCAAATAATTATTTAAAAGATTATGTTGAGGGGGGAGGGGGAAGAAGTTTATTAGGAAACCTTATTTTCTCCTTCCTCTCTTTTGTTGAGAAAGATATACAGGAGGAAACTTCACAGATACCTTAAGTAGGATCATAATCTGACAAGGGAAATCCCCAGGCACCAGGGTTTAGCTGATGGCTTTCACATAAATGGAGTTTCTGGTGAGATTCCTAGAGAACTGCCGGTCTGTGGCCATGAAAGGAGAAATATCTCAAACCATGATTAATTAGGCTGGGATTCTCACCCACTGCTAGCAACATCTCCAACTGGATCCCTTAGTGAGGGGGTCCTCTCTCCCTCTTCTCATGTCCTCCAAGTTTCCCCTGCCTTTCTATTCTGCCTCAACACCACCCTAGTCAAAGTCAACGCATCCAGCATCTTTTATTTGACCTGTTGCAACACATCCTGGATGTTTCCTTGTCTCTAGTCTCCTTCAATCTATTCTTCAAAAGATAAAGAGGAGTGTGTGTGAGTGTGCGTGTGTGCATGTGTGTGTGTGTGTGTGTGTGTGTGTGTGTGTGTGTAAATACTTATATACATAGATTTGGGTTTGTGTGTGCTAGATCAGGCAACTCCTTTGCTCAAAAATACCCAACTGCTCCCTCCATATTAACAACGATATCTACAATCTTTATTCAGGTTTAAACTGCAGGCCTGGCCCATCCTCCTAATTGCATCTTCTATATCTTTCCCCCTGACTTACACCTCCCACATGCTTACTGCTTTTGTCCTTTGCACATTCTAGGAACACACCTGTCTGGGGAGACTCTGTTTGGAGGACCTCATGCTCTCCCAGAGCCTTTTCCTAGACCACATGATTTAGTCCCTGCTTTCATTCACAGCTCTCTTTCACAGCCTCAGATAACATCACCAGCATCCTTCAATAAACAACCCCCTAACTCCTTCCTCCTTTCTGTTCCTCAGCATAGGGTCTCAGAAAACTGTATTCCTTTCTGTCAAGTGCTTTGATCTCTGTGACCTTGTGATTTGTCTATAGATGACCAATGCCTGTCTTTCCATTATGACTGTGCCATGAGAACTGAGGCCAGCCCATTCCCCATACCTATCTCCATTATAAATGTCTCCCTCAAATCTTTGAAGTATATAAAATTTTCAGCTAATAAATAATGAAATGAATGTGTGCATTGGTAAACAGGCACATGGCAATGACTAGGCCATGGTCAACACCTAACCCTCCCCACCCACAACTTGACAAAGCACGGAAGCTTCCTCACAAAGCATTCTTCTGTCCACCTGAACAGAAAAGACTGGCATTTAGATAAATCTGAATAAGAGACCTGATACCTTCTCCCAATAATTTATATGTAACTCTCAGAACTCCCATATGTAAAAGAAAACTAGAAAGGCCTTAGCTTAAAGATAGATAGATAAAAGAACCGCTCATATGTGTAATCTAAAAGTAAACCATGGCTTCTGTGGTCCACTCCTGTGTAGACCACCTATCAAACTACACTTGGAAATGTTAAATAAACGTATTCTTTGTATGCTTTTCTTTTAAAATGTGTATTTTATAGTTATTTATTATTATGTATTTTTATATATTTAATATATATATATATATACATATATAGGGGGGAATCAAGGGCATAATTCATAATTGCCTCTCAAATTCCCCACCACTACTTCCTATTTTGAAACCATTCCTGATCTTTGATTAAGTTTTTCTCAACTTTCTGGTCCCTGCCCTCTTTCTCCCTCTTCTTTTCCTTCTCTTTTGTCTCTTTCTTTATTGCCTCACTGTATTTGTGTGTGTCGACTTGACTTAAACCACAGTTATGGGGGGAGGAGGGGGAAAACCCTTCATCTGAGAAAATGCCTCAATCCAGATTGCTTATAGGTGAGTCTCTGGGGCATTTTTCTTGATTACCTGTTTAAGTGAGAGTGTCTAGCCTGCTATGGTGGTGCCACCCCCTTGACAGTTGGTTCTCAGATGTATAAGAACACAAACCCAGAAAGCAGAGGAGAGCAAGCCAGCCTCTACTTCCGTTCTTACTCGTGTCCCTGTCCTGATTTCTCTCAGCAAGACTATTACCAAGCATACGATGAAATAAATCCTTTCCTCCCCAAGTGGTTTTTGGTCATGCAATAGAAATCCTAACTAGGACACATGCTCTCTATTTTCCCTTTGCAGGGTTCTCCCCTTCTCAATCCCTCCCATTTACTAAAGTACTCCAACTATCAAAAGCGAAATTAGACAGACAAAGCAAAATGGTGTAGTTTACGAAAACGGAAGTATAGTAAACACTGAAAGAGGCAATCAATCTTATCCTCCTAGGGAAGGGAGGATAAGACTGATTAAATTACTTTGCTAATATGCAAACAGTGGAGCTGAGATTGAGTCAGAGTTTGATTCTGTGCCTTGCTAGGAGAGTCTAAAACCCAAATCAGCCTAAGAATCAGGGCAATCTAAATTCGCACCCCAGTGAAGCAGGAAGGAGAAAGCTTAAGCCTCTTATGTCCTCCCTGCTCATTTTTGGAGGGATCTAAGTAGGGAAACACAAGGCAAGTTCACATGCATATTTATATTTATGCTTTCCGGCCAGCAGCCTCCTGAAGGGAGCACGATGTGAGGGCGTGATATAGCTGCAATCAGCTGGTTGCCATGTTAATTCTGTTTTAAAAAAGGGCAAGCAACGTCTGTGCGCTTTGGCCGGTTGCACGGAGTGCCGATTTGGTGAGGTTTATCATCTGTCTCTAATAGCAGAAAGTTCCAGAAATGGCACAGAACAATTTTCTGCTTTCATTTCCTCGGCACTTGAGAAAAATCTGGGGGCCATCATTTCGTCTGAGGCAATATTTCTTAATGCTATTACGCCTTGGAATTGCTACTTAATTCTTCTCTTCACTCACTTTCAAAGCCAAGGGCAGAGTTGGCCACTCTGCAGCTGGGTTTGTACCTGGAGGAAGACCAGTAACTCAAGGGGCTGAGCAGGAAGCTCTGCAGAGGAACTGAGGGAGTGAATCCACTCCACCACAGGGCTTCTCCCTGAAGATTGGATATGCTTTCTCTGGCCCTTTATCCAGATTTGTCCTTAGCTAATGGGAGGTCAGTGCCTCTGATTCTGCTCTCTCTCTCTCTCTCTCTCTCTCTCTCTCTCTCTCTCTCTCTCTCTCTCTCTCTCTCCCCCCCCCCCCATTGTCATGAAAGCAAGCATTTCCTCTCACTTTTTACAAGTTTACAAGGCTGGAGTTTCATAGTGAAAATGTAGCAACCGACCTTTTTTAAGCTCTCAACTTTTAGAGATGATCCCTCCTAACTCTTCATCACCTAGTTTCACAGATAGACACATTTAGAATTGACACAGAAATAACACTCTGAAGGTAAAGAGATTAAGAAAAACATAGGGAAAGAGAATGACTGTTTGAAGGACAACCTAGTTCTTTGTTCTCTTACCTCTCTTTTGCTCTCTTTCTCTCACCTCAAAATAAATTTGGGGTCCTTCTAAAAAACATCCTTCCAGCATGAATCACATGGACTTTAAAGCCAACCTTCCTAAATTTATTCCAATAAATAAATAAATAAAATAACTTCCCCAGTTTCTTTTCTAATAGTTTCGGTGTGTCTGGCTTTATGTGGAGGTCCGTGATCCACTTGGAGTTGATCTTAGTGCAAGGAGATAAGAGTGGGTCAATTCACATTCTTCTGCATGTTGACCTCCATTTGAACCAGAACCATTTGTTGTAAAGGCTCTTTTTTCCACTGGATGGTTATAGCTCCTTTGGAGGACATGGGCACAGGGGGAAAGTTCCTGAACAGAACACCAATAGCTTATGCTCTAAGATCAAGAATTGATAAATGGGACCACTTAAAATTACAAAGTTTCTGTAAGGCAAAAGACACTGTCAGAAGGACAAAACAGCAACCAACAAATTGGGAAAAGATCTTCACCAAACCCACATCCGACAGAGGGCTAATATCCAATATATACAAAGAACTCAAGAAGTTAGACCCCAAAGAACCAAATAACCCTATTAAAAATGGGGTACAGAGCTAACCAAGGAATTTTCACCAGAAGAAATTTGGATGGCTGAGAAGCACCTTAAGAGATTGTTCAACATCATTAGTTATCAGGGAAATGCAAATCAAAACAACCCTGAGATTCCACCTCACACCAGTCAGAATGGCTAAGATTAAAAACTCAAGGAACAACAGGTGCTGGTGAGGATGTGGAGAAAGAGGATCACTCCTCCATTGTTGGTGGGATTGCAAGATGGTACAACTGCTCTGGAAATCAGTCTGGCAGTTCCTCAGAAAATTGGGCATGACACTTCCAGAGGACCCTGTCATACCACTCCTGGGCATATACCCAGAGGATTCCCCTACATGCAATAAAGACACATGCTCCACTATGTTCATAGCAGCCTTATTTATAATAGTAAGAAGCTGGAAAGAACCCAGATGTCCCTCAACGGAGGAATGGATACAGAAAATGTGGTATATTTATACAATGGAATACTACTCAGCAATTAAAAATAATGAATTCATGCAATTTGTAGGCAAATGGTTGGATCTGGAAAATATCATCCTAAGTGAGTCAACCCAATCACAAAGGAATTCACATGAATTGCAATCACTGATTAGTGGATATTAATGAGCCCAGAAGCTCTGAAATCTCAAGACAAAATTAGCTTAGCAAAAGATTCCCAAGAAAAGGGATGTAGAGGACCCTAGTCCGGAAAAGACTAAATCCAGTTTTGTAGGAGAGTACCAGAACAGAGAAATGGTGGGGAGGGGGGGTGATTGGGGAATGGGGGGGAAGAGGACTTATGGGACATAGGGTGAGGGCAGGAACTGGAAAGGGGAAAGCCTTTGGAATGTAAACAAAGAATATAGAAAATAATATATATATGTATATACATACATATACATACATACATACATATATATATATATACATATACATATATATGTATATATATATATATATATATATATATATATATATATATATATATATATAAAACAAAAAAAGAAATAAAGAAAAAGTGCAAAGAAAAAAAAAACTTAAACTGTCCTGGTGAAATGTTTCAGCAGGCAAAAAGCATTTCCCTTGGAAACTTGATGACCTGAGTCCTGAGTTCTATCCCAGAACCCTGGCAGAAGGGAGAAGTGACTCCAAAAGTCATTATCTAATTAACACATGTATGCAGTGGCACACAAAAACCTGCACTTGCTCTCTCTCTCTCTCTCTTTCTCTCTCTCTCTCTCTCTTTCTCCTTCCTCTCACACACACAAACATGCAACATCATAATGTTTTTCAATTTAAACTCACATTTTTGAGGGACCTCTTAGCACTGAGAAGAAACCCTCTGTACATCCTATTTATTAAAGCCATGATAATATTTTGGAAGCTGGCACTGGTTCCACCTGAGGAAGGCTGCTGTGACTTAAGTCCTGCCCTTTCACTGAACACACTAAAAGCAAAATTACAGATGTTTCTGCCTCAACATGACAAATAATGCTGTACATTGGTGGGTGATCTATTATTAAAACAAGTCCTGAAAAAAAACAAGTCCCGAAAATGCATTTATAGAAGAAGCAAAGTCTTCTAAAATGAAATGTGTTTTAGGCAAACTGGAAAGCCACCTGTGTGCAAGCACTTTGGCAAATCTGGCTTGCGGTGTACCAAAAACTAGACCCAAAGACAGACAAGGGTGGAGGCAGAGAAAGGATTTGCAGGAATTTATCAAGGAAAATACCCATCTATTACACTTTGACTGCAAGCGATCTATTTATAGCATGCAAATGTGCCATTTCTTCTTAACTATTTTACATTACCATTTAGGAAAGGGTGGGGGTCAGAAAGCAGAAAGGAGTGATTGCAAATAGTCTGATTATCTTGACAACTACGGTGCAGCCTCTTAAGTGTGACACTCCTGCAAACCTCTTTAACAGCCCCATGAAATTCGGATCATCTCCTGGTTCCACTACCTACAGGGAAATGCAATTCTTGTCAGGAGTTACCCGCGGCTGATGCAGCTGACAAATGTTATCTAATCAAGTCTGTAAGCATCTCAGACAGGTGTGCCTCTCCCCCAACCTAGGAAATCACCCTGAATAATTCATTATCTAATATGTTTCTCTAAGCCAATCTAACCTGTGGTTTTAAAAAAATAAATAAATAAATAAATTCATGTTGTGCCACTTTTCATGTGGAAAGTACAGAGAAGCTTTCAACTTCTCATTAGAGATGGCACATCATTCCTTTCTCTTTTTCTAATATTAAAATTTTTATGTTAGGATCGTATAGATTTTGCAACTCTATAACCGATTTCATTGCTGAGTTTTATATTATACTCTTGATCTTTCCTGAACCTAAGAATAAACCTTCCCATAAATTCCATCCAGTTTCTAAATGGGCATCCTCTCCTGAATTCAGCCTAGCCACAGGCATGAATGTACTAGCTCTGTAGCTCCTATAGACAAATGGCATTCTGGTCCTAGACAAGAGAGAATGGGGGAGCTCCAGCTCAGCTTCTGTTTCTACCCATTTTCTAATGTCCCACGGGTGACAGCATGACAGCTGGAATGTTGGTTAGTTTAACCATCTGGATCTCAGAAGAGTAAGATTGGATAAGTACGTCCTTATCTTTCTAGGCCCCACACTCAAGGCTGTTCCTTTTTATCTGTGATCTGCAAGCATTAGTGTGTACCCAGAGGGTTTGCTAAAATATAGATGCTGGACTCTAACCTAGACTCTCTGATTTAGCATCCTTGAAGGAGGCCCAAACAGGTGTATTTGTACCAAGTGTCAAGGTGATACTGAGGCTAAACTCATGGCCTAAGATCAAACTTTTAAGAAATTCCAGATCCAGCTGGGCAGTGGTGGCTCAAGCCTTTAATCCCAGCACTTGGGAGGCAGAGGCAGGCGGATTTCTGAGTTTGAAGCCAGCATGGTCTACAGAGTGAGTTCCAGGACAGCCAGGGCTACACAGAGATACCCTGTCTCAAAACAAAAACAAAAACAAAAACAAAAAACAAAAAAACAAAAAAGAAAAAAAGAAAAAAAGAAAGAAAAAGAAGAAATCCCAGATCCTGCTGGGTGGTGGTGGTACACACTATTAATCCCAGCACTTGGGAGGCAGAGCCAGGCAGATCTCTTGAGTTTGAGGCCAGCCTGGTCTACAGAGTTCTGGGACAACCTGGGCCACACAGAGAGACTCTAACATGGAAAACAAAAGCAAAAACAAACCCCAAGTCCTATTGTTTCCTTCCTGAGGGGCAAAGAAGCCTGGGATTCTCTTCCCCACACCCAGCGAGTTGCTCTCAATCTTTCTGGGTGTGTTGGCATAAGTAGGCATGTTGCAATTTGGAGCTCTTCAAGAGCAAAGTACCTACTTCGGTGGCTTTAAAGTAGTTAAGCACTATAAGATCATTAATAGAGGTGCAGAATATTCACTACAGTAGATACTGGAGATCTCAGAATAGTTATTTATGGATTTGGTTATTCAGAAGGAACTGAACAAAATTGTGTGGGGAGGTGGGTAAAGAGAGGGGGAAGGGAGAGGAGGAGGGGAGGGGAAAGGGAGAGGGAGGGGAGAGGGAGGAGGAGAAGGAAGTCTGCCCTGGGTGCTATTACTCAAGACCCATCCACTTTGATTTTCAAGACAGAATCTCTCATTGGGACCTAGGACTTAGCAATCGGGGTAGAATGACCAGCACTACATCCCAAATGTCCCCCAACTAAAATGGTGCCACTGGCTAGAAGCCAAGTGTTCAAACACATGAGCCTGTGGGACCATTTCACACTGAAGCCATAACCCTCTTCCTAACCAGTCTTAGTCATGCTCCGTTGAACCCTCCTCTCAGCTAGCCTGGACTATGCCTTTAGTAAGAATCCCACTAAATCAGTTTAGAGAGAATTCTCCACCCTGTTATTTAATGACATTTCTTGTCCTGTACTCTTGATGTCTAAGTCTTAGCCCTTTCACAAGAACATTGCACTGCCAGGCCCATCTAGGAAGAGTCTGTTCTTCCTTGAAGTTTCTTCCTTTTAGTTTTCCAAACATCTGCTTCCTTGCTGTGCCCAACAACTATAAAGCGCAACTTGTCCTGGTGTTTAAAGTTAAGCTTATTTTCTCTTCCCTAATATAATAGTCTTGAATAAAGTTGTCCTTATTGTTTAGTGTCAGAGTTGAAGAATAGTTTTTATTTAACAAAAGGAAAGATAGGAGAGAGAGAGAAAAATATTGTAGTGTTTTGTGGAAACTTCCATTAAGTCTTTTTTATTTTGCTATTGTATTTTGTCAGTATAAAAAATAATGGGTTTCATTATGACATGTTCATACATATATTGTTGTTTCACTCATACTTGCTCCCAATAACCCCTTTTCCACAACACATGGGTCATAGGACCAGAGAGCCAGAGTGCCTTCAGTGACTCTGGCTTTCCTCTTAAGTGCATTCTATAGAGAGATAAATTATACTCCTCAAATAGTAGGAGTTTAAAGTTAGAGGACTTGCAAATAGTCTTGTTTTTATTCCTGCTATGATGTGCTCATTGCAAACCCAAGCCGCAGCTGGTACTAGAATCACAAAGCATTGGTTTAGTGCATAAGCCCAGGTCAAATTTGATAGTGGTTCTTGTTTAATTGGGTTGGGGAAGTATGGTGGTTCATACTGTCGATGTCACAGGATCTAGAATCACCTAGAAAACTAAGTATGCATGCCTGTGAGAGAGCTCTGGACTAAGCTGGTTTAGTTGGAAGACCTACCCTATAGCTGGAGGGCATCATTCCTGAACACAATGAAGAAAAGAAGATGGGTGTGAGCATTCATCTCAACTTCCTGACTTTAGACACAATATGAGCAGCTGCCTTACCCTGCTGCTGCCATGCCTTCTTTACCACAAAACCTTTAAACTCAGAGGCAAAGTCATCCTTTTTCTTGAAATTGCTTCTGCTGGGTATTTTGTTACAACAGCAAGACAGCTAATACAGATTGGATATAAACACTGGTGATCTTAGAATTCTAGGCGAAACCTAGAGTTAAGGATTGTCACAGGGTTAAAATCATCCTCTCTAGTTGTGTCCCTGCAGAAGACAACAGTCAGTGACCAAATCTTGAACTCAGCCATACTACCTGACCTGCATCGGCTGAAATCATATGATATTCATCACCTGAAATCCAAAGTACAGAATCCAAAACATTCTGAGTGCCAAAGCGAGGCCACATGAAACTTAATTTCATGCACAAAGGGATTTCAAATATTGTAATCACTGTGATCATAGTGTAGTGGTACACTGCAGTTGGGACTTTGAATATCCTCCAAAGTCCCAAGTGCTAAAGGCTTGTCTCTATTGGGAGATGCTAGAACCTTTAAAGGAAGAGGCTTAGTGAGAAGTCTCTAAGGAATCTCAAACCCATCCTCTATTTGCTCCTTGGCCCCCATCAATGTGTTCCAGCAATGACATGATACCACGCCAAAACAACAAGGCCAATTGAGCATGGATTACAATCTCTAAAACTATGACTCAAAATCAAAGTTTTCTCTTTCTAAGTTTGGGGTATTTTGTTACAATGGTAGGAAGCTGCTTAACACAGGTACACATGAAATTGAATAATTTTGATTAGATTTGGTTCCAATCCCAAAACATGTTACTATGTGTATATACCAATTCCAAACTATAGGAAAGAAACAAAATCTGAAATACTGCTTGTCTTAGTCAGGGTTTCTATTCCTGTACAAACATCATGACCAAGAAGCAAGTTCGGGAAGAAAGGGTTTATTCTGCTTACACTTCCACACAACTGTTCATCACCAAAGTAAGTCAGGACTGGAACTCAAGCAAGTCAGGAAGCAGGAGCTGATGAACAAGTTATGGAGGGATGTTATTTACTGACTTGCTTCCCCTGGCTTGCTCAGCCTGCTCTCTTATAGAACCCAAAAATGCCAACCCAGAGATGGTACCACCCACAAAAGGTCCTACCACCTTGATCACTAATTGAGAAAATACCCCACAGCTGGATCTCGTGCAGGCACTTCCCCAACTGAAGCTCCTCTGTGAAGAGAAGGCTCCAGCCTGTGTCAAGTTGACACATAAAACTAGCCAGTACAATTGACCCCTTGTCAACTTGACACACAAACACATCACTATTAAGCCCCAACCTTTACTTTCTTATTCATCCCCAAGATCTAAATAACTTTAAAAGTCCCATAGTCTACATATTAAAAGTTCAATCCCTTTAAAATGTCCAATATCTTTTAAAATTCAAAGTCTTAAAAATTCAATCTCTTAACTGTAGGCCTCACTAAAATATTTTCTTCCTTCAAGAGGAAAAAATATCAGGGCACAGTCACAAATGTCTGGGATCCAACTCACAATCTTCCAGGCTCCTCCAAGGGCTTGAGTCACTTCTCCAGCTCTGCCCTTTGTAGCACACACCTGGCCTTCTAGGCTCCAGCTGCCTGTACTCCACTGCTGCTGCTTTTCTTGGTGGTCATCTCATGGTACTAGCATCTCTAAAACACTGCTGTCTTCCACTGTAATTAGGCTTCACCAATAGACTTTCATAGGCTCTCATCATGGTGCCAAGCCTCAGTGCCTTTGCAGTCCTGGGCCATCAATTGCAACTGAGGCTGCACCTTCACCAATGGTCTTCCATGGCCTCTCACAGAGCCTAGAGCTTCAGCTGCTCTTAATGATCCCTTCATGCCTTCAAAAACAGTACCATCTGCGTGACTCTTACACAGTACCAAGTCCTGCTACAGCACGAAGTACAACCTTGGCTACCTCTGGAACATAGCCTCTGTGCTCTCAGAAAACACTTCCCAGAAAATATCACCTCAGTGATAATGGTTTCTTCTTAATCACCGTTAATTTCCTAGCTCCAGGTAACCAGCATCAATAGTCCCAGTAACACAAAGGTTTGCTTTAGTGTTTCTGTATCTTGTTAATCACAGCTGATTCTTCAGCCCTAGCTAACCAAACCCACAGAATCTTCATAATTGAAACATGGCCGTGATAAGAGTCTTTAATCTTTCCTCTGAAATCTCACAAGCCATGCCTCCATCTTCTGCACTGTTCTCAACATTATCTTCCAAGCTCCGACACAACATCCCACAGAGGTCTCAACACTGAATGGTTCATCTAGCCCAAAGTTCCAAAGTCCTTCACAGTCCTCCCCAAAACACTGCTTGTCTCAAGAACTTTGGGCATAGGAATCTCAACCCTTATTAGTGTATATTGAGAAAATCATTCAGCCTTTCTAATTTGTTTTACCATCCGTAGATGAGAATAAAATACTTAGTACCCTCAGTAATTGATGAATAACCGATGTCAGAGAATTCATGGGGTCGGTCCTTACTCTTTCATTCATTATGCATTCGTTTTGTCATTAACTCACTTGATGAATATTTATTGATCACCTACTACATGGCAAGCACTATTATAGACAATGTAATGACCAAGAAAATCTTGATCAAAGAAATAATCAAAGTAGCATAGCTCATCCTTGCCCTCACAGCACTTGTCCAAGTCTGGAAACACAGCTGTGTTCAATAAATGCTTACAACTACTGGTATCAAAATGGGAGATAATGGAGGTTAATTGTGTAACATGAAAAGGTAGGACAGAAGACAATCAAACATCAAAAGCGCTCAGCTGCCTTGTCTGGCCTCAGTGGGAGAGGATGTGCCTAGTCCTGCAGGGACTTGATATGCCAGGGTAGAGGGATGCCTAGGAGGAAACCCCCTTTTCTCAGAGGGAGAAGGGAGGGGCTGTGTGAGGGGAGGACCAGGAGGAGGGCTGCAATCAGCCTGTAAAGTGAATTAATTAATTAATTAATTAATTAATTAGGTTACATATGTTAAAAAACTGTTCAGATTAGTACTTGGTTCTATAGTTATGATAAATATATCAATATGACTTATATAAATTTAAAGATTCAAATACATTTTTTCCTCTTACCATAAGCCAAAGGATTATTTACCTATGGAAACAGGACTTTGGAAGTGATCTTGTTTTTCAATGGTGAGTTCTCTATAGTGCTTGATCCATGCCTAAAGTGTTTGCAGACTTAATACAATTAATAAAACTTGCATAAATAAAAGTCAACAGTAATCTCTTTCAAGGACTGAGCTTTGAATATCAGATAACCAAATGGGCAGCTCCTCAATATGGTATTTAAAAGCATGACCAAAAGTCTTTAATTATCTCTCTCTTCTCAAACACCATACATAAGCATCATAAAGGATTAAATAAATTTTATAACAAATAAGTCTCTTTTCACTGTAAATTAATAAATTTCCTTTTCACATTATTTTAGCTATCTGGGTCCTTAGCCTTTACTTAATGATGATGCACTTGATTAAATAAAATGAAAGAAAAATGAAAGTTCTTTCAGACATTAAAATGAATAATGAGTTTAGACTTAATCCAAAAGCAATTTGACTTTAAACATTCATATGAAATTAAATGAGCCATTGAATTTGCTATATAAGCAAGCATTAATCTTATCAAGCTATGAAAACTAGAAAGCTATACAGTGACCCATTAATTTCAGAGCCTAATACAAGGTCTGTTTAATGCCTACACTCCATTAAAAAGTCTTATTCCACAATATAAGTGCTTTTTCATAAAAGTCTAAACCCCCATTCATTTTTTTCACTGCTCCAATCATGTGATAATCTTCTCTGACAAGATTATGGCTGTAAACCCGAGAACAGTATGTAATGTCATGTGAAACAAATTTTGCTCAGGGAAAGCTTCCATCAGGAACAAAAAAAAGAGGACATTTATATCATTGGCAGAAGCATGTGCATAAATCACATGGCCCACTCCTCCTCCACTCAAGGGTACTTCCCTTAAAGAAGACACTTACAATTCTCCCATTAAGTAGAGAAATATCAGTGTCACTCAGGAGCAGAATTCTTTCACAGAATCACCCAAGCCAAAAGCACATTCCAGGACAAATGAACCATATTCTGGAAATAAAGACAGTTTAATGTTGAAGTAAAATCACATGATCATTTTATACATTTAAAATACTCACATATTAAAAAATGAATTTTTAAATTCAATAGAAATTTTTACAGCCCCAGTTTGTAGCTCTGTATGTTACCATCCCATTTTATAGTTGAGACCATAGTTGAGTATGAAAGTAATAGTGTTTTGTAAGTCAGTGTATAAATATACATATAAAGTTTAAGTGTAATGATTCTATATGTGCTGACAATGCTCCCTCCAAGACCCAAAGACTACCTAACAAAAACCTAACACCAGGCATGAGAAGTCCTCCTTTGAGTTGTTGTTCAGGTTTGTCCAAGAGACTCCCAAAACAAATGGACTATTGCTATTGCCTTTGGTTGACCACTAGAGGTGGAAGGTAAGTCCCTGTTGCTGAAGATGCTCTGCACTTCAGACACAGAGTCCAGAGGCCACTGAGCTGGAAGTGATCTGCAGGTTTCCTCCCTGAGTTTTCATGGTATAGAAGAGAGTAGGCAAGCATCTAAAAGAAGGAAGCAACAACCATCCTACTCAGCTGATACTATGAACCACAACAATGACCAACATGTCACCATAACCCTACAATACAGTAATGGCATTGCATACCTTGGTAGTAACTAACAGCTCTTTAATTAGACTGAAGACCTGATCAACAAAAGGAAAACCATTCCTGGTACTGTAAACAGAGCCACTAGCTGGGGCTAGTGAAGTCATGGATCTTGGAAGAGAACCTACAACCACCACTTTACTAAACCAGCATGATGACTAACTACATTGTAAATATTTGTCCTTATTTAGAGTATCCTTAGAGGTGGTCCTTACTCCTCATCATAGAAACTTCTCTTTGCAACAGATGAAGACCATTACAGAAAACCACAACCAATCTAAATTTTGTGGAGCCCAGTCAACAGCTACATCTATGATATACCTCCCAAAGCTAAGGCTCAGAGATCGTTGTGGAAGATTACGGATGGAAAGATTATGACAGGCAAAGAATCAGGAAGTTTATGGTGAGATTGTGTCTCCTAGAAATATGAGAAGCTTACCAGCTTACCAAAGTAAAGTCTTAACAAATTTAGTGGGAGAAAGTCTTCCCGGGGAAAATCACACCAATTAGTCATTCAATAACAAATGACCAGCCCTGAAAGCATATATACAGGTGACATTGTACAAAATGGGCAGGTTGTATTTACATGTATATGTGTGTTATATGTGTATATGTGTGTATACATACACATACACATACATATATATATATATATATAAAACAATTAAAGAAAAAGACATCATGAATTTGAAGGAGAGCAATAGGGACACATGGGAGAATTTGGAGAAGAGAAAGGGAAGAGGGATGAAATAATATATTAATCTCAAAAAATAAAAGACAATTTTTGGAGGAGTAGTTGTGTTGTGCTTATTGCCTTGGAGCATATTAAGCTAGGTGGCAAACTTCAGATTGAGTTTCTTATTGAATGTCATTTTCTCTTCATGGCATCAGTGTTCAAAGTACAAAAGTTGGCAAACCATCAGGGCCACCTTCAATTTTATCATGTGCCATATGGCAAACTGGAGAGGGAAGCAGAGAAGTAAGATTTATCAGGATGTGATAGAAGTAGAGCCAAGTATCGCTATGATACATGTTCAGAATCCAAGCAGGTGGGAAGAGAAAGAAGGATCAGGAGTTCAAGGCCATCTTTAGCTACACAGTAAGTTCGAGGCCAGCCTGAGCTATGTGAGACCACATCTCATACAAAACAAGAAAGTGTATTTTGGAAGTGGCATAGACTTAAAGTACTTCTTATTTTATTTTATTTAGATTAGACTGAGAAATTACATGCTTCATCTATCTTAAATCTCTGTCAATAAATATTTGGTATTATAATTTAGAGACTAGCTAATAATTCATTAGCAAGCTTAGCATTTGATATTTGAAATTTACAGCAGTAAACTTAAATAATGAAGTCTATTATTAATGAGAAAAATTTTGTGGTGTCAGAAGCAAAGCATCGTGGAAATTTCTTGATAAAGCACAGCTCCCAATATAATCCTATCCACACCCGGGCTGCCACTCAAAATTTCTGTGATCTGTCTCTCAGGTATGGGATATGGTCTTGAAATTATTTTCTGACTCCATCTCTTTGTTTACTTTCTTTCCCTGCAAATTGTCAAATTTGGAAGCCACTCAAGGCCTGCTGCCACTACCTGAGTGGCTGGCTCAAGTACCAACTTGCCAGCACAGTACAAGTCTCCAGAGAGGTATGTCAGGAAGCTTTTATATCTTTGAACTCACCATAAAATGTAAAGCTATGGGCCTGGAAAGATGAATCAGCAAGTAAGAGCACTGGGACTGCTCTTCCAAAGGTCCTGAGTTCAATTCCCAGCAACCACACAGAGGCTCACAACTATCCGTAAAGAGATCTGACGCCCTCTTCTGGTGCATCTGAAGATAGCTACAGTGTACTCACATGTAATAAACAAATCTGTTAAAAAATGTAAAGCTACACTTCACAAATTGGCATTGTTTATAAGCACTTAGTTGTAGGTACCTTGATATTTGGTGTCCTCCTCAAGAAGGAGAGGAAGGTATATGGCTGTTGATTTTGAAATCGAATGAACAGAGTTGAAGAGTCAAAGTCTTAAATGTAAGGAAGAGTTGAACATGACATACACTTTTAGCTGTGGCATCCACACATGTGACCATGACAGTAAGTCCCTTTCTAAAATGAGAACTGAGCCCCATGGTATTTTGAGGAAGCCCTTCCTTTGTGTGTCTCAATGGGATAGCCAGATACTCATTATCCTGATACTAGTGAGGCAGCGTTGCTTCTTATCACCTGTAACTAGAACTGGGTGGATAGTGCTTCTTTCATACTTAATTTCCCTGCCTCCAAAACTGAGGCTCTTATGACCCATGCTGCCTACCTTGTCAGATTAAAGGGATCAAATGACAGAACAGAGATAAAAAATATTACGTGTTACACAAATTGACATGAATATAGCCCTCCACAACAATTCGTCCTTTCTTAATATTCTCAGAAAACATGAAAAGGAAGTTTATTTCTAGGAAGCCTCCTACTGTTTGTAAAAAATAGAAATTGTTTGTTCTTGCTCTGTTATCACAGAGAGCAAGCAAGATCATTTATATGAAAATGACTAACCATTGGTTAGCATTTTCTAAGCACAGGAAAACATTGTTTTTCTTTACTCTTCGAGAGGAAAGGAATGTGAGCTGGGGAGATAGCACCATGGGTAAAGCACTTGCACCACAAGCCTGATGCCCTAAGTTGAGATGAAAGAAGGATGCAGTAACACACGCATCTATAATTCCAGTGCCCTCATGGGCAGATGGAAAGCAGACACAGGATGATCTCTGGAAGCTTACAGAACAGCCTGACATAAATGTTTTCAACAGAGAATAAGAGACCCTGTCCCAAGCAAGGTGGGAAACAAGGATTGGTACCCTTGGTTATCCTCTGACCTCTATGTGCATCAGGACACACATGCACACACACACACACACACACACACACACACACACACACACAATGCCTATTTCAAAGTTTATGATGATTATTTGTCATTTAAAATTATAAAAGACTTGAGTATTTTTATATATGGATATATACTCGAAATGAATCAAAGAAAGGGGCTGTATACTGAACATATGGAAGTGCTGCCATAGCTCCCAACCTACATTTTCTTAGGCATTGTAGGATCTTTTATCTAGTTTAACTTCTGTTAATCCTCAACCCTCTTATTTGTGAGATAGAGATGATTTCATGTTTCCCTCAGAGTAACATATATAATTAAACTTCACAATGCATACAGACACTCCTTATGAATTCTAACATGGTATATCGATTATCATGGTTGTCATCAACTTAATGTTTATTGAGATGTACCTACAGGAGAAGCCATGGCATGTATGCATACACACACACACACACACACACACACACACACATTCACTCACAAACACATACAAACACATTGATATTCATTGACTAAAAATTTATAATCTGAAAACAATGCTAAGGTATGTATTGCTAATATACATACAGGCAAGAACTCACTCACCATTAACCATGTTTTATGCAGGAAGTCACTAAAGCAGCACCCACTCCCATCATCCCATGGGTCTGTCTGTAAAATAATTCAGTGGAAGGGCAATAGATATGGTTTAGTTGGCAGAGTTCTTGTCTGGCATGCACTAAGCCCTAGGTTTGATGCCTGATAAACTAAATATGATGGTACCTGCTGGTAATCATAGCACTTGGGAAGTGGAATAAGATTTTCCTCAGCTACTTAGGTTTGTACATCATCCCAAATAAATACAACCATTGAAGGTACTACCTTCGTATCAATCAAACTAGGTCTGCACCCACACAAGACAGGCTCTATCATTCATTAGTTAAGGAAGGAGACAGGGGCTCATGGGGCCCGACCATTTACTATTAGCGATTGATAGAACCTGGGGTAGAAAGAACCACTACCTTTTGCTGTGGGTAGCCATGGCTGAAGACAACAAGCTCCAGAAGACAGCTCCAAACTCATTGTAATATAGACTGCTCTAGTAGATCTCAGTGGGTCACAGAACACAATTAATAGGCAGGAATGTAAGCAAGATGGGGGAGGGGGAGGTGGTAGAGACGTGGATGATGAGAGTGGTCAGGATGCATCACTGTGTCTACATAATATGTGTAAATCCTAATAAAATGGAAATATGTGCATACATGTGTATGTGACAAAGAAAGAGAGAGAGATGAGATGAGAGAGATTTGCTAACAGATAGATTGATCATGCCTTGTAACTTTCACCTAAGGAATCTCAGCTATGATATGATTAAAAAAAATTCCATTCTTCAGCATACACTAGATAAGTGACTTCTTAAAAAGCATAGCTTCTGGGGAAAATGTACTTTCAATCAATAAAGTTTAAACAGGACAATTCTTGAAGGAAACTTGTTAAACTTAACAGTTTAGGGTAAAACAACTTCCTTAAACACAGGGAAAATGAAAGCAAAATAATAGGGCAAAACCACAAGGAAAATTAGACATTTTTTCATTAATCTTTCTTAAGGACATCATAAATTATGTATTTTCAAATTAAATTGTTAAAATTGCTTTTTTTTTTGCCAGACCTTCTTAAATGCTCAGGTTAAAGGTATTCTACATGAGAACCATCATAAATTACAGTTAGATTAGAATAAAAGTCCTGGTATGTTACTGCATGACAACAGATAATGTATTTCAAAATGTGTGAAGTGATTTTCTGGGGTTTCACCATACAGGCTGGGAAACTGTTGTGAAATTAGTTAAAAGTGTTTAACCTGGTTTATACATTATACAGTGTATACAAGTACTAAAACATTATGTGCTGATACATGACTAGCTACAGTCATTATGTCATTAATCACCCAAGAGATAACTTTAATTTTGTGGTTTTTAGTATTTGTTTTTAATTCACTTTACATCCTGATCCCTTCCCCCCTCCCATCCCCTTCACCTCTTCACTGAGGGGGTGGAACCTCCCCCATAGGTATCCCCCCACCAGGCACACCAAGTCTCTGCAAGGCTAGGCACATCCTCTCCCACTGAGGTGAGGCAAGGCAGCCCAGTCAGGAGAACATATTCCACAGACGGGCAATAGCTTTGGGAATAACCCATGCCTCAGTTGTTGGAAGACCCACATGATGATACAAATGTGTAGATCTGCTACATATGTGCTGGGGCCTAGATCCAGCCGATGTATGTTCTTTGGTTGATGGTTCATTCTCTGAGAGCCCCAAGGGTCCAGGTTAGTTGATTCTCTTGGTCTTTCTGTGGAGTCCCTATCTCCTTTGGGGCACTCAGTTCTCCCCCCCCCCAATCTTCCATATGACTACCTGAGTTCTGTCCAATGTTTGGCTGTGGGTCTCTGTATCTGTTTCAGTCAGCTGCTGGGTGGAGTTGATGTTTAATTTTTAAAATCAAATGAACTATGAATAATCAAGCAGTTTATATCTGTTCAAAATAAATTTAACTTATATGAAAAAGAACGCATTAATCTAAGACTAGATGTTTAAGGATGCTATGGGGAAGAACACCTAAATGAGAGAAAATGAGAAGGAGCCTGAAAATGATGAGGGCTAAGAGTCTGGTCTCAAATGGTGAGTGGGAGGAACACTGTCTTCAAGTGACATAGACTGCATGAAATCCTATGAAGACTGAGCAGAGATAAAAATAAGTTCACAAGCCAGAACAGTTCCTCAGAGAGGCCCCTTCCCTGTGGAAGAGTTTTGTTTTTTATCTTGGTAACCCTGCCACACTTACTCGCTGTCTGGAAGAGGCTGATGGGAAATATCAACTGGACGCACAGCAGTCACAGACCTGACAAGAGCAGCAGGAGTCCCTTGGCCAGTTACATCAGGAGATCTGCAAACCTGCACACCATGGCTGCCACAGGGACAGAATATAAGCTCCCAGTTCTTAAAGAGAAGTCTCCTTGTTATTGAGATAATTAATGTGAAAAGTCATTGCACAATAATTAATAAGTCTTCCATGGAGGAAAGACTCTCATTTGCTCGTGTTTCTAAGTACTGGACTTGATAAGACCTGTTTGAAACAATAGTGATTCAGTGAAACAGATTCTCCCCCAGCTCCTTTGCAAGGTATAAGGCTATTAAAGCATTTTGTCAATGTACAAGAAACAAATTGGTGTTCTGTGTTTATTCATAGGTGAGACGACTGTTGGATTAAACAGTAGCTCACATGGCTGAGACTGGCCGTGTCTCTCGGTGTAACTGTATCGGAAACTTAGCTAATTCAAGGTTCATTTGTGTGTGTGTTCATTTAATGCAGGTAAATCTATAAAGAGTGGATTTCGTTATGGCATTTTCGTTCAGACTTAAGAGGTCCTTTGATCATATCCACGATCACCCTCCAGAAGTCACCCTTCTCCACCCCATGCCTTCATCACTGTGATCCATTATTTGAGTGAAAACATGAGGTGTTTGTCTTTCTGAGTCAGACTGATTTTACATAATGTAAAGATATCCAACTTATTCCATTTTGCTTTGCTTATTGGCTATTTACTACTCCATTTTCTGTATATGCCACCCATTCCTTATCTATTCATCTGCTCCTGGAATTAGGCTGATTCTACAGCTTGTCTATCCTGTAGTGCTGCACCTGACACACATGTGCAGGCTTCACTGTGATAGCCTGACTTAGATTCCTTTGGTCTATCCCAGGAATAGTGTAGTTAGATCACATGGTTGTTCTGCATTAAATTTCTCTGAATATCTATACTGCTTTCAATAGTATCTAATTTATATCCAATAGTGTCTAATTTATATACCAATGGTGTACAAGGGATCCGTTTTTGTCCCCTGCATCCTTACCAGCATTGATCTGTTCTATCCTCTTGGTGACAGCCATTCTGACTGGGGTGGAACCTCATCATGATTCATCCCCTATGCTGCACAAAGAGGTCTTAGTCTAAACTTGGATTTAGGGAAACACATTGTCATTTAATCCTTATAGGCAAGACAGATGCTACAGATCTATGTTTCCATTTAATAGTATTCAATATGAATACTTTAATAGGAACCTGGTGGAGATTTCTGGGCACATAATTCCATCTATAATACTAACTAAACTAGAACAAGCTAGACCTCAGATAGAAATAATATGCAAATACAGCACAGGGAACATTAGTACTATGGAAGTTCCCGAATCTATATTAAATACTTAAATATTTTATGTGTGAGGCCATATGAGATCCAGGTCAGTTTGTACACATATGCATTGCTACAATTTGAGAAGTGTGATCATTCTGATGAATGATATATTTGAGAATTAATTATATAACTGATTTTAGCTTGGGTTCTACTTTAGAAGTTATGATTTAAAATATCTGTATCTAATCAGTCCAACTTTCAAAACCAATCAGAGTAAAAGGTTGATATTTAAATATGTTTATCCTCCAAGGCAGGTGTTCTCATTGACATACTATACCCTGATTCACAAATGTAAGATCAATATAAAATTACAGGTCTTGAGAAAAGGGAAAGTTTTGCAAGAGCAATGTACATGATTAGATAGAAATACTAATGAACATATTAAGTCATGGTCGTGTTTTATAATGTACTCTGACTGTGTGTAGTATTGTACAAGAGTCTTGTAAATTTTCACAAATGCACACACACACACACACACACACACACACACACACTATTTATAGTGCCATCCTTAAGAGAAACTGAGTTCTCTTTTATGACATGGCTGCAAAAGCTCTGGTTCTTATGATTCTACTAAACCTATAACTCCAGGTAATGTGATAGGACCAATCAAAGATGTATATACCACTTCCAGGTCTAGACACCCAGACTAAAATTGGTTCTTATGGGAAAGCACAAGCAAAAGAATTCCTTGTATGCTGCATTTGTAAATTCCTGATGTATAAATATGCATGCTTGTCTTCTGATTTTGACATACCAACATACCAATCATAATCACTAAACATGGAGATGAGATGCGATAGGCAGTATTTCTAAAGAATTTAGAAATAAATACCTTTAAAAATAAAGATATCAGTAAAAATAAGCAATGTAAATAAGGATTGATGTTTTGTTTATATAATCTAACTTTCATAATCTACTTTTTATTTCATAATCAACTCACAAGACTTCTAAAAATGTATCAGGGGGCACTCACAGATCATGATGAGCCAGTTTCTGACTTCCAGACTTAATCCACACTCTTTTTCTAGATTCTGTAGAAATAAATGGAAGCACTGGAGAAAGTCTAGGTTGATGATAAGTCTAGATTATGGAACAAAGACTCATCTTTCCTGAGTCTTCTACCCTACACTGGATAGAAAGTAAGAAATAAAATGTTGGATTGTAAGCTGGGTGGTGGTGGTGACACACACTTTTAATTCCAGCACTCAGGAGGCAGAGGTCAGCATGGTATACAGAGTGAGTTCTGGGATAGCCAGGGAGATACAGAGAAATCCCATCTCAAAAACAAAACAAAACAAAACAAAACAAAGTTTTGGAGTTTAGAGCTATTTGACTGCAAGGTTATTTGTTATCACAGCTGTGGCTGAAAAAACAAATGAACTCACTCATTCATTGATTTGTACATTTGGTGAATCAAACCCAGCTGAAATGTCTGTGAAAGGCAGGTTCCTGGATGCCTGCTGATAGAGAAGCTCCCGGATTTTGAGTTTTCAAAGTTTCCGCTACTGAGAGCCAAGTCTGGGGACTAATGATCAACCCGATTCCATTTACTCTTGTAGCTGAATCAGAAATTTGACAAGAGGAGAGTGGGTTCCAGAGGAGGTACCCAGGTGTCTGAACAGAGCCTATAAATTGGTATTGTATGTTTAAAATCAATGAGACCCTGAGTGAAGAGATAGAGGATAATGGGGAGAGGTGAGGCAATTCAGTAATCTGTTTCTCTGTAGTATCTGAGCATCTTCTGAGAACAGAAGAGCAGGGTAGTGAAGGGAATGTAGAGAAGGATAAGTAACTCTATTGAAAATGCCATGTAGAAATCTGTAGGTAGGTTCTAAAATATATGCATATATTTTACAGGCTACTACCATTGCCCATGGTTATCCCCTAGAACTTGATGATAAAATCCTATGGCTAAAGAAACCACATACTTGAGCCATAAGACATAAAGAAATCAAGCTCATGTCTACCTGGAAGCATCATCTCTACTGGCTAGCTTTCATACTCCTGGGAGGTTGTATCCATGCAACCAGGGGAAAAAAGCCATCAACAGTCTTACCCAGTAGTCAATCTTGCAAGCTACAGTAACAGCCAGCCTGACAACGTGCCTTAGTTAGGGTTTCATTGCTGTGAAGAGACAACAGGACCAAGGCAATTCTGATAAAGGAAAACATTTCATTGGGGATGGCTTACAGTTTCAAGAAGTTTAGCCCATTATCATCATGGTAGGAAGCATGGCAGTATCCAATCAGACATGGTTCTGAAGAAGGAGCTGTGAGTTCATGATCCAAGGCAGCAGAAGGAGACTGGATTCCAAACTGGGCTGAGCTTGAATATGGGAAGCCTCAAAGCCCACACCCATGGTGACACACTTCCTCCAACAAGGCCACAGTTTCTAATATTGCCACTCCACATGAGTAAGGCTATCAAGCATGTAAGTCTATGGTGTCCATACCTATTTGAATCACCATACAAGATATGTCTACTGGTGCAGTGGTGGCATAAATATTATGAAGCTAACCAACCAATTTCTGCTTGGATTGTTAAAGCCCATGCCACAAGATGAAACCCATGCTTGGTACTTTTAATTAGAACAAAAATCCTTGGCTGGCTATGTCACAGGCCCTAATTGAAACATAGTACTATTATTTGCTAACTGGACAGCATGTAGTGTTAAAGTGCCCCCCTATGTCCTTATCTTTATATCCATAGATTAGGGCATCTCTTATCCACCATCAGAGAAGCTTCTATTTATAATAGATGACAACTAACTCTGAGACCCATGACTCTGCTCATGTCCAATGTGCAGAGGATAAAAACCATGATGTTTAGCTCTAAATGTGATGTCTATACTATACCCTCACCTCTCAAGGCTCAGAGATAATCACAGAAGAGACTAAAAGCACTGTAAAGGCTGAAGGTGGTAGACATCCACAGGAAAATAATATTTACTGGACATAACAGGTCCATTGTATGAATGATTTCACAGCCTTCCTTCCTTCCTACCTTCCTTCTTTCCCTGTCTAAGAAGCTATTTGCAGCTGGGCTCCAAGAAGCTAACCATGCTCCAACGCATGGTCCCACAACCATGCTCACACAAGCAGCACTAAATTAACTCTCTGGGTATTAAAAAGATGTACCCGGCCAGCAGGTCCAGTTATTCCAGGGTCCCCAGAGAGGTGCTACCTATGGGTCATGGCAGGGGGGGTGGGTGAGAGAAAGAATGAGACCCTGCAATAAGCTTTTGTCAAGGTCTGCTTTAATATTAAGAAAGCAATGGCTTATAAGCAATACAGAGGGGAAGTGAGACAAAGGGCAATAAATCTTCAAACAGTCAGATGGGATGTCTTAGGATGAGGGATAAAGACACTTGGGTTGAAGACCAGTTTGTCAATTAACTGGTTCCTGTAAGGAGGTCGGTATATAAATAATCAGCCAGTTTATTGCTTCAGCCAGTTCCTGGTACAGCAGATGAAAGAAGGTGAAATTGGAGCACTTGTGAGATGCTTGCACTCCAGTTCTTAATTAAGGCATTCAGGCGGTGAGAGCAGAGGCGACTGGTGAGAAAGGAAGGCGACTTTTCTAGGGGAGGAAGACAGGATGATGCCAGTCCAGATGGCTCAGGGCTTAGTGGAGATTGTCCAGGGATGCCCTTTATCTTTTATGGCCTGTTGGTTCCTGGAATCTTCTGTGCCATTAGTTCATGGGAAAGGTTTTTGTTTAACAATCTCACAACCCTGCCTCAGCCATCTCAGCGCTGAGCGTTTGTGGCCGTGCAACTTAGAATGGTTCCTTACATTTCACCCTTCTCTGTATAATAGAGAGCAGAGGTCAGACAACCATTGAGGCACCAGAATAATGGGGCAGTGCCTGGCTTAGGAATTGACCCAGTCATCCATCATCCCTTTCCTGTCTCTGGTTATCTCTGCCAGCCTCCAGTGACCCCTGTCTTAGGTGGGTGTGGCCCTGGGAAGGTGCCCGTCATTGGCTAACTGCCCAGAAATGTTATTACCATTTGTAGTGGCTATTCCTGGTTGTCAACTTGACTATATGTGGAATGAACTACAATCTAGAATTGGAAGGCTCACCTATGATCCTATTTTGGAGGCTCAGAGACATAAGTTTCTGACCTGGACTTAGCATGGAGATCTTGAAGCATGGATTCCAGTCAAGGTCATCTGGGATTAAAGGTGTGGAGACATACACCTTTAATCCCAGACTTCAAGTTCATCTGGGATTAAAGGTGTACACCTTTAATCTGGGCTACACCTTCTACTGGAGACATATATAAGGACATTGAAAGAAGGAAGACCGATTCTTCCTTGCCGGCTTGCTTCGTGGGACTGAGCAACTGCAAGATCCTTGGACTTCCATCCACAGCTGCTGCTGACTACTGTTGGGGAGTTGGACTACAGACTGTAAGTCATCGACAAATTCCCTAACTACATAGAGACTGCCCATACGATCTGTGACTCTAGAGAACCCAGACTAATACACCATTGGTGCTTTAAGTTTATGGGGCTCCTTTCTGGAGTCCCAGCTGGAATGGCTGTGACAAGAATGCTCTCTGTGCAGGCAATTAAAACTTTTGAGGAGAAACTGGGTAGAGGAAGAGATGACCGAAAGAGTTGTAGCCATCTCTGTCTTAGGATCGACCTCTCAAGCCCCAGCCTTACCTGTTCTAGGATTACCTTGTCGTCCTCAAGGCTCCATGTCTTAGGTTGGTCAGGGGCAGGAGGAAGTTGCCCATCATTAATATGGCTACCTTGGATCATCTTACCATTCCTCCTACAAGCCCAGGGACAAAAGAATAAGTGCCAGACGGCATTACTTTAGGAGATTGTGGAAGTCAAGCCTTTCTTGATATGTTATAGGCACCTTGCCTTGTTCGTCCCCCTCCTGATCCTTGTCAATTGTTCTGGTTTCCATGTGATGATAATGTACTGAAACAGAATTCTTAGGCAAAACAGAATCTATTTGCAATTTAATAAAGCGTGTAAGTCACTGAAAGGCTGAAGGACCGAATAAAATTAACAGAAGCATGGCTATAAACAGTCCTAAAATCGAAGGTAGCAAGGTAGAGAGCCAGGGGGATGTGGAAAACCAGTTTTTATACCAGGAGTCTTGCTGTTCTCGCTCTCTTTTTCGCTTTTCTAGACTATTCTTAACCCTCCTTAGACTGTCCTCTACGAGTCCAGTCTTATCCACATAGATACAACATTCCCCTTTTAAGGCTGCACAAAGTCCTCCCTGCTGTAGGAAGAGGAGATCAAGTCCTCTTCTATTTTTTTAAGACTACTTCAGAGAGGGAGGCCACAGAGTCCTTTAGATTGGCCAGGCCTCTTCTTAGTTCAGCTAAGTCCTTATTGATTGCGGCACTAAGCAGATGATAATGTTGTTGCTTCTGCAGGGAAGTAATGAGGGAGGCTATGCCGGTGCCTGTTCCTGCTACCCCCAAACAAAGAATAGCAGCAAGGGTAATAGCTGATATAGGTTCTCTTTTGATCCTATGGGGTGTCACCTCTCCTTGCTCCCAGAAACTCAGCAAGTCTTCGGGCTCATGTATGCAGAGCTTGGGCCCTAATTGTACTAATACACAGTAATCTTTCATTTCTATAAACTTGGGGACGATAAGAAAGATAGTCAGTCCTGATAAGCAGGCCAAATAAGTGTAATTTGGGGCCAATAGGTATTCTGACTGTTCATCAATAATGGTTGTATAGTTGCAGATTTCTAGTAACTGCAAGGGAGGAAGCATATTATTCCCCAACACACAACTCCCAATCCCAGAGACCTCAGTAAGAGTAATTTCTAGAGGGGTATCAGCAATGTCTCCTGCTTTGTTGGTATAGGTAAAATTTCCAAAAAGGGCTATACCTTCATAAAAAGGGGGGAGGCTGAAAAGCACATCCAACATTCCACATTTTGGGATGAATCAATCTCTTGTTTTTTAATAAGCAGGGTGGAGGCAGAGGCATTGAGAATAGAGAGTATTAGTTGAGAGGAGGGCATAGGGCCTGGGTGTATGGTGGGCTGAAACATGGTCATCAGCAGGGAGTCTGATGGACTCTGCATCACCAGTGAGGGCTTAATCTTGGGGGGAACTCCTTGGGGATGGGCAGGATGGTGCAATTGGGGATTTGGGCCAATAGAGGCACAATGGCTGTTAGGAATACTCTTTTGTAGTCGAATTTTAAAAGTAAGACATGGGTTCCTCCCATTGGTGTAAGCACAGAACTCCCACTCAGCACCTCGCGAGTTTTCCCATGAAAACCCCTTTTTGTATTTAGTAAAGGTGATTTGTAAAGGATTGCACCAGGAGTTGCACTCTGTTCTTATAGGGAGCTGTACCCCTGCAATGACTTGGGTCTGCCATTGGGCATAGGTGAGGCCTGAGGGTGGGTTAAGTCATTTAACTTGGATAAGGTCCCAGGATGATGAGGGATTCCAATAAATGTCTCCATGTGGCACATTCCAATAAATGTACCCCCAGGAGGCACAGTAGTAACTATCTCTATAGCCACATTTGTAATTTAGAGACTGATCCCGATGGCCACAAGGACAGATGTAAATGGTTTCTTGGATTAGGAATGATCTAGTAATTTGGTTTGGCAGCCAGGGTCTGTTAGGCGGCCATATTCCTTATTCAGGGGTTGATGTTGTAGCAAGTATGTATCTGGCGTGCCCCATGTGGTCCCTGCCCCTAGGGCCAATTTGCAAAGGTCAACCTGTAAAGGTTTCCATGAGGGCTGGTGTCCAATCTTAGAGATTGAGTTAGCTACATCTCCTGCTTCAAAGAGAATCATCCAAGTGTAGTTGTAGATCTGGTAGTTACCTTTTTGGGAGCTTACCATCTGGAGGGCCATTATAAGCAGGAGGGATGAGGCTTCTTGGATCAGGTATCCTCCTGAAAGAGAAAACATAGCTTTTCTCAGGTGCCACCATGGAATTTGTTATAAGGCTTTATTAATCTTTCAGGAAGCAATCTGGCTCCCCCTCCTTGTAATTATAAATATAAGTGGACCCTTTTCCCCATACTATAACAAGGTTAGGACCCTGCCATTGTCCAGTTATGGGGTCCTTCCAGAGAACATGAGCATGATCCATTTTGGTTGAGGGGTGCCATAAATGATCAGAGGCAGGGCGTCCTTGATTATCCAAGGTTAAGAAATTTAAAATAAAAAAGGCATGGGCCAATAAGAGTTTAGTGTTGCCCTTAAGTGAGTAAAGTTTTTCTTGGACAGTAAGCTTTAGCAGTGTATTTTTAAGAGTCTGATAGGCTCGCTCTACAATCTCCTGCCCCTGAGGGTTATAGGGTATGTCTGTAACATGTTTTATTTGAAATTGGGAGCAAAATTGTTTAAATTTGTGACTAGCATAGCCAGGCCCATTATCTGTCTTTAGCATTTTGGGCTGTCCCATAACTGAAACTACGTAGAGCATATGAACGATAACATCTTTTGTGTCCCCTCCTGTGTGTGCAGAGGCACATATCAATCCACTAAAGGTGTCAATAGTGACTTGCACAAATTTTAATTTTCTGAAGGACAGGACATGTGTAACATCCATTTGCCATATTTCTCCTGGAACAAGGCCCCTAGGGTTAACTCCAAGGTGTGGCTCAGGAAGTAAGGTCAGGCAGTTCTTACAGTTTTTGACAATTTGTCTGGCTTGTTCCCTAGTAATTTTGTACTTGAGTCACAATGTTTGAGCATTAAGATGATGAAGCAAGTGTGCCCTCTGGGCCTCCTGTAAGGAGTCAGTAAGGGAAGCTATCATGGCCAGCCTAGTGGCTTTATCAGCTTGATCATTTCCTTTGGTTAAAGGGCCAGGCAAATTTGAATGAGCCATGATATGGCCCACAAAGAATGGGTTTGGTCGAGCCCTTATATGTCTTTGTATTTCTGAAAATAATTTAAAGGTAAGTGTTGAAGGTTGTATGGTAGAGACAGTCTCTAAGACTTGGAGAGCTCTGACTACATAATGGCTATCAGAAAAAAGATTAAATGATTGACTTACTGATCTGAATACCTCTAAAGCACTATAAAGTTATACCAATTGGGCAGAAGTATATGAGGTTTTGACAGAAAAAGCTTGATCATTGACAACAAAAGAGGCTTTCCCATTTTTAGACCCATCTATAAAAACAGTCAAGGCATTTGGTATAGGTTTTAAATGTGTAACTTTTGGGAAAACAAAGGGGGTAACAAGAAGGAACTGTAATAATTTATTTCCTGGTAAATGAGTATCAAAGTTCCCTGGTAAACGGACAGCAGAATGGCCTCAATCATCATGTCTATGTTGTAACCAAGCAAGCTGCTCTTGTGAATATGGAAAGATGATAACATCTGGATCACAGCCAAAATGGCGGGTAGCCAGCTTAAGACCCCCCCCAAATGGCCTGGCAAATCAAGGAGGGATAAGTGGGAAGAACTTTAGGGGGGTTGCAGGCAAATGAATCCACATTAGCGGATGATTATCTTGCCATAAGAGGCCCGTGGGTGTAAACTTTATTGCAAAAAGAATCAGATACAGTGTCTTGGAGGGGCTGAAATAACCCACAAATTGTTGGCTAATAGCCTGATCAACCTTTAGTAGTGACTTTTCAGTCTCTGGAGTCAAGACCATAATGGAACTAGGATCAGGGGTACCTTTCAGGATATCAAATAGATGTTTTAAATCACTGGTGGTCAGCTTAAGGTAAGGTCTAAGCCAATTAATATCACCCAAAAGTTTTTGAAAATCATTTAGGGTATGTAGCTGTGATCTTCTGATCGCTAACTTCTGAGAATAAATGGATGTAGGTTCTAATTGAAATCCAAGAAACAAAAAGGGGTATTGTGTTTGAATATTTTCAGGGGCGATAGTAAAGCCCCTCTTCTGCAAGGCTAAAACAATAAATTGGGTTAATTCTTGTTTTACTTGTACACAAGCAGAAGAAATTAATAAATCATCCATGTAATGAATGATGTAAGCAGAGGGGAAGCACAGCCTTATTGGGTCTATAGTCTGAGACACATATGTTTGACACAGGATGGGGCTGTTAGCCATCCCTTGTGGCAACACGCGCCATTGGAAGCAGGGATTAGGGCCTATATGGTTAATGACTGGGATAGAAAAGGCAAAACGGGCACAATCCTCTGGTTGGAGGGGAATGGAAAAGAAACAATCCTTTATATCAATGACTATTTTAAGAAAGTCTTTAGGAATAGCTATTGGGGAAGGCAAACCAGGCTGTAGGGCCCCCATAGGGACCATGGTTTTATTAACTGCTCTAAGGTCTTGCAACAATCTCCAAGAAACATTTTTCTTTTTTATAACAAAATAGGGGTATTTTTGTTATAAAAAGGTGCCCCTGTAATAATTTGATTAAATCTTTTTTCTTAACTCTAATTCCCCTCTCCCTGAGTGAATGCTTGATTTCTCCTATGAAACAAGCTTCTTTAGTCAGTGTCTTCCCCATCACAATCAGACAACAATTATTTGGCCTTTTCTTACCTGCCTCTCCAGCAGCGCATGAGCTATGTGACATGAAAGGTCCTCAATTCTTTTTCCTGTGGATCCTTTGTCCTCCATCATGCGGTAGCTGACCGTGTTCCAAGGTCCCTGTTTCAGGTGCCACTGTATTCGGCCAGCAGGTCCAGTTATTCCAGGGTCCCCAGAGAGGTGCTACCTAGGGGTCATGGGGCGGGGGAGAGAATGAATGAGACCCTGCAATAAGCTTTTGTCAAGGTCTTCTTTAATATTCAGAAAGCAATGGCTTATAAGCAGTACGGAGTGGAAGTGAGACAAAGGGCAATAAATCTTGAAACAGTCAGATGACATGTCTTGGGATGAGGGATAAGGACACTTAGGTTGAAGGCCAGTTTGTCAATTAACTGGTTCCTGTAAGGAGGTTGGTATCTAAATAATCAGCCAGTTTATTGCTTCAGCCAGTTCCTGGTACAGCAGATGAAAGAAGGTGAAATAGGAGCACTTGTGAGATGCTTGCACTCCAGTCCTTAATTAAGGCATTCAGGCGGTGAGAGCAGAGGCGACTGGTGAGAAAGGAAAGCAGCTTATCTAGGGGAGGAAGACAGGATGACGCCAGTCCAGATGGCTCAGGGCTTAGTGGACATTGTCCAGTGATGCCCCTTATCTTTTTTGGCCTGTTGGTTCCTGGAATATTCTGTGCCATTAGTTCGTGGGAAAGGCTTTTGTTTAACAATCTAACAACCCTGCAACAGCCATCTCAGGGCGAAGTGTTTGTGGCCATGTAGCTCAGAATGGCTCCTTATGAAAAGAAAGACACATGAAGTTTGGAGGGGGTGAGAAATGTATGGGTCTATAGGGGAGGAATTAAAATGGAAAGAGTGGAAGTAAATTTGAACAAAACACATTATATGCATGAATTAATATTAAATAAAATGACTTCTTAGAAATTCCTAGGCTCCACCTCAGACTTCCTAGGTCAGAATTGGCATTTTAACTAAAGACCCATGCAATTAACATGTTGCATTAAAGTTTCAACATAGATATATCACAGATGAACTGTACAAACTCAAGGAGAACCTGACATTATAAATACAAACAAAATCTGTTAATAATCTATTGTAGTGAAACCTACAACCTTTCTGTTTCTCACTGTTTCCATCTTTATTACAAAGGAGCTATGCACCATAATGCTTTGTTTTCAGTCTCTGCCGTTTTTGATATTTTAGCTGGTAAGTCATGGGAAATTATAAAGTCTGAGGAAAGGGATTAAATCTGAATTATAGGACCCACCCTAGGATGCATGTGTAGACTATCAGAGGAGAGATCATGCTTCTAAAATACTATTCATATTTTTAGTTTCATTGTATTAATAATTGATTTCAAATATTGGATGTTTTCAAGTGCTTCCTCATCATATTGTAAATTACATATTTCTCCTTGAACAAATCTAAGCTATTTCTGTTCATTTGGGTTTTTTTAATAGATTCCTGCTAAGCTGTCTCTTCTTGTATCATAAATAGAGCCACTCAAAGGTTTTTTTTCCCTCTGAATGCACCCAGGGTTATAGTTCTATTTCTCATTATAAATTCAAATAGGCTGTTTAATAGCATAAAGATGTCATTAAATGCATCTATCTCTGGCCCATGGGGAGACAACACTGGCTAGGATTACATGGGAATTCTGTGTCTGGTGATCATGCTTTTTCTTTTGTGGTTTTCTAGTCTCTCAAGTATTAAAAATATTGTAGGTCTCCTTATGTCAAAATAGCTGTAAATCCATCCTTGCTTATACAGATTAGGGCAAAAAAACAAGACGAGGAAATTTTTGAGCAAGGTCAGACACATGAGACTCTTACTCACTGTGTCTTTTGGGGAGCACTCTTTCCTCATCCTTAGTCCCAGTAGTTTGGGAGACACTCCCTCACCTGCAATTCCAATAAATGGAATTGGTGAAGAGATGAGGTGCAGCTATCTTGCAAAGCACTCTGAATAAGAAGCATGGAACAGCGTGTTTCTGGTCTCTAAGCCTTCCTTCCTTCCTTCCTTCCTTCCTTCCTTCCTTCCTTCCTTCCTTCCTTCCTACCTTTCTTTCCTTCCTTCCTTCCTTCCTTCCTTCTTTCCTTCCTCCTTCTCTAAGTCAAACATTTTCTCTCCTTCAGCAAAAATGCACAGTCTTAGCTACCAGAGATGAGAGCTCTTGGGTCTGGTCCTCAAATACCTCAGGGTCTGATGGAAGAGGCTGTGAACAGCATTGTGGGTCTGATGGGAGGGTCTGCATCCTGCATTGAAGTCTAAGTTGACTTGCTATATGTCTGATTATTAAAGAACAAAACACCTCAAAGACAAGAGATTCTATCTCCACCTCCAATGTGGGCAAGGAAGACTCACAGAAAGGGACCACCCCTAGCTGATCACTGTGGGTATGTTGATGCTGTGGCAAGCAGCCTTCTTAAAGAGATTAATGAGAACATTTCACAAAGATCCCCTCCCTGTGGAGGCATGAAGCATTTCACAGTGGGCCAAGTACAAAGCTGTGGGCAGAGCAGACTCTTAAATTAACATGACACATTATTCATGAGAAAATACATTTAAGCTGGCTTTGGCATTTTTAAAATGATCCCTAATTGCTGCCAAGTCTCTAATTCTCCTTGAAAATTATGAAAGTTGGGACTTGTGAGTCAATAAAAGGCTAAAATGGGAATCTAGTGATTCTGTTATTAGAGAGCAAAAAATAAAGGCAGAAGGCAGAGGAAAGGGTGTGATTAACATGGAACAATAACATCTTAGGAGCATGTTGATTTCCAAGAGTGAGTCTCAGCATGCTCCCAGATCAGTGTGGGAGAGCTCCCCAAAGCCTCACACGCAAGACACCTTAACATAATGTGATTCCATATAGCTGAATCCAGAATCCAAATGTTGTTGTTCATAAGAACTATTCTGAGTTATAGAATATTTAAAGCTCAACAGTTGAAATATACAAATCTAATAGGTAAAGGGGAGGGTGAAGACACAGCATGTATAGCCAAACTCACAGCTCCTTGTGTCAATCATAAGTAAGCACACAAGACAAAAACGTGTAACACAAAGTACATGCATGCTATTACAAACACACACATACACACACACAAATGATAGATAGATTATATATATATATGTATATATATATATATATGTATGTAAGATATACCATCTGCATCTGCATATTCATCCCCCCATCCCTACTCATTCCCACGCTCCAATGCCACAGCCCACATGGATGCTAGACAAAATATGTCACACCAAAAATATATCTAGCCAATATACCTAGATATCATCCAAATGTGTTTTAAGGTGTGTACATGATAAAACCATACTCCAAGTTTCACAGACCACATTCTTTTTCCCTTTTATAAAATATGCATTTCACTTTTTTTTAAATGACTCTTTTTTTATTTTCTATATTCCTTGTTTACATTCCAAAGGCTTTACCCTTTCCCAGTCCCCCCTCCACCATACGTCCCATAAGTCCTCTCCCCCCCCCAACTATTCCCCAATCATTCCCCCCCCACACACCATTTCTCTGTTCTGGATCTACAAAACTGGATCCAATCTTTTCAGGCCCAGGGTCCTCTCCTTTCTTCTTCTTGGGAATCATTTGAATTGCTAATTGTGCCTTGAGTATTTAGGGCTTCTGGGCTCATTGATATCCACTTATCAGTGATTGCTTTTCATGTGTATTCTTTTGTAATTGGGTTAACTCGCTTAGGATGATATTTTCCAGATCTAACCATTTACCTACAAATTGCATGAATTCATTATTTTTAATTGCTGAGTAGTATTCCATTGTATAAATATTTTTTAAACTACAGTAAAACAGTGCAGTTTAAATGAAAACCACAGCTGGGCTGTGGTGGTAGGTACATTTAATAAAAGCACTTGGAAGGCAGAGGATCTCTGAGTTAAAGTCCAGCCTGGTCTACAGAGCAAGTTCCAGACAGTCAAGGCAACATTCTATCTTGAAAAAACAAAAATAAAGAAACAAGCAGGACAGGACAGTAAATAATTCAAATTAAAAAAAAATCCCCTGAGTTAGGCATAGCAATAATCCCAGAATTCCAAGGCCAAAATACAAAAATCTTAAGTCCAACGCCAGCCTTGAGAGGCTACACAGAGACACCATATCTCAAAATGGAAAAAAAGAAAGAGAAGTCATCAAAGAGGCTCAGTCCATCCAAATTTGACCTTGTTTGTACAAACAAACTGAAGGGGCCCTAGGAAATGTGTATCATTTACCCGTTCTTTATTCAAGGGTGAAGCTGAAGAGTCTGCTAAGACACCTGCTCTCCTGAGGTGGAGCTGGTGTGGAAACAGCAGCCTTCATCCATCTCCATGTCTTTTCCAGAAATGGACAGCCCCTGCCTGAGTTGACAAGGTTCAAACCCCCCACAACAAACCAAAGTCCACTGATATGTGAAGATATTCATT
Organism: Apodemus agrarius; assembly: GCA_964023405.1. NCBI lineage: Eukaryota > Metazoa > Chordata > Mammalia > Rodentia > Muridae > Apodemus > Apodemus agrarius. The sequence continues at coordinate 34,202,975 of OZ030024.1, forward strand.
TCTCGCCTTGAGAGTGACAGGGGAGCTACCACACTATAAAGGCATCCCAGCCATTTCTGCTGTGATGGTATGCTGTAGAGAAGGACAGACATGCTCTAGTGCATAACTATCATGCAGTAACCCTAGGATCAGTGCCCAACAGCATGATTTCATTTGCATAAAGTTTCATGGACACTGACCCATTCTAGTTCTCTGCATAGGTTGAGTATCTTGTCCAACCCAACCATTTGCATCTGTTCTAAAATCATTTCTCCAACATAGATAGCCAAGCTCCTCCAACTTGCAATAGGCATCTGTTCTGTTACAGAGATCATCATTTTCATGTCCATACAGAAAGAATCAGGGCAAGATCATGGGGTATTGCTATGAAACCCAGAAAACAAACAATATCTCTTGATTCATGAGAGAAAAAAAACATAGCTTATACTCATTAAGTTATTGAAGGTAGGTTATTGTTTAATCATGAGACTGTAATACTTTTGTCAAGGGAGTTGGCCAATGGGGAAATAACCATTTCTGGGAATGAAGCACATATATCATACTAAAATAAAAAATGATAAAGCATCCTCCTCCCTGCTCACATGATAACCTGCTTCTCCATACTTGTCACTTGTCCTTTGTGATGGACACTCAGCAGGCCTGTGATGCAAGGATTACTGGCTGGTAGGGGGAATGAAAACAATGTGCCGTTGTATCTGGATCAATGGAAATACTTGGACCCCAACATCTAGTAGCAAGGTCATTTTTATGGAATGGCACATCTGGAGTGTGGGAAGGAATACAGGTAAGGCTGGCATCACTGAATCAGCATGCTAAAGCTTGACCCCTCTCACATCAGAACATATTCATATCAGCATGGCTACAGATCCCTCTCTCTTTTCTGATGTCTTAGTTAGGGTTTCTATTGCTGTGAAGACACTCTGTGTCCATGGCAACCCTTATTGTACATGTAAAGGAAGACATTTAACTGGGGCTTGAGGGGGACTTACAGTTCAGAGGGTTAGTTCAATGCCATTATGGCAGGCATATAGGCAGACATTGTACTGGAGAGCTGCCTGAGCATTCTATATCCAGATCCAAAAATAGCAGGAAGACAGAGTGAGACTGGGCCTGGCTTGAGTATCTGAAATCTCAAAGCCCTCCCTGTGGTGATATACTTCCTCCAAAAAGGTCACACATGTTCCAACAAGGGCACACCTCCTAATCATGCCACTCTCTGTGGGTCTATGGTGGCCACTTTCTTTTGTTTGTTTGTTTGTTTGTTTGTTTTGAATATTTTCTTTTTTTAATCTTCTTTTTATTGGATATATTCTTTATTTACATTTCATTTCCCTTTTCCTGGTTCCCTGACCCCCAAAGGTCCCCTATGCCCTTTTCCCTCCCCCTGTTCCCCCATCCTCCCCTTCCCTCTTCCCTGTTCTGGTATTCTCCTACACTGATGTATTGGTCTTTCCAGATCCAGGGTCTACTCTTTCCTTCTTCTTGTACATCATTTGGTATATGGATTGTGTCTTTGGTGTTCAAAGATTCTAGGCTAATATCCACTTATCAGTGAGTGCATACCATGGATATTCTTTTGAGACTGGGTTACCGCACTTAGGATGATGCTCTCCAGCTCCAATCATTTGTCTAAGAATTTCGTGAATTTGCTGTTTCTAATGGCTGAATAGTACTCCATTGTGTATATATGCCAGATTTTTTTGTATCCATTCCTCCGTTGAGGGACATCTGGGTTCTTTCCAGCTTCTAGCTATTAGAAATAAGGCTGCTATTAACATAGTGGAACATGTATCCTTATTACATGCTAGGGAATCTTCTGGGTATATGCCCAGGAGTGGTATGGTAGGGTCCTCTGGAAACTCCAGATTGATTTCCATAGTGGTTGTACCAGTTTGCAATGGCCACCTATGGTGGCCATTTTCATTCAAACCATATCAGGTATCTAAGCATGATCTGGGTCCTCCACATTATAGTTGTACATGTTTTTATAAGTTTTCTTCATACATGTAGCACAGTAATTACCAAAGTGTTGGAAAGATGGCTCAGTGGTTAATTAACTCTTGCTGCTATGCCAAAGAACCCAGTTTCTATTCCCAGTACCAATATGGCAGTTCACAACTGTCTGTCCATCCAGTTCCAAGGGACCCCATGATTTCTTCTGGCTTCCACAGGCACTAAACATACATTGTGCCCAGACATACATCTGTTATCGAACATACATACTCATAAAAATAAGTAAATAAAATATAAAATAATAATAATAATTAGTGTGGTTGTTTGAATATGATTGGCCCAGGGAGTGGCACTATTAGTAAGTGTGGGCCTTGTTGAAGGAAGTGTATCACTGCGGGGATAGGCTATGAGACCCTCCTCTAGTTTCCTGAAAGTCAGTCTTCTCCTGGTGGCCTTCAGATCAAGATATAGAAGAACTCTCAGCTACTCCTGCACCATACCTACCTAGACATTATCATGCTTTCTGCCATGATGTTAATAGACTAAATTTCTGACCTGTAAATCCAGCCCCCATTAAATGTTGTCCTTTATTAGAATTGCATTGGTCATGGTGTCTATTCACAGCAATGGAAACCCTAAAAAAGACAATTAGCAAGAACATAAATATTTGATTTAGATTTCTTACATGGTGAGAAATTCTGATTTTTTTCCTCTAATCATTTGCCATTGAATGAAGTTACAGTTGAATCAATGCATTTAAAGTATAAGAGAAAGTAAGAAAGAGTTCAGGGGAAAGAATAGTAGATAAATAATGAAATGAACAATTGAATGTTAATTAGAAAATACAAAGAACTCAGCTTTATATATTTATATATGCATGACCCCATTTAATCTGAAACATAGCTATGAGTAGTATGCTTATTTGTATGATGGACAAACTAAGATTTGGATAAATTTCTCTTCATACAGTCAATGGAGCATGAAGCTGGTAAGGGATCCTGGGAACTTTTAGAGGATCTACAAGGTTTCTGATCCTCATGATTGAGCAGTGCAATGAAGCAGAGCAGTCAAACCACATCAACCAGGAAGCAGAGAGTGAGTGCCTGCATGAGCTGCTTTAGCCTTCTTCTTCCTTTATACCTTCTAAGTCTAGGGAATGGTGCCACCGATTTTTGAGGTCTTCTTTCCTCACTGAGTTATCTCTGGAAATGTCCCTCTGAAACACATCGATGTATGCTCTACTAATCTGCTAGGCATGCCTCAATCTAATGGAGCTGACAATTAAGATTAAATACCACAAGTCAACATGAAACCCAAGTGCATGTCTGTAAGCCACAACATTCCACTCCACTCTACACTAAAAAGGATCATGTCTGTCTCATAAAGCAAAACACATTCAATCCACCCCCAAAGGTCTCTATGGTCTTAAGTTTCAACACTGTTCAAGAACCCAAGTTCAGGGCTGGAGAGATGGCTCAGCAGTTAAGAGCACTAAGTGTTCTTCCAAAGGTCCTGAGTTCAATTCCCAGCAACCACATGGTGGCACACAACCATCTGTAATGGGATCTGATGCCCTCTTCTGGAGTGTCTGAAGAATCCAAGTTCAAAGTTTCCTCTAAAACTCAAGATCAAAGCCATAGCTATGAGGCCCTCTGTACAAATACAGGGAATAGATAATGTCCTAAAGTACACATTCCTAGTTCAAAGAAGGTGAATTGGATATCAATGAATGATTATTTCAAAGTCAGACTGACATCAGCAGTGATAGTTAAATCCCTGCAGTCCATAATTGGACTCCAAGGTACATAAGGTGATATGAAGCTCCACAAACGGGCAATCCTACCCGTATAACCTTGTCATTTTTAGAACATGTCACCCCTCTCTTGGGATGGCTCCACTGTTGCCCTCAGTGGGCGTTCCTGTCATCTCCAACATCCTGAGGCCTCTGTTGCAGCTTAGGCCTCACAGCTGACCTGATTACCCTCTTGAGGGAATCTTCACCCTGTCACATATTGTCTAGCTTCCCAGGATTTCCTTCGAAACATAAGGGATGGAAGGCTTCCGAGATCCCACGATTTGCAATTTACATCTCGTATAACTGGCAAATTCATATCATGTGGCCAATGTCAAGGTTTGCTATGACCCCTGTGGGCCATTGCCATCTGAACTCCTGAGTCATTAACCATAGTAAGACAACATTGAGGAAACAGCAGGCAGTGCAGCCCTGTGTAGCGAGGGTACCTCAGAGGCACTCTCTTCTCAGGAACATCATACCTCTGAACCAGCAACACATGGGGTATGGTCAATTCCTCAAAAGTTCTCAAGACATCTATCTTACTGCCCAATTCAAAGTACCTGGCTTCTGTTTAATGGTGCTAATCTCTCCAGAAATGATTGTCTCCCTTAGTCTCCACTTCACACAGGCTTTGCAAGCTCCTCAAGACTCTCTACTCTTCTTTTGACTCTGGGTGCTCATCATAAAGCTGTCCAAACATAGCCAGTAAAGCACGCCACAGCCTGGAAACTAAAATGTCTTGCAATTTCCTAAACTAGCCTAATTAATCTGTTACCTCTAAACTCATCCTCCCACAAAGTCTTAAGACTTACTAAAAGTTGACAAATGTTTTACCAAACTGTAATGGATGGTCTCTAGCTCAGTTCCCAATAAAGTCCTTGTTCCCATCAGAACCTCCTAGGCACAGTCTTTACTACCCCATATTTTCTATTGGCAATCCAGTCTCTCAGCTCCCACCACAATCACCCACTATGCTCACAGGGATTCTCTGCTTTGTATCTCCAAGTGCATCCAAATTCCTTCTAAAAATTCAGCTTCCAACAGATTCTGAAGCACATATCAGGAAGTTCTGGTGATGGTCTCACTTGTATGGTACCAATGTCTGCATTAGAATTTCTCATTGTTCTGAGATAATAACTGAAACATTTAAAAGAAGAAAGATGATGGTTTTTTTTTTCTGTATGGATTTAGTGGTTTCTATCCATAGAGGCAGGTAGAGTATTGCAGAGCAATCTAGCTCACATCGTGGTGTCCAGGAGAGAGGGGGGAAGGAGAGGGAGAGTGAGAGTGAGAAAGGGAGAGGGAGAAGGGGAGGGAAAGAGGGGAGGAGGAGAGAGAGAGAGACAGACACACACACACACACACAGAGAGAGAGAGAGAGAGAGAGAGAGAGAGAGAGAACTTTCAGTTGGCATTGGGATGTTTTGTTTTGTTTGTTTTTTGTTTTCTTTGAGACAGGGTTTCTCTGTGTAGTCCTGGCTATCCTGGAACTCACTCTGTAGACCAGGCTGGCCTTGAACTAAGAAATCCGCCTGCCTCTGCCTCCCAAGTGCTGGGATTAAAGGCATGCACTAACACTGCCCAGCAGACATTGGGATGTTGAATCCCATTTCATACTGTCCATACATGGAACTTGAGTTTTCTATTTAGAGGAGATAAAATTTAAAGTTTTGCTTGTGTGATTTTTATTTTGTTTTTATTTTGGGTTTCTCTTCCATTGTTAATGATTTGTTTTATGTCTGAGTATGTTTGTGCCATGACACACATCTAGAGGTCAAAAGACAAATTACAGGAGTCAGTTCTCTCTTTCCACCATGTGGGTCCCAGAGATTTAGCTTGGTGGCAGACACACTGAGCCACTTTGCTGGCTTTTAATTTTGCTTAAAGCAGGAAATGGAGGAAGGGTTTAGGAACATTCATTTCCCTGAACATAGAGATTGAGTGAGTTATTCTAACAGTTTTCTGCCTACCATAGAAATCTGGACAAGGGATGTAGAATTCCTACATGATGAGAAACTGGATGAAGAAACTATCAGATATGCAGCAAAGTTCATATAGACCAAGAGAGAATGAAAATAGGAAAAAGAAAAGATTTTCGATTCTAGAAAACTTCTGGCATAAGGACAAACTCTGAGACATCCTAAAACATGTATCTGCCTACTGGCCACCTAGATTACAGTTAAGGATAACAGAATCATTAAACTAAATTCCACTGCTGTGTATCACAGAGCCCAGATGACAGACCAAAGTGACAATTTTATCGTATAGATATTTTCAGCATGTGATGCAATACTGATAAGTGTAAGGTCTGTTTTTTTTTTAAGTGACCCCAGGAATTTTGGCACAGAAACTGGTACCCAGGACAACTTGAAAAGACAGTTTTCTGTGTTTGGCAATGACACCAGAGAAGAAGAAGAAAACTAGAATTTAGAAATCGATGGTCATTCAAAGAAATAAGAGCTTAATTTCTATAGTGTGACTTTACTTCACACTTTGGTTCCTTTTTTTTGGTCAGGAACAGCACAGTCCACCCAGAAGCCTCTGCCTGGTCGAAGGCAATAGCTCTCTTCCCACAGAGAGCTTATAAAAGCCATTTGGGGCTGTGGCCTGTTATGGTAACTGCCTCTTTGTGGCCTCCAGGTATATGTTAATTCCACTTTGGAATGAAAGAAAAAATACATTAGGAGAATGATTTAAACAAAGGTTAGAGCCAGGAATGTCCCAATTTGCCACTTGGGCAAATGCTCCGTGTGTCATTTTTATTAATGCAATCAGGCAAAAAGAAAAGGACTTTACTGGTCATGATCAGGGCGCTTAAAGGCCTTTTCTGGAGTCACTGCCTGAGCTCTGGGAAACTGTGTTTGCTCTCTGGGGCTCCTACATTGATGGAATGTATTCATTTCCTTCTGGAACCAAAGTAAATAATTCTGGAAGGAAATAGAAAAGTTCAGACTTCAAGGACTACCCTTGTTTATTCTCTTGATGTTTAGAGGCTCCATCAGGTTGGAAATTGGCCAGTTGTGTAGGATATGACTATTTTTTCAATACTAACGTCTATTTGGCTTTAACTTGTGACACTGTCACATAACACATACAACCATCAGGACTACTGCATGACATAACAGAGGAGAATATTGCAACCTGGATCAGGTCCAGGTAAATTCCACTGTCTCCCCTTAATATTCTCACACAGTGTTTTGCTCTAAAGAAGAAAAAAGGCAGTAAATATATTTGTGTTCTATGTTTGGGCCTAAGTGACTTGGTAGTCAAAGAGGGTTTTCATTCAGTGACTTTAGGTCACATATCTTGCCTCCTCTGCCTCTCAAGAATCTCATCTTAAAGGCTACAAGTACTTCATGCGTCATTTGTGTGGAAAATCTGACCTACAGGCCATTCGTGCCAGTTCATTAATTTTCCTCTGCTCGCCAGGCAGCTGTCATAGAAATGGAAGATGCTCTCATTTTATGCCTAAATTAGGTGGGGAAGGGTTCTTCAAATTAGAATTCAAAAGATCACTCAGAATTGGCCCCTAGAGGAGGCCAAAAATCACATAAGGCTGGAAAATGAGCTCATCCTCCTCCTCTGTCTGTAAGACCACTCCTACACAGCCCTACACTGTGAAATGTGTGTGAGAATCTATCTCCTTTTCCTATCAGGAAGTCCCCCTCCCCATTCATTCATTCCTGCACTCTCTCAGCCTGTCACTCTCATCCATCCCCCCACCAACCCTAAAGTTTATTTATCAGCTCAGTCATCAAACCTGTGTTTTTCTGCTACATGCAATACGTATTACATGCATACATTCTGATGAGCTCTGTCCACAAAGTATCTGTGTGTCTTTTGTGTGTTTTATTTCCAAAACAAGATCGTTTATGGTTGATAACATGTCTGTCTTCCTCTGTAACACTTGACCTCTCTGAGGACAGAACAGTTCCCTGGTCCCCTCCCATCCTGAGCCCTTGCTTTTTGTCTCTTCTTGAATGTTCTCTGTTTGCTGCTCTCCTCTTCCTTGTCTCTTTTAAGATTCAGCTCACCTGTCACCAGAGATGGCTGCAACAGGCTCTCCCTATCCTCCTGATCAGCAGGAGTGCCTTGATCCCACCCCACTTCTCACTCCATCTCCGCATTTTTGCAAAGCTCTTTATTTTCCTGCCTCTGTCTCTCTTCCCATGGGTGGCTAGTTCCACCAGGCATGCACTGCTTGTAAATTCTGAGTACCTCAGATGCTTGCACCAAGTTCTTACTCAGTAAATATTGTTAATGATCAATCAGATGAGGATAAGTTTTATCTTTGTGTCTCCAGATAACAGTTAAGGATTCCACACTCAGCATGCCATAGTGCTGCAAAGGCTGGCTGTTCAAGAGAAAATGGCATCAAGCAGATGCATGCTATGAAACTCAAAATATCTGGAAACACATTTCTACTTCTTTGACTTTTCCATTTCTCCTTCCCCTATTTTTTCCGTGCCTCCCTTTCACTCCCCTCCTCTCAATCTCACCCTCCCTTGTTTTGTTGTCTGAAAGCATTGAGAATCATTTGGGGCTCTAAATGCACTCTCACTCAATCTGTACACCATAGATAGTATTTCAACAAAGTGGAGGCCATTATGGTACAGTCTGCTCAGCTTTTGTTCACTTCGAGATAACGTCCACATTCCAAATGAAGGCAAGGATGGCTGGGATGAAAAAACATTAACTGGGCGTCCTTCACCCATTCACTTGCGATATATTGATATATTGCCTCAATAGAGCTGAGAAGAAAATGTTGACAAGAGAGGTTGTTGTAAAGTTATGCATGTCAGAGCAGAGCTGGGAGTTTAAGACTCAAATGCACACAGTAGAATCTTTACCAAACTTCCTTCCCTACTGCCTGTTAAAATAATATGTCCTCTGTATGCTACCAACCTAAGCTAGGCAGAAAATCTACTCATCTTCAGAAGTAGAGTGTTAGCATGGATCAAAGACATCTGAGGAACACGGAGACTTTAAATGGAAGTATTAGTGAAGAGAAGAGCACATGACAGGGACTGATTATGATCAACATCATGTGCATGTATGAAAATGTCACAATGATGAAATACACTCATGGAATAGGTTTGTAAAAACAGGCATTTCAGAATGGTGTCAGCAGCATTTGCACGCCATTCCTCAATGTCCTTTGTCTTTAGGGCTCAGAACAGAACCAATACAGGATATGACTGTTCAACACATTTCATCTTGTTTAAGAACAAGGTTTTATCAGAACAAGCCAAAGAAAAAAAGAGCAACCTAGATGATGTCGTGTGCATGGAGATGTGTGAGTGGAAAGACCAAACTATGGTCTGCCAGTAATATGAACTACCAGGCAACAATCACAAGGATCTCTCCAGAGCCTGAACACGAAGAGTAAACTTGAGAAACATTACCTTAAAATGGAAGCCATACACAAGAGGCAACGTGCCATAGGAGCCAGTTTATACAAAGTGTCCAGACAAGAAAAAACCTACAGAGAAAGTGGCTGCCTGTGTCTGGGGTAAGAATGGAGTTTCATTGCAAGTGAGCAAGCAGGAATTTTCTAGAAGAATGCAAGTAATATAAAACTGATTTAAGGTGATGGTTGTCCTAACCAGTAATGTTACTAAAAATCATTGAATTGTACTCTTGAAATAGGAGACTTTTATGATACATAAAAATACCTCAATAAAGTTGTTTTTCAAATTTAATATTATATGTACTTGTATGCAATGGTAGCACGGGTCCAGCTTAGTACCCCTTTGATGATAATAAAACACGGTGGTTTTTTTTCTTTTTTCTTTCTTTTTCTTCTCCTTTATATTTAGTTCTATTTCTAAATGACGCTCATCTGAAAACAGAATCAGACCAGCTATCTTTCAGAGTATTTAGTCTGAAAAATTAATTACCTCACATAAATGAGTGCACAGAAATCATTGCCTCTGAACCAAACTTTTTCAGGGAGAAATTTTGCATAGTAAAACTGAGAACATTATTTTTCCCTTAGAAGTGAGATCTTTTCTCCTTTCTTTTGGTTCATTTCACTTGATTTCAGAGATTCTAATTTCTTCTGGACTAATGTGAGTGGTCAGGGTTTGTACATCTTCTCGAAGGGAATTAAATTTGCAATTATTCCTAGCATACTGTAGACTTGCAAACCCGTGTTTGGGGCAGCATTCAGATCCCTGCCGCAATTAGCATATTTTCAAGGTGAAGTGCAGATGTCAAATTAATGTGGGAAAGCACCAGGATTGCTGAAGGGCCCAGGTCAATTGGTACTGGTCTAATTGGAGGACATGAGCCTTCCCTGTGGAGGGGTCCAGGGACTGACGTTAGAAACAGGAAAGTTTTCTGTGTGCAGAAGGGGCATCAGGGATGGGGGTGGAGAAGAAACTGGAAACACAGCAGACAACCTGCTCTTACGGAGCAAACCAAGGTTCCTATGAGAAAGTAAAATTGCCCCTCACAGTCGTTATCTTCGCCATCACCGTTGTCCTCACCAACGGCACTGTCATTGTTGTGACTCCTATTTAGTTAATGTGATATACCAGGTATTTTCTAGACATCATACCATTTAAGTATGACAAAAACAAAAAAAACACTCAGCATCTTATAATTCTTATTCCACAGAAGAGAAAAGCAAGGCCCAGAAAGATGAAATTATTTACAGTGAATGATTATCGGGCACTTAAGATGCACCAAGCTTGTTACCAGATTGTCATCTCACAGCAAACCATAGGTAAATGATGTGATTAACTGCATGTGGATGATGAGGGAAATGAGCCAGGGAGACTGAAAAGAAAAATACCACTGTTAGCAAACCTCGAGAGCGCTCTTCCTCCCTAAGACCTGGGCCTCCACTCTTACACACAACCGCTTCACCTCACACAAGTTGGTCTGGCCAAGGGTGAAACAAGAAACTAAGAAGAAGCTTCCTTACCCTGTTCCCTGTGATTCAAACCCCTTCCTCCCATTTAGGCCTGTTCATCTTTCACAAAGTTGTGATTCATGGAGACCAAGGGAAGAAAGGGCAGAACCCTTCAGCCTTAAACAGAGCAGCTTGCTCACTGCTGCACTGGTCAAGGTTCCTCTGAAACTGCATTTGAATGAAAGAAAGACTCCCTGAAGATAGAATCATCATTAAAGTCCTGACTCTGACCTACGCCAGTTACTTGTGGTCTGAGAAATCCAAGTCTTCAGTCCTCGGCTTCCTCAGCGAAGTCAGAGAGTATCTGTGCGCTTTGCCAGTGTTAGGAGGATAATCATAGATTTTTAAAAAAGGTATCTATAAAAGAGCCTCAAGCCAGGCATGGCCACACATGCCTGTCATCTCACCACTTGGAAAGCTTGGGGCAAGCAGATCACAAGTTCAAAGCCAGGCTAGGCTACATAGTGTGCCACTGGCTCAAAATAACAACAATAATACAATAAGTCTTTCAATAACAATGACAAATTATAGTTATTTATTGAACTAACTGTCTGGAATTGTGTTGGATAAGCCCCTTTACATTGATTACATGCCATAAACCCCACTATAGAGCTAAGCAATAGGTGACATATTATCCCTGTTTAATAGAAAAGAAAGCTAAGGCTAATGGAGGTGAAGTAACACACCCAGATGCCATAGCAGGTAAAGTGGTGGCATTTCTAGAATTAGAAACAACTTCGGCCTAATTTTAAACATGCAATATAACATCACCTCTTTTCAGAATCTCTAAGTGAAATGGATCATTGCTACCTCTACACTCTTACAACATTTTTAACCTCTTTCACAGAGCCTTATTGCAATCTTTCTTATATTCCAAAGGATGAAAGTTTCACCCCACCTCTCACTAAGCCAAATGCCAAGGGAGTAAAGCTGTCCTTATGGCTGCTGGGGCCATCAGCATCTGGGGCAGCAGGGAGAGTTTGAGGTGAGGGGTCCTCACCTCCATAAGGCCCTCTAGGATCCAACATCTTCACACTCAGAACCAAACTGAACTCCGTGTCACTTCACGACAAAGTTTGCCTGCCACCAGGGCAAAGATGAGTATTACTGTCCAAAAATTTACATCTGATCATTTGGAGCTGCAGGGGTGCTTCAGGGGTTTTGAGCACCTGTTACACTTTCAGAGGACCTGAGTTCTTCAGTTCCTAGCTCCAATGCACAAGTAGGGTTTAAATAGGGATAGCCCCCTAGACTCATGTGTTTGCATGCTTGGTCACCAGAGAGTGGCTCTATTAGGAGGTATGGCCTTGGAGTAGACACAGTGTTATTGGAGGAAGTGTGCCCCTGAGAGCAGGCTTCGAGGTCTCAGGATCTCAAGCCAAGCCTACTCTCCCCACTGCCTGAAGATCAAGATGTGGAACTCAGCTAGCTCTCCACCGTCATGTCTGCCTGCATGCCGCTGTGCTTCCCATCATGATGATAATGGGCTGACCCTTCAAACTGTAAGCCAGACCCAACTACATGTTTTCCTTTTTTGAGAGTTGCCATGGTCATGGCATAGAAACCCTAACAAAGACACCAAGTGATTTCAGTTCTAGGGGAGCCTATACCCTCTGAGTTCCACAGGCTCCAGGCATGTAATGCAGTCCACTTGCATACTTGTGCATAAAGTAAAAATAAATTTACATGAGGTTAGAGTAAAAAATATATAGAAACAGAAGCACTCAATGGATCTGATTCATGTGCGTGTCTCCCATATATGACTCCACATAAACCCCTGTTCTCATACATCCTTCAACCACGGATGCAAAATTGAGATGTAATGGGTGGGCAGCCAAGAACACTGGTAGAGTCTGGTTAGAATAAAATTTGCAGCTGACTTTACAGCTTTGACTCTTAACCTACAGACTGTGCTGTACCTCTTTCCTGGATTCTCATTTCTTTAGACACACTTAATATGCTAGCTCCACTCTCAGAGCTCTCCTGGTTCCCTCGGCCTTTCCAGCCCATCCCCTGCCTCTCTGTCACTCATTCCATCCCCCCACACACTTAATTTCACTTTTTGTAATTGTCTCTTCCATCCACAAGATTAGAATAGCCCATTTCACTGCCGGGTCTCTTGCAGTGCTAACAACATACCTCATATGGCCTTGGCACTCTGCATTAAGTTCTGAATTTTCTCTTTGCCATGTGTCCATTCATTTAAAATTCAATAGATTTGCTATAGAAGAGGCCAGCTATATGCTTTTCCCCAGCTCCCAGAGCAGCGGTTCCTGATTATGTCAAGTCGAGCTGTCTTAATTATTTGACTCATCTTTTAAGTGCCGGCTACTGAAAAGCCTTTGGAAAGGAAGTCTCCCTAGGATTTTTTGACACATTATGACAGAAGGAAGGACAGGGCCCAAGGCCATGCCAAGACCTTAGAGTAAGGTGGCTGAACACAGCTTCATCCTACTCTATTCCCAACAGATCACAGAAGCAGCTGGCATTTCAGAAGACTGACAATTTCACAAATTTATCTGTTTTCCCCTTACTCTTTGGGTCAGAGAGGCACTCCAAAAGTGGGGTCTGCAGGGAGAGCCGGACAGTGTATAAAAGAAGTGTATATCCATTAGGGGGCCCTGCCCCCCGAGGCCCCTGCATCCACCAACTCTACTCTAGGTGTTGTTTGTGAGTTACAATAAATGCATCTTATAAAGTTCAAGGAATTAGCTACTATGATTCTCTGGGGTCACAGGTTACTACTATGACTCCTCACTTCCCGTTAGAAAAATGGTAATTTCCAACCAGACCCCCTCCCCCAGGGACTAAACCACCAACCAAGGAATACACATGGCGGGGACCCATAGCTCCAGCCACATATGTAGCAGAGGATAGCCTTGTTGGACATCAATGGGAGAAGAAGCCCTTGGTCCTGTGAAGGCTTGAGGCCCCAATGTAAGGGAATTGGAGGGCAGGAGGTAGAAGTGGATTCATAGGTGGGTGGGGGAACACCCTCATAGAAGCAGGGGGAGGGGGATGAAATAGGGGGTTTCAGTGGAAAATGAGAAAGGGAATAATGGTTCAATTGTAAATAGAGAAAATATCCAATTAAAAAAAGAAAAAAGGAAAAGTAGGGTAGACTTCAAAAGAAAAGAAAAGTGGTTGTTGGTGTGTGTGTGTGTGTGTGTGTGTGTGTGTGTGTGTGTATCAGTATAATGACTCCTAATGATATTGTGCAATGCTCATAGAACAAACCTTTATTCGGCCAATACAAAAGAAGCTTCCTCCTGCAGCAGATGGAAACAGAGACAGAGAGAGAGAGACAGAGAGAGAGACAAAGACAGACAGACAGACAGACAGACACACACACACACACACACACAGAGAGAGAGAGAGAGAGAGAGAGAGAGAGAGAGAGAGAGAGAGAGAGAGAGAGACCTTGGAACACTCAGCCCTAAACAGGATGTCTCCATCAAATCAAATCCCTCCCCTTAGAGTTCAAGGAATCCCTTGGAAGAGGCAGGAGGAGTGTAAGAGCCAGTGAGGGTGGAGGACACCAAGAGAACAAGACCCTCGGAATCAACTGAACAAAGCTCACATGAACTCACAGACATGGCAGCAGCTAGCATAGGGTTGGCATGGTCTGCTCCACCAGGTCTCCTACGCGTATATTACAAGTTTCAGATCAGTGTTTTTATGGGATTCCTGAGTGTGTGAATAATGGGTCTCTGACTCTTGTTCCTGCTCTTGGAGCCCTTTTTCCTTTTGTTAGGTTGCCTTGTCCAGCCTCGATGGAATGGCTTCTGTTTTATCTTATTATATCTTATTTCATCATGTTTGGTTGTTATCTCTCAGAAGCCTGTACTTTTCTAATGAAAGACAGAAAGAGAGTGGATCTGGAGGGGATGGGAGGTGGGGAGGAAATGGGAGAAGTAGAGAGAGGGGAAACTGTAATCAGGTTTTATCGTATGAGAAAAGAATCTATTTTCAATAAAAGGGGAAATGAAGAAAAATGAAAAGCATTTTTTCAGCATTTGAAAGTCATTAGGGATTGAATGGGAAACCTCATTTACACATTCATATATTGAATGTTTTTGTCTTCATCTGGTGGCACTGTCATGGAAGGTTCTAGAAAGTTAGCAGATGTACCAGCTGAAGAAAGTAGGTCACACATGAGAATATGTCTTTTCTGTTCCCCACATGCCTTGAGGTAAAAGCCTCCCTCCTCTACATGTTCCTGCATCCATGATGTTCTGCCCAGCATGAAGTCAAGCAACTTTCTAAGACTGTAAGCCAGTCTTAGAAACAAGCCCTTCCTGATTTATGTTCTCTTGGACATTTTAGTCAGAGCAATGCAAACGTGTTCATACCAAAGACTGGATACCTTGTGTGAAAAGAACGTACTGATACAGATATCTAAGAAGGTCTGCACTTTATCCTCTTTAGACATTCGATGTACCACTTTTATCTTTCTGAGTACTGAACCCAGATCTAGACAGAGTGTGAAACACAATGCACAGAACAGGCAAGATCCCTGCTATTCTGAAGCTTATTTGCAGAAAGAAGATAGAGTGTCTTGTTCAATGGCATGATGAGGGTTGGGAACCGAATACAGACTAAGATTTCTAACACTGGCAGACATATTTAGAGTTTCAGACAAATTATAATTTCCTAGGCACATTAGCATCCTCCTTCTTTGTCCCAAAGCCGATCTTCTGCTCTCCTGCTGGCCTCTACTCTAAAAGTTTTCCCCCTCAGTTAACCGAGCCTGTACCCAAATTTTTCAATAGGAAAGAGCAATCACTACTTCCCACACTCTCCCTCATTGCCCTGGATGCTTTTTTCATGGGATGTCTTACTAAACATTACTGTTTCATTTCACATGCGTGGCCTTTTACAGTCTGTCTTTTTTCATCAGAATAAACTCCACAAGGGCACAGCTTTGGCATCTAGTTCCCTGCCTTATCTGCAGCAATTAGCACAGTTCTCATTCTTAGGAAGGCTCAAGAGCCTGTTAAATGGTTCTGTGAACATTACAAATCAAAGCAGCATCTACATGCACTCCGGGAAGAAGAAATAGACACTAACTCATGCTGTTGTGACTCAGCCTCCTGCATCAGCACCAAAGCTAACAAAATAAGAGCTGCACCAGAGAAAGCTTGCCCTCGGATTGAAGAGACCTCACTTCCAGCATCAGCTAGGCACCTGAGTGGCATATATAACCTTGCTCTCACTGTAACTGAACATAGGAAAGTGGGGGTCTTCAGGGTCCTCTGCTCACATGGTGACTCAGTGGACCAACTCCTGCTTTCGGGATCCTTATAAAAGCACATGCAACTTGTTGACATAAGGGATTTGCAGGTCTCAAAACTCCTGTACAAGCATTCAGAAAATCACTTTGGATTCTCAAAAGGTGGCAGTTGAAAAACTGCTGTTTTAGTAATTATGGTTATTCAAATTTTTCATTATTATTATGCAGAATAATAATTGTCATCACTTACTAAGCGCCCACACTTTAGGAACTCCATTTGAAAGGGGAAAAAATCTAATTACAGGGTGCAGACATTTGCATAAATTGATGGATTTCTGTAGCAGCACAGTGCAAAGCCAAGGAGGTGAGGTTCCTCTTGATTTTTTTTAATTTTCCTTTGATCTTGTTAATTGTTTTAAATGGGCTAATGGAGAAGCCTGATCTTTCCTCTTTTGCTCAGCCACCTGGCTGCCTGCTTCTGCCACCAGGAGACTGTCATGTAGAGATAATGTATCGTCATGACATAATTCTGAAAGTTCTGGAAATTGAGGCAACTGTACCCAAACTCTGATTCTGCCACTCATTAACTCTTGGACCTAAAATCAGGCCCCCTACTTCATCTTAATCTAAAGCATTTATGGATTTTTTTTTATTGATATAAAGCCGATCTATCCAGAAACGTGTAACACAATAAGCTACCAGTTCTAAGGCAGTGGGCAAGTGTCTGTCACCAAATTTTCTAAATCTCTCCCCCTTTTCATTGTTAAAATCTCAGGAATGGATTTAGGGAAATACATAAATAATCTTGAAAGTCACCCATTCTAACAAAAAACACTCAGGTTTGGATGCCCTCTTTAATTCTTGCTTGACCCTTCTAGCAAAAGCCAGCTATTTTCTCTCCTTCCTGAAGTTTTTCCCACAAAGTGAGTCTTGTTGCAAGCCTCATAGAGAATATTTCTTGCAAGAACGAATATACCCATTCATCCCTTTCCTCATAAAAGCAAAAGTAACTAGCTAATATATTCAATGGGCTAAAAATTAGATCCCGTGTTGATTTTCTTTGTTCCACAGTGATTTACTTTTTATTGTTTTATTTGCAACCTTATGCTTGAAAATATCATTGCATCATTACAGAAATTTCAAATTTCTTGTTTATTCTGAAGCATCAAACTATTCCTCAAAGCTAGAAATAAAACCTCACATATATGGACAAGCACTTTTTCAACAAGTTTCCAAGGTGATTTGAAGGGCAAAGGAGAGTCTTTCAACAAATGTTGTTGATAAAACTAGAGAACCACATCCAAAAAATAAAACAAAAGCCTTAGTTATTTATATCTCTACAGTCCCAGATGAATGAAATTCTAAAGGTGATAAATATATACAGTGAGAGATTGGTTTAAAAGGCAGGAAATTATGACACACACTGCAATATGAATGAACCTTGAGGGCATTATGCTAAGTGAAAGAGGAAAATTTACAAAGACAAACACTATATTAATTCATTTCTATGACTTACTAAGAGCAGTCAAATGTGTATAGAGAGGCTGGGCAGATGGCTTAGACATTAAGAACACTTGCTGCTCTTGCACAGGACCTGGGTTCAGGTCCCAGAAGCCACAGGGTGGCTCACAACCATTTGTAACTCTACTTCTAGAGAGGATCTGGGCTCCTTAAACACCAAGTGATGCATAAGGTGCTCAGACATACATGCAGGCAAAACATTGTCACACATAAAATTTTAAAGTAATTCTAAAATATGATGATTTTAAAGAGATACAGAAAAGTATTTTCAAAATTCAGAGAGTGAGTATAAAGTGGCCAGGGCTGTGAGAAGAGGAAGTGGAGGAACTCATAGGTTAATGGAAGTTGATGTTTTTTTTTGTTTGTTTGTTTTTTGTTTTCTTTTTCAGGATAGAAAAACTTCCAGAGATTGACTTCTTCACAGCAGAATGTATCCAATACTACTGAGCTACAGACTTAAAATTGGTTTTTATGTTTTATGTCATGAGTATTTTACTACATTTTGTTAAAAAAATATACCTTAAAAATAATAAGAAAAAAATATGGCTGAGCAAGGTGGCACATGCCTTTAATTCTAGCAGATGCAGACTGACCACTGTGAGTTCCAAGCTATTCTTGTCTACACAGCAAATTCCAGGCCAGTCAAGTCACATAGTGGGTCTTTTTTTAAGTGTTTTAAAGATCTGTCAGTAATTTATCTCTAAAGGCAGTTAGTTGTTCCACAGATGAGCAAAGCCATATTGAGTCTAACACAGCCTGCATTCTCTTGCTCTCGATCTATCACATAGTCTTAGTATTTATTTTGTGCCCCAGGCTCAAAACAAGATCCCCAAATTAAATGTGTGGGGTGACCATGTCGTCTTTCCAGATGTGGGGTTGCTTGGACACCTGTGAGCATTCATCTGAACTTTGCTCAATTCACTATCTCAAGAGGTCTCCTTTGACATTCTATTAAAAATCTTCAAACCTTTTCCCTTTACTACAATTTTTTTCATAGTAAGCATCAAACTTTGCCCTGTTATTTATCTTGGTTATTTTCAGATTTTTTTTTCTAATTTCCCATTGATCTCTGTCCACCAGTTGCACAAAATCCATGAAGGGAAATGGTTGTGTCTGACTTCTCATCGCTGAATTTCCGGCAGCTAGTTCAGAATCTGGGGCATGGTGTGTGTTTGACATGTTTTTGCTCTTCTTTATTTTTTGTGTTGGTTTTTGCATTGTTGTATGTATCCGTTTCTTTGTTGAGAAAGTCTGCTTTGTGGTCCTGGCAGCCATGGAATGCACTATGTAGAGCACAATGACCTGAGACTTACTGCAGTCCTCATTCTTGTCTCTCCCCTGCATTGGGATTATAATGGGACAGTTCATTAAATCAGTCATGATGTGTAGGGAATTCTCTGTGTCTAAGCACCTGTGTTTTGTGTTTGGGCTCTGCAGTACTGTGCCTGACTTCCTTTTGTTTTGCTTTTTGATGTAGGTAGTTTTATTTATTACTATTATAAATAGTAATAAATAAATCAAGTAAATCAAGACAAGAATTCAAACAAGACAGGAACATAGAGACAGGAGTTGACTCTGCTTGTTGGCTTTATCCTCATGGCTTGCTAGCCTGCTTTCTTACAGGGCCCAGGACCACCAACCCAGTGCTGGTCCCACTCACAGTGATCTGAGCCCTCCCATATCAGTCATCAATACAGAAAATGTATTAGAAGCTTGAGTAGGCCAATCTAGTGGGGTCATTTTTTTCAACTGAGGTAAGGTATCCTCTTCCAAAATGACTCTGGCTTGTGTCAAGTTGATCCCAGGGATCAAACTCTAGTCAATATGCTTTCAAAACAAGTGCCTTTACCTGCTGAGCCATACCAAAGACCCAAGGATTGTTTGTTGTCATAGTTACTGTTGTTTAACAAAGTATTATTGAAGAATTGTTGAGGAATGTATGCATCAATCTATCAGGTTTTGGTAGACAACAGCATTCTATATAGCATATATATATATATATATATATATATATATATATATATTGTGTGTGTGTGTGTGTGTGTGTGTGTGCATGTGCGCGCGTGTGCGCTGAAATCACAGGTCATAAGACATCAAACAAATGGAGACACTGCTAATTCAGTCAGTCATTACATGTAGGGAATTCTCTGTGTCCAAGCACCTGTGTTTTGTGTGTAGGCTCTGCAGTGTTCCACATAAACATGTTTGCCAGGGCCTCGGGGAAGCTTTGAGCTTCATATTGGAGAGCCATGCTTGTATTCAGGCTAAGCAAGCTCCTCCTGCATAGAGAAGACCAGGAGTTGACTGTAAAGGATAAAGTGAGACCCTTGGGATTGGACGCTGGCAGTGTGAAGACTGTCTGAACTGTCCACCACAACCGGGGCAGAAATCAGACACAGGCCAAGGCTAACCCTTGATAGGAGGGGCATTGGCTCAACAGTACTCTGTATCTACCCTGAACAGCAACGAAACTGACTCTACAAGACCCACTCGTGGTGCCCTTTGAAAACTGAACACAACTCTTATGATAAAAGATTAAAAACAGAAGTGTCTTTGAGACAATGCCATTCGCTATTCATCATCCACGATGGAGATCATGGAAACAAAGGACTAAACCACATTCCAGTCAGAGATAGCAATTTTTGTTGTTGCATGGAAAAGGCCCTCCTTCTTGGTACTAATCCTAGGCTGTCAAATAGGAGTAGGGGGATATCTTCTAACTGGCCTGGTTTATTTGTGACATGCTGGCTCTTCAAAGTGGATTCAGGCAGGTATTTCTAACTAAACTGTGCTAAATAAATTTGTGCTAAAGTCATAATGCTCTGATAGTGTAGATCCCTCCCTTTATTGGTTGTTATGGACTTTTAAAGAAATCTTCCATCCCATGAAAGTAGCTCAGCTTGAGCAGGACTCTTGAGTAGTGTGTGTGCAAATGGGCATTAGGGAGATGACCCGCCATGTTCACAGCTGGAAAATATGCCGGGATTGTTGCAAGACTTTTTGATGTTGACAAAAATTTCTGGAGAACTGTGTATATTATGTCCACTGTGTATGCTCAGAAGTCAACATTCCCCTCTTTAAGAGTAACACACTCAATTTCCAAAGTAATTTATGGGTATGTTCTCTGCTTTAAAGCTACAGAAATAGATACAAAGTTTTTCTTTACTGATTTTCCTTTGGATGAACAATTATTCAGTGGATGGGGAATAGGATGACTCACTTCTTTTGTTCCTAAAAATACATCAAGAATATATACCCAGGTAATAGCTGAAGCCCCACATAATTAGACACTACCAGGAAAATCACCTGTGTCTAAAAAAGACAGTTTTCCCAAGTGTATCTCAATTTGAAGTGTTACCATGGCCTCACCATGAAGGCTGTCTCTTCGTGCAAATTGCTACTTTATAGTTAAGAAAAAGATGGTTGGGGCCCATGCTTCCTTTAAAGAAAAACTAAGAAAAATGATGCTTTATGTAATTAATGAAAACTTATATTCTGGATCCAAAAATGTTTAACATACATGTGCGTGCACACACACACACACACACACACACACACACACAGCCTTTTAAATTTACTCTTAAAATGAATCTTCAATTGAAAGGAAATTAGCTGTGCTCACACAGAACATAATTCCAAAGTGTTGTCTCTACTTTTAATGAAAACACTGGTTTTGTTTTGCTTTCTAACATGTTTGCATGCCTCGCTAACAGTATATTTACATGGAATAGAAGTTGGGTGTGTGAAAAACAAGAAACTATCTAAAAATAAATTCTTTTAAAATTTGTATGAAAGTTATTTACTTGGGAAGGTGACACCAAGGCACACACGTGGAGCTCAAATGACATCTTTCAAGTGGATCAAGGACCTCCACATAAAACCAGACACACTGAAACTATTAGAAAAGAAACTTGGGAAGACCCTGGAGGACATGGGTACAGGGGAAAAGTTCCTGAACAGATCACCAATAGCTTACACACTAAGATCAAGAATTGACAAATGGGACCTCATAAAATTACAAAGTTTCTGCAAGGCAAAAGACACTGTCAGAAGGACAAAACAGCAACCAACAAAGTGGGAAAAGATCTTCACCAACCCCACATCTGACAGAGGGCTAATATCCAATATATACAAAGAACTCAAGAAGTTAGACCCCAAAGAACCAAATAACCCTATCAAAAATGGGGTACAGAGCTAAACAAAGAATTTTCGCCAGAAGAAATTCGGATGGCCAAGAAACACCTTAAGAGATGTTCAACATCATTAGTCATCAGGGAAATGCAAATCAAAACAACCCTGAGATACCACCTCATACCAGACAGAATGGCTAAGATTAAAAATTCAAGAGACAATAAGTGCTGGCAAGGATGTGGAGAAAGAGGAACACTCCTCCACTGTTGGTGGGATCGCAAAATGGTAAAACCACTCTGGAAAGCAGTTTGGTGGTTCCTCAGAAAATTGGGCATGTCACTTCCAGAGGAGCCTGGCATATCAATCCTGGGCATATACCCAGAGGATTCCCCTGCATACAATAAAGACACATGCTCCACTATGTTTATAGCAGCCTTGTTTATAATAGACAGAAATTGGAAGGAGCCCAAATATCCCTCAAAGGAGGAATGGATACAGAAAATGTGGTATATTTATACAATAGAATACTACTCAGCAATTAAAAATAATGAATTCATGCAATTTGTAGGATATTGACCTGGAAAATATCATCCTGAGTGAGTTAACCCAATCACAAAAGAATACACATGAAATGCAATCACTGATAAGTGGATATTAATGAGCCCAGAAGCCCTAAATACTCAAGGCACAATTAGCAAGTCAAGTGATTCTCAAGAAGAAGAAAGGAGAGGACCCTGGGCCTGTAAAGATTGGATCCAGTTTTGTAAAGAAACCATGGGGGGAGGGGGAATGATTGGGGAATAGTTGGGGGGAGAGGAACTATGGGACTTATGGTGGGGGGGGAACTGGGAAAGGGGAAAGCCTTTGGAATGTAAACAGAGAATATAGAAAATAAAAATTAAAAAAAAACCAGTAACAGCCCTTCAAAATCCATTATATAAAATGCACATAAAGCAAATATATGTAAAACTAGTGTAATGTATACTGCCTACATATAACATACAAAGCATAAACACATGTCATAAATAACCTTGTTATATATACACATATATAATTATGTATACATGCTCACATATGTGTCTTAGATTTTCAAAGGAAATTGGAGCTTCAGACCATGAATTTTAAACTATTGCAACCTTTTTCCAGCAAATAATATTAGTTAAAATAGACACCATTACAGTCAATAAACATTTGCCTGTGGGAAAAAAAAAGAGCTGGTCCTCTCCTACAGTAGACACATGCCCAGTCATAGACTGGACTCAACTCCTAGATACAAGCCTGAATTCAGGCAGTTGTATTTGGTGGCAAGTACTTTTACCTCTGAGCCTTCTCATGGGCTTCACTTCCCTTTTCCAACCACATCCCTGCATTTTCTAGCTGCAAGTTTTATGAGTTACATGTATGTGTTTTTGGATTTTACCCAAAGGATGCTCTGTCATACCACAAAGACACTTGCTCAACTATGTTCAGTGCAGCTTTATTCATAATACCCAGAAACTGGAAACAACCTAGATATTTCTCAACTGAAGAATAGATAAACAAAATGTGATATATTTACAAAATGGATATTTATTACTCAGCTTTTGAAAACTACGACATCATGGAATCTACAGGCAAATGGATGGAACTAGAAAAAAAATCATCCTGAGTGAGGTAACCCAGACCCAGAAAGACAAATATTATATTATTCATCTAAAAGTAGAATATTAGCTGTTAAGTAAATGATAATCAAACCACAACCCACAGTCCCAGCAAGTTTATGTAAACAGTAGAGTTATAGGGGAAAGCATGGGTTTACCTAGGAAGGGGAAATAGACTGGAAAGACTGGGGCCAGATGGGGACAGGAGCAGGAGAGATGAGAGGTAGAGGAAAAGAATTTGGGGAGATACCATTGGAATTGGGGAGTATAGTGCAGGGCAGGTTGTATGAAGTCTAACAGAAACTTCCTGGAATCTATGAGGGTGACTCTAGAAAGAACTCCTAATAATGGAAGATATGGAATCTAAACTGGCTATCTTTTGTAGCCAAGCAAGGCTTTCCATGGTGGGACTGGGTTTTGTTTGACTGAGTCTATAGCCAAGGAAGTCCCATGGAGATCTCTAAACAATTCAGGCTGTTGCTAGGACAGAATGTTGCCCAACAACAGGAGTCCCACTGCCGAGGACAACTTCCACAGAGTTCGTTGAATGTAAAGAGGTTGAAATGATGTGGACTTGGAGCCTTCACCATTACATTCTAGACTCTTTGGCACAAGAATGTACTCAGCAGACTATAGAAAGAGAAATCTGGACACCAACCCAGCCACAAAACCTTCAACCTACAATCTGTCCTGCCTGCAAGATGTGCTAGGGCAATCGGGGCACAGGATTTGTGGGAGTGGCCAACCAATGTCTTATTATTGGCTCCTTAAGAGACAGCCAATGTCCAACACTGCCTGAATGTCCAGAAACTGGAGACTGAATATCCAGAGACCTAGGATAGAACCAAACATGACTGGTCTTTAAAAAGTATCAATGGCATGAGTCCTAATGATATTCTGCTATACTCGTAGATCTGTGCCTTGCCCAGTTGTCATCAGAGAGGTTTCCTCCAGCAGCAGATGGGAGTGGGTACAGAGACCCAGAGCCAAACATTATGCAGAGATATCTCTTGCTCTCTAAATCAGAGGTCTTTATCCAGTCCCTCCCACTTGGAGATCAGGAAACCCCACAGGAAAGGGGGAGGTAAGATTGTAGGACTCAGAGGGGATGGAGGACCCCTGGAGAACATGACACTGAATTAACTAAGCAGGGTTCACAAGGGCTCACAGACACAGAAGCAGCAAGCACGGGACCTGCATGGGTCTGCACTAGGTCTTCTGTTTTTATGCTATGGCTGTTAGCTTGGTATTTTTGTGGCACTCCTGACAGTCGGAGTGGGTGTGTCTGACTCTTTCGCCTGCTTTCAAGACCCTTTGCCTCTTATTGGGTTGCCTTGTCCAGCCTTGCTATGAGGGCTTTTGCTTTGTCTTACTGTATTTTGTTTTGCCCTGTTTGGCTGTAGTCTCTGGAGGCTTGCTCTTTTCCAAAGAAGAAATGGAATGGATCAGGGGAAGAAGGGAGGTGGGGAAGGGAGGAGAAGTGGAGAGAGGTGAAACTATGGTTGAGATGTATTGTGTAAGTGAAGAATCTATTTTCAATAAAAAAATTAAATTAAAAAATATTTTAATCTACCTAGAAGGCCATTGAATGAGCTGAGGTTCTCCTTGAAAGGTAGTAAATTTGACTAAATTACCAGATGAATTGGTTCCAGTGTTACACTATAACAACATCACACAGGATAAGGAGCCCTTCCCTTCCTCTTCAGTCTCTTTAGAGATTGCACTGGAACTGAGAGTATTCTGTGCTAAGCTTCTTCACAGCATTTGGCTTTGCCTTTCCACTAGATGTTTCCTGAGGGCTCAGAGTAGCCTGTGTTGACAGGTAGGTTCCCAGGGCCTCAGGCAGGGACAGAGTTCTCCATCTTAGTTTAGGGCAATAGCCTTGTATGCCACAGAAGGTAGGTACTGCTTAGTCTCCTGCTAAATAGTGCAATATGGACATGTCAACACATTGGGAACTGGATTTCTCAGAGGCTTAGGGTTCAGGCAAAAAAGAAAGTCAACATATAAAGGCTTCCTGCCCCAACTTTATCCCAGCTTCAATCAGATCATCTTCACTTTTGTTTGGTCTTCTCTGGTATTTGTCTGAGTTAAGAATTCTAAGCTCAAACAAAGAGGAAA
Source organism: Apodemus agrarius (assembly GCA_964023405.1). Lineage (NCBI taxonomy): Eukaryota > Metazoa > Chordata > Mammalia > Rodentia > Muridae > Apodemus > Apodemus agrarius. The sequence goes on from OZ030024.1 coordinate 34,228,288, forward strand.
AGTGGGACAGAAGGAAGAAGAAAAGCTAGTGGAGGAGGAGGAGAGAGAGAGAAGCAAGAAGAGAAAGAAGAGCCAGAAAATGAGGAAGATAAGCAGGAAGAAAAGGTTAAAGAACAAATAGAGGAGGAGGAAGAGGGGGAGGAACGAGAGGCCCTATGCTTCTGATTCCACAGCCTCACCAATGGGAGAGCTGAATGAATGGAATCATTGCCATCCATTTCACCCCAATTCAAGAAATGCTTCCCCATGTTTAAAGTAGTTAAGCTCAGCCAACGGTTGTGAAGTAAACGAGCCTCACGTTCTTCCCAGAGAATACATTTGCATACTATCGTTAAACATATTAAAACGAAGTTCTTTACTTTTATACATGTTTGATTGACACCTAGCATAACCTTAGAGAGTTGTCCAGATGGGTAGAACATAGGTAGCATAGACAACTAGAAAGTGCAGAATCTTCTACCTAATAGGAGTACCATTTATCAATTGGCCTATTGTGACCTTACTTACACTTGTGTAATATGTGTACAGTAGTCTTTTGGCATTGGTATGGTATGTTCCATCACTAATTAACTTTTCAGCTATAGAAAACATCATTTACATAACTACAAGTAGATTGGTGGCATTCTGGATTAGCAGGAAATAGAATTTACTACTTTCTGGAATGTTTTTCCAACTAATTTTTCATAAATTTTCCCATCAGTAACTTTGATTTTTTTCCTCTCTGAATGGCAGGTGATATTTGTGGACTTGTACATGGTGCTAGTGGGTAGCAGTAGCTGTGTGGGTGTAGTGGTAGCTGTGGACTGTGGGGGAGTGGCAATGATGGCAGTGATGAGAGGCAGTGATAATAATGGTGGTAGCATGGAGGTAGAAGTCATGGAGACTGGCAGTAATGAACATAATGGTTTAAGAAGATTGTGACATCTATTGGTGATAATGATTGCAAATGGTGGTAGTGGTGGTGGTTATGAGTGGTAGCCAGGTCATAGCTGAGGATATGGTGATGACAGAGCTGGTGATAAGCAGAAGAGTTAGTTATGGTCATAGTACATATGATAGTGGTATCAATGGTGATATTCCAGCATTAGTTGGCCGTGGTTCAGGTCATGGTGATGATGAGCATTAGAATTATTACTGACAATGGGGAATATGATCTTAATAGTCAGATAAGAAGAGTTGTTAGGGATAGGGTGGTGGTGGCAATGGTGATGGTGAGAGTTAGGAGTGATAATTGTGGGGCCGATGGAGATAGGATGGTGGTGTAGTAGTTGATAGTTCTAGATGGTAGTGGTGACGGAGCTAAAAGCTTGGAAACATGGTCATGACTGAATGGTTGCAGCTGTGAGTAAAAACGATGATGGCATCAGATGACAAGAAAAACGTTATGACAGATGTGTGTGGCAGCAGTTGTTGGTGGTAACGTCCTACATATATTTGGCCGGGGTGTGGCAGAAATACAAACAAAGATAGTCATAGTGGGAATTTCAGAGGTCATTGTTCATGATTCAGTGTTCTCCTTAAAAATGACAAGATGGGGTTTAAAATAACTAGTTGTAAGGTGGCTTTTGGCCAAAATTATCTTGGTTTCCCTTTCAGTCTGTCGATTGCTGTTTATTGCTGAGAAAAACCCAGGAGTGTGACAGAAGAAACTGTCCCACTGCCATCATTGACAGCAATTTAGCTGTTACTAATTCTGTACCTACTGTGTAATGGATGCTGTGTGCATGGGCCTGTGTGTGCACACATATAGCTTTAATTTAATACTCATAAAATCCCACATTATTCCCATTAGAGACACAGACATGCTTTGCTTGAGTGATTTTTAGCATTTTTCAGAAAATCATTCAGAAAAAAAATGGGGGGGTTAAATTGGACTTGGAATTAAGTCCATCACCACAACTATCCTTTCTGATACATTATTTTGTAAGGACAGGTTTGGGACATATCCACACATTGAGTTAGGAGTGAGAATACTGTGACATAGGTGCCAGCTTCTTAAACTATGGGTCATAAACCCAAATGGGGTCTTATCACTAAATGTGAGGATCGTGAAAACTTTGGTGACAGGAATGGAGAGATGGATCAGTGGTTAACAGTACTGACTGCTCTTCCAGAGGACCCAGGTTCAGTTCCCAGCATCCACATATCTGATAATCATCTAGAACTCCAGAGCTGGGGGATCTAATATCCTCTTCTAGTTTCCATGGGAATCATGCACATACATGATGCACAAAAATTACATGCAGGCAAAACACCCATACACATAAAATACATAATTCATTTTTAAAATCTGACAACTGGGAAAAGTTTCTGAGCAATCAAGAGCCAAAGGTTCATTCACAATCAGACAAAATGACTCCAGGATGTCTCGGGCAGTGCTCATCCTTCCAGCTTCCTCCGCTTCACTGCAACTTTGGTTTCAGAACACACAATCTGCACTTTCCAAGTACGTGGCATCACATCAAACACTGCCAATAAAGGCAGTCTGAAACACTGTGGTTCAGACGTGAGACTACTGTGTGTTATGAAAATGCTGTGCTTTTATTGTGCATACAAAACTTTCTACTCTTATATAAAAAATGGTTTGGGCCAGCAAGATGGCTCATTGGTAAAGGTGCTTGCTCCTAAACAGATGATCTGAATTTAGTCCCAGAACTCATATGATGGCAGAATAGAACCAGTTCCCGAAAGTTGGGCCATTCATGTAAACACACACACACACACACACACACACGCACACACACACACACACACACACACACAAACACACACACACAAACACACACACACACACACGTACACGCACACCCACATGCACTAAATAAATAAAATATGATTAAAAAAATTTAAACATAATGGTTTAATTACAAAGGATTTATGATATCATCCTACCATCATTCCTCAACATGTGTGTCTAATTAGTTTATCTGCAGATCATATTGGCTTAGAATGGTGGTTTCAAACATTACTGTTTGAGTTACAGATGGGGTTTTATTTTGTTTAAATGTTAAGTACATTTAGCTAAGGAGACATGACAGAATTACCAACAAGGACCAAAATGGTCCTACAAACTTACTTCAGCCATTTTATGCTATGTGTTTATGTGAAGGGTCATCCTCGGCACTTGACAGGTGTAAAAGTCAAATTATCGATCAACTCTGGGAAACATTAAGGATACCCTGTATCCCACAGCATCAGATATTCAGCAAAGATCTACAAATACAGCCACCTCTTTGGGATGCTAACTTGCTTTCACAGTGGATGAATTATAAAATTCTATAAATCAAATAATTATTTTAAAATAAATGTCTTTTATGATTTGCTAATAGTAAATGTTTGAATTGTGTAGCTGTATTAATGAAAACAGGGTTGGTTTGCACATTTTTCTTCTGTGAAAAGGGGTCACAAATGGAAAACATTTAAGGAGCCCTGATGTAAAGCAGAGCATACTTTCAGAAGCCAGACAATACATACATACATACATACATACATACATACATACATACATAAGCAAGCAAACAAGAATACTTTCAAAAACTCTATTTCTAATGAAAGGAAGGCATAAAATTATCAGTATGTTGTATGTAAGAGATACTAAGGAATCCATCAAAAAACTCTCAGAACTGGTACACCTTTTTAGCAAAGTTCATAAAAGCAACATCTAAAATTAGTAGGTTTTCCACACACCAATATCAAATATGCTGAAAAAGAAGTAAAAAAAAATTCCATTCACAGAAAGGTCCAAAGGATCCCAAAGGATAGACCTAACCAAGGATATTGTTAAACAAATGGATATTTTTAAACAGATATTTTAAAACAAAATTAGGTTAGATGCTAAGCGTCATTGATAAACATTTAACATGCATAGGTAATGTGCTGAGGTTCCATGTGTGTCGTCAGCAAGCAAGCACTCAGCAAGTGATGTCACAAATACCTACTAAGCCTCAAGTACTGAGACACACACATGAAGGGCACATGGGCAGCCTGTGCCCTTGTATAATTGACATCCTACTGAGGTAGGATGGGTGGGGAGACAGTGTGTGAGGCAGGCAGGATGTTAAATGATGGGAAACAGCAGGAAGGAACATAAAGCACAGAAGAGTAAGGACTGTCTAACTGAACAAAGGAGTTTCCATTGTAGAGTGAAGGGACTCGCTCAGAAGGTAACACGTGAAGAAGTAGTAAACTGTAAAAACAAGCAACAGAATAATAATTCAAGAAAATGGAAGATTAGCTATCAATACACCCAAGAAGAGTTTTCCAATGTATTTGGGATCAACAGGGAAGCCACTGTCACTGTAAGGGATGGCCTCATTTGCCTTCACTGTTCTCTGAATCTTTTTATGAAAGAAAAGTTTGGTATGAATGAAAACCAGGCCTTGAGCTCTCCAAGACTCATTCAGTCAGTCTGTGAAGGTCAACACAGGGCTATGAACCAGGAACTTTGCAGAAACATTCTCTACTGAGTGGCTGTGAATTTAGCAACACGATGTAGATTTTGAAAACAGAATACTGCAGCCCAAGGAAAGTGGCACTATTAGGAAGTATAGCTTTGTTGGAATGGGTGTGGCCTTGTTGGAGGAAGCTTGTCGCTGTGTAGGCAGGCTTTGAGGTCTCAGTGCTCAAGCTCTGCCCAGTGAGGAAATGACCCAGAAGACAATGTGTCTTCCTTACTGACTTCGAATCAAGATGTAGAACTCTTGGCTGCTCCAGCACCATGTCTGACTGTACGCTGCCATGCTTCCTGCCATGATGATAATGGACTGAACCTCTGAAACCATAAGCCAGCCCCAATTAAATGTTTTCTTTATAAGAATTGCCTTGGTTATGGTGTCTCTTCACAGCAATGGAGATCCTAAGACAAATACAAGGATTTGCTTAATTAATAAAGGTTAAAAGGTATATACCTTGTCTTGGAATGCTGCCACATATCTAGAATCCTATCCTAAAAGGCAGAGGCAAGAGGACCACAAATCTGAGAGTGTTGGATCCATAGTGACACTATCTTCAAAAAGTATGTTATATTATCAACTTTGTATTAATAAAGATTGAAACACATGGATTAATATTAAGACTTGGCATGATTTCAAGAGTTTCCCCTGAAAATGTTTTTATTTTATATGTTTTCATTGAAAATATTTATGGAAGCAATCCATCTGACAAGTGGTTTGTGTTTCTAAAGGGGAACAATAGTGACACAAACAGATGCCATCTTCAAAGACATTAATCTCTGTTTTCCAAAGGGTGGTCCTCCCTTGGTGTCACCTGGAAGCTTATTCCAAATCCCAGACTCTAACCCTGACTGGCCTGGAACTCTCTATGTGAACAAGGGTGGCCTTAAACCGTACACCGATTTAGCAGCCTCTGCTTCATGGTCCTGTGATTAAAGGTATGTTTCAGCATGTGCTAGAGGCACCGGAACGTCAGAACCCATTTATGTTTACCTAGAAACCTAATAAATCCTGACCAAGATCCTGAACTTTTGGGAATCAGACAGGCTGAACACAGATGCTAGGCTCCAAGGTGTTGACCCTCTGAACCCAGAACCTTTAGGCATCAGAGAAACTTCATTATGTTGCTTTTAAAAAGGCAAGTGTCCAAGATACAGTGATGGCATTAGCTAGATTTGTTCATTAAGACAAAATAAAATGCCATTTAGAGTTTGGACCACTCAAAATTAATAGTCTGTGTACTCTCTGTACTGCAGAAGTAGGAGACTACCAGAGTGGGAAAAGGGGAAAAGCCAAGGTTCTACCTTTATAAAGGCTCATTTCTTATTGATGGTGTGTGGAAGGAACCGCAGACCAATAGTTTTGAAAACTCAATGTGAAATCTCTTGAATTTCCTTCCAGATAGTTTGTGCCTCTTCATCTCATCTATGGATACCCATTTCTATTGAGGAGGGGACAAATCTGTGCTTCTGTCACTTGGTTAGCACAGATAATTCATGATTATAGAAAGGTTTGTCGTTAATGTTTATGGGCAATTCTAAGAGTAAACACATCACTATAGATAAGAGGGCATATTAAGAGTCGATAAAAACTTAATACACATACACATCTAGTAGAACAATTAAAAGGAGGGATGAGAAGTCCAGAAGCAGCCGCTTTAGGCTGGAATCTGTCATTTCACCTGTCATTTTACGTGGGATAAACTTATCTGAGCTTTCTGTCTCAGTCTCCTCACTTGTCGAGATGAAACCATAATAATGTGTATTTAATACAATCACTAAAACGACTGAATGTGAGAATGCATACTAAACATTTAATTCCAGTGGTCATGCCAAACAGCCACTAACATTATGATAGCTTTTTTAATTCTACATGCCGTATGTGAAAATTAAGACTCCCAACAGAAGGTCCCAACCATGTTTTCTCATTGTCCAAAGGCATTATTCTAGTCAGTTGGGACATTTCCATCCTGAGTTCCCATAGATGTCCCATCTCAAATATTTAATGAGAAATATTGATGAGAATGTACAAGGCCCTGAAACACTCCCACACATTTAAATCCACTTCACTTGACTTCCCAGAGTAGGTCACTGACACATGACCTGTTTACTCATTACATAGCTCTTTCTTCTTCTCTATTCAGTGTGTTAACTTCTCCATCCCTAGATTTGGGTTTTAACCGAAGCTATCTAGAAAGGGTGGAGGTTTTTTTTTTTTCTTGAACTGTCATAAATTAAATGAAAACATCTTTACCAGATGCTCCTAAATATAATTTGTATTGTTTAAATTATTCCTGAGGAGGCTGCAGAGATGGCTCGGTGATTAAGAGTACTGGCTGCTCTTCCAGAGGTCCTGGGTTCAAATCCCAGCAACCACATGGTGACTAGCAACCATCTGTAATGCAATCTGATACCCTCTTCTGGAATGTGTGAAGACAGATCACTCAAATGCTTGAAAATAAATAAATACACTTTTTAAAATGAATTATTCTTGACCATCCTTATATAAATTATTTTTATGATATTACAAGATTATTTTCTTATAAACTTTGAGAATTTTGTTTGAGACAAATAGCACCAAATGTCTAATGCTGTGTTTGTATTGTATGTGATGCTTCAAAAGTCTGTTACCTCTTTTTTCTCCAGTCTCTAGACCTCATCTCTCTCTACCACTTACCTTTCAGCATACACACATGTCTATCCTCCATTATACTTTCAGCCAAAAGAAAAGAGTTTCTAAGAGAAAATAAGTGACTATTCTTGATAAGTACAAGAGTTAGTATAAAATCAAAAATGATAGTGGCTACATTTCTCTCATGGTTGGTTGGTTGGTTGGTAGGTTGGTTTGGGGTTCTACTGTTTTGTTTTGGGTGTGTTTGTCTTTAGGTATTGCTTGCTAGGTAAATGCTCTATCACTGAGTTTTAGCCTATCTCTCACTTCAAAATGAAAGGACTTAAAATAATATGAAGGAACACACTTTTATTTATTTATTCATTTTATTTATGTACTTATTTATTTAGATCCCTTTTATTCCAGTCCTAGGAAGACTGAGGTAGGGATTGACGGTTCCAAGTTGGCTGAGAATATATATTAAGACAGTCTCACAAACAATGTAGACAACTTGTGATAAATAATTCCCTTAATCATATAGATAAATCTCTTCACCAGGCTTCTTACTTTCAAGTTTTAAACATAAAGGAATAATAAATACTTTTAGGGACATAAATCTTAATTATTCTGTCAGGTTTATTATTATTATTAATTATTAAACATTATTAAACGTTATTGTGGCAGGCAGGAGAGTTGGCCCCACCACTCACGGGCTGCAGCACTAGGAAGAGCAGACCCTGCATCTCACCTGGGTAGCACAGTAGAGATGTGCTGGTGGAGAGAATGAGTAAGATAGCACTACACCTTGATAGCTGTAGAACTTGGGTGTAAGCTGGGCAGTGCTGGAGACCTTGTCCTGGTGGTGTAGGTATGGGAGAGCTGGTGGGTTGACCAACTCAGCTCCCACCCAGGCTCATATCTTGGGCTTTGAGTTGACTCACCCTGTATCTACCCTATCTATGAACTGCTGGACCACATGAAAGGGCTGGTCCTATAGACCCAAATCTTCAGGATCTCTATGACATAGGGCAACAACAGAATATACAAGAGGAGTCCTGGTGAACATCCAGTCTTGATAGTGGAGCAGAAGCCAGAGGTCTCGAACCGGACCAATGACTCATTGCAATGAAGATGTGCAAGTAAAATTATATGGTCAAAAGGGTATACTGTGGGACATTCTATGACACACTGTAGATTCCATTGCAAGACTGTTTGTTTGTTTGTCTGTTTATCTGTCTGTCTTTTGCTGTTTCCTTTTCTTTTGGTGGGGGAAGGCTATAAGAACAGCGGACGGGTACAAAGGGATGGGGATAGGAGTAGGATTGTGGTTCATGATATGAAATTCACAAAGAATCAATAAAGACATTTAAGAAAAGAAATAAAAATACAAGATTCTTTTATATAATATAAAAAAGAGTAGAATTTATGCAATGTTAACTGAACCAAGTACAAAAATATATGGGTCAGGCATGGTAGTAGCATGCCTTTAACTCCAACACTAGGTAGACTGTCTAGAGGCAGATAGATCTCTGTGATTTTGAGAATAGCTTTGTCTAAATTGCAAGTTCCAGGCCATCCATGGTTACATAAAGAAACAGTATCAATAATAATAATAATAATAATAATAATAATATAGTAGAAGTAGTAGTAGAAGTACTTTGCACATAGCTAAAGCTCACTCAAATTGAGTCTTTTAACTAGGAAGCAGAAGAAGGAATTGTGAACTAGACAAAAGTACACAAAAACTGATAGTAGCCAAGGCTCTTCCCACATGCCTGTCATCCTAGCTACTTGGGAGGCTGAGTCAAGAGGGTCAAACTTTCAAAGCTTGACTAAGTAGAGAAGTCTCAAGGCCTGCTAGGCATCCTACTGAGACTTTCTCTCGAAATAATAAGTGCAGCTCCGTCTAGTGGTATAAAAACATTCAAAAGTTGGGTTGTTTCTTCACAGTTGAGATCCCTAGTCCCAACCCATGGGCACTCAAATCTTAGAAATCTAGGGCTAAGCCTTCTATCTTAAATTTGAGAATATTTCTCTAGGGATTAAAGTATTTAATAAAAAGATCACTTTTAATAAACTGAGTGGCATATGTTCAACTCCAACCTTGCCTAATCTCTCTATATTTCACCTATAAATTCATTTCTAAATATATTTCCCTTTTATCTAAAATAAGACAGACAGAATTGAGTTAGATTTCTAAAAGAAAGCTAATTATTAACCTCACAAAGTAAAGCAGCTCATCACAGATGTGTTTGTACCCAGATAGAAATCTAGGGAAAGACACAAGTGCTCAGTTCTTTAAAGATCGCTTTGTGAGAAATATAGAATTAGAAGATTCTTGATTTTTCACTTTCAAGATTAAATATAGAAGAAATTCCCCCTATGACACTATCCTACTGATGTAATTACCCTGATTCAAAGATGGAAGAAAGTGTCAGTTTGCTTAGAAATGACAGTGGGAGGGGTGGCAAACAAAGGTAGAGATTTATGACAAAATCTGAACTAAATTACCTGCTTTTGGTTATTAAAAAAACTCATTAAATAATGCAACCTTCTTTTTATTTTTTCTAACTGAAATAGAATTGAATCATGTTTCCCTCCCTTTCCACCCTCCAGCCCCTCTCAGATACCCTCTCTCTAACCTCATCACATCTCCCACTCTCAAGGCCATAGCCTCTTTTCCTGTGATTATTATTGATACATACATATATATGTATGCATGTATGTATGTGTATACACAAATATAAATAAATAGAAGCTGCTAGGGCTGTATTTATTACTGATGTGTAAGTGGTTTCAGAGCTGACCACTGTGCACTAGATATACAGAAAAGGGGCCAATCTCTGGGAGAGGTTAATTCTCTGTCTCTTAACAGGCATTAGTTGCCTGCAGTACTAGGAGCAGGACCCCTCAAATGTTCCCTCTTCCACATTAAGACATTTGTCTTAGTAAGGGTTTCACTGCTGTGAACAGACACCATGACCAAGACAACTCTTTTAAGGACAACATTTAATGGGGCTGGCTTACAGGTACAGAGATTGAGTCCATTATCATCATAGTGGGAAGCATGGTGGCATGCAGGCCCACAGGGAGCTGGAGAAGGAGCAGGGACTATCTTCTGCAGGCAGTGAGGAGGATGGACTCTTCCACACTAGGTGGAGCTTAAGCCTAGGAGACCTCAATGCCCCCCTACACAGTGATACACTTTCTACAACAAGGCCACACCTATTTCAACAAGGTCACACCTTTTATTAGTGTGTGCCACTTCCCATGGGCCAAGCATATTCAAACCACCACAATGTCCCTTGATATTTCATTGTTTTGGTCTTCTTTCTATAGCTATTTCTAGAAGAGAGTGCTTCACATTAGACATCTGTACTCTGGCTCTTACAGTCTTTCTTCTTTGATGTTCTCTGAGCCATAGATGCAGGAGCTATGGTGTAGATGTAAGCCATTGGTGCTAGGCTCCCCACATTCCATACATCTCTGCACTGTGTCCAGTTGTACTTTCTGTGATGATCTCCCCTTGCTTCAAGGAAATGCTTCTTTAATGAGCAGCTACACTTATCTGCAGGTATAAGGATAAGATCTGGAATGGAGTAAGGAACCATGTTGGTCTAGCAAAGTGTCAGTGGTGGATTCTTTTCTAAGGTTCATGAGCCCCAGGATGCTATTTTCTAGTACTACACATGATTTCCTTACTGTTGATCAGGCCTTCGGTCTAATTAGAGGGCTTCTGATTGCCACCAACATGTAAGCATCCCTTATTGTACCTCTATGCAGCCTTCTTTAAGGAGAATCCCAGGGATAAAAGGAAGTAGATTTTGCAAGTGTAAAATAGCATCTGTTTAGCTGGCCATATTGTCAGACTTTCAAGTCACCATTGCAATACCTTCAAAGACAAAACGACCCCCTCAAAAAAATGAGAGAGAGAGAGAGAGAGAGAGAGAGAGAGAGAGAGAGAGAGAGAGCCAAGCCAGCACCAACATCTTTAGAGAATTCCAGAAACAGCCAAGTCAGCATGAGTCTTAAGACTTTTTTAATATATATATATATATATATTTTTTTATTAATTTCTATGTTCTTTGTTTACATTCCAAAGGCTTTCCCCTTTCCAGTTCCCCCCTCACCATATGTCCCATAAGTCCTCTTCCCCCCCATTCCCCAATCACCCCCCTCCCCATCATCTCTCTGTTCTGGCACTCTCCTACAAAACTGGATTTAGTCTTTTCCAGACCAGGGTCCTCTCCATCCCTTTTCTTGGGAATCTTTTGCTTAGCTAATTGTGTCTTGAGTATTCAGAGCTTCCTGGGTCATTAATATCCACTAATCAGTGATTGCAATGAATGTGTATTCCTTTGTGATTGGGTTGACTCACTTAGGAGATGTTTTCCAGATCCAACCATTTGCCTACAAATTGCATGAATTCATTATTTTTAATTGTTGAGTAGTATTCCATTGTATAAATATACCAAGACTCAAAGAGCAAGTCTGGCTCTTCTCGGGATGTCTGGTCTACCAGACCTTTCCCCCATGAAGTTGTAGGCTTTAGACCTGTGAGGCTCCATTAATCCCATGAGCTCTTCCAGTTCTCGGCCAAGAACCACTAATTCAGTGGGAACCTGTCTTTATATTTCAGTTCAAAAAAGAGCTATTAGAAGTAATACACCTATAGTGACATTTAATAGAAGGTAATGTTTCTGCAGCCTGTTCCCTGAAGTAAGACATGACTTGCCTGCAATCGTAAGAATTAACAGTCACTGTAATTGTCCATAGCTCTGTAATTTAAAAAAAAAAAAAGAGGCTACATTTTTTTCACTGTCGCAATTCAGTAGCCATAGGGTTCTTATTAGTTTAAACTCAGTATTTATCTCATGAGTATCACTGTGTGTTAGGAATTGTCCTCACAAAATAGATGAAATCCTCAGTTACTGCATTCTAACATTTTATGAGTAGTCATTTGGGCATCAATTACATTTGTACAGAGTTTTTGAATGTTTTAAAATTTCCTTTTACTATATAAATCCAATGTTTGGTATCCATGCCATAGTGGTAGGTTTAATGGTTGTAGAATTCACTTGAGTGACTTAAAAATATATATTGATACAATTCCCACACATAAAGCTGAAGAGTCAATGCAAAAGAGGGACATGGAAGACTTAAACAGCCAGTGGGTGGGGGACTTACTGTGAGACTGTGTCTCCTAGAAACATCAGCAGCTACACCCATTAAGTTTCATGAAGATAACTGTGTAACCATGGGCTGAACAAGGACAACAACAGACATTCTGACATGGAAGGAGGTGGGGAACCCTGGAGGCCTCAATCCTACACTAAGAACTACAAGCAGCGAGGAATGCTCACAGCAGAATAAATCATTTTCTCCAGAGAAGAGCATACAGTTAGTTATGCAATACCGAAAGGTTAGCCCCGAAAACAATCATGCAAGTAACATTGTACAGACTGAGCAGGTTGTATTTATAGATCTAGAAATATGTATATGAATATAAACACGTGTATATAACAACAATTAATAAAAAGGGACATTATCTCACAGACAGCGAGGAGGTATGTATGGGAGGATTTGGAGGGGAAAAAGGTGAAGGGGGAATGATATACTATAACATAATGCATATGTGTTGATATTTGTATTTATTGGTGCTGGGTTTAGTGGAACTCATCTTTAATCTCAGCACTCAGAAGACAGAGACATGACAATGTCTGGAAGCTTGAGGCCACTTGTGTGTGTGTGTGTGTGTGTGTGTGTGTGTGTGTGTGTGTTTTACATAAATTAATTCTTTTTTTTTGATTTTTTTTTATTGTATATATTCTATATTTACAATTCATTTCCCTTTTTCTGGTTCCCCACCCCCAAAGGCCCCACATGTCCTTTTCCCTCCCCCTGCTCCCGCATCCACCCCTCCCACTTTACTGTTCTTGTACTCTCCCACAATGATGTTTTGGTCCATTCTAGCACCAGTGTCCACTCCTTTCTTCTTGTGAGACATCACTTGATATGTGATTTGTGTCTTTGGTGTTCCAAGCTTCTAGGCTAATATCCACTTATCAGTGACTGTATACCATGGATATTCTTTTGAGACTGGGTCACCTCACTTAGTATGACATTCTCCAGCTCCATCCATTTCTCTAAGAATTTCATGAATTCATTGTTTCTAATGGCTGTATAGTACTCCATTGTGTATATATACCACATTTTTTGTATCCATTCCTCTGTTGAGGGACATCTGGGTTCTTTCCAGCTTCTGGCTATTATAAATAAGGCTGCTATGAACATAGTGGAGCATGTATCTTTATTGCATGCTGGGGAATCTTCTGGGTATATTCCCAGGAGTGGTATGGCTGGGTCCTCCGGAAGTATCACGCCCAGTTTTCTGAGGAACCGCCATACTGATTTCCAGAGTGGTTGTACCAGCTTGCATTCCCACCAGCAGTGGAGGAGTGTTCCTCTTTCTCCACATCCTCGCCAACACCTGATGTCTTCTGAGTTTTTAATCTTAGCCATTCTGACTGGTGTGAGGTGAAATCTCAGGGTTGTTTTAATTTGCATTTCCCTAATGACTAGTGATGTTGAACATTTTTTAAGGTGTTTCTCAGCCATCCGAATTTCTTCAGGCGAGAAGACTCTGTTTAGCTCTGTACCCCATTTTTGGATAGGGTTATTTGGTTTTCTGGGGTCTAACCTCTTGAGTTCTTTGTATACATTGGAGATTAGCCCTCTGTCAGATGTGGGGTTGGTGAAGATTTTTTCCCAATTTGTTGGTTGCCGATTTATCCTTTTGACAGTGTCTTTTGCCTTACAGAAACTTTGTAGTTTTATGAGGTCCCATTTGTCTATTCTTGCTCTTAGAGCATAAGCAATTGGTGTTCTGTTCAGGAACTTGGAGTTAATTTCCCTCTTCAGAGACCTGAAGTTTTTGTCGTATAAATCTTTCACATGTTTGGTTAGCGTCACTCCAAGATACTTTATATCATTTGTGGCTATTGTGAAGGGTGTCATTTCCCTAATTTCTTTCTCGGCCTGCTTATCCTTCGCGTATAGGAAGGCTACTGATTTACTTGAGTTGATTTTATAGCCAGCCACTTTGCTGAAGTTGTTTATCAGTTGCAGGAGTTCTCTGGTGGAGGTTTTTGGGTCACTTAAGTAAACTATCATATCATCTGCAAATAGTGATAGTTTGACTTCTTCCTTTCCGATTTGTATCCCTTTGACTTCCCTCTGTTGTCGAATTGCTCTAGCTAGTACCTCAAGTACTATATGTGTTCCAATATAAATTTATGTACACACATACACATCAAATTCCCACAGGGGAATGGTGGTATAGCTCAGTGGTAGAGCACTAATGAAGCATGAACAAGGTTCTGGCTTCACTCTCCAGCGTCTCACACACACAAAATCCCATATAACATTAGAATTCTAAATACATTTCCCCCACACACAAGAGAGGTGTAGCGATGGAGATAAAATACAGTGGGGAGATCAAAAAGAAAGGGTGGGACAATGTAAAATACAGAAGCAGTGTGTTCTACTTTGCTTTTCTGTTGCTGCAATAAAACACTGACCAAAAACAGTTTGGGGATGAATGGGATTATTTGACTTACAGGTTACAGTCTGTCCTATAGGCAAGCCAGGGCAGAAGCTCAAGGCAGGAAGTTGGAGGCAGGAACTGAAGCCAAGACCTCAAAAGAACCCTGCTTAGTGGCTGATCCCAGACTCAGGGTCAGTGACCTTGTATGTACAGCCAGGCTCACCCATCTAGTGGCTCACCCCCACAATGAGCTGTGCTCACATTTCATGGTATTAAATGAACACCATATCTTTCCCCCACCATTCTTATCCTATTTTCTTTCCCAAAAAGCAGCCCACACGAGTGGTCAAGTCCATGGCATGGAGTTGAGCTAAGCCACCCCAGCACCTTAGCAGGGATTGGCTAAGGCAGGTATGGCTATTTCTTCCCTGTCTACTGTAAGCCTAGGACTGGCATGAGCTCCCTCTGATCTGGAAATGTGGCCTCCTTATTCCTTCATTCTATAGCCACATTTTGCAAATAGCCTTCTATTCAACTCATCTCAAATCATCCCATTTGGAGGGACCACTCATTTCCTCCTGATTCATTCACCAAATTAAGTCTTTCGATCATCCCATATCAAATGCCTTCCTCTGACTCTATTTTTATTATATTTTTCTTTACATGTCTGTGTCTCAAACGATTTTTAAATGACAGAGCAATAACTGCATATCTGAGTCCCCAGTTCTGAGCAAATACTCTCTCATATATAATAGGTGTTTAATAAAAGTTGATCGAATACATATGTAAACAAATGGTATCAATTATAAGGGTCATTCTCAGCATAAATAACTGTTTAATTCAGTTTTGGCTTCATCATTACATTTTGCCTCCTGTAAAGACTTTGAGCTTTACATCTGACTAATAAACTAGGAAAGAATTGTACAGACTTTATCACCTTGGGCAACAATGTATTTTCATAACAGTTTTATGACACAACACATATTACTAAAAAAATATGCAATTGTCTCCTTGTATCAAATGCATTTGCTTTTCATCTTTGTAATTTCCTCCACAGAAATCTGAGTTCAGAGGGCGTTCGAGAACATAAGGAACTAACAATTTCATTTTCTGTTCAAAATTAAATATTTTAATAGATTGCCAAAAGCAAATCCCTATTTATATTTTTCTTATTATTTTGCTTGTTCAAATATTTGCTGTGGATTTTAAATGACAGATCTCATTCTCAGAAAATGATCACATCGATTTAATTAGATTGCAGCCTCTGGGGTCACCTCTTCTACATCTAAGAAGTTTGGAGAAAAAAAAAACAACAAAGAAAGATTCTGAAATCAAAAGAGGTACCACATGCAGACACCTGGCCTGTGTTTGTGCATTACTTCTCTATGAGTTGCACTAATGCTTCTATTGTAATTAAGCTTGGAATTTTTGATTGACAATGGATTCGGGAAATAGTTGAATAGTTGAGTAGTTCTGAATTTTGTCTCTCTTGATCTCTCAGATCATTTAGCTTTCACAGATACATATTAGATATTCATAGCTAACAGATTTTAATATGTGTATAACTTCTTTAAAATCATATGAAGAGCATCACACCATAGACACTATTCTGTTCCTTGGGCTCTCCCCAGGGCTGCCTTCTGGGTTTGCACACATCAGTGACTAAGTGTGAAGCTCGTTCTTTCCCATGGAGCAGATGGACAGTGCCAACTGCCTCCCCAAAACTATGCCTCATTCTTTAAGGGAAGCATTGGATGCTTTCCACTCAATTGTGTGCACTATGAGACTAGCCAGTGTTTCCCAGGCGTCTGGCAGCCATGTCTAGCTCTCCGCACAGCTCTAGCTGGTGAGACAAAAGTGCATTCTGTTGAGAACTGCTCTGGACTCATCCATTCCCCCTTCTTTCCTTTTCATCTTTCCTGGCTGAAAGTGAAGATGTAATTCACACTGGTGGGGCAGCCGTCTTGTGACTGTAAGGAAAGGAATCCCATGTACCTGTGGCAACATGTTATATAAAGAAGCTTTGAGTCCTTTTCATATTTTGGTTGGCCTAAAAAGATGCATTTCATTGTGATAACTTTATGTATATTGTTATATTTTGTTTATATTTATTACTTTCATTGTCTTCCCTGTCCCTCCTCTCTCTCATAATCATAACCTTCCTTTCCACAAATAGGTCACCATTCTGCTTTTATCACACACACACACACACACACACACACACACACACACACATTATTCTTATTCCTCTTCCATTCATATCCTTTTTCCCTTCATAGTCCCCTTTCTACTTCATGTCATACATACATACATGTGTACATACAAACATACTTACATACATATGCATTTAAATTTAGATTCTGCATTTGAGATATTTGTCTTTCTGAGTCTGACATTTTTGTTGTTGTTGTTGTTGTTGTTTTTGTTTTTTTGAGACAGGGTTTCTCTGTGTAGCCCTGGCTGTCCTGGAACTCACTCTGTAGACCTGGCTGGCCTTGAACTCAGAAATCTGCCTGCCTCTGCCTCCCAAGTGCTGGGATTAAAGGAGTGCACCACCACCGTCCAGCAGTCTGGCTTTATTTAATGGAACGATTTCCAGTTCTGTACATTTTCCTACAATGACATAATTTCATTCTTTACACTTGAGTAAATCCCATTGTATAGATATACATTTCTCTACCTATTAACCTGAGAGATGTGTAAATTTGCCCTTTATCTCAACTATTACATATTATGTAGTTACAATAACATTGTTTGTGTGTAGGTGACTCTGTCTCAAGAAATGTGTATTCTTGATGGCCTTTTGAGGCTATCATAACAAACAGCTTTGCCTCTGGACTTCATGATAAATGAGAAAAAGAAAGTTTTTATTTGGGCGATGGTAGATAGATTCTAGACAGATGTATTAATCTATGCGAATGGAATGCCATCAAGGAATACACCATTTGTGTATCCATTTATCCATTCCAAGAAAGTAAGCTGTAAGCCTCACACTTTTATAGTTGTGACCAGTACTGCAAAGAATACTCTTCCACAGGAAACTTCTCTGAGATTTGCCAAGTCTGTTTATTAGAAGACCATAGTACACTTGTAGCTAGCCAGCAATGGAAAATAGCTTAAAACTTCCAGAAAAGCGTATCAGGCCTCATTTTCACAACCTTTGTACAAAACGGGCTCTGTGTGATTTGTTCTGTTGAGAAGAACATTTCTGCATTTTAATAGCTTTCTCTTTCTTTGAGGTGGGATGATGATGACTTCCAAACTCCTGCACTCAACTTTTCCTGCTTCACTTTCCCAAGTAGCTTATACCACAATTCAAATGATGTTGATCATTTTTTCCTTGCTTTTTAATAGCATTTTGTCCATTTCCAAATAAATTCATGAAAAAAATTATAGGAATTTGAGTCATTCCCACTGTCTTTGCAAATGAAGAAGAAAACTTCAACTCTGGAGCAATGATCAGTGACCTTCGTGTGGGGAGCTTACTGTAGCCATCTCTGCTGCTGGTGCCTATTGAAATTCTGACAAACGATAAGATGGGAATCGCTAGTTATTTTTTACCTTGTAACTTTTATAATTTTTCACTTTTTTATAATTTTATTATATAATAGACATCATTGTGGTGTTATATAAAATATGGAGACATTGTTAGCTGCCCAAAGTCACATCAGTAAGAAAGAAATAGAAGAGCAGAGATTTCAAACTTTTCAAGAAGGGCTGGCAAGATAGCTTCATTAGTGAAGTATTTACCTGCCTTGCAGAAGAACCTGACTTCAGTTTTCAGAACCTACATTTAAAAAATAAATAGGAAGCTTAAGTCTGGCATGGTGGCATGCCCTTGCAATCTCAGTACTGGGGAAGAAAGACAAGATTCCTGATGCTTGCTCAAGCAGTGAACCCTAGCCCAGTGAGAGACCCTGTTGTACCCTGAGGAATAACTCTTGAGGTTCTTCTCTGAACTCCACAAGTATACACACATGAATGCACACAAACACACACACACACACACACACACACACACACACAAACACACACACACACACACACACACACACACACACACACACACGAATGCACAGCCACAGCCACATATCAGGTGCATGCTTATACATGGAAAGAGAGACTTTGACTCTAAAGTCTGCATGGTTTTTGTTATAGGGTGGCAATTCTGGTTTTTATTTCCACATTCTCTGTGTCCAGAAAAAAAAAGATATGAGCACCTTTAGAGAAGGAAGCAAATAAAATTGAAAGAAGCCATCTTCTAAATTATGAAAATAAACACTACAGATATTCGTACTGATTTTCAAGTGTGGTACTGAATATCAGATGTATTTAAGAAAAAACTCTTGATCATGGAAAATATGAGGTATAAAGAAGTTCAAGAAAGATTGGATTTCACCAGAGAAATGTTCTATAATTGCTACTTGGATACAATTTTAATTTTTGTAGGTTAAATGAATACAAGTGATCCATTTACTTTTAAAGAAGTTGGTGGTACTTTTTGATCATGAAGTTCTCCTTGCAGAATTAATTGAAATTGGCTCGGCTATGAGTACTCTCAGTTGATTTGGGGACTGGCTCAAGAGTCATGAGCAAGGAATAATCATGAACTTCTGAGTACTGAGTTTTCTAGCAGGGTAGCATTGGGATTGGTGTGCTACATTTTGTTTAGCATCTTCATTAATGATCTGAAAGAAGGAGCAAATAGCGGGCTAATGAAATTCACAAATGTTAATACATGTGGCATTGCAAACACTGTCAAGTATTGTTAAGTTATCCAGGGAACCTACAGAAGTAAGGATAGCCAAATTCAAACAAATCACCTCAAATGCAGCAAAGACAAATGGGGCTGGAAACACAATATATGTGGGTGCATTGGAGAAAGAAGTTTCTAGAAAGGAAAGGTACTTACTAAGAGCCTTCTGAAGCATTGTTCCCAAAAAAGACAAGGAATTAGAATGAAAAGCCAGTTAGAGCTTACAGTGTGTGAGACAGTGTGTGAGACAGCTGAGAAGAATTTCTATAGTTTACTGATGTGAGAGAAAGCACAATGTAGAATAAATAAGATATATCTGAGATTCAAATATCACTTCTGATTCAGACACCACCACTCCATCCAACCCAATTTTTACACCACTAAGATGAGACTAATAATATGAAACTACCTCACTTGGTTAGGCAGTGTGTGGGGCTGTGGGGTGGGAGGGGAGGCAGGAGGCTTTTCTGTGCCCCCCATAGAGGTGCTCACAGACTCCAGAAACACAGCTGAAGCGGATGAGGCTGAATACAGAGAGCATATATTCAACATGACCACGATCTAAGTAAGAGTAATGGGGTGGAATTAAGAATCAGAAAGTGCAAGCTTTAGATCCAGGGGGAGGGGGTGGGGGGGAATTTCCTCGACATGTCGATTAGGCATTAGCAGAATATTCATACAAGGGAAATAGTAAGTGAATCACCTCTTAAAGTATTTTAAATTAACAGGATAATGGTTCAAAAAGTTTATCATTAGTGGGGGGGAAATGTCCTGCTGACTTCCCTGAGGCTCTAATGCCTTTGATAATAATTCTCACACTGCCATGTTTCAAAACTGTCTAAGAGGTTCTAAAACTGTAATAGAATAATTGACCTTTTTCTTTAAATTCTCACTAAAAATCCCTAATAAGTCATTGAGCAGAAGTTTTGCAGAGTTGAATGTCTTTTCCTCCTATAAATTATTTCTAGACACTTTTGAATCTATTACTTCCATATGTGATTGTCTCTGATGTTTCTCACACTTAGGTATGTCTCTTGAAGGTCTTTTCCTGGGGAGACATGACTATTGATTCATGTAGAGAGGGTGCCACAACACATCAAAGAAATAATTCTGCACAAACGTAGCTTATTTATTGGGGGTTATTTATAGAAATGTAACGATGAGGAGCTATTGACATAAAAAATGGACAGTTAAAAGTTACTTGCCTCACCACAAGTTCCATCTTACCATGAATGAACCCTCCAAAAAAGCTGCATCTCTGGAAATCCCTCCCCAACTTGGAGGCACCTCCACCAAAGAATCTCCCCTCCTCAGCAATTGCTTATTGCTTAGATAACCTTGTCAGGGCAGATCTGTGAATCCTGTTGCTTCCATGAAGTCCTTGAGCCTTGTAAGTTTCATTAACTTCCTGAGTCTTCACAGTTTCCCTCCAGCACGGGATGTTTCAACGTTGGAAATAGCTGTGCAATTACATTATCATTGCATCAGCTACTTTTCTGTTCCTATAATGAGACACCATGATGAAAAGCAACATCTGGAGGGTAGAATGGAACATAGCAACAAATGGCAGAGGGAGAACTTACCTCCTCAACTGTAAGCATGAAGCAGAGAGGGCCCCCACTGCAAGTGGTATGAGGCTTTTATTCTCAAAGCATGCCCTCTCCCCAGATGCTCTTCCGCCAATAAGACTACATCACCCAAACAGTGCCATTATCTGGGGACCAAGTGTACAAATGCCCAAGGCTATGGGGGACAGTTCTTAATCAAACAACCATCATCACATAATTCATCTGAGTTTCATAACATTTTTAAATGAATGATTCTTTTAGATGTTCCACCTCCTACCAAATTATAAATTTCTCCACACTGCAAAAGTCATACCTGAATCTGAGATGAGACAATCTTGAGTAAGTTCAAGCAAGAACCACAAGAAGCATCTGACAGTAAAAGCAGGCATCTGAGTCATGTGCTAAGTATCTTCAAAAATAACTATATTGTCCACTGTGTCTTCAAATATACAGGCATTGTCCACTGTGTGCCCATACTATGATGCCTGATGGCTAATGATATCAATATAAACTTGAGTTCCTAACCATGATATCTTACATTCTGGTGAGAAAGATACTTTCTAAAGGCATAAATGCATACAAATATATATATATATATATATATATATATATATATATATATATATATGGTTTCAGTTATAAACAAAAGAAAAAGAAATAGGAGGTAGAAATAGGAGGTGGGGCAATTATCTCTTGGTAAATGACGTTTGGTGAAAGACTTTTAAAAAGTAAAAGAAGCAACTAGGTCAGAAAAATCATATCCCAAGGAAAGAGAAACAAGCACAGCACCACTGCCACCCGGGCCAAGCTTCTGTGAATTTCAGGTGCATCAACCAAGCATTAAGAATGGGAAGAGGACTTATGGGACATATGGTGAGGGGGGAACTGGGAAAGGGGAAAGCCTTTGGAATGTAAACAAATAATATAGAAAATTAAAAAAAAATGGTGTAGCCAGAAACCAGAGGGTGCTCATGAGCAGTGGTAAAGGCAACCATAGTCAGATCCTACAGAGCTGGGAAGGCCAGGGAAAAGGCTAGGAAAACAACAAAGATTTGAGGAGAATGTTGGAACACGGTGATCAAAAGAATGGTGTACAGTGACCACTGACTTGGGGAACTGTGAGAGAGACTCCAGGAGAAAAAGTGGAAGGCCTTTGACCTCTGGTGCATTTTGTTCCCTGGATTGTTCTTAGACATACCTCCTGTGTTAAACATTTACATTCTGTTTATAAGACCTGCTCACTCTTGTTGGATGTCAGATCATAACCATAGAACCCAATCTGGTCAGTGTACCCTGAATCTGGATATAATCTTTCCCACATATCATCTATAATATGCGCCAAGCAGTTGTGTTTAAATTGGTCATCCTGAGAAAGTCTAGGAAAGGGCTGCTGTGTTAATAGTTAGCTCGTGCTTACTAACATTTATTTATGTTTTTCAGTTCATGTTTTTCTGAACTCAAACAACCTTCCTTGGACTGTTGCTTTCTTTGTTATAGTCATGTGTAAAAGTATACTGAACTGAAATAAGATTGTCTACAGCATCAGACTATAGTCTGTCCCATTCTGGGGTCCTCATAGCCTAGGTCTAGCAGAAAAGATTTGCTCAGGTCCCCGAAGTCAACAGAGAATTATAGCTATAAGTGTTTGGTACAGTGCTTTGGCTCCCAGCAGATCACACAAGTGCATCCACCCAGGAACTGTCTTTGGATCCACTAATGAAAGACACACACACACACACACACACACACACACACACACACATACACACACACTCACTCACTCACTCACTCACTCACTCACACACACTAACTTATTTTTAAATGCCTTGGTTACCTTAAAGGCTGGGCACTCCTAAACCTTCCCCTGCTACCCCATACCAATTAGAAGAGTGACCAGTGGCCACCTATTCCAAATCTCACATGGTTGGTTGACCTTATCTCCTGCCTCTCCTGTGTCCCACCCTTCTTCTCTGAGTCATGGCGAATCATCTCCATTCCTCTCTGCATCCTACCCAAGTATCCCACCCCATGACCAGTCATTGGCTGTTAGCATCTTTACTAATCAATCAAAAACCAATTAGGTATAAGGACCTTCAGCATCTGGACATGAAGATTCCCAAATGAATCAAAGAATTAGGACCAATCTCCAACAGAGAGCAGGGCTGGAATCTCATATTTAAGTCTGTCTGCTCTTCAGAACATAAATCTTATTGGAGCCAGGTAAAGGCAAATGGAGGAGAAATTAGAAACGCGTTGTATTATGACAGAAAATGATAGAAACAAGGACCCAAGAGATGTAAACAGACTTTAGGCTCAGAAGCCCTTTGAAGATGACTTTGTGGTAGACTTTGCAGCTGTGGCATGTAAGGTGCGGAGGAAGAGGGTGTTTGTGAGAATCCTGGAGGTGGCGTCTGTAAGGGAACTGCAATGCTATCCCACACAAGGACAGGTGTGCATTGGGTTTGTTGGGAGAATGGACGATGTGACATGATATACTATTGCTGCTCCTTAGATGGCTTTCATATACCTCTGTCTTTCAACTTCCTCAGTTCAGCTGATACATGATACATGAATAGCTCTCAGGTGTTTGTTTTGTTTTGTTTTGTTTTCCTAAAATCTATGTATCAGTCAGGAATCGAGTCTTTTGGCATTCATTCTACATGGATACTTCAAAATCCACCCTCCCACCACACCAAGCCCAAGATTATTATCAATCTACTCAAGAATCTCTCAACATCCTCTCCAACCAACAGGACACTAGAGCCCTCCATCTTGAATGAGTGGTTACATGGGGATTTATGTTTTGTTAAGGGAACGAGAGGACTGAATTCTATCCCAGATGCTCCCTCAGCATGCTTTCTCTTCCTGTCAGAGTTTCCTATCTGGGGAAAAGAAAAAAAAAACTTTAGGAAATGATGAAGGGGTTTGGTTTTTGTTTTGGTTTGTTTGGTTTGGTTTGGTTTGGTTTGGTTTTTCAATGGGCTTGAGAAATGATGCAGTCATTAATACTATTTAGTGCTCTTCCTGAGGGCCCAGGTTCAATTCCCAGCACCCACATCAGGCTGCTCACAACTGCTGTAATTCTAGTTCCTACACATGCTACACATAAATTCACTCAGGCACACATGTGTAAATAAATAAACAAATCATCTTTTCTTAAAAAGAAAGAAATGAGGAAGAGTAGTCTTCACCATTAAAATATACCTTATCTGACTTCAGATTTTCCTTAAAATTTAGGCAAGAAGCCTCTTTCGAAAAGAAACTGACTCATTTCATGTTGATGTGGAGACATACAAGACTTGCGTTGAACTGGAAGAAGTCTGGAGATTCCAAATGGTAGTGAGAGGAGCAAGTTCTCTGAGAGCAACAGAAATAACAAGGAATGAGTAGGGAATGCTCTAGTTTAACCCTTGGGAGGAGAGGAAAGGGTGGCAGCAGGGGGCATGCCTGGACCATGATCACTCTCATTTGGCCCACCTCAGAGAGCTGAACGGGGGTGCATGGTGAGAAAGAGGGGCCTAGTCAATAGAAAGGACTATGTTCAAAAAGAAAAAAAAGAAAAGCTTTTTCTCCCCTTAGTAATTATTTTGTACATTAAAATAAGGTAAGACTGGACTAAAGAGATGTCTCAGTGGTTAAGAGCACTGACTGCTCTTCCAGAGGTCCTGAGTTCAAATCCCAGCAACCACATGGTGGCTCACAACCATCCATAATGAGATCTGACGCCTTCTTCTGGTGTGTCTAAAGACAGCTATAGTGTACTTACGTATAGTAATAAACAAATTTTGGTACAGAGCAAGCAGAGGTCATGAGTTCAATTCCCAGCAACCACATGATAGCTCACAACCATCTGTACAGCTACAATGTCTCATATACATAAAATAAATAAATAATTTTTTTTTAAAAAAAATAGAGAAAGACTTTTTCTCCCATCTCTCAAGAAGAATAATGAGCATCAGAAATTGGGTGGATTTATCAGGGTGAGAAATGAAAGCATAAATGTCAGTCAGAATCTGAAGCAGGGTTGGGTGTGGAAACAGGTGCCAACAGCCTGTACAAGGAATGAGTGGCCAGTACAGGATAAGCAAACTGAGTAGGCATTCAACAAACAGATCTTAACTGCACAGGTTTTAAACATTAATGATGATTATTCTGTATCTTCTTTCTTTCGTTTTCTCTAGTATCTGTCACTACCACCACTTCATCACCATCACCATCACAGGTGGCCAGTACAGCATAAGCAAACTGATTCATAAAGTGACAAACTCAGCTGATACGTCAGGGCTAGGAAAAGGGCAGGAGCCAGTCTGGAGATTCATCTGAAAGGTAGTGAAGGTCCGCAGGAAAGATGTGACTAGCAGCTGAGTTTGTCTCTGAGTCCTCAGCATGAATTTTTCCAGATTTTACCTCTGGAAAATTGAAAGTAGGATAAAAGGTAGTAGTGGCGGTGGCAATGGTATTGATGAGGCAGGTGCTTGGGGTGATGGTGATGGGGGTGGTAGTGATGATAGTGGTGATGATGGTGATAGTGGTGTTGGTGGTTGTGGTGGTGGTGTTGGTGGTGGTGGTAGTGATGTTGTTGTTGATGGTGGTGGTGGTAATGATGGTGGTGGTGGTGGTAATGATGGTGGTGATGGTGGTGGTGATGGTGATGGTGATGAAGTGGTGGTAGTGACAGATACTAGAGGAGAAAATGACAGAAAGAAGATACAGAATAATAATCATTAATGTTTAAAACCTGTGCAGTTAAGATCTGTTTGTTGAATGCCTACTCAGTGATAAACAGCTGATAACAGGAACAAGGCCTCTCTCCCTGGGAGCTTTCTGTTTATTGGAGAAATGACACCTGTGAGTCAGTTATCGCAGCAGAGCCTTAGCTATCCATGGAAAATAAATTTACATATTACCTAGCTCCCAAGCTATTTCACTAATGGTAGTAATAATTATTAGGATTAATGTATTAATTACTTTTGTCTCTCTGTGAGCACAGATCCTGACCAAAAGAGCCTACAGCAGGAAAGATCAGTTTGGCTCACACTTTCAGGGGGTTTCCGTCATGGCTGGGCAAGGGTGGCAAAGCAGGCTGATTTGTGGTAATAGGAGTATGTGAGAGAAGCTGTTTATATCACCAAGAAACAGAGAGCATAACGGGAACAGAGAGGCCATGTGTCACTTGTAAGATTCAGCCCCTAGTGACCGGCTTCTACCAGCTAAATGGGATGCCCATTTCTCAAACTTCCCAGAGCACCCCTCCCAACAAACAGTGCTGGCGGTACCATCTGGAGGATCACACAAACCTGGGGGCACCACAGCTGTAGCTCTAGTAGTCTATATGAGTAAGCTTTACTACAGTTGTGTCCCTTTGTTAACCTGGTCGGACTCACCTTGTGTGATCAGGAGGGGAGGAAATCCAATCGTCCACTATTGTCCTGACTTTGTGAATGCAAAGTTGACACTTAGGAAGGGTGAAAAATGCCCTAAAAGCCTGCAGGATAGAGAGCGATGATTGAACTCTGGGTCTCAAGGCAAACATCCCCAACCACTACAAGGTGCTGTTGAGACCACCATGGCTCTTCCTAAACACTGGTACAAACTGTACCTGTCAGAATCCAAGAGGGCTTCTTGATCTATCAATCTGCCATGACCCCCATTACCTCTCTCAATATCTATAACTCAATTTACTAATTGCATCAAATATTACACTGACTCAGTATTACACTAATTAGAGCCATTTTGTTTACTAGATGATGGCAGGGTTGAATGGGATTTTCTTTCCCTGTGGCCCATTATTAAAATAATTACTCCCCAGGGGACAACTTGGAAAACAGGACCCAGCTGAAAGACAGAATGTGTGGATACCTGTGGCCTTTATCAAGGAGGATGGCCTTGCCCCAGTGACTCCATCTGGCAGAGCCTTTACCTGCTGTAGTTCACACATGAATGGCAGCAATTTGCATGCAAATAGAAGCCTACATGCTTTCTTGGAGCTAAGAGCTATATTTCAACATTTCACAGTGGAATTAGTCACTGGACAGGATGCCACAGCTTTGTGGATATGCCAGCTAAAACCCTTCTAAATATCAAACTCTGTGTTTTACAGCAAGATTGTTTATTGAACCCGTTTATGGAAGCGCCAAAGACTCCTCCGCTGAAATGCTGCCAGCTCCAGGCTCTGCTTTTGACATTGATGTTGTCAGTTGAGATTAAGCTTGGGTCTTAATGAATGCTGGCAGACTGCTTCTGAGGTATGATCACCGTGTTCCGCGGCTAAGTAGCAAAGCTAGGGACAGGAGTGAGGTTGAGGTCTGAGGAGTGACTGGCAGCAGCTGCCTCTTTATTTTCTGAGCTCTCCTTTCTCGGTCCCTATTTGCTAAGAAAGAAAACGCCTTCACTGGTCTTCCTGGACCTCCATAATAACCTAAGCCATCATTATCTTTTGTTGGTCTTATCCACCTCAGTTCTCCCCAAGAGTACTTCTGTTTGTCCTTCCATGTGAGGCAGCACAGAGCATCCTTGCTATGCGCAGACTGTCCCCACTGCTGGGGATGATCACCTTCACTAATGTTGAAGGACAAATTTGTGCTCATCTTCAAAACCCACTCAGGCTATTCTGACAGATCCTAACCACATGTTCCAAACACGGATAACATCTCCATCTCTAAGACCTGGTCTATTACTACACTCTTTACTGCTGATGAATGAAAAAAAAAAAACAAGACCCAGGTACACAAGAGCCTTAGTTACACATCTCAGCCCAGTGTTCGGTGTATTATGTATGTTCCATCCATATCTCTTGAAGTGGATGAAATTCATCTTAACATGCACATGGTCCCGGAGGTAGCTGAAAATGGAAAACAAATCAAACAGTATGCTGATGATCCAGGAATCAGCACCGAATGTTGCATACGGTCTACTTATTTGGGGGAATTAGATAAGCAACAGAAGCCAAGATGGAAGATATTTTTAAAATTCTTGCACTGCACATGATAGGACACACCAGTGAGAGGATTGTGAATTTAAAGCCAGCCTAAATTGTATATGGTGACCCCGAGAAACAAGAAAAGAAAGGAGGGAATCAAGGAGAGGGGAGTGGGGCAAGAGAAGAAGGGAAAAAGAAAAAAAGGAAAACTTGAGAAACAAAAGAAGGAGGAAGGAAAGAAAAGGAGGGAGGGACATAAAGGGGAATTCCTTTATCATCCTCATTAGAAAACAGCTTTCAGTATTATGTGTCAGGCTTAGGATATAGTCCAATTGGTAGAGAACTTGCCTAATATGCACAAAGCTATGAGTTCAATCCCCTGTACTGTATAAACCTGGCGTGGGAGCACAGGCCTGCAACCGTAGCACTTAGGAGACATAGGCAAGAGGATTAGAAATTCAAGGGCATCCTCGGGTACACAGTAAGATGAAGACCAAGATCAGGCTACATGTAACCATGTCTCAAAGAAATGGAAAGAAAGAAGGGAGGAAGAGAGGAAGAGATTGAGGGGGAGGGAGGGAGGGAGGTCCACATTATGGCTCAATGCATATCTTCATGCCTGCCTATATCTATAGATAAACATGCAAATATTCCTATGTAATTCACAGATAAAGCCTCATCAGAGTTCTTTACATCTTGAAAGAAATCTACTTTTTGATTGTAGGAATGAGTTGTCCTTTGTAGTTGAAGATGACACGATGAAGAAATAAGTGTCCCTCCTGATGAGGCACGGAGCATGACAGCAAGGCTTGCTGAAATCCATTTAGCACAATCAGTCGGTCTATTATCTCCCGATTATGGAAGTGGAGAAATGAGATATTTAATCAGGACATATTTTAGAAAGTTGTAACATATTTGTGTATTTCCCTAAGGCCTATAATGAAGAGCTCTTAATATTTCATTTTCATTATTACCAGAAGAGAAGAGTTACAATAAAAACTCTCCTTGTGGTCTGAGTCTCTGAACAAAGAGGAATTGCATTTCTATGTCATTCCAACAATGACCCCCAAGTCAAAGAGGCAAAGAACTAAGTCCTCAAGGTCACAGCTTGGAGTCCACTTTGGAGACCATTTCTGTTCTCTGCCTTTGACAGCAGTCTCTGTCCCTGGATGTCATCTGTCCCTGGATGGCAGGACATCCTATGTTTAGAACTTCTCCCATGGTTGGAAGTTTGCAGAAAACAACTATTCTGATATACTGAATAAAGCAGACACCTCTGACAGACACCAAAGTCCTCAGATGTAATCCAAGGGACACATGTTTTCTGCCATGTGAAACTCTGAGGGGTCAGATATCACCAGTAAGTCACTGAGGGACATTTGTGAGGAGACCAAGGAAGAATTAAATTGAGTTGTGTTTAAGATCTCTTTGTGTGTATATGTATGCGCACACATATGTGTTCATGTGGGTGTGTGCATATATGTATGCAGATGTATACACACGTATGTGTATGTATGTGGGTCAGGTCTACCTCAGTAACTCTCTATTTGCATTTTTGAGGCAGGTTTTCTTACTACACTTATCATTTCATCTAATCGTGTCTCAGTCAGGGTTTCAATTCCTGTACAAAACATCATGACCAAGAAGCAAGTTGGGCAGGAAAGGGTTTATTCAGCTTACAGTTCCACATTCATTGCTGTTTATCACCAAAGTCAGGACTGGGACTCAAGCAAGTCAGGAAGCAGGAACTGATGCAGAGGCCATGGAGGGATGTTACTTACTAGCTTGCTCAGATTGCTTTCTTATAGAACCCAACACTAACTGAGAAAATGCCTGGCTCTCATGGAGGCATTTCCTCAAGGGAGGCTCCTTTCTATGTGATAACTCCAGCTTGTGTCAAGTTGACACACAAAACCAGCCAGTATGGCTGGCTTGCCAGACACGAAGCTCCAGGGATGTGTTACTCTATCTCTGACTCACAGCTGGTACTAGGGTTACAGGCAGGTACCATTGCACCCAAGTTCCCTGTGGATACTGGAGATCTAAGCTGAGGTTCCATGCCTATGCTACAAATGCTCCACCAACTGAGCCATCCCTCCAGCTCTGGGATTTTTTTTTAATGCTAAATATTTTTTTACATTAGTGCCAAACAATATTATCTATTGGCACAAAATCTGGATCTTTGAGCCAGGGACTAGGATCAAACACCAAATTCTGGCTTTGGTTCTATTACTGCATTCAGATCACAAATCCTGGTGTTTTTGAGAAGCTAGGCATATTTAGACATAGATCATAGCTAAATGCATTCTGTTCCTTAAATAAATCGTGATTGACCTAGCTTAGCTTGTGAGTGAGAACAGGATGCAAAAGCAAGTGGTTGCTGTCCAGACAAAGGCAGAGATCCACAAAGGCAGGGATCTGGCCCTTTCCAGGAGCTGTTCTGAAACTAATGATGCCAAAAAGAAAAGAATAGGAAGAGGAGCAGGGGAGGAACAAGAAGGGAAAGAAAGAGAAGATAACAATGAAGGAGAAGGAGGGGGAAGAGGAGGAGAGAAGCTTAAGAGGAAGAAGGAGGAGGAAGAGAAGGAGGAGGAGGAGAAGGAGGAGGAGGGGGAGGAGGAGGAGGAATGGAAGTGTAGGTAAAGTGCAGGAGATTAGAAAATGGCCATGAAACCGAGGCATTCTGGGATAGGGTGGGGAAGACACATTTGATATGAAATTGGAAAAGGGATTCTAGAGATTAAAGGATTCAGAAGGGAAAGGAAGGCAAGAGATGCCATAAGGAACAGGACAGAACCCAGCAAAATGAATTAGGTATGAGAATGCCATCAGAAATCCTGCTACTTTGTAAGCTAACTAAAATAAATAAATAGGCTTTAAGGGGAACTGTTCAATGACTCCTTCGCAGAAGAATCCAGTAACTTCCTCAGTCGGTGTCACGCATATATTTAAGGTGCAGCTGTGGCCTCCTTGTCTGCCTTGTGCTTAGGATGAATCCCAAATGTTGCTTCAAAACCCAAATGAAAGGGCTCCTGTTTGGTATCACTTCCCTAAATGGCCAGCCACATGATACATTTCTTATGATCTTACAGTATTTTCTATTCACTTTTTTGGGGAGGGGATTGGTTTTTTATTTTTATTTTTAAGACAAGGTTCCACTGTGTAGGCCTGGCTGTACTAGAATTCACTCTGTAAACTGGGCTGGCATCAAACTCTTTAGATCTGCCTGCCTTTGCCTCCCAATTGCTGGGTTTAAAGGCAATTTATAAACACCACTACCACCCTCAGATTTACAATAAGTTTCTTGGACAATATAAATCAGCAGAAAGGAAAATAGAATGGGCCCATTCTAAGGATATCAAATGAATCTAACTAGCTATTATTTAAGTTTCTCTGCACCTGAAAATAAGTCACTGGTTGTGCGGAATTTACTACATATCATTTATCATCTTTTCCCTGTTAAATTAAAGGCTGTTCGAGTGAAAAAGACCACTACCTTAGTCACCTGTAAGTTCTCACTGGCAACCTAAATCTGGCTTGGCATGCAGAGAGTTCTTCACACACCTAATGGGCACAGGAATGGGAGTGGATATAGCAGGATATCTGATGATCAGCGTCCAGTGCGTACATCATTGAAAGCCCTGGCTCTCTGCACAGATTCCAAGCGATGAAATGCGCGGGTTGGTTCACGGAGTTTTTGGTTCCCGCCCAGCTGGGTGAGCCTATTGAGTGATCTCCGCACAGACTGTACCTCAGACTGATCTTCCTCCCAATCACAGGCTTAATCACCTCTGTGGACTTCTTCCCTGCTTCTTGTGGGAGTGAAAAGTTTCTGCTCCTAAAAGAGCCACTGACTGTGATCCCAGCTTCTCAGTCTCTGCAGCCTTCCACTATTGTCGATTCTCCGCGGCTCTAACAAGTGGCTTCTGCCAGATCACAAAGCATTCTAGGTTCCCGTGTGCCTTTATTCCTGTGTGGAGTGGAGCGGAGCGAAGAGTTCCTCCCTGCCCACATTGTGCTGACACTGAAAGAGGCACAGTCATGAGGCAGGAAGGGAGAGCCGGCTTTGAATCAGTACAAATGCACAGAGCTCTAGCCTACTTCATTTAATTAACAATCAATTGGCTGTAGTCACCAGGACTGACTCTCCTCTCTCTGCTAGCATGCTTCTCTCTCTCTCTCTCTCTCTCTCTCTCTCTCTCTCTCTCTCTCTCTCTCTCTCTCTCTCTCTCCCTCCCTCCCTCCTTCATTCTTTTTCCTTGCCTCCCTCTCTTCCTAACATCACCCCCTCTTGTCCCCCCACACTCGTTCTCTCAATCACCTCTCCTTTCACTGCCTCCCTCTACTTTCAGAGTGAGCATTTTCTCAAACAGGATCTCTCCATGTGAAAAGCTCTCATCTCTTGAGCTTTTAGCAAGACCAGCACAGAGGAGAGTCATTTCCTTCCCAATCCCCCCAGTGTCCAATCTTTGTCCTGACTGAATTAGCTTGCCCATCCCTAAAACTACGGTACCAGGGTATTAAATGAATTGATTTTGATTGTACAGACAGATCATTCTTCCATCCCAAGAATAGAGGAGTCAGCTCACTGTTTGCAAGAAGTGATGTAACTTCCCAAGTGACTCCAGAGGCCCTATGGATAGGAGAACCAAAAGTGAGAAGAGAGAATTACAAACTAGAAACACCTCCCTAATTCTCACTTCAAACCTTTGAATATGTCATCACTGTTAAGCTTGTAGCTCACAACCATTTAAGCTTCAATGGGGATGGGGTGGGCAAAAGGAAGGGGAAAGAGAGAGGAAGGAAGGAAAGAGAGAAAGGAAGGAAGGAAAGAAGGAAGGGAGGGAAGGAGGGAAGAAGGTAGGGAGGAAGGGAGAGAAAGAGACAGAGGGGGAGAGGGAAGGAAGGAAAGAAGAAAGAAAGAAAGAAAGAAAGAAAGAAAGAAAGAAAGGTAAAGGAAAAGAATGAAAAGAAAAGAAGAAAAGGAAAGAAAAGAAAAGAAAAGAAAAGAAAAGAAAAGAAAAGAAAGAAGGAAGGAAGGAAGAGAGACAGACAGAAAGAAAGAAAGAAAGAAAGAAAGAAAGAAAGAAAGAAAGAAAGTCCATCAGCCAGAGTTTAGATAGATCGATAAATGGATAGATCCAGCTTGGGGTGCCCCTTTTTGCACATCACACCCCCTTAGGGGGGACCCAGGGAAAGTGAGAGCAGTACAGAGGACAGAGGTGTGCTACCAATCACTGGCTAGAGCAATGAAGTCACACATTCCTGCAAACAAAATGAGTAGATCCAGGATACAATGGAGAAAATGCTCACTCTGAAAGTAGAGGGAGGCAGTGAATGAAGGAGAGTTACATCACTTCTTGCAAACTCCCTCTGTTTTTCCTGAGGGAGTCACACTAAGGCAGAGTTGGGTTATCTGCACAGAAAAAAAAAAACCTAATTGTATATGAATTGGCAGTGCCTGCAGAGGGGATTACAGTTAGAATTTTGACATCAGATTCTAGCTGTACTGTGACTATACCGCAAGCTATCAATCATCTATTCAGACTCAAAATCTATCTTGTTGCCTCTCCAATCAATGACAAAGACACTAGATGGAGAAAAATGTTTTGCTGCATCTTCATAGCAAAGGTTGTCATAGGATTTTATTATTTCTTATTTAAATGTTTTAATATACTTTAAATTAAATCCAGATGCTCTAGAAAAGCAGCCATTGCTCTTACCCACTGAGCCATCTCTCCAGCTCCCAGAACCTTGTTCTTAATCAGGTTTTTTAGAATATTTCTTTCATTCTTAAAATGTTTTCATTGAAATAGAATTATATCACTTTTCCCTCCCTTTCCTGCCTCCAAGCCTTCCTAGATACCCTCATTCCAATACCTCCATATTCCCCACTCTCAATGTCATGGCCTCTTTTTCTGTGATTTATTATTCTTACATATACATTTGTGTGTGTGTGTGTGTGTGTGTGTGTGTGTGTGTGTACACAAGTATATAGATACAGCCTGCTGGGTCAATTTCTATTGGTAGTGTGTATATCATTTCAGAGCTGACCATACTACTTGGATACCCTATAAGGGGGCTCATCCCGGGGAGAGGCTAATCCTCCCTTTCACAAGAAAGTGCCTGAAGCTCTTTCTTCACGAGTGGGACCCTGCCAAAAAAAGTTCCCATCTACATTAACATGTCCATTAATATTGTCTTGTTTCAGTCTTCTTTCTGCATCTATTTCTAGGAGACACTGCTTGATACAAAGCATTAGTATTCTGGCTCTTACAGTCTTTCTGACCCCTCTTCTTTGATGCTCTCTGAGCCATAGATGCAGGAGCTATTCTGTAGATGTAGCCATCAGTGCTGGGCTCCTCACATTCCATCCATCTCTGTGTTGTGTCCAGTTGTGCTTTCTGTGATTATCTCCATTTGCTTTAAGAAGAGGCTTTTTTTGATGAGGGGTGGTAGCTATACTCATCTGTGGGGATAAGGATAAGATTTGGAATGTCGTAAGAAACTGTGCTGGTCTGGCAAAGTGTCAGCAGTAGATTCTGTTCTAAGGTCCATGATGTCACTAGTCCCAGAAAGTTGGCTAGGTTTCTAGTACTAAGTATGAGCGCCCTCTTGTTGGGTTACCCTAAGTCTCATATGACAGTCACTAGTTACCATCTTAACATGTGTGTGCCACCTCTTGTGCCTTTTAGGCCATCTCTCCATGCTGGTCATTGCTGTGATTCCTAGATGGTGCATCTAGATAGGATTATTAACTGCTTCCTTCCTTTACCAGTTTGCATAGTGTTTTCTGGAACCACAGAAGTGAGACCCCAGGAAGGAAACCTTCCTGTTAGCTCTAACTCAAATGATCTGAGTCTTGTGTCCTGTGTATATGGTGTCTTCAGCAACAGGGGCTTGCTTTCAACTTCAATAACAGTCTCTATTATCTGGGAGTCTCCTAGATATCGCTGACTAACCATACAAAAGGTTTCTTGTGCCTGGTGAGGGGGTTTTGTTAGTCTGTGGGTTTTGTCATGGAATTTTAGAATGAATGTTTTGTTACTCTATTTGATCTTTTTTTTTTTTACTTGCTCTTTCCCAATACCTTGTCATCTAAGGGTTCCTTCATCATACATTATTCTAGCTCCTTCTCTTTGTAAGGAGTACGTAGGGAAACAGTGATTTCTCTCATCTCTTGGCACCAAGTAGATGCTCCAATAACATCAGCAATACATACCATTAACCTCATCAGTGTTGTTATCAATACTGGTCACTGTAGAATTAAAGCTCATCAGACCCCAGCAGCCCTTGAGCAGCTGGGACAGAAGGATTGCAGGTTTGTGGCAATCCTGTACTGTACAATGATAATCTATCTATTTAAAACATGTGCTGAGGCTAAAGCCCAGTGGTAAAGTGCCTGCCTACACTTGCAGAGCCCTATGTTTGACTTCCAGCACAAAAAAAAAATGCAGTGGTGGTTATAACTATATGGATGAGCATCTGTAGTAGGTTCTGTTCTCTAGCAAATACTCTGCACATTCCACTGCAGTCATTATTACAGCAAAACAGGGGTGTTTCCATTTACAAATTAAAGGCAAAGAAAACCATGGAACAGAAACTGATGCAGTGAACCTGGTGGTGTGACTCAGCAGAAGAACATATGCTTAGCATGTACCAGGTTTTGGGATCCAGGCCCAGGATGGAGGGAACAGTGGCTTCCCCAATAAATGCAGCTGGTAAGTGACCCCCACAATGCATCCAGCCCCAACTCACAACAATGTACATCCCTGTTCCTTCTTCTTTCTCTTCATTCTACAGCTTTTGCACCTGCCCTTTGTTCCTGATGCTTTCTCCTGGAAACTGTTCTCAGGAGATTATCTCTGCCTTCAATATGTGACTTTCTCCCACCAGGTTACAGAGGCTACCTCCTCAGAGCTGATGGTCCAAAGGGAGCCTTCCCATATCCCCTCCTCTACTGTGTATCAAGAGCAGCGGTAAATTGTCACCATTGTCTCCCACCAGGCTGGAGTTCTATCCTGTTTCTGTTTAGAATTGTGTCCTTTGCTTCTAATTCAGCTTTTAGTTATCTGCTGCATATTGCTGAAAGAGAGGTGACTATAACTGCCACAGAGGTGAGTACCAGGGTATTTGGTATAAGTCTTCTGAAGGGTTTCTTGGGTATGACTCTATCTCAGATGTTATTTGCTCAGTTCCTTGGAAGAATAGGGAAAAATAATAGAAATTTTTGAAGTGGGCCAGTTGTAGAGAAAAGTATATGTGAATAATCTGACAGAATATAACACTCTGTCCTATGCTGTGCCCTATGATTGAAAGCCAACTCACCTAGCATCCTCAATATCTTAGAGCAATCAGAAATTCAAACATACTTTCCTGTCCAACTCAGGTATGCATTAGCCAGTAACTGAGAACCTGGCTCAGCACAAGTTTTCACTATTGTAGAGATCAGAAATATGGATTCTCAATTTTGTAAGTGAAAATATCAGATTGCTTCAATGTCAAATATAGAAAACACGAGATTGCACAGATTATTTAACACCTCTGTTTCCACATCTATAAAGTCAGAACAGCCCTGAAGCCTAGCTCAGGGATGCTGTGAGAAATAAATTTCTGGATGTTTATGAGGCATTGAAAATAGTTCATTAATACATCATATACACATAGACTTTTAAACACATGTTATCTAACTAAATAAATGAAATCTCATGTTGAATACCTAATTGAATACTGACTACATGATTAAATAACAATAAAAATATTTTAAAGCATTTTAAAGCACTATGAAAACCAAACAAAACATATCTATAGGCTATTTGCATCCTTGTGTTATCAGTATTGAGACATTTACTTATTTTTTAACTGCATCTTTCATCTTGAGCCACCCCTAGGTAGATCACTTCTATATGGTTTCAAAAGCAGCCCTTTGCCTTATGCCAAACCCATGGTGCTAAACCTTCTGCTTTATAGTCTGCCTTTTCTTTCATCTCATGGAATCCTTGTTAGAAAACTCACAAAACAGCAAACGTTTTGAGAAGCTCCTGCTTCCTAGATTCAGAGGGGTGGAGCCTCTCCTTTCCTTCCTCTCTTCCCTGCACTGTTTGCAGAGGGTACCTGCCACCTCTCCTCTAGTGAGCTTCCTTCCTGGCAATCAGCACCATAGTGAGGACATGGCTTAGAAGTGGTTGAGAGTGGGGCTAAAAATAACCACTTCCAATTTAAATTGGACAGGAAAGGGAGGAGGGAGACAGGACAGGCAGTGTTGTATTTTGGAGAGAAAGAGGCAGAGACAGAGACAGACAGACAGACAGACAGACAGAAAACCAGGATACATTTTGGCAGAGCGGTATGGTGAGGTGGGAGGGGTGCCTCGGCAGACCCATGCTGAGTCACCCCTTCCCCCTGAGGTACCAGCCATGCAACAAGTATAATACAAAACAATTTATTTAGGTCATGGAAAGGGTTGTTGAGAAGGGAGTAGAGAGAGATGAGAGAGAGAGAGAGAGAGAGAGAGAGAGAGAGAGAGAGAGAGAGAGAGAAGAGGAAGGAGTGGGGAAGAAGGAGATGAGAAAGGAAAGTCCAGCCAGCCAGGAACATGTGGAGAGAGTAGGGGAGGGGGAAGCGGGGAAGGGGAGAGAGGAAGAAAGGAGTCAGGGAGAGAATAGTCAGAGAGAATAAGAGAGTGAGAAGGGTGCAAACAGCCCCTTTTATAGTAAGCCAGGCCTATCTGACTGTTGCTAGGTAACTATAGGGCAGAGCCTTGGTTTCATTTTAAAAAGGAAAAACTAGAAAGGTAATGGTGAAGCAGGAATAAGGTCGTAATGATCTTGGAAGAATACATTATCATCTAGATGTCATAAATTAAAATGGCAGAAGTTTGTCAATAGTCCACTACCTAGACAGTGTCCAGATCCCTGTGGTCTCCATCGCAGTTTGGGCAGAGTCAGTCTAGCCATAAGGCTCAGAAGATGAGAAGCTTTTTCCTGGGGAGTAGGAACAGTAGAAATGATTCACTTTGTATGAGGCAATATGAGACATTTAACTCTCTGGGTATCTCTGTTGGTCCACAGTATGGGTCAAGCCCTGGTAGCAGGCAAGACAATGAAGTGGTGTTTCTCATTGGATATCATAGCACAATTTAGGCAGTCTTGTTACTGTGCCCAGATCTTCCTGGAGACCTTACGGGGGTGGGTCACTGTTAGGCTTTAAGAGTCTCTGTCATAATACAAAAACATTTAACATTACCTTTAGCATATTTCTGACAAGATTGAGAGTTAATATCTTTTACGTATGCCTGAGTTAGACTCTTTTTTATAAAACAAAACATGTAGGGCAAGTTTTAATTACATGAGTGAAAAAAGGATAAGAAAACGGGGTACTCTGAAGAAGTTGGGAGTATGGTAGAATTGCTTTCATCTCCAGTAATGCTGTCAAAACATCCATGATGATGCACATGCCTGTCACACAAACCCAGAGGGAGCTTATTTACATGTTTGAGATGCACTATGTTGTAAGTGATGGTTTAATTGGAAAAATCTGCCTAGTCATTTGAACAAGCAGACCAAGAAGCAAACATTCTTAGCATAGTGCTGAGAGGAAAATAAACTTTGGATAATTTCTCTTCCGTTGCCTTGACACTGTCCCCTCACTCCTCCCCTTCACTCCTCCTTCCTCCCTCTATCCCATTTTCATTTCCGTCAGGAGAAAAAACACCTCTGCTCAGCATTTTCCAAGTCTCCTTAACCTCTCTGACTCCCTCACTTGGGGCCAATGAAAGACAAAGCACTCTCTCAATGACTAAAGACAGGCTCCGAGCAGTACCCAATCATCAGGCTGACCCTGGGGCTGGGAGGGTACACCTAGAAGCAAACAAAGCAAAGGCTGACTGACTAAGATATGTAGAACATCTAACTTAGTAACTAGAAAATAAAAAACATTCGGAAGACAGGTTTTCTTCTCTTTGCCTCAATAGGGAACTAGCATGTATTGGGGTGGGGAGGGGGAAAGGTTATGTCTCTAATAAGAACTTTTAACTGGGGAAGAATTATACCATGTGGCAATGATAACTGTCTCTGAGTCAGTCAAGTTTCTTTATATTATTATTCGATGTTTCAAATGTCATGCAATGAATAATAAGAAATAATTCTTGAATCAAATATTCAGGATACTACCGTATTAAATATATATTGTTTTCTATTCTCATACTCACCCATCCAATTGTCAATCTAGCAACAGTTATGTGTTAATGAGTTTAATCAGGCATGGCAGCCCATACCTGAGGTCAAGCCAGAGCAGAAGGATTGCTTAAACTCAAAAGTTTGATATTAACATGGACTGGGAAAGTGTAGCAAACAATACATGTCTAAAAGAAATCAAAGCTAAAGTTCTAGTCCACCAAAATTTGTAGTTCATTTAAATCTCTCCAGAAATTGATATCCTGACAATTTTTAATATTTTTATTTAATTCCCTGAGAATTCCATATGTATTTTTAAGAAAAAGAGAAAAGCTGGATATCAGTTGATGTAGTTGTCATCTTCCAAAACAGACAAAAATCCATGCCAAATCACAAAAGGGAATGTAGAGCATTAACTGTTTCATTATCTTGACTGTTCTTCCTAAGAAACCCTTTTTGGTTGTCAGTATCAGATAACTGCGGTGAACATTACCAAATACCCGCCACTGACCCAACTTCAGCACTAGGGTAGAGGACAGCTCCGTGGCACCTCTCTGGATATCTTGTTTCTGGAACAAGGACACTCATTGTCTTCTGCTTTCATTAATGTCTCCATATAGTCTACATTGTGCTAGGCAACTCGACTCCACTGGTTAAAGGCCTTCTCTGCTTGAAACTGTTTTTCATAAAACAATATAATAAGTGTAAGTCCCAGATTTATCGCTAAATATATGACCTTGCTCAGTCAAAACTCAGAATCTG
The DNA here is from genome assembly GCA_964023405.1 of Apodemus agrarius. Classification (NCBI taxonomy): domain Eukaryota; kingdom Metazoa; phylum Chordata; class Mammalia; order Rodentia; family Muridae; genus Apodemus; species Apodemus agrarius. The sequence goes on from OZ030024.1 coordinate 34,268,074, forward strand.
CTTCTTTAAAATGCCAATAACATAAAACTTACATTGTAGGTCATTGTAAGAATTGCAACAAAAAAAAAAAAAGGAAAGAAAGAAAGAAAGAAAATCCCTGAAATGTTTAGTTCAGTCCCTGGACGAAATGCAATGCATGTTAAATGTTATTGAAATTACATCCAATTATAGCAATTGAACAATGCAAAAGAAGAAGAAGAAGAAGAAGAAGAAGAAGAAGAAGAAGAAGAAGAAGAAGAAGAAGAAGAAGAAGAAGGAGAAGAAGAAGAAGAAGAAGAAGAAGAAGAAGAGGAAGAAAGAAAAGAAAAGAAAAGAAAAGAAAAGAAAAGAAAAGAAAAGAAAAGAAAAGAAAAGAAAAGAAAAGAATTTAAAAAGAATTGAACTTAGAACTTAGAGATGCTTTAGGAGAAATATAAGGGCTTTTTTTTCATTCTAATCATTTCATTCTTGGGTGATTTAATATTCGTTAAAATTCCCTTATAACATGATGTTTGTTAAAAAAACAAAAATAATGAAGGCACCAATTTAGAAAATCATAATCTAAAAGGGGAAATATCTATGAATATATGGATTTAGTCATGCACCAAAAAATGTATTGAGTCCTGGCTTTGTATGAGAAGTGCAAAGTAACAGGGTCACAATATTGAGCAAGACTTGCTCTCCTGTGAGAGCAACAGCTGGCGAAAGAGTCAGTAAGAGCACAGTGATAGGATGAAGGTACCATGTCCAAGGTAATAAGAGAAGTCCACTCAGAGGTGTTGGAGTGTAATAGGTGAGGCTTCTCTAATAACTGTCGAACTGGAAAGTGAAGAAGGAAGAGTAGTTAGCAACTCAATCCACAGGGAAAAGAAGATCTGGAACCCAGCATATACACCAGGGAATCATGGGAGATCATGGCATCTTCTAGGAATGCCAAGTAGACTATATTGAAACCAAGACAGTGGAGATTGAAATGAAGAGAAATAGAACAAAACAACTCTCACACATGATCATTTGTAGTTGTTTTTAAATGATCATAATGGAGTTAACATCAAACCTATGGAATATTGATATTGCCTATGGTAAGAGTCTATGTCCATCTTTATATGTATAAAAAGCTAAAACCAGAGATTGAGAGTCCCAATTCCAGATGTGGTGCTCTGCTGTCCAGAACAACAGCCTGTAGACTTATGCATTGTCTGGGAAATCATCAGGAATAGAACTTGCAGGGCTTTACACCATCACTTCTGGTCAGAAGTTCTGAAGACATGGGGAAGAAATGTGTGTCTAGATGCTCTGTAGCTGGCTCTAAGTCACACTGGAATGTGCCATTCTGGTTTGTATGGGAAAGGAAAAGAAAACAAAGGAGTGTCTCTTTGGCATAACAGTTCGAAAGCTTATTAGGAACTTATGTACCTCAATCATGTATCTTGAAGTACTCTGAAAACCTTATGAAGATGTTTAATTAATTTGCCAGGTGATTCGGTGGGCAGACTTTAGAAAGCACACTGGCTAAGGTGGTCAGAAAATACATTTTTCTCCACTCCATTTAAGTGCTAGCTAGGTAGAAACCAAAGAATAAAGAGTTTCCAGTGTTCCTTCTAGAGCTGACTGACCTAAAATAATTAAGCAAACTCATGTCTTTTTCTTGTGCTTCTCTTTCCCCTGAGATGTGTTCTCATTGCAAAGCTCAGGTTGGCCTTGAGCTTGTGATTCTCCTGCCTCAGCCTTCAGAGTCCTAGAATTACATGTACCGTCACGAGCAGCCAAGTAAATTCATTTTTACCATTACAGCAGATTAGAGTTCAGGCAGAAGTTTATTAACATATTTTTACTACCACTCTCCTCTGTGTTCTCTTCAATTACTATGTGCCATATATTTAATAAAATATTGATAAGTGGGCTGCTGTTGTAATGTGTACTTACAATCTCAATGATCGGGAGCCTGAAGCAGGATTATGAGTTCAAGGTCAGCCCAGGCTACACAGTAAATTTCTATCACTGCCCCTTGCAGTATATATTAAGATCCTATCCCAAAAATGCCAAAAAGGACAACTGAACAGACAACCTAATTAATGAAACGAATAAATTAATATTTGAGTATACATAAAAATGCATAAAATATATTTTTAAAATCGAGCAGACTTCATATGACTGAATATATAACATTTGAAAAAGTGCAGTCTGAACACTGTGGTTTAGCACATTGATTTTTCTGAAATTAGAATCATTCTGCATCCAATCAACCTGCCCTCTGTATTGCTGACATCAACCACTGAGGTGATGAAGAAAAATCTGCTTTGTGCTAGTATCTGGCAAGCTAACACAAGTTAATTTGTCAATTAAACTATCAGTGTAATAGGGGATGTTACAAACTAGCATTAGCAGGTTAAGAGAGGGGAACTGTATTATTCATAAAGAAAAACACAAGTCCACAACAGAAATTCAGACATCACTTAAAAGATGAACAGTGGGAAAACAAGTTAAAGACAGGGTCTGAGTGACCTCTAGTGTCAGAATGGAGAATATAAGAAAGAACATTACCGTGGTGAAGAATGCTTTTTTAAAAAAATCCTATTATAGATAGAATGCGTGTTTTATATATAACTTCATTGCAACATAGTTTTTATTTCAGCCCGTTGAAAAGTCACCTAAGGAAAAAAGATTGCCTAAGAAATACCCTGTGGGATTCTACATTTCACCCTTCACAGAAGTGCGGCCCCGACTTACAATGTTAAAATGTCTTCAGTGGTGCACATGCAAAAGTTTGAGATCTCAGCCTTACTATCCAGACTATCTTCAAGGAAAAAGAATGCCTGCTCTGAAATGTTAAATAACAGTAGGTTTCCCAATTGGTATTGAGAAAAGGTCAAGGGGATGCAGAGAGGCAATAAAGCCATTCCAATTTTAGTAGCGTGGAGAGGAGAGTGCTTACATTCAGGGCTTCACCTTCTAATGTATGCATTGATTTTTTTTAAAAGCTCAGGTCTGATCACCTTCAATCAAGGTTCTTCACCCCCCCTCAGTTGCTTACCAAATTAAGAACAGACTCTTAGGTGGGTCGTTCATGGGCTTCTGTGAAATGACCCCTGATCTTCATCTCCTGGGAGGAAAACATTGCAATGTGATGTCTAGTTTTGGGCTGTTTATGCCTGTGCAGGCCTCCCGTCTCCCAGCATCTTCTTTACTGTAGTTTCAAGAGCCTCTGTGGAAGGACAGCCTCAAGCCCTGGGGAGAATAGGGGTTTAGTTCTGATAATCTGATTTTATGTTTTATTTCTAATGTCTAATAGATGCGGAGCATTATAATCACGTTAGCCTAACTTTATGCTTTATGGATTATGTGTGCCCTGGGTGTATTACCACAGCCACCTCTGCCTGACAGAAAGAATGATAGAACAAAATAAAGCCAAAAGCCACCACCGCCACTCATCAATGTCAGGCTGGAGCTTGGACAAGACAATCTACTCTCCCAGTAAAGGTCCAAGATGTAAAGCAAGCCCTGCAATAAATGGCTTTATTACACCAATAAGAAGATTCAAATCAGATGACATACGAAAAGTGCCCAGGGTTCCTTATGCATACCGGAGAGCCTCTTCCTACCCCAACACCTTCACATCCTCTGGCTGGGGTGTCTGATTTTCCTATTCCTGCTTCTCTTGTTTGTTGTCAGCCAATGAATCAAGGTGTTATTCATACCACTGAAGCCTGATGGCAAAGAGTCACCGATAATCCGACTTGATTTCTTATACGGTTTTGATCTTGTATGCTCTCTGCTCTGACTTAGAGCATGGCCAGTCAGCTTTCTACGCTCAGTAAATGAGTAAAATTATCTTAACCACAACCTTGGCTCAGGATGGAGAGTTAAAACAAAGCTTTATTAGGTGGTCCCACTTATATGAGGCATCCAGAATGATTTAAAAATAACTCAAAGAAATATGACTAAATGGGGGTTTCCAGGGATGATACATAAGGGAATTATTTAATGAGAACAAATTTACAAAAATGAGTTACAGATTTGCAGAAAGAAGAAGTTCCAGAGACTCATTGCCAACAATGAGAAGATAATTTAGCACTACTGAACTGTATACTTAAAAATACCTAAGATGAAAAAAATAAAATGAAGGTAATAAAAATAAAATACCTAAAAGGGTAAGTTATCTGCTATATCTGTTTCACCACAAGTAATGGTTGTTTAAGAGCTCAGGGTGTAGCTTAGTGGCACAGCACTTGACTCATAGGCACAAGGTCCAGGGTTCAATACTTAGTACACACACACACACACACACACACACACACACACACACACAAAGAGAGACAGAGAGAGAGAGAGAGAGAGAGAGAGAGAGAGAGAGAGAGAGAGAGAGAGAGAGAGAGAGAGACTCACAGGCACAGAGAGTCAGAGACAGAGACAGACAGAGATAGAGAGACAGAATAGGGAGGGAAAGAAGGAGAGAAAGAGAAAGAGAGAGTTGGATGAATGTCTTATAATGGCCTATGAAATAATTAGTCCCATGTAAGTATCACACATCCAATGTTGTTTTGAGTGAGAAAAAGTAGTTTTGCCCCCTTTGAACATCACCTAACACATAAAAAGGGGTATTGGATCTAACACCTGATAGAAACTAAAGGAAGAAGAAGGAAGAAGAATCCATCTTTTGCCTGGAGCAACAGGCAGACCTGGGTATAACTCTTATCAACAGTCAGGGTTCAGGGTAAGGGTTCCACACGATTACTTAAATGATGCCTCAACAACAGTTACCAGCAGTTCCTGATACCTTCCCCCTCCCAAAAGAAACAAAGAGGTCAGTTTCAAGGCCAAATGCAGACTTTACCCCTTCCTGGTGAGCAGGCAGGAAGAAGGGGAAGAAAATTAAAAGTCTATACTGCTGCTTTCTCAGGGTGGGAATTCCAAGCGACATGCAAAGGCCCCTCCCCCTTCAATGAGTCTTCCCAACAGCTCAACCCTTAGTGTTCAAGTGACACTGAAATGGATGGAAACTGCAGTCTCCTACAGAAGGGCGCTGCTGCGGGAACCACAGCATTGTGTCCACTGACCCTTGTCTTACTCAGTGTCCTCTGGGACACCATCTCTGAAATGTCATCATCTTCATCCTCTTCGTCATCTTCCCATCGCATCATTGTTGTTGGGTTTTGGTGGGGGTGGAGGGAGGAGTTGTCCGAAGAGGGTGAATTACCTTCTTTGAACTTTTTATTGATGGATAGCACATGGAAAGAATGTGCAAGTCGTAACTGCACACATTGATGTAGTTCTGCCAGCTGAGCATCTCCACATAACCAGTATCTAATCAAAGCAGCACTGCATCACTGCAGCTCCCAAAGACCCTCTGTGACTCTTTCCAGTTTACCTGACAAGGGCAATTATAACACAGATGCGATTACTCTTCCTGTCACACATTCCTTCTGTTTTATCATTTTTGTAACTTTATAAAAATGAGATAAGGAGCTTCAAATTGATGAGATCCCATGTAACTGTAATTTGTTTATGCACACTTGCATGCACGCACGCACACACACACACACACACACACACACACACACACACACACCTTGCTATGAAGTGGATCTGCTATCTGAACAGGAAGGATGCAGTTGACTCTTACTCCAGTTCTCCAGTTCTGTGCTATTATCCCTCCATACCTTGTACCTTAAGTGTCCAGTAACATTCTAGGACTTTTCTGACAGCATACCTAGAATGTCCAAAACATTGTTTTTAGTTCCAAAAACAAACCCATGAGAGAATCTGGACAATCTTGATTTCCTGAGGACAATATAACCCACCCATACTCATTGACATTATATCATTGCCTTAGAAACTGTTCCTGAAATTTCCACATTCCATCAAGTTCCATTCCAGTTATTAAGTTTTATTGGAGTTCTATGAGCCAAACACAGAACTGCTTGCCACACTACCAAATAAATGACGATCTAGTCTCCAGTTTGGGTAAAACTGGAATTTATTAAAGATAAGCATGCTATTTGATCCAGCTATTTTACTTCTGAGTAAATATCAAAGGGAAATGGAGTCATCATGACAAAGATACACATGAACAATGATGTTTACTCTTGTGACTGTTCCTAGTAGGTAAAATCTAGCATTACTTTAAGTGCCTACAAACAGATACAGGTCAAAGAAGATGTATGTACCTACGTATGTGTGTATGTAGGTCCGAGAAATGGAATGCTATTCAGCCATAAAGAAGACTGAAATTCTGCATCTGCAGCAAAATAGATGGGACTGGGAGACACTAATTTAGCTACTATTAATTTGTCCACACCCTTTGCTATGAAGCAAATCTGCTATGTGAACATAAATTGTCCATTTGACTATTATTCACAGAAAGATAAGTGCATGTTCTCTTTCAGGTCAGAATTATGATTACTAAGGCTGGGAAAACTAGGGAGAATAAATAAAGGGAAACTGAACCAAAGTGCCAAAATATGGACAAAGGGAATAAGCTCTCTATGTTCCACAGCTCAGTGGAGAGACAATAGCTCACAAAACCTACTGTGAGTTCTATGGATTCTAGAGGAGAGGATTCTGAAAGGCTCTGTGCACATAACAAAATGATAAAGATCATGAAACTAGGAAGAGGATCATAGGAGGGGAGGAAGAGAACCAACCAAGGTAGAGCAGGGGGACATGGTAAGGACAGAGGAGAGGTCAAGTGAGAACATGTATGATGCCATCAACATGAGAAAATGCCACAAGCAGACCCATTAGTTTGTACACTAGTCTTGATTGTTGTTTTTAAAAGATAAAGAAAACAGTGATTACTCTAATTTGACTAGTATTTATTGTATGCAAATGTTAAGAAATCACACCAAACCCTGTTAACAAGAACAACTATTACATGGCAAAAAGAACAAAAAAAATCAAATAAACATGATGCTACTATTGTGATCCATCCAGAAAATGTATCTCAAATACAGCTCTACATCATGACCCCACGTCTGGGAGTGTCAAGAAGATCATGCGGAGTCAGCTAAAGTATGAAACATCCTTTAGATGCTGTGTACTAGTGGTCACATGCAATGTATATGCATAATATATAATCATTCTCACTTTTTTAGTATTGTTAACTGTGTGTGTGTATGTGTGTGTATGAGAGAGAGAGAGAGAAAGAGAGAGAGAGAGAGAGAGAGAGAGAGAGAGAGGTGTCTGTCTGTCATTCCTGCTTTGTTGGTATTGGTATTGTTAATGGTGTGTTTGTTTGTTTGTGTGTGTGTGTGTGTGTGTGTGTGTGTGTGTGTGTGTGTGTGTGTGCGCCTGCCTGTCTGTCTGTCTGTCCAGATATGTAGCCTCTCATATGCTACAGCAGACATTCTGAAGTCAGAGGATAACTTTCCCAAGTCAGTTACCATCTTCTACCTTGTTTTGAGGCAGGATACATCTTGTGTGCCCACACGTTTCCATATGATTGATCTGCCTCTGCTTCCAATCTCACCACAGTGCTGGTGTTATAGACATACACCACCAAACCTAACTGTGTAGATGGGATCTGAGGATAAAACTCAAGTTATCAGGCCTTGAATGTACTGAACCATCTTTGTTGGCCTATACCTGTTTTAATATAAAAAATATTTCCTTTAAAGCCAGACACGTTGTGCCTGCCTTTAATCCAAGCACTCAGGAAGTATATGCAGGCAGATCTCTGTGAGTTCAAGGCCAGCCTTGTCTAAACAGTGAGTTCCAGAACAGTCTACTGCTATGGAGAAAAACTTTGTCTCAACAATCAAACCAAACAATTAGTGTGTGTGTGTGTGTGTGTGTGTGTGTGTGTGTGTTTATTTCCTTTCATAACTGACCCCTAAACATATATGCCCACTTTAACACTTGAACCTTTATAACCCCTTAATATAGTAAGCTACAGTCAGACATCGCCACCAGCGTTAGAAAAAGACAAGTCTAAACAACCAATAGAAATTTACCATGTAAAAAAGCACAAAGCACCTCCATTAGTCTTGTAGATGATTCACATAAGTCTAGCCATGTTGTGTTTCCGTATATACTAATTGATTTCAACTACTTTTCCCAGGAGATAAGTGATTCTTCAGATATTTTATTCACTTTAAACAACCAAGCATATCATAATAACTACCTGAGGCTTTAAACCACAAACCTCTGTAAAACACAACCTGAAATTCCAGTGTCACTCATATGTTTAATAACCAAAAAGTAATATTCCTGATTTTCCTGTTTGAACGTAGAAATTGACTCCTGGGAAGGCAGAGAAGCCAATTTGCAATGAGCAGCTTTCATTTCTTACGTTTAATTCAAATCTTTATGAAATTGTTTGAAGTCTTGGCACTCCTAAAGTCATTCCAATGTAGCTCGTGAGGGGCCCTTTGGGGAGGGACGTTTAATGAAAAATATATCTGCATGCAGACCCAACAGTCTGTGGACTTTGAGTCCTGGGAAAGGGGCATCTTTCCAACCACAAAGAAAGCAATGAGGATGACACCAGACAATGCTACTAAGCTGAGCATGAGATTCCTTCCAAGCCTCCTGTCACAGCTGCTGTGGGTCTGGTGCAGATAGAACTGAACCTGCCACTCATTCACAGGCACATCCTGGAACCTGAGGCAAACCCAAGGATCTGCACAGTGAAGTCCCACTGGTGTAGAAAGTGAGAAGGAAAGCCTTGGGGTCAAATGATGTCATCAAGATGGAGGGAGAGGTGAATGGGATCTGGTCAGAGCCAGAATCAAGGGAAGAAGAAGGAATAGGCTGAAAGGCAGAATCTTCTGTCTGAAAGTAACCTGTGGGGCTGGGAAGATGGCTCAGTGGGTAGGAGCAGTTCAAGTGTGAGGACTTGAATTCAAATCTGTAGCATCCATGTAAAAAAAATAAATAAATAAAAACTGTGTGTTCCTATCACCTTCATTTGAGAAAGAGACAGGTGGATCCTGAGTACTTGACAGACCAGAAAGTTTTGTTGACTTGTCTTGGGACAACAAAGCAATGAAGGAATCTTCCTATTCATACACACATGATGGTGCTCACCAATACACTCATTTGCAGATGCCATATAACACACACACACACACACACACACACACACACACACACACAGCTGTGATATAGGGGAGAAAACACAAGTGTTGAGTGTATTGGAATTACAAACTGGAACTGGGCACATTAGCACATGCCTGCAAGCCTGACACTAAAGAGGCATGGTCGGAAAGATCATGAGTTCTAAGCCAGAGCTTTTAAAGAGACTACTATGACTTGAACAGGAAATGTCTCCAATAGGTTCATGTTTTGATTTCTTCGTTCCTCACCTAATAGCACTGGGACATTAGAATGTAGTTGGAGGAAGTAAATCACTGGCTTTGTGCCTTTGAAGGTTATAATGTGTTACCTATCTGCTCCTCTCTCTCTGCTTCCTGTCTGCCTCAAGGAGAACTCTACTCCACCAACTTAAACCACTATGATACTATGCTCAGATATCCAGAGTCAGGGGACCTTGGACTAAACCCTCTGAGACCAGGAATCATACAATAAATGTTTGCCTTTCTTAGTTTGTTTTCTCGGGTTATGTGAAAGTAAGTAATAGAGAAACCCTGTCTCATATACACAATCAAAAAAGTAAATAAATAAAAAATATCCCTCTTGCTTTTCTCTCTTGCCCTTATGCTCTTGTCCCTGGTACCCCATCTCTCCCCATTTTTCTCCCCTCTTTCCACATGGTCATGGCCAGCACTCATCTATCTCTTCTTTCTCTCTTCTCTATTTCTTTTCTCTTCCTACTTTTCTATAATAAAGCTTTGAAACAACAACAACAACAACAACAACAACAACAAAAACAATATCCAAGGGGAAAATGTTTAAACAATAAAAGAGTAATCAACTTCTCCAAAGAGACTGAAAGGCCCGCAATAATACAATCAGCCAAACAAAGACTCCTCCGGTGACCATGACAAGTGAGGTTTCAGGAAGGATGGAGGACATAATACAGGGGCATCCATGGAAAACAGGCAGCACTTTGAGTGGCATAAAGAAGACTGCGCAACTTTCTAAAGGAAGATACATCAGGCCTTGTGCTTGCACTGAGAGCAGGGAGAAGATAAATGGTGATGGATGGAAGATAATGGAAGTTGGCCTTAAGCTCCCACGCTGGATGCCACTGTGCAATGGGGAAGAGCAGAGTGCAGTGAGGGAATTTAGAGAACAGGTATCCATATCTCCTCTACTAAGCTCAGGGCAGCACAAGAGGTGAGCGGGCATCTATCGGGTTGTCACTGTTGCACTGGAAAACCTGAGTTTTCTCCCAGCTGCTTCATTTTGCTCCAGAAAAACAGAAAGAAGGGTTCCAGGCAAAGAAAGAAGGGAAACTTTGAGAGAAGAGTAACTGGGGTTTACGATCTGCACATCCTAAGCTTGCCACTCCTGAAAACTGCTTTGCCTGAAAGGCAGGGATGCAGTGTCTTCATCATGAGGCTGTCAACTTTTCTTTGACTTGAGGACCTCCCGGATCTCTAGAGATGGTTGTCCGGACAGTTCCTTGGTAGTTCTGTTTTGTTTTCAGTCATGCTAGGAAGCTTCATACCACCAAGCTACACCACAACCCCTCTAGGCACTCTGAGTTTCTATTGATAAGGATGCACGTATACAGAAACTATGACATTTAAGGGCATCTAGGAGGGCTGGGGACCTAGCTCGGTGACAGAGGTCTTTCCCAGCGTATGCAAGGTCCTGATCTCCAGGACTCCAAAAAAAGAGGGGTTTCTGGAGTGTACCAGCAACTAATCTTGGGCTTAAACTGACTCTACAGGTTCCATACCCATGGAAGCACCAACTTTGGTCTAGCAGAGAGAGCACGTGGCTAAGACGCTGGTTCAGTCTAGAGAAACACTGCCATGCTGTGCTTCACAGAAGATGCTCAGGAGCAGGTGTTTCCAGCCAAAAGAATGGAGTCGTGGCACCTCTAGATTGTCCCAGATGCAAAATTCTGGGAACACTTAAACACAGTTATCCCTTGCCTTATCTCAAGGACATCTTTGCAAGGTTTATATTTACAACCAGACCTTCCTTTAAGTAGCAATATCATGGTCTTTGCCCATTATTTTTTTGTTTTTGTTTTTTGTGTTTGTTTGTTTGTTTGTTTGTTTGTTTTTTGAGACAGGGTTTCTCTGGATAGCCCTGGTTTCCTGGAACTCATTCTGTAGACCAGGCTAGCCTCGAACTCAGAAATCCGCCTGCCTCTGCCTCCCAAGCACTGAGATTAAAGGTGTGTGCCACCACGGCCTGGTGCCCCACTACATTTATTCCTTGAGATGAACTAAAATTTTAAGTGTTAGCATGTATCTTGCCATCAGTAGCAAACTACATCAAAATACTGACTCTCAAAGCACTACAGAGTCTTAAAGGACTTCCCAAATATATTTTAGAACAAAATCTTCAGGTAGACATACAATCTTTAAAATCCCATGCTAACACTGACTTAACAAAGACAGACAGTTACAAACGAGCTTTTGATGCCCACATATGGGAAATTAACTATGTTCCAATGGCAAGTTACAGATTAAAATAAATACGATGATCTACGCCGTTTTGATGGGATGGCTACATATACAGTCAGACATCGTTCATTATTTGAAATGAGCCTTGGTCTCAGTAAGTGCAAGCCTTACCAGGGCTGATTCTGCTCCTTAGGAGAGACTTCCTGTTAAAGGGGTCATTTGTTGGTCTGTTCATTCCTGTTTGTTGTCCCGCAGTACGAATGTTTAAATGGAAAGTTTAATGTCTATTACTTGGGGCCAGATCACTGAGCTTTACTTCCAGGCCTTGTTTGGACACAGATCTTGCTAAATTACCCGCCTCTGCCACTATGCCCTGGGAATGTACCCATCTGTCTGTCTTCCCCCAGTGTTGAGATATAAGCATGTCCCTGCATGCCTAGAATTTTTTATGTGGCTTCTTTGGTTCAAACTCAGGTCCCCATGCTTATGTGGCAAGTATTTAAATAATGGTGGTGTCTTTCTAGTCCCACCACCCCACCCTACCCCCCAACCCCCTGCTGCCCCCACCCTACTTCTCTCCCAAGCTGGGCTTCTTTTAGGAATAGTAACTGGGGCTAGAGGGATGGCTCAGAGGTTGAGAGCACTGACTGCTCTTCTAAGAGGTCCTGAGTTCAATTCCCAGCAACCACAGGGTGGGACATAAGGCCCCTCTTCTGGTATGCAGCTATATATGCAAGCAGAACACTATGTACATGATAAATAAATGTTTTAAAAAAACAGTAACTGTTCTAGTTTCATTCTGCTGCTGTGATAAAAAACACTCAGATAAAAAGCAACTTGGAGGGAGGAAATGGTTCATTTCAGTTCATACTTCCAGATAAGAGTCAAGCACCCAAAAAATAGTCAGAGCAGACACTCAAGCAGGAGCTTGAAACAGAAATCCTGGAGGAAATCTGTTTGCAGACAACCCACACCCACTTGATCAGGTATGGTACTCCCCACAGTGGGCTGGGCCATCCTATGTCAAATAACAATCAAGACACTCTTCCATCGATACACTTAATGGTCAATCTGGATGACTCTATGTTGTGTCAAGCTGACAACAACAGCCAAATGTCACAGTAACCAAGCCAAGTACAATGATGAACGCTGGTGATAACATCGCTTGGAAGACTGAGGCATGAGGACTATGAGTTCAAGACCAGCCTGAGCTGCACAGTGATTACACACCAGCCTGGACCACAGCATGAGACTTAGTCTGGGAAAGATTCCACTCTCCCTAACAGCCTGATGAACTAAAGCTAGTATGTAATAACTTTTCTACCCTAGCCTCAGCACTTCTCATCAAATTAACTATATGACATTTGCATATACATATACATACATGCAGTACACACATGTATATACACATACATATACAGATACATACACACATGCAATACACACATATATACACATACATTACATATACAAACACATACATATATATATACATAATTTTATTGTTTAATATTTGTGAACCTCATTTTTTCTCTACCTAGGAAAATTTGAGAAGTTAGTTTGATTTCTTAACATTTTTTCCCTCATGTGTATCTTGAGATAGAATGATAACTCCATCTAGAGTCTATCACAGGTCACTGTTCAACAAAAAAGAAAACTATATGAAAATGGTCTCATTGGAGAATGGAGAGAGAAGTGGGAATGTGATCCAGGATACATTGACATGATTGCAGAATGCACTGGTGGTCCCACAGGGTGTGGCACAAATATACATCATTAAAGAATTATATATCTGTGCATACGGATATAGATGTCTGTCAGAGCCTAGTGAAAATGGGAAATCACTGTTATGAAATTAATAGAACCGGTCTTGCTATTTAATACTGCTGCACATCACATTAATAACATTATGCTTTTTTAACATCGCTGCCCCACGTGGAAACATTTAAGAATTTGAAAAGTACATTTGCTAATGTCTTCATAGAAAGCACCGTGTTCAGTCTGGCTTTGAAATGAACTGTCAACCATCTCTGAAATTCTTAGAAATGAGATGTTAAGAGTCTGGTGACAAGAATGGGCTCATTGTGGGCTGCCGATAGTACAGACGCCTACAAATGTCTCACTGTGCTTTGGTGCTGGGCTAATGATCTGTGCCTAATGGATCATGAAAAGCATTTCTAAATCTTCTTTACCAGAGCATCATCGACTCCCAGGACCTTGTCAAAAAAAAAGAAAGAAAGAAAAGCCACCAACAGTGGTCATCACAATGCTGATCCCCAAGTGACCCTCACCCAATGCAACCTTTAAATGCATTTGGTGGCTTTCAAAAGTGCAGCAAAAGTCAAAGGGAGCTCAAAAGAGTGCGTCTGAGCTTTAAAAAAAAAAAAAACCTAAAATCATATTAGAGAAGTGGGTGCTCCTTTGTGGGAAGAGTAAACAGTTTGAAAATTTTTAATTGTATCCAGTTAGAATGAAATAATAGCTAATGGTGGCAAAGCGCTTGCCAGGTGTGAGGCGCTAACAAACGGGCTGTTATCTTAGTTTCTGCAACTTGCCTGCATCTTTATCATTGCCACTTTATTCGTGAGGCCACAAAGATGCTAATACATGCTAACATGCCTTACTTAACAACTGGAAAACACATTACTCAACCCAGGTCTCCCTGATTCCAGCATATGTCTGTGTGATTACTCTCTGAAGTCCACAAATTTTCCAGAAATTATACATGTATTCATGAAATCCTTTCTTTTTCTTTTTTTCTTTTTTCTTTTCTTTCTTTTTTTTTTTTTTTTGGTTTGGTTTTTGGTTTTGCGAAACAGGGTTTCTCTGTGTAGCCCTGGGTGTCCTGGAACTCACTCTGTAGAGCAGGCTGGCCTCGAACTCAGAAATCCACCAGCCTCTGCCTCCCAAGTGCTGGGATTAAAGGCATGCTCCACCACTGCCTGGCTGAAAAAATCGTTAAGAGAGAGAGTTTGGTATGGACCCCTGTTCACACTACAGCTTTCGTGTGTGCCTCGTGTAACCTTGAGTAGATTGTCAACACTTCACCTGAACACACTGGATGGAAACGACCCTATAGGTGAGAATGTTCCATGATTTGGGAACATTAATTTGGAGGTATTTTTTAAAAAAACAAAAAAACAAAAAAACTATGGCTCTAAATTATTTTGCATCTAATCTAGATCATAAAATTGGGAACCTGACTTTGGGGATTGTAATGATAGGACACTAGGAAATAACCCCAGGTCCAGACTAAACCCTAGAGTTCTCTTCAGATGAACCAATAATTTTACTGTCAGCCATCCCAGCAAGAGCCCCTGTGGGGACAAGAAGAAAGGACTCAGGAGAAACCCCTTGGACAGGGAAATTAGGTCCTTTTCCTTGAGTTTCAGAACTGACTACTTCTAAGCCATTGTTGACACAGTCCTAGAATCTAGAAGCCAATCTGACATGAACATCTATGACTGCAATGCAGCTGGAATTGTTCTTAATTGTTATTAACTTTCAGTAAAACTCCGTGTTATGACCTAGAGTGAAGTTCAGCAAACATTTTCTGTAAATAATTTAGACTTTGTGACCATGCTATCTCTGCCACAAGGACTTAACTCTGCAGTGGCAGAATGCAAGCAAATGAGGGTAATTGTGTCCCAATAAAACTTTATTTATACACTGATAACACCATGATATAATTATCTCTTAAAATGTTAAGCCATTTAAAAACATAAAATCTATTCTTACCTTGCACCTTATATAAAGACAGGCAGTTTTCAGACTTGAATCATCAATCAGAGTTTGCCAGCCCCTGATCTAGGAAATTAAGGAGGACATTTTCTTGGGAGCAAGACAGTGAAAGAGAAAGAAAGAGACTTTGCCCTTCTGGAAATGAGAATAAAAACACATTGTAACAGCCACCATCAAGGGCTGGGGATATGGCTCAGTGGTTAAGAGCACTGACTGCTCTTCTAGATATCCTGTTCAAATCTCAACAACCACATGGTGGCTCACAACCATCTGTAATGGGATCTGATGCCCTCTTCTGGTGTGTCTGAAGACAACTACAGTGTAGTTATATATAATAAATAAATAAATCTTAAAAAGAAAAAAGACCACCATCAAAAAACAGACAGGAAAAAAAAAGCCAGGTGGTACCTATTGAGGCAGCGGCGGCAGAGCACACCTTTGATCCCAGCACTTGGGAGGCAGAGGCAGGCGGATTTCTGAGTTTGAGGCCAGCCTGGTCTACAGAGTGAGTTCCAGGACAGCCAGGGCTATACAGAGAAACCCTGTCTCTCGAAAAAACCAAAATCCAAGAAAAAAAAATCAAAAAAAAAAAACAGACAGAAACCCACTGACTGATTTTTGTTGTTGTTTTTGAGAGAGGGTCTCATGTAAACCAGGCTAGCCTCCAACTCTCTTCGTATCCCAGGATAACCTTGAACTTTTGATCCTCCTATATACCCTCCAAGTTTTGGGATCACAGCCATGTACCACTGCTCCTCACAATAAAAGGTGGTGCATGCCTTTAATCCCAACATGTGGGAGGCAGAGGCAGGAGAATGTCTGAGTTTGGAGCCAGCCTTGTGCACAGAACAAGTTCCAGGGCAGCCAAAATAAAATAAAATAAACCAAAAATTAAAAAAAAAATGTTAAAAAGAGACAGCCATGTTTCGTGTTCTGCGGAATTTCCTCCTACTTACCAAGGCCCACACTGTCTGAATTTTAGCATTGTCAGCACAAAAGCAATGATGTCTCCTGTGCTGCTGAAAAATTAGTTATTACAGATGTAATCCTGGGGTGTACGGAACACACCCTCATGCTGTTTCTTTCTCCTTCCTTCCTTTAATTGACATTTTAGCTTTAAAAACTGTTTAATTATTCTTAGTCCCTATCTTAACCACTAACTTTTCCCTAAACCTCCTACTAGAGAAATAGAAAGGCCAAATTATTATTACTTAAAACACAAAATTGTTATTTATTACATAGAGTGATTTGTTTACTTAAAAGTACATAAGAATTTACATAAGTACATAGTATTACATAACAATTTAAGAGTACGTAAGTATTTGTATAAGAACATAAAACTGTTTTTTATTTTATTTTTTATTAATTATTTTATTCGTTTACATTTCAAATGATAGAATAAATCAAGAGATTTACTGTTTCACAACTTGAAGGCAAAAGACAAACCCACCTCAGTACTTAGGAACTAAGGATGTGACTCAGTTTGCAGAGGGTTTTCCTAGAGCATGGAGTCCTGGGTTTGATCCCAGAACCACACAAAACCAACTTATATATGGCTATGATTCTGCCCTTGAGGGGAAGACAGGAGGAATGAATGTCCTGAGGTCATCCGGGGATATAAAGTTAGAAGCCAGCATGGGTTACATGAGAGTTTCTTTAAAAAGAAAAAGAAAAAAAATACTCAGAGTGTCTCTGGTGATGATCTCTCCTTATATAAAAACTTCAACCGGGCGGAGGTGGTGCACACCTACAATCCCAGCACTTGGGAGGCAGAGGCAGGCGGATTTCTGAGTTTGAGGCCAGCTTGGTCTACAGAGTGAGTTCCAGGACAGCCAGGGTTACACAGAGAAACCCTGTCTCAAAAAAAAAACAAAACAAAAACAAAAACAAAAAAACAAAACAACAATAACAAAACACCTTCAACATGTCTGTCTTTCCCTCCGTAGTTTAAGTGAGACTCTGCGTGTGCACGTGCACACCCCTCCGTGTGCCCGTGTGTACACTCCTACGGGCCTTTCTCCAGCCTTCATTTTTATGCACACTTTGAAATAAAAACTCTCATTAAATACATCCATCTTTTGGATTAACCAAAGGAGAGTTTGGCAAACATTAATGTAGCATAGAAAAATCAATATATCACAATTAGTAAAAGGCAATTGGAAAAACCTCCTGGGTTTATTTTATTTTATTTTTATCTAGACACACTTGGTTTGTTTGGATGGCACATAATTTTGCTACCCATTCCGTCAGCCAGAATTCTTGAACCAATGAAGGCGACAGACACTAATGAGAAGACATTTTTCATGTCCATTACATCTGACTCAACACTAAGTTGCTTAATGAATTACATTTGGGTTTCATCTTAGAGTTGATTAAATATTTAACATTTGGAACAAAACTGTAGCCACATGTGATACATTCAAGGTGAGGTGTGAAATAGCTTCTAGCAACCAGCTTCAGAAGTGCAGCTACAGGTAGCACTATTAGATATAACCTAACCAAACTGGGTATGGTAGTACACATCTTTTATCCCAACACTCAGGAGGCAGAGGCAGATGTGTCTCTGTAAATCCATGTCAGTCCTGGTCTACACAGAGCTCCAGGACAGCACAGAACCCTGGCTCAAAAACAAAAACAAAAAACAAACAAATAAACAAAAAAAAAAAAAACCCAAAACTGAGCCGGGCGGTGATGGCGCATGCCTGTAATCCCAGCCCTCTGGGAGGCAGAGGCAGGCGGATTTCGGAGTTTGAGGTCAGCCTGGTCTACAGAGTGAGTTCCAGGACAGCCAGGGCTATACAAAGAAACCCTGTCTCAAAAAAAAAAAAAAAATCCAAAAATCCAGGCCCAAGAAAACAGTTGAGGTGTCAGGTCATTTGGCTACACAGTGACCTGCCACTTCATTTAGCTGGATGTTAGACTGTTTTTAAAAAAACTGAAAACTGAACTTACTCCTTTTAGTAGAGCAAAACCTAGTTTTTAGGAGTTGACCAATCTCTTGAACAGATATAGGCTTTCTAGTTGACTTCGAGGCACACCTCTCCACACTAAGGGAAAGTTCTGAATTTTAGCTGCTGAGGTAATGCAGGACTAAGTACTCATATGTTTGAGTGGAGGATTTATTATTAGAGTTGGTAGTTAAGGGAAGATGGACAAGGTAAACCATCAGTATCAGAAAAGAAACACACTGCAATGAAACATATTCATGGGGTCTTTCTCTATTTATGGGCCATTGAGCATAAAAAGAATGAGTCTTTTTTAAGTTCTAACTTAATAATTTAATTATTAGGAAATTTAATTAGGAAATTAATTAGGAAAATTAATATGTAGTTCTGATCTAGAAGTTGCATGGACCAGCTAAACTGCAAGGTTTCTCAGTAAAACAGCTACTTCGATTCAATTGATGTTATGGTTTGTATATGCTTTCCCCAGGGAGTGGCACTATTAGGAGGTGTGGCATTGTTGGAATAGGTGTGTCACTGTGGGTGTGGGCTTAAGACCATCACCCTAGTTGCCTGGAAGTCAGTCTTCTACTAGCAGCCTTCAGATGAAGATGTAGAACTCTCAGCTCCTCCTGTACCATGCCTGCCTGGATGCTGCCATGTTTCTGCCTTGATGACAATGGACTGAACCTCTGAGTCTGTAAGCCAACCCTAATTAAATATTGTCTTTTATAAAACTTGCATTGGTCATGGTGTCTGTTCACAGCAGTAAAACCCTAACTAAGACAATTGATTAAGTAATTTTGTAACATTATTGGGATAAAATTAACACAACAAACTGCCCATATTTAAGAGGCAAAGTTGAGCCAGTGTTGACATATGCACTGGCAAAAGAAATTATTGAAATCAGGAAAATTAACATTTCCATCATACTTAAGATTTCCCAACACCACCCCTTCCAATTCAGTCCCTTCTCGCCTCTGTGCTTTTTTGTTACTTGCTTTTATCATCTGGGTGTTAAATAGTCCTTTACTGAATATTTTCCCGTGTGCATCTTACTTAGCTGGGTATTCAGTTGTCTCGTCTTAGATTTCATCTTTGAAATCATGAGATTGGTGATCATTCATCTGGCAGCCCAAAGGCACAGCAGCAACCCTCTCAAAACAAAACAAAACAAAACAAAAGAAACAAAACACAACAAACAAACAAACAAACAAACAAAAACCTAATGCTTCCAGAAGAGTTCTGCAGCCAAAGATCCTTGGTGGTTACAGTCTCATCAAAAGTGGTATATCCACCACACAGTGATTTATTTTTCTGTTCCATCTTGTCCCTTGGGGTCTCCTTGAGGGTTTTGGGGTATGGACATGGGGTTTTGGGTTTGCTTGATTGAATGGGGATTTTATTCATCGCGTTATTGTTTGTTGTGGTGTGAGGGAATAAGACAGGACTCTGAGCATGCTGTGCAAGGATTCTACCACACAGTTGCACTGGCAGCTCCCTGAGGGCTTTGATGATGTGGACAGAGGCAGACATACCCCCCACTTCATTCTGAGCTTATTTGTTCTGAATGGTCACGTCCACTGAATCATGACACCATAGGAAATGTCATCACAACCAATATTTTAGAGATAGAACTAGGGGCTCATCTTGGCCACCAAAGCAAGAATGGCATTTTTCTCTTCAGATGAAAACTCCTGAAGGCATTCTGTCATCTCCTCAGGAGTTCCTAACAGAATTGAATAAGTGTGTACATGGGTGTAAGACCACCCACAAGAACATGAAATTCTCAAATGATATTTTTTTGGTGGGGAGCAGGTTTCTCAAGACAGGGCTTCTCTGTGTAACAGCCATGGCTGTCCTGGAACTCACTTTGTATACCAGACTGGCATCAAACTCACAGAGATATGCTTGCCTTGCCTTTCCAAGTGCTGGGATTAAAGGGGTGCACCACCACCACCCAGCTGAATGATAATTTTTAATAAAATAATGCTTTGTGAAAAGAATATATTGAACTGACTTCTAATCACTTAGCATCATACCCACGGATTGGTACATCTAGAAGATTCTCACAGATGGCAATAACACAGACACTCACAACTTGTCAAAGTGCAGAGAAGAGAAGACTACAAAATCTTCATCATTAAATGGCATATCTATATCACCAGGCCTCTGCCCAAGGCACATATCACTAATAGATGCTGTGACAGCATGCACAAACTCAAGACCTGCATAAACTCAAGACAGACAAGATCCCATCATGGAGCCAGGAGGTGTGGCTATTGGCAATTGATAGCTGCTGAGAGAGAAAAAGTCTGTCTCCTTTGAGAGTGTGACCCCTAGTAGGTCCACTATACTCCAGTGGAAGCCCAAACACCCAAGAGTGTATGAGCACTACAAATCAAATTGGGTGATTTTTTTTTAAGTGAAGACATGAAGTTGTGTGGGTAGGTGGCAGAGTGGGTCTGGGAAGATATGGAGGAGAGGAATGAATTTGATCAAATTCATTGTATGGTGAATTCATTCTCAAATAATTAGTAAAATACTTTAAACATAAATTTCATCTCAAAAAATTAATTTTAAAAATAAATAGAAATCGAATCCATTTTACAAGGCTCCTTTGTAAACACTCTCCTCACTGTTCAGCCTTCCAGTGTTCCTTACCACTCCTGTCTCTGGTCCACCAACAATCCCATCACTCGGTATTCAAAAGAAAAAAAAAAATCAGGGCATGTCTTGTTGCAGAGGAACTGGATTTCACATCTTCCTGAAATCCCAGTTTATATTTTTTCCCATAAGCTGAAAGGTATTTTCATCAAAATGGTACCACCTGAGACTTAGATGCCTGAGTTCCAGATATGTCCCTGACATTAATATAAAGTATGTCTTCAAATAAGTTCTTCCTCTCAGGGTATAAAATGATCTCTTTCCAAATCTGACAGACTATATCCATGATGCCCAGGGTAATAGTTCAGCGTACTAACAGCTCATAAGGTATATGTTTTCAAATATACAGGTTAATTTGGGGATATACAATGAATATGGGTTGTAGTTTTTTGTTTTTTGTTTTGTTTTGTTTTGTTTTTTTTTTGGTTTTTGATTTGTGGATTTTTGGATTTTTCGAGACAGGGTTTCTCTGTATAACCCTGTCTGTCCTGGAACTCACTCTGTAGACCAGGGTGGCCTCGAACTCAGAAATCCTCCTGCATCTGCCTCCCAGAGTGCTGGGATTACAGGCGTGTGCCACCACCGCCCAGCAAATATGTTTTTTTTTTTAATATCTGCTAGTTTTGTAAAGTTGTAGTTATAGGCTTTCCTTTAAGATCCATGATTTCACTAGCTCTAGGTACTTGGTTTGGTTTCCAGTACTAGGCATGATTATCTTCTTGGTAAGTGGGTATTAAGTCCAATTAGAGGGCTGTTGGTTGGGCTAGAGAGATGGCTCCGCAGTTAAGAGCACTGACTGCTCTTCCAAAGGTCCTGAGTTCAAATCCCAGCAACCACATGGTGGCTCACTACCATCTGTAATGGGATCTGACTCCCTCTTCTGGAGTGTCTGAAGACAGCTACAGTATACTTACATATAATAAATAAATACATAAATACATAAATACATAAATACATAAATCTTAAAAAAAAAAAGAGCTGACGAGACAGCTCAGAGGTATAGAGAGCTGTTGATTACCAAGACATGTGTGCCTCTACCACCCCCTTAGGACTACTGTGTCATGCTAGTCAGTGTTGTGGTTCATAGGTGTCACAGTTTGTGTAGGACTGCTGGTGGCTTCCCTCTTTTGGAAGCTTGTATAGCACCTTCTGATACCATGAAAGCTAGGGAGGAAACTTGCAGGTCAGTTGCAGTTCAAGGGACCTCTGGGCCCTGTGTCTGAAATGCATGCTACCTCCATGCCCTATGGGGCACAACCAGGGGCAATAGCAATATGTTTGGAGAGTCTCTTGAATAACCCTGAACCAATAACTCATGCCCAGTGTTGGGGTTTTACTAGGTGCCTTTCACTCTTGGATTGGATTTCAGTTATGCTATGTATGTATAATTATACACGTGCTTACATGTGTTGTGGTTTTTTTTACGTAAATAATTAGTAGTATGATTCCTTATTAGACAGTCTTATTGTTATTTTATCTTGTTCTCTCTCTTTCTTCTGTACCTATCTTCCTCTCCCCTCCCTAGTTAGAGCATCCCATTCTTCTGACACCAAGAACTACAGGCAGCGAAGGAATGCTGAGACTGGGAGAAATAGACTTCCTCGAAGAAGAGCACACCAATTGGTTCTCCAATACCAAATGCTCAGCCCTGAAAAGAAAGACATACAAGTCACAGTAGACAGATTGAGAATGCTATATTTAGAAATATATATATATATATATATATATATATATATATACATGTAATAATAGTTAACAGAAAAAGAATCCATAGATTTGAAAGGGAGTGAAGAGAGGTATATGGAAGGCTCTGGAGGAAAGAAAGGAAAAGAAAAATAAATGAAGTAACTATAGTCTCAAAATTAAAAAAAAAAATTTAAATTAAATCTTTTAAAAATACCTGCTTGTCTACCCTAAGCAAAATACCACATTCTCTGCTTCATTATATCCTCTCGGTAAAGACATATATTAAATAAATCATGATAAGGATGAAATATGAACAGAATTACCCCCAAATGAACCAGCTGCCCAGTGATGCTAAATTATCTTCACAACATTTGGAAAAAATTTCTAAGAAGTCATTTAGGGCAATGTTCAAAAACAGAAATTCTAAAAGTGGTGACATTTTGCAAAAAAAGATGGAGGATGTCTTCGGTCAGGGGGCAGCTGGCGGGAGGAAAGTTTCTAGCTTTCAGCAACTTGAGATACCAGTGCATGTTTTAAACTGTTGAGTGGCCACTCACTCTTAGGATTACTGTCATAAGTACACATGGTTAGTAAAGAGCAATGTCACAGCAGCATCACTGTTTATAAAGCTTTAGATTCTCAGAGGACCCTTAAAAGAAGCACTGAAGAGGGTTGCCTAAGACTGCCCCTTACCATGGGCGTAGCTGTAAAGCCCAGGGACCATGGAAATGCTTGTATCCAAGAAGAGGAATCTGTGGCCCTGAACTGTAGTATCCTGTGTATTCTAAATGCCTGGAATTACCATAGAATATTGTAAATGTTGTTCTATCTCCATAATAACTCATTTAGGAGAATGTAATTAGCTTCACACATATAGAACAACCCCAGTATAAATTCAAATCAATAAAGCAAATGGACAGAGTGGGAACAAATGAGTCAGACTTGGTTGGGACTCAGGCCTGCCACCCACTTAGGAAGACTGGGAGTCTGATCTTTCTGGGGCTGTGGTAATGAGCTTTTCATCACTGTGCGATATACCAGGGTGGTGGGGGGAAGCCAGACAGTGGTGGTGCATGCCTTTAATCCCAGCACTTGGGAGCAGAGGCAGGTGGATTTCTGAGTTCGAGGCCAGCCTGGTCTACAGAGTGAGTTCCAGGACAGCCAGGACTACACAGAGAAACCCTGTCTTGAAAAACCAAAAAAAAAAAAAAAAAAAAAAAAAAAAAAGCTCTTTGTGTCACAGTGACCAGGAAACAGAGAGAGAAGGAGGAAGGAACAGGGTTCTAATTAATGTAACTCTTCAAAGGCATACCCACAATGGCCTATTTCCTCCCTCCTGGCCCCATCCCCCTATAGGTTGCTCTACTTCCAAATTAGCACCACAACCATTTGCACATAGCTTTGGGGCCATTTTGATCCAAACTGAAGACAACATTAGGCCACCTAGGTTTAAATATTGATTTTACCACTCCTCGCCTGCATGACATTGGACAATTTTTCCCTTCGGTTTAAAGCTTACCATATGATACAACACAAGTGGAGAGCTTGGGAGGTTGCCTAGCACAGCATCAGAACTCATCTCCATAGTGGCTGTTATCATTCATCACTGTGATTAGTGACTAATTACATGTTATACTACCTTCATACTAACATCCAAGTTACTCCTTTCCATGTGCCTCAGTTTACCTTTTCATAAAGCAGGTATGATGAGATTATTATTAAGACCAATATGAGAGAGAAGGACATCATCCCAGCCAAGGTCTGAGTATGGAGACTCTGGCTCCGTCATACAGTAAAATGTGACTTCACTGTGCCAAATTTAATACTTAGTAGAGAAGAAATACTGGACACTTGGAAGCAACTGGAAAAGGTGGGACCTGGTAGCCAGCTTTATTTATTGTCAAGGTCAGCACATTCATAAACTCTCTTCATTAAAATTTGCCAATTAATAAGCAGTGGCATAGCCCCTAGCAAAGGTCAGCCACAGCCTAAGCAAACTTATCAAAAATTCAGAGAGGTTCAGAGTTTGGGAAAAGTTCATTCTTCTCTTAATTAACGGATCTAATTACAATCCTGACATAACACAATGCAAAATGCACAATTCAAAAGACACCAAGTCAAAGGTTTAACAGCCCAGATAACCTTCTCCTTTGGTACAGGGTGACCCAAATGTAGGGGAGGAGGGAGGAGGGAATCTTAAAATACAGTCAACAGCGTGGATGAAAGGGCTTTTCAAGAAATGAATGCTTGGTAGCACATCAGAATCCCAGCACAGTAAAGGAACTGAGAGGGAATTAAAAACTCCCACATCCCAGGATCTGGGTGAACACAGAGTCAAGACTGGCTAATCGTCCTTATTAGCAGACATCAAAGTATTTGTTTGATGACCTTTTCTAGCTGGTTATGAATAGCACTTTGACATCCTCGGAGCCTGTAATTGTGGCCTCCTTTGGATAAAACCCTAAAGTACATGGACACAGAATGGATATGCTGTGTTTAAACTGTTTGGGAAATAACAGGTCCAGGGTTTCAAATTGGGTTAGCACTTAGCTAAAGGCTTAGCAAGAGAGTGTGCACAGCCTGCCTAGCTGCCCATCCACTCGAGGAGGAGCCGCCATCTTGGAAGGGTTGATCCAAGCATCCCACAGGACTTCAAAAGCTTTAGAAAGCTGAGATTTTGATTCATTACATAAAAGTGAGTGGGTGGAAGGATGCAAAACATTAAATCTTAGTGTCCCCCCCCACCAGTTTTAAGGTTCTTTAAAACTTTTAGACACCAAGAGACTTTTCATTCATAATGCCTCAAAAGCTTCCTAAGTGTCTAATAAAACTCACATGAACAAAGGTGAGAAAAATCTGCTCAACAATTAAAATAAAACACATCATAGGAGAGTCCAAACCTGAAAGAAGAAGCATGCTCAAAGGCACAAAGTGATTCCTTTAAAGCCAAAGAGAAGTATGTGCCCCTGCCTCCATAGTTCACGGGTGGCAATTCCATCTGTGTGTTTATTTGTTCAGTAAATTTCTGTTGAGTGTCTTGCATGTGTTGAGCCTTATTTGTCTGCAGGATGTGATCAAGCATCTAAACCAGACATGACCCCTCCCCTCACAAAGCTCCTATGCTAGTAGAGGAAGAAAGATGATTAAACCAATAAACAAATGCTAAGGATGAACCAGACACTGCTGTTCAGAGATGATGGAAATGAAGGACTGATGCTGTGCTTTGGGTGCCTCTCCCCCAAATGCTCCCTGTGCTATCGGTTTGGTGCTATTGATAAGTGATAGAAACTTTAGAAGGAGAGACTTATCCAAAGGTCCTTAGTTCATAAAGGGCGTGCATTGAGATGACTCTAGGATGCAATCTCTTCCTCTTCCTTCTCCCATCCTTTCCCCCTGACCTGACATGACATAAGCTGTTTCCTTCTTCCATGAATCCTCATAAGGCTACTCTCAAATCTCACAGGGCCCCAAAGCAAGAGGACCAATTTACCATGAACTACACCTCCCCCAAAACCTTGAACCAAAGTAAATTTTTTTCTTTGCTTTTTGTTTGTTTGTTTTTGAGACGGGGTCTCTCCGGATAGCCCTGGCTATCCTGGAACTCACTCTGTACACCAGGCTAGCTTCAAACTCAGAGATTATCTTGCCTCTGCCTTTGGAATGCTGGGATTAAAGGGGTGCACCACCAGGCCCAGATTAAGGTATACTTCAAACTAGCTAGTAGAGAAGACTTTCTAATATTTTCAATATCAAAATGAGAAAGAAATGAAAACTGAGGTAAGAGATACCCAATGGCCACTAATCAGTGTCTACTGTCTACCCGTATTGACAGCAGTCGGAATGAGAGCACACTTCAGGAGTGAAGTGGACAGACCTACCGGCTGACTGCTTGAATGTGGGAGGAGCTCAGAAAAGAGACAGGAACGGGTGGGGTTTGGACTTGAAAATCAGAGTAAGTACTTCTATGTCATTGAATGAGAAAAATAGCTTTAGGGAAGAAGTAGATGTGAGTGATAGAAACATTCTCTCTGTCTCTCTGTCTCTCTCTCCCTGTCTCTCCCTGTCTCTCTGTGTCTCTCTCTCTGTCTCTCTGTCTCTCTCTGTGTGTCTCTCTCTGTCTCTCTTTCTGTCTCTCTGTCTCTGTCTCTGTCTCTGTCTCTGTCTCTCTCTCTCTCTCTCTCTCTCTCTCTCTCACACACACACACACACACACACACACACACACACATTTGTAAATAGCAAACCTTGGGAGGATGAGGCTTGAGGATCCCAAGTTCAGCTTCACCCTGAGCTAAGGGATGGAGGGAGGCTATCCATGAGAAAACTCATCTAGACAGGAGGATGAAAAAAATACAAACCCAAGATCCTCATCAAATTGAGAGTAACTCCCTCATTGTCATTTAAAGCCAGAGGATTGAGTTGAGGCTCCCAGGCAAAAGGGAGTCCTTTTTCAGAAGAGCAGTTCTCCCTGGAACTGGGCAAGCGGGAGGGGTAGTTGCTCTTGCTCAAACAGGGTAATTCTAGCCTTCCAGCCTGTGTTTGGGGCCAGGGCGTGGGAGGGGAGGGAGAGGACAAAAACAAAAAACAAATAACCTAAGGAAGCGAAGAGGCTAGCTAGCAGCTCCTGTGCCGCTTTGGAATCCAAGGAAACCTTTCTGTAATCAACAGGCCTGGGGGCAACTGCGAAGCTGCGGATCGGCTGCACCCTGAGCATTGCTCCTTCAGGAGAAGGAGGGCGGTGCTCACACACAGCTGTCAAGCGTCACAGAGCACCGCGGCTGGAGAAGGAAATGCATATCTAGCCTGGGGTGAGACTGCCCCCTCGCGGCCTCCATCGTTCATGACCCAAGAGGCGATCCAAAATCAAGCTTGTACAGCATTCAGCTGCCTCTATTTTCTCCCAAAAAGTACAACTTTTCTAGAAGTTAATCCCACGGGTCCAAGTTATAGAAACATCGAAAAATGAGGAAAGGAAAAAATTCCAGATTTCTTTAATCACCACACACCCCACCAAAAATATGTCCATTTGTTTCTTTCTTGCTTGCTTTCTTTTTTCTTTCTTTCCTTCTTTCTTTCTCTCTTTCTTTCAGGCAGCTACACACCTGTAATCTTCAGCTCAAGAGGCTGAAACAAAAGAATCAAAAGTTCCTTGAGAGACCAGCCTGAGCTACATAGGGACTCTGCCTTAGAGAGGCTTTTGTTCAATTGCTTAATTGTTTTTCTTGAGTTTATTTTGGTTTTGTTTGGTTGTTGCTTTGATTTTTATATACATCACTATTAATACTAAAACATTTGCTTTTTCCAGATTTGCTTTGTGTATTTTAAATAAAATAAGTGATTTCTGATGAAGCTGTGGGGTAGGGGATCTCTTATCACAGTGTTCAGGTTGACAGCTTAACAGATTCAAATACCTCGTGTTCCTTTAAGGGGTCCCCGGGGAGTATGACCTTGCTATGAAAGTGACATATGCATCTGATTACCCCAGTACCTTGATGAAGAGTCACCTGCTAACAGAGCCAGAGACAAGGAGTTGAATAAAAATAATGTCAGGAAGCAAAAGTGTGGCCAAGTGGACCGTCCCGGAAAGCCCAGCACCGCAGAGGCGGAGGCAGAAAGCTCACAGGTGGAGGCAGCCGAGGGAGCTCCAAGCCACCCTGGGATACACAGCAAGATATTGAGACCCTAAACAGAATGGAGAAAGTTCAAGGAGGAGAGGGACTGGAGAAGAGAGTGGGGTGGACAGGAAGCAGGAGTGGATAGGGTCAGAGTAAAAAAGCAAGAGAGTCCAGAGATGGATCAGTGTGCCACCTGGAGCCCAGTCCCCCGAGAGCTTCTGAGAACCCACGGGGCGCCTCAGGAATGTCTGTCTGAAGGGGAGAAATCGGGTCTGTTTCAACCAACTCTGATTCCTTCTTGGTAAAAGACTGTTCTTTTTTTTTTTTTTTTTTTTTTTTTTTTTTGTATCTTGTCTGGGCTCTTAGGAAACATCTGTCTCCCTTCATGATTGTACCAAAGTCTGGAGACAGAAGATGAAAGAGATGCCTAAGAAACCGCGGAACGGAGGTTTAAAGTCCACCTCCTCTGGGGTCGGAAAAGATAAGCCAAAGGGGGATGGCAGGCATCTGAAACTTGCAGAGAGGCTCTCTGAATCATCTGAGGAAGCCGCTGCTCTGTGGAGCACGCCACACAACATTTGCTGCTTGCTGGCTGGTGAGTTTTGGCAACTCTTTCCACTGAACTCTGATTTCTTCATCCATAAAGTAGTAATAATGGTAGCTATAATGAAGTGCTCTTCTGAATAATAAATGTGTTAATATATGCGAGGTGCCTGGTGCAAAGAGGAAAACACATTAAGTTGTTATAGTATTGTTAATAAGATAACAATTATAAGAGCTGGCCTCGGGTTCTGGCTCACATTTCTGGACTCCCCCAGCCCTGCTTTATAACTTCACTTCGGTGTATTCAGACATGCAATAGGTGGATTGCCCTACCTCGTCTCTCTCTCTTTATTCTCCATAGCTTTGAGCATTGTACTCACTTTAATATATAATGCTGCTTTGTTTCCCACCTATTTAGCTTTGTCTTTCAAAGGGCGAGTCATTTATTATTTATATAAACACTACCCCCCCCACCCAACTGCCATTCCTAACCCACACAAATACTTTAAAATCGTAGCATGCCACCCCCTAAGAAATGCATGTAGACCAGAACTGGCATCTGAATGAGCCTTGCTGCTTTTGAACATCTTACATCCCCTCTTCCCAACCCCCATCCCCACACTATGCGAGCATCTAGGGAACAATGCAGCTTTGGGATATTATTTTAAGGTATTTTGTAGAAATACGCCACAAGACAAAACAGAAGTGACTACCTAACCCTCCAAAACACACCCGACTTTTCTTTTGTAAGACCCACCCCGCATCTAACCCAGTAACCTTCAATTCATAACTATGCAATATGCCCACCCCCCCGTTTTCATCCATTTGTTGAATATTTCAGCACCTACTCTGAGATGATTGATGTATTAAGTGTTCAGAAAAGACTCAAAGGTGATTAAAGTATGAGTTATGGTATCATGATCCCTGTGATCTGTGGGAGAAGATAATAAATACTAAGTGTCCCTCACTGTAACTGTGAATGATGTGTCTTCGCAGGAAGACAGTGGGATCCTTTAGGGAAGAAGCCAATTCATGTTGTATTCCCTGTGGCAGGCAGGAAGCTCCTAATATGCTCTTTCGGGAGAAGGAGAAATGATGGAACTATGGAACTCGGTTGCCTGAGATGGAAGAAGACTACGATATGCTACCAAGAAGGCTCTCAGATGGCTTTGCTCTGGTTTGCATGCCCTTCCTAAAATGGAACTTCAGTTTCTGCTATAATGCTATCAAGAGAGAGGGTCTCTATCTCATGTGGGCTCTGCTCTCAGCGGCGGCTTTGCTGCTGTTATAAAAGAATGCACTGAGCCCTTCTTGCTCCTTGGCTCTTCCTCCCTTCTGCCGTCTGAGAGACATTGTTTCTCCCCTCGACAAGATAAGAAACTTCAGGCATCAATCTTACCAAGAGAGACAAAGCCCTCATCAAACTCCAATACTGACAAGGCCATGATCTTGATCTCGCTACCCTCCAGACTGTGAGAATTAAATCTGTCCTTTATAAATCACCCGGTCTGTAATATTCTGTCAGAGCTGCACAAAATATAGATGGGGTAGGGGGGAATCTCGTAGGTGAAGTCCAATTACAAGGTCAGGAGCTGATGTTGTAGCTCGCCTGGTAAGGGTTTCTAGCATGCATAAAGACTTGGGTACAGTCCCCAGCACCAAATGTACTGGAATCATTCACTTCCATCTACAATCCCAACCCTCAAAAGGTTTAGACAAGAGGATCAGAAGTTCAAAGTTATCCTCAGCTCTGTATGAAGTTTGAGGCTACATATGACCTTGTCTCAAAAAAGAGGTTTTAAATAGATTGAAATATAAGTGAATACATTCTTAGATCATGGGGCAGAAGCAGAGAAGAGCTATTTGTGCCTAGTCTTCAACAGCATGGACCACAGGATGTAAAGTTAGGTTAGTTGTCAAAAAACAACAGAAGGATATGCTAGAGAGAACTTTTAGGCCACTTACCTGAAACTTACTGTTGGTGATTCATTATTTTATGATGAAGTAAAGCTATGGGGCACTGTTGAAGAACACATGCAGTTTATCACTTATCATAGAAAGGCTACATTTTACCTTGCTATGGAGACCACCTCACCCAGCACGGTTCTGTCTATAAATCAGGCTACAAGTTCATAGAGAGCCATCTAGACATTGCATACACTATGTGAACCTCAAGCTGTATCTTACAGAAATAATGTTTTACAAATGTTTTGATAGCTATATGTGTTGTTTCAGCAGGCAAACCAAATGAAGCATTCAACAAAAGTTTTCTCAGTCAAGCCAGACCTGGAGACCAGTAGAAACATCTAGGAAAGAAAAGAGTGTGGGATAGCAGACTTGTTCCCAAGGTTCGTTTCATCTCCAGGAGATTGAATCTGACATGGGAAATAGTAAAGGAACTACACTGGCTAGTCGTCCTCACCACAGTGTCTGTGGGAAGCAGTAGGAAGACATAGTAGAGAGGAAAATCTGAATGCTGAAGCAGGCAATGAATCAATGAAGTGCCAATGCTGGAGAGATGACTTAGAGCAGTGGCTCTCAACCTTCCTAATGCTGTGACCCTTTAATACAGTTGCTCATGCTGTGGCGACCCGTCCCCCAACCATAAAAGTATTTCATTGCTATTTCATAACTGTAATTTTGCTACTGTTATGAATCATAACACAAATATCTGTGCTTGCTGGTGGTCTTAGGCAAGCCCTGTGCAAGGGTCGTTCCATCCCCAAAGGAGTTGTGCCACGCAGATTGAGAACCACTGGCTTAGTGGCTAAGAACATATGCTGCCCTTGCAAGGGACCTGAGTTCTTCTACAGCAAACACATCAGTGGCTCACAATCCCCTGTAATTCTAACTCCAAGAGATCCAATGTCCCCACTTCTAGGCTCCACAGGTACCTGTATTTGTACATGCAGTTATGCACACAGAGACACATAAACATACATAATTAAAAAAATAAAACTAAATCTTCAAATAAAGAAGGAAATCCCCTAAAGAAGGAATAGATTCATACCATCTGTGCAAGCCATCACTTGGGCACTACAGTAACACACCAGAGGTAAGCAAGAATGAGTCTTCAAATTCCTTCCCTTTCAATAACAGTAAAGCTTGAAGGTCTGAAAATTATTCATACCCAAAGAGTCCTCCAGAGAAATTAGAGAAGCTCACCTGTCTCCAGCTGGCACTTTGCTCTGTTAATGGCATGTGTACATGTGAACAAAGGGTTCAGTGCTCCTATTAATTACCTAAAAATGATTAATCTCCCTTCTCCAGGAGGGATTTAGGCAATCAAGAGGTAGATCTCCAAGGTGGTTACCATTGAAAGTCACCTTGATAGAATCTGGATTCTGGGAGCTGACCCTCTAGGCAGGCCTGTGGGGAATTACCGTAATTGTATTAACTAAGGGGGAAGATCTGATCCTGTGGGTGGCACTGTTCCCTGGGCAAGGATTCTGGACTGTATAAAATGAAGTTAAAACATCGAAGTAGCAGAGTGAATTCATGCCACCGGGTAGACTGATGGTTGCTGGGGGGTGACCAGCCACCTCAATTTCTTGCAGCCTTGGCTTCCTGACTACTTGGGCTGTACCTTCAGATAAGAGCTAGGGTGGAGATTTTCCTTGGCTTGCTTTGGGAGTGTGTTTTGTCATAGCAATGGGAAAAGGAACTAAGACAACCTCCTAATACTTTTTTATTTTTTTTAAGTACTCCTTTTTAAATAGTATTTATGTGTACACAGATACACCAGAAGAGGGAATCAGACCCCATTACAAATGGTTGTGAGCCACCATGTGGGTGCTGGGAATTGAACTCAGGACATCTGGGAGAGCAGTCAGGGCTCTTAACTGCTGAGCCATCTCTCCAGCCCTTAATACTTTCATATATCACAGTAATGAAAGATGTATTCCTCCCTTGCCTGTGCAAGTGTCCTTCTTTCTGTCCCCATTCTGTACACCAGTCTACGACACACACACACACACACACACACACACACACACACACAAAATAAAAATAATAAAAAAACCATGTGCTCCTGTTGGGTTCTGAGCCTATCCTTAAAATAGAATTGATAGGACCTAAGGAAAGCCCATGGTGGAAGTCACTCTTCTCTGTCTCCATCAGAATGACTTTTCTTTATTACCTAACATCACATGCTTCAACTAAATCAGTTACAGGATCATTTTTTAATGCTATTAATTTTCCTACATGTGCTGCCAGCAGATGATGAATTTTTATTTCAATAGCTGGCAGCCTTGCAGTCCGTCTTCCTATTTATGACCTCTACTCAAAACTGTAATTTGGATTTTTCTGATTTTCACATCTCTTGTAAATATTCCAATAGATCCAAAATGGCTCTTGACAACTGCCACCACAAAGAGCTCTCTGGAACTTGCACTCCAAATTACTTAATGCTAAAGAGAATTTCAACGGAGTGGAATGTTCAATTAAATGATTTTGGTTTTGTCTGAAAATTGCTTATGTGTCATTATGTTCAGCACCTGTAGTGATTCGGATGGAGCTGTAAAAGTAGGAACTCAGCCTTATAAATGGTGTGAGTGTAGAGGCACAGAGCTATCATGCAGAGTTTTGTAAGAACAGTCTGTTTGGGGTTGGAGAGATGGCTAGGCAGTTAAGAGCACTGGCTAATCTTCCAGGAAGACCCTAGTTCAATTCCCAACACCCACATGGGCACTCACAGCTGTCTGGAAGCCCAGGATCAGACCCCCTTATGCAGACATACATGCAGGCAAAACACCAATGCATGTATGTGTATATATATACATATACATATATATATATATACATATATACATATATGTTATATATGAACAGTCTGTTCAGTAATGAGTTGAATAATGGAATTTTACAATCAAGTCATCAAAAACAATAACAAAAATAATAAACAAACAAACAAAAAGCCGGGCAGTGGTGGCACATGCCTGTAATCCCAGGACTTGGCAGGCAGAGGAAAACAGATTTCTGAGTTCAAGGCCAGACTGAGTATACAGAGTGAGTTCCAGGACAGCCAGCGTTACACAGAGAAACCCTGTCTGGGAGGGTAGGGGGGAAATACAATCAAGTCATACCATTTTGTTACAAGACTTCCTGTAGACTTCCTCTGATGTCTGTCAGGAAGTATTAGGCCTTGTCACTCACAGGACACAGGTGAAGATCTATTATTCTTGTTGCTATCACAAAGGACTAATGCAACTACAGACAGGAAAGACTTGGTTGGCTCCAGTCCAAGAGGAGACACTTCACCACAGCAAGAAAGGAATGATGCAAGGCACGAGCAAGAGCCAGACTCCACCAGCTGCAGCAGCAAACTCTACACTCCACGAAGAAAAGTTTCAAAATATGAAGGAGAAGGTTTTCTCAGCCAAAAGCTTCACTGCTCATAGACAAACACTACAAGACGTTTAAGAGGAAGTTGTTCGGCAAAATAAATATGATACTGATAGAAATCAAATAAATAAAGATAAATATGTAATTATGGTTCTATCTTCATTGTCTGTGTAAAAATGGATTGTCTAAAGCAAAAACAATATTGTAAAATAGTATGTGTCAAACTGAAAGGCTTGTTGATTCAGAATGGACAGAAATTGGCAGAGAGCATTTTAAATATTTTTTGTTTGTTTTTTTTGGGGGGTTGTTTGTTGGTTTGTTTGTTCATTTGTTTTGAGAAATGGTTTCTCTGTGTAGCCCTGGCTGTCCTGGAACTCACTTTCTAGACCAGGCTGGCCTCGAACTCAGAAATCCGCCTGCCTCTGCCTCCCAAGTACTGGGATTAGCGGTGTGTGCCACCCCTGCCCAGCTCATTTTAAAATCTTTATGCATAAAGCAATATTA
Organism: Apodemus agrarius; assembly: GCA_964023405.1. NCBI lineage: Eukaryota > Metazoa > Chordata > Mammalia > Rodentia > Muridae > Apodemus > Apodemus agrarius. The sequence goes on from OZ030024.1 coordinate 34,302,580, forward strand.
TGTCTGGGGGCTAGGGAGGCAGTTTCAGCAAATGAAGTGCTTGTCTTAAAAATACAGGACGTGAATCAAATCTCCAGACTCATGTAAAGCCCACCAGAGTGCTGTGTACCTATCATCCCAGGGTTCCTGTAGCCCGATAAGAGATATCTCTGGAAGCTCATGAGCCAACTAGGCTGGGGTATTCAGCAAACATAGAAACCCCATCTAAACAAGGAAAGCAATACCCAAGGAGGCTCTCAGACCTCCACACACACTGAAGTACACACACCATATACATATACAATATATGGGGAGACCATCACAAAAAGTCTGAATGCCAATTATAATATGGAGATGGTAATACAGAATTTGGTTTTGGATTAGTTTTGGTTTGGTTTGGTTTCAGATTGAGTCTTCCTACATAGCTCTGGATGATCTCAAACTCACAGAGATCCACCTGCTTCTGCCTCCTGCATGTTGGGATTAAATGTGCATACCATCATGCCTGGCTAATAATACAAGATTTAAAATTAAAGCCTGTGGTATACTTTGCATACAAAACTGACTTTACATTTAAAAAAACAGATTAGATAAAAAAGATGTGTTGTGAGGGACTACCAGTATGATTGAGAGGTTAAGAGCACTTGCTGTTCTTCCAAAGACCTGAGTTCAATTCCCAGCACCCATGTTGGGCAGTCACAACTACCTGTAACTCTAACTCCAGAGATCCTGATCCCTTCTTCTGGCCTCCAAAGATGCCTGAATTTCCATACACATTCACATATAAGCATGTGTAGACATGCACATGTATAATTTCAAATATACAAATAAATAATCCAAAATGAAGGTACATACCTATAATCTAGCACTTGGATGACTAAGAGAAGAGACTATGAGTTTGAAGCCAGTCTGGGCAACAAAGGAAGACTTGTCTTAAGTGGAACAAGAGACCATGTCTTGCTCCTTTTACCTGGTAAGGGTACCATTGGAAAGTTCTACAAACCAGAAAGCAGGCTTCATCTACTAAACTTCCCATGTCTGGAAGCTGTTATGCTGTGCATCTGAAGTGTCTCCAGGAAGCTCGAGTGGTCTAAGGTAAGGCTTTTGGGAGATAACTGAAGGCTCTGACTTCATGAATGGTTAAATCCATTGATGGAGTCCAACTTTAGAAAGCCATTAGAAGAAGCAGAAACTTTGGGAGGTAGGGTCCAGTCAGAAGTGGCAGCATGCCTGGGAAGGAATGTTCTGCTCCTAATCCTATGTCCCCACTCCTTCCTCCCACCCATCCCCTCCCCTTCCCTCCTTTCCCCTCTCTTCTCCTCTCCCCACCCTCATGGCATTATGAATCATCTTTGCTGTACCATGGCCATAAGGTTCTGCCTCACTGCAGATCAACAGAGCGGAGTGACCAGGCAATGGGATTGAAGCCATACTCCAAATCAAATCTTTCCTTCCCCTACACTGTTTTCCTCAACTATTTTGTCACAGAAACTTGAAACTAGTACACTGACCCAGTCTATGATTTTTTGTTAAAGTACCCCAGTAAAATTAAAGAAATGGGAAAATATTTGAACTAAAGTCTCACTGCGAAGATGCAAGTCAAAGCCACAGCTTGGTACCGCCACCCTTCTATTGTTACATCTATAGAGGAAAGAGAAAGTAATAAAATCAGAGTGTCTGAGACCCTAAAATCCCTCTACTGGTGATAGACACACAAAATGCCACTGGATTTGGGCATGCAATTTAATAGTTTCTTATCATTTTATTGAAGTACCTTCAGGTGACACAATACCTACTTAAAGGTGTTTACCCAAATGAAACAAAAGCCTGTGTTCACATAAAACCAATCACAAAAAATGTATGCAACAGTTTCTATCATCTCACCCCAAACTGGAAAGAACCCCCAATAGCCCTCAACTAGAAAACGCTAAGCAAATGAGATCATTTTAATGTACTCTTGTACTTTGTCTGTAGGTTGATCAAATGAGTAATTAAAAGGGTTGATTCCTGAAGGAGCTTTCAGCTGGTCTTACACCTGGAACAGGACCTTCACATCTGGAAGGATATCCTAAGAATGCTTACAACCATAGAAAGGGCCAAAAGGCTGAACAGTGGTGGCACACACCTTTAATCCCAGAACCGGGGAGGCAGAGGCAGGCGGATTTCTGAGTTCAAGGCCAACTTGGTCTACAAACAAAACAAAACAAAACAAAACAAAAAACAAAAAAAGCAGGAGGAAGGAAGAAAGGGAGAGAGAGAGAGGGGGGGAGAGAGAGAGAGAGAGAGAGAGAGAGAGAGAGAGAGATCCAAAGAGAAATTTGGTTTGTTGAAAATAAGTTGACCACAGGTGGCTGGAAGGAATCTCTCTGAGATTCTGTCTAATGCAGTTTCAGAAAAGATGATGTGCATGGGGTAGTGGTTTAAGGAAGTCAATTTTAGTCCCCTGTTGTACTTGCAGTGTTCCATGAGCATTGATATGAAGTAAATGTTCTGAAAAATGGTGAAGCCCATAGCTATGGGGTATCAGGAAGAGAATCAACAAGCTAGGAATACTGCCACGAAGCCCATGCCCGTGCTGGGAGACAACAGGTCAGATATATCTTCACTGAGTATTCCTCTGTTAATGCTGACTCTGAAATGTATCTCACCACTACTCTTCCAAAATTGCTCCAGAAAGAATTTCTCATAGTCTTTGGGGGGGGGGTAAGGAGTGGAGTTCAAGACAGTGTTTCTCTGTATAGCCCTGGCTGTCCTGAAACTCATTCTGTAGACCAAGCTGGTCTTGAACTCAGAGATCCATCTGCCTCTGCCTCCCGAGTGCTGGGATTACAGGCAGTCAACACCATGATCTGGCTTGTTTTGTTTTGATTTGTATTGTTTGAGATAGTGTCTCAATACACAGCTAGGGCTGTTCAGGAATGTGCTATGTAAATCAGTCTGACCTCTCAATATCTTATTGGTAGAGAAATTTAAATCTTGTTTTTCCAAACCTTTTGGAGCTGGGACAGCAGAGGGTTAAGATGTAGCTGCTAGAGTTTCCCGGTATCATGGCAGATGCACAAGGGATCTGATTTTAGTAAGGCTTACAAGATTAGGTTCTAGTTGTTGTGCCCAGAGATTGAGTTACCGTTGTTTCTGAACTAAGTTTGTGTTGTGTTTTCTTTCATGGCAGCTTGTCTCAGAATAAGAAAGAAAGGTCACAGCCGGGCAGTAGTGGTGCACGCCTGTAATCCCAGTACTCTGGGAGGCAGAGGGTGGTGGATCTCTGAGTTCGAGGCCAGCCTGGTCTACAGAGTGAATTCCAGCACAGCCAGGGCTATACAGAGAAACCCTGTCTTGAAAAAAAAACTGAATCCAACAAGCCAAAGAGAGAGAGACAGACAGAGACAGAGACAGAGAAAAGTCAGAAGGGATAAGTTGCCATGAGAAAAAATATCCATCTTCCTGACTCCCCAAACCAGAGCCTGTATTTTATGCATCCAGTAAACCAGTGGGATGGGACTAGAGAGAGTATATTAGTAACAAACCAACAGATCACCACCTGTATAAGCCAGCATTATTGTGCAGCATCTAAACCGTGACAGCTTTCCCACACCAAAATGCACCTTAACTGCACTGACAGCCAAGAGACAAAAACCCAGCACAAGTGCAGACTCCAAACTTAGCAGTGATGAGCCCTGAAGCACCCACCAGCTTTCTTTCTTTCCACTGGTGAGCAAATCACAAGAGTTAAAAGCTTTGTTGTCTACTGTCAAAAGACAGAGCAAATGTGAAAGCTCTTTGGTTTTGCTGGTTTAGTCAGATTGCGTGAACTTTAAACATCATACTAAATTTGTCTTATGTGAATTTATATCCAGGCCAGGTGTCTATGTACTGTAATTATGGTGTTAAGCAAGACATATGCTTGCTCAGCTGCCACTTAGGGAGGTCTTATGAGACAAATCCATCCCTCTTCCTCATTCCCTCAATAGACACCACCGTGACTATTTTGTGTTATTTTGTTGTTCAATGTGTCAGAGAAATATTTGTCCAAGAACTATTTAAGATAGCTTTTCTTGATTGTAATTATTTTATTAGTTCACAAGTAAAAATACTGACTTATAAAAAAATCTTATTCTTCCAAACATGTACGATTCCATGAATCACTTATCATTCATTTCCAAACAAAGAGAGCCCTACTTTCTCTTGACAATTCTAGTTGCAAGAGGTTCTAATCACTATATTCCCAACACCTCCCCTTGGGTTTCCTGAAATCCTTCTGATGTTTTTCACGTGTGTACCTAGTACTTTGAAGTCAAGGGATTGAGTCTTTGTATGGCCTTTCCTTCAGTCTCTGCTCTACAATTTGTGTTCATGTTTGTTCCTGGGAGTATTTTGTTCCCCTATCTGGGAGGGTCCAAAGTGCCCACACTTTGGTCTTCCTTCTTCTTTAGCTTTGTATGGTCTGTGAATTATATCTTAGGTATTCGGGGGGGGGTTGAGACTAATATCCACTTATCAGTGAGTGCATACCATGTGTGATTGGGTTGTGGTGATGCACAATGGGAGAAGTTGCTGAAGGAGGAAGAGACAGAAGGATAATGAGTTTGAGGCCAGCCTGGGACTATTGATGCTGGTTAGCTGGAGCTGCTAGAAAACTATCAGTGATTAAAAAGAGACCAGCATCATTGAGGTGAAATTTTCTGAGAAGTGTTTTCTGAGAGCACAGAAGCTGTGTTCCAGAGATAGCCAAGGTTGTACCTTGTGCTGTGGCTGAACTTACTAATGTGTAAGAGTCACCTAGATGGTACTGGCTTTGAAAGCGTGAAGGAGTCATGAAGAGCAGCCGAGGCTCGGCATTTTGAGAGGCCATTGAAGGCCATTGATGAATACAGTTGTCTTTCTTCCAATTTCTTAAACATCAATTGTTATTTAAGTTGAGACACTAAAAGAATGTTCGCAAAGGACATTGCCCCATTGTAAATTTACAAATGAGTTTGCAATTGTACCAGGAATAGTTATAACATGTTAGGAGTATTCAAGACCTTGTTATTGTTTCATATGGACATGAGATATTATTTGTGTCAAGTTGAAAAGGGGTGAATTGTAGTGGCTATTCCTGGTTGTCAATGTGACGATATCTGGGATGAACTACAATCCAGAATTGAAAGGCTCACATGTGGTCCTAATCTGGAGGGCTGTGAGATACAAGTTTCTGACCTGGAGATCTTGAGGCATAGTGGCTATGAATCCCAGAAGATTAAGACAGGAAGATCTCTGAGTTCAAGGTCATCTGGGACAAAGTAAGTCCCAGATCCAGGCCTGATGGATCTTTAAGTTTTGGCACACACCTTTAATCTGGGCCACACCTTCTGCTGGAGACCTACATAAGGACATTGGAAGAAAGAAGATTCACTCTCACTTCTTTACCTGCTTGCCTTGTGGGACTGAACAACTGCTAGATCCTTGGACTTCTATTCATAGCTGCTGCTGACCATTGTTGGGAGTTGGACTACAGACTTGCTACCTGCCCTCGATATATCTGACTGGAGCCTGTTCTTCCTGTGATCCTGGTTGTGTCAGAACTCCTCAGAGTACACCTATCTCTGTGATCCTGTGATTCTGCAATCCTGTGATCCTGAGATCTGGGGAGGATTAAGTGAGACAGATACTGCCATTTCCAGCAACTCAAGACTTGTCTGCATCTCTGTGGTGGAACCTTTACAAAGTCTACAGCCATGGAGAGGCCTTCAGGAAACTCAGTTTCAAGCCAGGTCATGATAGGAAGACACACAAGAAGTATGATACCCGACAAATTACAGAAGAGAAGAGAAATCCAGGTTGCCCCAAAGAAGATAAAGGCCAAACACAGAGATGGTTTTACTTCCATACATTCTCGTAGGATGACCAGCTGCATCTTTCGAAAGCCTGTGACCATAATAACTTCACATCCTGAGAATAAAACAAGGTACAGGAGAGAGGAAGTTAAGCTGAAGAAACCCAAGCAGCTCTGTACATTAAAGAGAATTCAGAACCATCAAATTGGAGACAATAAAGGGGGCCTATCATGTCCAGTGAAGCTTACAATGCCCATAGAAAGAATTGACATGGGAATGCAGGATGAAGTCAACCACCACAGTGGTATTCAGGAACTACTCACTCCTGGAGAAGCCACCTCTGTCCAACCCACATGCCTGGAAAAGACTGAGCAAGTGACTCTTCAGCCATCACCTTCTTTCTCTAGTCAAGGGGTAACAATGCCCCTGCCCCTTCATCTGTCACTATCTTACTGCATGCAAGAAGTAACTAATGCAGACATCCTGAGACAGACCTGGAAAGTAAAGAAAGCCAGGAAGAGACTGGCAGATGCTTTGGAAGCAGATAGGCTTGCCAGGCAGGCAGAGAACATGGGGGAGCAGAGAAGAGTGGAAAACATGTGTTGCGGCCTTGGTAAGTTTCTTGAGGAACTTTGGTTTTGGTTTTGGTTTTGAGTTCTGTTTCTGTTTCAGTTTCAGTTTCAGTTTTGGTTTTGAACAAAGAGTTTCCAGGTGTATCCCTGGTTGTCATGGAAACCTGTCTCAGCCTCCAGAGTGAAGAGTTAAAAGGCAAGGACCACCATCACCCAGTATTGCTTGTACATCTTTAAATGACAAATTTAATATACCCATATCACTCCTTTTTAAGCTTTTGGAAAAGCAAAAAATATAAGCAGTAGTGTTTTAAATAATGGTGTTTCCAATGTGGATAGAAATGTTCTGTAAGAGAATTCACGTGAAAACATCCTTTTGGTCAATTGTGATCCACCATAGAACTCTGGGATAGATTCAACAGCAATTCACGGAGCAAAGGAAATGCCTGAATTTATAGAATTTAGATGAGAAGGTTCTATGTATTTAACAGCTAGTTTTGTCAATCTGTTAGTGTGAGAGCCATCTCAGAAACAAAAGGCTGAGACCTATGTCAGAAACAAAAGGCCAGCCTACCTCAGCCTGGCTGACCCAAAATGGTGACTAACTTCCAGATAGGGACTTTCCACCCCACACATAACTGCCTGGGGTGAGGCCAAATAAGGAAGTAGCCTAACAGAAAAACAATTCCAGGAAAACCAGCAAGATGGGTGGGATAGAGCCAAACAACCAAGGCATTCACCCCCTATGAGTTAACCAATGATTTTAAATGTCACTTCACAATAACCAATTGAGGTTGGTTATTCTCAAAGGTCTGCCTAAACTTCCCATCAAAATGTATATAAAAAATGTGTGTTTTGTGAGCTCTGGGTCTCCTCTTGCCTGCATGCTGAGAGACCCCAATGTGTGTTGGAACAATAAACCTCTTGCAGTTTGCAGTGGTCCCAGTCTCTGTGATCTTTTTGACCATGGATCTTCTGACAGACTCTTACATCAGATACTTAAAAAGCTTAACATAGGCTAACCAGGTCTTGTGGCCTTGGGGCCTTGGATTTAAATGTCTGTTGCTCTCTACCATGGGATTGCTACTTGCCAGGTATTTAGGTTTAAGACTGGACCTCTGATTGCCTCAGGCCTGGGAAGGGAGACAAATCTCAGCAAGTATGCTGAAGAACATGGCGGCATTGAGGCAGGCATGGTGCAGGAGGAGCTGAAGGTTCTACATTTTCATCTGAAGGCTGCTACCAGAATACTGGCTTCAGGGCAGCTAGGGTGAGGGTCATAAAGCCCACACCCACAAGGGCACATCTAATCCAACAGGGCAACACCCTGTAATAGTGCCACTCCCTGGGCCAAGTATAAACAAACCACAACAGTGTTCTAAGAGAGGGGCCAGCAGAAGCTGATGGAAGGCATTAGGGATCAAGGGAGAGAAAACGAAGCAATGATATAAGAGGGAGATAGAAAGGGGGACATGCCAGATAAATATGATCATATTTCATTGTATTCATGTATGAAATTATCTAAAATATTTTTTTAAATGTGTAGTAGAAGGGGAAGAAAGAAGAGAATATCAGGACTGGAGGGATGGATCAACTGTTAAGAGCACTGACTGCTCTCCCAAAAGTACTGGGTTCAAATCCCAGAAAACATATGGTGGCTCACAACCATCTGTAATGAGATCTGATGCCCTCTCTTGGTGCATCTGAAGACAGCTACAGTGTACTTACATATAATAATCAATAAATCTTTTTTTAAAAGAAGAAGAGAGTATAAGACGGCAAATATGGTCAAAGCATTGAAGGTAAATATGGATTAACTCTTATGTACAGTGAAGATTCAAGGCTAACTAAAGTGTCTGTGCTGCCTATCTTTATGTCAATAGGACATACTGGGAAGGAGGGAACCTCAGCTGAAGAAACGCCTCCGTAAGTTACAGAAAGGGCTGAAGGAGCTGAAGGGGTTTGTAATCCCATAGGAAGAACAATATCAACCAACCAGATCCCCCCCCCCCCAGAGCTCCCAGAGACTTAAGCCATCAATCAAGGAGTACACATGGCTCCAGCTGCATATATAACAGTGGATGGACTTGTCAGGCATCAATGGGAATTTCAGACCTTGATGTTAACCACTACTTCCCACCTAGGGTGGAGCTCTAGCCCATTGTTCTTCAAGAGCCTGCAGTTTCCTGAGAGGCACAAGCCACCTGCTGAGCAACGACCAGTTCTGTGGAAGAGTTTCCAGCCTTTGGGGGAAGTTCCCCCTCCTTCCCCCCTATATATTTGGAGGTCCCCATTAAACTTTGAGCCTTGATCAGAAAACTTGTCTTGGCTTCTTATTTCTCTTGCCCGCCTGTCTTTTTATTTCAACCCCTGCTCTTCTCTTCCAGGTGACCTTGGTTCCCTTAGCCACAGGGCAACAGATAGGTGCCCAACATAGGGCTTGGAAACAGAGAGACCAACTGAGGGATGTTATCTTGGGTGGAGCCCCACAGGAACGATAAAAGTTTTTTTATCCAGCACAGTAAGCAACATAAAGCATTAATGTTAGCACTATAAATGTCATCTTTTGAATGCTGTTGTTGCAGGGATGCAAAAGGGATATGGCTAGACTAAATCAGTGTGGCTTGATGCTGAGATCAGCTAGGGTGTGACAGCAAATTGGGATGGTAAATTTTATTAGGGAAAATGTCCCACAGTCTAGAACTGCATCATGGGAGAGGAGTAGGGCATAAAATAAAATAAAATAAAATAAAATAAAATAAAATGAGTAAAAAACAAACAAACAAGCAAACAAAAACAACCAAAAAACAGATTTTAGAAACATGAGAGAGAAAGAGAAAGAGAGAAGGAGAATGGGTTTCAAAACTCTCCTAGGCACAAAAGGAAATATGTAGACATCCTGTTTCCTCCATGGACCCTACTGAAGATATTCTTAGTACTGTACAACAAGTGCTCTTCCCTCTCTATGTATTGTTTGTTTTTAGTGCACCAATTTGTCCACATGTTAATTTGTATCTGTCTTTGTTTCGTGGTTTGAATGACTATTGTTCTACGTTTCATGTTGAAAAGAAAAAAATGGTAAAAACTTTAGTATCTGCTGGTTGTCCATCTCTTAATCCAGTCTCAGTTTACACATCAGAGGCTGATTTAAGCTGCCCTGCATTAGCTAGGAGTCAAGCACAGCTGGAGAAAGAGCTGCTTTTAAAAGGGCCAGCAGCTTCTCAAGTTCTAGGGCAAGTAGGTTGATGGTCATTTCTCCTAGAAAAATCTCTGCAAAGGTGATTATTGGGTCCAAAGTACTTTTTCTCTTGAAATTACAGCTAGGAAAAGAGAAAAAAATTGTTTGCTTTAAATTTATAAGATTTATGTAGTCACTTCATTTTTCTTTCTGATTTGTCTTAAAGGTATAAGTATGTTTTGCATGTCTAGACTACAGAGTATTGGCTTATAAGTTATTGAGCATGATTAAAAATTATTACATTGGAAACAAAAAGTTAGTTTAAAACTGGAAACTCATCCCAGCACTTGGGAGGCAGAGGCAGGCAGATTTCTGAGTTCGAGGCCAGCCTGGTCTACAGAGTGAGTTCCAGGACAGCCAGGGCTACACAGAGAAACCCTGTCTCAAAAACCAAAACAAAAAAGCAAAACAAACAAACAAACAAACTCTGGTAACTTAGGGTTGGAGTCATCTTAAACAACACATGGCATTACCCAACCCAGGAAAAACAGGCCTCTAATGATACTTCTAAATTGGCATAATATTTTATGTAATTCATATCCTAGAAATTAGACTTGTAAGGGATAAGATTTAAAACAATGTCTTTTTAATGAGGTATTATAAGTTGCACTGTCATGCATTGAAACATAAAAACTGGCAGACAAACTTTGTATTGTGAAAGTAATGCATTTGCCATTGATTTTTAAAGAGAATAGATTGTTTAAAATTGGGTTGTGCCTTCCTAAGTTGTAGTTATGCACTAATATTGCAAGAGAAAGTTAAGAATTACTGTTATCAACTGCCAGTATACTATTGTCTGCAGTTTGCAGTCTGATTGAAGACTCACAGTTCTTAACTTTGTAATTAAGATTTCAAGAGTGATAAAGTTAAAAGCAGCAGTGGCCAGTATAGGCCTGCTGCCACTTTTTCGCAAGTTTATTGGATACAGTGGTAGAAGCAAAATTTAACTGCACAAGATTAAAAAGGAGATATCAGTGGGAATTTATTTGATATCAAACAGACTCCTTTTGAACTGTTTCAAATATTTGTAGATAAGACTACTAAAAATAGCTAGTAGAATCTTTCTGGGAACCTTCAAATTACAGGTTACTTTTGTTATTCAACCCTCATACAATGGGGTCTGGTTGCAGGCTACTGTCCTATAGGACAAATGGGTGTTGGGCCTGGCCTTGGACAATAGGCTCAGATTAGAAAATATTTACATTTGAGTCAATGCAAAGCTCAGAGCTGCCTCCATTGAGGCTTGTGTGGTAGTGCTTTTATCTTGCAAACCCCACCTATAGAGTTTCAGGCCAAAACAACATTCTTGAAAGATTTATTCAGGTGTGGTTCAAAACACAGTTTAAACTTAAGATCTGTGAAAGGTTAACAAGGCTATGTAGAACTTATGAAGGCATTAAAATCTGGCCTGCTACTCCACACAAAATTATTATGAATCCATAGGTTGTTTTTTGCTTTGTGTCCTGATAATTGTAAAAGCATTTGCTTCTAATGAGCTAATTTTAAAGAGCCAATAAAGCAATTTCATTAGAAATTTTTTCCTCAAGGAATGGCTGATAGCCTTACCTTATATGAGAAAAAATGTTTTGTCTCTGCTTTAATACAAGAAGCTGAGATTTTAAATCTTTCAGTGTATATTATTCATAGCAATTTATTACAGGCCTTTTCTCTTAATAATGGGCTTTAAAAATTTTAAGCTTACCACAGGAGGACTTAAACCTCTGTTCTTGAGGTGGATGCAAATTAACTAGTGAAAGATAAATAACTTTACAGATAATAGAAAAGGCTACTGTAATCAGTTGTTTATGTTTTGTGTTCACAGTAATTCCTTGGAAAAGAGAGCCACAGGTGGCTACAGGGGGGAAAGATCCCTGGTCCTATGAAGACTCAATAGATGCCACAGAGTAGGAGAATGGAGGGTGGGGAGGAGGATAGGTAGAAGAACACCCTCATAGAAGCAGGGGGAGGGAGGATGGGATTGGGGGTTTCTGGGAAGCGGGAACTAGGACAGTGGATAACATTTGAACTGTAAATAAAGAAAATATTTTTTAAAAATGACTGTACTTTAGAAAATGGATTAGAAAAGAAGAAAAAGAAAACAAAATGCCCCCACAGATCTGACTGCAAGACATTTCATTCATTAGTGATTGGTTAGGGAGATCCATTGTGGCAGTGCCATCCTGGGCTGGCAGTCCTTAGCTCTATAAGAAAGCAGTCTGGGTTGGCCATTGGAGATCAAGAAAATGGGCAGCATATCCCCTCATAGCCTCTGTATCAGCTTCTCCCTCCAGGTTCCTAAACAATCTGATATTCTAACCTCCTTCAACAATAGACTGTGGAAGTGTAAGTCAAATAAACCCTCCCCCCCCAGCTTGCTTCTGGTCATGGTGTTCCATCACAGCAATAGAACCCCTATGACATCATCTTTTAGTAAAATAAAACTGTTTTTCATGTTTTTGTCATTGTATAATACTATATTTTACATTTTCATAGCAGTTCTTGAATAACTTTTTGCTCAAGTTCTTGAGTATCGCTATAAATAGGTGTGCATGACTCTGGTTGTACTAGAACACAATTTATTATAGATAATTGTATTCATGTTAAAATTTTTCTCTATGTTATTTTGATGGAAATGATACATCTGTAAGACCCAAAAGAAAAATGGGGATGCCCCCAGCACCCCATGCCTTGGAAGGTGACACCCAAGATCACTCGTGAGAAACATTCTTCGTGCAACAGCAAGAGGAGTTTTATTCAAGAGACTCTGGGGATCACAGCCATACATCATGAAGGGTAGAAGACTGTGAACCACAAGTGCAGGACAGCTTTTATAGGCTTACAACAGAACCCGCCTAACACAAACCAATCATTCCTTAGCATTGAGAGCCCATGCAGTGCGAGTCAATGGATTTGTACCACTCCATAGCTTCTAAGCTAATCAGTTATCTAAGCCCACGCTCTGAGAACCAATCAGTTTCCTATAGAAGCCAGATAGAAACTAGTTAGCTCATTTCCTCTTACGTGGCTTACATGGCCGCCACGTACACATTTCCTGCTATGGGGCCAGGGTCACATACATATGCATATCCTGTTACAGGCCAGCGCAAGCCCCACAGCCTGCCACAGTGACCCAGCTGCTCCGTGGAGGTGAAAGGACACTGGGGCTTTTCACCTCCACCTGCGGCTTGCAGCTGGCCCCTGCAGGTGGGTGTGACGTGTGTATTCCTGGGCTAACAAAGAGCGGGCTAAACTTCTGCTTTTTGGGGTCATTTAAGACTTAGGCATGGGGGATTCTTTGCCTGTAACTCTCATCCTTTTACATCTTCAGAAATACAGGTATTTAACAATTAAATTTAAAATACAAGTCTTAGCAGACATGTCAACATTGCCAAACTTACCTAACCCCACAAAATGCCATTCAAATGTGATGTATAGAGGAATAATTTCAGGATGAGGTGCCATTTTACTTTGGTTGGGGTTTTTTTCTGTAGACTCCAGTCATTACCCCTGGTGGCATGCGTTTTCTGATACTAAAAACAGAAGCCTGGGACTTTCATATGTTTGATTTTTGTCTTTTAGGGGTTTGGAGCAATGCTCAGCTCATTTTTTTTTTTAAGATGCATCACAGGATAACTGTGTTGAATAAAAAGAGAAATTTGGATATGCCTTACTCTAGCTCAGAAAGACAATACAAACATCCCATAAATATTGGGAGCACAAAGTAGGAGCCCCTGGGAACAGGACAGATTGGGGAATGGAAATTACTTCCCCATTATGCACCACATCAACATTTTCCCAACAATAACCCATAATTTCAAAAGCAATTTTGAAAACAGAAATCGTTTCTGCCAAAGTCTTGAGCTTTTAAAGGAATTTTTCTAAATCAGCAACAAAAGAATTTAGCTTTCAGAAGCAGGCCAAATCTCTGCATATTGAAATCTCTACCTTGAGAAACTTTCAAGCCTTCAGACAACCTCTTTCAAAGTCACTCAACACACCAGTGCTCAGGGGCCCCTTTTATCTGCTGAAGAAAGGCCACACAGCAGTAGCTTTGGAACCACAGACCAAATGACTGACCTTGAGTCACCTTCTGGCCCAGGCCAGATAGAGTTGAAGTAGTCTCTAGTAGCAACAGCAATTATGATCTGATGATAAAGAGAAGCCAGTCAAGGATAATAAAAAAATAAAAAGCTAAATCCTATCCTTCATAGGGCTCTTGGAGCTTAAAAGGCACTCACATTTGCTGTCTGCTTGGCCCTTTCACATTTATTTTTTTTCTTTTTTGGTTTTTTGAGACATGGTTTCTCTGTATAGCCCTGGCTGTCCTGGAACTCACTCTGTAGACCAGGCTGGCCTCAAACTCAGAAATCCACCTGCCTCTACCTGCCAGAGTGCTGGGATTATAGGCATGTGCCAATGAAAGACCCCTGAATTGGGGAGACCCTCACTCTAGTCTCGGGATAAGGCAACACCCCATAAATTCACAAGAGACCGTCTTGCTGCAACCACATGAGGTTTATTCAGGGGAGACCGGTGCACTGGGCCGAGCTCATAACCCACACAGGGGCAGAGGAGTTTGAACCCGTACAACTGAAGTCAGGGTTTTTTAAAGGGGAAAATCATAAGGCAGGGGGTGGAGGACAAAACGTCATGAGGTAAGGGGTGGAGGGTAAGGAAAATCACAAGGCACAATGGGTGGAGGTTCACAAGGCAAGGGGTGGAGAAGAGGAAGTCAGGCAACAGTTTATGCCTCAAGGAAGGCTGAGATTTTTATCTCAGCTACCCTGGGGACAATGTATAGTTGAACCTTAAGCAGAGTACTGGATGGGTCAAGGATGGGTTCCTGGAAGAGGGTGTGTTACTTTTCTCAAGCCAAAATCAGAAAGATGAGTTACTTTGTGCTGAGCTGAAAGCAGAAAAAAATTACTCTGTGCTAAGCTTGGTTGCTAGGGGTCCAAAAACATTGAGTTAGGCTCTCTTACCACCACCGCCCAGCTCAGCCCTTTCACATTAAAAACAACTTTTCCATTTTCCCCTTGTCCAGAGAGCAAGCAATTCCAAAACCAAAGAACAAGTCCACCAAAGCCAAGATGTCTGAAAGGGCTTGCTTTTTACCTGTTTGTGAAATTGATTGGATTTCATTTTTAGAGCTGCTTGAAGGAACCCTTAAGTCATCCCTTATCTCCCTCTTCTTCTCTCCCTCCCCTTCTTCCTCCCTCCTTCTCCCTCTCCCCTCCTATTCTTCCCTCCCTCCACTTTGATCACGTTGCTGCGTATGTGCACACATAGAGGCCAGAATCAACATCAAGCATCTTCTATCTCTTGATTCTTTCAAGATTTTTGCTTATGTAAATGTGTATGTCTATGCATCTGCCACAGCTGTGAGAGTGACCATGGGGACCAGAGAACATAAGATCCCATGATACTAGAGTTTCAGCCACCTAACATCTAAACTTGGGTCCTCCGAGAGCAGCAACCACATGTTCTTTTTGTTATGTTTTGTCTTGTTTTTCAAGACAGGGTTTCTCTATATAGCCCTGGCTGTCCTGGATCTCACTCACTCTGTAGACCAGGCTGGCCTTGAACACAGAAATCCTGCTGCCTCTGCCTCCCAAGTGCTGGGATTAAAGGCATGTGCCACCACTGCCCAGCACAACCACATGTTCTTAACCACTGAACCAGTCTTTTTCACTTTAGTTGTCCAGATAGGACCTCTTGCCAAAGCTGGAGTTTGCTGTTCAAGCTAGACTAGCCGACCAATAAGCCTTCAGTTCTTCACTTGTCTGCTTTCTCCATCCTAAAGCATAGGGATTATAGATGTGGACCATTATGCCCGACTTCCTACATGGGCTCTGGGGATCAGAATGTAGCCCTTTACCCACTAAGTCATCTCCCCAGCCTCAGATCATCCCTTTCTGGGACAGTCACTTTGCCAGGCTGACACATGTTCCTTCATGTCTAGAGAGTGGATTATTGGTCTCCTCTGCCCAGCTGCATTTCCCATACACAGCAACTACACATTTGTCTGAAAGGCCACCAAATCCAAGTGCCAAGTTTTTGACTGTCGAAAGCCGGCATTGCCAAAGTCGCACCATGAGCTGCTGCCTTCCTAGTCCAGTCTGTTGCTCTCTGCCTTGTTTCTGGTTTTGGTTTAAAAATATTGGCTTCAGTGCAGACTCTATAAGTGGAGGAGAAAAACTGGAAAGTGGTGAGACTTGGGTGACTAGAGGTTACCACAGGAAGTATTGGTGAGTTGGAAAGCAGAGATGACTCCAGAAAGCCTCACAGGTTGCTGAACAAGAACTCATCAGCAAATATGAAGCAGAAAGTTACCTGGCATGGAAAAAGAACCACCTGGCAGGGTTAAATTAGTGTTCAGCCTGAGCTTGGGATAAAGTCTAATCCCATCAGCAAGACCAGAAATCCATAGGACTCATGGTATGCACTGTGGGAGTGTAATCCACAGCATGGTCTATCTCATGAACTGGAAATAATTATCCCCAAGCTGAACTCTGATCCAATCCCACTTAATAATCCTAAAAGGACCATACTAATTACAAATAACTTACATGTGTTTCAGAAGAAACTTCAAACATTTTTTAGGGACACAAAAATGAATCAGATGCATCCTACATACAGGATGATGCTCTGAAAGTTTGTATCTGTCCAAACTCACACTACATCTTTGTCCCCCTAATCAATAAAGAAACAGGGCATTGAAGAAGCTGACCTCACCCTGGTGAGAATCTATGAGTTCAAACGGGTTTAAGGAAGCCCCTTCCCCTTTCTTCATGTGAGATAAAGCAAGGGAATGCTTTCTTTGAGGAGTGAGCTCTCATTAATCAGTCTGCTGATCCTTTAGATTTTCAGGATCCAAAAACAAGAGGAATAAAATAAATCTGCTTATAAACTACCAAGACTAGGGAATGTTTTTAAAGATTTATTTATTTTTATTTATTATATGTAAGTACACTCTAGCTGTCTTCTGACACTACAGGAGAGGGCACCAGATCTCATTATGGATGGTTGTTAGCCACCATGTGGTTGCTGGGATTTGAACTCAGGACCTTCAGAAGAACAGTCAGTACTCTTAACCACTGAGCCATCTCTCCAGCCCAGGGGAATTTTATTATAATATCCCAAACAGACTAAGATGTTCAATAGGGTAAATTTCATGTCTGGCATCTGATTATAAATTAATAGAAGCACACAGAAAAGGCTATTTTAAAAGTAAAACCTGGAGGTCAGTGAAGTGGCACAGTGAGTAGAGGGGCTTGCTGCTCAAGTCTGAGGACCTGAATTTGATTCCCAAAACCTACATAAAGGCAGGGGGAGAGAACAGATACCATTGAATTGTTCTCTGATCCATACCACACATGTGTACCACTGCATACATACATGTCTACACACACAGAAACACACACCATGTACATACACATATATGCCATGTACATACACACACATACCATGTAACATGCATATACCATGCACATACTCACACCATGTACCACTCATACACACACAGAGACACACACCATGTATATACACATATACACCATGTACATACACACACCATGTACCACACATGCACATTGCACGTTGCACACACATCATGCACGTGTGCACACTCAAACACACACAAATAAATGAATAGATTTTAAAAGTAAAGCCTTCACCACTAGAGAAAGGAAAAATCAAGCAGTTAAAACTAACCTAAAACTGCAGTGTGCTAGAGTTATCTATCAGACAAAGCTGAGTGTGGTGAGAGAGACTAAGACAGGAGGATCACCATGAGTTTGAAGCCAGCCTGAAATATACAATAAATTCCAAGCCAACTTATGCTACATATTGAGACCTGTGGTGGTTTGAATAGAAATGAGCCCCATAGATTCATGTGTTTGAATGCTTAATCCATGGAGAGCAATACTATTAGGAGGTGTGGCCTTGTTGGAGGAAGTATGTTGTTGTAGGGGTGGGCCTTGAGGTGTCATATGCTTAAGCCACTCCTAGTGTAGTTTCCCTGCTGCCTACAGATCAAGCTCCTTCTCCTGCACATGTCTGCCTGCACACCCCCATGTCCTGCCATGAACATAACGGACTGAACCTATGAAACTGGAAGCCAGCCCCAATTAAATGTTTTCCTTTATAAGAGTTGCCTTGGTCATGGTGTCTCTTTCTAGCAATAGAAACCCTAAGATAAGACCTTATCTCAAAAAATAAAAGAGAATTAACAGACATGAACTGGTTAGTATGGCTGCATTCCATGTCCTTCCAAAGCAAAGAGGATGCGTGAAAGATTTTTTTTTTAAAAAATCTAAATCAAACTTAGAATGGTAAGACAGAATAGAGTGGGTGAGAACAATATTAAATGAGAAGAATAACAGATTTAACATCGCAGAGTGAACTTCAGTGAGTTTAAGGAGGAGCAACAGAAAATATTCTGAACAACACAGTGGGAAAAAAAGACAGAATCCAGTATTAGGGAAATGGAGGACAGGTAGTTAAATGAGTTTATATAAGTATTATGTGGCTGAGCAGTGTTGGTGCACGCCTTCAATCCCAGCACTTGGGAGGCAGAAGCAGGCAGATTTCTGAGTTCGAGGCCATCCTGGTCTACAGAGTGAGTTCCAGGACAGTCAGGGCTACACAGAGAAACCCTGTCTCAAAAAACCAGGGGAAAAAAAAGTATGTATGTGTGTGTGTGTGCATGTGCACTATATGTACTTATATGTATATGCATATATGTGAGCATATGCATGTATATGTATGAATATATATATACATACTATATGTACTATATATATGAATATATATTATATTCATATGCTGTATGTAATTATGTATATATTTATTTGTATACATATGTGAATATGCATGTATATATAAATATGTATAATTCTGTATATGGATACATATGTATATGTGTTATGTGCATTGTATACGTATGTATGTGTGTGTCTGAGTATGTGGACTTATGTGGATATGATCTGTATATGTATGAATATGTATTATATTTATATATGTATACAATTATGTATATATATTTGTATATATGTATATATGTATATGAATGTGCATGTGTATACATTAATATGGATGTATATGTATATATGTGTTATGTGCATATGTATATTTATGTATATGTGTGTCTCAGTATGTGGATTTGTGTGTATATGATGTGTGTGTGTATATGAAATTGGAATATTCAAAGGAGAACCGGAAAAATATATATATATATGAGGAAATCATACTCAAACTGTCTACAAATGAGATGAAAACCATAAGCCCATATATTAAGTTATTCAAATGAACCCCAAACACATAAAAGCATGAACTTTAAATGGAGAGGCAGAGAGGTAGCTAGTTCAGCAACCAGAAGTCTGGCCAACAAGCCTGACTAGCCAATTTCCATGCCAGAATCCGTGTGGGAAGCAGATGGGCTGGTGCATCTTGATCCCAGCATCCTCTTGAAGGATCAAAAGCTTGAGAGCCAATTAGCTCAGAGCGGGAAGCCAGGCAGCAGTGTAAACCAGAGAGGCCCCACCTCCGCGGGGGTCAAAGGTGAGTGCCAGCACTCAGAAGTTGTCCTCTGGCCTATTCGTGTGTCTGTACAAGCATGCATGTGCATTTGTAATTAATTATTATTTGAAATTTTTTAAATTGATATCAAGTCATACTGCAATCAAGGGATCCCCACGGTGGTGAAAAGAGGATTGCTCTAAGCTCAATCAAAGAAAAATAATGCATGCTGGGTTGAAAGAAACAAAGATAATCCATGACAGCACATTCCTCACTGGTAATAAATACAAGAGAAAAAAATCATTAATCTGAATAGCTCAAGCACTGAGAGAAAACCGTCCACATAGAATCCTGCACCAAGGAAAAACATCTTGCTAAAACAAATGGTCACCAGAGAAGATAAACCTTGAATGCTCCTAAGTAGAAGAAGATAGTGTGGTAAGGACTGCAGCGTTCAAGAAAGACAAAGCATGGGGCCTCTTAGACAGAGGGGGTTAAGGAGATGGAGATGCTAACAGAAAGGCTGTCTGAGGGTTTCTTTTTGAGATGATGAAAACGAGAGAGTTCAGCCAGTAAAAATGCTCCCTGAGCAAGCCTGAAGACCTGAGTTTAATTCCCAGAGCCTAAGTAAAGGTGGAAGGAAAGAACAACTCAACAAAGTAATCCTCTAGCCTCCATACAAGCCATGGCATGTGCACCGTGCACCCACCCACACATTACACATGTGCATGCACACACACAAATAAATAATATTAATAATAATAATAATATTTTAATGTTCTAAAATTAGCTAGAACGATGGTTGTACTAAATAAACTAAAACCAAATTAATTGTACGCTTCAAAGAAGTGAAGTTATATAATACATGAATTATATCTCAATATGCATTTTTTCTAATTTAAGAAGTAAAGGGAAACCAAAAACAAAACAACAACAACAACAACAACAACAAAGCCAGGTGTGGTGGTGCATGCCTGTAATCCCAGCAGTTGGGAGGCAGAGGCAGGCAGATTTCTGAGTTCGAGGCCAGCCTGGACTACAGAGTGAGCTCCAGGACAGCCAGGACTACATGGAGAAACCCTGTCTCGAAAAACAAAACAAAACAAAAAAAACAAAACAAAACAAAACAAAACAAAACAAAACAAAAAGATAAAAAAGAAAAAAAACAAAACAAAACAAAAAAAACAAGAAGTAAAGGGCCTGCAAGACGGCTCAGCAGGGAAAGTCACTTGCTTGCCAAGCCTGAGTTTGATCCTGAGTAGAAGAAGAGAACAGAGTGCAGGAAGTTATCCTCCGACCTCCAAATGCACACCAAGACATGCATAACCACACATGTATACACACATGCAAGTAAATAAACACACTCAAAATTTTTAAAGAAATAAAAACACACTTAGAGATACTAAAAATAATCACCAGCATTCCTCCAGACAAAAATAAAAAGTTGTTAGGTGGAAGTATATATCTACAAGAAAGCATTTAAAACATTAGATAACTGCTTATATTAAAATGATCCATACGTTTATTAGATTATATACTTTACAGGAATCATGTCTCAACGATAACAAAAATTGGGTTTTTTTTTTTAGATTTATCTATTTACTGTCTGTGTGGGTTGGAGGGTGTGCATCTAGGTACACACATGCCAACACTTGCAAGTACACATCAAAGGAACACTTGTAGGAACTGCTTCGCTCTTTAATACACACAGGTCCCAGGGATAAAACTCAGGCTATCAGACTTGGCTGCAAGCACCTTTGCCTCCCGACCCATCTGGCTGGCCACACATATAATTTTATAACCAAAAAGTATTAACCTACTCTTCAGAAGAAGAGTTGGATTCCCAGAACCCACAGGGCAACTCACAACCATCTGTAAAGTCAGTCCCAGAAGATGTGTCTCCCTCTTCTGGTCTCCTTAGGAACTGCAAGCAGTAGTGCTCCTGTACACATTACAAAATACCTACCCAATAAAATAGGTAAATAAATCACTTTTAGCTGGGCAGTGGTGGCACACGACTTTAATCCCAGCATTTGGGAGGCAGAGGCAGGTGGATTTCTGAGGTCAGGGCCAGCCTGGTCTACAGAGTGAGTTCCAGGACAGCCAGGGCTACACGGAGAAACCCTGTTTTGAAAAAACCAAACTAAATTAAAATAAAATAAAAATCACTTTTAAACTTTAAATCGAATACTAATAAACCCAAAGAAATGTCTAAAGTCATTGAAGAGCTGGGCTATAGCTCAATGGTACAGCCCTGCCCTAGTGAGCCAGTGGCTCTGGGTTCACTCTCTAGTACCACCTAAAATAGCACATGTTGTAAAAGAATATATCAAATACTTAGGCCTGGGAATGTGGTTCAGTTAGTAGAGTACTTTCTCAACATGCAAAAAGCCCTGGGTTAGTTCCCCAAAGAATAAATAAGAATAAATAAGAATGACCCCTAGACTCATACATTGCACTACTTGGTCCCTGGTTGGCTGAACTGTTTGGGAATGGTTAGGAGGTGTGGCCTAGTTGGAGGAGGTATGTCATAGGAGTGGGTCTTAAGGTCTCAAAAGCCCACACCATCCCCAATTAGCTCTCCGCCTTGCGCTTGCAGGTAAGAATGTAAGCACTAAGCTCCAGCTCCAGCACCATGCCTGCCTGCCTGCCGCCACGCTCCTACCTTGATGGGTATCAACTTACTTTCTGAAACTCAAGTCCCAGTGCACACTTCTATACATTTCCTTAT
This sequence comes from Apodemus agrarius, assembly GCA_964023405.1. Lineage (NCBI taxonomy): Eukaryota > Metazoa > Chordata > Mammalia > Rodentia > Muridae > Apodemus > Apodemus agrarius. The sequence continues at coordinate 34,324,435 of OZ030024.1, forward strand.
AAACACGGTGTTTTAGAACAACAGAAAAGTAACTGAGCACTACCTAGAACATAGTGTGGAGGCACATGCCTGAAACATCAGCACTTGGAAGGTAAAGGAAGATCAAAAATTCAAGGTTATCCTCAGGTACATAGTGAATTCCCGCCAGTCTGTGATATGGGAGACTCAGTCAGGAGGAGGGAGTGAGAGAGGAAAGCTCATGTCAGGTGGTAAACTACTGTTTTAGGTATGCAGGCAAAATAGAGAAGGTAAATTTGTCTTTTCTTTCTTTCTTCTTTCTTTCTTTCTTTCTTTCTTTCTTTCTTTCTTTTCTTATTTATTGGTTTTTTCGAGACAGGGTTTCTTTGTAGCCCTGACTGTCCTGGAACTCACTCTGTAGACCTGGCTGGCCTCAAACTCAGAGATCCACCTGCCTCTGCGTCCTAGAGTGCTGGGATTACAGGTGTGCGACACCACTGCCAGGCTAAATTTTTCTTTCCCTGTTAAGATATCACTTGAAAAGCTTAACAAGGGGCTGAGGGTATAGCTCAGAGGTTAGAGCATTTTGGTTCAATCCCCAGCAATGAAAATAAAACTTAAAAACTTGGGGTTGAGCTGGGCGGTGGTGGCGCATGCCTGTAATTCCAGCACTTGGGAGGCAGAGGCAGGTGGATCTCTGAGTTCAAGGCCAGCCTGGTCTACAAAGTGAGTTCCAGGACAGCCAGAGCTAGACAGAGAAACCCTGTCTCGAAGAAAACAAACAAACAAACTTGGGGCTGGAGAGATGGCTCGGAGGTTAAGAGCACTGACTGCTCTTCCGAAAGTCCTGCGTTCAAATTCCAGCAACCATATGGTGGCTCACAACCATCTGTAACGAGATCTGACTCCCCTTTTCTGAAGTGTCTGAAGACAGCTACAGTATACTTACATATAATAATAAATAAATCTTTGTGGCAGAGGTCCTGAGTTCAATTCCCAGCAACCACATGAAAGCTCACAACCAACTGTTTAGCTACAGTGTACTCATATACATTAAATAAATAAATAAATAAATCTCTTTAAAAAAAAAACCTTAAAAACCTAACAATATGAGAATGTATTCCAATACACACATGGTACATGTACATAAACGCAGGCAAAATACACATACACAAAAACTAAATAAGTCTAAAATAATATTGTCAACCCAAGAAAATGTATTCCTAGAACCCACATAGTAAAGGAGAGAATCAACTCCTATAAGCTTTCCTCTGCCACACATGCACCATAGCATATGCACAAACACACACCCTAAATTTAAACATATGTATGTATGTTTGTATTCAAAAAGGAATTTGAGACAGGATCTATGTAGTCTTGGCTCCCCTGGAACTCTGCATAGATGAGGCTGGCCTCAAACTCACAGATATCCTTGAGCTTCTGCCTCTTCCAGTGCTGGGATTAAAGGTGTGCACCACCATACCTAGCCAGTAATTTAAATATTTTTAGTAATGTTGGTTTAGGGATAGGGATGTAAGAATGTTTATGGGATACACGACAGGCCATGTGTTCAATTTCCAGCATCATAAAAATTAATGGAGAGGGCTGGAGAGATGGCTTAGTGGTTAAGAGCACTGAGTGCTCTTCCTAAGGTCCTGAGTTCAATTCCCAATCACCACATGGTGGCTCACAACCACCTGTAATGAGATATGATGCCCTCTTCTGGAGTGTCTGAAAACAGCTACAGTGTACTTACATATAATAAATAAATAAATCCTAAAAAAAAAAACTTAATCGGGAAAAATCAACAGTCTCTTGACTGTAGCTTCCGTTCTCTAAGAGTTGAAGGTGACTGGAATGAGAGTGGAGCTGAACACTGAGCATGCTCTGTAGTGCACTGTACTTGAATGCAAATAGAATATGTGGAGAATAAGCAAACACGAATCAGACAGAAAAGATCTGTGAACACTGAGCAAGTGAGTGACCTCTCTTCTGAGGCTCAAATTGTCTAAGGATGAAAGAGAGCAAATGTCTCAGGTCTTCAGAGCCATGCATCACTACTCAAGGGTGTCTCTCTCTCCTTAAGTGACCCAGAAGTCCCTCCACTCAGAATGTCTGCCCCATCTTCCCCATCTCACCCTACACAGAGACACAGCTTCCACTGTTTTCTGTTCTTTCTTGGGTCTGCACACACATCTGAGATACTGTTAAAGTTACCACTTCTCTGCTTTCTTACCAATTCACATTGATCCAGTCACCCAATCCTAGCATTTAAAAAAGAAAATATGGGGCTGGAGGGATGGTTCATTGTTTAAGAGCACTGTCTGCTCTTCCAGTGGACCTTGGTTCAATTCCCAGCACCCATATGGAGGCTCACAACTGTCTGTGACCCCAGTCCCAGTGGATCTGACACCACCCCACCTTTTGACCTCCAAGGGCACTAGGCATGCATGTGATTCAAGATATGCCCATGGAAAAAACACACATAATAAAATTTTAGATGTTTAATAGAATATTATAGGAAAAATAAATATCACAAGATCTCACTTAAATGTGAAGTATAAAATAGTAAAATTCACTAGCAGATAGCAGATCAGCAATGGCCAAAGGCCTACATAGATGAAGCTTTCTACCTGAAGAAACAAACAACATCCAGAAGCAAAACTCTTTAGATATAGTTGCAAATATTTTAGGGGACAAGAAGGGGACCCCATAACAGAAGAGAGAAGCACCCCAGGAAATCTTTTTTCTCTTCACTGAAGGAGACAGTCAGTACATCCAAATGGCCATCATAACCTCTTGAAAAAGGAAGAACCGGGGCTAGAGAGATGGCTCAGAGGTTAAGAGCACCACCTGCTCTTCCAAACGTCCTGAGTTCAAATCCCAGCAACCACATGGTGGCTCACAACCATCCATAATGAGATCTGTCGCCCTCTTCTGGTGTGTCTGAAGACAGCAATGACATACTCATATACATAAAATAAATAAATCTTTAAAAAAAAGAAAAAGAAAAAGGAAGAACCAAAGACTTAACAACTTTGAAAGGATTTGTATGTAAGACAGTGTGTGTGTAAAAGTCAATGCTATAAAGCTCAACTGTCAGATGCCATGGAGGAAGAGCCTCAGTGGACATGTGAGCTCCCTAAGACTGCCCACCCGCCTTGCCCAGCTGCAGTGGGTACGCCCTGATGAGGCAAGGCCCCAGAGATTCCACCACGCGATGCTTGCTGCTGCTGTGCTTTCTCACGTGTGTGTCATTGCCATACCCCTCATTGATTTTGGCATGGTGTGAGTGGACACCGGGAGACCCTCCACAGTCTATAACCTGGTGTGATTACTTCCTGGGCAATAGCCCATAGGGCAAATTTGGTGCAGATCGACATGAAGATGAACTTTCATGAATCAATGTTGCTTAGATAAATTGATGACTTTATAGAATTCCTGATTTGTTTCAAATAATTTTAGGAAGAAAATTTAAGGAGATGGTTTGGGTTGTTTTGTTAGAAAGATGTGATCAAGTTTGAATGAAGAACAGGATATGCCCCCTTCTCCTAAAATAGTAAATAAAGGCTGCATTATAAGGAATACAGTGAGCTTCCATAAATTGCACTAAGAAGAGAAATAGGCTTGGGACAGATTTGTGATCAAGGCAAAACATTCATTCTAGGTCAGGTCCAAGGATGAAACCATAGGAGTGTACTGTGATAAAGAGAGGCCATGTGAAACTGTGCCTTTGAACTTATAATGAGCTTATAGAATGGAACACTGCTTCTGACTTCATATCGGTATCCTTCTGTAACTCCCCTTTTAGGTAACATTTTACTTATGAGAAAATTTTATAAAAGATTTGTGTCTTAGAAGGTATAAAAGGGCCAAAAAAAGAAAAAGTGTGGGGCTGCAGAAATGGCTCAGAGGTTAAGAGCACTGACTGCTCTTCCAGAGGTTCTGAGTTCAAACCCCAGCAACCACATGGTGGCTCACAACCATCCGTAATGAGATCTGACACCCTCTTCTGGAGTGTCCGAAGACAGCTACAGTGTACTTACTTATAATAAATAAATCTTAAAAAAGAAAAAAGAAAAAGTGTGACTGTTGGGGCTTGGCTCCATCCACCAAATGTGTGTTTTTGTGTATGTGAATGTGTATGTGTATATGTAATGTATATGTATATGATGTATGTTTCTGCCTGTCCAAATGTATGTACATACATACATATGTGTATGTAGATAAGTATGCATGTACACTTGTGAATCTGATGAAATTGCTGGTCTGTTGCAACCACCAGTGTGTGTGTGTGTGTGTGTGTGTGTGTGTGTGTGAGAGAGAGAGAGAGAGAGAGAGAGAGAGAGAGAGAGAGAGAGCATGCACGTACACAGACTCCTGACCTTTCCTTTTTTTCTTTCTTTCTTTTCATTTTTCTGTGAAATTGCCAAAAGGCATCAGCTTTGGGCCCTAGAATAGCAAGAAAGAGTTAAATTCCTAAAAGCCATCAGCTTTTGGTCCCAGAAGAGTGAGAGTTAAATTTCCGGAAGAGTAAGGCCAGAAGTCATCAGCCTCCGGTCTTCCTCTGAAGCTGTGTCCCACTTCAGTACCTGACCCTGTCAGGGATGTCCCATGCCAATCCCTGAAGCACTAAATGAGTTCTATTCTTATGTTTCAGAAGAAAAAAAAGTTCTAATATAAAAGAAAGAAACTATATAGAAAGTAGGAGACCTGGCTAAATGCAAAAGAAACGCTTTATAAAGAGACTCTAACAGGCCCAGGCCCCTTCTGCAGGCAGGCAGGACATGTTCCTTCTGCCTCTGCTACCCTCTGAGCCACCCTCTGCCTCCCTGCTATGTCACCCTTCCTTGATCCTTTTAAGAAATAAACCCCTGCTCTGGTGACATAACTGTTGTTCCTTCTCCATTCCCACTGGAAAGCTCATTGGTGTCCATTTTGGCTTTCTGCTGTGCGTAGACACCAATGTTCTTGCTGTCAGGCAGCTGCAAGTACAGGTTCTTCAGCAAGGACACGCTCAAGTTGTTGAAGTGCAACTCGAGGGTGGCCTCGGCAGACATCGACTTGGGAAACCAGTTCCTGCTACTGGGGAAAGGTAGGAAGGCTACATACTTAAGCTTCTCATCCTCAGCTGCGGACAGGCAGTTGCTGATGTCTCCTCAAGTTGTTCTTCACATTTGTGGAAAGCCCATTGGGAGATGAGACAGTGGATGACAAATTTGGCTGTGAGTCATCTGGTCTGGCAGATGGGCATTTCAGAAATTTTCCAAGGGCCTTGGGATTTGCGAAGTTCCTTCACTGTTTCCAAGAACTCTTTACCACCAGCCTTGGAAAAGGCTTCACCTATCTCTTCTTTGCAGTTGATTTTGGCTGTGGTTGGGTGGACAACACTCTCAGCCATCATGGAGCTAATATGGCTGATGTTGCTTTGGGTCAGAGATAGTGTCTGCCGCAAGAGGAGGCTCTTTGAAGACAGGTAAAGTCATCTCCCAGCCCCGTCTTCTGGGGTGGAATCTGATGTTTGTTCTTTATCGCTGTGAGTTGGCTTGGACATCTTAGACATCTGTTGCTTGGTGGCCTTGGATTTCTTACTCTCCTTCTCATCTTCTTTTCCCTGGGGACTGCAGAAAGGATCATGTCTGACTTGTCTTTGGTCCCTCACTTTTTGGCCAGCAGGATGTCATAGGGGATATCAGACCTTCTTGTGGTCCCCAGCAGGGCTAGATGACTATGTGCACATTCTCTCATGGGCTGGAGGGGGGCGGTCACGAACCCCTACCTGAGTTAGCAGAGGCTGGTCTTGAACTCAACTAGGCATTCATATAGAGATTCATATAGAGAACTCAATTAGGATTTCATATAGAGAGCTTCCATGAGCTGACATGTGTTAGGTATGTGGCCTACTCACTGACTCAGATGTGCTCACTACATTTTAGCTTTGGGTTTTAGCTAGCTGTATTCGTGGAACAATCCTCAGAGGTCACCATTAAGGCCCTCCTCCACATAAGTGCACGCTGATCACCCATTAAGTGCATTTCCTGTCTCTTGAGTCCAGGCTGGCATTGTGATTCTCCTTGTCAATCAAGTGGAGCAGAGGTGACTGCCCTCTCCTTTGAGAATCGTGCCAATTCCCACTTGCTCCCTGGGAAAGCTGTTTACCTCTCTGGAAGGAAAATTAGACTTAGCTGCGATGAGAGCAGCCACTCCTGGCTGCACCATGAGACACCATCTCCAAGATCTAAAGAGAAGCTACCTGAGGTAGGTAAGACCAAAAACCTCAGCACTTGGGAGGTGTGGGAAGTAGTTCAAAACCAGCCTCGGCTACATAGTGAGTTCCAGGCTACCCTCCCAAATGTGAGACCTTGTTTGAAGAAGAAGAAGAAGAAGAAGAAGAAGAAGAGGAGGAGGAGGAGGAGGAGGAGGAGGAGGAGGAGGAGGAGGAGGAGGAGGAGGAAAAGAAAAAGGAGACCAAGTCATGCTTTAAAAAAAGAAAAAGAAAAATCACCAAGGTAGCCAGAAACGCTGAGGCTGGTCTTGAAGAGAAATGAAGGGGGTATGGATGAGGGAGGAGGGCAGGGGCGGACTGGGAGGGAAGGAGGGAGAAATGTAAAACAGGTCAGGATGTAAAATATAATAAAATTATGTTTTTAAACTAAGGAGAAAGAAAGATACTTAGACTCCCGTTGAGGGTTGAGTACAAAGTGTTGTCCCCAAGCTCATGTGTTTGAACCCTTGGTCCCCAGATGGTAGAACTGCTCTAGAGAGTCAAGGCACTGGTTGGCGGAGGCGGGTTCCTGGGAGCAGGCTTTTGAGGGCTCTATTCCAGCCTGAGCGTCAGTCACCCAGCTGCCAATCCTCCTTCGTCGTACCATGAAGCTAGACAAACCCTCCCTGCTTGCATGGCTCCTGCAGGAATTTTTGTCTCTGCAACAAAGAAAGCACCCAAAATGCTACTGAAGAGATGAGACAGGATCAAAGAGATAGCCACATGGAGACATGCTGAGGTATGCGACAGAAGCCACGTCAATCTTTCAGTTGAATACAAGTGCAGCTGCTTCCGAGAGCACAGCACCTGAGCTGGGCGTGGAGCTGAGAGTACTTAAGTGGCATTCAGGAGACCCTGTGCTCCATCTCCAGCATCACAGATGCTGCATAATACACCTATAATCCCAGCAATCAGGAAATGGGGGCGGAAGGACCAGAAGTTCAAAGCCATCCTCAGCCACCTAGCAAGTTCAGGCCCAGCCTCAAGTACATGGAGCACTCCAAAAAAAAAAAAAGAAAGAAAGAAAGAAAGAAAGAAAGAAAGAAAGAAAGAAAAAAGAAAAAGAAAAAGAAAAAGAAAAAGAAAAAGAAAAAGAAAAAGAAAAAGAAAAAGAAAAAGAAAAAGAAAGAGCTGGGTGGTGGTGGCGCACGCCTTTAATCCCAGCACTTGGGAGGCAGAGGTAGGTGGATTCCTGAGTTCCAGGCCAGCCTGGTCTACAGAGTGAGTTGCAGGACAGCCAGAAACCCTGTCTTAAAAAAAAGAAAAAAAGAAAAAAGAAGAAAAAAAAGAGAGATATCATGTAAGAAAACCAGAAGAGCTTCTCAACTAAGCCCACAGTCAGCCCATGAAGTCATTGATTGTTATCTAGATAACTGAATATCTACTTCTTTTCAATAAAATTCCTCTCTCTCCCTCTCCCTCTCCTCCCTCTCTCTCTCTCTCCTCTCCTCCCTCCCCTCAGAATAACTGACAGAACAAGTGGAGAAAAACTCATCAATACCATGGGACAACTGAGTAAGCACTGATTAACTTAACCTAATACAACGCGCAAGCCAACAACAGCCTATGATGTTTGCAAAAGCACACAGAATGGGAACCAAAGCGAAGTTCTCAGCAATATGAGTTATCTCAAATCTCAGTTATATGAAAAGGATGTACTCATACAGCTCTATGACCTTAAAGAAATTAAAGTAGAAATCAACAATAAAAGAATGAAGAGGGGGCCTTGATGGAATGAGCGTGGCTTTTTGTCAGGGTGGGTATGGCCTTTGTAGAATGAGCGTGGCTTTGTCGCGGTGGGCGTGGCCTTGGGAGTGGCTTTGTTGGGTGGGTGTGGTCTGGTGGGCGGGCGTGGCTTTGTTGTGGTGGGTGTGGCCTTGTCTGAAAAAAGTCTTTCACAGCAGGTGGGCTTTGAGGTTTCAAACTCTCAAGCCAGGCCTTGAAGAGAGAAATCTCTTCTTGCTGCCTGTATTAGTCTGGGTTCTCTAGAGTTACAGAATGTATAGGCAGTCTCTATGTAGTTAGGGAATTTGTTGATGACTTAACAGTCTGTAGTCCAACTCCCCAACAATAGTCAGTAGCAGCTGTGAATGGAAGTCCAATGATCTTGCAGTTGCTCAGTCCCACGAGGCAAGCCGGCAAGGAAGAATCAGTCTTCCTTCTTTCAATGTCCTTATATATATTTCTCCAGTAGAGGGTGTAGCCCAGATTAAAGGTATGTGTCTCCATGCCTTTAATCCCAGATGATCTTGAGCTGGAATCCATAACTATAATCTGGGATTAAAGGTGTATGTCTCCATGCCTTTAATCCCAGATGATCTTGAACTGGAATCCATAGCCACTATGCTTCAAGATCTCCCTGCTAAGTCCAGGTCAGAAACTTATATCTCTGAGCCTTCAGATTAGGATCATAGGTGAGCCTTCCAATTCTAGATTGTAGTTCATTCCAGATATAGTCAAGTTGACAACCAGGAATAGCCACTACACTGCCTGAAGATCCAGATGTTGAACTCTCTCAGCTCCTTCCCCAGAACCATGTCTGCCTGCATGCTGCCACACTTCCCGCCACGATGAAATGATAAGCAAGCTCCAATTAAATGCTTTCCTTCATAAGGAAACTTGCTGTGGTTGTGTCTCTTCAAGATAGAACCTTAACTAAGGTATTTAGATGCAAAATAATGTACATCTAACCAGCCCTGAGGTTGAAAATAAAAATCAGAAAGGAAATCAGAAAGTTTTTTGAGGGGGCAAGATGAAAATGAAAACACAGCACATTTCAATATGAGTGTGCCTGAAGCTACACTGATGGAATCTACACGGTCTCAGACACTGTTCTGTTTCTGTGAAGAGACACCAGCACCATGGCAACTCTTTTTTGTTTTTTTTTTTGTTTTGTTTTGTTTTGTTTTGCTTTATTTTGTTTTGTTTTGTTTTGTTTTGTTTTGTTTTTCGAGACAGGGTTTCTCTGTGTAGCACTGGCTGTCCTGGAACTCACTCTGTTGACCAGGCTGGCCTCGAAATCTGAAATCTACCTGCCTCTGCCTCCCAAGTGGGGGGATCACAGGCATGTGCCACCACTCCCGGCTCCCATGGCAACTCTTATAAAGGACATTTAATTGGGACTGGCTTACAGGGTCAGAGTTCAGTCCATTGTTATCACAGCAAGAAGCATGGCTCTATTTTATCATACATATGTTAGAGGAAAATCTTCAGTTTTATCAGAAAATGTCTCCACTTCGTTTTTCAGTTGTATTCTAATTGTATTTCTATGTCTATCATTGAATCTGAGTATTTTTTCAAAAAAATCTTCAATTTTATAAATTATCTTCAGTTATCCTCAATTTTATCATACATATGTTAGAGGAAAATCCAGTTTTATAGGAAATTCTCTCCACTTTTTCCAACTACATTCTAATTGTATTTGTATGAGTACCATTGTATCTGTGAAAATTGCCACAAACCTCTTCAACTTTTAAAATTTTCCAATGAATTTCCCTTATGTTGTATGAAATATGTTATACGAAATCTTCAGTTTCATCTGAAAATGTCTCCATCTTCTTTTTCAATTATATTCTAATTGTATTTGTATGCCTATCATTTTATCTGAGATTTTTCTAAGAAAATCTTCAATTTTATCAATTATCCTATGTAATCTCAATTTTATCATACATATGTTAGATGAAAATCTTCAGTTCTATCCGAAAATGTCTCCACTTCCTTTTTCAATTATGTGATAATTGTATTTGTAAGCCTATCATTGTATCTGAGTTTTGTTTTTCAAAAAATATCTTCATTTTAAAAAATTGTCTTAGCCTATCATTGATCTGAGATTTTTCTAAGAAAATCTTCAATTTTATCAGTTATCCTATGTAATCCTCAATATTATCACACATGTTAGATGAAAATCTTCAGTTTTATCAGAAAATGTCTCGTCTTCTTGTTTCAACTGTATTCTAATAGTATTTTTAAGCTTATCATTATAGCTGAGGTTTTTTTGCAAAAAATCTGCAATTTTATAAATTATCCTAAGTTTTCCTCAATTTTATCATACATATGTTAGAGGAAAATCTTCAATTTTAAATGAAAATGTCTCCACTTCCCTTTTCAATTACATTCTAACTGTATTTGTATGCATCCCATTGTATCTGTGAAAATTACCACAAAAATCTTCAATTTTTAAATTTTTCCTATGAATTTTCCTTACTTTATCAGAAATGTGTTATATGAAATCTTCAATCTTATCAGAAAATGTCTTCACTTCCTTTCCAATTATGTGATAATTCTATTTGTATGCCTCTCGTTGTATCTGAGTTTTTTCCAAAAAAATCTGCAATTTTATCAGATATCCTATGTAATCCTCAATTCTATCATGCATATTTCAGATTAAAATCTTCAGGTCTATCAAAAAATGTCTCCACTTCCTTTTTCAATTGAATACTAATTATAATTATAAATTATGTTAGGTTATCCTAATTTTTATCAAACATATATTAGATGAAAATCTTCAGTTTTATATCAAAATGTCTCCACATCTGTTTTAATAATATTCTATTTGTATTTTTATGCCTATCATTATATCTGAGATTTGTCCAAATAAATCTTCAATTTTATCTATTTCCCTGTAATCCTCTATTTTATCATACATATGTTAGATGAAAATATTCAGTTTTATCAGAGAAAGTCTCCATTTCATTTTTCAACTGTATTCCAATTGTACTTGTATGCCAATCATTGTATCTGAGTTTTTTTCAAAAATCTTCAATTTTATAAATTATCTTATGATATCCTCAATTTATTATATAGATGTAATATGAAACTCTTCAGTTTTATACAAAAATATCTCCACTTCCTCCTTCAATTATATTCTAAATGTATTTGGATGCCTATCATTGTATCTCAGTATTTTTTCAAAATAATCTTCAATTTTATAAATAATCTTGTTATCCTCAATTTTATCATAAATATGTTAGAGGAAAATCATCAATTTTATAGGAAAATGTTTCCAATTCATTTTTCACTTATATTCTCATTGTATTTTTATGCCTTTCATTGTATCTGAGATTTTATCAAAAAATCTTCAATTTTATCAATTTTCCTATATTATCACCCATTTTATCATACATAAGTTAGATGTAAATCTTCAGAATTAACAGAATATGCCTCCATTTCCTTTTTCAATTGTATTCTATTTGTATTTGTATACCTATCATTGTATTTGAGATTTTTTTCTAAGAAAATCTTCAATTTTATCAGTTATCTTATGTAATGCTCAATATTATCATATGTATGTTAGATGAAAATCTTTAGTTTTATCAGAAAATGTCTCCTCTTACTTTGTCAATTGTATTCTAATTATATTTCTATGCTTATCATTGCATCTGAATTTTTTTCAAAAAAATCTTCAATTTTATAAATTATCTTGTTATCCTGAATTTTTTCATACATATGTTAGAGGAAAATCTTCAGTTTTATAGGAAAATGTCTCCACTTATTTTTTCAATTACATTCTAATTGGATTTGTATGTGTACAATTGTATCTGTGAAAATTACCACAAAAATCTTCAATTTTCAAAATTTTCCTATGAATTTCCCTCATTTTATATGAAATATGTTATACGAAATATTCAGTTTTATCAGAAAATGTCTCCTCTTTTTCAATTATGTGATAATTGTATTTGTATGCCTATCATTGTATCTGAGATTTTTCCAAGAAAATCTTCAATTTTATCAGTTATCCTATATAGTACTCAGTTTTATCATACATGTTAGATGAAAATCTTTAGTTCTATCATAAAATGTGTCCAGTTCCTTTTTCAATTGTATTCTAATTGTATTTGTATGTCTATCATTGTATCTGAGTTTTCTTTTTCAAAAAATCTTCAGTTTTAAAATTATCTTATGTTATCCTCAATTTTATCATACATATGTTAGAGGAAAATCTTCAGTTTTATACAAAAATGGCACCACCTTTTGTTTTAATAATATTCTAATTGTATTTGTATGCCCATCATTGTATCTGAGATTTTTCTATGAAAATCTTCAATTTTATCAGTTATCCTATGTAATCCTCAATTTTATCATACATATATTAGATGAAAATCTTCAGTTTTATCAGATAATGTCTCATCTTCCTTTTTCAAATGTATTCTAATAGTATTTGTAAGTTTATCATTGTATTTGAGGTTTTTTTGCAAAAAAAATATTCAATTTTATAAATTATCCTAAGTTTTCTTCAATTTTTATCACACATATGTTACAGGAAAATCTTCAGTTTTATAGGAAAATGTCTCCACTTCCTTTTTCTATTACATTCTAATAGTATTTGTATACATACCATTGTAATTGTGAAAATTACCACAAAAATCTTCAATTTTTTAATTTTTTTCTATGAATTTCCCTTACTTTAGCAGAAATATGTTCTACGAAATCTTTAGTGTTATCAGAAAATGTCTCCACTTCCTTTTCAATTATGTGATAATTTTATTTGTATGCCTATCATTGTATCTGAGAATTTTCCAAGAAAACCTTCAATTTTATGTTATCCTATGTAATCCTCAATTTTATCATACATATGTTAAATGAAAATCTTCAGGTCTATAAGAAAATGTGTCCAGTTCCTTTTTCAATTGTATTCTAATTGTATTTGTATGCCTATCATTGTATCTGAGTTTTGTTTTTCAAAAAAATCTTGTTTTAAAAATTATCTTAGCCTATCTGAGATTTTTTCTAAGAAAATCTTCAATTTTATCAGTTATCCTATGTAATCCTCAATTTTATCACACATGGTGATAAATTCTTCAGTTTTATCAGAAAACGTCTTCCTTTTGCAATTGTATTCTAATAGTATTTGTAAGCTTATCTTTGTATCTGAGGGTTTTTTTTGCAAAAAATTCTTCAATTTTATAAATTATCCTGTTTTCCTCAATTTTATCATATATATGTTAGAGGAAAATCTTCAGTTTTATAGGAAAACGTCTCCAATTCCTTTTTCAATTACACTGTAATTTATTTCGATGTATACCATTTTATCTGTGAAAATTACCACAAAAATATGCAATTTTTAATTTTTTCCTGTGAATTTCCCTTACTTTTTCAGAAATATGTAATACGAAATCTTCAGTTTTATCGGAAAATGTCTCCACTTCCTTTGCAATTATGTGATAATTCTATTTGTATGCCCACCATTGTATCTGAGTTTTTTCCCAAAATATCTTCAATTTTATCAGATATCCTTTGTAATCCTCAATTTTTTCATGCATATTTCAGATTAAAAATCTGGTTTATCATGAAATGTCTCCACTTCCTTTTTCAATTGAATACTAATTATATTTGTATGGCTATCATTGTATCTGTGTTTTTTCCAAATACATCTTCAATTTTATAATTTTCTTATGTTATCCCCAATTTTATCATACACATGTTAGATGAAAATCTTCAGTTCTTTATGAAAATGTCTCCACTTCCTTTTTTCAATAACTTTCTAATTTTATTTATATGCCTATTATTGTATCTGAGTTTTTTTAAATCAATTTTATAAATTATGTTATGTTATCCTAATTTTTATCATACATATATTAGATGAAAATCTTCAGTTTTTTTTCCTTTTTTTAATTTATTTTTTATTTTTTATTTTTTTTAGTTATTTTTATTTTCTATATTCTATGTTTACATTTCAAAGGCTTTCCCCTTTCCCAGTTCCCACCCACCATAGTTCCCATAGTTCTTCTCCCCCCCCCAACTATTCCCCAATCATTCCCCCTCCCCCCTCGGTTTCTTTACTAAACTGGATGCAATCTTTACATGCCCAGGGTCCTCTCCTTTCTTCTTCTTGGGAATCATTTGACTTGCTATTTGTGTCTTGAGTATTTAGTGCTTCTGGGCTCATTAATATCCACTTATCAGTGATTGCATTTCATGTGCATTCTTTTGTGATTGGGTTAGCTCACTCAGGATGATATTTTCCAGGACTAACCATTTACCTACAAATTGCATGAATTCATTATTTTTAATTGCTGAGTAGTATTCCATTGTATAAATATACCACATTTTCTGTATCCATTCCTCCTTTGAGGGATATTTGGGCTCCTTCCAATTTCTGGCTATTATAAACAAGGCTGCTATAAACATAGTGGAGCATGTGTCTTTATTGCATGTAGGGGAATCCTCTGGGTATATGCCCAGGAGTGGTATGGCAGGGTCCTCTGGAAGTGACATGCCCAATTTTCTGAGGAACCGCCAAACTGATTTCCAGAGTGGTTTTACCATTTTGCAATCCCACCAACAGTGGAGGAGTGTTCCTCTTTCTCCACATCCTCGCCAGCACTTGTTGTCTCTTGAGTTTTTAATCTTAGCCATTCTGACTGGTGTGAGGTGGAATCTCAGGGTTGTTTTGATTTGCATTTCCCTGATGACTAATGATGTTGAACATCTCTTAAGGTGTTTCTCGGCCATCCGAATTTCTTCTGGTGAAAATTCTTTGTTTAGCTCTGTGCCCCATTTTTTGATAGGGTTATTTGGTTCTTTGCGGTCTAACTTCTTGAGTTCTTTGTATATATTGGATATTAGCCCTCTGTCGGATGTGGGGTTGGTAAAGATCTTTTCCCACTTTGTTGGTTGCCGTTTTGTCCTTCGGACAGTGTCCTTTGCTTTGCAGAAACTTTGTAATTTTATGAGGTCCCATTTGTCGATTCTTGATCTTAGTGCTTACACTATTGGTGTTCTGTTCAGGAACTTTTCCCCTGTGCCCAAGTCCTCCAGGGTCTTCCCAAGTTTCTTTTCTAATAGTTTCAGTGTGTCTGGTTTTATGTGGAGGTCCTTGATCCACTTGGAGTTGATCTTAGAGCAAAGAGATAAGAGTGGGTCAATTCGCATTCTTCTGCATGTTGACCTCCAGTTGAACCAGCACCATTTGTTGAAAAGGCTATCTTTATTCCATCGGATGGTTGTGGCTCCTTTATCAAAGATAAAGTGACCATAAGTCTGTGGGTTAATTTCTGAGTCTTCAATCCTGTACCATTGATCTGCTTGCCTGTTGCTATACCAATACCATGCAGTTTTTAACACAATTGCTCTGTAGTACTGCTTGAAGTCAGGGATATTGATTCCCCCAGAAGTCCTTTTATTGTTGAGAATAGTTTTAGCTATCCTGGGTTTTTTGTTGCTCCAGATGAATTTGAGAATTGCTCTTTCTAGATCTATGAAGAATTGAGTTGGGATTTTGATGGGGATTGCATTGAATCTGTATATTGCTTTTGGCAAGATGGCCATTTTTACTATATTGATCCTGCCAATCCAGGAGCAAGAAATATTTTTCCATCTTCTGAGGTCTTCTTCGATTTCTTTCTTCAGGGACTTGAAGTTCCTGTTGTACAGATCTTTCGCTTGTTTGGTTAGAGTTACGCCAAGATACTTTATGTTGTTTGTGGCTATTGTGAAGGGTGTTATTTCCCTAATTTCTTTCTCAGCCTGCTTGTCCTTTGAGTACAAGAAGGCCACTGACTTGCTTGAGTTAATTTTATAACCTGCCACTTTGCTGAAGTTGTTTATCAGCTGTAGAAGTTCTCTGGTGGAGTTTTTTGGGTCGCTTAGGTAAACTATCATATCGTCTGCAAATAATGATAGTTTCACTTCTTCCTTTCCAATTTGTTTCCCTTTGACTTCCTTATGTTGTCTAATTGCTCTTGCTAGAACTTCAAGTACTATATTGAAAAGATATGGAGAGAGAGGGCAGCCTTGTCTAGTCCCTGATTTTAGTGGGAATGCTTCAAGTTTCTCTCCATTTATTTTGATGTTGGCTACTGGTTTGCTGTAGATTGCTTTTACTATGTTTAGGTATGGGCCTTGAATTCCTGCTCTTTCCAAGACTTTTAGCCTGAAAGGATGCTGAATTTTGTCAAATGCTTTTTCAGCATCTAATGAGATGACCATGTGGTTTTTTTCTTTCAGTTTGTTTATGTAGTGGATTACATTGATGGATTTCCGTATATTGAACCATCCCTGCATCCCTGGGATGAAGCCTACTTGATCATGGTGGATGATCGTTTTGATGTGCTCTTGGATTCGGTTAGGAAGAATTTTATTTAGTATTTTTGCATCTATATTCATCAGAGAAATTGGCCTGAAGTTCTCTTTCTTTGTTGGATCTTTTTGTGGTTTAGGTATTAGCGTAATTGTGGCTTCGAAGAATGAGTTGGGCAGTGTCCCTTCTGTCTCTATTTTGTGGAATAGTTTGGAGAGTATTGGTGTTAAGTCTTCTTTGAAGGTCTGGTAGAATTCTGCACTAAAACCATCTGGTCCCATACTTTTTTTTGGTTGGGAGGCTTTCTATAACCCCTTCTATTTCTTTAGGGGTTATGGGACTATTTAGCTGGTCTACTTGATGCTGATTTAATTTTGGTATTTGATATCTGTCTAGGAAATCGTCCATTTCCTCCAGGTTTTCCAGTTGTTTTGAGTATAGACCTTTGTAGTAGGATCTGATGATCTTTTGAATTTCCTCAGTTTCTGTTGTTATGTCTCCCTTTTCATTTCTAATTTTGTTAATTTGTATACTGTCTCTGTGTCCTTTGGTTAGTCTGGCTAAGGGTTTATCTATCTTGTTGATTTTCTCAAAGAACCAGCTCCTGGTCTTGTTGATTCTTTGTATGATTCTCTTTGTTTCTATTTGATTGATTTCAGCCCTGAGTTTGATGATTTCTTGTCTTCTACTCCTCCTGGGTGAATTAACTTGTTTTTCTTCCAGGGCTTTAAGGTGTGCCATTAAGCTGCTAGTGTATGCTCTCTCCAGTTTCAGTAGCCATTCTAATATCAGATAAAATTGACTTTCAACCTAAAATCATCCAAAGAGACTCAGAAGGTCACTTCTTGCTGGCCAAAGGGAAAATCCACCAGGAAGAGCTCTCAATACTGAACATCTATGCGCCAAATGCAATGGCACCCTCCTTCGTAAAAGAAACCTTACTAAAGCTTAAAGCACACATTACACCTAACACAATAATTGTGGGTGACTTCAACACCCCACTCTCCTCAATGGACCGATCAGGAAAGCAGAAACTAAACAGGGACACAGTGAAACTAATTGAAACTCTGGACCAATTGGATTTAACAGATATATATATAGAACATTTCATCCTAAAGCTAAAGAATATACCTTTTTCTCAGCACCGCATGGTACCTTCTCCAAAATAGACCATATAATCGGTCACAAGACAGATGTCAACAAATACAAGAAGATCGAGCTAATCCCATGCCTCTTATCAGATCACCATGGAGTAAGAGTGGTCTTCAATAGCAACAAAAACAACAGAAAGCCCACATACACATGGAAACTGAACAATACTCTACTCAATGACACCTTGGTCAAGGAAGAAATAAAAAAAGAAATCAAAGACTTTTTAGAATTCAATGAAAATGAAGGTACAACCTACCCAAATCTATGGGACACAATGAAAGCAGTGCTAAGAGGAAAACTCATAGCTCTAAGTGCATCCGAAAATCTTCAGTTTTATATCAAAATCTCACTACATCTGTTTTAATTATATTCTATTTGTATATTTATGCCTATCATTGTACCAGAGATTTTTCTAAGAAAGTCTTGAATTTTATCAGTTATCTTATGTAATCCTCAATTTTATCATACATATGTTAGATGAAAATCTTCAGTTTTATCAGAAGATGTCTCCTCTTCCTTAGTCAATTGTATTTGAATTGTAATTCTATGCTGATTATTGCATCTGAGTTTTTATTTTCAAAAAAATCTTCAATTTTATATATTATCTTAAGGTAACTACAATTTTGTAGTATATATATGTTAGAGGAAAATCTTCAGTTTTATAGGAAAATGTCTCAACTTATTTTTTTAATTACATTCTAAATGTATTTGTATGTGTACCATTGTAACTGTGAAAATTACCACAAAAATCTTCAATTTTTAAATTTTTCCTATGAATTTTCCTTACTTTATCAGAAAAATGTTATATGAAATCTTTAGTTTTATCAGAAAATGTTTCCACTTCCTTGCAATTATGTGATAATTCTATTTGTATGCCTATCATTGTATCTGAGGTTTTCAAAAAAAAAACCTTCAATTTTATCAGATATCCTATGTAATCAATTTTATCATGCATATTTTAGATGAAAATCTTCAGTTCTATCATAAAATGTTTCCTCTTTCCTTTTCAATTATATTCTAATTTTATTTGTGTGCCAATCATTGTATCTGATTTTTTTCCAAATAAATCTTCAATTTTATCAATTATCTTAAGTAATCGTCTGTTTTATCATATATATGTTAGACGAAAATCTTCAGTTCTTTACGAAAATGTCTCCTTTTTGTTTTCAGTAATACTCTTTGTTTTTGTATGCCTATTCTTGTATCTGAGTTTTTACTTTGCAAAATATCTTCAATTTATATATTATCTTATATTATCCTCAATTTTATCATACATATATTAGATGAAAATCTTCAGTTTTATAAGAAAATGTCTCTATTTTTTCTATTACATGCTAATTGTGTTTGTAATCCTATCATTGTATCTGTGAAAATTACCACAAAAATCTTCAAATTTTATAGTTTCCTATGAATTTCCAAAATTTTCCCTTTTTTATTTAAAGATTTATTTGTAAGTACATTGTAGCTGTCTTCAGACACTCCAGGAAAGGGCGCCAGATCTCATTACAGATGGTTGTGAGCCACCATGTGGTTGCTGGGATTTGAACTCAGGACCTTCAGAAGAACAGTCAGTGCTCTAAACCACTAAGCCATCTCTCCAGCCCCCAAATTTCCATAATTTTATCAGATATATGTTGTGCAATATTCTTCAAATTTATCAGAAAAATCTCTACTTCCTTTTTCAGCTATAGTATTATTTTATTTGTATGCCTACCATTGTATCTGTGAAAATTACCACAAAATCTTCAAATTTTAACATTTTCACATGAATTTTCCAAAATTTTATCAGAATTGTTATACAAAAATCTTGTTTTATGAGAAAATGTCTCCCCTTCCTTTTCACTTATATTCTAATTGTCTTTCATTGTATCTGAGATTTTATCAAAAAATCTGCAATTTTATCAATTTTCCTGTTATCTATTTTATCATATATAAGTTAGATGTAAACCTTCAGAATTAGCAGAATATGTCTCCACTTCCTTTTTCAATTGTATTCTAAATGTATTTTATGCCTATCATTGTATCTGAGATTTTTCTAAGAAAATCTTCAATTTTATCAGTTATCCTATGTAATACTCAATTTTATCATGCATATTTTAGATGAAAATCTTCAGTTCTAACATAAAATATCTCCACTTCCTTTTTCATTTGCATTCTAATTATATTTGTATGGCTATCATTGTATCTGAGTTTTGTTTTTCAAAAAAATCTTCAGTTTTAAAAATTATCTTAGCCTATCATTGTATCTGAGATTTTTCTAAGAAATTCTTAAATTTTATCAATAATCCTATGTATCCTCAATTTCATCACACATATGTTAGATAAAAATGTTCAGTTTTATCAGAAAATGTCTCATCTTCCTTTTTTAATTGTATTCTAATAGTATTTATAAGCTTGCTATTGTATCTGATTATTTGCAAAAACATCTTTAATTTTATAAATTATCCTAAGTTTTCCTCAATTTTATCACACATATGTTAGAGGAAAATCTTCACTTTTATTGGAAAATGTCTCCACTTCCTCTTTCAATTACACTCTAATTGTATTTGTATGAATCCCATTGTATCTGTGAAAATTACTACAATAATGTTCAATTTTTATTTTTTCCTATGAATTTCCCTTACTTTAGCAGAAATATATTATACGAAATCTTCAGTTTTAACAGAAAATGTCTCCACTTCCTTTTCAATTATGTGATAATTCTAATTGTATGCCTATCATTGTATCTGAGTTTTTTTTTTCAAAAAAAATCTCCAATTTTATCAGATATCCTATGTAATCCTCAATTTTTCCATGCATATTTCAGATTAAAATCTTCAGGTCTATTATAAAATATCTCTTCCTTTTTCAATTGAATATTAATTATGATTGTATGGCTATCATTGTACTTGAGGTTTTTTCCAAAAAAAATCTTCAATTTTATACATTATCTGTTGTTATCCTCAATTTTATCATACATGTTAGATGGAAATCTTCAGTTCTTTATGAAAATGTCTCCACTGACTTTTTCAATTACAATCTAATTGTGTTTATATGCCTGTCATTGTATCTGAGTTTTTAAAAAAATATTCAATTTTATAAATTATGTTATCTTAATTTTATCATGCATATATTAGATAAAAATCTTGTTTTATATCAAAATGTCTCCACGTTTTAATTATATTCTAATTGTATTTTTATGCCTATTATTATATCTAAGATTTATCCAAATAAATTTTCTATTTTATCAATTACCCTAGTAATCCTCTATTTTATCATACATGTTAGATGAAATTTTTCATTTTTATCAGAAAATGTCTCCACTCCATTTTTCAATATTATTCTAATTGTATATCTATGCTTATTATTGCATCTGAGCTTTTTTTAAAAAAAATCTTCAATTTTAAAAATTATCTTATGTTATCCAAAAATTTATCATACATAGGTTAGATGAAAATCTTCAGTTTTATGCAAAAATGTCTCCAACTCCTTTTTTAATTATATTGTAATTGTATTTGTTTGCCTATCATTGTATCTGAGATTTTTCTAAGAAAATCTTTAATTTTATCAGTTATCCTATGTTATCCTCACTTTTATCACACATATGTAAGAAGAAAATCTTCAGTTTTTTCAGAAAATGTCTCGTCTTCCTTTTTCAATTGTATTCAAATAGTATTTGTAAGCTTATCATAGTATCTGAGTTTTTTTGCAAAAAGTCTTCAATTTTATAAATTATCCTGTCTCCTCAAATTTATCACACATATGTTAGAGGAAAACTTCAGTTTTATAGGAAAATGGCTCAACTTCCTTTTTCTATTACATTCTTTTGTATGCATACCATTGTATCTATGAAAATTACCACAAAAATCTTCAATTTTTAAATTTTCCTATGAATTTCCCTTACTTCACCAGAAATATATTATATGAAATCTTTCGTTTGATCAGAAAATGTCTCCACTTCCTTTTCAATTATGTGATAATTCTATTTGTATGCCTATCATTGTATATGAGCTTTTTCCAAAAAAAACCTTCAATTTTATTAGATATCCTATGCAATTCTCAATTTTATCATGCATATTTTAGATGAAAATCTTCAGTTCGATCATAAAATGTCTCCACTTCCTTTTTCATTAAATTCTAATTATATTTTTATAGCTATCATTATATTTGAGTTTTTTTTAAATCTTCAATTTTATAAATTATCTTATGTTATCCTCAATTTTATCATTCATATGTTAGATGAAAATCTTCAGTTTCATACAAAAATGTCTCCACCTCCTTTTTCAATTATATTTGTATGCCTATCATTGTATCTGAGATTTTTCTATGAATATATTCAGTATTATAAGTTATCCTATGTAATCCTCAATTTTATCATACATATGTTAGATGAAAGTCTTCAGTTTTATCAGAAAATATCTCTTCTTTTTTCAATTGTATTCTAATAGTATTTGTAAGCTTATCATTGTGTCTGAGGTTTTTTTTTTCAAAGTAATCTTCAATCATAAAAATTATCCTAAGTTTTCCTCAATTTTATCACACATATGTTAGAGGAACATTTTCAGTTTTATAGGAAAATGTCTCTACTTCCTTTTTTTGATTAAATTCTAATTGTATTTGTATGCATAGCACTGTATCTCTTGAAAATTACCACAAAAATCTTCAATTTTTAAATTTTCCTATGAATTTCCCTTACTTCATCAGAAATGTATTATACAAAATCTTTAGTTTGATCAGAAAACGTCTCCATTTCCTTTTCAATTATGTGATAATTCTATTTGTATGTCTATCATTGTATCTGAGTTTTTTTCCAAAAAATCTTCAATTTTATGAGATATCCATGTAATCCTCAATTTTATCATGCATATTTTAGATGAAAATCTTCAGTTCGATCATAAAATGTCTCCACTTCCTTTTTCATTAGAATTCTAATTATATTTTTATGGCTATCATTGTATTTCAGTTTTTGTTGTTGTTGTTGTTGTTGTTGTTGTTGTTGTTTTGGTTTTTTTTTTTTTTTTGAGACAGGGTTTCTCCATGTAGCCGTGTAGTCCTGGCTGTCCTGGAACTCACTCTGTAGACCAGGCTGGCCTCGAACTCAGAAATCCGCCTGCCTCTGCCTCCCAAGTGCTGGGATTACAGGCGTGTGCCATCACCGCCCGGCTTTGTATTTGAGTTTTTTTAAATGTTCAATTTTATAAATTATCTTATGTTATCCTCAATTTTATCATTCATATGTTAGATGAAAACCTTCAGATTTATACAAAAATGTCTCCACCTTCTTTTTCAATTATATTCTAATTGTATTTGTATGCCTATCATTATATCTGAGATTTTTCTTTTTTTTCCCATTTTTTATTGAATATATACTATATTTACATTTCATTTACCCTTTTCTGGTTCCCTGCCCCCCAAAGGTCCCACATGCCCTTTTCCCTCCCCGTGTACCCCCATCTAACCCTTCATACTTCCCTGGTCTTGTATTCCCCTACACTGATCCTTTGAGCCTTTCCAGAACCAGGGTCCACTCTTTCCTTCTTTTTGAACATCATTTGGTATGTGGATTGTGTCTTTGGTGTCCCACGATTCTAGGATAATATCCACTTATCAGTGAGTGCATACCATGGGTATTCTTTTGAGACTTGGTTACCTCACTTAGTATAATGTTCTCCAGCTCCATCCATTTCTCTAAGAATTTCATGAATTCATTATTTCTAATGGCTGAATAGTACTCCATTGTGTATATATACCACATTTTTTGGATCCATTCTTCCATTGAGGGACATCTGGGTTCTTTCCAGCTTCTGGCTATTATAAATAAGGCTGCTATGAATGTAGTGGAGCATGTATCCTTATTGCATGATGGGGAATCTTCTGCATATATTCCCAGGAGTGGTGTGGCCGGGTCCTCCGGAAGTGTGATGCCCAGTTTTCTGAGGAACCACCAGACTGATTTCCAGAGTGGTTGTACCAGCTTGCAGTCCCACCAGCAGTTGAGAAGTGTTCCGCTTTCTCCTCATCCTCGCCAACACCTGCTGTTTCCTGAGCTTTCAATCTTAGCCATTCTGACAGGTGTGAGGTGAAATTTCCGGGTTGTTTTGATTTGCATTTCTCTAATGACTAATGATGTTGAACATTTTTATGGTGTTTCTCATCCATCCAAATTTCTTTAGGTGAAAAGTCTTTGTTCAGCTCTGTACTCCATTTTTTGATAGGGTTATTTGGTTTTCTGGGGTCTAACTTCTTGAGTTCTTTGTATACATTGGATATTAGCTCTCTGTCAGATGTAGGATTGGTGAAGATCTTTTCCCAATTTGTTGGTTGCCATTTTGTCCTTTTGACAGTGTCTTATGCCTTACAGAAACATTGTAATTTTATGAGGTCCCATTTGTCTATTCTTGCTCTTAGAACATAAGCAATTGGTGTTCTGTTCAGGAACTTTCCCCCTGAGCCAGTGTCCTCAAGGGTCTTCCCCAGTTTCTTTTCTATTAATTTTAGTGTGTCTGGTTTTATGTGGAGGTTCTTGATCCACTTGGAGGTGAGCTTAGTACAAGGAGATAAGAGTGGATCAATTCACATTCTTCTGCATGTTGACCTCCAGTTGAGCCAGCACCATTTGTTGAAAAGGCTTTTTTGGCTGGATGTTTTCAGCTCTTTTGTCGAAGATCAATTGGCCATAGATGTGTAGGTTCAATTCTGGGTCTTCAATCCTATTCCATTGATCCACTTCCCTGTCACTGTACCAATACCATGCAGTTTTTAACACTACTGCTGTGTAGTATTGCTTGAGGTCCGGGATACTGATTCCCTCAGAAGTTCTTTTACTGTTGATGATAGTTTTAGCTATCCAGGGTTTTTTTTTTTTTTTGTTATTCCAGATGAATTTGAGAATTGCTCTTTCTAACTCTATGAAGAACTGAGTTGGGATTTTGATGGGAATTGCATTGAATCTGTATACTGCTTTTGGCAAGATTGCCATTTTAACTATATTAATCCTGTCAACACATGAGCATGGTAGATTTTTCCATTTTCTGAGGTCTTTTTCCATTTCCTTCTTCAGAGACCTGAAGTTTTTGTCATACAAATCTTTCACTTGTTTGGTTAGAGTCACACCAAGGTACTTTATATTGTTTGTGGATATTGTGAAGGGTGTCATTTCCCTAATTTCTTTCTCAGCCTGTTTATCTGTTGAGTATAAGAAGGTTACTGATTTGCTTGAGTTGATTTTATAACCAGCCACTTTGCTGAAGTTGTTTATCAGCTGTAGGAGTTCTCTGGTGGAGTTTTTTGGGTCACTTAAGTATACAATTATATCATCTGCGAATAGTGATAGTTTGACTTCTTCCTTTTCAATTTGTATCCCTTTGACTTTCTTATGTTTTCGAATTGCTCTAGCTAGTACCTCAAGTACTATATATTGAAAAGATATGGTGAGAGGGGGCAGTCTTGTCTACTCCCTGATTTTAGTGGGATTGCTTCAAATTTCTCTCCATTTACTTTAATGTTGGCTACTGGTCTGCTGTAAATTGCTTTTACTATGTTTAGGTATGGGTCTTGAAATCCTGTTCTTTCCAAGACTTTTAGCATGAAAGGATGCTGAATTTTGTCAAATGCTTTTTCAGCATCCAATGAGATGACCATGTGTTTTTTTTCTTTGAGTTTGTTTATGTAGTAGATTATGTTGATGGATTTCCATATATTGAACCATCCCTGCATCCCTGGGATGAAGCCAACTTGATCATGGTGAATGATCATTTTGATTTGTTCAGTTGGCAAGAATTTTATTGAGTATTTTTTCATCGATGTTCATAAGGGAGATTGGTCTGAAGTTCTAAGAATATCTTCAATGTTATCAGTTATCCTATGCAATCCACAATTTTATCATACATATTTTAGAGGAAAAATTTCTGTTTTATCAGAAAATGTCTCCTCTTCCTTTTTTAATTGTATTCTTACTGTATTTCTATGTTCATCATTGCATCTGAGTATTTTTTTTCAAAAAAATCTTCAATATTATAAATTATCTTAAGTTATCCTCAATTTTATCATGCATATGTTAGAGGAAAATCTTCAGTTTTATACAAAAATGCCTCCACCCCCTTTTTCAATTATATTCTAATTGTATTTGTATGCTTATCATTGTAACTGACATTTTTCTATGAATATATTCAGTATTATCAGTTATCCGATATAATCCTCAATTTTATCATACATATTTTAGATTAAAGTCTTCAGTTTTATCAGAAAATATCTCCACTTCCTTTTTCAATTGTATTCTAATAGTCCAAAAAAGTCCCAATTTTTTCAGATATCCTATGTAATCCTCAATTTTATCATGCATATTTTAGATGAAAATCTTCAGTTCTATCAAAAAATATCTCCACTTCTTTTTTCAATTGAATTCTAATTATATTCATATGGCTATTATTGTATTTGAGGTTTTTTTCCAAAAAAAAATCTTCAATTCAATACATTATCTTATGTTATCCTCAATTTTATCATACATGTTAGATGAAAATTTTCAGTTCTTTACAAAAATATCTCAACTTCCCTTTTCAATTACATTCTAATTGTATTTATATGCCTATCATTGTATCTTAGTTTTTTAAAAATAAAACATTCAATTTTATAAATTGTTATTTTATTCTAATTTGTATCATACATATATTACATGAAAATCTTTAGTTTAATATGATATGTCACCTCTTCTGTTTTAATTATATTCTCTTTTATTTATTTATTTTTTATTTTCTATATTCTTTGTTAACATTCCAAAGGCTTTCTACTTTCCCAGTTCCCGCCTCAGGATATGTCCTATAAGTCCTCTTCCCTCCCATCCATTCCCCAATCAACCCCCAACCCTTTTTCTCTTCTGGTACTCTCCTGCAAAACTGGAACCAGTCTTTTCAGGACCAGTGTCCTCTCCTTCCTTCTTCTTGGGAATCTTTTGATTTGCTAATTGTGCCTTGATTATTCAGAGCTTCTGGGCTCATTAATATCCACATATCAGTGATTGCAATTCATGTGTATTCTTTTGTGATTGGGTTAACTCACTTAGGATGATATTTTCCAGATCCAAGCCTACAAATTGCATAAATTCATTATTTTTAATTGCTGAGTAGTATTCCATTGTATAAATATACCTCATTTTCTGTATCCAGTCCTCCTTTGAGGGACATCTGGGCTCCTTCCAGCTTCTGGCTACAATAAATAAGGCTGCTATGAACATAGTGGAGCATGTGTCTTTATTGCATGCATGGGAATCCACCGGGTATATGCCCAGGAGTGGTATGACAGGGTCCTCTGGAAGTGTCATTCCCAATTTTCTGAGGAACTGCCAGACTGATTTCTAGAGCGGTTGTACCATCTTGCAATCCCACCAACAGTGGAGGAGTGTTCTTCTTTCTCTACATCCTTGCCAGTACCAGTTGTCTCTTGAGTTTTAATCTTAAGCCATTCTGACAGGTGTGAGGTAGAATCTCAGTGTTGTTTTGATTTGCATTTCCCAGATAACTAATGATGTTGAACATCTCTTTAGGTGCTTCTTAGCCATCCAAATTTCTTCTGGTAAAAATTCTTTGTTTAGCTCTGTACCCCATTTTTAATAGGGTTATTCGATTCTTTGGGATCTAACTTCTTGAGTTCTTTGTCTATATTGGGTATTAGCCCTCTGTCAGATGTGGGGTTGGTGAAGATTTTATCCCAATTTATTGTTTGCCTTTTCGTCCTTCTGACAGTGTCCTTTGCCTTACAGAAACTTTGTAATTTTATGAGGGCCCATTTGTCAATTCTTGATCTTAGAGCATAAGCTATTGGTGTTCTGTTCAGGAACTTTCCCCCTGTGTTCACGTCCTCCAGGGTCTTCCCAAGTTTCTTTTCTATTAGTGTCAGTGTGTCTGGCTTTATGTGGAGGTCCTTGATCCACTTGGAGTTGATCTTAGGACAAGGTGATAAGAGTGGATCAATTTGCATTTTTCTGCACATTGACCTCCAGTTGAACCAGCACTGTTTGTTGAAAAGGCTATCTTTTTTCCACTGGATGGTTGTAGCCCCTTTATCAAAGATCAAGTGTCCATAACTCTGTGGGTTCATTTCTGGGTCTTCAATTCTATTCTATTGATCTACTTGTCTGTTGCTGTACCAATACCATGCAGTTTTTAACACAGTGCTCGGTAGTACTGCTTGAGGTCAGGGGTATTGATTCCCCCAGAAGTCCTTTTATTGTTGAGAATAGTTTTAGCTATCCTGGGTTTTTGTGTTACTCCAGATGAATTTAAGAATTGCTCTTTCTAGATCTATGAAGAATTGATTTGGGATTTTGTTGGGGATTACATTGAATCTGTAGATTGCTTTTGGCAAGATGGCCATTTTTACTATATTGATCCTACCAATCTAAGAGCATGACATATTTTTCCATCTTCTGAGGTCTTCTTCGATTTCTTTCTTCAAAGACTTGAAGTTCTTGTCATACAGATCATTCACTTGTTTCGTTAGAGTCACGCCAAGATACTATTATATTGTTTGTGGCTATTGTGAAGGGTATTATTTTCCTAAGTTCTTTCCCAGCCTGCTTATCCTTTGAGTACAGGAAGGCTACTGATTTGCTTGAGTTAATTTTATAACCAGCCACTTTGCTGAAGTTGTTTATCAGCTGTAGGAGTTCTCTGGTGGAGTTTTTTGGGTCGCTTAAGTGTACTATCATATCATTTGCAAATAATGATAGTTTGACTTCTTCCTTTCCAATTTGTATCCTTTTGACTTCCTTATGTTGTCTAATTGCTCTTGCTAGAACTTCAAGTACTATATTGAAAAGATATGGAGAGAGAGGGCAGCCTTGTCTAGTCCCTGATTTTAGTGGGATTGCTTCAAGTTTCTCTCCATTTATTTTGATGTTGGCTACTGGTTTGCTGTAGATTGCTTTTACTATGTTTAGGTATGGGCCTTGAATTCCTGCTATTTCCAGGACTTTTAGCATGAAAGGATGTTGAATTTTGTCAAATGCTTTTTCAGCATCTAATGAGATGATCATGTGTTTTTTTTTTCTTTTAGTTTGTTTATGTAGTGGATTACATTGATGGATTTCTGTATATTGAACCATCCCTGCATCCCTGGGATGAAGCCTACTTGATCATGGTGAATGATCGTTTTGATGTGCTCTTGGATTTGGTTGGCAAGAATTTTATTTAGTATTTTTGTATCAATATTCATAAGAGAAATTGGCCTGTAGTTCTCTTTCTTTGTTGGATCTTTTTGTGGTTTAGGTATCAGCGTAATTGTGG
The DNA here is from genome assembly GCA_964023405.1 of Apodemus agrarius. NCBI lineage: Eukaryota > Metazoa > Chordata > Mammalia > Rodentia > Muridae > Apodemus > Apodemus agrarius. The sequence continues at coordinate 34,353,086 of OZ030024.1, forward strand.
CTTCATAGAACAAGTTGGGTAGTGTTCATTCTGCTTCTATTGAAGAGTATTGTTATTAGTTCTTCTTTGAAAGTCTGATAGAATTCTGCACTAAAACCATCTGGTCCCATATTTTTTTTGTTTGGAAGACTTTCTATAACCCCTTCTATTTCTTTAGGCATTATGGGACTGTTTAGCTGATCTAATTGATCCTGATTTAATTTTGACATGTCAGCATCCGAACTAAGTTTGCAGATAATAGGAAGTCCTGGATACCCCAACACACCAGAAAAACAAGATTTGGATCTAAAATCACTGGTCAGGATTCTGGTAGAGGAACACATGGAGGACATAATTAAATCTCTTAAAGAAATACAGGAGAAAATGGATCAAGAGTTAGAAGACCTTACAAGGTAAACACAAAAATCAATCAAAGAAATTCAGGAGAATATGGGTCAAAAGATAGAAGCCATTAGGGAGGAAATGCAAAATTCACTTAAAAGAATACAGGAGAACTTTGATCAACAGGCAGAAGTCATGAAAGAGCAAACACAAAAATCTCTCAAAGGTCTACAGGAAAACATGAACAAGCAAGTGAAGGATATAAGCAAAACCATCCAGGACCTAAAAACAGAAGTAGAAGCAACTAAGAAATCACAAAGGGAGACAACTTTGGAGATAGAAAACCTTGGGAAAAATCAGGGGCCATTGATGTAAATATCAACAATAGAATACAAGAGATAGAAGAAAGAGTCTCAGATGCTGAAGATACTATAGGAACCATGGACTCAACAATTAAAAAAATGCAAAATGCAAAAAGCTTGTAACCCAAAACATCCAGGAAATCCAGGACACAATGAGAAGACCAAACCTAAGGATTATGGGTGTAGAAGAGAGTGAAGATCTACTACTTAAAGGGCCAGCAAATATCTTCAACAAAATTATGGAAGAAAACTTCCTTAACCTAAAGAGGGAGATGCCCATGAATATATAAGAAGCCTCCAGAACTCCAAACAGACTGGACCAGAACAGAAATACCTCCTGTCACATAATAATCACAGCCCCAAATCTACTAAACAAAAAAAGAATATTAAAGGCAATAAAAGAAAAATGCCAAGTAACATATAAAGGAAGACCTATCAGAATTACACCAGACTTCTCACCCGAGACCACGAAAGGTAGAAGATCCTGGGCAGATGTAATGCAGACTCTAAGAGAACACAAATGCCAGCCAAAACTACTATACCCAGCAAAGCTCTCAATCACAATAGAGGGAGAAACCAAGATATTCCACGACAAAACCAAATTTACACAATATCTTTCCACAAACCCAGCCCTACAAAGGATAATAGGGGGAAATCACCAATACAAGGAGGGAACTACACCTGGAAAATGCAAGATAGTAACCTTCTGTCATCAAACCCAAAAGAAGAAAACCTATCAAATATAAAAAACAACATCAATAATGACAAAAAGCAATAATCACTACTCCTTAATATCTCTTAACATCAATGGACTCAATTCCCCAATAAAAAGACACAGGCTAACAGACTGGATATGAAACAGGACCCTACATTTTGCTGCATACAGGAAACACATCTCAGTGTCAAAGACAAACATTACCTTAGAATAAAAGGCTGGAAGACAATCCTACAATGAAATGGTCTCAGGAAACAAGCCATAGTAGACACTCTAATATCAGATAAAATTGACTTTGAGCCTAAAGTCATCAAAAGAGATGCAGAAGGACACTTCTTGCTGGTCAAAGGAAAAATCTACCAAGAAGAACTCTCAATACTGAATATCTATGCTCCACATGCAAGGGCACCCTCATTCATAAAAGAAACTTTACTAAGCTTAGAGCACACATTGCATCTAACACAATAATTGTGGTCTACTTCAACACTCCACTCTCCTCAATGGATCGATCAGGAAACCAGAAACTAAACAGGGACACAGTGAAACTAATTGCAAAAGAAATTTCCTTTTTTCTCAGCACTTCATGGGCCCTTCTCCAAAATCGATCATGTAATTGGTCACAAGACAGACCTCAACAAATCCCATGCCTCCTATCAGATCACTATGGAGTAAAAGTGATCTTCAATAGCAAGAAAAACAACAGAAGGACCACATACACATGGAAACTGAACAATACTCTACTCAATGACACCTTGGTCAAGGAAGAAATAAAGAAATCAAGGACTTTTTAGAATTCAATGAAAATGAAGGTACAACCTACCCAAATCTATGGGACACAATGAAAGCAGTGCTAAGAGGAAAACTCATAGCCCTGGGTGCCTCCAAAAAGAAACTGGAGAGAGCATACACTAGCAGCTTAACAGCACCTGAAAGCCCTGGAACCAAAAGAAGCTAATTCACCCAGGGGGAGTAGAAGTCAGGAAATCATCAAACTAAGGGCTGAAATCAATCAAGTAGAAACAAAGAGAACCATACAACGAATCAATAAGACCAGGAACTGATTCTTTGAGAAAATTAATAAGATAGATAAACCCTTAGGCAGACTAACCAACGGGCACAGAAACAGTATCCAAATTAACAAAATTAGAAATGAAAAGTGGGATATAACAACAGAAACTGAGGAAATTCAAAAAATCATCATATCCTACTACAAAAGCCTTCACTCAACACAACTGGAGAATCTGGAGGAAATGGAAAATTTCCTAGACAGATAACAAATGAAACTTCATTTTATAAATTAAATTCTAATTTTTTTGTATGTCAACCATTGTATCTCTGAAATTTTTTAAGGGAATCTTCAAAAATTGTAAAAATTTGAATATTTTTGTGGTAATTTTCACATATACAATGGTAGGCATAGAAATACAATTAGAATGCAATCAAAAAATGAACTGGAGACATTTTTGTTTAAAATTAAAGATTTTCCTCTAACACATGTATGATAAAATTGAGGATAACTTAAGATAATTTATCAAATTGAAGATTATTTGAAAAAACTCAGATTCACTAATTGGCATACAAATACATTTATAAATGAATTGAAAGATTAGGTTGAGCTATTTTTGTATAAAACTGAAGATTTTCATATAGCATATGTATGATAAATTGAGGATATCACAAGGTAATTTATAAAATTAAAGATTTTTTGTTAAAAAACTCAGATACAATTATAGGTATAGAAATACAATTAGAATACAATTGAAAAACGAAGTGGAGACATTTTCTTATAAAACTGAAGATCTACATCTAACATATGTATGATAAAATAGAGGATTACACAGGATAAGTGATAAAATTGAAGATTTTCTTAGAAAAAATCTCAGATGCAATGATAGGCATACAAATACAATTATCACATGATTGAAAAAGGAAGTGGAGACATTTTCTGATAAAACTATACCATATTTCGTATAATATAAGGGAAATTCATAGGAAAAATTTAAAAATTGAAGACTTTTGTGGTAATTTTCACAGATACAATGGTACTCATACAAATACAATTAGAATGTAATTGAAAAAAGAAGTGGGGACAATTTACTATAAAATTGTGGATTTTCCTCTGACATATGTATGATAAAATTTAGGATAACTTAAGATAATTTATAAAATTCAAGATTTTTTTGAAAAAAAATCCTCAGATACAATGATAGGCATAGAAAAATAATTAGAATTCAATTGAAAAACGAAGTGGAGACATTTTCATAAAGAACTGAAGATTTCATATAACATATGTATGATAAAATTGAGGATAATATGAGATAATGTATAAAATTGAAGATTTTTTGAAAAAACTCAAATACAATGATAGCAATACAAATAGAATTCAATTGAAAATGGAAGTGGAGACATTTTATGATAGAACATAAGATTTTTATCTAAAATATGCATGATAATATTGAGGATTACATAGGATATCTGATAAAATTGAAGTTTTTTTGGAAAAAATTTCAAATACAATGGTAGGCATACAAATAGAATTATCACATGATTGAAAAAGGAAGTGGAGAAAATTTGTAATCAAAGTAAAGATTTCATATAACTTATTTCTGATAAAATAAGGGAAATTCATAGGAAAAATTTAAAAATTGAAAAATTTTCTCGTAATTTTCACAGATACAATGGTATGCATACAAATACAATTAGAATGTAATTGAAAAAGTAATTGGAGATATTTTCCTATGACACTGAAGATTTTCACCTAACATGTATGTGATAAAAGTGAGGAAAACAGGATAATTTACAAAATTGAAGATTTTTTGTAAAAAAAAACTCAGATACCATGTTAAGCTTACAAATACTAGTAGAATACAACCAAAAAAGGAAGACGAGATATTTTCTGATAAAACTGAAGATTTTCATCTAACATATGTATGATAAAATTGATGATTGCATAGGATAACTGATAAAATTAAAGATTTTGTTACAAAAATATCAGATATAATGATAGGCCTACTAATACAATTAGAATATAATTTAAAAAGGTGACCTTTTGTATAAAACTGAAGATTTTCATCTAACATATGTATGATAAAATTGAGGATAACATAAGATAATTTTTAAAACTGAAGATTTTTTTTTATATACCACATTTTTTTCTTTTTTTTTGAATCATGCCATATTCGTTTATTTTTTTTAATTTTTTTTTTATTTTCTATATTCTATGTTTACATTCCAAAGGCTTTCCCCTTTCCCAGTTCCCACCCACCATAGTTCCCATAGATCCTTTCCCCCCCAACTGTTCCCCAATCATTCCCCCTCCCCCCTCAGTTTCTTTACTAAACTGGATGCAATCTTTACAGGCCCAGGGTCCTCTCCTTTCTTCTTCTTGGGAATCATTTGACTTGCTATTAGTGTCTTGAGTATTTAGGGCTTCTGGGCTCATTAATATCCACTTATCAGTGATTGCATTTCATGTGCATTCTTTTGTGATTGGGTTAATTCACTCAGGATGATATTTTCCAGGTCTAACCATATACCTACAAATTGCATGAATTCATTATTTTTAATTGCTGAGTAGTATTCCATTGTAAAAATATACCACATTTTCTGTATCCATTCCTCCTTTGAGGGATATTTGGGCTCCTTCCAATTTCTGGCTATTATAAACAAGGCTGCTATAAACATAGTGGAGCATGTGTCCTTATTGCATGCAGGGGAATCCTCTGGGTATATGCCCAGGAGTGGTATGCCAGGGTCCTCTGGAAGTGACATGCCCAATTTTCTGAGGAACCGCCAAACTGATTTCCAGAGCGATTTTACCATTTTGCAATCCCACCAACAGTGGAGGAGTGTTCCTCTTTCTCCACATCCTCGCCAGCACTTGTTGTCTCTTGAGTTTTTAATCTTAGCCATTCTGACTGGTGTGAGGTGGAATCTCAGGGTTGTTTTGATTTGCATTTCCCTGATGACTAATGATGTTGAACATCTTTAAAAAAAACAAAAAACTGAAGATTTTTTGAAAAAGAAAACTCAGATACAATGATACTCATACAAATACAATTAGAATATTATTTTAAAAAGGAGGTGGTTGACTCCCATTTCCTGCTTGCTTCTCTCTTGCCCTCTTGGGCTCTTCTCTCTCCCCCTTCCTTCCCCCCTTCTCTCCACGTGGTCATGGCTGGTCTCTACTTCTCTACTCTCTCCCTCTCTCTATCTTTTTCTGCCTCTATACCCTCTTAACTCCCCTCCCCATGCCCTGAATAAACTATTTTATACTATAAAAAAAGGAGGTGGTTACATTTTTGCATAAAACTGAAGATTTTAATCTAACATATGTATGATAAAATTGAAGATTACATAGGATAAGTGATAAAATAGTAGATTTTTTTGGAAAAAATTTCAGAAACAATGATAGGCAGACAAACACAATTATGACATAATTGAAAAAGGAACTGGAGACATTTTCTGATAATACTGAAGATTTCGTATAACATATTTCTTATAAAATAAGGGAAAATCATAGGAAAAATTTAAAAATTGATTTTTTGATAATTTTCATAGGAACAATGGTATACATACAAATACAATTAGAATGTATTTGAAAAAAGAACTGGAGACATTTTCCTATAAAACTGAAGATTTTCCTCTAACATGTGTATGATAAAATTGAGGATAAGTTAAGATAATTTATAAAATTGAATATGTTTTTGAAAAAAAACCGCAGATGCAATGATAAGCCTACAAATACAATTAGAATGCAATTGAAAAAGGAAGAGGAGACATTTTCTGATAAAACTGAAGATTTTCACTTAACATATGTATGATAAAATTGAGGATTACATAGGATAATTGATAAAATTGAAGATTTTTCAGAAAAAAACTCGCATACAATGAGAGGCATAAAAATACACTTAGAATATGATTCTAAAAGGAAGTGGAGACATATTCTGTTAATTCTGAAGATTTACATCTAACTTATGCATGATAAAATGGATCATAATGTAGGAAAATTGATAAAATTGAAAATATTTTGATAAAATCTCAGCTACAGTGAAAGGCATACAAATACAATTAGAATATAAGTGAAAAAGAAAGTGGAGACATTTTCTGATAAAAGTGAATATTTAAAATTGAAGATATTTTGGAAGACAAAAACTCAGATACAAGAATAGGCATACAAATACAACTAGTGTATTATTGAAAAAGGAAGAGGAGACATTTTCAAAAAGAACTAAATATTTTCTTCTATGATATGTATGATAAAATTGAGGATTACATAGGATAACAGCCAAAATTGAAATTATTTTGAAAAAAAAACCACAGATACAATGATAGGTATACAAGTAGAATTAACACATAATTGAAAATGAAGTGTAGACATTTTCTGACAGAACTGAACATTTCATATTACATATTACTGATAAAATAAGGTAAATTCATTGGAAAAATTTAAAAATTGATGATTTTTTGTGGTAATTTTCACAGATACAATGGTAGGCATACAAATACAATTAGAATGTAATAAAAAATTAAGTGTAGACATTTTCATTTAAAATTGAAGATTTTCCCCTAACATATGTGGGATAAAATTGAGAATAACAAGATAATTTAAAAAATTAAAGTGTATTTTAAATAAACTCATATACTATGTTATGCATACAAATACATTTAGAATATAATTGAAGGAGGAAGTGGAGATATTCTTATAAAACTGAATATTTTCATATAACATGTATGAAAAATTTAGGATATCATAATTTATAAAATTGAAGATTTTTTGAAAAAAAACTCAGATACAATGATTGGCATGCAAATACAATTAGAATATTATTAAAAATGGAAGTGGAGATATTTTCTGACAGAACTGAAGATTTTTATTTAAAATATGCATGATAAAATTGAGGACTACATAGAAAAACTGATAAAATTGAAGATTTTTTTTGAAAAAAAACTCAGATACAATGATAGGCATCCAAATATAATTAGAATATAATTGAAAAAGGAATTGGAGATATTTTCTGGTAGAACTGAGAATTTAATATGACATATGTATGATAAAATTGAGGATTACACAATATAACTGATAAAATCGAAATTTTTTTTGGAAAAAACTTAGATACAATGATAGGCATAGAAATAGAATTATCACATAATTGAAAATGAAGTGAAGACATTTTCTGACAAATCTGAAGATTTCATTTAGCATATTTCTGATAAAATAAGGGAAATTCATAGGAAAATTTGAAGATTTTTGTGGTAATTTTCACAGATACAGTGAAAGCATACAAGTACAATTAGAATGTAATAGAAAAATGAAGTGCAGACATTTTCATATGAAATTGAAGATTTTCCTTTAACATATGTAGGATAAAATTGAGGATTACATAAGATAATTTATAAAATTGAAGATTTTTTTGAAAAAATATTGAGATACAATGTTAGGCATACAAATACATTTAGAATATAATTGAAAGAGGTAGTAGAGACATTTTTGTATAAAAGTGAAGATTTTCATATTACATAGGTATGATAAATTGAGGATATAAGATAATTTATAAAATTGAAGATTGTTTGAAAAAGTCAGATACACTGATTGGCATACAAATACAATTAGAATACATTTGAAAAAGTGGAGGCATTTTCTGATAAAACTGAAGATTTTCATCTAACATATGTATGATAAAATAAAGGATTACTAGGGTAATTGATAAAATTGAAGATTTATTTGGACAAGCCTCAGATATGATAATAGGCATAAAAATACAATTGGAATATAATTTAAAGAGACAGGGAGATATTTTCATATAAAACTGAAGATTTTCATCTAATATATGTATAATAAAAATTAGTATAACAACATAATTTATAAAATTGAATATTTTTTTAAAAATTCAGATACAATAATAGGCATATAAATACAATTAGAATGTACTTGAAAAAAGAAGTGGAGGCATTTTCATAAAGAACTGAAGATTTTCATCTAATATATGTATGATAAAATTGAGGATAAAATAAGATAATTTATAAAATTGAAGATCTTTTTGAAAAAAACTCAAATACAATGATAGCCATATAATCATACTTAATATTCAATTGAAAAAGGAAGAGATATTTTATAATAGACCTGAAGATTTTAATCTGAAATATGCACGATAAAATTGAGGATTACATAGGATATCTGATAAAATTGAAGATTTTTTGGGAAAAAAACTCAGATAAAATGATAGGCATACAAATAGAATTATCACATAATTGCAAAGGAAGTGGAAACATTTTCTGATAACATTGAAGATTTTGTATAACATATTTCTGATAAAGTAAGGAAAATTCATAGGAAAAAATTAAAAATTGAACATGTTTGTGGTAATTTTCATAGATACCATGATATGCATACAAATACAATTAGAATGTAATTGAAAAAGGAAGTGGAGACATTTTCCTATAAACCTGAAGATTTTCCTCTAACATATGTGTGATAAAATTGAGAAAAACTTAGGTTAATTTATAAAATTGAAGATTTTTTTTCAAAAACAACTGAGAATCTATGATAAGGTTACAAATACAATTATCACATAATTGAAAAAGGAAGTGGAGACATTTTCGGATAGAACTGAAGATTTTCATCTAATATATGTTTGATAAAATTGTGGGTTACATAGGATAACTGGTAAAGTTGAAGATTTTTTGAGAAAAACTCAGACACAATGATAGGCACACAAATACAATTGGAATATAATTGGAAAAGGAGTTGTAGACATTTTTCTATAAAACTTATGATTTTCATCTAACATATGTATGATAAAACTGAGGATTACATAAGACAGTGTGAGGACAGAGCATGCATAGGGCAGATCAGAGCTCTAGACTGCAGCAACAGAGCAGGGTGTCAGTGCTGAGACAGTGTGGGGACAGTGCAATTCACTGCAGGACAGTGAGGGGCCAGTGCATTACAGTGCATGACAGTGCAGGGACAGAGAAGGACAGTGCATGGAGAGTGCAGGACAGTGCTGGATAGTGCAGGGACAATGTGGAGACATTCTGGTTACAGTGCAGGAACAGTGTTGGGCAGTGAGGTACAGTGTAGGGACAGGGAAAGGACAGTTCAGGACAGTATGGGGAGGGAGAGAGCAGGGACAGTGCAGTACAGTGCAGGAGAGTGCAGGGACAGAACAGGACAGTGCAGGCAGGGTGCAGGACAGTTCAACGACAGTACAGGTGTGTGCAGGACAGTGTGGTCACACACCAGGACAGTGCAGGACACTGCAGTGACAGTGTGGGGACAAAGCAGTGACTGCTTTGGATAGTTCAGGACAGTGTGGTGACAGTGCAGGGACAGTGCAGTACAATGCTGGACACTGCAGTGATAGTGCAGTGACAGGGAGGGCCTGTGCATGGACAGTGAAGGACAGTGGAGAACAATGTGGGGACAGTGAAGCTACAGTGTGTAACAGTGCATGGACAGTGCAAAACAATACAGTAAACTACAGGGACAATGCAGTGACAGTGTGGGGACTGTGTGTGGAGAGTTCAGGACAGTGCAGAACAGTCTGGGGAGAGTGCAGGTATAGTGAAGTAAAGTGATTGACAGTGGGGGGGACAGTGCAGGGACAGGACAGAACACTGTGAGGCCAGTGCAGGACTGTGCTGGACAGTGCAGGGACAGTACGAAGACAGTGTAGGGACAGTGTAGCAACAGTGTAGGACAGTGCAGGGATAGTACAGGACAGTTCAGTGACAATTCAGGTCAGTGTAGGACAGTGTTGAGACACTGCAAGACAGTGCATGATAGTGCAGGATGGTGCAGGGACAGTGTGGGGACACAGATGAGAAAGTGCAGCACAGTGCAGGACAGTGTGGGGACAGTGCAGGGACTGTGCAGGACAGTACAGGACAGATTGGGGACAGTGCAGGGTCATTACAGGACAGTTCATGGCAGTGTGGGGACAGAGAGGGGCCAGTGTGGCAACAATGTTTGGTCAGTGCACGGACAGAGCAGGACAGTGGAAGACACTGTGGGTACAGTGCAGGGACAGTGTGCGGGCATTGCAGAACAGTGTAGGAGTGTGCATGACAGGGAGGGGACAATTCAGGGACAGTGCAAGACAGTGTTGGAACAGTTCAGGGACAGTGCTGGACAGCGCAGGACAGTGTGGTGACAGTGTGGAGACAGTGAGCTTACAGTGTGGTGAAAGTTTGGGTAATGCAGGGAGACTTTAGGACAGTGCAGGACAGTGCGAGGACAGTGTTGGGACAGTTGAGGGACAGTGCAGGTCAGAGTGGGGACACTGCAGCACAGTGCAGGACAGCACAGGACAGTGCAGGGTCAGTGTGAGGACAGAGCAGAGACAGTGAAGGACAGTGCAGAACAGTGTGGCTACAGTGTAGGGACAGTTCAGGACAGAGCAGGACACTGCAGGTTGAGTGCCATGACAGTGTGGGGACTGTGCGTAGACAGTGCAGGAGAGTGTGGTACAATGTGGGGACAGTGCAGGGACAGTGCAGGGGCAGTGCAGGGATGGTGCAGGACAGTTCATGGATGGTGCAGGACAGTGTGGGGACAAGCAGGTACAGTTCAGGAAAGTGCAGGACAGTGGGGGACAGTGCGGGGACAGTGAGGAGACAGTGTGGTGACAGTGTGGGGGCAGTGCATGGACAAAGAAAAACAGTTCAGGACAGTGAGGGGACACTGAAGTACAGTGCAGCACAGTGAGTGGACAGTACTGGACAGTGCATGACCCTGGAGGTGCAGTGCAGGGACAGTGACCAGAAAATGCAGAACAGTGCAGGAGAGTGCAGGACAGTATGAGGAAAATGCAGGGACAGTGCAAGACAGTGTGTGGACAGTGCAGGGACAGTACAGGACAATGCATTACTGTGAGGTGACAGCGTGGAGACAGTGCAGGGACAGTGTGGGGAAAGTGCAGGGACAGTGCAGGACACTGCAGGACAGTGAGGGGGCAGTGCTTTACAGTGCATGGCAGTACAGGGACAGTGCAGGACAGCATGAGGACAGTTAAGGACAGTGCAGTATGTTGAGGGGACAGTGCAGTACAGTGTAGGACAGTGCCGGGTCAGTGCACGACAATGTGGGGATGGTGCAGGACAGTTCAGCGAGTGCAAGTCAGTGTGGGGACACTGCAGCACAGTGCAGAACTGTGCAGGACAGTGAAGGAGAGTGCAGGGACAGTGTGAATACAGAGTACAGACAGTGCTGGGACAGTGCAGGATGCTGTGGATACAGTGCACTTACAGTGTAGTGACTACATGGACAGTGCAGTACAGTGCAGAACAGTGTGGGGTCAGTGCAGTGACAGTGCAGGACAGTGCTTGGACTGTGCAGTAACAGTGAGGAGACAGTGTGGCTATATTGTAGGAGAGAGCAGGTATAGTGCAAGACATTGTAGGACACTGCAGGGACAATGCAGTGACATTGTGGGTACTGTGCATGGATAGTGCATGACAATGCAGAACAGTGTGATGACAGTGCAGGACAGTGTGGGTACAGTGTGTTGATAGTGTGGAGACAGTGCAGGAGAAGTGTGTAGAGAGTTCAAGACACTGCTAGACAGTGCAGGGACATTTCAGAGACAGTCTAGTGACAGTGCAGGGACAGTGTAGGACAGTGAGGTAGTGTGGGGACAGGGAAGTGACAGTGCAGGACAGTGAAGGACAGTGAGAGGACAGAGCAGGTACAGTGCAGATCAGTGCAGGAGAAGGCAATGACAGAGCAGGGACAGTGCTGTGACAGTATGGGGACAGTGCAGGGACAGTGCAGATCACTGCAGGACAGTGAGGGGCCAGTGCATTACAGTGCATGACAGTGCAGAGACAGTGAAGGACAGTGCAGGGACAGTGAAGGACAGTGCAGGACTGTGAGGGGACATTGAAGTACAGTGCAGGACAGTGCAGGGACAGTGCAAGACCGTGTGGGAATATGCAGGACAATTCAGAGACAGTGCAGGTCAGTGCAGGACAGTGTTGGGACACTGCAAGATGGTGCAGGACAATACAGGACAATGGAGTTCAGTGTGGGGGCAGAGCAGGGAGCATTAATGACAGTGCAGGATGGTGCAGGACAGTGTGAGGATAGTGAGAGAATGGTTCGGCGATTGTGGTGGCACAGCAGTGACAATTCAGGGCAGTGTTGGACTTTGCAGGAGAGTGTGTGGACAGTGCAGGGACAGTTGGACAACAGTATGTGGAAAGTGCAGGGACAGTGGAGGAAAATGCAGGACAGTGAGTGGATAGTGCTGTACAGTAAAGGACAGTGTGGGGACAGTGCATGACATTGCAGGCTGGTGAGGGTACATTGCAGTACAGTGTAGGACATCGTGGGGATAGTGCAGAACAGTTCAGGGCCATTGAAGGTCAGTGCAAGACAGTGTTGGGACACTACAACAGTGCATAATCGTGCGGGTTAGTACAGGGAAAGTGCAAGACAGTGTGGGGACATTGCAGCTAAAGTTCAGGAAAGTACAGGACAGTGTGACAAAAGTTCAGGGTCAGTACAGGACAGTACAGGACAGTTCAGGGACAAAGATGGGACAGTGCATCTACAGTGTTGGGACAGTGCAGGACAGTGCAGGGCACTGTGGGGACAATGCAACAACAATGTGTAGACAGTGCAGAACAGTGCAGGAGAGTGGAGGATGGTGTGGGGACAATGCAGGGACTATGCAAGGCAGTGTGGGGACAGTGCAGGGACAGTACAAGACAGTGCAAGACAGTGCAGTGACAGCTTGGGGACAGTGCAGGGAAAGTGTAGGACATTGCAGGACAGGGTGGGTACAGTGCAGGGACAGCACAGGAAAGTGTAGGGTCCTGCAGGGACAGTACAGTGACAGTGTGGGGACTGTGCTTGTACAATGTAGGACAGGGCAGAACAGTGTGGGACAGTGCAGGGACAGTGAAGTGAAGTACTGTGTAGAGACAGTGTGGTGACAGTGCAGTACATTCCAGGACAGTGTTGTGACACTGCCAGACAGTGCATGATAGTGCAGGACAATGCAGGGATAGTGTGGGGACAGAGCAGAAACAGTGCAGGGCAGTATGGGGACCATGCAAGTATTGTGCAGGGACATTGCAGGACAGTAGCAGGACAGTGCCGGGACAGTTCAGGAAAGTGCAGGACAGTATGGCGACAGTGTAGGGTCAGTACAGGTCAGTGCAAGATATTGCTGGGACAGTGCAGGCTGAGTGAGGGTACAGTGTGGCGACAGTTAGGGGACAGTGCAGGACAGTTCAGGGCAGTGCATGACAGTGTGGGACAGTGCAGGACACTTCAGGGACAGTGCAGTGATAGTGTGGAGACTTGTGAGGATAGTGCTAGACAGTGCAGTGACAGTGCAGGACAGTGTAGGACAGTGCGGGGACAGTGCAAGAAAGTGCAGAACCATGTGGGGACAGTTCAGGCATAGTGCAGGTCAGTGTGAAAACACTGCAGAAAAGTTCAGGACAGCGCAGGACATTGCATGGACAATGTGAGGACAGAGCAGAGACAGTGAAAGACAGTGCAGGACAGTGTAGCGAAAGTGCAGGGACAGTGCAGAACAGTGCAGCTCACAGCAAGTACACTGACAGTGTGGGGACTGGGCATGGACAGTGCAGGACAGTGCAGACAGTGGGGACAGTGCATGAACAGTGCAGGACAGTTCAGGACAGTGCAGTACAGTGCAGGAATCTGTAGGACAATGCAGGGACAGTGCAGGACAGTGTCGGATAGTTCAGGGACAGTGTGGGGACAGTGTGGGAACAGAGCAGGGATAGTGCAGGACAGTGCAGGGCAATGCGGGGACAGTGCAGGTCAATTCAGGGACAGTGCAGGACAGTGTGGGGACAGAGCAGTGACATTTAAGGACAGTTCAGAGCAGTGTGGGGACTGTGCAGGACAGTGTGGGATAGTCCAGGGACAGTATGTGGACAGTGTGGGGACAGAGCAGGGACAGTGCAGGACAGTGCTGGGACAGTGCAGGACAGTGTGGGGACAGAGCAGTGACATTTCAGTACAGTTCAGGGCAGTGTGGTGACTGTGCAGGACAGTGAGGGGACAGTGCAGGACAGTGCAGGGACAGTACACCTCAGTTCAGGGACAGTGCAGGACAGTACGGAGACAGACCAGGGACAGTGCAGGACACTGGAGGACCATGGGGGGACAGTGCAGGGACAATGAGGGGATAGTGTAGTGACAGTGTGGGAACAGTGCAGGAATAGTGTAGACACAGAGCAGTGACAGTTCAGGATAGTGAAGACAGTGTGGGGACAGTGCAGGGACAGTGCATGACAGTGCAGGACACTGCAGGTACAGTGCAGTTACAGTGCAGGGACTGTGCGTGGACAGTGCACTACAGTGTGCAGAGGGTGCAGGGACAATGAAGTAAAGTGAAGGATAGTGCAGGGACAGAGCGGTGACAGTACAGGGACAGGGTAGGACAGTGTGAGGCCAGTTCAGGACAGTGCTGGATTGTACAGAGACAGTGTAGGGTCAGTGTAGCAAGAGTGTAGGACAGTGAAGTACAGTGTGTGGACAGGGCAGGGACAGTGCAGAACAGTGCAGGGCATTGCAGGACTGTGCGGGGACAGTGAGGGAACAGTGCGGTGACATTAAAGGTGACAGGGAGGGAACAGTGCAACTGCAGTGCAGGATAGTGCTATGACAGTGCAGGACGGTGAGAGGTCAGTGCAGTACAGTGCAGGAGAGTGCAAGGACAGTGCAAAACAGAGCAGAACAGTGTGGGGACAGTGAAAGGACAGTACATGATGGTGAAGTACAGTGTGGTGACTGCAGGGACAGTGAAGTGATAGTATGGGGACAGTGAGGATAAACTGCAGTGGCAGTGTGGGGACTATGGTTTTACAGTGCAGAACAATGCAGAATAGTGTGGGGACAGTGCAGGACAGTGCAAGGTCAGTACACTCACAGTAAGGTAACAGGGAGGGGACAGTGCAGCTACACTGCAGGGCAGTACAGTCCAAGGTATGGCCTATGCTGCAGCTATGAAGGGAGAGAAATTCAGCGCCTATGTTAAAAAGATTTATAATGGAGGAAGGAAAGGAACCTCCAAGCCCACTTGTTTTAAATGTGGGAAATCAGGACATGTGCAAAAGCAATGTCCAGGAAACAATAAGAGGGACTCCAATAGAAGGGGTTCTCCCCCAGGAGTATGCCCTCATTGCCAGAAAGGCAAGCACTGGAAAAATGAGTGCAAGTCTAGGTTCCACAAGGATGGAGCACCCCTTAATGGGGAAAAGAAGGAGGAGGAATCAAAAAACTAAATCAGGGGCGGCCTCTCAGCCCCGAACTCGAAAGAGAGGAAATTACTGTAGTTACATCAGGGAGTCCTCTGACTCCTGAGGCTCCTGAATTTACTATACATGATTTGCCTAGAGCTACTCCTGGTAGTGCTGGTTTAGATTTAGCTTCTTGTGATGATGTAATATTCTCTAGATGGGATGGTGTCTCTTTAGTTTCTACGTCTACCTTGGGAACTCTGCCACAGGGAACTGTAGGGTTAATAATTGGCCGTAGTTCAAATTGTAAAAAGAATTTTGAGGTGCTGCCTGGTGTGATTGATAGTGATAGCACAGGAGAAATAAAAGTCATGATTAGACCATTAAAAAAAACTATACAAATTCATAAGGGGCAGAGAATAGCTCAGCTTCTGCTCCTGCCTTATCTTAACTTACCTAATCCAATCTTAAAGCGTGAACGTGGACAAGGGAAGTTTGGTTCTACAGATGTTGTGGCATGGGTCCAAAATATTGGTATGGAAAGACCTTTTAAAGCAGTTAGAGTAAATGGAAAGTTGTTTCAAGGACTTTTGGATACAGGGGCAGATAAGACTTGCATAGCAGGAAAGGATTGGCCTTCATCTTGGCCATGTAAGAGGACTTCTTCCTCTTTGTTAGGTTTAGGGACGGCCTTTAATGTGGCTCAAAGTTCACAGTTTCTGAAATGGGAATTGGAAGGAAAGACAGGAATGATTCAGCCTTACGTTGTTCCTTCTCTCCCCTTTTCCATGTGGGGAAGAGACATGATGAGTGACATGGATGTAAAATTAGTCACCTCAGATAATCTGAGTGAACAGCATTTTTCATAGGGGCCGCTGAGGGCTTGTTGTATGCAGATAAATTAGGTTGGAAATCAGAGCAGCCTGTATGGCTCAATCAGTGGCCCCTGACAGAAGAAAAAATACAGGCTATAGAACAACTTGTGCAAGAACAATTAGAAAAAGGACATCTTGAAGAAAGTAATAGTCCTTGGAACACTCCCATATTTGTAATAAAGAAAAAATCTGGAAAGTGGAGATTGCTACAGGACCTTAGGGCAGTAAATGCTACCATGGAAGACATGGGAGCATTGCAGCCAGGACTGCCCTCTCCAGTGGCAGTTCCTGCAGGATGGGATGTGATAGTAATTGATTTGCAAGATTGCTTTTTTACTATAAAATTACATCCTGAGGATTGTAAAAGATTTGCTTTTACTGTGCCAGCTGTAAATTTGAGAAGGCCATATAGAAGGTATCAATGGAAAGTGTTGCCTCAAGGAATGAAAAATAGTCCGACATTATGTCAAAAATTTGTGGATCAAGCTTTAGTATTTATTAGAAAAAAATATCCTGAGGCTTACTTTGCCCACTTTATGGATGACATCTTGATAGCTCATCAATCACCATCAATTAACAAGGTAATATTACTTTATACAATTGAACATTTAACCAAATTTGGATTAGTAATAGCCCCAGATAAGATACAAAAGAATAGACCTTTAAGTTATTTGGGACAGTTAATTCATGATGACTATATTGCCTCACAAAAGGTGTCTATAAGAGTAGACAAATTAAGGAATTTAAATGATTTTCAGAAATTATTAGGAAATATTAACTGGATTAGACCTTTTTTGAAAATTACTACAGGAGAATTAAGTCCTTTGTTCCAACTATTACAAGGGGATACTGATCCTAAGTCTCCAAGAGTTATGACTCAAGAAGCCATAAAAGCTTTAGGATTGGTGGAGGAAAACTTAAATGATGCAAAGGTAAAGCAGATATCTTATGATAAAGAGTGGGACTTGATAATTTTTAAAACACCATACACTCCCACTGGATGCTTATGGCAGGATGGTGTGTTGGAATGGATACATTTACCTCACGTGCAACAGAAAATGTTGACTTCTTATCCATATATGTGCTCATTATTGATTACTAAAAGGAGAATGAGATCCAGGGAACTATTCGGAAAAGAAATGCATAATATTATATTACCATATATTAAAAGGCAATTTGAAATACTATTGATGGAAGATGATGATTGGGGAATTGCATTGCAAGGTTATACAGGAAAAATTAAATATCATTATTCTAAACATCCTTTAATTGAATTTTATAAGGAAACAGAAATAATTTTCTCAAATAAATGTTCCTCACAACCTTTGGAGTCTGCCCTATGTGTATTTACAGATGGCTCCTCTAATGGGAGGTCTGTGGTTTATGTATCAGGACAAAGGCCTCTGATAGAGGAAGGTGTGCAGACTTCTGCTCAGCAAGCAGAGATAAGAGCAGTTCTACTTGCTTTTCAAAATTTTACAGAAAAACTTAATCTTTATACGGATTCAAAGTATGTGGTTAATTTGTTTCCAGCCATAGAAACAGCCTTGCTTTCAGGGCAGTCTCAAATTTTAAATTTATTACAGCAATTGCAAAATACGATTAGAAAAAGAGCAGAAAAATTTTATGTAGGACATATACGGGGTCACTCTAATTTACCAGGCCCCCTTAGTAAAGGAAATTATATGGCTGATGCGTTAACTAGAGGAACAGTTATGAATGTATTAGAGGCAAAGAATAGTCATGAGCTACATCATCAAAATGCCCTTGCTTTAAGAAGGATGTTTCATATTACTAGAGAACAAGCCAGACAGATAGTTAAGGATTGTGGTAATTGTCCTCAAGTTTACCACCCACAAAAAATGGGAGTAAATCCCCGAGGCCTTAAGGCATTAGCTTTATGGCAAATGGACGTTACACATATCCCTGAATTTGGAAAATTGGCTTATGTTCATGTGACAGTGGATACTTATTCTCATGTGCTGTTTGCCTCTGCTAGAAGTGGAGAAGCTGTGAAGGATGTAATTCAACATCTTGTGCAAAGCTTCATGATGATGGGAAAGCCATTGAGAATTAAGACAGATAATGCTCCAGCTTATACATCTAAGGCTTTTGCCTCTTTTCTGCAAGCATGGGATATACACCATACCACAGGAATACCATATAATCCCCAAGGACAGGCAATAATTGAGAGATCTCACCAAACTTTGAAAAATCAGATTGAACGCCTCAGGGCTGCTAATAAATATTTTTCTCCCCATCATCTTTTAAATCATGCTCTTTTTGTGATAAATTATTTGAATACTGATGAACAAGGAAACTCCCCTGCTATGAAACATTGGGGAGGAATAAAAGGAGAACAACTTCCACAAGTAATGTGGAAAGACTTATTAACCGGATCCTGGAAAGGACCGGATGCTTTAATTTCCTCTGGAAGAGGGTATGCTTGTGTTTTTCCACAGGATGCAGATAGTCCAATCTGGATCCCAGACAGGCTCATCTGGCCGTTTAACCAGAGGGCCTCTATCGAGAAATCAGAAGAGAAAGCAGAGAGTGAAAAAGAAGAAGATGCTGAGGACGATGATGGGGCTTGATCTTGCTGTTCTACGGGAGACCTCAACTGTTCCTGAACCGTCACAGGAGTCAAGGGAGGATCTGCCCACCTGGGGACAGCTGAGGAGACTCGCCCGAGAAGCGCAGCAGATGATCACTAGCACCAGAAAGCAGTTATCAACAGAAAATATGTTTCTTGCTATGTTTGTTATCCTTTCTATGCAAATGTGTCCTGTGTCTGCAGTTTCATATTGGGCTTATGTTCCTCATCCCCCACTTCTTCATCCCGTGGGTTGGGGGGAGAATGTAAATATTAGAGTGATGACCAATGATACTGGACTTATGGGGGGACATGCTACTCTTTCCTCCCATCTAACTTCTACTCCATTTAGATATAAGGGGATGTCAGACTCTGCTCCGATTTGCATCGATTTAGCTAGATCGGGGTCTATGGGTTGTCTTTCTCTCGCCTATAAAACTATTCTTGCTGATGCTCCAGATAAATCGCCTCCAGCAAAAGAACCTCCATATCATAAAAGATTTATGTGGGAAATTAAACTAAAGATTTTGAGGACTAATTTTCATAATGAAACCTTTGAGAAGTTATCTAAGGACATCCCTTTAGATTCATGTTCCCAGAACCACAAAGATAAAGATAAGATGTGGGAGCCTCCTCGGAGTTATGAAAGACCAAGTTGGCTTAAATGTGGTTTTGAAAATTGGGCTATAGCACATACTCACTGGAAGAATCAAGGGAGGATTTATGATTATTCCGTAGCCACACCATATAATAACTATAGAGCTTTTCTTCTTGGTAAAAAATTACAATATCATGGATATAAACCTGAAATGTTTACTTCAGAACCTATTAATAGGTGGTATATACCAGGATGGGTAGAACCTATCTATGTTAGTCATTCTAAGGCCTTCCTACGTAATGCTTCCTGTAGATCTAAAGGATGAAGCTTGGTTTGACAATGAGGCTTTACAGGTAGTTACTAGAATTAGTGAGCTTATTAGGCCAAAGCGTTTTGTAGCAGCTTTAATGTTAGGTATCAGTGCCTTGATAGCTATTGTGACTTCACTTACAGTTTCATCAGTTGCTTTAGTCTCAGAAATGAAGACTGCACACTTTGTTAATGATTTGAATAAGAATGTTTCTTTGGCACTGGTAAAAGAAGAGGTTATAAATAAGAAATTAGAAGCAAAGATTGATGCTTTAGAGGATGTAGTTCTGGAGTTAGGACAAGAGATAGAAAATATTAAGGTTCAGCTTTCCACCAGATGTCATGCCAGCTTTCGATACATATGCGTAACGCCATTAATCTATGATAAGCAACATAATTGGACTCTTACTAAAAATCATTTGTTGGGAATTTGGAAAGATAATGATATTTCTCATGATATGGCTCAATTAAAAACTCAAATTGCGGTTATGAGTAAAGCACAAGATGGATCAGTTAACTTAGAGGATTTGGCTCAGGCTTTTAGTTCTGGTTTGAAGTCTCTGAACCCTGTAACTTGGTTACATTGGATTGTTGTCGTTGCCGTGGCTGCAGGGGTAATCTTTCTTTTTCTTCTGATCCTTCCAATAATTTTCAAGCTAGTCTTCTCCTCCATTTCTGCTGCCAAAAGAGATATTCATGAGCTCAAATTAAAAAATAAAAAAGCGGGAGATATCACACGCGGCTCTTGGACACCGTAATTTCACGCAGCCAAGCTGTAATCCCAGCGGAAGCTGTGTGATATTTACTGGGAAAAGTCTTATATGGCAGGGCTGTCCAAGATGAATGTCGCTGTGGGCCTCCTTGGCTGGAGATAGGGCTGAGCTGAATTTCTCATGGCAAACTGTGTGACCCTTGTTTCTGACTTGTTCCTTTACTTACAAGATGTCCCTGCTAGCCGGAGGTGCGAGCATCCAGGCGTGATGGTTCACTGAGAGTTTATTCTTTGAGCTACAGCACTGGCCATGATTTATCTTCTAGAGATCCATTGCTTTGCTTTTGATCAGCTGCACAGTTATTACCTAGATACATTAAAGAATTAACCTCCCAACAATATATATTATTTGTATAGTTGGGTGGCTTTGACACTGTGACATGGAAAGCATCAGTTAAGTAAAGTTTCAGAGTAAACCTGAGGGAGTCTTACAAGAAGAAAGCAAGATATTAAACAAAGACTACACTAACAATACACCTAGTGCTGTAACATAGTGTTTCCAAGGACTCTTGAACTACTAGTTTATCATTAACTACAGAGGGACGCGATGACTTTGTATGTATTCTCTAAAGTTCATACCTGATTGATTTTGTATTTCCTTGTGCCAGATACTCATGGTAACCATTCTTTGTAAACATTTCACTGGATACATTTTTTCTTCAGTAATGTAATACCAACTTGTGTGTATAAAAGTTCCTGCCTCAGAACAGTAAAGTGCATTCAGACTCAACCTACATCTGGTGTGTCTGTCTGTCATTCGCTGGACCTGTACCTTCCTGCATACCAAAGACCCTGATTCCCCACGGGTGTGTGTGTTCCGACTGAGTCGGTCCGTGGCAGAACTCAACAGTTATGTGGCTAGACCTCCAGTTGAACCAGCACCATTTGTTGAAAAGACTTTTTTCCACTGGATGGTTGTAGTTCCTTTATCAAAGATCAACTGACCATAACTCTGTGGGTTCATTTCAGGGTCTTCAATCCTATTCCATTGATCTACTTGCCTATTGCTGTACCAATACCATGTAGTTTTTAACACAATTGCTCTGTAGTACTAGTTGAGTTCAGGGATATTGATTCTCCCAGAAGTCCTTTTATTGTTGAGAATAGTTTTAGCTATCCTTGGTTTTTTGTTACTCCAGATGAATTTGAGAATAGCTCTTTCTAGATCTATGAAGAATTGAATTGGACAAAACGGCAACCAACAAATTGGGAAAAGATCTACATCCGACAGAGGGCTAATATCCAATATATACAAAGAACTCAAGAAGTTAGACCGCAAAGAACCAAATAACCCTATTAAAACTGGGGTACAGAGCTAAACAAAGAATTGTCGCCAGAAGAAATTCGGATGGCTGAAGAACACCTTAAGAGATGTTCAACATCATTAGTCATCAGGGAAATGCAAATCAAAACAATGCTGAGATTCTACCTCATACCAGTCAGAATGGCTAAGATTAAAAACTCAGGAGACAACAGGTGTTGGAAAGGATGTGGAGAAAGAGCAACACTCCTCCACTGTTGGTGGGATTGCAAGATGATGCAACCACTCTGGAAATTGGTCTGGTGATTCCTCAGAAAACTGGGCATGACACTTCCAGAGGACCCTGTCATGCCACTCCTGGGCATATACCCAGAGGATTCCCCTGCATACAATAAAGACACATGCTCCACTATGTTCATAGCAGCCTTATTTATAATAGTCAGAAGTTGGAAGGAACACAGATGTCCCTCAAAGGAGGACTGGATACAGAAAATGTGGTATATTTATACAATGGAATACTACTCAGCAATTGAAAATAATGAATTCACCGGGCAGCAGAGGCAGGGAGATTTCTGAGTTTGAGGCCAGCCTGGTCTACAGAGTGAGTTCCAGGACAGCCAGGGCTACACAGAGAAACCCTGTCTCGAAAAAACCAAATCCAAAAAAAAAAAAAATGAATTCATGCAATTTGTAGGCAAATGGATGGATCTGGAAAATATCATCCTATGCGAGGTAACCCAATCACAAAAGAATACACATGAAATGCAATCACTGATATTAATGAGTCCAGAAGCTCTAAATACTTAAGGCACAAATAGCAAGTCAAAAGATTCCCAAGAAGAAGGAAGGAGAGGACACTGGGCCTGAAAAAGATTGGATCCAGTTTTGTAGGAGAGTACCAGAACAAAGAAATGGTAGGGGGTGATTGGGGAATAGGTGGGGGGGGGGAGACGACTTATGGGACATATGGTGAGGGGTGAACTGGGAAAGGGGAAAGACTTTGGAATGTAAACAAAGAATATAGAATAAATAATTAAAAAAAGGAAAAGGTTAGTTTAACCAGCAATCCGTGGCCTGATTCAACACACATTTTATTCGATTTTTATAATTGGTCTTAAAAGTATAAATATATTTTACATGTTTTGACTATAGAATATTGGCTTATTAATTATTGTGCATTACTTAAACGGTATAGAGTTGGTAATAAGAAGTGAATTTGAAGCTGATTGCTCGAGGTTAAAGCCATTTTGGGCACATGGCATGACTCATAGAATACAGGCCTCTGAGATGCTTCTAAATTGGCATTGTGTTTTGTGTGAATCTTGGCCTAGAAAGAAGACTTATAGGGAATAAAATATATAACAATGTCTCTTCAATTAGTTAAAATGGTGCATTTGCCATTGATTTTAAGGAAGGTGGATTGCTTAGAGATGGGCTTTACTTCCAAAGTTGTAGTTGCTCTAATATTATAAGAGAAAAATAAGAGTTACAATAAAAATTGTATATGTGCCACTGACTGCAGTTTGCAGTCTTAGTAAAGGCTCATTTATAGATTTAAAGGGTTGTTTTTTTGCTTTACATTCTGATAATTATAATAACTTGCTCCTATGAGCTAATTAAAAAAAATAAAAACTATAAAGCAATTTCATTAAAGTTTTTTTCCTCAAAAAATGGCTAATAGCTTTAAAATTTTTAAGTAAATGATTTTTCAAAGGTTGTTGAAATTAGTGAATTGGCTAGGACATCACTTTAAGCTTGCCACAGCAGGACTTGAACCTCTGTTTTCAAAGTAGATATAAATTAACTGGAAAAGGATAGGTAATTTTACAGATAATAAAGATTACTATAATCAGCTGTTTTTGTTATATGTTCATTGCCATTCATTGACAAAAGAATATAAAATCACCTTTTTTCCTCTCCAAATAAAATTTTGCATCTTTCAATGGAGATGTTGTGTTGGTAAAATGTTATGAAGGTATTTTTAAGGAATGTTTCAAGAGCCTAATAAAAATGTTTGTTCCTTGCTTTGAGCAGCAATCAGATTATTATTAATTGTTTATCTATCGCATGGCAAGCCTTTTAGGCAAAATTAATGTTTGCTATCCAAAAGATAATTTGTTGCAAATTGCTTTTATATATTTCTATACATACATCCCATGTAAAATACATTAACTATGGGAGTAAAGTTTGTTTAATTAGATCATATATTTATTACTTTGAAGTTGCCCCTGCTTCAGCACAAATAACTAACTTTAAAATGTTAAAAAATCAAGCTTTTATTTATATGTTAATAACAAATATAGATGTATATATGGCTTATGGTTTACAATTACTTAGAATTATTCTTTTATTTTAATACTGCTAGTTCTTAAGTTTTACAATTGTTTATACAAATATAATTCAAGTTAAAAAAAGATATGTTTTTTAAATAACTATTCTAGATATTTGATGTAGTTAATCTTCAAAAAGGTGCCTGAACAAAGACCTCTTAAGGCAAGGCACATAAGTTTATATCCCAGACAAACTATACGGAAACAGTTGGCTATACAGGCATATTTTTATATCAACAAAAGGAGTAATGGCTTAAAAATAATTTTATATTTTTTGTGCTCATCAAATTATAAAGATCTGTTCTTGTACTCAATTTCTATCCCTACCAGATAATGGTGTTAATCCTAGCGGACTTATTTAATTATTGCAGACAAATGATACTCATATTTCTAATTTATGTTATGATATATGCTTGGTGTTTCAACTTAAAGTAATAAAGACAATGGAACTGGCCATTTAAAAAGGTTATCAAACATTTGAGATGTCTTTGATAATTTAATTCTTTATTATGTTCAATGACGAGGTAGTATATAAAAATGTTTTAAAACAATATCCCTGTGCACATATATCATTTAAATTATGGTGTGTATTTTTAAGAAAAATTTAAAATTTAGATGCCAGGAAACTCCTTGCTGAGTATAAGGCATCCTATAACTAGGCACACTGGTGCCTAGGTGAGATTTAAAAGAGTTCATTTATTGGAATATGACATGATCCTGACTTGATGTTGGGGAAGAAGGCATGTTTGTAATTTTTTCATGAAATGCTGCAGAAGCATGAACTAGCTGGTAAGTATTGGCTGATTCAAAGTGTTCTCAAAGGCACTTCTCCCATAGTTGGGAAGATAGGCTAATTGTTTTCTAGCAGTTAATTCACAAGCCCCAGGCCCTATGGCCTGAATCATAAATTTGCAATTGAATTAGATACCTTGGCCTCCCATAGATGTTCCAAGCAGTTTTGTTTTCTGGCAGTTAATTTACAAGCCAGGCCCAGTTGCCTGAGTCAAGAATTTACAATTAAGTTGCCTTCCAGAAACAGCCCAGGCAAGTTTTTTTTTTCCTTTTAATCTCTCCCTCTGTGTTTCAGGCAGGTTCTCTGATACACTAATGGCTTCCAGGACTCAAAGGTGGGCTGCTATAAAGGCCAGCCAGCTCACATTCACGCACCACCTACTTTACCAGTGGATCTCCAAAAATGGAGCTGCATAGAACTCAGATCTATGCATGTTTGTTTTCAAGCAAACATGGGCACCAGTTGAGGTGTGAGGCGAGGCACTGCAAGGGAAAGGGAAGAAACCTGTGTCTGAGTTTCCCTAAAAGCATACCTGGCTGCATAGGGGTCAATGTCGAGAGACTGTCCTTATCATAATAATGCAGTCTATTTCTCCTCCATGAAAAAGGACGTCATTTAATATTTAAGGGGGCCGAAGGTCTCTGCTTTTTCTCACTGGGAAATGACCACTGTCTTTAGACGCATATACTTATCCACCGGTTCTTTAAAAAAATTATAAATTAGGGGGAATTGTCCCTTCTCCCCCTTCAACATTTGAGCTAGGCGGTTCAGCCTCTGCTCTGCTCAGCCTGTAATTTTACTGGCCCTTTGTTCTATATAGAACAACCCAGCCTCACCTGGACGCCCTGGAAGCATTCCGGAGCCAACCACCTGCTGAGATCCAGAGCCAGCAAGATCCCAAGATTCCACCTTATGCCTAGGGGGACGGAATCTTCCAGACTCTGTATTGGGTTACATTTATTAAAATTCAGGTCTTGAAAGGCAATGTCTCCTTGACCCAATTCTTTTTGCACCAATTTCCCCATCCATTCCATAGTTTTCTCTTCCTGGGACCAGTCCACAGTAGCTGCAGATAGCTACAGAAATCAAGAGATAGGCATATAAATATAATTAGAATGTAAAAAGAATGTGGAGACATTTTTATAAAGAACTGAGATTTTCATCTAACAAATGTATGACAAAATTGAGGATAACATAAAATAAAGCATAAAATTGAGGGTTTTTTTTTTTGAAATAAAAAAAAACCCGCATATACAATGATACCCATACAAATATAATTAGAATTCAAATGAAAAAGGAAGTGGAGAAATTTTATGATAGAACTCAAGATTTTCATCTAAAATATGCATGATAAAATTGATGATTACATAGGATATCTCATAAAATTGAAGATATTTTTTGAAAAAAAAACTCAGATACAGTGATAGGCATACAAATAGAATTATCACATAATTGAAAATGAAGTAGAGATATTTTCTGATAAAACTAAAGATTTTGTATGACATAAATGTAATTGAAAAATGAAGTGGAGACATTTTCCTATAATACTGAAGAATTTCCTCTCATATATGTGTGATAAAATTGAGGAAAACAGGATAATTTATAAAATTGAAGATTTTTTTTTGCAAAAAACCCTCAGATACAATGATAAGCTTACAGATACTATTAGAATACAATTGAAAAAGGAAGATGAGATATTTTCTGATAAAACTGAAGTTTTTCATCTAACATATGAATGATAAAATTGAGGGTTACATAGGATCACTGATAAAATTGAAGATTTTCTTCACAAAATCAGATACAATGATTGGCATACAAATAAAATTAGAATAGAATTGAAAAAGGAGGTGGAGACATTTTTGTATAATACTGAAGATTTTCATCTAACATGTGCATGATAAAATTGAGGATAACATAAGTTAATTTTTAAAACTGAAGGGTTTTTTTTTTGACAAAGAAAACTTAGATACAATGATAGGCATTCACGTAAAATTAGAATACAATTGAAAAAGGAACTGGACACATATTCTGATAGAACAGAAGATTTTCATCTAACATATGTATGATAAAATGGAGGATTACATAGGATAACTGATAAAATTGAAGATTTTCTTGGAAAAACCTCAGATACAATGATAGGCAGACAAATACAATTATCACATATATAAAAAGGAAGTGGAGATATTTTCTGATAAAACTGAAGATTTTCATCTAACATATGCATGATAAAATTGAGGATTACATAGGATAACTAATAAAATTGAAGATTTCCTTAGAAAAACCTCAGATACAATGATGGGCATACAAATACAATTAGAATACAATAGGAAAGGAAGTAGAGACATATTCTGTTAACTCTGAAGATTTACATCTATCTTATCTATGATAAAATGTATGTTCACATTGGAAAATTGATAAAATTGAAGATTTTTTGATAAAATCTCAGATACAATGAAAGGCATAAAAATACAATTAGAATATAAGTGAAAAAGAAAGGGGAGACATTTTCTGAAAAAACTGAAGATTTTTGTATAACATTTCTGATAAAATTATGGAACTTCATGTGAAAATGTTAAAATTTGAAGATTTTTTTGGTAATTTTTACAGATACAATGGTAGGCATACAAATAAAATAATAATATAGTTGAAAAAGGAAGTGGAGATTTTTCTGATTAATCTGAAGAATTTTGCACAACATATATCTGAGAAAATTAAGGAAATTAATAGGAAAACTGTAAAATTTGAAGATATTTGTGGTAATTTTTACAGATACAATGATAGGCTTACAAACAGAATAAGAATGTAATTGAAAAAAGAAACAGAGACATTTTCTGATAAAACTGAAGATTTTCCTCTAACATATGTTTGTTAAAATTGAGGGTAACATAAGATAATTTATAAAATTGAAGATTATTTGGAAGACAAAAACTCAGTTACAAGAATAGACATACAAATACAACTAGAGTATTATTGAAAAAGAAAGTGAAAACACTTTTGTAAAGAACTGAAGATTTTCATCTAACATATGTATGATACAATTGAGGACTACATAAGATAATTGATAAAATTGAAACTCAGATTCAATGATCGGCACACAAAGACCATTAGAATATAATTGAAAAGGGAAGTGGAGATATTTTCTGATAGAACTGAAGATTTTCATCTAAAGTATGCATGATAAAATTGAAGATTACATAGGACAACTGATAAAATTGAAGATTTTATTGGTACTAAACTCGGATAAAATGATAGGCATCCAAATATAATTAGAATATAATTGAAAATGTAAGTGGACATATTTTCTGGTACAACTGAAGATTTTCATCTAACATATTTATGATAAAATTGGGAATTACATGAGATAATTGATAAAATCTGAAAATATCTCCATTTCCTCCTTCAATTATATTATAAATGTATTTGTATGCCTATCATGGTATCTCAGTTTTTTTTCAAAATCTGCAAATTTTACAGTTTTCTTATAATTTCCTTAATTTTCTCAGATATATGTTGTGCAAAATTTTTCAGATTTATCAGAAAATATCTCCACTTCCTTTTTCAACTATATTATCATTTTATTTTTATTCCTACAATTGTATTTGTGAAAATTATCACAAAAATCTTCAAATTTTAACATTTTCACAAGAATTTCCATAATTTTATCAGCAATGTTATACAAAAGTCTTCAGTTTTATCAGAAAATGTCTCCACTTTCTTTTTCACATATATTCTAATTGTATTTGTATATATTTCACTGTATCTGAGATTTTATCAAAAAATCTTCAATTTTATCAATTTTCCTATGTTATTACCCACTTTATCATATAAGTTAGATGCAAATCTTCAGAATTAACAGAATATTTCTCCACTTTCATTTTCAATAGTATTCAATTTGTATTTGTATGCCTATCATTGTATCCAAGGTTTTTTTGGAATAAACCTTCATTTAATCTATAATCCTATGTAATCCTCAATTTTATCATACATATGTTAGATGAAAATCTTCAGTTTTATCAGAAAATGTCTCTTCTTTCTCTTTCAATTGTATTCTAACTGTATTTGTATGCTTATCATTGCATCTGAGTTATTTTTTTTTAAATCTTCAATTTTATAAATTATCTTACAATATCCTCAATTTTATCACACATATGTTAGCGGAATATCTTCAGTATTTTAGAAAAATGTTTCCACTTCCTTCTTCAATAATGTTCTAATTGTATTTATATGCATACCATTATATCTGTGAAAATTACCACAAAAATCTTCAATTTTTAATTTTTTCCTACGAATTTCCATTACTCTATCAGAAATATGTTATATGAAATCTTTAGTTTTATCAGAAAATGTCTCCACTTCCTTTTCAATTATGTGATAATTCTATTTGTATGCTTATCATTGTATCTGAATTTTTTTCCAAAAAAATCTTCAATTTTCTCATATATCCTATGTAATCCTCAATTTTATCATGCATATTTTATATGAAAATATTCAGTTTTATCATAAAATGTCTCCACTTCCTTTTTCAATTAAATTCTAATTATATTTGTATGGCTATCATTGTATTTGAGGTTTTTTTCTAAAAATCTTGAATTTTATACATTATCGTATGTTATCCTCAATTTTATCATACATACTTAGATGAAAAACTTCAGTTCTTCAGGAAAATCTACTTCCTTTTTCAATTACATTCTTATTGTATTTATATGCCTATCATTGTATCTGAGATTTTTTCTAAGAAAATCTTCAATTTTTTGAGTTATTCTATGAAATCCTCAATTTTATCATACATGTGTTAGATGAAAATTTTCAGTTTTATCAGAAAAATATGTCCACTTCCTTTTTAATTTTATTCTAATTGTATTTGTATGCCTACCATTGTATCTGTTTTCTTTTTCAAAAAAGCCTTCAGTTTTAAAAATTATCTTATGCTATCCTCAATTTTATCATGCATATGTTAGATAAAAATCATCAGTTTATACAAAAATATCTCCACTTCCTCTTTCAATTCTATTCTAATTGTATATGTGTGCATATCATTGTATCTGAGATTTTCCTAAGAAAATCTTCAATTTTATGAGTTGTCCTATGTAATCCGCAATTTTATCATACATATGTTAGATGAAAATCTTCAGGGTTATCAGAAAATGTCTCGTCTTCCATTTTCAATTATATATTAATAGTATTTGTAAGCTTATCATTGTATCTGAGGTTCTTTTGCAAAAAATCTTCAATTTTATAAATTATCCTAAGTTTTCTCAATTTTATCACACATATATTAGAGGAAAATCTTCAGTTTTATAGGAAAATGTCTCCACATTCTTTTTCAATTATGTTCTAATTGTATTTGTATGCATCCCATTGTATCTGTGAAAACAGCAGAAAAATTGTTCAATTTTTAAAATTTTCTAATGAATTTCCCTTACTTTATTAGAAATATGTTATAGGAAATCTTCAGTTTTATTAGAAAATATCTCCACTTCCTTTTCAATTATGTGATAATTCTATTTGTATGCCTATCATTGTATGTTTTTAATATATTTAATTTTATAAATTATGTTATATTATCATCATTTTTATCATACATATATTAGATGAAAATCTTCAGATTTATATAAAAATGTCTCCACGTCTGTTTTAGTTATATTCTATTGTATTTTATGCCTATCATTGTATCTGAGTTTTGTCCAAATAAATCTTCAATTTTATCGATTACCCCAGTAAAACTTTATCATACGTATGTAAGATGAAACACTTCAGTTTTATCGGAAAATGGCACCACTTTGTTTTTCGCTTTTATTCTACTTTTATTTCTATGTCTATCATCGTATCTCAGGTTTTTTTTTTTCCAAAAAAATAACTTTAATTTTATAAACTACATTATGATATCCTCAACTTTTCATATGTATGTTATATGAAAACTTCAGTTTTATATGATAAGGTCCCCAGTTCCTTGTTCAATTATATTCTAAATGTATTTATATGCCTATCACTGTATCTGAGTTTTTTTCAAAAATATCTTCAATTTTATAAATTATCTTAAGTTATCCCCAATTTCATCATGCATAGGTTAGAGGGAAATCTTCAATTTTAAATGAAAATGTTTCCACTTTATTTTTCAATTACATTCTAATTATATTTATATTCCTACAGTTGTATCTGTGAAAATTACCACAAAAATTTTCAACTTTTATATTTTTCCTATGAATTTCCCTTACTTTATGAGAAATATGTTATACAAAATCTTCAGATTTGTGAGAAATTGTCTCTTCAGTTATGTAATAATTCTATTTCTCTGTGTATCATTTTATCTGAGCTTTTTCTGAAAAAAATCTTCAATGTTATTAGTTATCATATGTAATCCTCAATTTTATCATACTTATGTTAGATTAAAATCTTCAGTTCTACCAGGAACTATCTCTACTTCCTTTTTCAATTATGTTCTTATTATATTTGGATGCCTATCATTGTATCTGAGTTCTTTTCAAAAAACTCTTCAATTTTATCAGTTATGCTATGCAATCCTCAATTTTATTATGCATATTTTAGATGAAAATCTTCAGTTCTATCAGGAAATATCTCCACTTTCCTTTTCAATTATATTCTAATTGTCTTTGTATGCTGATCATTGGATCTGAGTTTTTTCCAAATAAATCTTTAATTTTATCAATTTTCTTATATAATCCTGAATTTGATCATAAATATGTTGAATGAAAATCTTCAGTTCCTTATGAAAATGTCTCCTCTTCCTTTATCAATAATACTCTAGTTGTATTTGTATGCCTATCCTTGTGTCTGAGTTTTTATTTCCAAAATATCTTCAATTTTATAAATTATCTTATGTTATCCTCAATTTTAACATACTTATGTTAGATGAAATCTTCAATTTTATCAGAAAATATCTCTATTTCTTTTTTCAATTACATTCTAATTGTGTTTGTAAGCCTATCATTTTATCTGTGAAAATTACCACAAATATCTTTAAACTTTATAGTTTTCCTATGAATTTCCATAATTTTATCAAATATAAGTTGTGCAAAATTCTTCAGATTTATGAAAAAATATCTCCACTTTCTTTTTCAACTATATTATTTATTTGGTTGCCTACCATTGTATCTGTGAAAATTACCATATAAAATCTTCAAATTTTAATATTTTCACACAAATTTCCATACTTTTATCAGAAATGTTATACAAAATCTTCAATTTTATCAGAAAATATCTCCACTTTCTTTTTTCACTTATATTCTAATTGCATTTTTATGACTTCCATTGTATCTGAAATTTTATCAAAAAAAATCTTCAATTTTATCAATTTTCCTGTTATCTAGTTTATCATACATAAGTAGAATGTAAATCATCTCAACTTCCTTTTTCAATTGTATGCTAATAGTATTTGTATGCCAATCATTGTATCCTATTTTTTTCTGAATAAATTTTCAACTTTATCAATTATCCTATGTAATCCTCAATTTTATCATACACATGTTAGTTGAAAATCTTCAGTTTTATCAGAAAATGTCTCCTCTTCCTTTTTCAATAGTAATCTAATTGTATTTGTATGCTTATCATTGCTTCTGAGTTTTTTTTCAAAAAATCTACAATTTTATCACTTATCCAAAGTTATCATCATTTTTTCATACATATGTTAGAGGAAAATCTTCAGATTTTTTAGGAAAATATCTCCACTTCTTTTATCAATTACATTCTAATTGTATTTGTATAAATACCATTTCATCTGTGAAAATTACCACAAAAATCAATTGTTAAATTTTGACTACAAATTTCCCTTATTTTATAAGAAATATGTTATACAAAATTTTCAGTTTTATCAGACAATGTCTCCACTTACTTTTACAATTATGTGATAATTGCATTTGTATGCCTATCATTGTATCTGAGATTTTTCCGAGAAAATCTTCAATTTTATCAGTTATCATATGTAATCCTCAATTATATCATACATATGTTAGATGAAACTCTTCAATTCTATCAAAAAATGTGTACAGTTCCTTTTTCAGTTGTATTCTAATTGTATTTGTATGCCTATCATTGTATCTGAGGTTTCTTTTTCAAAAAATCTTCAGTTTTAAAAATTAACTTATATTATCCTCAATTTTATCATACATGTTAGATGAAAGTCTTCAGTTTTATAAAAAAAGTCTCCACTTCCTTTTTCAATTCTATTCTAATTTTATTTGTATGCCTATTATTGTATCTGAGAACTTGCTAAGAAAATCTTCAATTTTAACAGTTATCCTATGTAACCCTCAATTTTATCATATGTGAATTGAAAATCTTAAGTTTTATCAGAAAATGTCTCATCTTCTTTTTCAATTGTATTCTAATAGTATTTGTAAGCTTATCATTGTATCTGACTTTTTTTTCCAAAAAAAGTCTTCAATTTTACAAATTAACCTAAGTTTTCCTCAATTTTATGACATATATGTGAGAGGAAAATCTTCAGTTTTATAGGAAAATGTCTCCACTTCATTTTTCAATTTTGTTCTAATTCTATTTGTATCCATCCCATTGTATCTGTGAAACTTACCACAAAAATCTTCAATTTTTAAATTTTTCCTATGAATTTCCCTTACTTTATCAGAAATATGTTATACGAAATCTTTAGTTTTATCCAAAAATATCTCCACTTCCTTTTTCAATTATGTGATAATTCTATTTGTATGCATATCATTTTATCTGACTTTTTTTCCAAACAAATCTTAAATTTTATCAGATACCCTATGTAATCAATTTTATGATGCATACTTTAGATGAAAATCTTCAGTTCCATCTTCAAAAGTCTCCACTTCCATTTTTAATTGAATTCTAATTATATTTGTATAGCTATCATTGTTATCTCAGGTTATCCTAAATTTTATCATACATATGTTAGAACAAAATCTTCAGTTCCTTACGAAAATGTATCCTCTTCCTTTTTCAATAATACTCTAGTTGTATTTGTATACCTATCCTTGTATCTGAGTTTTTGTTTTCCCAAATATCTTCAATTTTATAAATTACGTTATCCTCAATTTTAACATACATATGCTAGATGAAAATCTTCAGTTTTATCAGAAAATGTCTCTGTTTCTTTTTTCAATTACATTCTTATTGTGTTTGTAAGCCTATCATTGTATCTGTGAAAATTACCACAAAAATCTTAAAATTTTATCCTTTTCCTATGAATTTCTATAATTTTATCAGATATAGGTTGTGCAAAATTCTTCAGATTTATTAGAAAATATCTCCACTTCCTTTTTCAACTATATTGTTATTTTATTTTTATGCCTACCATTGTATCTGTGAAAATTACCACAAAAATCTTCAAATTTTAACATTTTCACATGAATTTCCAAAATTTTATCAGAAATGTTACACAAAACCTTCAGTTTTATCAGAAAATATCTCCACTTCCCTTTTCAATTATGTGATAATTGTTTTTGAATGCCTATCATTGTATCTGATATTTTTCCAAGAGAATCTTCAATTTTATCTGTTAACCCTATGTAATCCTCAATTTCATCATGCATATGTTAGATGAAATTGTTCAGTTATATCAGAAAATGTGCCCAGTTCCTATTTTCAATTGTATTCTAATTGTATCTGTATGCCTATCATTGTATCTTAGTTTACTTTTTCAAAAATATCTTGAGTTTTAAAAATTATCTTATGTTATCCTCAATTTTATCATACACAATATGTTAGATGAAAATCTTCAGTTTTATACAAAAATGTTTCCACCTACTCTTGTAATGATATTCTAATTGTATTTGTATGCCTATCATTGTATCTGAGATTTTTCTATGAAAACATTCAATTTTATTAGTTATCCTATGTAATCCTAAATTTTATCATACATATGTTACATGAAAATCTGCAGTTTTATCAGAAAGTGTCTCGTCTTCCTTTTTCAATTGTATTCTAATAGTATTTGTAAGCTTATCATTGTATCTGAGTTTTGTTGCAAATAATCTTCAATTTTATAAATTATCCTGTTTTCCTCAATTTTATCACACATTTGTAAGAGGAAACTATTCAGTTTTATAGGAAAATATTTCTACTTCCTTTTTCAAATACATTCTAATTGTATTTGCATGCATACCATTGTATCTGTTTAAATTACAACAAAAATCTTCAATTTCTTAATTTTTCCTATGAATTTCCCTTACTTTATCAGAAATATGTTATAGGAAATCTTTAGTTTTATTAGAAAATGTCTACACTTCCTTTTCAATTATGTGATAATTATATTTGTATGACTATCATTGTATGTGAGTTTTTTTCCAAAAAATCTTCAATTTTATAAGATATTCTATGTAATCCTCAATTTTATCGTGCATATTTTCGATGAAAATCTTCAGTTCTATCATGAAATGTCTCCACTTTCCTTTTCAATTATATTCTAATTGTATTTGTATGCCAATCATTGTATGTTAGTTTTTTTTCCAAATAAATCTTCAATTTTAGAAATTAATTTATGGTATCCTCAATTTTAACATATATTTTTTAGAGGAAAATCTCCAGTTTTATCAGAAAATGTCTATTTTGCTTTAAAATTATTCTAATAGTGTTTGTAAATGTATCATTGTATCTGTGAAAATTACCACAAAAATCTTCAAATTTTAGTTTTCCTATTAATTTCCATAATTTTATCAGATACATTTTGTGCAAACTTCTGCAGATTTATCAGAAAATATCTCCACTTACTTTTTCAACTATATTATTTTATTTGTATGCCTACAATTGTATCTGTGAAAATTACCACAAAAATCTTCATATTTTAATATTTTCACATGAATTTCCATATTTTTTTCAGAAATGTTATATAAAAATCTTCAGCTTTATCAGAAAATGTCTCCACTTTCTTTTTCACTTATATTCTAATTGTATTTTTATGCCTTTCATTGTATCTTATATTTTATCAAAAAAACCTTCAATTTTATCAATTTTCTTATGTTTTCATCTATTTTATCATACATAAGTTCGATATAAACCTTCAGAATAAAGAGAATATGTCTCCACATCCTTTTTCAATTGCATTCTAATTGTATTTGTATGCCTTTCATTGTATCTGAGATTTTTCCAAGAAAATCTTCAATTTTATCAGTTATCATAAGTAATCCTCAATTATATCATACATATGTTAGATGAAACTCTTCAATTCTATCAGAAAATGTGTACAGTTCCCTTTTCTATTGTATTCTAATTGTATTTGTATGCCTATCAATGTATCAGAGTTTTCTTTTTCAAAAAAATTTTCAGTTTTAAAAATTAGTTCATGCTAACAGCACACCTTAAAGCCATGGAAGAAAAAGAAGTTAATTCACCCAGGAGGAGAAGACAGGAAATCATCAAACTCAGGGCTGAAATCAATCAAGTAGAAACAAAGAGATCCATACAAAGAATCAACAAAACCAGGAGCTGGTTCTTTGAGAAAATCAACAAGATAGATAAACCCTTAGCCAGACTAACCAAAGGACGCAGAGACAGCATCCAAATTAACAAAATTACAAATGAAAAGGGGGACATAACAACAGAAACTGAGGAAATTCAAAAGATCATCAGATCCTACTACAAAGGTCTATACTCAACACAACTGGAGAATCTAGAGGAAATGGACAATTTCCTAGACAGATACCAAATACCAAAATTAAATCAGCATCAAGTAGATCAGCTAAATAGTCCTAACCATAGGTTAGGGCTATATCTATAGGTTATATCTATAACCCCTAAAGAAATAGAAGGGGTTATAGAAAGCCTCCCAACAAAAAAATGTATGGGAGCAGATGGTTTTAGTGCAGAATTCTACCAGACCTTCAAAGAAGACTTAACACCAATACTCTTCAAACTATTCCACAAAATAGATACAGAAGGGACACTGACCAACTCGTTCTTCAAAACCACAATTACGCTGATACCTAAACCACAAAAAGATCCAACAAAGAAAGAGAACTACAGGCCCATTTCTCTTATGAATATCGATGCAAAAATACTAAATAAAATTCTTGCCAACCGAATCCAAGAGCATATCAAAATGATCATTCACCATGATCAAGTAGGCTTCATCCCAGGGATGCAGGGATGGTTCAATATACAGAAATCCATCAATGTAATCCACTACATAAACAAACTAAAAGAAAAAGACCACATGGTCATCTCATTAGATGCTGAAAAAGCATTCGACAAAATTCAGCATCCTTTTATCCTAAAAGTCCTGGAAAGAACAGGAATTCAAGGCGATACCTAAACAAAATAAAAGCTATATACAGCAAACCAGTAGCCAACATCACAATAAATGGAGAGAAGCTTGAAGCAATCCCACTAAAATCAGGGACTAGACAAGGCTGCCCTCTCTCTCCATATCTTTTCAATATAGTACTTGAAGTTCTAGTGAGAGCAACTAGACAACATAAGGAAGTCACAGGGATACAAATTGGAATGGAAGAAGTCAAACTATCATTATTTGCAGACTTGAGTGACCCAAAAAACTCCACCAGAGAACTTCTACAGCTGATAAACAACTTCAGCAAAGTGGCTGGTTATAAAGTTAACTCAAGCAAATCAGTAGCCTTCTTGTACTCAAAGGACCAGCAGGCTGAGAAAGAAGTTAGGGAAATAACACCCTTCACAATAGCCACAAACAACATAAAGTACCTTGGCGTAACTCTAACCAAACAAGCAAAAGATCTGTATGACAGGAACTTCAAGTCCTTGAAGAAAGAATTTGAAGAAGACCTCAGAAGATGGAAAAATATTTCTTGCTCCTGGATTGGCAGGATCAATGTAGTAAAAATGGCCATCTTGCCAAAAGCAATCTACAGATTCAATGCGATCCCCATCAAAATCCCAACTCAATTCTTCATAGATCTAGAAAGAGCAATTCTCAAATTCATCTGGAGCAACAAAAAACCCAGGATAGCTAAAACTATTCTCAACAATAAAAGGACTTCTGGGGGAATCAATATCCCTGCCTTTTCAACAAATGGTGCTGGTTCAACTGGAGGTCAACCTGCAGAAGAATGAGAATTGACCCACTCTTTTCTCCTTGTAGTAAGATCAACTCCAAGTGGATCAAGGACCTCCACATAAAACCAGACACACTGAAACTATTAGAAAAGAAACTTGGGAAGACCCTGGAGGACATGGGCACAGGGGAAAAGTTCATGAACAGAACACCAATAGCTTATGCTCTAAGATCAAGAATACACAAATGGGACCTCATAAAATTATAAAGTTTCTGTAAGGCAAAGGACACTGTCAGAAGGACAAAACGGCAACCAACAAAGTGGGAAAAGATCTTCACCAACCCCAATCTGACAGAGGGCTAATATCCAATATATACAAAGAACTCAAGAAGTTAGACCCCAAAGAACCAAATAACCCTATCAAAAAATGAGGTACAGAGCTAAACAAAGAATTTTTACCAGCCAAAATTCGGATGGCCAAGAAATACCTTAAGAAATACTCCTCCACTGTTGGTGGGATTGCAAAATGGTAAAACTGCTCTGGAAATCAGTGTGGTGGTTCCTCAGAAAATGGGTATGTCACTTCCAGACGACCCTGGCATATCACTCCTGCGCATATACCCAGAGGATTCCCTTTGATACAATAAAGACACATGCTCCACTATGTTTATAGCAGCCTTGTTTATAATAGCCAGAAATTGGAAGGAGTCCAGATACCCCTCAAAAGAGAAATGGATACAGAAAATGTGGTATATTTATACAATGGAGTACTACTCAGCAATTAAAAATAATGAACTCAATTTGTAGGTAAATGGTTAGATCTGGAAAATGTCATCCTAAGTGAGCTAACCCAATCACAAAAGAAAACACATGAAATGCAATCACTAATAAGTGGATAATAATGAGCCCAGAAGCCCTAAATATTCAAGGCACAATTAGCAAGTCAAATGACTCCCAAGAAGAAGAAAGGAGAGGACCCTGGGCCTGTAAAGTTTGGATCCAGTTTTGCAGACCCAGAACAGAGAAATCGTGGGGGGGGTTATTGGGGAATAGTTGGGGGGGAGAGGAATTATGGGACATATGGTGGGGGGGGAAACTGGGAAAGGGGAAAGCCTTTGGAATGTAAACATAGAATATAGAAAATAAAAATTAAATAAAAATTTAATAAGCTGCCTACAAGCACTTGCTAACAGGAGCCTGATACAGCTGTCTCCTGAGAGGCTCTGCCAATACCCGACAAATACAAAGGTGGGTGCTCTCAGCCAACCATTGGACTGAGCACAAGGTCCCCTATGGAGGAGCTCGAGAAAGGACCCAGGGAACTGAAACAGCTTGCAGCCCCATAGGAAAAACAATATGAACCAATCAATATCACCAGAACTCCCAGGCACTAAACTACCAACCAAAGGGAACACATGGAGGAACCCATGGCTCCAAATCCATATGTAGCAGTGGATAGCCTTGTTGGACATCAGTGGAAGGAGAGGCCCTTGGTCCTGAGAAGGCTCAATGCCTCAGTAGAGGGGAATACTAGGACATGGGAGTGGGAGTAGATGGGTTAGCGAGCAGGGGAAAGGGAGATGGGATAGGGTGTTTTTGGAAAGGAAATCAAGAAAGGGTATAACATTTGAAATGTAAATAAAGAAAATATTCAACTGAAAAATTAATAGGCTACAATCCATGTAATCACAGGGAGTAGGTTTGAATGGATGGGGTCACTGAAAAGAGAGGACAAAACAAGGAGGCAAACTAGAAAAGAAGAGGTGGATGAGGGAGGGAATAAAAAAAATGCAGTTCAAATTTATGAAAAGTTACTAAGGCTGTGTAGAACTTACAAGGCATTAAAATTTAGCCTGCCTACTTCATACAAAATTATTATAGGTTTAAAGGGTTGTTTTTTTGTTTTACATTATGATAATTATAAAGGCATTTGCTTCTATGGGCTAACTTTAAAGAAACAAAGCAATTTCATTAGAAGGTTTTTCTTCATGCAATGACTGATAGCCTTACCTTATTTGAGAAAAAAAAGAAAAGAAAAAAAGGTTTTTTCTCTGCTTCAATATGAGAAGCTAGGATCTTAGATTTTTCAGAGTATAATGTTCATGGAATGTTTATTACAGACATTTTCTCTTAACTATGTGCTTTTTAAATTTTTCAAGTAAACGATTTTCAAAGGTTGTTAGGATATATTAATTGGTTTTATCTTATATTAACCTCATGTTAAGCTTGACACAAGAGGATTTAAGCCTCTAATGTTTTTAAAATAAATGATGCAGCAATCAAGTTGATTATTATTGATGTTTGATCTATTACAATGGCAAGCCTTTTAAGGCAAAATTAATAATGGTTATCCAAAAGATAATTTGTTGCACTTTACTTTTATATTTCTATACATGAATCCCATAAAGAATTCAACAACTGTGGGAGTAAAGCTCATATAATTAGATTACATGTTTATTCTTTTGAGATTCCTCCTACTTCAGATAACTTTCTTGGGTGCTGTAGCAGCTATTTTTAAGATGTTAAAAATCAAGATTTTAATAATAGTAAATATATATGGCTCATGGTTTACAATTGCTTAAAATTGTTCCCTTTCTAATAATGCTAATTCTTAATTTTATAATTGTTTATGCAAATGTAATTTAAGTTAAAAAAGATGTTCTTTAAATGACTGTCCTGCATGTTTGAGAGTTGATCCAAAGGCTGGAGAGACAGCCGCTGGTGCTGGGAACTGAGCTCTTGTCTTCTATGTATGTGAGCCTGAAGAGATGGCTCAACCATTAAAGGCTAGGCTCTCAATTATGAAGTATGGGAGTTCATTCCCAGCAACCATATGGTGGTCACAACTACCTATGATGGGATATGAAACTCTATTCTGTCGTGTCTGAAGACAGCTACAATATACTAATATATAATTAATCTATTAAAAGGTGCCTGGACAAGACCACTTAAAAAAAGGCACATGAAATTTATATTGAGATAGACTACATAGAAACAATTGGCCACACAAGCATATTCTTTATATCATCAAAAGGGTAATGCCTTAAAAATTTTTGTATTTTTGTGCACATCAAATTATAAAGATTTGTTCTTGGTGTCCTCAGTTTCTACCTCTACAAAATAATGGTGTTAATTCTAGAGGACTTAATTATTACAGATAAATGATACTCATGATTTCTAATTTAAAAAATATAATATGTACATGTGACTATTGACACCTTTTCAGGCTTTCTAGTTACCTGAAAACAGGAGAAGCAACTAAAAAAGTAATCCTTGCCTACACTGTTTCTTTATTTTGGGTGTTCTAAATCAGATTAAAACACATAATGGAACGTGCTATTTCAGTCAAGCATTTGAGACTTTCTGCAGACAGTTTAATATCACTGGGATTCCTTATAGTCCTCAAGGACAAAGGCTTAAAGCAGGAATTTGACATTGGCATAATAGGGAAGTAGGTTAAGTCAGGAATTTTTATCTGAGGGTGGACCAAGAGAAACAAGCCTCAGGCAAGATCCTGGGCTTGGACAAGGAAGTAGGCTCAGGTATTTTGGTCATCCTTACACATCCTTGAACAATTTTGTGGTTATTGTTCCACATTGTACTGCTTTTTGACCTTAATTCCTGCATGTAACTAAACTGGTATAAAAGGGGATTGAAAATTATTAAACCTGACCACTCTAAGAGAAAAAGTAACTAAAAATGCTATGTTTATTTTCTATAATTGTATAGTTATTGCCTACATTATGGTATATGTTTGGTGTTCCAACTTAAATTAATAAAACAATATCTTCTTGGAAGAGAGAAGAGAGGGGAAATTGTGTCCCCGTGCATATTATTTAAATTGTGCTTGTATATTTTTTTAAAAAAAATTAAATTTTGAATGCCATGGAACTCTTTTCTGAGTGTGTATGGCATCCTGTAACTAGGCATACATACTGATGCCTAGGTAAAATGAAGGAATTCACTTATTGACATGTGCCATGATCCTGATTTAATATTGGGGAAGAAGGAATGTCTATGTTTTTTTCCACAGAATGCTGCAGAAGCATGTCATTACCAGAGTAATTGGTGTGGCATGCTGAAGATATGCTGACTGTGGGCTTGCTGAGTATGCAGACAAGTGTAACATAAGAGCTATATTGGGTATATGTTCTTGACTTACTTTAATTGTCAAATGTCCCAGATTAGATAAATTGCCTTGCTTCAAGCTTTTAGACTTTGTGGGACAGAACATGGAGACTGTTAAACTAGTTTAGAAAAAATAATATAAAGAGTTGTTATAATAACTCTACTATTTCCTTTAATGTGATTAGCTGACTCAGACATAAATTGGCCTAGAAATAAATCCAATTATAAAGATGGCTAACAATCTTTAGCCAGCTAAATTAATTTAAAATATAGTCTCAACTTTTCCTGAGAAGTAACAGCTTATCTCTTGATATACAAAGCTACCTCCCTCACCCCTGAGTCCAGGCTTGCAACTGAATTGTATACTTCAGGGACATCTGCAGACAAGTTAATCCTGTTTCACCTTTAACTCTTGACCTTATTTTGTTAAGCAGACTGGCTGTCTCCACCCAGGCTCACCTAGATAGAAAGATCACATGTCTGTTAAAGAAACTTGCAGACCCCCTGGCTTCAAACTTATATAAGTGGATCTCCAAAAAGGGAGCCACATAGAACTCAGAGCTATGTGTGTTTGCTAATCAAGCAAATATGGGTACCAGTGAGAGGTGTGAAGCAAAGCACCATTGTATCTGATAAATTTCCAAAAAAATCTTTAATTTCAATATTTTTCATGTCTTACTTCAATTTTATCCAAAATATGTTGTAAAAAAATCATGAGTTCTATGAGAAAATGTCTCCCTTTCTTTTTCAGTAAAATTCTAATTTTTTGGTGTGCCTACTATTATAACTCTGAAATTTTCCAAGAAAATCTTCATATTTTACAGTTTTCCTTTCTAATTGCTAGATTTATCATCAATATTCAAAAACCTTCCATCTATTAGAAAATGCCTCCACTTCTTTTCTCAATTAAAATTCTAATAGTTTACCTATGCCCACAATTGTATCTGATGAATTTTCCCCCAAAAATATTTAATTTCAATATTTTACCTGTCTTTCTTCAATTTTAACCAAAATATGTTATACGAAAGTCTTCATTTCTATCAGAAAATGTCTGCACATCAATTTTCAATTAAATCATCAGTTCTCTGAGAAAATGTCTCCCTTTTCTTTTTCCATAAAATTCTATATTTTTTGGTGTGCCTACTATTATATCTCTGAAATTTTCAGACAAAATCTTCATAATTTACATTTCCCTTCTAATTTCTCAATTTATCATCAATATTCAAAACCCTTCAGTCCTATTAGAAAAATGCCTTCACTTCTTTTCTCAATTAAAATTCTAATAGTTTTCATATGCCCAATATTGTATCTGATAAATTTTCCAAAAAATCTTTAATACCAATATTTTACCTTTCTTCAATTTTATCCAAAATATGTTATACGAAATTCTTCATTTCTATCAGAAAATGTCTACACTTCAATTTTCAATTAAATTCTTATTTTGTGGAATGCCTACTATTATTTCTTTGAAATTTTCCTAGAAATTCTTCTAATTTTATATTTTCCCTACCTAATTGCACAATTTATCAGAAATATACAAAAACGTTCAGTTCTTTTAGAAAATGTCTCCACTTCCTCTCTCTATTAAAATTCTAATAGTTTTCATATGCTTTTCATTCTATCTGATAAATTTTCCCAATAAATCAATTTCAATATTTTTACTGTCACTCCAGAATTTTATCCAAAATAGGTTATATGAAAAACTTCAGTTCTATTACAAAATATGTCCAGTTCCTTTTTAATTAAATTTAAAATTTTTGTATGTCAATTATTATATCT
This sequence comes from Apodemus agrarius, assembly GCA_964023405.1. NCBI lineage: Eukaryota > Metazoa > Chordata > Mammalia > Rodentia > Muridae > Apodemus > Apodemus agrarius. The sequence goes on from OZ030024.1 coordinate 34,397,113, forward strand.
GAAATTTTCTAACAAAATCTTCAAATTCACATTTTCCATCTAATTGCTCAATTTATAGGAAATATACAAAACCTTCAGTTCTATTAGAAAAAGCCTCCACTTCCTTTCTCAATTAAAATTCTAATTGTTTTCATGTCTATCAGAATATCTGATAAATTTTCCCCAAAAATCTTTAATTTCAATATTTTTCCTTACATTCCTCAATTTTAACCAAAATAAGTTATATGAAAATCTTCAGTTCTATCAGAAAATTTCTCCACACTTTTTAAATTAAATTGTATTTTTTGTGTGCCTACTGTTATATCTCTGAAAATTTTCAAGAAAATCTTCAAATTTTACATTTTTCCGATCTACTTCTTCAATTTATCAGAAATATACAAAACCTTCAGTTGTTTCAGAAAATTCTTCCACTTTCTTTCTCTATCAAAATTCTAATAGTTTTCATATGCCTAACATCATATCTGATAAATTTTCCCAATAAATCAATTTCAATATTTTTCCTGTCTTTCCTACATTTTAACCAAAATATGCTATACGAAAAACTTCAGTTCTATTAGGTAATGCCTCCACTTCCTTTTTAATTAAATTCTAATTTTTTTGTATGTCAACCATTATATCGCTGAAATTTTTAAGGAAATCTTCAAATTTTACATTTTTCTATCTATTTGCTCAATTTATTGCAAATATACAAAAACATTCAGTTCTATTAGAGAGTGCTTCCACTTCCTTTCTCAATCAAAATTCTAATCGTTTTAATATGTGTACCATTGTATACGATACATTTCCCCCAAAATCTTTAATTTCAATATTTTTCCTCTTTCCTGAATTTTATCCAAAATATGTTGTAAAAAATCATGAGTTCTATGAGAAAATGTCTCCCTTTTCTTTTTCAGTAAAATTCTAATTTTTTGGTGTTCCTATTATTATATCTCTGAAATTTTGCAAGAAAATCTTCATATTTTACATTTTTCCTTTCTAATTGCTCAATTTATCATAAATATTCACAAACCTTGTTTTAATAGAAAATACCTCCACTTCTTTTCTCAATTAAAATTCTAATAGTTTTCATATGTCCAAGATTGTATCTGATAAATTTTCCCAAAAAAACTTTATTTTCAATATTTTACATGTCTTTATTCAATTAAACAAAAATATGATATACAAAGCAGTTATTTCTATCAGAAAATGTCTGCACTTCAATTTTCAAATAAATTCTTATTTTTTGGAATGCCTACCATTATTTCTTTGAAATTTTCCTAGAAATTATTCAAATTTTACATTTTTCCTACCTAATTGCTCAATTTACCAGAAATAGACCAGAACCTTCATTTCTATTAGAAAATGCCTCTACTTCCTTTCTCTATTAAAATTCTGATAGTTTTCATATGCCTACCATTGTATCTGATAAGTTTTCCCAATAAATCCATTTCAATATTTTACCTGTCTTTTTCAATTTTAACCAAAATATGTTACATGAAAATATTCAGTTATACCAGAATATGTCTCCACTTCATTTTTCAATTTTATTCTAATTGTATTTCTATGCCTATCATTGTATCTGAGTTTTTTCCAAAAAACCTTATTTTACAAATTACATTATAATATCCTCAATTTATCATATGTATGTTATATGAAAATCTTCAATTTTAAACGAAAATGTTTCCACTTCATTTTTCAATTACATTTTTATTGTATTTGTATGCCTAACATTGTATCTGTGAAAATTATGACAAAAATTTTCTATTTTTAAATTTTTCCTATGAATTTCCCTTACTTTATCAGAAATATGTTACACAAAATCTGCAGTTTTATCAGAAAATGTCTCTTTTCTTTTGCCAATTGTTTTCTAATTGTATTTCTATGCTTATCATTGCATCTGAGTTTTTTTTTTTAAATCTTCAATTTTATCAGTTATCTTATGTAATCCTCAATTTTATCATAGAAATGTTAGAGGAAAGCCTTCAGTTTTATAGGAAAATGTATCCACTACTTTTTTCAATTACATTCTAATTGTATTTGTATGCATACAATTGTATCTGTGAAAATTATCACAAAAATCTTCAATTTTTAAATTATTCCTATGAATCTCCCTTAATTATATAAAATATGTTATGCAAAATCTTCAGTTTTATCAGAAAATGTCTCCACTTCCTTTTTCAATTATGCGATAATTGTATTTGTATGCCTATCATTGTATCTGAGTTTTTTTCAAAAAAATCTTCAGTTTTTAAAATTATCTTATATTATCCTTAATTTTATCCTACATGTTAGATGAAAATCTTCAGTTTTATACAAAAATGTTTCCACCACACTTTTAAATTATATTCTAATTGTATTTGTATGCTTATCATTGTATCTGAGATTTTTCTAAGAAAATCTTCCGTTTTATGAGTTTTCCTATGTAATCCTCAATTTTCATACATATTTTAGTTGAAAATCTTCAGTTCTCTCATAAAATGTCTCCACTTCCTTTTTCATTTGCATTCTAATTATATTTCTATGGCTATATGTCTATCATTGTATGAGAGTTTTTTTAATAACATTCAATTTTTAATTGTGTTATATTATCCTCATTTGTATCATACATATATTAGATGGAAATCTTCAGTTTTATATGAAAATATTTCCACATCTCTTTTAGTTGTATCCTAATTGTATTTTATGCCTATCATTGTATCTGAGTTTTGTCCAAATAATTCTTCAATTTTATCAATTATTCTAAGAATCCAATATTTATCATACCTATGTTAGATGAAAATCTTGTTTTACCAGAAAATGTCTCCACTTTGTTTTTCAATTGTATTCTAATTGTATTTATTTGCCTATCATTGTATCTTAGTTTTTCCAAAAAATGTTTAATGTTATAAATTACCTTATGATATCCTCTATTTATCATATGTATGTTTTATGAAAATCTTCAGTTTTATATAAAAATGTCTCCACTTCCTCCTTCAATTATATTCTAAATGTATTTGTATACCCATCATTGTATCTGAGTTTTTATTCAAAAAATCTTCAATTTAATCAGATATCCTGGGTAATCCTCAATTTTATCATACATATTGAAGATGAAAATTTTCAGTTTTATCATAAAATGTCTCCACTTCCATTTTCAATTGAATTCCAATTATATTTGTTTGGCTATCATTTTATTTGAGTTTCTTTTCAAAAATCTTCAATTTTATACATTATCTTATTTTATCCTCAATTTTCTCATATGTATGTTAGATGAAAAGCTTCTATTTTATAGAAAAATGTCTCCAACTCTTTTCAATTATATTCTAATTGTATTTGTATGCCTATCATTGTATCTGAGTTTTTTCAAGAAAATCTTAAATTTTATCATTTATCCTATGTAATCCTCAATTTTATCATACATATGTTAGATGAAAATTTTTTTGTTTAGAAGAAAATGTGTCCAGTTCCTGATTTCAAATGTATTCTAATTGTATTTGTATGCCTATCATTGTATCTGAGTTTTCTTTTTCAAAAAAAATCTTGTTTTGCAAATTATCTTAGCCTATCATTGTATGTGAGATTTTCTAAGAAAACCTTCATTTTTATCAATTGTCACTTATAATCCTCAATTTTATCACATATATGTTAGATGAAAATATTCAGTTTTATCTGAAAATGTCTCATCTTCTTTTTCAATTGGATTCTAATAGTATTTGTAAGCTTACCATTGATTCTCAGTTTTTTTGCAAACAAATCTTTAATTTTATAAATTATCTTCCTTTTCCCTCAATTTTATCACACATATGTTACAGGAAAATCTTCAGTTTTATATGAAAATATGTCCACTTCCTTTTTCAATTACATTCTATTTGTATTTTTATGTATGCCATTGTATCTGTGAAAATTACCACAAAAATCTTAAATTTTTTAATTTTTCCTACAAATTTCCTGTATTTTATCCTAAACATGTTATACGAAATCTTAAGTTTTATCAGAAAATGTCTCCACTTCCTTTTTCAAATATGTGATAATTGTATTTGTGTGCCTATAACTGTATCTGAGTTTTTTACCAAAAAATTTTTAATTTTATAAATTACCTTGTGTTATCCTCAATTTATCATACATATGGTATATGAAAATCTTCAGTTTTTTACAAAAATGACTACACTTCCGCCTTCAATTATATTCTAAATATTCTTGTATGCCTATCATTGTATCTGAGGTTTTTTTCAAATAAATCTTCAATTTTATAAATTATCTTAAGTTATCGTCAATTTTATCATACATATATTAGAGGAAAATCTTCACTTTTGAACGTAAATGTCTCCACTTCATTTTTCGATTATATTCTAATTGTGTTTGTATGCCTACCATTGAATCTATGAAAATTACCAAACAATTTTTGAATTTTTAATTTTTTGTAAAGAATTTCCCTAATTTTATTAGAAATATGTTATATGAAATCTTCAATTTAGTCAGAATATGTCTCCACTTCGTTTTAAATTATGTGATAATTCTGTTTGTATGCCTATCATTGTATCTGAGTTTTTTTTAAAAAAATCTCCAATTTTATCAGTTATTATATGTAATCCTCAATTTTTACATACATATGTTAGATTAAAATCTAGTTCTACCAGAAAATATTTCCACTTCCTTTTTCAATTATATTCTTATTATATATGAATGCTTATTATTGTATCTGAGTTTTTTTTCAAAAAAGTCTTCAATTTTATCAGTTATCCTATGTAATCCTCAATTTTTATATACATATGTTATATTAAAATCTAGTTCTACCAGAAAATATTTCCACTTCCTTTTCTAATTATATTCTTAATATATTTGAATGCTTATTATTGTATCTGAATTTTTTTCAAAAAAGTCTTCAATTTTATCAGTTATCCTATGTAATCCTCAATTTTATCATGCATATTTTAGATGAAAATCTTCAGTTCTGTCAGAAAATATCCCCACTTCCCTTTTTAATTATATTCTAATTGTTTTTTATACTGATCACTGTATCTGAGTTTTTTCCAAATAAATTTTTTATCAATTATCTCATGTAATCCTCAATTTTAACATACATATCATAGATGAAAATCTTCAGTTTTATCAGAAAATGTCTCTCTTTTTTCAGTTACATTCTAATTTTGTTTGTAAGCCTATCATTGTATCTGTGAAAATTACCACAAAAATCTTCAAATTTTACAGTTTTCCTATGAATTTCCATAACTTTATCAGATATATGTTATGCAAAATTCTTTAGATTTGTTAGAAAATAACTCCACTAACTTTTTCAACTATATTATTTTATTATTTGTAGGCCTACAATTGTATCTGGAAAAATTACCACAAAAATCTTCAAATTTTAACATTTTCACATGAATTTGCATAATATTTTCAGCAATGTTATACAAAAATCTTAAGTTTTATTAGAAAAACGTCTCCTTTTTTCTTTTTCACTTATATCTTCATTGTACTTGCATGCCTTTCATTGTATCTGAGATTTTATCAAAAAATCTTCAATTTTATCAATTTTCCTGTTATCCATTTTATCATACATAAGTTCGATGTAAATCTTCAGAATTAACAGAATATCTCTCCACTTTCTTTTTCAATTGTATTCTAATTATATTTATATGCCTATCAATGTTTCTGATTTTTTCTGAATATATTTTCAATTTTATCAATTATCCTATTTAATCTTCAATTATACATGTTAGATGAAAATCTTCAGTTTTATCAGAAAATGTCTCCTCTTCATTTTTCAATTGTATTCTAATTGCATTTCTATGCTTATCATTGAATCTGGGTTATTTTTCAAAAAAATTATCAACTTTATTAATTATCTTAAGTTATCCTCAATTTTATCATACATATGTTAGAGGAAAATCTTCAGTTTTATAGGAAAATTTCTCTACTTCCTTTTTCAATTACATTCTAATTGTATTTGTAAGCATAAAATTGAATCTGTGAAATTTACCAAAACAATCTTCAATTTTTTAATTCTTCCTCTGAATTTCACTTTATCAGTAATATACGAAATCTTTAGTTTTATCAGAACATGTCTCCCCTTCCTTTTCAATTAAGTGATAATTTTATTTGTGTGCCTAACTTTGTATCTGAAATTTTTCCAAAAAAATCTTCAATTTGGTCAGATATCCTATGTAATCCTCAATTTTATCATGCAGATTTCAGATGAAAATCTTCAGTTATATACTAAAATGTCTCCACTTCTTTTTCATTTGAATTCTAAATATATTTGTATGGCTATCATTGTATTTGAGTTTTTCTCAAAAAAAAATCTTCAATTTTATATTTTATCTTATATTATACTCAATTTTATCATACATATGTTAGATGAAAATATTCAGTGATATACAAAAATGTCTTCACCTCCTTTTTCAATTATATTGTAATTGCATTTGTATGCCAATCATTTTATCTTATATTTTTCTAAGAATATCTTCAATTTTATCAGTTATCCTATGTAATCCTCAATTTTAGCATACATGTTAGATGAAAATCTTCAATTTTATAAGAAAATGTCTCGTCTTCCTTGTTCAATTGTATTCTAATAGTATTTTTAAGCTTATCATTGTATCTGAGTTTTTTGCAAAAAAATCTTCAATTTTATAAATTATCCTACATTTTCCTCAATTTTATCACACATGTTAGAGGAAAATCTTCAGTTTTATAGGAAAATTTCTCCACTTCCTTTTTCGATTACATTCTAATTGTATTTGTATGCATAAAATTGAATCTGTAAAAATTACCAAAACAATCTTCAATTTTTTAATCCTTCCTATGAATTTCACTTACTTTATCAGAAATATCTTTTATGAAATCTTCAGTTTTATCAGAAAATGTCTCCCCTTCCTTTTCAATTAAGTGATAATTTTATTTGTGTGCCTATCTCTGTATCTGATTTTTTTCCAAAAAAATATCTTCAATTTGATCAGATATCCTATGCAATCCTCAATTTTATCATGCAGATTTTAGATGAAAATCTTCAGTTCTATCATAAAATGTCTCCACTTCTTTTTCATTTGAATTCTAAATATATTTGTATGGCTATCATTGTATTTGAGTTTTTCTCAAAAAGAAATTTTCAATTTTATACATTATCTTATGTTATACTCAATTTTATCATACATGTTAGATGAAAATATTCAGTGATATACAAAAAAGTCTTCACCTCCTTTTTCAATTACATTCTAATTGCATTTGTGTGCCAATCATTGTATCTGATATTTTTCTAAGAATATGTTCAATTTTATCAGTTATCCTATGTAATCCTCAATTTTAGCATACATATGTTAGATGAAATTCTTCAGTTTTATCAGAAAATATCTTGTCTTCCTTTTTCAATTGTATTATAATAGTATTTGTAAGCTTATCATTGTATCTGAGTTTTTTTTTTTGCAAAATATCTTCAATTTTATGAATTATCCTAAGTTTACCTCAATTTTATCTCACATATGTTAGAGGAAAATCTTCAGGTTTATAGGTAAATGTTTCCACTTCCTTTTTCAATAACATTCTAATTTTATTTGTATGCATACCATTGTATCTGTGAAAATTACCACAAATATATTCAATTTTTACTCTTTCCTATGAATTTCACTTACTTTGTCTGAAATATGTTATACACAATCTTTAGTTTTAACAGAAGATGTCTCCCCTTCCTTTTCAATTTTGTGATAATTCTATTTGTATGCCTATCTCTGTATCTGATTTTTTCCAAAAATATCTTCCATTTTATCAGATATCCTATGTACTCATCAAGTTTATCATGCATATTTTAGATGAAAATCTTCAATTCTATCATAAAATGTCTCCACTCCTTTTTCATTTGAATTCTAAATATATTTGTATGGCTATCATTGTACTTTGGTTTTTGGGGAGAGGAATTATGGGACGTATGGTGGGGGGGAACTGGGAAAGGGGAAAGCCTTTGGAATGTAAACATAGAATATAGAAAATAAAAATTTAAAAAAATCTTCAATTTTACACATTACCTTATGTTATCCTCAATTTTATCATACATATGTTAGATGAAAATCTTGTTTTATACAAAAAAATGTCTCCACCTCCCCTTTCAATTATATTCTTATTGTATTTGTATGCCTATCATTATTTCTGATATTTTTCTAAGAAAATCTTCAATTTTATCAGTTATCCGATGTAATCTTCAATTTCATCATACATAGGCTAGGTGAAAATCTCGTTTTATCAAAAAATGTCTCATCTTCCTTTTTCAATTGGATTCTAAAATATTTGTAAGCTTATCATTGTATCTGAGTTTTTTTGCAAAAAATCTTCAACTTTATAAATTATCCTAAGTTTTCCTCAATTTTATCACACATATGTTAGAGGGAAATCTTCAGTTTTATAGAAAAATGTCTCCACTTCCTTTTTCAATTACATTTTAATTGAGTTTGTATCCATACAATTGTATCTGTAAAAATTACCACAAAAATCTTCAATACCTTAATATTTCCTATGAATTTCCCTTACTTTATCAGATACATTTTATACATAATCTTTAGTTTTATCAGAAGATGTCTCCCCTTCCTTTTCATCTATGTGACAATTATATTAGTATGCCTATCTTTGTATCTGAATTTTTTCCAAAAATATCTTCCATTTTATCAGATATCCTACGTAATCATCAATTTTATCATGCATATTTTAGATAAAAATTTTCATTTCTATCATAAAATGGCTCCACTTCTTTTTCATTTGAATTCTACATATATTAGTATGGCTGTCATTTTATTTAAATTGTTTAAAAAACAATTTTATACATTATCTTATGTTATCTTTAAATTTATCATACATATGCTAGATGAAAACCTACAGTTTTATACATAAAAATTCTCCACCTCCTTTTTCAATTATGTTCTAATTGTATTTGTATGCCTATCATTGTATCTGAGATTTTTCTAAAAAAATCTTCAAAATTATCAATTATCCTATGTAATCTTCAATTTTATCATACATATGTAAGAGAAAAATCTTGAGTCTTATAAGAAAATGTCTCATCTTCCTTTTTCAATTGAATTCTAAAATATTTGTAAGCTTATCATGGTATCTGAGGTTTTTGCACAAAATCTTGAATTTTATAAATTATCCTTAAATTTTCCTCAATTTTATCACACATATGTTAGAGAAAAATATTCAGTTTTACAGGAAAATGTCTCTACTTCCTTTTTCAATTAGATTCTAATAGTATTTGTATGCGTATCATTGTATCTGAGAAAATTACCACAAAAATCATCAATTTTCTATTTTTTTCTATTAATTTCCCTTACTTTATCAGAAATGTATTATACGAAATCGTCAGTTTTATCAGAAAGTATCTCCCCTTCCTTTTCAATTATGTGATAATTCTATTTGTATGCCTGTCATTGTTTCTGAGGTTTTTTTCCAAAATAATCTTCAATTTTATCAGATATCCTATGTAATCCTCAGTTTTATCATGCATATTTTAGATGAAAATCTTCAGCTCTATCATAAAATGTCTCCACTTCCCTCTTTAATTATATTTCAAATGTATTTGTATGCTGATCGATGTATCTGAGTTTTTTTCCCATATAAAACTTCAATTTTATCAATTATCTTGTTATCCTCAATATTATCATACATATGTTAGATGAAAATCTTCAGTTCTTTACCAAAATGTCTCCTCTTCTTTTTTCAATAATACTCTAGTTGTATTTGCATGCCTATCCTTGTATCCGAGTTTTTGTTTTTCAAAATATCTTTTGTTTAATAAATTATCTTGTTATCCTCAGTTTTAACATACATGTTAGATGAAAACCTTCACTTTTATCAGAAAATGTCTCTATTTCTTTTTTCAATTACATTCTAATTGTATTTGTAAGCCTATCATTGTATTTGTGAAAATTACCACAAAAATCTTCAAATTTTACAGTTTTCCTATAAATTTACATAATTTTATCAGATATATGTAATGAGAAATGCTTCAGATTTATCAGAAAATATCTCCACCTCCTTTTTCAACTCTATTTTTATTTATTTGTATCCGTACCATTGTATCTGTGAAAATTACAACAAATATCTTCAAATTTTAACATTTTCAGAAGAATTTCCATAATTTTATCAGAAATGGTATACCAAAATCTTCAGTTTTATCAGAAAGTGTCTCCACTTTCATTTTCACTTATATTCTAATTGTATTTGTATGCCTTTTATTGTATCTGATATTTTATCCAAAAAATCTTCAATTTTATCAATTTTCCTATCCATTTTGTAATACATAATTTGGATGTAAATCCTCAGAATTATCAAAATATGTCTCCACTTCCTTTCTCAATTGTATTCTAATTGTATTTGTATGCCTATCATTGTATCTGAGTTTTTTTCTGAATGAACTTTCAATTTTATCAATTATCCTGTTATCCTCATTTTTTTATACATATGTTACATAAAAATCTTCAGTTTTTTTCAGAAAATGTCTCCTACTCCTTTTTCAATTACATTCTAATTGTATTTGTATGCATACATTGTATCTGTGAAAATTACCACAAAATTCTTCAATTTTTAAATTATCTCTATGAATTTACCTTATTTTATACAAAATATTTTATACGAAATCTTCAGTTTTATCAGAAAATGTCTCCACACCCTTTTCAATTATGTGATAATTTTATTCATATGCCTATCATGTTATCTGAGCTTTTCCAAAAAAATCTTCAATTTTATCAGTTATCATATGTAATCCTCAATTTTATCATACATATGTTAGATGAAAATCCTCATTTCTTTACAAAATGTCTCCTCTTCCTTTTTCAATAATACCCTAGTTGTATTTGTATACATACCCTTGTATCTGAGTTTTTGTTTTCCAAAATATCTTCCATTTTTATAAATTATCTTATGTAATTCTCAATTTTATCATACATATGCTAGATGAAAATCTGCAGTTTTATCAAAAAATGTCTCTATTTCATTTTTCAATTACATTCTATTTGTGTTTGAAAGCCTATCATTATATCTGTGAAAATTACCACAAAATCATAATTTTACACTTTTCCTATAAATTTCCATAATTTTATCAGATACATGTTATGAAAATTCTTCAGAATTATCAGAAAAAATTTCCACTTCCTTTTTCAACTATAGTATTATTTTATTTGTATGCTTACCAGTATATCTTTGACAATTACCACAAAAATTTTCCATTTTTAACATTTGTACACGAATTTCCATAATTTTCTCAGAAATGTTATACAAAAAGCTTCAGTTTTATCCGAAAATGTCTTCACTTTCTTTTTCATTTATTTGACAATTGTATTTGTATGGCTTTCATTGTATCTGAGGTCTTATCAAAAAATCTTCAATTTTATATATTATCTTATGTTATCCTCAATTTATGATACATATATTAGAAGGAAATTTTCAGTTCTTTATGAAAATATCTCTACTTCCTCTCTCATTTACAGTCTAAATACATTTATATGCCTACAATTGTATCAGTTACTTTTAAAAAATATGCAATTTTATAAATTATGTTATGTTATCCTTATTTTTATCATACATGTATTAGATGAAAATCTTCAGTTTTATATGAAAATGTTTCCACGTCTCTTTTAGTTATATTCTAATTGTATTTTCATTCCTATCATTGTATCTGAGTTTTTTCCAAAGAAATCTTCAATTTTATCAATTACTCTACTAATCCTCTATTTTATCATACCTATGTTGGATGAAAATCTTCAGTTTTATCAGAAAATGTCTCCACTTCACTCTTCAATTTTATTCTAATTGTATTTCTATGCATATCAGAGTATCTGAGTTTTTTCTAAAAAATCTTTAATCTTATAAGTTACCTTATGATATCCTCAATTTATCTTACATATGGTATATGAAAATCTTCCATTGTATAATAAAATGTCTCCAATTCCTCCTTCAAATATATTCTAAATGTATTTGTATGCCTATTATTGTATCTGATTTTTCAAAAAAAATCTTCAATTTCATAAATTATCTTAAGTTATCCTCAATTTTATCATACATATGTTTGAGGAAAATCTCAATTTTAAATGAAAATGTCTCCAGTTCATTTTTGGATTACATTCTAATTGTATTTGTATGCCTACCATTGGATCTGTGAAAATTACCACAAAATTTCAGTTTTTAAATTTTTCCTATGAATTTCTATTACTTTATCAATAATATGTTACAAAAACTTGTTTTTCAGAAAATGTCTCCACTTCCTTTTTAATTATGTGATAATTCTATTTGCATGCCTATCATTGTATCTGAGTTTTTGTCAAAAAAATCTTCAATTTTATCAGTTATCATATGTAATCCTCAATTTTATCATACATATGTTAGATTAAAATCTTCAGTTCTACCAGAAAATATCTCCACTTACTTTTTCAATTATATTCTAATTATATCTGGATGTCTATTGTTATATCTGAGTATTTTCAAAAACTCTTAAATTTTATCAGTTATCCTATGTAATCCTCAATTTTATCATTCATATTTTAGATGAAAAATCTTCAGTCCTATCAGAAACTATCTCCACCCCCGTTTTCAATTATATTCTAAACATATTTGAATGCTGATAATTGTATCTGAGTTTTGTCCAAATAAATCTTCAATTTTATCAATTATCTTACGTAATCCTCAATTTTATTATACATATGTTAAATGAAAATCTTCAGTTCTTTAAGAAAATGTCTCCTCTTCCTCTTTCAATAATACTCTAGTTGTATTTGTATGCCTATGCTTGTATCTGAATTTTTGTTTTCCAAAATATCTTCAATTTTATAAATTATCTTATGTTATTGTCAATTTTAACATACATACGTTCAATGCAAATCTTCAGTTTTAACAGAAAATGTCTATTCTTTTTTTCAATTACATTCTAATTGTATTTTTAAGCCTATCATTGTATCTGTGAAAATTACCACAAAAATCTTCAAATTTTACAATTTTTCTATGAATTTATATAATTTTATCAGATATATGTTATGCGAAATTCTTTAGACTTATCAGAAAATATCTCCACTTCCTTTTTCAACTATATTTTTATTTATTTGAATGCCTACCATTGTATCTGTGAAAATTGCAACAAATATCTTCAAATTTTAACATTTTCACAAGTTTCCATAATTTTATCAGAAATGGTGTACCAAAATCTTCAGTTTTATCAGAAAATGTCTTCACTTTCATTTTCACTTATATTCTAATTGTATTTGTGTGCCTTTCATTGTATCTGATATTTTATACAAAACATCTTCAATTTTATCAATTTTTCTGTTATCATTCATTTTATCATACAGATGTTTGATGTAAATCTTCAGACTTTACATAATTTGTCTCCACTTCCTTTTTCAATTGCATTCTAATTGTACTTGTACTATGCCCATCATTGTATCTGAGTTTTTTTTCTGAATAAATCTTCAATTATATCAAATATCCTATATAATCTTCAATATTATCATACATGTTACATAAAAATCTTCAGGTTTTTTCAGAAAAATGTCTCCTATACCTTTTTCAATAGTATTCTAATTGTATTTGTATGCTTATCATTGCATCTGAGTTTTTTTTAATTTTCAATTTTATAAATTATCTAAAATTATCCTCAATTTTATCATATACATGTAAGATGAAAATCCTCAGTTTTTTAGGAAGATGTCTCCACTTCATTTTTCATTTACATTCTAATTTTATTTATACATGTACCATTGTATCTGAGAAAATTACGATAAAAATCTTCAATTTTTAAATTTTTCCATGAATTTCCCTTACTTTATCAGAAATATGTTATACAAAATCTTTAGTTTTATCAGAAAATGTCTCCACTTCCTTTTTCAATTATGTGATAATTGTATTTGTATGCCTATCATTGTATCTGAGATTTTTCCATGAGAATTTTCAATTTTATCAGTTATCCTAAGTAATCCTCAATTTTATCATGAATATTTTAGATGCAAATCTTCAGTTTTATCAGAAACTGTCTCCACGTTGGTTTTCAATTGTATTCTAATTGTATTTCTATGCCTATCATTGTATCTGAGTTTTTTCCAAAAATCTTTAATTTTATAAATTACCTTATGATATCCTCAATTTATATGAAAATCTTCAGTTTTATATGAAAATGTCTCCAGTTCATTTTTTAATTACATTCTAATTGTATTTGTATACCTACCATTGTATCTGTGAAAATTACCACAAAAATCTTCAATTTTTAAATTTTCCTATGAATTTCCACTACTTTACCAATAATATATTATACGAAAACTTCAGTTTTTCAGAAAATGTCTCCACTTCCTTTTCAATTATGTGATTATTCTATTTGTATGCCTATCATTGTATCTGAGTTTTTATCAAAAAAATCTTCAATTTTATCAGTTATTATATGTAATCCTCAATTTTATCATACATATGTTAGATTAAAATCTTCACTTCTACCAGAAAATATCTCCACTTCCTTTATCAATTATATTCTAATTATATTAAGATATCTATCATTGTATCTGAGTTTTTTCCAAAAAAAAAACACTTCGATTTTATCAGTTATCCTTTATAATCCTCAATTTTATCTCGCATATTGTAGAAGAAAATCTTCAGTTCTATCAGAAACTATCTCCACTTCCTTTTCAATTATATTCTAAATGCATTTGTATGCTTATCATTGTATCTGAGCTTTTTCCAAAAAAATCTTTAATTTTATCAGTTGTCATTTGTAATCCTCAATTTTATCATACATAGGTTAGATGAAAATCTTCAGTTCTTTATGCAAATGTCTCCTCTTCCTTTTTCAATAATTCTCTAGTGATATTTGAATGCCTATCCTTGTATCTGATTTTTTGTTTTCCAAAATATCTTCAATTTTATAAATTATCTTATGTTATCCTCAATATTAACATACACATGTTAGATGAAAATCTTATTTTATCAGAAAATGTCTCTATTTCTTTTTTCAATTACATTCTAATTGTATTTGTAAGCCTATCATTGTATCTGTGAAAATTGCCACAAAAGTCTTCAAATTTTACAGTTTTCCTATGAATTTCCATATTTTTCTCAGATTTATGTTGTGCAAACTTCTTCAAATTTATCAGAAAACATCTCCAATTCCTTTTTCAACTATATTATTATTTTATTTGTATGCCTACCATTGTATCTGTGAAAATTACAACAAAAATCTACAAATTTTAACATTTTCACCAGAATATCCATAATTTTATCAGAAATGTTATACAAAAATCTTCAGTTTTATCAGAAAATGTTCCCCTTTCTTTTCCACTTATATTCTAATTGTATTTGTATGCCTTTCATTGTATCCGAGATTTTATCAAAAAATCTTCAATTTTATCAATTTTCCTATGTTATCTATTTTATCATACATAAGTTAGATGTAAATCTTCAGAATTAACAGAATATGTCGCAACTTCCTTTTTCAATTGTATTCTAAATATATATGTATGTCTATCATTGTATCCGATTTTTTTTCTGAATAAATCCTCAATTTTATCATTTATCCTATGTAATACTCAATTTTATCATATATATGTTAGATGAAATTCTTCAGTTTTATCAGAAATGTCTCCACTTCGGTTTTCAATTGTATTCTTATTGTATTTCTATGCCTATCATTGTATCTGAGTTTTTCCTAAAAAATCTTTAATTTTATAAGTTACCTTATGATATCCTCAATTTATCATACATATATTATATGAAAATCTTCAGTTTTATATGAAAATGTCTCCACTTCCCCTTCAATTAAATTCTAAATGTATTTGTCAGCCTATTATTGTATCTGATTTCTTTCAAAAAATCTTCAATTTTATAAATTATGTTGAGTTATCCTTAATTTTATCATATTTATGTTATAGGAAAATTTTCAATTTTAAATGAAAATGTCTCCACTTCATTTTTCGATTATATTCAAATTGTATTTGTATGACTACCATTGTATCTGTGAAAATTACCACAAAATTTTTCAATTTTTACTATGAATTTCACATACTTTATCATTAATATGTTATAAGAAATCTTCAGTTTTGTCAGAAAATGTCTCTACTTCATTCTCAATTATGTGATAATTGTATTTGTATGTCTATCACTATATCTGGGATTTTTCCAAGAAATTCTTCAATTTTATCAGTTATCCTATGTAATCCTCAATTTTATCATGCATATTTTAGATGAAAATCTTGTTCAATCAGAAAATACCTACACTTCCCTTTTTAATTATATTCTAATTGTATTTGTATGCCGATCTTTATATGTGAGTTTTTTCCAAATAAATCTTCAATTTTAGCAATTATCTAATGTAATCCTGAATTTTATCATACATATGTAAGATGAAAATCTTCAGTTTTATAAGAAAATGTCTGTATTTCTTTTTTCAATTACATTCTAATCGTGTTTGTAAGCCTATCATTTTATCTGTGAAAATTACCACAAAAATCTTCAAATTTAAAGTTTTCCTATGAACTTACATAATTTCATCACATAAATGTTGTGCAAAATTCTTCAGATTTATCAGAAAATATCTCCACTTCCTTTTTCAACTATATCATTATTTTATATGTATGCTTACCATTGTATCTGTGAAAACTACCACAAAAGTACTCAAAGAACCTTCAGTTCTTTTAGAAAATGCCTCCACTTCCTTTCTCAATTAAAATTCTAATAGTTTTTATATGCCTACCACAGAATCTGATAAATTATACCAAAAAAACTTTAATTTCAATATTTTTCCTGATTTTCCTCAATTTAAAAATATATGTTATATGAAAAGCTTCAGTTTTATCTTAAAAATGTCTTCACATCCATTTATAATTAAATTCTAATTATTTTGTATGCCAACCACTATATCTCTGAAATTTTTTAAGGAAATCTTCAAATTTTACTTTTTTCCTATCTACTTTCTCAATTTATCAGAAATATACAAAAACCTTCAGTTCTTTTAGAAAATGCCTCCACTTCCTTTCTCAATTAAAATTCTAATAGTTTTCATATGCCTACCAGAGTATCTGATGAATTTTCCCAAAAAGTCTTTAATTTCAATATTTTCCTATCTTTCCTCAATGTTAACCAATGTATGTTATAGGAAAACCTTCAAATCTTTAAGAAAATGTTTCCACTTCCTTTTTGAATTAAATTCCATTTTTTTATACGCCTACTATTATGTCTGAAATTTTCCAAGAAAATGTTCAATTTTTACATTTTTCCTATCTAATTCGAAAATTTACTGGAAATATGGAAAAACCATTAGCTCCATTAGAAAATGCCTCCAATTCCATTGTCAATTAAAATTCTAATAGTTTTCACATGCCTGCCATTGTATCTGATAAATTTTTCCAAAAAAACCCTTTAATTTCAATATTTTCCCTGTCTTTCCTCAAACTTAACCAAAATATGTTATACAAAACCTTCAGTTCTATGAGAAAAGATCTCCCTTTCCTTTTTAAATGAAATTCTAATTTTTGTATGCCTACCAGTATATCTCTGAAAATTGCCAAGAAAATGTTCAAATTTTACATTTTTTTCATTCTACTTTCAAAATATATGGGAAATATACAAAAGCCTTCAGTTCTCTTAGAAAATACCTCCACATCCTTTCTCAATTAAAATTCTCATAGTTTTCTGATGCCTATAATTGTATCTGATAAATTTTCCCCAAAAATCTTCAATTTCAATATTTTTCCTCTCTTTCCTCAATTTAAACCAAAAT
The DNA here is from genome assembly GCA_964023405.1 of Apodemus agrarius. Lineage (NCBI taxonomy): Eukaryota > Metazoa > Chordata > Mammalia > Rodentia > Muridae > Apodemus > Apodemus agrarius. The sequence continues at coordinate 34,414,799 of OZ030024.1, forward strand.
ATATTATGCAAAAAGCTTCATTTCTGTCAGAAAGTGTTTACACTTCCTTTTTTAATTAAAATCTATTTTTTTTGTCAAGAACATATCCCACAATGTATGATAACTTCTAACTGCATATACAAAGTTCTTACTAGTATGTGATAGTCTTTACTCAGGAACACTGTACTTGAATAGTATATAAGATTTTCATATGCATTTGTTAGAGAAAGCTGTACAACATAGGTGACGAGGAGGAAACATGTTTAAACATAGACACAACATCAAACACACTACAATGTGATGGCATTCGTGTTACATTCACTGATAAGGACGAGAAGTTTGTTCTTTTACAATTAACAAGTACAGTAAGCATTCAAACACTATGCGTTTATATAACTTGTTTAGCAGAAAACAAGAATATTTCGAACAATGGGTGATAACTTCTAACTGCACATATAACGTTCTTACTAGGATGTGCTTGTCTTTACTTGGGAACATTGTCTTCCAATGGTATACAGGATTTTCATATGAATTTACAAGAGAAAGTTGTACAATCCAGTTTCCGCGGAGGAAATGTGATTAAACATTGATGCAACACCAAACACACTACAACATGAAGGCATTCATGTTACATTCAGTGCTTAAGACGAGAAGTTTGTTCTTTAACAATTAACACGTTCAGTAAATTTTAAAGCACTATGCATTTAAACTACTAATGTAGCAGAAAACGAGCACATTTCACACAATATATGATAACTTCTAACTGCACATACAAAGTTCTTACTAGTATGTGATTGTCTTTACTCGGGAACTCTGTATTTCATTAGTACATTGGATTTTCATATGCATTTATTAGAGAACTCTGTACAGTGCCTTTACATGGAGGAAATTTGTCTAAGCATAGAGTCAACACCAAACACACTACAACATGAAGGCACTCATGTTATATTCAGTGCTAATGATGAGAAGTTTGGTCTTTTACAAAAACAAGTTCAGTATGCTTTCCAACACTATGCCTTTAAATAACTTGTTTATCAGAAAACAAGAACATTCCTCACAATGTATGTACTGGCTGGTTTTCTGTGTCAACGTGACACAGGCTGGAGTTGTCATAGGAAAAGGAGCTTCAGTTGGGGAAGTGCCTCAATGAGGTCCAGCTGTGAGGCATTCTCTCAATTAGTGTCAAGTAGGGGAAGGCCCCTCATGCGTGGTACCATCTCAGGGCTGGTATCCTTGGTTTCTATAAGAGAGCAGGCTGAGCAAGCAAGAAGAAACAAGCCAGTAAGGAACATCCCTCCATGGCCTCTGCATCAGCTCCTGCTTCCTGAGCTGCTTGAATTAAAAGTCCTGACTTCCCCATTCTGACTGGAGTGAGGTGGAATCTCAGGGTTGTTTTGATTTGCATTTCCCTGATGACTAATGATGTTGAATATCTCTTATGGTGCTTCTCAGCCATCAAAATTTCTTCTGGTGAAAATTCTTTGTTTAGCTCTGTACCCCATTTTTTAAATAGGGTTATTTGGTTCATTGGGGTCTAACTTCTTGAGTTCTTTGTATATATTGTATATTAGCCCTCTGTTGGATGTGGATTTGTTGAAGATCTTTTCCCAATTTGTCGGTTTCCATTTTGTCCTTCTGACAGTGTCCTTTGCCTTACAGAAACTTTTATGAGTTCCCATTTGCCAATTCTTAATCTTAGAGCATAAGCTATTGGTGTTCTGTTCAGGAACTTTCCCCCTGTACCCATGTCCTCCAGGGTCTTCCCCAGTTTCTTTTCTATTAGTTTCAGTATGTCTGGCTTTATGTGGAGGTCCTTGATCCACTTGATTTTAGTACAAGGTGATAAGAGTGGGTCATTTCGCATCTTCTGCATGTTGATCTCCAGTTGAACCAGCACCATTTGTTGAAAGGCTATCTTTTTTCCACTGGATAGGTGTAGCTCCTTTATCAAATATCAAGTGACCATAACTCTGTGGGTTCATTTCTCGGTCTTCAATTCTATTCCATTGATCTACTTGCCTGTCGCTGTACCAATACCATGCAGTTTTTTAACACAGTTGCTCTGTAGTACTGCTTGAGGTCAGGGATATTGATTCCCCCAGAAGTCCTTTTATTGTTAAGAATAGTTTTAGCTATCCTGGGTTTTTTGTTACCCCAGATGAATTTAGGAATTGCTCTTTCTGGATCTATGAAGAATTGATTTGGGATTTTGATGAGGATAGCATTGAATCTGCAGACTGCTTTTAGCAAGATGGCCATTTTTATTATATTGATCCTGCCAATCCAAGAGCATAAAATATTTTTCCATCTTCTGAGGTCTTCTTCAATTTCTTTCTTCAAAGACTTGAAGATCTTGTCTTACAGATCTTTCACTTGTTTGGTTAGAGTCATGCCAAGATACTTTTTATTGTTTGTGGCTATTGTGAAGGATGTTGTTTCCCTAACTTCTTTCTCAGCCTGCTTGTCCTTTGGTATAGGAAGGCTACCGATTTGCTTGAGTTGATTTTATAACCAGCCACTTTTCTGAAGTTGTTCATCAGCTGTAGGAGTTCTCTGGTGGAGTTTTTTGGGAAGTTTAAGTATACTATCATATCATCTGCAAGTAATGATAGTTTAACTTCTTCCTTTCCAATTTGTATCCCTTTGACTTCCTTATGTTGTCTAATAATCTCGCTAGACCTTCAAATACTATATTGAAAAGACATGGAGAGAGAGGCAGCCTTGTCTAGTCCTTTATTTTAGTGGGAGTTGATTCCAGTTTCTCTCCAATTATTTTGATGTTGGCTACTGGTTTGCTGTATATTGCTTTTATTTTGTTTATGTATGGGCCTTGAATTCCTGTTCTTTCTAGGACTTTTAGCATGAAAGGATGCTTAATTTTGTCAAATGCTTTTTCAGCATCTAATGTGATGATGATGTGGTTTTTATCCTTTTAGTTTATTTATGTAGTGGATTACATTGATGGATTTCTGTATAATGAACCATCCCTGCATCCCTGGGATGAAGACTACTTGATCATTGTGAATGATCATTTTGATGTGCTCTTTCAAAAATATCTTCAGATTTAAAAAATATCTTATGTTATCCTCAATTTTATCATACATATGCTAGAGGAAAATCTCCAGTTTTATACAAAACTGTCTCCACCTTTTTCAATAACATTCTAATTGTATTTGTATGCCTGTCATTGTATCTGGATTTTTTCCAAAAAAAATATTTAATTTTATAAATTACCTTGTGATATCCTCATTTATCATATGTATGTTATATGAAAATCTTCAGTTTTATACGAAAATGTCTCCAGTTCTTCGTTCAATTTTATTCTAAATGTTTTTGAATGCCTATCATTGTATCTCAGATTTTTTTCAAAAAAATCTTCAATTTCATAAATTACCTTAATTAATCCTCAATTTTATCATACATATGTTACAGGAAAATCTTCAGTTTTATAGGAAGATGTCTCCACTTCTTTTGGTAATTAGATTCTAATTGTATTTGTATGTGTACCATTGTATCTGTGAAAATTACCACAAAGATCTTCAATTTTTAAATTTTTCCTATGAATTTCCCTTACTTTGTCATAAATATGTTATACAAAATATTTAATTATGTCAGAAAATGTTTCCACTTCATTTTCATTTATAAGATAATTCTACTTGTATGTCTATCAGTGTATCTGACTTTAAAAAAAAACCTTCAATTTCATCAGTTATCATTTGTAATCCTCAATTTTATCATACATATATTGGAAGAAAAACTTCAGTTCTATCAATAAATGTGTCCAGTTCTAATTCAATTGTATCTGAATTGTATTTGTATGCCTGTCATTGTATCTGAGATTTCTTTTTCAGAAATATCTTCAGATTTAAATATTATCTTATCTTATCCTCAATTTTATTATTCATATCTTAGATGAAAATCTTAGTTTTATACAAAATATCTCCAGCCCCTTTTCAATTATATTCTAATTGTATTTGTATGGCTATCATTGTATCAGAGATTTTCTAGAGAATATCTTCAATTTAATCAGTTATCCTACGTAATCCTCAATTTTATCATACATATGCTAAATGAAAATCTTCAGTTTCATGAGAAAATATCTTAATTTTCAAATGAATTGTAATAGTATTTTAAGCTTATCATTGTATCTGAGCTTTTTGCCAAAATGTCATCAACTTTATAAATTATCGTAAGTTTTCCTCTATTTTATCACACATATGTTAGAGGAAAATCTTCAGCTTTGTAAGAAAATGCCTCCACTTTCTTTTTCAATTACATTCTAATTGTATTTGTATGCCTACCATTGTATCTGTGAAAATTACAACAAAAATTTTCAATTTGTATTTTTTTGTATGAATTTCCCTTACTTTATTAGAAAAATGTTATACAAAATCTTTTGTTTTTCAGAAAATGTTTCTTCTTCCTTTTCAATTATCAGATAATCCTATTTGAATGTGTATTTGATTGTATGTGAGATTTTTCCAAAAAAATCTTCAATTTTATCAGATATCCTATGTAATCCCCAATTTTATCAAGCAGACTTCAGATGAAAAAATTCAGTTCTATCATAAAATATCTCCAGTTCCTTTTTCAATTTAATTCTAATTATATTTGTATGTTTATCATGGTATTTGTTTTTTTCAAAAAAAATTTTCAATTTTATACATTATCTTATCCTCAATTTTATCATACATATGTTAGATGAAAATCTTCATTACTTTACATGTCTCTTTTAGTTATATTCTAATTGTTTTTTTATTCCTATCATTGTATGTGAGTTATGTCCAAATAAATCTGCAATTTTATCAATTGCCTTAGTAATCCTTTATTTTATCATATATATGTCAGATGAAAATCTTCAGTTTTATCAGAAAATGTCTCCACTTCGTTTTTCTGTTGTATTCTAATTGTATTTGTATGCTTATCATTGCATCTGAATTTTTTTCAAAAATATTTCAATTTTATAAATTGTCTCGTTATCCTCAATTTTATCATATATACATTAGAGCAAAATCTTCAGTTTTATACAAAAATGTCTCCATTCTTTTTTCAATTACATCCTAATTTTTTAACGGATACCATTTTATCTGTGAAAATTACCACAAAAATCTTCAATTTTGAAATTTACCTATTAATTTCCCTTATTTTATAAGAAATATGGTATACGAAATCTTTAGTTTTATCAGCAAATGTGTCCAGTTCCTTTTTCAATTGTATTCTAATTGTATTTGTATGCTTATCATTGCAGCTGAGTTTTTTTCAAAAAAAATCTTCAATTTTATGAATTAGCTTAAGTTATCCTCAATCATACATATGTTAGAGGAAAAGCTTCAGTTCTATCAGAAAATATCTCTACTTCCCTTTTCAATTATATTTTAATGTATTTGTATAGAGGTCATTGTATTTGAGTATTTTCTAAATAAATCTTCAATTTTATCAATTATCTTATGTATTCCTCAATTTTATCATACATGTTAGATGAAAATCTTTAGTTCTTTACAAAAATGTGTCCTCTTCCTTTTTCAATAATACTCTACTTTTATTTGTATGCCTATCCTTGTATCTGAGTTTTTGTTTTCCAAATATCTTTAATTTTATAAAATATCTTATGCAATTCTCTATTTTATGATACATATGTTAGATGGAAATCTTTAGTTTTATCAGAAAATGCCTCAATTCCCTTTTTCAATTACATTCTAATTGTGTTTGTAAGTCTATCATTGTATCTGTGAAAATTGCCACAAAAATCTTCAAATTTTACAGTTTTCTTATGAATTTCCATAATTGTATTAGATATAGGTTAAGGAAAATTCTTCAGATTTATCAGAAAATATCTCCACTCCCTTTTTCACCTATGTTATTATTTATTTGTATGCCTATCATTATATCTGTGACAATTACCACAAAAATCTTCAAATTTTAATACATTCACCTGATTTTTCATAATTTACTCAGAAATGTTATACAAAAAATTCAGTTCTATCAGAAAATGTCTCCACTTTCTTTTCCACTTATTTATGGTTGTGCTTGTATAACTTTCATTGTATCTGAGATTTTATCACAAAAATCTTCAATTTTATCAATTTTCCTATGTTATCATCCATTTTTATCACCCATAAGTTATATATAAAGCTTCAGAATTAAAAGAATATACCTCCCTGTCCTTTTTCAATTGTATTCTAATTGTATTTGTATGCCTATCATTGTATCAGAGTTTTCTTCTTTCAAAAATATTTTCAGATTTAAATATTATCTTATATTATCCTCAATTTTATCATACATATAGTAGATTAAAATCTTCAGTTTTATACAAAAACCTTGACACCTTCTTTTTCAAGTATATTCTTATTGTATTTGTATGCCTATCATTGAATTTGAGATTTTAATAGAGAATAACTTCAATTTATTCAATTGTAGTATGGAATCCTCAAATTTATCATACATATGTTAAATGAAAATTTTCAGTTTTATGATAAAACGTCTCATCTTTCTTTCTCAATTGAATTCTCATAGTATTTGAAAGCTTATCATTGTTTCCGAGTTTTTTTGCAAAAATAATCATCAATTTTATAAATTATCCTGTTTTCTTCAATTTTATCACACATATGTTAGAGGAAAATCTTCAGTTTTGTAGGAAAATGGCACCACTTCCTTTTTCAATTACTTTCTAATTGTATTTGTATGCTTACCATTGTATCTGTGAAAATTACCACAAAAATCTTCAACTTTTAAATTTTTCCTATGAATTTCCCTTACTTTATCAGAAAAGGCAACTGGACACATTTTGTGATAGAACTGAAGATTTCCATTTCACATATGTATGATAAAATTGAGGATTATATAAGATAATTGATAAAATAGAAGATTTATTTGGAAAATACTCCGATACAATGATCTGCATACAAATACAATTAGAATACAATTGAAAAAGAAAGAGGATTATTTGAATTGATTAAATTGAAGATTTTCATCCAACATATGTATGAAAAAGGATTGCATAGGATAATTGATAAAATTGAAGATTTATTCAGAAAAAAACTCAGAGACAATGATAGGCATACAAATACAATTAGAATACTATGGAAAAAGGAAGAGGATACATATTCTGTTAATTCTAAAGATTTATATCTAACTTATGAATGAAAAATAAATGATAACATAGGAAAATTTATAAAATTAAAGAATTTTTTGGTAAAATCTCAGATTCAATGAAAGGCATACAAATAAATTAGGATTATAAGTGAAAAATAAAGTGGAAATATTTTCTGATAAAGCTGAAGGTTTTTGTATAATATTTCTGATAAAACTATGATAATTAATGATAAAATGTTAAAATTTGAAAATTTTTGTGGTAATTTTCCCAGATACAATATTAGGTATACAAATAAATAATAATATAGTTGTAAAAGGAAGTAGAGATATTTTCTAATAAATCTAAATAATTTTGCATAACATATATCTGATAAAATAATGGAAATTCATAAGAAAACTGTAAAATTTGTAGTTTTTGTGGTAATTTTCACTGATACAATGTTAGGCTTACAAACACAATTAGAATGTAATTGAGAAAAGGAATAGAGACAATTTCTGATAAAACTGAAGATTTTCATCTAACAAATGTATGTTAAAATTGAGGATAATATAAGATAATTTATAAAATTGAAGATATTTTGGAAAACCAAAACTCAGATACAGGGAATAGGCATACAAGTAAACTAGAGAATTATTGGAAAAGGAAGAGGAGAAATTTTCATAAAGAACTGAAGATTTTCATCTAACATGTGTATGACAAAATTGAGAATTACATAGGATAACTGATAATTGAAGATTTTTGTAGAAAAAATCTCATAATGATACGCATACAAATACAATTAGAATAAACATGAAAAGGGATGTGGAGACATTTTTGTATGAAAATGAAGCATTTCATCTAATGTATGATAAAATTGAGGATAACATAAGTTTTAAAACTGAAGATTTCTTTTTCTCAGAAACAATGATAGGCATACAAATACAATAATCACATAATTGAAAAAGGAAGCGGAGATATTTTCTGATAAAACTAAAGATTTCATATACCATATTTCATAAGAAACATTTCAAAATTGAAGATTTTTGTGGTAATTTTCACATATAAAATTTTATATGTAAAAAAATTAGAATGTAATTGCAAAAAGAAGTGGAGACATTTTCATATAAATCAAGAATTTCCTCTAATGTATGTATGATAAAATTGTGGATAGCTTAAGGTAATTTATAAAATTGAAGATATTTAAAAAAATTCAGTAGCAATGATAAGCATACAAATACAATTAGAATGCAAATGAAAACAAAGTGTAGACATTTTCTGATAAAACTGAAGACTTTCACCTAAAAATGTATGATAAAATTGAGGATTAAATAGGATTAATTATAATATTGAAATTTATTCAGAAAAAACTAAGATACAATTATAGGTTTACAAATACAATAAGAATAAAATTGAAAAAGGCAGTGGAGACATATATTGTTAATTCTGAAGTTTTACATTTAACTTATGTATAATAAAATATATGATAACATAGGAAAATTGAAAAAATTAAAGATATTTTACATAAAATATAATATACGATGTAAGGCATACAAATACAATTAAAATATAAGTGAAAAAGAAAGGGGAGACATTTTCTGATAAAACTGAGTTGTTTTGTATAATATTTCTGACAAAATTATGGAAATACCTGAGGATGGCTGATTTCTGGGGGCAGGTGCATAAACAGAGACCTAGACTAGCATCAACTACCTCATCAGGCTCTTGTCTGCACACAGAGCCAGAGGAGCTCAGCAGGAGGTCTGTGCACCTACAAATCAGCGGTTGTAGCAGACAGCTGAGGGTCAGCTCGCTGGGCTTGCAGCGAGGCTGCCATCTTGCCTCGGGTTACTACGGATGGCTGGCTGCTGGGGTCAGGTGCATGGACAGAGACCTAGCCTAGCATCGGCTACCCTTTCAGGCTCTTGCCTGCGCCTAGAACCAGAGCAGCTCGGCAGGAAGTCTGTGCACCAACAGCTCGACAGTGCACCCAGAGCCAGATCAGCCTGGTGGTTGGTCTCTGCACTGACCAGCGTGGGCTCCAACTTGCTCGTGGGTCTGTGCCTGGAGTACAACCAGAGGTGGACATCTTGCCTCAGGGCACCACAGACAGCTAACCAGACAGAGCCCTGTGGACTGAGAGCACCAACATCTAGGTTCCAGCAATTCAACCAGGGAACCTCTGGTCCTGCAGGGAATCCTGTGGTTAGACAGAGGACTGAGACCTGCCACCATCTTGTAGCTGGTGACCTGAACAGGTCACCATAGAGAACCAACAGAGGAGCACAGGTCACCATAAAGATCTAACTGACAAGCCCTGATCGGTGGAAAAAAAGATCTGATTCTTAAGAGCTGGCAACCAAACAGGCAAGGAAGAGACCACAGGAGGCCAATTGCAGGTCCAGCAGCAAACCTGAGGAAGACTTGGGCCTGGCCCAGCAGAGCTGAGGAGGTAACTCAGAGCCTAGTAGAAGAAACTTCCTGGTCTTCACCTCGGGAGCATGGACGCCCTCTAAGACAGCAGTGCCAAAGGCCAGGCTCACAGGAGCTTCAAACTCCAGCCAGTAACAATAAGACCAACTAACTTCAGAGATAAACAGATGGCAAAAGGCAAAGGAAGGAACATTACTAATAGGAATCAAGGCAATATGGCAGCATCTGAACCCAATTTGCCAACCACAGCAAGTCCTGGAAACCCTAACACACCAGGAAAACAAGAGTTGAATTTAAAAGCACTGGTCCTCATGCTGCTAGAGGAACACAGAAAAAACATAAACAAATCTCTTAAAGAAACACAGGGGAACATGAATAGGTTAAAAGCCCTTACAATGCAAACACAAAAATCACGTAAAGAATTCCAGGAGGATATGGATCAACAGACACAAGCCAATAAAGAAGAAATTAGAAAATAACTTAAAGAAATGCAGGAGAAACTGAGTCAATAGGCAGTAGTCATGAAAGAGGAAACACAAAATATCTCTTAAAGAATTGCAAGAAAACACAAACAAACAAGTGAAGGAATTGAGCAAAACCATCTAAGATCTGAACACAGAGGTAGAAACAACTAAGAAATCACAAAGGGAGACAAATTTGGGGATATAAACCCTTGGGAAGAAATCAGAGGTCATAGATGCAAATATCAACAACAGAATACAAGAGATAGGGGTAAGAATCTCAGATGCTGAAGATACTGTAGTAATCATTGACTCCACAGTCAAAGAAAATGCAAAGCACAAAAGGCTTGTAAACCAAAACATCCAGGAAATCCAGGACACATTAAGACCAAACCTAAGGATTATAGGGGTAGATGAGAGTGAAGATCTACAATTTAAAGGGCCAGCAAATATCTTCAACAAAATTATGGACAAAAACTTTCCTAACCTAAAGAGAGATATGCCCATGAATATACAAGAAGCTTACAGAACTCCAAACAGACGGGATCAGAACAGAAATACCTCCTGTCACATAATAATCAAAACTCCAAAGGTACTAAACAAAGAAAGAATATTTAAGGCAGTAAGAGAAAAAGGCCAAGTAACATATAAAGGAAGACCTATCAGAATCACACCAGACTTCTCACCTGAGACCATGAAAGCTATAAGATCCTGGCAGATATCATGCAAACTCTAAGAGAACACAATTGTCAGCCAAGACTACTATACTCAGCAAAACTCTCAATCAATGTAGATGGAGAAATCGAAATAATCCATGACAAGACCAAATTTACACAATATCTTTCCACTAACTCAGCTCTACAAAGGATAATAGGAGGAAAACTCCAATACAAGGAGGGAAACTGCACCCAAGAAAAAGCAAGATAGTAACCTTCGTCCATTAAATTCAAAAGAAGATAACCACTCAAAACACAAATAACATAAAAATGACAGGAAGAAATAATCCCTATTCCTTAATATCTCTTAACATCAATGGACTCAATTCACCAATAAAAAGACATAGAGTAACAGACTGGATACACAAACAGGACCTTACATTTTGCTGCATACAGGAAACACACCTCAGGGTCAAAGACAAACACTACCTTAGAGTAAAGGCTGGAAGACAATTTTGCAAGCAAATGGTCACAGGAAGAGAGCTGGAATAGCCATTCTAATATAAGATAAAATTGACTTTCAACCTAAAGTTATCAAAAGAGATGTAGAAGATCACTTCTTGCTGGTCAAAGGAAAAATCCACCAAGAAGAACTCACAATTCTAAACATCTATGCACCAAATGCAAGGGCACTCTCATTCATAAAAGAAACTTTGCTAAAGCTCAAAGCACACATTGCACCTAACACAATAATTGTGTGGGACCTCAACGCTCCACTATTATCAATGGACCGATCAGGAAAACAGAAACTAAACAGGGACACAGGGAAACTCATTTGAAACTTTGTACCAATTGGATTTAACATATATATATATATATATATATATATATATATATATATATATATATATATAACCTTTCATCCTAAAGCAAAAGACTATACCTTTTTCTCAAAACCTCATGGTACCTTCTCTAAAATTGACCATATAATTGGTCACAAGACAGACCTCAACAAATATAAAAAGATCGAACTAATCCCATGATCACCATGGAGTAAGAGTGTTCTTCAATAGCAACAAAATCAACAGAAAATCCTCATATACATGGACTGAACAATATTCTACTCAATGATACCTTAGTCAAGGAAGAAAATAAGGAAGAAATCAAAGACTTTTTAGAATTTAATGAAAATGAAGGCACAACATACCCAAATCTATGAGACACAATGAAGGCAGTGCTAAGAGGAAAACCCATAGTGCTGAGTGATTCCAAAAAGAAACAAGAGAGAGCATATACTAGCAACTTAATGGCATACCTAGAATCTCTGCAACAAAAAGAAGCTATTTCACCCAGGAGGGGTAGAAGAAAGGAAATCATGAACCTCAGGGCTGAAATCAACCCAGTTGAAACAAAGAGAACCATACAAAGAATCAACAAAACCAGGAGCTGGTTCTTTGAGAAAATTAACAAGATAGATAAACCCCTAGCCAGACTTACCAAAGGGCACAGAGACAGTATTCAAATCAACAAAATTAGAAACGAAAAGGGAGATATAACAACAGAAACTGAGGAAATTCAAAAAATCATCATATCCTACTACAGAAGCCTATACTCAACACAACTGGAGAATCTGGAGGAAATGGACAATTTCCTAGAGAGTTACCAAATACCAAAATTTAATCAGGATCAAATAGATCATCTAAACAGTACCATAACCCCCAAAGAAATAGAATGGGTCATAGAAAGCCTTCCAATCAAAAAAAGCACAGGACTAGATGGATTTAGTGCAGAATTCTATCAGACCTTCAAAGAAGACCTAATACCAATACTCTTCAAACTATTCCACAAAATCCACTCATTTCAGTACCCAACTCATTCTACGAAGCCACAATTACCCCGATACCAAAACCACACAAAGATCCAAATAAAAAAGAGAACTTCAGACCAATCTCCTTTATGAACACTGACACAAAATTACTCAATAAAATTTTTGCCAACCGAGTCCAAGAACACATCAAAATGATCGTTCACCATGAGCAAGTTGACTTCATCCCAGGGATTCAGGGATGGTTCAATATATGGAAATCCATCAACATAATCCACTACATAAACAAACTCAAAGAAAAAAACCACATGGTCATCTCATTGGATGCTGAAAAAGCATTTGACAAAATTCAGCATCCTTTCATGCTAAAAATCTTGGAAAGAACAAGAATTCAAGGCCCATAACTAAACATAGTAAAAGCAATTTACAGCAGACCGGTAGCCAACATCAAAGTAAACGGAGAGAAACATGAAACAATCCCACTAAAATCAGGGACTAGACAATGCTGTTCCATCTCACCATATCTCTTCAATATAGTACTTGAGGTACTAGAACCATTCGACAACATAAGGAAGTCAAAGGGATACAAATTGGAAAAGAAGTCAAATTATTATTATTCGCAGATGATATGATAGTATACTTAAGTGACCCAAAAAAACTCCACCAGAGAACTCCTACAGCTGATAAACAACTTCAGCAAAGTGGCTGGTTATAAAATCAACTCAAGCAAATCAGTAGCCTTCCTATACACAAAGGATAAGCAGGCTGAGAAAGAAATTAGGGAAATGACACCCTTCACAATATCCACAAACAATATAAAGAATCTTGGTGTGACTCTAACCAAACAAGTGAAAGTTTTGTATGACAAAAACTTCAGGTCTCTGAAGGAAATGGAAGAAGGCCTCAGAAAATGGAAAAATCTTCCATGCTTGTGGGTTGGCAGGATTAATATAGTTAAAATGGCAATCTTGCCATTAGCAATCTTCAGATTCATTGCAATCCCCATCAAAATTCCAACTCAGTTCTTCATAGAGTTAGAAAATGCAATTCTCAAATTCATATAGAATAACAATAAAACACAGGATAGCTAAAACTATCATCAACAGTAAAAGAACTTCTGTGGGAATCAATATCCTGGAACTCAAGCATTACTTCACAGCAGTAGTGTTAAAAACTATGTCATATTGGTACAGTGACAGGGAAGTGGATTAATGGAATAGACATTTATGATAGAATTGAGGAAAACTTAGGATAATTTATAAAATTCATGATATTTTTGCAAAAAAAAAACCCTCAGATACAATGATAAGCTTACAAATACTGTTAGAATGCAATTGAAAAAGGAAGAGGATACATTTTCTTATAAACTGAAGATTTTCATTTAACATATGTATGATAAAATTTAGAATTACATAGGATAACTGATTAAATTGAAGATATTCTCTAGAAAAATCTCAGATACAATGATAGGCATACAAATAAAATTAGAATATAATTGAAAATGGAGGAGGAAACATTTTGTATAAAACTAAAGATTTACATCTAACATATATATGATAAAATTGAGGATAACATAAGTTTTAACTCTGAAGATATTTTTTAAAACAAAAATTCAGATTCAATGATAGGCATACAAATACAATTAGAATAGAATTGAAAAAGGAAGAGGAGACATATTCTGTTAATTCTGAAACTTTATATCTAAGTTATGGATGATAAAATGGATGATAACATTGGAAAATTGATAAAATTGAAGATATTTGTGATAAAAATCTCAGATACAAGGAAATGCATACAAATACAAATATAAATAAGTGAAAAAGAAAGAGACATTTTCTGATAAAACTGAAGATTTTAGTATAACTTTTTTGATTAAATCATGGAAATTCATGTGAAAATGTTAAAATTTGAAGATTTTTGTGGTAATTTTCACAGGTACAATGGTAGGCATACAAACAAATAATACTATAGTTAAAAGAGGAAGTGGAGCTATTTTATGATAAACCTGAGGAATTTTGCATAAAATATATCTGCTAAAATTATGGAAATTCATAGGAAAACTCTAAAATTTGAAGATTTTTGTGGTAATTTTCAGATACAATCATAGCCTTACAAACACAATTAGAATGTAATTGAAAAAAAGGAATAGAGAAATTTTCTGATAAAACTGAAGATTTTCCTCTAACATATTTATGATAAAATTGAAGATAACTTAAGATAACTTATAAAATTGAAGATATTTTTGAAAAAAATTCAGATGCAATGATAAGCATACAAATACAATTAGAATAAAAATGAAAAACTAAGTGGAGACGTTTTCTGTGAAAACTGAAGATTTTCATCTAACATATGTATGATAAAATGGAGGATTATATAAGATAAATGATAAAATTAAAATTTATTCAGAAAAAACCTCAGGTACAATGATAGGTTTACAAATACAATTAGAATAAAATTGAAAAAGGAATTGGATACAGATTTTGTTAATTCTGAAGATTTACATTTAACTTATGTATGATAAAATCAATGATAACTAGGAAAACTGAAATAACTGAAGATATTTTTGATAAAATCTCAGATACAATGAAAGGCATACAAATACAATTAAAATATAAGTGAAAAAGAATGGGGAGACATTTTCTGATAAAACAAGATTTTTGTATAACATTTTTGATAAAATTTTGGAAATTCACGTGAAAATGTTAAAATTTGAAGATTTTTGTGGTAATTTTCACAGATACAATAGCAGGCATAAAAATAGTAATATAGTTCAAAAAGGAAGTGGAGATATTATTCTGATAAATTTGAAGACGTTTCCACAACATATTTCTGATAAAATGATGGAAATACATAGGAAAACTGTAAAATTAGACAATTTTGCGGTAATTTTCATAGATACAATGATAGGCTTACAAATACAATTAGACTGTAATTCAAAAAAGAAATAGAGACATTTTCTGATAAAAGTGAAGATTTTCATCTAACAAATGTATGTGAAAATTGAGGATAACATAAGATAATTTATAAAATTGAAGATATTTTGGAAAACAAATACTCAGATACAAGCATAGGCGTACAAATACAACTAGAGTATCATTGATACAGTAAGAGGACACATTTTCGTAAAGAACTGAAGATTTTCATCTAAAATATGCATGATAAAATTGAGAATTACATAAGATAACTGGAAAAATTGAAGATTTACTTGGACAAACCTCAGGTACAATCAAAGATTTTTTGAAAAAAACCTCAGATACAATGATAGGCATACAAATACATTTAGAATATAATTGAAGGGGGAAGTGGAGACATTTTCATATACAACTGAAGATTTTCATATAACATACATATGATAATTTGAGGATGTCATAAGGTAATTTATAAAGTTAAAGATTATTTGCAACAAAATGCTCTGATACAATGATAGGCATAGAAATACAATTAGAATACAATTGAAAAACGAAGTGGAGACATTTTCTGGTAAAACTGAGATTTTCATCTAAACTATATATGATAAAATAGAGGATTACTATGGTAATTTATAAAATTGAAGATTTATTTGTACAAAACTCTGATACAATGATAGGCATAAAAATACAATTAGAATATAACTCAAACAGACGTGGAGACATTTTCATATAAAACTGAAGATTTTGATCTAATGTATATATAATAAAAATATGGATAACCTAAGATAATTTAGAAAATTGAATATATTTTTTAAAAAAAACACAGATACAACAATAGGCATATAAATACAATTTGAATGTAATTGAAAAAGGAAGTAGAAAAATTTTCATAAAGAACTGAAGATTTTCATCAAATATATATATGATAAAATTGAGGATAACATAAGATAATGTATAAAATTGAAGATTTTTTTGAAGAAAACTCAAATACAATTATAGCCATACAAATATAATTAGAATTCAATTGAAAAAGGAAGTGGAGATATTTTATGATAGAACTGATGATTTTCATAAAAATATGCATGATAAAATTGAAGATTACATATGATATCTGATAAAATTGAAGATGTTTTGGAAAAATCTGAGATACAGTGAAAGGCATACAAATAAAATTATCACATAATTGAAAAAGGATGTGGAGACATTTCCTGATGAAACTGAAGATTTTCTATAACGAGTTTCATATAAAATATGGGTAATACATAGGAAAATTTGAAAATTGAAGATTTTTTTGGTAATTTTGACAGATACAATAGTAAGCATACATATACAATTAGAATGTAATTGAAAAAAGAAGTGGAGCCATTTTCTTATAAAACTGAAGGTTTTCCTCTACCATATGTGTGATAAAATTGAGGAAAACTTAGGATAATTTATAAAATTGTTGATGTTTTTGCAAAAAAATCTCAGATACAATGATAAGCTTACAGATACTATGAGAATTCAATTGAAAAAGGAAGATGAGACATTTTCTCATAAAATGAAAATTTTCATTTAACACATGTAAGATAAAATTGAGGATTGCAAAGAATAACTGATTAAATTTAAGATTTTGTTTGAAAAATCTCAGATACAGTGATAGGCATACAAATGCAATGAGAATATAATTGACAAAGGAGGTGTACACATTTTTGTATAAAACTGAAGATTTTCATCTAACATATGTATGACAAAATTGAGGATAACAAGATAATTTTTAAATCTGAAGATATTTTTGAAAAAGAAAACTCAGATACAATGATAGGCTTAAAATACAATCAGAATACAATTAAAAAAGGACGTAAAGGCATATTCTTTTAATTCTGAATCTTTACATCTAACTTATGGATGATAAAATGAATAACATAGGAAAATTGATAAAATTGAAGATTTTTATGATAAAATCTCAGATACAATGAAAGGCATACAAGTACAACAATAAAGAAATGAAAATGAAAGTAGAGACATTTTCTGATAAAACTCAAGCTTTTTCTATAACATTACAGGTTAAATGATGGAAATTCATGTGAAAATGTTAAAATTTGAAGATTTTTGTAGTAATTTTCACAGATACAATGGTAGGCATACAAATAAATAATAATATAGTTGAAAAAGGAAGGGGAAATATTTTCTGAAACATGTGAAGAATTTTGCATAACATATCTGATAAAATTATGGAAATTCATAAGAAAACTGTAAAATTTGAAATTTTTTGCAGTAATTTTCACAGATACAATGAAATACTTACAAACACAATTAGAATGTAATTAAAAAGGACTAGAGATATTTTCTGATAAAACTGGAGATTTTAATCTAGCATATATATAATAAAATGAAAGATTACTAGGGTAATTTTTAAAATTGAAAATGTATTTGGACAAAACACAGATATAATGATAGGCATAAAAATACAATTAGAATATAACTTAGAGAGACGTGGAGAAATATAAAAAAACTAAAGATTTTCATATAATATATATTATAAAAATGAGGATAACATAACATAATTTATAAAACTGAATATTTTTATTAAAACACTCAGATACATTGATAGGCATATAAATACAATTAGAATGTAATTGAAGGAGGAAATGGAGACATGTTAGTAAAGTAATGAAGATTTTCATCTAACGTATGTATGATAAAATTGAGGATAACATAAGATAATATGTAAAATTGAAGATTTTTTTAAAAAAACTGAAATATAATGATAGCCATACTAATATAATTAGAATTCAATTGAAAAAGGAAGTAGAGAGATTTTATGATAGAACTGAAATTTTTCATCTAAAATATGCTTGATAAAATTGAGGACTATATAGGATATTTGATAAAATTGAAGGTTTTTTTTGGAAAAATCTCACATATAATGATAGGCATACAAATGGAATTATCAGATAATTGAAAAGCAAGTGGAAACATTTCCTGATAACACTAATGATTTCATATAACATATTTCTGATAAAGCAAGGGAAATTCATGGGAAAAATTAAAATTTGAAGATTTTTATGGTAATTTTCACACATTCAATGGTACACATATAAATATAATTACAATGTAATTGAAAAAGGAAATAGAGACATTTTCCTATAAAACTGATGATTTCCTCTAACCTTTGTATAATAAAATTGAGGATAACAAGTAATTTATGAAATTGAATGTTTTTTTAAAAAAGTCAAATACAATTTTAAGCATAGAAATACAGTTAGAATACAATTGAAAAAGGAAGAATAGACATTTTGTGATAAAACTGAAGTTTTTATCTAACTTATGTATGATAAAATTGAGAATTACAAAGGATAGTTTATAAAATTGAAGATTTATGCAGAAAAAACTCGGATACAATGATAGGCATGCAAGTACAGTTAGAATATAATTGAAAAATGACATGCAGACATATTCTGTTAGTTCTGAAGATTTACATCTAACTTATGTATGATAAAATGGATGATAACATAAGAAAATAGGTAAAATTGAAGATTTTGTGATAAAATTTCAGATACAATGAATGGTATACAAATACAACTATAAAAAGTGAAAAAGAAAGTGGAGATATTTTCTGATAAAACTGAAGATTTTTTATATCATTTCTGAGTAAATTATGGAAATTCATGAGAAAATGTTAAAATTTGAAGATTTTTGTGGTAATTTTCACAGATACAATGGTTAGCATACAAATAATAATATAGTTGAAAAAGCAAGTGGAAATATTCTCTAATAAATCTGAGGAATTTTGCATAACATATCTGATATAATTATGGAAATTTGTAAGAAATCTGTAAAATTTGAAGATTTTTTGGTAATTTTTGCAGATACAATGATAGGCTTATAAAAACAATTAAAATGTAATTGAAAAAAGGAATAGAGACATTTTCTAATAAAACTGAATATTTTCATCTAACAAATGTATGAAAATTGAGGATAATATAAATTTATAAAATTGAAGATATTTTGTAAAACAAAAACTCAGATACAAAGATGGGCATACAAGTACAATTGGAATATTCCTGAAAAAGAAGGAGGACACATTTTTCTAAAGAACTGAAGATTTTCATCTAACACATGTATGATAAAATTGAGGAATATAAAAGATAATTGATAAAATTGGAGATTTATTTGGAAAAATACTCAGATACAATGCTCTGCATAAAAATACGGTTAGAACATAATTGAAAAAGGAAGTGGAGATATTTTCTGATAGAACTGAAGCTTGTCTTCTAAAATATGCATGATAAAAGTGAGGATTACATAGGATAACTAATAAAATTTTAGATTTTTTGAAAAAACTGAGATATAATGATAGGCATCCAAATATAATTAGAATATAATTGAAAAGGGAAGTGGAGATATTTTCTGGTAGAACTGAAGATTTTAATCTAACATATGTATCATAAAATTGAGGATTACATATGATAACATATAAAATTGAAGATTTTTTGGAAAAAAACTCAGATACAATAATAGGTATACAAATAAAATTATCACATATTTGAAAATGAAGTGGAGACATTTTCTGACAAAACTGAAGTATTCATATAACATATTATAGATTAAATAAGAGAAATTCTTAGGAAAATGTAAAAATTGAAAAATTTTATGGTAATTTCAACAGATACAATGGTAGGCATACAATTACAATTAGAATGTAATCAAAAAATGAATTGTAAATTTTTTATTTTTTATTTTTTTAAACTTATTTATTTATTTATTTATTTATTTATTTTTCTATATTCTTTGTTTACATTCCAAAGGCTTTCTCCTTCCCCAATTCTCCCCTCACCATATGTCCCATAAATCCTCTTCCCCCCTGCCCATTCCCCAATCGCCCCCCAATCCTTTTTCTGTTCTGGTACTCTCCTATAAAAGTGGAACCAGTCTTTTCCGGACCAGTATTCTTCATTCTTCTTGGGAATATTTTGATTTGCTAATTGTGCCTTGAGTATTCAGAGCTTCTGCGCTCAATAATATACACTTATCAGTGTTTGCAATTCATGTGTATTCATTGGTGATTGGGTTAACTCACTTAAGATGATATATTCCTGATCCAACCATTTGCCTACAAATTCATTATTTTTAATTCCTGAGTAGAATTCCATTGTATAAATATACCACATTTTCTGTTTTCATTCCTCCTTTGAGGGACATCTAGGCTCCTTCCAGCTTCTGGCTATTATAAATAAGGCTGCTATGAACATATTGGAGCATGTGTCTTTATTGCATACAGGGAATCCTCTGGGTATATGCCCAGGAGTGGTATGACAGGGTCCTCTGGAATTGTCATGCCCAATTTCTGAGGAACCAACAGACTGATTTCCAGAGGGGTTGTACCATCTTACAATCTCACCAACAGTGGAGGAGTGTTCCTCTTTTTCCACATCCTCACCAGCACCTGTTGTCTCTTGAGTTTTTAATCTTAGCCATTTTGACTGGTGTGATGTGGAATCTCAGGGTTGTTTTGATTTGCATTTCCCTGATGACTAATTATGTTGAACATCTCTTAAGGTGCTTCTCAGCCATCTGAATTTCTTCTGGTGAAAATTCTTTGTTTAGTTCTGTACCCCATTTTTTAAAAGGGTTATTTGGTTCTTTGGGGTCTATCTTCTTGAGTTCTTTGTATGTACTGAATATTATCCCTCTGTCGGATGTGGGTTTAGTGAATATCTTTTCCCAATTTGTTGGCTGCCATTTTGTCCTTCTGACCATGTCCTTTGCCTTATAGAAACTTTGTAATTTTTTAAATGATAATACTTATTTTAATGAAATAAATACCTCAAGATGTACAAATTGAGTGTATCTACAAATTGGTAATAGTAGGTGCCATCAATAAAATTCTTCTACAAATAAACATGTCATTTTGAAAAAAAAGAATTAAAGAGAAATATTGGAGAGTGATATCATATATCAAATGGACCTAATAGTTCCCTAAAGAACATTCATTCCATCCAAGCACTGCAGAATACATGCTCAGCAGCCCACAGAGCATTCTCTAGTACAGATCATATAATAGAACACAAAGCAAGTTTAAACTTAAGTAAGAACACTGACAAAATTTTTATGTTTCCTTTCTAAACACAATGGAATAAAGCTAGATTTCATCAGCAAGAGAAGATAGATAACATAAGTACACAAACTCATTGAGATCTGACAGCCTAAAAAAAGGATAAATGAGTTATTAAAAATGAAGAAAAAAATTAAAAACTCCTGTAATCATGCTGGGTGGTCGGGGAGTTGCACACCTTTAACACCCTCAAGAGGCAGAGAAACTTTGTAATTTTATGAGGTCCTATTTGTTAATTGTTGATATTAGAGCATAAGCTATTGGTGTTCTGTTCAGGAACTTTCCCCCTGTGCCCATGACCTCCTGGGTCTTCCCCAGTTTCTTTTCTATTAGTTTCAGTGTGTCTGGCTTTATGTGGGGGTCCATGATCCACTTGGAGTTGATCTTAGTACAAGGTGATGAGAGTGGGTCAATTTGTATTCTTCTGCATGTTAACCTCCAGTTGAACCAGGACCATTTGTTGAAAAGGTTATCTTTTTTTCCACTGGATGGTTGTAGCTTTTTCATCAAAGATAAAGTGACCATAACTCGGTGGGTTGATTTCTGAGTCTTCAATTCTTTTCCATTGATCTACTTGCCTGTTGCTGTACCAATACCATGCAGTTTTTAACACAGTTGCTCTGTAGTACTGCTTGAGATCAGGGATATTGATTACTCCCAGAAGTCCTTTTATTGTTGAGAATTGTTTTAGCTCTCCTGGGTTTTTTGTTACTCCAGATGAATTTAAGAATTGCTCTTTCTAGATGTACAAAGAATTGATTTGGGATTTTGATCGGGATTGCATTGAATCTGTAGATTGCTTTTGGCAAGATGGCCATTTTTACTATATTGATCCTGCCAATCCAAGAGCATAAAATATTTTTCCATCTTCTGAGGTCTTCTTTGATTTCTTTCCTCAAAGTCTTGAGGATCTTGTCATACAGATTTTTCACTTGTTTGGTTAGAGTCATGCTAATATATTTTATATTGTTTGTGGCTATTGTGAAGGGTTTTATTTCCCTAACTTCTTTCTCAGCCTGCTTGTCCTTTGAGTATAGGAAGGCTACTGATTTGCTTGAGTTGATTTTATAACCAGCCACTTTGCTGAAGTTGTTTATCAGCTGTAGGAGTTCTCTGGTGGAGCTTTTAGGATTGCTTAAGTGTACTATCATATCATCTGCAAATAATGATAGTTTGACTTCTTCCTTTCTAATTTGTATCCCTTTGACTTCCTTATGTTGTCTAATTGCTCTAGCTAGAACTTCAAGTACTATATTGAAAAGATATGGAGAGAGAGGGCAGTCTTGTCTAGTCCCTGATTTTAGTGGAATTGCTTCAAGTTTCTCTACATTTATTTTGATGTTGGCTACTGGTTTGCTGTATATTGCTTTTTATTATGTTTAGGTATGGGCCTTGAATTCCTTTTCTTTCCAGGACTTTTAGCATGAAAGGATGCTGAATATTGTCAAATGATTTTTCAGCATTTAATGAGATGCTCAAGTGGTTTTTCTTAAGTTTGTTTATGTACTGGATTACATTGATGGATTTACATATATTGAACCATCCCAGCTTCTCTGGGATGAAGCCTACCTGATCATGATATATGATCGTATTGATGTGCTCTTGGATTTGGTTGGCAAGGATTTTATTTAGTAGTTTTGCACTGATATTCATAAGGGAAATTGGCCTATATTTCTCTTTCTTTGTTGGATCTTTGTGTGGTTTTGATATCAGCATAATTGTGACTTTGTAGAACGAGTTGGGCAGTGTTCCTTCTGTTTCTATTTTGAATAGTATTGGTGTTATGTCTTTTTTGAAAGTCTGATACAATTTTGAACTAAAACCGTGTGGTCCCATACTTTTTTTGGTTGGGAGCCTTTCTATAACCCCTTCTATTTCTCT
Organism: Apodemus agrarius; assembly: GCA_964023405.1. Classification (NCBI taxonomy): domain Eukaryota; kingdom Metazoa; phylum Chordata; class Mammalia; order Rodentia; family Muridae; genus Apodemus; species Apodemus agrarius. The sequence goes on from OZ030024.1 coordinate 34,438,109, forward strand.
AGGGGTTATGGGGCTGTATAGCTGATCTAATTGATCCTGATTTAATTTTGGTATCTGTCTAGGAAATTGTCCATTTTCTCCATATTCTCCAGTTGTGTTGAGTATATGCTTTTGTAGTAGAATCTTATGATTTTTTGAATTTCCTCAGTTTCTGATGTTATATCCCCCTTTTCAGTTTTAACTTTGTTAATTTGGATACTGTCTCTGTGCCCATTGTTTAGTCTGGCTAAGGGTTTATCTATCTTGTTGATTTTCTCAAAGAACCAGCTCATGTTTTTTTTTGATTATTTTTATGGTTCTCTTTGTTTCTAAATGATTGATTTCAGCCCTTAGTTTGATGATTTCTTGTATTCTACCCTCCTTCTTTTTGTTCCAGGGCTTTTAGGTGTTCTATTAAGCTGCTAGTATATGCTCTCTCCAGTTTCTTTTTGTAGGTACTCAGGGCTATGAGTTTTACTCTTAGCACTGCGTTCATTTTGTCCCATAGATTTGGATAGGTTGTACCTTCATTTTCATTGAATTCTAAAATGTTTTTGATTTCTTTTTTTTATTTCTTCCTGGACCAAGGTGTCATTGAGTAGAGTATTGTTCAATTTCCATGTGTATGTGGGCTTTCTGTTGTTTTTCTTGCTATTGAGGACCACTTTTACTCCAAAGTGATCTGATAGGAGGCATGGGATTAGTTCGATCTTGTATTTGTTGACATCTGTCTTGTGACCAATTATATGATTGATTTTGGAGAAGGTATCATGCAGTGCTGAGGAAATGGTATATTCTTTTGCTTTGAGATGAAATCTCTCTCTCTCTCTCTCTCTCTCTCTCTCTATATATATATATATATATATATATATATATATATATAACATATATATACATTTAACATATATATAAATATATTAAATATATATATGTATATATACATATATATGTATATGTACACACACACACACACACACACACACACACACACATATATATATATATATATATATATATATATATATATATATATATATAAAATCCAATTCGTCCAAAGCTTCAATTAGTTTCACTGTGTCCCTGTTTAGTTTCTGGTTTCTGGATCGGTCCATTGAGGAGAGTGGAGTGTTGAAGTCACCCACAATTATTGTGTTAGGAGTAATGTGTGTTTTAAGCTCCAGTAGAGTTTCTTTTATGAATGAGGGTGCTCTTGCATTTGGAGCATAGATGTTCAGTATTGAGAGTTCTTCTTAGTGGATTTTTCCTTTGACCAGCAAGAAGTGACCTTCTCTGTCTCTTTTGATGACTTTAGGTTGAACGTTAATTTTATCTGACATTGGAATTGATACTTTGGCTTGTTTCCTGAGACCTTTTGCATGTAAAATTGTCTTCCAGCCTTTTACTCTAAAGTAGTGTTTGTCTTTGACACTGAGATGTATTTCCTGTATGCTGCAAAATGTAGGGTCCTGTTTCCATATCCAGTCTGTTAGTCTATGTATTTTTATTGGGGAATTGAGTCCATTGATGTTAAGAGATATTAAGAATAGTAATTATTACATCCTTACATTCTTAACGTCATTTTTGTATATTTGAGTGGTTATCGTCTTTGGGTTTGATGAGAGAGGGTTTCTGTCTTGCTTCTTCTGGGATGTGGTTTCCCTTCTTGTGTTGGTGTTTTCCCCTATTATCCTTTGTAGGGCCAGGTTTGTGGAAAGATAATGTGCAAATTTGGTTTTGTCATGGAAAACCTTGGTTTCTCCATCTATGACGATTGAGAGTTTTGCTGGGTATAGTAGTTTTGGCTGAAATTTGTGTTCTCTTAGAGTCCTCATGATATCTGCCCAGGATCTTCTAGCTTTCATGGTCTCAGGTAAGAAGTCTGGTGTAATCCTGATAGGTCTTCCTTTATATGTTACTTGGCCTTTTTCTCTTACTGCCTTTAATATTCTTTATTTGTTTAGTACATTTGGGGTTTTGATTATTATGTGATGGGGGGTATTTCTGTTTTGGTCCAGTCTGTTTGGAGTTCTGTAGGCTTCTTGTATATTCATGGGCATCTCTCTCCTTAGGTTGGGGAAGTTTTCTTCCATAATTTGTAAAAGATATTTGCTGGCCCTTGAAGTTGTATATCTACCCTCTTATCTATGCCTATAATGCATAGGTTTTTGTCTTCTCCTTGTGTCCCCTGGTGTATCTTCTTATACTGCCTGCTCAATCCAAGCAGCTGCCACCATGATGGCCTTTTTTGAGTGGAGTGCAGGGTTCCTCTCAGGGCACAGAGCCCACATCTGGTTGGGACCCAGGAACTGCTTATCTTCCCAGATTGGTGCCTGGCTGACTTGAGTCCCCAGAGTTCCCAAATTATGGATATCACAGGACCTGGTTCAGCTTGCTTAATCTAGACAGCTGCAAGGATCCCAGTGGTGCTCACAGGGGTGTGGAGTGCTGATATTTTTATTTAAAATTAAAAAATTTCCTCTAAAATATCAATGATAAAATAAGGATAAATTAAGGTAAATTATAAAATAGAAGATTTTTTTGAAAAAAAAAACTCAGATACAATCATAGGCATACAAATACTTTTAGAATATAATTGAAGGAGAATGTGAGGACATCTTCATATAAAACTGAAGATTTTCATATAACATACATACAATTAAAATGAAGATATCATAAGGTAATTTATAAAATTAAAATGTTTTTGGAAAAACAGTCAGATACAATGATAGACATAAAAATACAATTAGAATACAACTGAAAAACAAAGTATAAACATTTTCTGATAAAACTAAAGATTTTCATCTAACATATGTATGATAAAATGAAGGACTGCTAGAGTAATTGTGAACATTGAAGATTTATTAGGACAAAACTCAGAAACACTGATAGGCATAAAAATACAATTAGAATATAACTAATAGAGAAGTGGAGATATTTTCAAATAAAACCGAAGATTTTCATTTAATATTTGTATGATAAAAATGAGGACTCAGCAGTAGTGGTGCACACCTTTAATCCCAGCACTTGGGAGGCAGAGGCAGGTGGATTTCTGAGTTTGAGGCCAGCCTGGTCTACAGAGTGAGTTCCAGGACAGCCAGGGCTACACAGAGAAACCCTGTCTCGAAGAAACCAAAAATAAATAAATAAATAAATAAATAAATAATGAGGGTAACATAATTCATAAAATTGAATATTTTTTAAAAATCCTCAGATACATTGATAGGCATATAAATACAAATAGAATGTAATTGAAAAAGGAAATGGAGACATTTTTGTAAAGTAATGATGAGTTTCATCTAACATATATATGATAAAATTGAGGATAACATAACATAATGTACAAAATTGAAGATTTTTTTGAAAAAACTCAAATACATTGATAGCCATACAAATATAATTAGAAGGTTTGCAGTAAGGCCACCATCTTCCCTCGGGTCATTGCGGACTGCCTGCTGGCAGCTGGGTTCAGGTGCATGGACAGAGACCTAGTCTAGCAACGACTACCTGGTCAGGCTCTTGCTCCTACCCAGAGCCAGAGAAAGTCTGAGGGAGGTCTGTGCACCAACAGCTCGGTAGTGCACCCAGAGCCAGATCAGCTTGGTGGGCGGTCTCTGCTAGTGGTTCTGTGCCTGGAGTACAGCCAGAGACTGACATCTTGCCTCAGGACACCACAGACAGCTAACAAGACAGAGCCCTGTGGACTGAGAGCAACACCATCTAGATTCTAGCAGCTCAACCAGGGAACCTCAGGTCCTGTAGGAAATCCAGTGGTTAGACAGAGCCCTGAGACCGGCCACCATCTTGGAGATGGTGGCCTGAATAGGTCACCATCAAGAACCAACAGAGGAGCCCAGGTCACCATAAATATCTAAAAGACAAGCCCAGATTGGTGGAGGGAAAAAAGATCTGATTCTTAAGACCTGGAAACTAGGAAGGCCAGGAGGAGACTGTGGGAGGCCAATTGCAGGTACAGCAGCAAGCCTGGGGAAGACTTGGATCCAGCCCAGCAGAGCTGAGGAGGTAAATCTGAGCCCAGTAACTGAAACCTCTTGGCCTCCACCTCGGGAGCTCGGACACCCACTATGACAGCAGTGCCAAACGCCAGGCTCACAGGAGCTTCAAACACCAACCAGTAAGAACAAGACCAACTAACTCCAGAGATAAACAGATGGCAAAAGACAAACATAGGATAGTTACTAACAGAAATCAAGGCTGGAACAGCCATTCTAATATCAGATAAAATTGACTTTCAACCCAAAGTCATCAACAGAGTCACAGAAGGTCACTTCTTGCTAGTCAAAGGAAGAATCCACCAAGAAGAACTCACAATTCTAAATATCTATGCTCCAAATGCAAGGACACCCTCATTTGTAAAAGAAACTTTACTAAAGCTCAAAGCACCCATTGCCCCTAACACAATAATTGTGGGGGACCTCAATACTCCACAGTCCTCAATGGACTGATCAGGATAACAGAAACTAAACGGGGACACAGAGAAACTCATTGAAAGGTTGGACCAATTGGATTTAATATATATATTAAATATTTAATTTTACAGATTTTATATATATGCATATATATATATGCATATATATAACATTTCATCCTAAAGCAAAAGACAGAGCCCTTTTTTCTGATAAAACTAAAGATTTTCATCTAACATATGTATATATATATATATATATATATATATACCCTTTTTCTGATAAAACTAAAGATTTTCATCTAACATATATATATATATATATATATATATATATATATAACATTTCATCCTAAAGCAAAAGACAGAGCCCTTTTTTTCTGATAAAACTAAAGATTTTCATCTCACATATGTATGATAAAATGAAGGACTGCTAGAGTAATTGTGAACATTGAAGATTTATTAGGACAAAACTCAGAAACACTGATAGGCATAAAAATACACAGATGTGGGCTCTGTGCCCTGAGAGGAACCCTGCACTCCACTAAAAAAAAGAGACCTTTTTCTCAGCACCTCATGGTACCTTCTCCAAAATTGACAATATAATTGGTCACAAGACAGACCTCAACAAATATAAAAAGATTGAACTAATCCCATGCCTCCTATCAGATCACCATGGAGTAAGAGTGTTCTTCAATAGCAACAAAAGCAATAGAAAATCCTCATACACGTGGAGGCTGAACAATATTCTACTCAATGATAACTTAGTCAGGGAAGAAATAAAGAAAGGAAACAAAGACTTTCTAGAATTTAATGAAAATGAAGGCACAACATAGCCAAATTTGTGGGACACAATGAAAGCAGTGATAAGAGGAAAACTCATAGCCCTGAGTGTCTCGAAAAAGAAACAGGAGAGAGCATATACTAGTAACTTTATGGCACACCTGAAAGCTCTAGAACAAAAAGAAACTATTTCACCCAGGAGGAGTAGAAGACAGGAAATCATGAAACTCAGGGCTGAAATCAACCAAGTTGAAACAAAGGGAACCATACAAAGAATCAACAAAATCAGGAGCTGGTTCTTTGAGAAAATCAACAAGATAGATAACCCCCTAGCCAGACTTACCAAAGGGCACAGAGTCAAAATTAGAAATGAAAAGGGAGATATAACAACAGAAACTGAGGAAATTCAAAAAATCATCAGATTGAACTACAAAAGCCTATACTCAACACAACTGGAGAATCTGGAGGAATTGTACAATTTCCTAGACAGATACCAAATACCAAAATTAAATCAGGATCAAATAGATTTTCTAAACAGACCCAAAACCCCCAAAGAAATAGAAGGGGTCATAGGAAGTCTTCCAACCAAAAAAAGCACAGGACCAGATGGTTTTAGTGCAGAATTCTATCAGACCTATACCAATACCAAAGAAGACCTAATACCAATACTCTTCAAACTATTCCACAAAATAGAAACAGAAGGAACTCTACCCAACTCATTCTATGAAGCCACAGTTACCCTGATACCAAAACCACACAAAGATCCAACTAAGAAAGAGAACTTCAGACCAATCTCCCTTATGAACATTGATGCAAAAATACTCAATAAAATACTTGTCAACTGATGCCAAGAACACATCAAAACGATAATTCACCGTGATCAAGTTGGCTTCATCCCAGGGAATCAGGGATGGTACAATATACGGAAATCCATCAACGTAATCCACTACATAAACAAACTCAAAGAAAAAAAAAACACATTGTCATCTCATTGGATGCTAACAAAGCATTTGACAAAATTCAGCATCCTTTCATGTTAAAAGTCTTGGAAAGAACAGGAATTCAAGGTCCTTACCTAAACATATTAAAAGCAATCTACAGAGGACCAGTAGCCAACAAGATGTAAACGGAGAGAAACTAGAAGCAATCCCACTAAAATCAGGGACTAGAAAAGGCTTCCTCCTCTTACAATATCTCTTTAATATAGCACTTGAAGTACTACCTAGAGCAATTCTATAACATAAGGAAGTCAAAGGGATACAAATTGGAAAGGAAGAAGTCAAACTATCACCATTCACAGATGTCATGATAGTATACTTAAGTGACCCAAAAAAACCACCAGAGAACTCCTACAGCTGATAAACAACCTCAGCAAAGTCGCTGGTTATAAAATCATCTCAAGCAAATCAGTAGCCTTCCTATACACAAAGAATAAGCAGGCTGAGAAAGAAATTAGGGAAATGACACCCTTCACAATATCCACAAACAATATAAAGTATCTTGGTGTGACTCCAACCAAAGAAGTGAAAGATTTATGTGAAAAAAAATTTCAGGTCTCTGAAGAAGGAAATTGAAGAATATCTCAGAAAATGGAAACATCTTTCATGCTCATCGGTTGGCAGGATTAATATAGTTAAAATTGCAATCTTGCCATTAGCAATTTTCAGATTCATTGCAATCCCCATCCAAATCCCAACTCAGTTCTTCATAGAGTTAGAAAGAACAATTCTCAAATACATCTGAAATAACAAAAAACCCAGGATAGCTAAAACTATCATCACCAGTAAAAGAATTTCTTGGGAAATCAATATCCTGGTCCTCAAGCAATACTACAGAGCAGTAGTGTTAAAAACTGCATGGTATTGGTACAGTGACAGGGAAGTGGATCAGTGGAATAAGATTGAAGACCCAGAATTGAAGCCACACATCTATGGGCAATTTATCTTTGACAAAGGAGCTAAAAACATCCAGTGGAAAAAAAAGATAGCCTTTTCAACAAATGGTGCTGGGTCAACTGGAGGTCAACACGCAGAAGAATGCGAATTGACCCACTCTTATCTCCTTGCACTAAGCTCAAATACAAGTGGATCAACGACCTCCACATAAAACCAGACACAGTAAAACTCATAGAAAAGAAACTGGGGAAGACATTTGAGGATATTGGCTCAGGGGGAAAATTCCTGAACAGAACACCAATTGCTTATGCTCTAAGATCAAGAATAGACAAATGGAACCTCTTAAAATGACAAAGTTTCTGTAAGGCAAAAGACACTGTCAAAAGGAAAAATTGGCAACCAACAAATTGGGAAAAGATCTTCACTAACCCCACATCTGACAGAGGGTTAATATCCAATGTATACAAAGAACTCAAGAAGTTAGACCCCAGAAAACCAAATAACCCTACCCAAAAATGGGGTACAGAGCTAAATAAAGACTTTTCACCTGAAGAAATTTGGATGGCTGAGAAACACCTTAAAAATGTTCAACATCATTAGTCATTAGAGAAATGCAAATCAAATCAACCCTGATATTTCACCCCACACCCGTCAGAATGGATAAGATTCAAAACTCAGGAGACATCAGGTGTTGGCAAGGATGTGGAGAAAGAGGAACACTCCTCCACTGCTGGTGGGTGTGCAAGCTGGTACAACCACTCTGGAAATAAATCTGGTGGTTCCTCAGAAAACAGGACATGATACTTTCAGAGGACCCAGCCATACTACTCCTGGGAATATACCCTGAAGATTCCCCAGCATACAATAAGGATACATGCTTGACTATGTTCATAGCAGCCTTATTTATAATAGCCAGAAACTGGAAAGAACCCAGATGTCTGTCAACAGAAGAATGGATACAAAAAATATGGTATATATAAACAATGGAATACTATTCATCCATTAGAAATAATGAATTCATGAAATTCTTAGAAAAATGGATGGAGCTGGAGAACATCATACTAATTGAGGTAACCTAGTCTCAAAAGAATACCCATGTTATGCATTCATTGATAAGTGGATATTAGCCTAGAATCTTGGGACACCAAAAACACAATTCACATACCAAATGATGTCCGACAGGAATAAAGGAGTGGACACTGCTGCTAGAAAGAATCAAAACATCAGTGTATGGGAATACCAGAACCGGGAAGTGGGAAAGGTCAGATGAGGGAGCAGGGGGAGGGAAAAGGACATGTGGGACCTATGGGGGCCGGGTCCAGAAAAAGGGAAATGAAAAGTAAATACAGAATATATCCAATAATAAAAGAAAAAAAACAAATATAATTAGAATTGCATTGATAAAGGAAGTGGAAACATTTTATGAAGGAACTGAAGATCTTTATCTAATATAGGCATGATAAAATTGAGGATTACATAGGATATCTGATCAAATTGATTTTTTTGGGAAAAATCTCACATACAATGATGGGCATACAAATGGAATTATCAGATAATTGAAAAGTAAGTGGAGACGTTTTCTAATAAAACTAAAGATTTTGTATAACATATTTCTGATAAAGTAAGGGAAACTTATAGGAAAATTTAAAGATTTGTATCCAATTAAAAATTGAAGATTTTTGTTGGAATTTTCACAGATACAATCATAAGCATACATAATCAAGTAGAATGTAATTGAAAAAGGAAGTGGAGCCATTTTCCTATAAAACCGAAGATTTTCCTGTAACATATGTGTAATAAAATTGAGGAAAACAGGATATTTTATAAAATTGATGATTTTCATTGCAAAAAAACTCAGATACAATCATAAGCTTACAAGTACTATTCAAATTCAATTGAAAAGGAATATGAGACATTTTCTCATAAAAGTCAAGATTTTCATTTAGCATGTGTATGACAAAATTGAGACTTACATAGCATAACTGATCAATTGATAATATTCTCTAAAAAACATCAGAAACAATGATAGGCATGCAAATACAAATGGAATATAATTTAAAAAGGAGGTGGAGAAATTTTTGTATAAAACTGAAGATTTTTATCTAACATGTATGACAAAATTGAGGATAATATAAGACAATTTTTAAAATTGAAAATATTTTTGAAAAACAAAACTCAGATACTATAATAGGCATACAAATACAATTAGAATACAATTGAAAAGTGAACTGGACACATTTTGTGATAGAATTGAAGATTTTCATCTAAAATATGTATGATAAAATTGAGGATTACTTAGGATAACTGATAATATTGAAGATTTTCTTGGAAAAATATCAGGTAAAATGATAGGCATACAAGTCCAATTATCACATAATTGAAAAAGGGAGTAGAGACATTTTCTGAATAAACTGAAGATTTCGTATAACCTATTTGGATAAAATAAGAGAAATTCATACGAAAAAAATTTAAAATTGAAGATTTTTGTGGTAATTTTCACATATACAATAGTATGCATCAAAATACAATTAGAATGTAATTTTAAAATAAGTGGAGACATTTTCCTATAAAACTGTAGATTTTCCTCTAGCATATGTGTGATAAAATTGATAAGGTAATTTATGAAATTGAAGATTTTTTGGAAAAGAAACTCAGATGCAATGATAAGCTTACAAATACAATTAGAATACAACTGAAAAAGGAAGAGGAGATATTTTCTGATAAAATGAAGATTTTTATCTAACATATGTATGATAAAATTGTGAATTACATAGGATAGTTGATAAAATTGAAGATTTATTCAGAAAAAAACTCGGATAAAATGATAGGCTCACACGTACAATTAGAATACAAATGAAAAAGGACGTGGAGAAATATTCTGTTAATTCTGAAAATTTACATCTATCTTATGTATGATAAAATGGAAGGAAACAGTAAAATTGATAAAAATTGAAGATTTTTGTGATAAAATCTCAGATACAATGAAAGGCGAACAAATACAACTACAGAGAATTGCAAAAGAATGTGGAGACATTTTCTGATAATACTGAAGGTTTTTGTATAAAATTTCTGATTAAGTTATGGAAATTCATGTGAAAATGTTAAAGTCTGAAGATTTTTGTGGTAGTTTTCACAGATACAATGGTAGTCATACAAATAAATAATAATATAGTTGAAAAATTATGGAAATTCATCGGAAAACTAAAATTTGAAGGTTTTTGTGGTAATTTTCACAGATACAATGAATGGTAAGCATAGAAATAAATAATGATATAGTTGAAAAAGGAAGTTGGATATTTTCTGATAAATGTGGAGAATTTTGCATAACATATCTGATAAAATTATCGAAATTCATAGGAAAACTGTGAATTTGAAGTTTTTGTGGTAATTTTCACAGATCCAATGATAGGCTTACAAACACAATTAGAATGTAATTGAAAAAATGAGTAGAGACATTTTATGATAAAACTTAAGATTTTCATCTAAGATATGTATGTTAAAATTGAGGATAACATAATATAATTTATATAATTGAAGATATTTTGGAAAACAAAAACTCAGATAAAAGGATAGGCATACAAATACAACTAGAGTATTATTGAAAAAGAAAGAGGACACAATTTTGTAAAGAACTGAAGATTTTCATCTAACACATGTATGATAAAATTAAAGATTATATAAGATAATTGATAAAATTGAAGAATCATTTGGAAAAATACTCAGATACAATGATCTGCATAAAAATACAATTAGAATATAATCAGTCTGGCAGTTCCTCAGAAAACTGGACATGATACTTCTGGAGGACCCAGCCATACCACTCCTGGGAATATACCCAAAAGATTCCCCAGCATGCAATAAGGATACATGCTCCACTATGTTCATAGAAGCATTATTTATAATAGCCAGGAGCTGGACAGAACCCAGATGTCCCTCAATGGAAGAATGGATACAAAAAATGTGGTATATATACACAATGGAGTACTATTCAGCCATTAGAAACAATGATTTCATGAAATTCTTAGAGAAGTGGATGGAGTTGGAGAACATCATACTAAGTGAGGTAACCCAGTCTCAAAAGAAAACCCATGGTATACACTCACTGGTAAGTGGATATTAGCCTAGAATCTTGGGACACCAAAAACACAATTCACATACCAAATGATGTCCAACAAGAAGTTAGGAGTGGACCCTGGTTCTGGAAAGGCTCAAAGCATCACTGTAAGGGAATACCAGAACAGGGAAGTGGGAAAGGGTGGATGGGAGAATACAGGGAGTGAAAATGGCATATGCAACCTTTGGTGGGCAGGTAACCAGAAAAAGGGAAATGAAATGTAAATATAGAATATATAATAAAGAATTTAGAAAAAAATAAATATAATTTCGCTCTGTGCATAGCCAGCCAAGAGAATGTGATCTCTCAGCAGTGCTTTCACTTCTGAGCAGAGATGTGAGATCTCCACTTTCTCTCTGGAGAGGACCTGCTAGGAGCAGACAGGGCCTAAGATCAGTTCATCAGCTGGAAGTGAAATCTTCTTTCCACCATTTACACCAGGGAGCAGGGAAACTCCACAGCCTTGTGTGCATAGCCCACCAGGAGAGAGAGATTTTCCCAGCAGTGCTTTCACTTTTGAGCTCAGAGGAGAAAGGACACAGACTTTCAGGCCCACAGAAGGAATAAACTCCAGCCAGAGACAACAATACCAACTAGCACCAGATGGTGAAAGGCAAGCACAAGAACCCTACCAACCAAAACCAAGGCCACATGGCAACCTCAGAACCCAGTTCTCCTACCACAACAGGTCCCAGATAACCCAACACACTGGAAAAGCAAGAGTTGGTTTTAAAATTGTATCTCATGGTGCTGATAGTGGGCTTCAAGAAAGATTTAAATAACTCCCTTAGAGAAATACAAGAGAACATCGGTCAACAGGTAAAAGCTGCTAAAGAGGAAACAAAAAAAAAATCCCTTAAAGATATAAAGAGGATCATAAGTCGTCAACAGGCAGAAGTCCTTAACGAAGAAACACAAAAATCCCTTAAAGAATTACAGGAAAGCTGGGGGTGGTGTCGCATGCTTGTAATCCCAGCACTTGGGAGGCAGAGGCAGGTGAATTTCTGAGTTTGAGGCCAACCTGGTCTATAGAGTGAGTTCCAGGACAGCTAGGACTACACAGAGAAACCCTGACTCAAAAAACGAAAACCAAAAAAAAAAAAAAAATACAGGAAAACACACAATCAAGTGAAGTAACTGAACAAAACTATCCAGGATCTAAAAGTGGAAGTAGAAACAATAAAGAAATCTCAAAATGAGACAACTCTGGAGATAGAAAACCTTGGAAAGAATTCAGGAGTCACAGATGCAAGCATCAAACAGAATACAAGAGATACAAGAAAGAACCTCAGGTGCTGAAGATATCATAGAAAACATTGACTCAACAGTCAAAGAAAATGCAAAATCTATAAAGCTGATAACCCGAAACATCCAGGAACTCCAGGACACAATGTGAAGATCAAATCTAAGGATTATAAATATAGATGAGAGTGAGAGAGTGAGGATTTACATCTTAAAGGCCCACTGAATATCTTCAACAAAATTGTAGAAAATTTTCCTAACCTAGAGAAAGAGATGCCCATGAACACACAAGAAGCCTTCAGAACTCCAAAGAGACTGGACCAGAACAGAAGTTTCTCCCATCACATAATAACCAAAACACCAAATTCACTAAACAAATAAAGAATATTAAAAGCAGTAAGGGAAAAGGGGGAAGTAACTTATAAAGGCAGACCTATCAGAATCACACCAGACTTCTCACCAGAGACGATGAAAGCTAGAAGATCCTGGGCAGACCCCATACAGACCCTAAGAGAACACAAATGCCAGTCCTGGCTACTATACCCAGCAAAACTCTCAATCATCATAGATGGAGAAACCAAGATATTCCATGATAAAACCAAATTTACACAATATCTGTCCACAAATCCAGCCCTATAAAGGATAACTGATAGAAAATGCCAATAGAAAGAAGGAAAGTATACCCTAGAAAAAGCAAGAAAGCAATCTTCTAACAAACCCAAAGGATGATACCCACACAAACATAAAAATAACATCAAAAAAATAACAGGAAGCAACAATCACTATTCCATAATATCTCTTAACAACAATGGACTCAACTCTCCAATAAAAAGATATAAACTAATGAAATATTTCTCGTGTAAATCTTCAATTTTATCAGAAAATGTTTGTAATCCCCCTTTTAATTAATTTAGTAATTTTTATGTCTACCATTTTATCTCCATTCTTTTTCATGATAATCTTCAATTTTAATATGTTTATTTATATACTTACTCTATTTTATCAGAAATGTTTTCAATGTAAATCTTTGATTTTATCATGTTTCTAATTTCCACTTGCAATTAATTTAGAAAGAGTTTTTATATCTACCATTTTATGTAAAAATTTCCACGAAATAGTCCATTTTAACATGTTTGTCTATTTGCTTCTTGAATTTTACCAGAAATATTTTCTATGTAAATCTTCAATGTTATCTAAAAGTATTTATAATTTTGCTTCAATCAACTTAGAATTATCTTTATGCCTATCATTTTACCTATATAATTTCCATGATAATCTTTAATTTTAACATGTTTTTCTATATATTTCTTCAATTTTATAAGAAATATTTTCCATGTAAATATTCAAGTCTATCAGAAAATGCTTATAATTCCACTTTCTATCAAATTAGAAATACTTTTATACCTAACATTATTATATCTATATAAAATTTTCCATGATAATCTTCAATTCTAACAGGTTTTTCTACACTTTTCTACAATTTTATCAGAAATATTTTCCACATAAATCTTCAATTCTACCATAAACTTATTCTATCCAATATTTCTATTAATTTAGCAATGTTTTACATGCCTATCACTTGACTCTTTAATTTTCCATGAAAATTGTCAATTTTAATGTGGTTATCTGAAAAATTCTCCATGTTAATCTTTAATTTTATTTAAAGTGTTTCACTTCCCTTTAATTCCCTTTTCAATAAAAATTTTTAAAGAAAAAAATTATGGAAAAAAATGATAAAATTTGCAGATTTTGGTGGTAATTTTCACACACAATGGTAGCAATACAAATAAATAATAATATAGTTAAAAAGGAAGTGGAGATATTTTCTAATAAATCTACGGAATTTTCCATAACATATATCTGATAGAATTATGGAAATTCATAGGAAAACTGTAAAATTTGAAGTTTTTTGTGGCAATTTTCACAGATATAATGATAGGCTTAGAAATACAATTAAAATGCAATTAAAAAGAAATAGAGAGGTTTTATGATAAAACTGAAGATTGTCATCTAACATATGAATGTTAGAATTGAGGATACATAAGATGATTTATAAAATTGAAGATATTTTGGAAAAAACCCAGATACAAGGATATGCATACAAACACAACTAGATTACTTCTGAAAAGGGAAGAGGACACATTTTTGTAAAGAACTGAAGAATTTTCATCTAACATAAGTATGATAAAATTGAGGATTATATAATATAATTGATAAAATTGAAGATTTATTTGGAAAAATACTCAGAAACAATTATCTGCATATATATACAATTAGAATATAATTGAAAAGGGAAGTGGAGATATTTTCTGATAGAACTGAAGATTTTCATCTAAAATATGCATGACAAAATTGAGGATTATTTAGGATAATTGATAAAATTTCAGTTTTCTTGAAAAAAACCTCAGATAAAATGATAGGCATTCAAATATAATTTGAATATAATCGAAAAGGGAAGTTGAGATATTTTCTGGTAGAACTGAAGATTTTAATCTAACATATGTATCATAAAATAGAGGATTACATATGATAACTGATAAAATTGAAGATTTTCTTGGAAAAAACAGAGATACAATGATAAGCATACAAATAGTATTATCACAAATTTGAAAATGAAGTGGAGACAGTTTCTGACAAACCTGAAGATTTCGTATCACATATTACTGATAAAGTAAGGAAACCTATAGGAAAAATTTAAAAATTGAAATTTTTGTGATAATTTCCACAGATACAATATTAAGCATACAAATACAATTAGAATGTAATCAAAAAATGAAGTGGAGACATTTTTATTTAAAATTGAAGACATTCCTCTAAAATATCTATGATAAAATTGAGAACAACTTAAGATAATTAATAAAATTAAGGATTTAAAAAAATCAGATACAATGATCAGCATACATATACATTTAGAATATAATTGAAGGAAGAAGTAGAGACATTTTCATATAAAACTGAAGATTTTCATATAACATACATATGATAAAAAGAGGATATTATAAGGTAATTTTAAAATTAAATATTTTTTGAAAAACACTCAGATACAATGATAGGCAAAGAAATACTATAAGAATACAAATGAAAAATGAAGTGGAGATATTTTCTGATAAAACAAGATTTTCATATAACATATATATGATAAAATTGAGGATTACCTAGGATAATTGATAAAATTGAAGATTTCTTTGAATACTCTCAGACACAATGATAGGCATAAAAATACAATTATCACATAATTGTATGGTACACATACAAAGACAATTAGAATGTAATTGCAAAAAGAATTGGAGACATGTTCCTATAAAACAGATTTTCCTCTAAAATATGTATGATAAAATTGAGGATAACAAGTTAATTCATGAAATTGAAGATTTTTTGATAAAAAACTCAGATGCAATGATAAGCATACAAATACAATTGGAATACAAGTAAAAAAGGAAGAGGAGACATTTTGTGATAAAACTGAAGATTTTTGTCTAACATACGCATGATTAAACTGAGAATTACTTAGGATATTGGATTAAATTGAAGATTTATTCAGAAAAAAACTCAGATACAATGATAGGCATACAAATACAATTAGAATACAATTGAAAAAGGCCCTGGAGACATATTCTGTTAATTATGAAGCTTTATATCTAACTTATGGATGATAAAATAGATAACATATGATAATTGATAAAATTGAAGATTTTTGTGATAAAATCTTAAATACAATGGAAGGCATACAAATATAACTATAAATAAGTGAAAAAGAAAGTGGAGACATTTTCTGATAAAACTGAAGATTTAAGTACACCATTTCTGATTAAATTATGGAAATTCATGTGAAAATGTGAAAAATTAAAGATTTTTGGGTAATTTTCACAGATAAAATGGCCTGCATGCAAATAAATAATAATTTAGTTGAAAAAATAATTAGAGATATTTTCTGATTAATCTGAGGAATTTTGCATAACATATATCTGATAAAATTATGGAAATTCATAGGAAAACTCTAAAATTTGAAGATTTTTGTAGTAATTTTCACAAATACAATGGTAGGCATACAAATAAATAATAATATAGTTGTAAAAGGAAGTGGAGATATGTTCTGATAAATCTGAAGAATTTTGCATAACATATCTGAAAAAATTATGCAAATTCATAAAAAAACTAAAATTTGCAGATTTTTCTGCTAATTTCCACAGATACAATGATGGGCATACAAACACAATTAGAGAGTAATTGAAAAAAGGAATAGAGACATTTTCTGATAAAACTGAAGATTTTCATCTAACACATGTATGTTAAAATTTAGAATTGCATAAGGTAGTTTATAAAATTGAAGATATTTTGTAAAACAAAAACTCAGATACAAGGATAGGTATACAACACAACTATAATATTATTGAAAAAGGAAGAGGACAAATTTTGGAAAGAACTGAAGATTTTCATCTAATATATGTATGTTAAAATTGAGGATTCCATAAGATAATTGATAAAATTGAAGGTTTATCTGGAAAAAATACTCAGATACAATGATCTACATAAAATAAAATTAGAATATAATTGAAAGCTATTGGTGTTCTGTTAAGGAATTTTCCCCTGAGCCAATGTCCTCAAGGGTCTTCCCTAGTTTCTTTTCTATTAATTTTAGTGTGTCTGGTTCAATGTGGAGGTCCTTGATCCACTTGGAGTTGAACTTAGTACAAGTAGAAAAGTGTGGATCAATTCTCATTCTCCTGCATGTTGACCTCCAGTTTTGCCAGTATCATTTGTTGAAAAGGCTTTTTTCTCCACTGGATATTTTCAGCTCCTTTGTCAAAGATCAATTGGCCATAGATGTGTGGGTTCAATTCTGGGTTTTAATCCTATTCCATTGATCCACTTCCCTGTCACTGTACCAATACCATGCAGTTTTTAACTCTATTGCTCTGTATTATTGCTTGAGGTCTGGGATATTGATTCCCCCTGAAGTTCTTTTACTGTTGATGATAGTTTTAGCTATCTTGAGTTTTTTGTTATTCCAAATGAATTTGAGAATTGATCTAACTCTATGAAGAACTGAGTTGGGATTTTGATGGGGATTGTGTTGGATCTGTATAATGCTTTTGGCAAGATAGCCATTTTAACTATATTAATCTTGCCAACCCACAAGCATGGAAGATTTTTCCATTTTCTAAGGTATTCTCCCATTTTCTTCTTCAGAGACCTGAAATTTTTGTCATGCAAATCTTTCACTTGTTTGGATAGAGTCACACCAAGATACTTTATATTGTTTGTGGATATTGTGAAGGGTGTGATTTCCCTAACTTCTTTCTCAGCCTGCTTATCCTTTCAGTATAGGAAGGCTACTGATTTGCGTGAGTTGATTTTATAACCAGCCACTTTACTGAAGTTGTTTATCAGGTGTAGGAGTTCTCTGGTGGAGTTTATTTTGGGTCACTTAAGTATACTATCATAACATCTGTGAATAGTGACAGTTTGACTTCTTCCTTTCCAATTTGTATCCCTTTGACTTCCTTATGTTGTCGAATTGCTCTAGCAAGTACCTCAAGTACTATATTGAAAAGATATGGTGAGAGCGGGCCACCTTGTCTAGTCCCTGATTTTAGTGGGATTGCTTCAAGTTTCTCTCCGTTTACTGTGATATTGGCTACCAGTCTGCTGTAAATTGCTTTTACTATGTTTAGGTATGAGCCTTGAAAATTAAAAAGTTTCTGCAACGCAAAAGTCACTGTCAAAAGGACAAATCGGCAACCAACAAATTGGCAAAAGATCTTCACCAACCATACATCTGACAGAGAGCTAATATCCAATACATACAAAGAACTCAAGAAGTTAGACCCCCAGAAAACCAAATAACCCTATCAAAAATGGGGTACAGAGCTAAACAAAGACTTTTTACCTGAAGAAATTCAGAAGGCCGAGAAACACATTAAAAATGTTCAACATCAGTCATTAAAGAAATGCAAATCAAAACAAACCTGAGATTTCACCTCACACCAGTCAGAATGGCTAAGATTAAAAACTCAGGAAATAGCAGATGTTGGCGAGGATGTGGAGACAGAGGAACACTCCTCCACTGCTGGTGGGACGTCAAACTGCTAAAACCACTCTGGAAATCAGTCTGGCGGTTCCTCAGAAAACTGGACACGATACTTCCAGAGGACTCAGCCATACCACTCCTGCATATACCCAGAAGATTCCCCAGCATGCAATAAGGATACATGCTCCACTATGTTCATAGTAGCATTATTTACAATAGCCAGAAGCTGGAAAGAACCCAGTTGTCCCTCAACGGAAGAATGGATACAAAAAATGTGGTATATATACACAATTCAGCCATTAGAAACAATGAATTCATGAAATTCTTAGAGGAATGGATGGAGCAGGAGAATATCATACTAAGTGAGGTAACCCAGCCTCAAAAGGAAACCCATGGTATGCACTCACTGATAAGTATATATTAGCCATTGAATCTTGGAATACAAAAGACAAAATTCACATACCAAATGATGTCCGATTAGAAGGAAGGAGTGGATCCTGGTTCCGGAAAGACTCAAAGCATCAGTGTAGGGGAATACCAGAACAGGGAAGTGGGAAAGGGTGGATGGGGGAACATGGGGCAGGAAAAGGCCATGTAGGACCTTTGGGGAACACGGAACCAGAAGAGGTAAATGAAATGTAAATATAGAATATATCCAATAAAAATAAACTTTAAAAAAATGTAATTGAAAATGGAAGTGGAGATATTTTTTCTGATAAAACTGAAGATTTTCATCTAAAATATGCATGATAAAATTGAGGATTACATAGGATAACTTATAAAATTATAGATTTTTTTGAAAAAACATTCAGATACAATGATAGGTATCAAATATAATTTGAATATAGTTGAAAAGGAAAGTGGAGATATTTTCTGTTAGAACTGAAGTTTTAAATCTAACATATGTATCATAAAATTGAGGATTACACATGATAAGTGATAAAAATGAAGATTTTTTTTTGCAAAAAAACTCAGATACACAGACATACGAATAGAATTATCACATATTCGAAAATGAATAGGAGACATTTTCTTACAAAACAGAATATTTCGTATAACATTACTGATAAAGTAAAGGAAAGTCACAGGAAAAATTTAAAAAAACTGAAATTTTTTGTGGTAATTTTTAACAGATACAATGGTAGGCATACAAATACAATTAGAATGCAATCTAAAAATGAAGTGGAGACATTTTTATTTTAAATTGAAGACATTCCTCTAAAATATCTATGATAAAATTGAGGATAACTTAAGATAATTTATAAAACTGAAGATTATTTTGAAAAAAAAAACAGATACAAGGATAGTAATACAAATACATTTAGAATGTAATTGAAGGAGGCAGTGGAGACATTTTCATATAAAACTGAAGATTTTCATATAATATACATATGATAAAATGTGGATGTCATAAGATAATTTATAAAATTAAAAATTTTTTGAAAAAACACTCAGATACAATGAGGTATAAAAGTACAATTTAATACAACTGAAAAATGAAGTGGAGAAATTTTCTTATCAAACAAGGTTTTCATCTAACATGTATGATAAAATAAAGTATTTGTAGGGTAATTGATAAAATTAAATATGTATTTGAACAAAACTCAGATGCAATGATAGGCATAAAAATACTATTAGAACATAACTAAAAGAAATGTGGAGATATTTTCATATAAAACTGAAGATTTTCATCTAATATATGTATGATAAAATGAGGATAACATAACATAATTTTTAAAATTGAATATTGTTTTGAATAAAACCTCAGATACTTTGATAGGCATATGAATACAATTAGAATGTAATTGAAATGGGAAATGGAGACATTTCCATAAAGTAATGAAGATTTTCATCTAACATATACATGATAAAATTAAGGATAACATAAGATAATGTATAAAATTAAAGATTTTTTTGAAAAAAAAAAACCCTCAAATACAATGATAGCCATACAAATATAATTAGAATTCAATTGAAAAAGGAAGTGGAGATATTTTATGATAGAACTGAAGATTTTCATCTAAAATGTGAATGATAAAATTGAGGATTACATAGGATACCTGATCAAATTGAAGATATTTTTGGAAAAAATCTCACATACAATGATAAGCATACAAATAGAATTATCAGATAAATGAAAAGGAAGTAGAGATATTTTCTGAAAAAGCTAAAGATTTTGTATAACATATTTCTGATAAAGTAAGGGAAATTCATTGGAAAAATTTAAAAATTGAAGTTTCTGTGGTAATTTTTACAGATACAATGGTAAGCATTCAAATACAATTAGAATGTAATTGAAAAAGGAAGGGGAGCCATTTTCCTATAAAACTGAAGATTTTCCTCTAGTATATGTATGATAAAAATTGAGGAAATTATAGGATAATTTATAAAATTGATTTTTTTCAAAAAACACAGATACAATGATAAGCTTACAAATACTATTAGAATTCAATTGAAAAAGGAAGATGACACATTTTCTCATAAAACTGAATATTTTCATTTAACAAATGTGTGATAAAATTAAGGATTACATAGGATAACTGATAAAATTGAAGATATATTCTAGAAAAATCTTAGATAAAATGATAGGCATACAAATACAATTAGAATATAATTGAAAAGGAGGTGGAGATATTTTTGTGGAAAACTGAAGATTTTCATCTAACATGTATGATACAATGGAGGGTAACATAAGATATTTTCTAAATCTAAAGATATTTTTAAAAAAGAAATTTCAGATACAATGATAGGCATACAAATACAATTAGAATACAAATAAAAAAGGAACTGGACATATTTTGCGATAGAACTGAAGATTTTCATCTAACATATGTATGATAATATTGAGGATTACATAGGAAAACTGATGAAATGGAAGATTTTCAATGAAAAACCTCAAATACAATGATAGGCTTACAAACACAATTAGTATGTAATTGAAAAAAGGAATAGAGATATTTTCTGATAAAACTGAAAAATTCGTATGACATACTTCTTATAAAGTAAGGGAAATTAATAGTTAAAATTTAAAAATTGAAGATTTTTGATGTAATTTTCACAGATACAATGGTAAGCATATAAGTACAATTAGAATGTAATTGAAAAAGGAAGTGGAGCCATTTTCATATAAAACTGAAGAAAATTTTCTAACATATGTATGTTAAAATTGAGGATGACATAAGATAATTCATAGCATTGAAGATTTTTTGAAAAAATCTCAGTTGCAATTATAAGCATACAAATACACTAAGAACACAATTGAATAAGGAAGAGCAGACATATTCTGATGCAACTGAAGATTTTCATCTAACATATGTATGATAAAATTGAGGAATACATAGCAGAATTGATAAAATTGAAGATTTATTCAGAAAAAACTCAGATACAATGATAGTCATACAAATACAATTAGAATACAATTTGAAAAGGAATAGGAGACATATTCTGTTATTTCTAAAGATTTACATCTAATTTAAGTATGATTAAATGAATGATAACATAAGAAAATTGATAAAATTGAAGATTTTTTGATAAAATCTCATTCAATGAAAGGCATACAAAAACAATAATATTATAAATGAAAAAGAAATTGGAGACATTATCTGATAAAACTGATGATTTTTCTATAATATTTCTGATAAAATGGAAATTTATGAGAAAGTTAAAATTTGAAGATTTTTGTGGTAATTTTCACAGATACAATGGTAGGTATAGACTTAAATAATATAGTTGATAAAGGTAGTGGAGATATTTTCTAATAAATCAAAAGAATTTTGGATAACATATCTGATAAAATTATGGAAATTCATAGGAAAAGTATAAAATTTGTAGATTTTTGTTATAATTTTCACAGATACAATGATAGGCTTTCAAACACAATTAGAATGTAATTGATAAAAGGAATAGAGACATTTTCTGATAAAACTGAAGATTTTCATCTAACATATGTATGTTAAAATTGAGGGTAACTTAAGATAATTTATAAAATTGAAGATAGTTTGGAAAACAAAAACTAAGATACAAGGATAGGCATACAAATAAAACTAGAGTATTATTGAAAAAGGAAGAGGAGACATTTTCATAATGAACTGAAAATTTTTATCTAATATATGTATGATAAAATTGAGGATTACAAAAGATAATTGATAAAAATGAAGATTTACTGGGAAAAAGTCTCCAGCTACTTTTTCAACTATATTCTAATTGTGTTTGTATGCCTATCCTTGTATCTGAGAATTTTTGAAGAATTCAAATTTAATCATTCAATTTAATCATTTATCCTATGTAATTCTCAATTTTATCATACATATGTTAATTGAGATTTTTCAGATTTATGAGAAAATGTCTTGTCTTCCTTTTTCAATTGTATTCTAATAGTATTTGTCATCTTATCATTGCATCTGAGTTTTTATGGCAAAATTTCTTCAATTTTAAAAATTATCCTTAATTTTCCTCAATTTTATCAAAGATATGTTAGAAGAAAATCTTCAGTTTTATAAGAATAAGTCTCCACATCCTTTTACAATTACATTCTAATTGTATTTTATGCATAGCATTTTAACTTTGAAAATTACCACAAAAATCTTCAATTTTTTAGTTTTTCCTATGAATTTCCCTTACTTTTTCAGAAATATGTTATATGAAATCTTTAGTATTTTCAGAAAATAAGTCCACTTTCTTTTCAATCATGTGAAAATTCTATTTGCATGCCTATCATTGTATCTGAGTTTTTCCAAAAATTATCTTCAATTTGATCAGATATTCTATGTAATCCTCAATTTTTTCATGCATATTTTAGATTAAAATCTTCAGTTCTATGATAAAATGTCTCCACTTTTCATTTCAATTGAATTCTAATTTTATTACTATGGTTATCATTGTATTTCAGGTTTTTTTTCAAAAAAAATCTTCAATTGTATATATTATCTCCTCTTATCCTCAATTTTATCATACATATGTACGATGAAAATCTTCAGTTCTTTGCGAAAATGTCTCCACTTCCTTTTTTCCATTAAGTTCTAATTGTATCTATATGCCTATGATCGTATGTGAGTTTGTAAATAGATTTTATAAATTTTATATAGAATAATTTTATAAATTATATAAAAGACTTTATAAATTTTATAAATTACATTATGTTATCCTAAATTTTAGCATTCATATATTAGATGAAAACCTTCAGTTTTATATGAAAATGTCTTCATGGCTGTTTTAGTTACATTCTATTTCTATTTTTATGCCTATCACTGCATCAGAGTTTTGTCCAAATAAATCTCCAATGTTTTCATTTACCCTAGTAATCCTCTCTTTTATCAAGCATATGTTTGATAAAAATCTTAAGTTTTTTCTGAAAATGTCTCCACTTTGTTTTTCAATTGTATTTTAATTGTATTTTTATGCCTATCATTATATCTGAATTTTTCCAAAAAATCTTTAATTTTATAAATTACCTTATGATATCCTCATTTTATCATACAAATGTTATATGAAAATCTTCAGTTTTATATGAAAATGTCTCCACTTCCTCCTTCAATTTTATTCTAAATGTATTTGTATGCCTATCATTGTATCTGTGAAAATTACCACAAAAATCTTCAATGTTTGAATTTTTCTTCTGACATTCCTTACTTTATCAGAAATATGTTATATGAAATCTTCAGTTTTGTCAGAAAATGTCTCCACTTCGTTTTCAATTATGAGATAATTCTATTTGTATGCCTATCAGTGAAACTGAGATTTTTCAAAAAAAAAATCTTCAGTTTTTTCAATTACCCTAATAATCCTTTATTTTATCATACATAAATTAGATGAAAATCGTCAGTTTTATCAGAAAATGTCTCCACTTTGTATTTGAGTTGTATTCTAATTGTATTTCTATGCCTATCATTGTATCTAAGTGTTTTTCCAAAAAACCCAATAATTTTATAAATTACCTTATGATATCCTCATTTTATCATACATATGTTATATGAAAATATTCAGTTTTATATGAAAATGTCTCTACTTCATCCTCCAATTATATTTTAAATGCAATTGTATGCTTATCATTGTAACTGAGTGTTTTTCAAAAGAAACTTAAATTTTATAAATTATCTTAAGTTATTCTCAATTTTATCATAGATATTTTAGAAGAAAATCTTCAATTAGAAATAGAAATGTCTCCACTTCATGTTTAGATTTTATACTAATTGTACTTGTATGCCTACCATTTTATCTGTGAACATTACCACAAAAGATTTCAATTTTTAAATTTTTCCTATGAATTTCCTTTACTTTATCAGTAATATGTTCTAAAAAATCTTCCGTTTTGTCAGAAAATGTCTCCACTTCCTTTTTCAATTATCTGATAATTCTATTTGGATGTCTATCATTGTATCTGAGTTTTTTTTTTCAAAAAAATCTAACATTTTATTAGTTATCCTATGTAATCCTCAATTTTATCATGTATATTTTAGATGAAAATCATCAGTTCTATCAGAAAATATCTCCACTTCCCTTTTCAATTATATTCTAATTGCATTTGTATGCAGATCATTGTATCTGAGTATTTTTCCAAATAAATCATCAATTTTATCCATTATCTTATGTAATCCTCAATTTTATCATATATATGTTAGATGACAATCTTCAGTTATTCACAAAAATGTGTCCTCTTCCTGTTTCAAGAATACTCTAGTTGTATTTATATGCCTATCCCTGTATCTGAGTTTTTTTCCAAAATATCTTCTATTTTATAAATTATCTTATGTAATCGTCAATTTAAACATAAATGTGTTAGATGAAAATCTTCAATTTTATCAGAAAATGTCTTCACTTATTTTTCACTTATTTATTGCTGTATTTATATGCTTTTATTGTATCTGATATTTTATCACAAAAATCTTCAATTTTATCAATTTTCCTATGAAATCATCCATTTTATCATCCATAAGTTAGATGTAAAGTTTCAGAATTAGCAGAATATGTCTCCACATTCTTTATCAATTGTTTTCTAATTGTATTTGTATGCCTATCATTGTACCTGAGTTTTTTCTGAATAAATCTTTAATTTTATCAATTATCTTATGTAATTCTCAATTTCATCATATATATGTTAGATAAAAATCTTCAGTTTTATCAAAAAATGTCTCCTCTTCCTTTTTCAATTGTATTCTAAATGTATTTGTATCCTTATCATTGCATCTGAGTTTTTTTTTAAATTCCATATCATAAATTACCTTAAGTTATCCTCAATTTTATCATACATATATTAGAGGAAAATCTTGTTTTACAGGAAGATGTCTCCACTCCTTTTTGCAATTACATTCTAGTTGTATTTGTATGCGTACCATTTTATCTGTGAAAATTACCACAAAAATCTTCAATTTTTAATTTTTCTGATGAATTTCCCTCATTTTATATGAAATATGTTATAAGAAAATTTAGTTTTATCAGAAAATGTCTCCACTTCCTTTTTTCAATTATGTGTAATTGTATTTGTATGCCTCTCAATATATCTGAGATTTTTCAAAAAAAAAATCTTCCATTTTATCAGTTATCCTATGTAATCATCATTTTTATCAAATATATGTCAGATGAAAATCTTCAGTTCCTTCACAAAATATGTCCAGTTCGTTTTTCAATTGTATTCTAATTGTATTTGTATGCCTATCATTGTATCTGAGTTTTCTTTTTCAAAAATATCTTCAGATTTAAAAATTATTTTATGTTATCCTCAATTTGATCATACATTGTTAGATGAAAATCTTCAGTTTTATACAAAAATGCCTCCACCTCCTTTTTCAATTATATTCTAATTGTATTTGTATGCCTATCATTGTATCTGAGATTTTTGTAGAGAATATCTTCAATTTAATCAGTTATCCTAGGTAATCCTCATTTTTATCATATATATGTTAAATGAAAATATTCAGTTTCATAAGAAAATGTCTGGTCTTCCTTTTTCAATTAAATTCTAATAGTATTTGTAATCTTATCATTGTATCTGAGTATTTTGAAAAAAATCATAAATTTTGTTATAAATTATAAATTATCCTAAGTTTTCCTCAATTTTATCACACATATGTTAGAGGAAAATATTCAGTTTTATTGGAATTTGGCTACATTTCCTTTTTCAATAACATTCTAATTGTATTTGTATGCTTACCATTGTATCTGTGAAAATTACGAAAAAATCTATTTTTAATTTTTCCTATGAATTTTCCTTACTTCATCAGAAATATGTTATACAAAATCTTTAGTTTTATCGGAAAATTTCTCCACTTCTGTTTCAATTATATGATAATTCTATTTGTATGCCTATGACTGTATGTGAGATTTTTCCAAAATTATCTTCAATTTTATCAGATATCCTGTGTAACCCTCAATTTTATCATGCATATTTTTGATAAAAATCTTCAGTTCTATCATAAAACGTGTCCACTTCCCTTTTTAATTGAATTCTCATTATATTTGTATGGCTATCATTGAATTTGAGGTTTTTTCCAAAAAAATCTTCAATTTTATACATTATCTTATGTTATCAATTTTATCATATATATGTTAGATGAAAATCTTCATTACATTACAAAAATGTCTCCATTTCCCTTTTCAATTACATTCTAATTGTATTTATATGCCTATGAATATAAATGAGGATTTTTTTAAATTATATTCAATTTTATAAATTATGTTATTCTCATTTTTATCATACATATATTAAATGAAAATCTTCAGTTTTATATGAAAATGTCTCCATGTGTCTTTTAGTTATAATCTAATTGTATTTTTATGCCTATCATTGTATCTTAGATTTTTTCTGAATAAGTGTTCAATTTTATTAATTATTGCATATAATCCTCAATTTTATCATAGATATGTTAGATAAAAATCTTCAGTTTTATAAGAAAATGTATCCTTTTCCTTTTTCAATTGTATTCAAATTGTATTTGTATGCTTATTATTGCATCTGAGTTTCTTTTCAAAATATCTTCAATTTTATAAATTACCTTAAGTTATCCTCAATTTTATCATACATGTTAGAGGAAAATCTTCAGTTTTATAGAAAAATGTCTCCACGTCTTTTTGCAATTACATTCTAATTTTATTTGTATGTGTACAATTGTATGTGAAAATTACCACAAAAATTTTCAATTTTTAATTTTTTCCTATGAATTTCCATTATTTTATATGAAATATGTTATATGCAAACTTCAGTTTTGGTCGGTTGGTGGTGATGCATGCCTTTAACCCCAGCACTTGGGAGGTGGAGGCAGGCAGATTTCTGTGTTCGAGGCCAGCCTGGTCTTCCGAGTGAGTTCCAGGACAGCTGGAGCTACACAGAGAAACCCTGTCTCAAAAACCAAAAAAAAAAAACCCTTCTACTTCCTTTTCCAATTATGTGGTAATTGTATTTGCATTCCTATCATTTTAGCTGAGAGTTTTCCAAGAAAACTTCAATTTTATCAGTTATCCTATGTAATCCTCTATTTTATCATACAGATGTTAGATGAAAATCTTCAGTTCTATCACAAAATGTGTCCAGTTCCTTTTTCAATTGTATGCTAATTGTATTTTCATGTCTTTCATTGTGAGTTTTCTTTTTCAAAAAATCTGCAGATTTAAAAGCTATCTTACGTTATCCTCAATTTTATCATACAGATATTAGATGAAAATCTTCAGTTTTACACAAAAAATCTCCACCTCCTTTTCAACTATATTCTAATTGTATTAGTATGCCTATCAGTGTATCTGAGTTTTTTCCAAAGATTTTTTTTCAATTTTATCAGATATCCTATGTAATCTTCAATTTTATCATGCATATTTTAGATAAAAATATTTAGTTCTATCATAAAATGTCTCCACTTCCTTTTTCAATTGAATTCTAATTATATTTGTATGACTATCATTGTATTTGAGTTTTCTTCAAAAAATCATCAATTTTATACATTCTCTTATGTTATCCTAAATTTTATCATACATATGTTAGATGACAATCTTCAGTTCTTTATGAAAATGTCACCAACCTGGACTATAGAATAAGTTCCAGGACAGCCAGGACTACAGAGAAAGTCTGTCTTTGAAAACAAGCAAGCAAGCAAACAAACAAATAAACAAACATAAAAGAAGCATGTTTAGCAGGGTGGTGGTGGCACATGCCTGGAATCCCAGCACTCTGGGAGACAAAGACAGGCAGATTTCTGAGTTCGAGGCCAGCCTGGTCTACAGAGTGAGTTCCAGGACAGCCAGCGCTACACAGAGAAACCCTGTCTCAAAATTAGCCAATCATCAAAAAAAAAAAAAAAAAAACAACAACCAAAAAACCAAAAACCAAAAACCAAAAACAAAACAAAACAAAAAAATCAAAAAATGAAAATGTCTCCACTTCCTCTTTCAATTACATTCTAATTGAATTTGTATGCAGTTGATTATATCTGAATATTTTACCACATAAATCTTCAATTTTAGAAATTATCTTATGTAATCCTCAATTTTATCATACATATGTTAGATGAAAATCTTCAGTTCTTTACAAAAATGTATTCTCTTCCCTTTTCAATAATACTCTATTTTTATTTGTATGCCTATGCTTGTATCTGAGTTTTTGTTTTCCAAAATATCTTAAATTTTATAAATTATCTTGTTATCCTCAATTTTAACATACATATGTTAAATGAAAATCTTCAGTTTAATCAGAAAATGACTCTATTAGATTTTTCAACTACATTCTAATTGTGTTTGTAAGCCTATTATTTTATCTGTGAAAATTACCACAAGAAAACTTCAAATTTTAACATATTTCTCATAAATTATCATAGTTTTATCTGAAATTTTATTCAAAAAACTTCAGTTTTTTTCAGAAAATGTCTCCACTTTCTTTTTCGCATATAATCCTACTGTATTTGTATGCCTTTCATTGCATCTCAGATTTTTTGAAAAAAATCTTCAATTTTATCAATTTTCCTATGCAATCCTCAATTTTTTCATATATATGTTGGATGAAAATCTTCAATTTTGTCAGAAAATGTCTCCTCTTCCTTTTGTAATTGTATTCTAATTGTATTTGTATGCTAATCATTACATCTGAGATTTAAAAAAAATACACTTCAATTTTATAAATTATCTTATGCTATTCTCAATTTCAACATACATTTGCTAGAGGATTTTCTTCAGTTTTATAGAAAAATGGCTCCACTTCCTTTTCAATTACATTCTAATTGTATTTGTATGCTTACCATTGTATCTGTAAAAATTACCTCAAAAATCTTTAATTTTAAAATTTTTCCTATGAATTTCCCTTACTTTATCAGAAATATATTATTCAAAATCTTTAGTTTTATCAGAAAATGTCTCCACTTCCTTTTCAATTATCTGATAATCCTATTTGTATGCCTATCATTGTATGTGAGATTTTTCCAAAAATTTTCAATTTGATCAGATATTCTCTTGAATCCTCAATTTTATCATGCAGATTTTAGATGAAAATCTTCAATTCTAACATAAAATATCTCCACTTCCTTTTTTAATTCAATTCTAATTATATTTTTATGACTATCATTGTATTTGAGTTTTTTCAAAAAAATCTTCAATTTTATACATTATCTTATATCTTAAGTTATCCTCGATTTTATCATACATATGATAGATGAAAATCTTCATTACGTTATGAAAATATCTCCATTTATCTTTTCAATTACATTCTAATTGTATTTATATGTCTGTGAATGCATCTGTGTTTTTTAAATAAATATTCAATTTTATAAATTATGTTGTTATCCTCATTTTATCATACATATATTAAAGAAAAATTCTCAGTTTTATATGAAAATGTCTCCACATCTCTTTTAGTCATATTCTAATTGTATTTTTATGCCTATCATTTTATCTGTGTTTTGTTCAAATAAATCTTCAATTTTTTAAATTACCCTAGGAATCCTTTATTTTGTCATACATATGTTAGATGAAAATCTTGTTTTATCAGAAAATGTCTCCACTTCCTTTTTCATTTGTATTCTAATAGTATTTCTATGCCTATCATTGTATCTGTGTGTTTTTCCAAAAAATCTTTAATTTGACAAATTACCTTATGATATACTAATTTTATCATATGTATGTTATATGAAGATCTTCAGTTGTATATGAAAATGTCTACACTTCCTCCTTCTATTATATTCTCAATGTACTTGTATGCCCATCATTGTATCTGAGTATTTATCCAAAGTAATCTTCAATTTTATATATTATCTTAAGTTATCCCCAATTTTATCATAGATATTTTAGAGGAAAATATTCAATTTTTAAATAAAAGTATCTCCACTTCATTTTTGATTATATTCTAATTGTATATTAATGCCTACCATTGTATCGATGTAAATTATGACAAACATTTTCAATTTTTAAATTTTTCCTATGACTTTCCCTTACTTTATCATTAATATGATATACGAAATCTTCAGATTGGTCAGTAAATATCTCTACTTCCTTTTCAAATATGTGATAATTCTATTTGTATGCCTATAATTCTATATGAGTCTTTTTCCCAAAAAAATCATCAATTTTATCAGTTATCATATGTAATCCTCAATTTTATGATACATATGTAAGATTGAAATATTCAGTGCTACCAGCAAATATCTCCACTTCCCTTTTCAATTTCATTCTAATTCTTTTTTATACCTATCATTGTAACTGAGTGTTTTTTCAAATAAATGTAAATTTTTATCAGTTATCCTATATAATCTTCAATTTTATCATGCATATTTTAGATGAAAAGCTTCAGTTCTATCAGAAAATATCACCCCTTCCCTTTTCAATTATATCCTAATTGTATTTTTATGCAGATCATTGAATCTGAGTATTTTTCCAAATAACTTCAATTTTATCAATTATTTTATGCAATCCTCAATTTTGTCATACAAATGTTAAATGACAATCTTCAGTTCTTTACAAAAATGTGTACTCTTCCTTTTTCAATAATACTCTAGTTGTATTTGTATGCTTATCCTTGTATCTGAGTTTTTATTTTGCAAAAATCTTCAATTTTATAAACTACCTTATGTAATCCTCAATTTTAACATACATCTGTTAGATGAAAATCTTATCAGAAAATGTCTCTATTCCTTTTCTCAATTACATTCTAATTCTGTTTTAAAGCCCATCATTGTGTCTTTGAATATTACCACTAAAATCTTCAAATTTTGCATTTTCTTATGAATTTCCAAAATTTTTCAAATGTTATGCAAAATTCTTCAAATTTATCAGAAAATATCTCCACTTTCTTTATCAACCATATTATTATTTATTTGTATGCCTACCATTGTATCTGTGAAAATTACTAAAAAATTCGTCAAGTTTTACAGTTTTACTATGAATTTCCATAATTTTATCAGTTATATTATACAAAATTCCTCAGATTTATCAGAAAATATCTCCAATTCCTTTTTCAGCTGTATTATTATTTATTTATATGCCGACAATTGTACCTATGAAAATTACCACAAAAATATTTAAATTTTCAATTTTCACATGAATTTCCATAATTTATTTAGAAATGTTATACAAAAATCTTCAGTTTTAACAGAAAATGTCTCCACTTTTCTTTTTTCATTTATTTATAGTTGTATTTGTATGACTTTCATTGTATTTGAGATTTTATCACAAAAATCTTCAATTTTATCAATTATCCTATGTTTTCCATTTTCTCTTCCATGTTAGATATAAAGCATCAGAATTAACACAATATATCTCTACATCCTTTTTCAATTATATTTTAATTGTGTTTGTATGCAGATAGAAATCTTGGAAAAAATCTGAGATGCAAAGATTGGCATAAGAATATAATTAGATTATAACAAAAAGACACATGGAAACATTTACATATAAAACTGAAGATTTTCATCCAATATATTTATGATAAACATGAGGATGACATAATATAAAAATTGCATATTATTATAAAAATTCTTAGTTACATTGATAGGCATATAAATACAATTAGAATGCATTTGAAAAGTGAAATGGACACATTTTTGTAAAGTAGTGAAGATTTTCATCTAACATATGTACGATTAAATTGAGGATAACATAAGATAATGTATAAAATTGAAGATATTTTTGAAAAAAAACTCAAATACAATGATAGCCATTCAAAGATAATTAGAATTCAATTGGAAAAGGAAGTAGAGACACTTTAGTATAGAACTGAAGATTTTCACCAAAAATATGCATGATAAAATTGAGGGTTACATATCTGATAAAATTGAAGATATTTTTGGAAAAATCTCACATACAGTCATAGGCATGCAAATAGAATTATCAGTTAATAGTTAAAAATTAAAAATAGAGATTTTGTTGTAATTTTCAAAGATACAATGATAAGCATACAAATACAATTATAATATAATTGTAAAAGGAAGTGTAGCCAAATTCCAATAAAACTGAACATTTTCCATGTGTGTGATAAAATTGAGGAAAACTTAGGATAATTTATAAAATTGATGATTTTTTAAAAAATACTCAGATACAATAAGATTATAAATACTATTAGAATTCAATTGAAAAAGGAAGACCAAACATTTTCTCATATAACTGAAGATTTTATTTAACATATGTATGATAAAATTGAGGATAGGCATACAAATAGAATTGTCACATGTTTGAAAAGGAAGTGGACATATTTTCTAAAAATACTAAAGATTTTGTTTAACATATTTCTGATAAAGTACAGGAAATTCGTAGGAAAAATTTAAAAATTGAAGATTTTTGTGGTAATTTTCACACATACAATGGCATGCATACAAATACAATTAGAATCTAATTGTAAAAGGATGTGGAGACTTTTTCTTATAAAACTGAATTTTTCCTCTAATATATTTGATGAAATCAAGGAAAACTAAGAATAATTTATAAAATTGAAGAATTTTTTGCAAAAATCTCAGATGCAATGATAAGATTACAAAGACTATTAGAATACAATTGACAAAGGAAGCCAAGACATTTTCTGATAATTCTGAAAATTTTCATCTAACATGTATGATAAAGTTGAGGATTTCATAGGATAACTGATTAAATTGAAGATTTTGTTAGAAAATTCTTAGATCCAAGAATAGTCATATAAACACAATTAGAATATAATTGAAAAACTAGCTGGAAACTTTTTCCCAGTATATCTTCAATTTTATCTTTTATCCTATGTAATCTTCGATTTTACCATACATACATCAGATGAAAATCTTCAGTTCTTTACGAAAATGTCTCCTCTTGTTGTATGCCTTTCATTGTATCTGAAATTTTATCAAAAATCTTCAATTTTATCAATTTTCCTATGTAATCATTCATTTAATCATACATAAGTTAGATGTAAATCTTCAGAATTAACAAAATATATCTCCACATCATTTTTCATTTGTATTCTAATGGTAATAGATGGCTATTATTGTATCCAAGTTTTTTCCTCAACAAATCTTCAATTTTATCAATTATCCTTTGTAATTCTCAATTTTATCATACATATGTTAGATAAAAATCTTCAATTTTATCACAAAATATCTTCTCTTCGTTTTTCAATTGTATTCTAATTGTATTTGTATGCTTATCATTGCATCTGAGTTTTTTTCCAATAAATCTTCAATTTCATAAATTAAGCTATCCTCAATTTTATCATACAAATGTTAGAGGAAAATCATCAGTATTATAGGAAAATGTCTCCACTTCCTTTTTTAATTACATTCTAATTGTATCTGTATGCATACCATTGTATCTGTGAAAATTACCACGAAAATCTTCAATTCCTAAATTTTTCCTGTGACTTTCCCTTACTCTCTAAAAAAATATGTTATACGAAATCATTGGTGTAATCATAAAATGTCTCCACTTCCTTTTAAATTACCTGATAATTCTATTTGAATGCCTATCATTGTATATGAGATTTTTCAAAAAAAATCTTCAATTTTGTCAGATATCCTATATAATCCTCAATTTTATCAAGCATATTTTACATGAAAATCGTCAGTTCTATCAAAAAAATGTCTCCACTTCCTTTTTCAAATGAAATCTAATTATATTTGTATGGCTATAATTGTATTTGAGGGTTTTTTTTCAAAAATATCTTCAATTTTATACATTATCTTATGTTATCCTCAATTTTATCATACATATATTATATGAAAATATTCATTAATTTATGAAAATGTCTCCATTTCCTTCTTCAATTGCATTCCAATTTTATTTATATGCCTATCAATGTATCTGTTTTTAAAAATTATTCATTTTATAAATTATTTTATGTTATCCTCATTTTTATCATACATATATTATATAAAAATCTTCAGTTTTATATAAAAATGTCTCCATATTTCTTTTAGTTAAATTATATTTGAATTTTTGTGCCTATCATACCTGAGTTTTGACCAAGTAAATCTTCAATTTTTCAATTACCCAAGTAATCCTTTATTTTTATCATACATATGTTAGATGAAAACCTTCAGTTTTATCAGAACATGTCTCTACTTCAATTTTCAGTTGTATTCTAATTGTATTTTTATGTCTATCATTGTATCTGAGTGATTTTCCAAAAAAATCTTTAATTTTATAAATTAGCTTATGATATCCTCATTTTATCATACATATGTTATATGAAAATCTTCAGTTTTTTATGAAAATCTCTCTAATTCCTCCTTCAATTTTCTTCTAAATGTATTTGTATGCCTATCATTGTATCTGAGTCTTTTTTTAAAAATAATCTTCAATTTTATAAATTATCTTAAGTTATCCTCAATTTTATCATATATATTTTAGAGGCAAATCTTCAATTTTAAATAAAAATTTCTCCATTTCATTTTCTACTACATTCTTATTATATTTGTATGCCTACCATTGTACCTGTGAAAATTACCGCAATAATTTTCAATTTTTTATTTTTTTCCTACAAATTTCCCTTACTTTATCAGGAATATGTTATATGAAATCTTCTGTTTAGTCAGAAAATATCTCCACTTCATTTTCAAATATGTGATAATTCTATTTGTATATCTATCATTGTATCTGAGCTTTTATCTAAAATATCTTCAATTTTATCAGTTAAAATGTATAATCTTCAATTTTATGATACATATATTAGATTAAAATATTCAGTTCTACCAAAAAATATCTCCACTTCCTTTTTCAATTATGTTCTATTTGTATTTGGATGCCTATCATTGTATCTGAGATTTTTTTTAAATCTAAAATTGTATCAGTTATCCTACATAATCCTCTATTTTATCATGCATATGTTAGATGAAAATCTTCAGTTCTATGAGAAAATATCTACACTTCCCTTTTCAAATATATTCTAATTGTATTTGTATGCAGATCATTGTATCTGAGTATTATCCAAATAAATCTTCAATTTTATCAATTATCTTGTATAATACTCAATTTTATCATACATACGTGTCTTAGTCAGGGTTTCTATTCCTGCACAAACATCATGACCAAGAAGCAAGTTGGGGAGAAAGGGTTTATTGAGCTTACACTTCCACACAGCTGTTCATCACCAAAAGAAGTCAGGACTGGAACTCAAGCAGGTCAGGAGACAGGAGCTGATGCAGAGGCTATGGAGGGATGTTCCTTACTGGCTTGCTTCCTCTGACTTGCTCAGCCTGCTCTCTTATAGAACCCAAGAATAGCAGACCAGAGAGGGTACCACCCAAAAGGGGCCCTTCCCCACTTGATCACTAATTGAGAAAATGCCCCACAGCTGGATCTCATCGGGGCACTTCCTCAACTGAAGTTCCTTTTTCTATGATAACTCCAGCCTGTGTCAAGTTGACACACAAAACTAGCCAGTACAATATGTTAGAGGAAAATCTTTCGTTCTTTACAAAAATGTGTCCTCTTCCTTTTTCAATAATACTCTAGTTGTATTTGTATGCCTATCCTTGTATCTGAGTTTTTGTTTTCCAAATATCTTCAATTTCATAAATTATCTTATGTAATCCTCAATTTTAACATACATATGTTAGATGAAAATCTGTTTTATCAGAAAATATCTCAATTCCTTTTTTCTATTACCTTCTAATTGTTTGTAAATCTATCATTGTATCTGTGAAAATTACCACCAAAATCTTCAAATTTTACAGTTTTACTATGAATTTCCCTAATTTTATCAGATATATGTTATGGAATTCTTCAGACTTATCAGAAAATGTCACCACTTCCTTTTTCAACTATATTATTATTTATTTTTATGCCTACCATTGTATCTGTGAAAACTACCACAAAAATCTTCAAATTTTAAGTTTCACATGAATTTCCATAATTTACTCAGAAATGTTATACAAAAATCTTCAGTTTTATCAGAAAACGTCTCCACTTTCTCTTCCACTTATTTATTGTTGTTCTTGTATGCCTTTCATTGTATCTGAGATTTTATGACAAAAATCTTCAATTTTATCAATTTTCTTTGTTATCATCCATAAGTTATACGTAAAACTTCAGAATTAAAACAATATATCCCCACGTCCTTTTTCAATTGTATTCTAATTGTATTTGTATGCCTATCATTGTATCTGAGTTTTTTTAAAAAATATCTTTAGATTTAAATATTATTGTATGCTATCCTCAATTTTATCAAACATAGATGAAAATATCAGTTTTATACAAAAATGTCTCCACCTCCTTTTTCAATTATATTCTAATTGTATTTGTATGCCTATCATTGTATCTGAAATTTTACTAAAGAATAACTTCAATTTAATCAGTTATAGTATGGAATCCTCAATTTTATCATAAATATATTAAATGAAAATTTTCAGTTTTATGATGAAATGTCTCGTCTTCCTTTATCAATTGAATTCTTGTAATATTTGAAAGTTTATCATCGTATCTGAGTTTTTTTGCAAAAAAATCACAATTTTTTAAATTATTCTAAGCTTTCCTCAATTTTATCATACATGTTAGAGGAAAATATTCAGTTTTGTAGGAAAATGACACCACTTCCCTTTTCAATTACTTTCTAATTGTATTTGTATGCTTACCATTGTATCTGTGAAAATTACCACAAAAATCTTCAACTTTTAAATTTTTCCTATGAATTTCCCTTACTTTATCAGAAATATGTTATATTAAATCTTTAGTTTTATCAGAAAATGTCTCCACTACCTTTTCAATTATCTAGTAATTCTATTTGTATGCCTACCATTGTATGTGAGATTTTTCCAAAAAAAATCTTCAATTTGATCAGATTTCCTATCTAATCCCCAATTTTATCATGCAGATTTTAGATGAAAATCTCCAGTTCTATCAAAAAAGTCTCCACTTCCTTTTTTAATTGAATTCTAATTATTAATTTAGGGCTATCATTGTATTTGAGATTTTTTCAAAATTTTTTTTTCAATTTTATACATTATCTTATGGTATCCTGAATTTTATTATACATGTTAGGTGAAAATCTTCATTATTTTACAAAAATGTCTCCATATTCTTTTTCAATTACATTCTATTTGTATTATATGCCTATCAATGTATCTGAGGATTTTTTTAAATATTCAATTTTATAAATTATGTTATGTTATCCTCAATTTTATCATACATATATTAGGTGAAAATACTCAGTTTTATATGAAAATGTCTCCACATCCCTTTTAGTTATATTCTAAATGTAATTTTATGCATATCATTGTATCTGAATTCTGCCCAAATAAATCTTCAATTTTATCAATTACCTTAATAATCCTTTATTTTATCTTATATATGTTAGATGAAAATCTTCAGTTTTATCAGAAAATGTCTCCACTTCATTTTTCAGTTTTATTTTAATTGTATTTCTTACAATTTGAAACATGCATGATAAAATTGAGTACATAGCATAATTGATAAAATTGAAATTTATTCAGAAAAAATCTCGAATACTATGATACACATAAAAATACAATTAGAATACAATTGAAAAAGAATTTGAAGACATATTCTGTTAATTCTAAAGATTTACATCTTACTTATTTATGATAAAATGAATGATTACATAAGAAAATTGATAAATTTGAACATTTTTTGATAAAATCTCAGATTCAATGATCTGCATAAAAAGACATTAACTCAGACTCAATGAAATTACATATTTGATAAAATTTAAATTTACTTGGAAAAACCTCAGATACCATGATCTGCATACAAAGACATTTAGAATATAATTGAAAGGGGGAGAGGAGATATGTTCTGATAGAGCTGAAGAATTTCATCTAAAATATGCATGATAAAATTCAGGATTACAAAAAACCTCAGATTCAATGATTGGCATCCAAATATAATTAGAATATAATTGAAAAGAGAAGTGGAGATATTTTCTGGTAGAATTGAAGATTTTGATCTAGCCTATGTATCATAAAATTGAGGATTACATATGATAA
The DNA here is from genome assembly GCA_964023405.1 of Apodemus agrarius. Taxonomy (NCBI): domain Eukaryota; kingdom Metazoa; phylum Chordata; class Mammalia; order Rodentia; family Muridae; genus Apodemus; species Apodemus agrarius. The sequence goes on from OZ030024.1 coordinate 34,476,942, forward strand.
CTGATAAAATTGATTTTTTTTGGAAAAAAAACTAAAATACAATGAGAGGCATACAATGGAATTGTCACATAATTGAAAATGAAGTGGAGACATTTTCTGACAAAACTGAAGTTTTCATGTAACACATTATCAATAAAGTAAGGGATATTCACAGGAAAAGTTTAAAAATTGAATTTTTTTGTGACAATTTTCACAGATACAATGGTAGGCATACAAATACAATTAGAATGTAATCGTAAAACAAAGTGGAGGCACATTTGTTTAAAATTGAAAATTTACCTCTAACATATGTATGACTACAATTAAGAATTACTTATGATAATTTATAAAATTTGTATGCCTATCATTGTATCTGAGTTTTTTGGAAAAATACTCAGATACAATGATAGGCATACAAATACATTTAGAATATAATTGAAGAAGGAAGTGGAGACATTTTCGTATACAACTGAGATTTTCGTATAAGATACATATGATAAATTGAGGATATCATAAGGTAATTTATAAAATTAAAGAGTTTTTGGAACAAAAAGCTCAGATACAATGATAGGCATAGAAATACAATTAGAATACAACTGAAAAAAGAAGTGGAGACAATTTCTGATAAAACTGAAGATTGTCATCTAAGATATCTATGATAAAATAGAGGATAAATAGGGTAATTGATAAAATTGAAGATTAATTTAGACAAAACTCAGATACAATGATAGGCATAAAAATACAATTAGAATATAACTCAAACATACATGGAGACACATTTGTATAAATCTGACAATCTTCATCTAATGTACATATAATGAAAAAGAGGATGACACAAGAGAATTTATAAAATTGAATATTTTTTAAAGAAACACAGATAAAATTATAGGCATATAAAAACAGAATGTAACGGAAAGAGAAAGGAGAGACATTTTCATAAAGAACTGAAGATAAAATTTGAACTTTTTTGTGCTAATTTTCACAGATAAAATGATAGGCTTAGAAACACAATTAGAATGTTATTTAAAAAGAAAGATATTTTCTGATAAAACTGAAGATTTTCAACTAACATATGTATGTTAAAATTGAGGATAACATAAGATAATTTAGAAAATTGGAGATATTTTGGTAAACAAATTTCAGATACAAGGATAGGCATACAAATACAACTAGAATATTATTGAAAAAGCAAGAGGAAACATTTTGTAATGAACTGAAGATTTTCATCTAACATATGTATGGTGAAATTGAGGATTACTTCAGATAATTGATAAAATTGAATATTTATCTGAACAAATACTCAGATACAATGATCTGCATACAAATACAATTAGAATATAATTGAAAAGGTAAGTGGAGATATTTTCTGAGAGAACTGAAGCTTTTCATCTAAAATATGCATGATAAAATTGAGGATTGCATAGGATAACATAAAATTGTAGATTTTTTGAGAAAAAACTCAGATACAATTATAGGCATCCAAATATAATTAGAATGTAATTGAAAAGGAAGTGAAGATCTTTTCTGGTAGAACTGAAGATTTTAATCTAACATATGTATCGGGAAAATTGAGAATTACATATGATGACTGAAAAAATTGAAGATATTTTTTTGAAAAAAAAATGAGATATAAAGATTGGCATACAAATACTTTTAGAATATAATTGAAGGAGGAAGTGGAGACATTTTCATATAAAACTGAAATTTTCATATAACACATGATAAAATGAGGATATCATGAGGTAATTTATAGAATTAAATATTTGTTGGGGAAAACACTCAGATACAATGATAGGCATAGAGATACAATTAGAATACAACTGAAAAATGAAGTGGAACATTTTCTGATAAAACTGAAGATTTTCATCTAACATATGTATGATAAAATAAAGGATTACTAGGGTAATTGATAAAGTTGAAGATTTATTTGGACAAAACTCAGATACAATGATACGCATAAAAATATAATTAGAATATAAATAAAAGAGACATGGAAACATTTTCATATATAACTGAAGATTTTCATATAATATATGTGGATAACATAATTTAAAAAATTGAATATTATTTAAAAAAACCTTAGTTACATTGATAGGCATATAAATACAATTAGAATGTAATTGAAAAGGGAAATGGAGACATTTTTGTAAAGTAATGAATATTTTCATCTAACATATTTATGATAAAATTGAGGATAACATAAGATAACGTATAAAATTGAAGATTTAAAAAAAAAAACCTCAAATACAATGATAGCCATACAAATATAATTAGAATTTATTTCATCTGAAATCTGCATGATAAAATTGGGGATTACATAGGATATCTGATAAAATTGAAGTTTTTTTGGAAAAATCTCACATACAATTATAGGCATACAAATAGAATTATCTCATAATTGAAAAGGAAGTGGACACATTTTCTGAAAAACTAAAGATTTTGTATAACATTTTTCTGATAAAGTAAGGGAAATTCATAGGAAAAAATAAAAATTGAAAGTTTTTGTGGTAATTTTCACAGATACAATGGTAAGCATAAAAATACAATTAGAATGTAATTGAAAAAGGAAGTGGAGGCATTTTCTTATAAAACTGAAGATTTTCCTCTAACATATGTGTGATAAAATAGAGGTAAACTTAGGATAATTTATAAAGTTGATGACTTTTTTGCAAAAAGTTCAGATACAATGATTAGCTTAAAAATATTGTTAGAATTCATTTGAAAGTGAAGATGAGACATTTTCTCATAAAACTGAAGATTTTCATTTAGCATATGTATGATAAAATTGAGGATTACATAGGATAACTCATTAAATTGAAGATATTCTCTAGAAAAATCTCTGAAACAATGATAGCCATACAAATACAATTAGAATATAATTGAAAGGGGGTGAAGATATTTTTGTACAAAATTGAAGATTTTCTTCTAATATATATATGATAAAATTGAGGATTACATAGGATGACTGATAAAATTGAAGTTTTTTTTGGAAAAGATCAGATAAAGTGATAGGCATACACATAGAATTATGTTATAAATGTAAATGAGTGGAGACATTTTCTTACAGAACTGAATATTTCATATAACATTTATATGATAAAGTAAGGAAATTCATAGGAAAAATTTAAAAATTGAAGATTTTTGTGGTAATTTTCACAGATACAATGGTACACATACAAATACAATTAGAATCTAATTACCAAAAGAAGTGGAGACATTTTCCTATAAAACTGAAGATTTTCCTGTAACATATGTATGATAAAATTGAGGACGACTTAAGGTAATTTATGAAATTGAAGATTATTTTGAAAAAAATCTCAGATACAATGATAGGCATTCAAAAACATTTAGAATATAATTGAACGAGGAACTGGAGACCTTTTAATATAAAACTGAAGATTTTCATATAACATACATATGATAAATGAGGATATCACAAGGTAATTTATAAAATTTAATATTTTTGGAGAAAAATCCAGATACAATGATAGGCATACAAATACAATTAGATTATAATTGGAAAAGGAGGTCAAGACAGTTTTGTATAAAATAGGAGATTTTCATCTAACATATGTATGATAAAAGTGAGGATAATTTGTAAATCTGAAGATATTTTTTCAAGAGCACATCAAAACGATCATTCACCATGATCAAGTAGTCTTCATTCCAGGGATGCAGGGGAGGTGCATTATACAGAAATCCATCAATGTAATCGACTACATAAACAAACTAAAAGAAAAAAAACACTTGGTCCTCACATTAGATGCTGAAAAAGCATTGATAAAATTCAGCATCCTTTCATGCTAAAAGTCCTGGAAAGAACAGGACTTCAAGGCCCATACCTAAACATAATGAAAGTGATATACAGAAAACTAGTAGCCAACATCAAAATAAATGGAGAAAAACTGGAAGCAAGTCCCACTAAAATCAGGGACTAGACAAGGCTGCCCTCTCTCTCCATGTCTTTTCAATATAGTATTTTAAGTTCTAGCAAAAGCAATTAGACAACATAAAGAATTCAAAGGGATACAAATTGGAAAGTAAGAAGTCAAACTATCATTATTTGTAGATGATATGATAGTATACTAAAAAACTCAAAAAACTCCACCAGAGATCTCCTACAGCTGATAAACAACTTCAGCAAAGTGGCGGGTTATAAAATCAACTCAAGCAAATCAGTAGCCTTCCTATACTCAAAGGACAAGCAGGCTGAGAAAGAAGTTAGGGAAATAACACCCTTCACATTAGCCACAAACAATAAAAAGTACCTTGGTGTTATTCTAACCAAACAAGTGAAAGATCTGTATTACAAGATCTTCACATCTTTGAAGAAAGAAATCGAAGAAGACCTCAGAAGATAGAAAAATATTTTATGCTCTTGGATTGGCAGGATCAATATAGTAAAAATGGCAATCTTGCCGAAAGCAATCTACAGATTCAATGCTATCCCCAGTAAAATACCAAACCAATTCTTCTTAAATCTAGAAAGAGCAATTCTTAAATTCATCTGGAGTAACAAAAACGCAGGATAGCTAAAACTATTCTCAACAATAAAAGGACTTCTGGGGGAATCAATATCCCTGACCTCAAGCAGTACTACAGAGCAACTGTGTTAAAAACTGCTTGGTATTGGTACAGCAACAGGCAAGTAGATCAGTGGAATAGAATTGAAGACCCAGAAATGAACTCACAGAGTCATGGACACTTGATCTTTTATAAAGGAGCTACAACCATCCAGTAGAAAAAAGAGATAGCCTTTTCAACAAATGATGCTGGTTCAACTGGAGGTCAACATGCAGAAGAATGCGAATTGACCCATACTTATCTCCTTGTTCCAAGATCAACTCCAATTGGATCAAGTACCTCCACATAAAGCCAGACACACGGAAACTAATAGAAAAGAAACTGGGGAAGACACTGGAGGACTTGGGCACAGGGTAAAATTTCTGAACAGAACCCCAGTAGCTTATGCTCTAATATCAAGAATTGACAAATGGGACCTCATAAAATTAGAAAGTTTCTGTAAGGCAAAGAACACCGTCAGAAGGACAAAACAGCCACCAACAAATTTTGAAAAGATCTTCACCAACCCCACATCTGACAGAGGGCTAATATCCAATATATACAAAGAACTCAAGAAGTTAGACACCAAAGAACCAAATAACCCTATCAAAAAATGGGGTACAGAGCTAAACAAAGAATTTTCACCAGAAGAAATTCAGATGGCTGAGAAGCATGTCAAACAGCCCTGAGATTCCACCTCATAGCAGTCAGAATGGCTAAGATTAAAAACTCAAGGGACAACAGGTGCTGGCAAGGATGTGGAGATAAAGGAACACTCCTACACTGTTGGTGGGATTGCAAGATGGTACAACTGCTCTGGAAATCAGTCTGGTGATTCCTCAGAAAATTGGGCATGACACTTCCAGAGGACCCTGTCATACGACTCCTGGGCATATACCCAGAAGATTCCCCTTCTTACAATAAAGACACATGCTCCACTATGTTCATAGCAGCCTTATTTATAACAGCCAGAAGTTGGAAGGAGCCCAGATGTCCCTTAAAGAAGGAATGGATACAGAAAATGTGGTATATTTATACAATGGAATACTACCTCAGCAATTAAAAATAATGAATTCATGCAATTTGTAGGCAAATGCTTGGATCTGGAAAATATCATCCTAAGTGAGTTAACCCAATCACAAAAGAATACACATGAAATGCAATCACTGATAAGTGGATATTAAAGTGCTCTAAAGTTCTGAATACTCAAGGTAAAATTACCAAATCAAAAGATACCCAAGAAAAAGGAAGAAGAGGAACCTGGTCTTGAAAAGACTGGAGGCAGTTTTGTAGGAGAGTACCAGAACAGAGAAATTGTGTGTGTGTGTGGGGGGGGGGTTGTTGGGGAATAGGCGGGGGCAGGGGAGTTGATTGGGGAATAGGTGGGGGTGGAGGGGAAGAGGACTTATGGAACATATGGTGAGGGGGAAACTGCATACTGGGAAAGCCCTGGGAATGTAAACAAAGTATAGAAAATTTAAAAAAGAAATGTAAATAAATAATTTCCAATAAAAAAGAAAATGTCTCCACATCACTTTTAGTAATATTCTAATTATATTTTTATGCCTATCATTGTATCAGAGTTTTGTACAAATAAATCTTCATTTTTTTCAATTGCCATAGTAATCCACTATTTTATCATACATATGTTAGATGAAAATCTTCATTTTTATCTGAAAATGTCTCCACTTCATTTTTAATTGTATTCTAATTGTATTTTTATGACTATCGTTGTATCTGAATTTTTTCCATAAATCTTTAATTTTATAAAATATCTTGTGATATCCTCAATATATCATATCTTTGTTATATGAAAATCTTCAGTTTTATACGAATGGTCTCCACTTCTTTGTTCAATTATATTCTAATTGTATTTGTGTGACTATCATTGTATCTGAGATTTTTTTCAAAAAAACTTCAATTTTTCAGGTCATCTTAAGTTATCCTCTATTTTATCATACATATGTTGGAGGAAGATCTTCAATTGTAATCAAAAATGTCTCCACTTCATTTTTAGATTACATTCTAATTGTACTTGTATTCCTACCAGTGTATCTGTGAAAATTACAACAAAATGTTCAATTTTTAAATGTTTCCTATGAATTGTCCTTACTTTATCAGAATTATGTTATACGAAATTTCAGTTTTGTCAGAAAATATCTCCACTATATTTTCAAATACATGATAATTCTATTTGTATGTCTATCAGTGTATCTGAGCTTTTTCCAAAAACATCTTCAATTTTATCAGTTATTATATGTAATCCTCAATCGTATTATACATATGTGAGATTAAAATCTTCAGTTCACCAGAATATATCTCTTTGTCCCTTTTCAATGATATTATAGTTATATTTGAATGCCTATAATTTTATCTGAGGCTTTCTTCAAAATACTCTTCAATTTTATCTGTTACCCTATGTAATCCTCAATTTTATCATGCATATTTTAGATGTAAATCTTCAGTTCTATCAGAAAATATCTCCACTCCACTTTTCATTTATATTCTAAGTATATTTGAATGCTGACCATTGGATCTGAGTTATTTTGCAAATAAATCTTCAAATTTATCCATTACATTTGATAATCCTCAAATTTTTCATATATAGGTTAGATCAAAATCTTCAGTTCTTCATGCAAATGTCTCCACTTCCTATTTTAATAATACTGAAGTGGCATTTGTATGCCTATCCTTGTATCTGAGTTTTTGTTTTCCAAAATATCTTCAATTTTATAAATTATTTTATGTTACCCACAATTTTAACACACATATGTTAGATGAAAATTTTCAGTTTAATCAGAAAATGTCTCTATTCCTTTTTTAATTAAATTCTAATTGTATTTGTAAGCCCATCATTGTATATGTGAAAATCACCACAAAAATTTTCAAATTTTAGGGTTTTCCTATGTATTTCCATCATTTTATCAGATATATGTTGTGCAAACTTCATCAGATTTATCAGAAAAATATCTCCACTTCCATTTTCAACTATATTATTATTTTATTTGTATGCCTAACATGTTGCCTGTGAAAATTACAACAAAAATCTCAAATTTTAACATTTTCACATGAATTTCAATAATTTTATCAGAAATGTTATACAAAAATCTTCGGTTTTATCAGAAAATGTCCCCCCTTTCTTTTTCACTCATTTTTTAATTTTATTTGTATGCCTTGAATTGTATCTAAGATTTTATCAAAAATATCTTCAATTTCTTCAGTTTTCCTAGTAATCATCTATTTTATCATACATAAGTTAAATGTAAACCTTCAGAATTAACCAAATATGTATCCACTTCCTTTTTCAATTTTATTCTAATTGTATTTGTAAACCCATCATTGTATCTGAGTTTTTTCTGAATAAATTCCAATTTTATCATTTCAATAATATTCTATTTGTATTTGTATGCCTATCATTGTATCTGAATTGTTGTTTTCAAAAATATCTTCAGAGTTAAAAATTATCTTATTCTCAATTTTATCATATGTATGATAGATGAAAATCTTGTTTTATACAAAAATGTCTCCTCCACCTTTTCAATTATATTCTAATTGTATTTGTATGCCTATCATTATATCTGATATTTTTTTAGAGAATATCATCTATTTAATCAGTTATCCTAAGTTTTCCTCAATTTTATCACACATATATTAGAGGAAAATCTTCAGTTTTATATGAAAATGGCTCGTCTACTTTTACAATTACATTCTAACTGTATTTGTAAACTTACCATTGTATCTGTGAAAATTACCACAAAATTTTTCAATTTTTAAATTTTTCCTATGAATTACCCTTACTTAATCAGAAATATGTCATTAAAATCTTTAGTTTTATCAGAAAATGTCTCCACTTCCTTTTCAATTATCTGATAATTCTATTTGTGTGCCTATCATTGTATGTGAGATTTTTCAAAAAAAAATCTTCAAGTTGATCATATATACTATGTAATCTTCAATTTTATCATGAATATTTTAGATGGAAATCTTCAGTTGTATCATAAAATGTCTCCACTTCCTTTTTCAATTGTATTCTAATTATATTTGTATGGATATCATTGTATTTGAGTTTTTTCAAAAAAATCTTCAGTTTTATACATTATCTTACATTATCCTCAACTTTATCATAAATACGTTAGATGAAAATCATCATTACTTTATGAAAATGTCTCCATTTCCCTTTTCAATTACATTCTAATTGTATTTATCTTCCTATCAAAGTATCTGAGTTTTTTTTTAAAAAAAATATACAATTTTATAAATTATCTTATGTTATCATCATTTTAATCATACATATATTAGATGAAAATCTTCAGATTTTATGAAAATGTCTCCTCATTTGTTTTAGATATATTCTAATTGTATTTTTATGCCTATCATTATATCTGAGTTTTGTCCAAATGAATAATCAATTTAATAATTATCTTAGTATTCTTTATTTTATCATACATATGTTACATGAAAATCTTCAGTTTTATCAGAAAATGTCTCCACTTCATTTTTCAGGTGTATTCTAATTGTTTTGCTATGACTATCATTGTATCTGAGTGTTTTTCCAAAAAATCTTTAATTTTATGAATTACCTTATGATATCCTCATTTTATCATATGTATGCCATATGAAAATCTTCAGTTTTATATTAAAATGTCTCCACTTCCTCCTTCAATTATATTCTAAATATATTTCTATGCCTATCATTTTATCTGTGATTTTTTTAAAAAAAATCTTTAATTTTATAAATTTTCCTAAGTTGTCTTCAATTTTGTTATAGATAGTTTAGAGGAAAATCTTCAATTAAAAAAAAGTCTCCACTTGATTTTTCGATTACATTCTACTTGTATTTGTATGCCTACCATTGTGCCTGTGAAAATTACTACAAATTTTTAATTTTTAAATTTTTCCTATGAATTTCCCTTACTTTATCAGTAATATGTTATACAAAATCTTCAATTTTGTCAGAAAATATCTCCACTTCTTTTTCAAATATGTGATAATTCTATTTGTATGCCTATCATTGTATTTGATTTTTTTTAAAAAAATTCAATTTTATCAGTTATCATATGTAATCCTCAATTTACGATACATATGTTAGATTAAAATCTTCAGTTCTACCAGAAAATATCTCCACTTTCATTTACCATTATATTCTAAATCTATTTGGATGCCTATCATTGTATCAGAGTTTTTTTTAATCTAAAATTTTATCAATCATCCTATGTAATCTTCAATTTTAACATGCATACTTTAGATGAATATATTCAGTTCTATCAGAAAACATATCCACTTCCATTTTAAATTATATTCTTATTGATTTAAATTATATTTTTATTGATTATATGCAGATCATTGTATCTGAGTATTTTTCCAATTAAATCTTCAATTTTATCAATTTTCTTATGTCACCCTCAATTTTATCATACATATGTGAGATGGAAATCTTAAGTTCTTTACAAAAATGTGTCCTCTTCCTTTTCAATTATACTCTAGTTGTATTTGTATGCCTATCCTTGTATCTGAGTTTATGTTTTCAAAAAATATCAATTTTATAAATTATTTTGTTATCCTCAATTTTAACATACATTTGTTAGATGAAAAGCTTCAGTTTTATCAGTAAATGTCTCTATTCCATTTTTCAATTGCAATCTAATTGTGTTTCTAAGCCTATCATTGTATCTGTGAAAATTACCACAAAAATCTTCAAATTTTATACTTTTCCTATGAATTTCCATAAATTCATGAGATATGTTAAACAAAATTCTTCAGATTTATCAGAAAATAGCTTCAATTCCTTTTTCAACTGTATTATTATTGATTTGTTTGCCTACCATTTTATCTGTGAAAATTAGCACAAAAATCTTCAAATTTTAACACTTTATCATGAATATCCATAATTTTATCAGAAATTTTACACAAAAATCTTCAGTTTTATCAGAAAATGTCTCCACCTTCTTCTTCACTTATATATAGTTGTAATTGTATGCCTTTCATTGTATCTGAGATTTTATCAAAAAAATCTTTAATTTTATCATTTTTCCTATGTTATCATCCATTTTATCATTAAATTAGATAGACATCTTCAGAATTAACAACATATCTCTACTTCCTTTTGAACTGTATTCTAATTGTATTTTTATGCCTTTCATTGTATCCGAGATTTTTTCTAAATATATCTTCAATTATATCAATCATTGTATGCATTCCTCAATTTTATCATACATATTTTAGATAAAAATCTTCAGTTTTATCAGAAAATGTATCCTCTTCCTTTTTCAATTGTATTAAAGTTTTATTTGTTTGCTTATCATTGTATCTGAGTTTTTTCAAATTATCTTCATTTTTATAAATTACCCTATATAATCCTCAATTTTATCATACATATGTTAAATGAAAATCTTTACTTTTATGAGAAAATGTCTCGTATTATTTTTCAATTGAATTCTAATAGTGTATGTAAGCTGATCATTGTATCTGAGTTTTTTGTAAAAGAATCCTGAATTTTATAAATTATCCTAAGTTTTCCTCAAATTCATCACACATATGTTAGAGGAAAATCTTCAGTTTTATAAGAAAATGGCTTTACTTCCTTTTTCAATCACATTCAAATAGTATTTTATGCCTACCATTGTATCTGTGAAAATTACCACAAAAATTTCAAATTTTTAATTTTTCCTTCTGAATTTTCCTTACTTTATCAGAAATATGTTGTACAAAACCTTTAGTTTTATCAGAAAATGTCTCCACTTCCTTTTCAATTATCTGATAATTCTATTTGTATGCCTATAATTGTATGTGAGATTTTTCCAAAAAAATCTTCAATCTTATCAGATATGTTATGTAACACTCAATTTTATGGTGCATATTTTTGATGAAAAGTTTCAGTTCTATCATAAAATGTCTCCACTTACTTTTTCAATTGAATTCTAATTATAATTGTGTGGCTATCATTGTATTTGAGTTTTTCTAAAAAAAATCTTCAATTTTATACATTATCTTATGTTATCCTCAAATTTATCATACATATGTTAGGTGAAAACCTTCATTACTTTATGAAAATGTCTCCATTTCAGTTGCATTCTAATTGTATATATATATATACATATTCTAATTGTATATATATATATATATATATATATATATATATTTAGCAATGTAACTGTGGTTTTTAAATAATATTCAATTTTATAAATTATGTTATGTTATGCTCATTTTTATTATACATATATTAGATGAAAATCTTCTGTTTTATTGTAAAATGTCTCCACCTCTCTTTTATTTATATTCTAATTTTTACATTTGTGCCTCTCATTCTGAGTTTTGTCCAAATAAATTTTCAATTTTATCAATTACCCTAATAATCCTTTATTTTATCAGACATGTTAGATGAAAATCTTCAGTTTTATCAGAAAATGTCTCCACTTCCTTTTATAGTTGTATTCTAATTATATTTCTATGCCTATCATTGTATCTGAGTGTTTTCACCAAAAAATCATTAATTTTATGAATTACCTTATGATATCCTTATTTTGTAATGAGTGTCACATGAAAATGTTTCCACTTCCTCCTTCAATGATATTCTTAATATATTTGTATTTTTTTCCAAAAAAACTTTAATGTTATCAGTTATCATATGAAATCCTCAATTTTATGATACATATGTTAGATTAAAATCTTCAGTTCTATCAGAAAATATTTCCATTTCCATTTTCAATTATATTCTAACTGTATTTGTATGCAGATCATTATATCTGAGTGTTATTCCAAATAAATATTCAATTTTATCAATTATCTTATATAATCCTCAATTTTATCATACACATGCTTAATGAAAATCATCAGTTCTTTACAAAAATGTGTCCTCTTCATTCTTTCAATTATACTCTAGTATTATTTGTGTGCCTATCCTTGAATCTGAGTTTTTGTTTTACAAAATATCTAAAATTTTATAAATTATCCTATGTTATCCTCAATTTTAACATACATATGTTAGAATAAAATCTCCAGTTCTACCAGAAAATATCTCCACTTCCTTTTTCAACTACATTCTAACTCTATTTGGATGCCTATCATTGTATCTGAGTATTTTTTCAAAAAAAATCTAAAATTTTATCAGTTACCCTAGTTCTATCAGAAAATAACTACACTTCCCTTTTCAATTATATTCTAATTGTATCGGTATGCAGAGCATTGTATCTGAGTATTTTTCCAACTAAACCTTCAATTTCATCAATTACCTTATGTCATCCTCAATATTATCATACATATGTTAGATGAAAATCTTCAGTTCTTTACAAAAATGTGTTCTGTTCCTTTTTCAATAATACTCTAATTGTATTTGTATGCCTATCCTAATATCTGAGTTTTTGTTCTCCAAAATATCTTCAATTTTATAAATTATCTTATGTAATCCTCAATTTTACCATACATGTGTTAGATGAAAATCTTCACTTTTATCAGAAAATATCTTTATTCTATTTTTCAATTACATTCTACTTGTGTTTCTAAACCTATCAGTGTATCTGTGAAAATTACCACAAAAATCTTCAAATTTTATACTTTTCCAATGAATTTCCATAATTTTATGATATATGTTATGCAAAATTATTCAGATTTATCAGAAAATATCTCCAACTCCTTTAACTATATTACTTATTTGTATGCCTACCATTGTATCTGTGAAAATTACCACAAAAATCTTCAAATTTTATCGTTTTCACATGAATATCCATAATTTTATCACAAATTTTACACAAAAATCTTAAGTTTTTCAGAAAATGGTCCACATTCTTTTCACTTATATATAGTTGTATTTGTATGCCTTTCATTTTATCTGAGATTTTATCACAAAGTCTTCAATTTTATCATTTTTCCTATGTTATCATTCATTTTATCATATAAGTTAGATGTAAATTTTCAGAACTGAAAGAATGTCTCCACTTCCTTTTGAATTGTATTCTAATTGTATTTTTATGCCTATCATTGTATCCGAGTTTTTTTCTGAATAAAAATTCAATTATATCAATTATTGTATGTATTCCTCAATTTTATCATACATGTTAGATAAAAATATTCAGTTTTATCAGTAAATGTATCCTCTTCCTTTTTCAGTTGTATTCAAATTGTATTTGTATGATTATCAATGTATCTGAGGTTTTTTTCAAGGTATCTTCAATTTTACAAATTACCTTGTTATTCTTAATTTTATCATACGTATGTTCGAGGAAAATCTTCAGTTTAATAGAAAAACATCTTCCACTTCTTTTTGCAATTACATTCTAATTGTATTTTTATGTATACGATTGTATATGTGAAAATTACAACAAAATCTTCAATTTTTAAATTTTTCCTATGAATTTCCCTTATTTTATATGAAAAATGTTACATGAAATCTTCAGTTTTATAAGAAAATATCCCCACTTCCTTTTCCAATTATGTGATAATTGTATTTGTATGCCTATATTTTTAGCTGAGATTTTTCCAAGAAAATCTTCCATTTTATCAGTTATCCTATGTAATCCTCAATTTTATCATACATATGTAGATGAAAATCTTCAGATCTTTCAGAAAAAGTGTCCAGTTCCTTTTTCATTTGTATTCTAATTGTATTTTATGCCTATCATTGTATCTGAGTTTACTTTTTCAAAAAAGTCTTCAGATTTAAAAATTATGTTATTCTCAATTTTACCATACATCTGTTAGATGAAAATCTACAGTTTTATACAAAAAGTCTCCCCCTCCTTTTTCAATTATATTCTAGTTGTATTTGTAGGCCTATCATTGTATCTGAGATTTTTCCCAAAAAAAAATCTTCAATTTTATCAGTTATACTATGTAATCCTCAATTTTATCATGCAGATTTTAGATGAAAATCTTCAATTCTATCATAAAATTTCTATACTTCCTTTTTCAATTGAATTCTAATTATATTTGTATGGCTATCAATGTATTTGAGTTTTCTTCAAAAAATCTTCAATTTTATACATTATCTCATGCTATCCTCAATTTTATCATTCATATGTTATAAGAAAATCTTCAGTTCTTTAGAAAAATGTCTCCACTTCCTCTTTCAATTACATTCTAATTGTGTTGGTAGGCCTATAGTTGTATCTGTGTTTTTTTAAATATTCAATTTTATAAATTATCTTATGTTATCTTCATTTTTACTATACTTATATTAGATGAAAATCTTCAGTTTTATATGAAAATGTCTCCATGTCTGTTTGAGCTATATTCTAATTGTATTTTTATGCCTATCATTGTATCTGAGTTTTGTCAAAATCAATCTTCAATTTTATCAATTATCCCAGTAATCCTCTATTATATCACACATGTTAGATGAAAATCTTCAGTTTTTTCAGATGTCTCCACATCGTTTTTCAAGTGTATTCTATTTGCATTTCTATGCCTATCATTGTATCTGAGCTTTTTGTTCGAAATAATTTTAATTTTACAAATTACCTTATGACATCCTCAGTTTATCATATGTATGTTCTATGAAAATCTTCAGTTGTATACGAAAATGTCTCCACTTCCTCCTTCAATTATATTCTAAATGTATTTGTATGCCTTTCATTGTATCTGAGTTTTTTTGCAAAAAAATCATCAATTTTATAATTATCTTAATTTATCCTCAATTTTATCATAGATATGTTAGAGGAAAATTTTCAATTTTAAACGAAAATGTCTCCACTTCATATTTTGATTAATTTCTAATTTTATTTGTATGCCTATCATTGTATTTGTAAAAATTGTCACAAAAATTTCAATTTTTAAATTTTTCTATGAATATCCCTTACTTTATCAGTAATGTCTCCACTTCATTTTCAATTTGTGATAATTCTTTTTGTATGGCTCTCATTGTATTTGAGTTTTTTCCATAAAATCTTGAATTTTATCAGTTATCATATGTAATCCTCAATTTTATGATATATATAGTAGATTAAAATCTTCAGTTATACCAGAAAATATCTCCACTTCTCTTTTCAATTATATTCTAATTTTATTTGGTTCTCTATCATTGTATCTGATTTTTTTAAATAATCTAAAAGTTTATCAGTTATCCTCAGTAATCCTCAATTTTTTCATTCATATTTTAGATGAAAATCTTCAGTTCTATCAGAAAATATCTCCACTTGCCTTTTCAATTATATTCTAAATGTATTTGTATGCAGATCCTTGTATCTGAGGTTTTTTTCTAATAAATCTTCCATTTTATCAGTTATCTTATGTCATCCTCAATTTTAACATGCATATGTTAGATGAAAAACTTCAGTTTTATCAGAAAATATCTCTATTCCTTTTCTCAATTACATTCTAATTGTGTTTTTAAACCTATCATATTTGTGAAAATTACAAAAAAGTCCTCAAGTTGTACATTTTTCTATGAATTTTCACAATTTTATCAGATTTATGTTATGAAAAATTCTTCAGATTTATCACAAAATATCTCCACTTCCTTTTTCAAATACATTATTATTTATTTTTATGCCTACCATTCTGTGAAAATTACCACAAAATATTCAAAATTTAATATTTTCACATGAATTTCCATAATTCTATTAGACAGTTTTGTATACAAAAATCTTCACTTTTTTCAGAAAATATCTCCACTTTCTTTTTCACTTATATTTGAATTGTATTAGTATGCCTTTAAGTGTATCTGAGATTTTATCAAAAACATCTTCAATTTAACTATTTTCCTATGTTATCATGCATATTATCATATATATGTCATGTGAAAATTTTGTTTTATACAAAAATGTATGCAGCTACTTTTTCAATTATATTCTAATTGTCTTTGTATACCTACCCTTGTATCTGACATTTTTCTAAGAAAATCTTCAATTTTATCAGTTATCCTATGTAATCCTCAATTTGTGTTATATGAAAATCTTCTGTTTTATCAGAAAATGTCTCATCTTCCTTTTTCAATTGTATTCTAATTGTCTTTGTAATCTTATCATTGCATCTGCGTTTTCTTCAAAAAATTCTTCAGTTTTATAAATTATCCTCTGTTTTCTTCAATTTTATCAGACATTAGAGGAAAGTCTTCAGTTTTATAGGCAAATGTCTCCACATGCTTTTACAATTACATTCTAATTGTATTAGTGTGCATATTATTGTATCTGTGAAAATTTCCACAAAAATCTTCAATTTTTATATTTTCCTATGAATTGCCCTTACTTTATCAGAAATTTATTATACAAAATCTTTAGTTTTATCAGAAAATATGTCCATTTCAATTTCAATCATGTGGTAATTCTATTTGTATTCCTATCACTGTATCTGTGTTTTTTCCAAAAAAATGTTCAATGTTATCTCATATCATGTAATCCTCAGTTTTATCATGTAGATTTTAGAAGAAAATCTTCAGTTCTATAATAAAATGTCTCCACTTTCTTTTTCAATTGAATCCTAATTTTATTTCTATGGTTATCATTGTATTTCATTTTTTTCAAAAAAATCTTCAAATTTATATATTATTTCCAGTTATCAATTTTATCATACATATTTTGATGAAAATCTTCAGTTCTTTGTAAAAATGTCTCCACTTCCTTCCTTCCTTTCTTTCCTTCCTTCCTTCCTTCTTTCTTTCTTTCTTTCTTTCTTTTTTTTTTTTTTTTTGGTTTTTCAAGACAGGGTTTCTCTGTGTATCTCTGGCTGTCCTGGAACTCACTCTGTAGACCTGGCTGGCCTCAAACTCATAAATCTGCCTGCCTCTGCCTCCCAAGACTTGGGATTAAAGGCGTGTGCAACCACTGCCAGGCTCCACTTCCTTTTTTCAATTGCATTCTAATTGTTTCTATATGCCTATGATGGTATGTGACTTTTTTTAAATAGACATTCAATTTTATTAATTATGTTATGTTGTCCTCATTTTTATTATACATATATTAGATGAAAATCTTCTGTTTTGACCAATGGTCTCCATCTTGCTCCCGAGTCACCGGCAGAGAGGTGCAGGTACCCAGACCTAATGGGGCCTGCCATTGCTCGGGCAGGAAACCGCCAGGATTGGGCCAGGAGTGAGAGTGGGGCAGATCGCCAAAGCACCTCCAAGATGCAGCTGGGAGCTGTGTGCCCCGCAGTTCTCCCTGGCCCCTACACCAAAGGGATCCATCTTGCTCCTGAGTCTCCTGTAGAGAGGTGCAGGTAACCAGGCCTAATCAGGGCCTGCCATCACTTGGGCGGGAAACCGCCAGGTATGGGCCAGGAGTGAGAGTGGGGAGGATCGCCAGAACACCTCCACGGTGTGGCTGGGAGCTGCATGCCCTGTGGTTCTTCCAGTCCCCCACACTGAAGGTCTCCATCTTGCTCCCGAGTCACCAGCAGAGAGGTGCAGATATCCAGACCTAATCAGGGCCTGCCATCCCTCAGGCGGTAAACTGCCAGGCATGGGACAGGAGCCAGAGTTGGGCAGATCGGAGGATCATCTCCATGGCAAGGCTGGGAGCTGCTTGCCCCGCTATTCTCTGAGGCCCCTAGAAATATCGTCTCCATCTTGTCCCTAGGACGCTAGTAGAGAGGGCCAGAGATGCAGACTTAATTTGTTACTACTATCACTCAGGTGGAATTCTGCCAGGCTCTTAACAGTAGCCAGTTCCTGGGCGGCCAAGTGGGACATCTCCACAGCCACCTGACCTTGTACCAACTCGGTTGGGAACCAACTACTCTGAGGTCCTCTTAGCACTCTCAGCAGCGGTCTCCATCTTGCCATCTGGTCATCAGTAGAGAACCTACAGGCAGGCCCAGCCACATGGAGGTACAAACACTAGTCAGTGACAAGGTCAACTAATGCCAGAGATAGCCAGATGGTGAAAGGCAAACATAGGAACTTTGCTAACAGAAATCAAGGCAGCATGCCAGAATCCAAACCCAGTTAGCCAACAATAAGAAGTCCTGGATCCCCCAACACAACAGAAAAAGAAGATTTGGATCTAAAATCACTGATCAAGATGCTGATAGCTGAACACATGGATGGATAAACCCAATAAAGAAATACAGGAAAAAATGCATCAAAAGGTAGAGGCCCTTACAAGGCAAATGTAAAAAACACGTAAAGAAATTCAAGAGAATATGGATCAAAAAATGGAAGCCAATAAGGAGGAAACACAAAAATCACCTAAAGAAACACAAGAGAACATGGGTCAACAAGTAGAAGTTATAAAAGAGGAAAAATACAAATCCCTTAAAGAATTACATGGAAACACAAACAAGCAAAGGAAAGATCTGAGCAAAACCATCCAGGATCTAATAACAGAAGTAGAAACAACTAAGAAATCACAAAGAGAGAAAAATTTGGAGATAGAAAACGTTGGGAAGAAATCAGGGGTCATAGATGCAAATATCAACAATAGAATACAAGAGATAGAAGAAAGAATCTCAGATGCCGAAGATACCATAGGAACCATTGATTCAACAGTCAAAGAAAATGCTAAATGAAAAAACCTTGTAACCCAAAACATCCAGGAAATACAAGACACAATGAGAAGAACAAACCTAAGGATTATTGGTATAGATGAGAGTTAAGATCTACAATTTAAAGGGCCAGCAAATATCTTCTACAAAATTATGGAAGAAAACTTCCCCAACCTAAAGAGAGAGATGACCATGAATATACAAGAAGCCTACAGAACTCCAAACAGACTGGACCAGAACAAAAATACCTCCCATCACATAATAGTCAAAACCCCAGATGTACTAAACAAAGAAAGAGTATTAAGGGCAGTAAGAGAAAAAGGCCAAGTAACATATAAAGGACGACCTATTAGAATTACAGCAGACTTCTCACCTGAGACCATGAAAGCTAGAAGATCCTGGGCAGATCTTATGCAGACTCTAAGAGAACACAAATTTCAGACAAAACTACTACACCCAGCAAAACTCTTAATCGCCATAGATGGAGAAACCAAGGTATTCCATGACAAAACCAAATTTGCACGATATCTTTCCACAAACCCAGCCCTACAAAGGATAATAGGGGGGGAAACACCAACACAAGGAGGGAAATTACACCCACGACAAAACAAGATAGAAACCTCCTCATATCAAATCCAAAAGAAGATAACCTCTCAAATATAAAAAATAATTACAAAAATGTTGGGAGGTAATAATTACTATTCCTTAATATCTCTTAACATCAATGGACTCAATGCCCCAATAAAAAGACATAGACTAACAGACTGGATACAGAAACAGGACCCTACATTTTGCTGCATACAGGAAACACATCTCAATGTCAAAGACAAACATTACCTTAGAGTAAAAGGCTGGAAGACAATTTTACAAGAAAATGGTCTCAGAAAACAAGCTGGAGTAGCCATTCTAATATCAGATAAAATTGACTTTCAACCTAAAATCATCAAAAGAGACCTGGAAGGTCACTTCTTGCTGGTCAAAGGGAAAATCCACCAAGAAGAACTCTCAATATTGAACATCTATGCTCCAAATACAAGGGCACCATCATTCGTAAAAGAAAATTTACTAAAGCTTAAAGCACACATTGCAACTAATACAATAATTGTGGGCAACTTTAACACCCCACTCTTCTCAATGGACCGATCAGGAAAGCAGAAACTAAATAGGGGCACAGTGAAACTAATTGAAACTTTAGACCAATTGGACTTAACAGATATATATAGAACATTTCATCCTAAAGCAAAAGAATATACCTTTTTCTCAGCACCACATGGTACCTTCTCCAAAATTGATCATATAATTGGTCACAAGATGTTAACAAATACAAGAAGATCAAACTACTCCCATGCCTCCTATCAGATCACTATGGAGTAAGAGTGGCTTTCAATAGCAACAAAAACTACAGAAAACCTACATATACATGGAAACTGAACAATACTCTACTCAAATAAAATGAGAGGCATACAAATAGAATTATCACATAATTGAAAATTAAGTGGAGACATTTTCAGAAGAAACTGAAGATTTCATGTAACATATTACTGAAAAAGTAAGGGATATTCATAGGAAAGAATAAAAATTGATATTTTTTGTGGCAATTTTCACTGATGCAATGATAGGCATACAAATAAAATTAGAATGTAATCGAAAAATGAAGTGGAGACATTTTCGTTTAAAATTGAAAATTTTCCTCTAACATATCTATGACAAAAATTGAGGATAATTTAAGATACTTTATAAAACTGAATTTTTTTGAAAAAAATCTCAGATACAATGATAGGCATACAAATACATTTAGAATATAAACGAAGGAGGAATTGGAGACATTTTCATATACAACTGAAGATTTTCATATAACCTACACATGATAAATTGAGGATGTCATAAGATAATTTATAAAATTAAAGTTTATTCAGAACAAAAAGCTCAGATACAATGACAGGCATAGAAATACAATTAGAATACAATTAGAAAACAAAGTGGAGACATTTTTTGATAAAACTGAAGATTTTCATCAAACATATGTATGATAAAATAAAGGATTACTAGGGTAATTGATAAAATTGAAGATTTATTTCTACAAAACTCTTATACATGATAGGCATAATAATACAATTAGAATATAACTCAATCAAACGTCGAACACTTTCATATAAAACTGAAGAGTTTCATCTAATGTATGTATAATATAAATGAGGATAATATAATTCATAAAAATGAATATTAAATAAACAGATACAATGATAGTCATAGAAATACAATTAGAATACAATTGAAAAATGAAGTAGATAAATTTTCATAAAAAACTGAAGATTTTCATCTACCATATGTATGATAAAATAGAGGATTGATAGGGTAATTGATAAAATTGAAGATTTATTAGGACAAAACTCAGATACAATGATAGGCATAAAAAATTAGAATATAACTCAAACAGACGTGGAAACATTTTCATTTAAAACTGCAGATTTTCATCTAATGTATGTATAATAAAAATGAGGATAACAAGATAATTTATAAAATTGAATATTTTTAAAAGACAGATACAATGATAGGCATATAAAATGATTAGAATGTAATTGAAAGAGGAATTGGAGACATTTTCAAAAAGAACTGAAGATTTTCATGTAACATTTGTATGATAAAATTTAAGATAACATGAGATAATGCATAAAATTGAAGATTTTTGTGAAGAAAACTCAAATACAATGATAGCCAAGCAAATATAATTAGAATTCGATTAAAAAAGGAAGTGGAGACATTTTATGATAGAACTGAATATTTTCATCTAAAATATGTATGATAAAATTGTGGATTACATAGGATATCTGATAAAATTGACGATTATTTTTGAAAAATCTCAGATACAGTGATAGGCATACAAATATAATTAGAATATAGTTGAAAAGGAGGTGGAGACTTTTTTGAATAAATCTGAAGATTTTCATCTAACATATGTATGATAAAATTGAGGATAATTCAATTTAAAACGAAGTGGAGACATTTTATGATAGAACTGAAGATTTTCATCTAAAATCTGAATGATAAAATTGAGGATTGCCTAGGATATATGATCAAATTGAAGATTTTTTTTGGATAAATCTCACATACAGTGATAAGCATATAAATAGAATTATCACATAATTGAAAAGGAAGTGGAGATACTTTCTGGTAAAACTAACCATTTCATATAGCATATTTCTGATAAAGTAAGGGAAATTCATAGGAAAACTTTAAAATTGAAGATTTTTGTGGTAATTTTCACAGATACAATGGTAAACATACTAATAAAATTAGAATGTAATGGATAACAGAAGTGGAGACATTTTCCTATGAATCTGAGGATTTTCCTCTAATGTATGTATGATAAAATTGAGGGTAACAAGGTAATTTATGAAATTGAAGATTTTTTTTGAAAAAAAATACTCGGATACAGTGATCAGCATACAAATAGCATTACAGTGCAATTGAAACAGGGAGAGGAGACATTTTCTGATAAAACTGAAGATTTTTTTTAATCTAACATAAGCATGATATAATTGAGAATAACATAGGATAATTGATAAAACTGAAGATTTATTAAAAAAACTCAGATACAGTGATAGGCATACAAAAACAATTATAATACAATTAAAACAGAATATGGAGATATATTTTGTTCACTCTGTAACTTTACATCTAACTTATGAATGATAAAATGGATAACAGGAAAATTGATAAAATTGAAGATTTTTGTGATAAAATCTCAGATACAATGAAAGGCATACAAGTACAAGAATAAACAAGTGGAAAAGGAAGTGGAGACATTTTCTCATAAAACTAAAGGTTTTGTTTCACATATTTCTGATAAAGTAAGAGAAATTCAAAGGAACAATTTTAAAATTGAAGATTTTTGTGGTAATTTTCACAGATACAATGGTAATCATACAAATACAGTTAGAATGTAATTGAGAAAGGAACTGCAGCCATTTTCCTATAAAACTGAAGATTTTTCTCTTACATATGTATGATAATATTGAGGAAACTTAGGTTAATTTATAAAATTAATGAAATTTTTGCAAAAAAATTCAGATACGATGATAAGCTTACAAGTACTATTATAATTCAATTGCAAAAGGAAGACGAGATATTTTCTCATAAAATTGAAGATTTTCATTTAACATATGTATGATAAAATTGAGGATTACATAAGCTAACTGATTAAAGTGAAGATATTCTCTAGAAAATCTCAGATACAATGATAGGCATACAAATAGAATTAGAATATAATTTAAAACTGAGGAGACATTTGTATAGGGGAATGATTGAGGAATAGTTGGGGGGAGAGGAATTATGGGACGTATGGTGGGGGGGGACTGGGAAAGGGGAAAGCCTTTGGAATGTAAACGTCAAATAGAGAAAATAAAAATTAAAAAAAACTGAAGATTTTTATCTAACATGTATGATAAAATTGAGGATAACATAATTTTTAACTCTGAAGATATTTTTGAAAACGAAAACTCATATACAATGATAGGCATACAAATAAAATTAGAATACAATTGAAAAAAGACATAAAAAGTATTCTGTTAATTCTGAAGCTTTACTTCTAACTTATGGATGATAAAATTGATGATAATATAAGAAAAATGATAAAATTGAAGATTTTTATGATAAAAATCTTAGATACAATGAAAGGCATACAAATACAAATGTAAATAAGTGAAAGAGAAAGTGGAGACATTTTCTGATAAAACTGGAGATTTTAGTATAACCTTTTTCATCAAATTATGAAAATTCATGTAAAATAGAAAAATTGAAGATTTTTGTGGTAATTTTCACAGATACAATTGTAGGCATACAAATAAATAAGAAAATAGTTGAAAAGGGAAGTGGTGATATTTTCTGATAAATCTGAAGAAGTTTGCACAACATATATCTGCTAAAATTATGGAAATTCATAGGAAAACTCTAAAATTTGAAGATTTTTGTGGTAATTTTCACAGATATAATGGTAGGCATACAAATAAAAAATAATATGGTTGAAAAAGTAAATGGAAATATTTCCTGATAAATCTGAGGACTTTTGTATAACATATATCTGCTAAAATTATGGAAATTCATAGGAAAACTGTAAAATTTGACAATTCTTGTGGTAATTTTCACAGATACAATGATAGGCTCACAAACACAATTAGAATGTAATTGAAAAAAAGGAATAGAGACATTTTCTGATAAAACTGAAGATTTTCCTCTAACATATGTGTGATAAAATTGAGGATAACTTAAGATAATTTATAAAATTTAAGATATTTTTGACAAAACAATCAGATGCAATGAAAAGCATTCATATACAATTAGAATACAAAAGAAAAATGAAGTGGAGTCATTTTCTGTTAAAACTGAAGATTTTCATCTAACATATGTATGATAAAATTGAGGACTACAAAGGATAAATGATAAAATTGAAATTTATTCAGAAAGCTCGGATACAATGATAGGTTTACAAGTACAATTAGAATATAATTGAAAAAGAAAGTGGATACATATTTTGTTAATTCTGAAGATTTACATATAACTTATGTATGGTAAAATAGATAACTAGGAAAGCTGAAAAAATTGAAGATATTTTTGGTAAAATCTCAGATACAATGCAAGGCATACAAATACAATTAAAATATAAGTCAAAAAGAAATGGGAGACATTTTCTGATAAAACTGAAGATATTTATATAGCATTTCTGATAAAATTATGGAAATTCATGTGAAAATGTGAAAATTTGAAGATTTTTGTGCTAATTTTCACAGATAAAATGGTAGGCATACACACAAAATAATAAAATAGTTGAAAAAGGAAGTGGAGATATTTTTCTGATAAATCTGAAACAGTTTGCACAACATATACCTGATAAAATGACAGAAATACATAGAAAAACTGTAAAATTTGAAGATTTTTGTGGTAATTTTCAAAGATGCAATGATAGGCTTACAAATACAATTAGAATGTAATTGAAAAAAGGAATAGAGACATTTTCTGATTAAACTGAAGATTTTCATCTAACCTATGTATGAAAAAATTGAGGATTACAAAAGATAATTGATAAAGTTGAAGATTTATTTGGAAAATAACTCAGATCCAATGGTCGGCCTTCAAATACAATTAGAATATAAATGAAAAGGGACGTCGAGATATTTTCTGATAGAACTGAAAATTTTCATCTAAAATATGCATGATAAAATTGAGGATTACATAGGGTAACAGATAAAATTGAAGATTTTTTTCTTTGAAAAAAACTCATACAATTATAGGCATTCAAATATAATTGGAATATAATTGAAAAGGGAACTGGAGATATATTCTGGTGAACTGAAGATTTTCATCTAATATATATATATATATATATATATATATATATATATATATATATATATACACATATATATAATAAGATTGAGGATTACATACGATAACTGATGAAATTGAAGATGTTTTTTGAAAAATCTCAGATAGAGTGATAGATATAAAAATAGAATTATCACATATTTGCAAATGAAGTGGAGACATTTTCTGACAAAACTGAAGATTTCATATAACATATTTCTGATGAAGTAAGGGAAATTTATAGGAAAAATGTAAAAAATGAACATTTTTCTGGTAATTTTCACAGATGCAATGGTAGGCATACAAGTGCAATTAGAATGTGATCTAAAAATAAAGTGGATACATTTTTGATTAATACAAGAACAGGGAAGTGGGAAGGGGTGGATGAGGGAGCAGGGGATGGGAAAAGGGCATGTGGGATATTTGGGGGGTGGGGAACCAGAAAAAGGGAAATGATGTAAATATAGAATATATCCAATAATAAAAAAAGGGAAAAAATTAAAAAAATAAAATAAAATTGAAGATTTTCTTCCAACATATGTATGATAAAATTGAGGATAACTTAAGATAATATATAAAATTGAAGTTTTTTTTTAAAAAAACTCAGATACAATGATAGCCAGAGAAATACAATTAGAATATAATTGAACAAGGAAGTGGAGACATTTTTGTATAAAACTGAAGATTTTCATATAACCTACATAAGATATATTGAGGGTATCACAAGATAATTTATATAATTAAAGATTTATGGAAAATTTTCAGATACAATTATAGGCATAGAAATACAATCAGAATACAATTGAAAAATGAAGTGGAGACATTTTCAGATAAAATGGAAGATTTTCATCTAACATGTATCATAAAATAGAGGATTACTGTCGTAATTGATAAAATTGAATATTTATTTGGACAAAACTCTGATACAATGGTAGGCATAAAAATACAATTAGAATATTACTAAAAGTGATGTGGAGACATTTTCTTATAAAACAGAAGATTTTCATCTAATATATGTATGATAAAAATGAGGACAACATAACATAATTAATAAAATTGAATATCTATTTATTAAAAGTCACATACCATCATAGGCATATAGATACAATTAGAATGTAATTGAAAAAAGGAAGTGGAGACATTTTTACAAAGAACTGAAGATTTTCATCAAAATATATATGATAAAATTGATAACAGGAAATAAGGTATAAAATGGAAGATTTTTTTGAAAAACGTGAAATACAATGATAAACATAGAAAAAAATTAGAATGCAATTGCAAAAGAAAATGGAGGCAGTTTATGATAGAGCTGAAGATTTTCATCTAAAATCTGCATGATAAAATTGAGGACTACATAGGATATTAGATAAAATTGAGTATTTTGGAAAAAACACATACAGTGATAGGCATACAAATAAAATTATCACATGATTGAAAAGGAAATGGACGTATTTTCTGATAAAACTAAAGATTTCGTATAACATGTTTCTGATAAATTAAGGGAAATTCATAGGAAAAAATAAAAAAAGGAAGATTTTTGTTCAAATTTTCACAGATTCAATGTTATGCATACTAATACAAGTAGAATGTAATTGTAAAACGATGTGAAGATATTTTCCTATAAAACTGAAGATTGTCCTCTAACATATGTTTGATAAAATTAAAGAAAACTTAGGGTAATTTATAAAATTGAAGAATTTTTTGAAAAAACTCAGATGCAATGATAAGATTAAAAAGAATATAAGAATACAATTGAAAAAGGAAGATGAGAAATTTTCTGATAAATCTGAAGATTTTCATATAACATATGTATGATAAAATTGAGGATTACATAGGATAACTGATAAAATTGAAGATTTTCTTAGAAAATTTCCAGATATAAGGGTATGTATACAAACACAATTAGAATATAATTGAAAACCTAGCTGGAGACATTTTTGTATAAAACTTAACATTTTCAAATAACATATGTATGATAATATGGATGATAGCAGAAAAATTAATAAAATTGAAGATTTTTTGACAAAATCTCAGGTATACTTAAAGTCATACTAATACAATTAGATGATAAGTGAAACAGAAAGCAGAGATATTTTCTGATAAAACTGAATATCTTTGTATAGCATTTCTGATAAAATTATGGAAATCATTTGAAAATGTTAAATTTTGAATGTTTTGTGGTAATTTTCACAGATACAATGGTAGGCATACAAATAAATAATAATATATTTGAAAAAGGAAGTGGAGATATTTTCCGATAAATCTGAAAAATTTTGCATAACATATATCCAATAAAATTATGTAAATTCATAGGAAAACTATAAAACTTGAAGTTTTTGTGGTAATTTTCACAGATGAAATGATAGAATTACAAACACAATTAGAATGTAATTGAAAATAGGAATAAAGACATTTTTGATAAAACTGAATATTTTGTATAACATATTTTGGGTAAAGTAAGGGAAATTCATAGGAAATATTTAAAAATTGAAGATTTTTGTGGTAATTTTCACAATTACAATGGTAAGCATACACATGCAATTAGAATGTAATTGAAAAAGGAAGTGGAGCCATTTTCCAATAAAACCAAATATGTTATTCTCAATTTTATCATATATATGTTAGATGAAAATCTTCATTACTTTACAAAAATGTCTCCATTTCCCTTTTCAATTATATTCTAACTGTATTTATATGCCTATCAATGTAACTGAGGCTTTTTTAAATAATATTTAATTTTATAAATTATGTTATCCTCATTTTTATCATATATGTATTGGATGAAAATCTTCAGTTTTATATGCAAATGTCTTCATATGTCTTTTAGTTATAATCTAGTTGTATTTTTATGCTTGTCATTGTATTGGAGAATTTTTTTCTGAATAAGTCTTCAATTTTATAAAGTATCATATATAATCCTCAATTTTATCATAAATATGTGAGATAAAAATCCTCAGTTTTATCAGAAAATGTATCTCTTCCTTTTTCAATTGTATTCAAATTGCATTTGTATGTTGATCATTGCATCTGAGATTTTTTTCAAAATATCTTCATTTTTTTTAGGTCAAATATAGTACTTTTATTGAATACACTGATCAGAAATGATAGTAAGTTTCCTTCTGTCCTTCTGGATTAGGAGAAATGAAAATATTTCATTCTTTAAAGCCAAATGAGGGTAGTTTTTACAAGAAATATCATAAAACTTGAGTCTATGCCAAGAAGACTAGCATCGTCCATGCCTATGAGCTTGCTGAATTGGGCACGCCAAGATTGCTTTTCTGGTGATACAGGTTGAGTAGAGGTGATTGCAGAGCTTCTGTATGATTGTAACTTGAGCCAGGTACAGTATGGACCACAGAGAAAGTGAAAAATACTCTCCAAGCTTAGTGCAGGGACTTAGAAAGCAAGTTGCCTTCTGGAATTAGTCATGGATGCTGCGGTGTAGTGGTAAAGTACAGACATAGGAGAAACAGTAATAATCACTCCATTCTAAGTCCTAGACCTTAGAAAAACCAAAGTAAAAGCCCTCCATTACCCTCATGACTTTGTATACGGAAGGTATAGTTGGATGTGTGGGAAAAGGAGAGTATCCCCCTCATGGCATCAACAGAGACACATTTATTCCTCCTGATATGATTCCTCACAGCACACAGACTACACAATTGAACATTACATCAGGAAAATCATACTTAAGCATTCTATGGAGATGTTTACATCAAGAGAAGCCCTAGC
This sequence comes from Apodemus agrarius, assembly GCA_964023405.1. Lineage (NCBI taxonomy): Eukaryota > Metazoa > Chordata > Mammalia > Rodentia > Muridae > Apodemus > Apodemus agrarius. The sequence continues at coordinate 34,505,988 of OZ030024.1, forward strand.
CGCAGACGGATACAGAGTTATGTCATGGGCGTTTCCCCAACTCTCTTCATCCTCCTGGTAAAAAAAGAAAATCACAATCTCTGCCTTTGTTGACACTCCTCTCTTTCTTGAGAAATTGAAGACTCCAGATACAGAATGGATAGACAGGAGGAAGATCTTGCAATATTTTCTAATTTACTCTATATGGGCTAAGACACAGTATAAATCTCTGAAAGGGAAATATGAGAGACTCCAGTTAGATAATAGGCTAAAGTGAGCCATGTGGTTGGATAACAATAGATCCCACATATATTTAAGCAAGAATGTAACTATGAATAATCAATTTAGATGACTCGTTGAAGGACTTTTGAAAAGACATGCTAACATGGACAGAGGAAATAGCATGAGGTCTCAACCCTACTCTAAGAGCTATAGGCAACTAAGGAATGATGAGAAAAAAATAAAAGTAGTTTGCCCATGGAGGAACACACTCATTGGTTAGACAAATGAATCCTGAAAACATATGTATAAGTAACATTATTACAGACTGATAAGATATTTATGTATTTAGAAACAAATATGTATATTCATATATGAATGTAAGAACAGTTAATGAAAATATAAATCTGAAAGAGAGAAAGGAGGGATATTTGGAGAAAGGAAAAGCAAGGTAAAATTATGCTAATTATGATCTCAAAAATTAAATAATTTAAAAATACTGCAGGCTAAACATGAATGGAGAGAAATGCCACATATTTTCTATTATAGTAGCTTCCTAAAATATATACAAAAGGAATTTAGATAGAGTTACCATGTATTAGGCGAGAAACTACCCAAACTAGATATCATATGCTACCATTTTTTTGTGCTTCAGTTCTTTTTTTTAATTCTTTTTCTTTTATTTTCTATATTCTTTGTTTACATTCTAAAGGCTTTCCCCTTTCCCAGTCCCCCCCCACCATACATCCCATAAGTCCTTTCTCCCCTAACTAATCCCCAATCACCCCCCACACACCATTTCTCTGTTCTGGACCTACAAAACTGGATCCCGTCTTTTCAGGCACAGGGTCCTCTCCTTTTTGGGAATCATTTGACTTGCTAATTGTGCCGTGAGAATTTAGGGCTTCTGGGCTCATTAATATCCACTTATAAGTGATTGCATTTCTTGTGTATTCTTTTGTGATTGGCTAAACACGCTTACGATGATATTTTCCAGATCTAAACATTTGCCTACAAATTGCATGAATTCATTATTTTTAATAGCTGAGCAGTATTCCATTGTATAAATATACCACATTCTCTGCATCCATTCCTCCTTTGAGGGATATCTGGGCTCCTTCCAACTTCTGGCTATTATAAACAAGGCTGCTATGAACATTGTGGAGCATGTGTCTTTATTGTATGTAGCATCTGAACCCAGCACCCTGACAGCAGTAAGTCCCGGATACCACACCACACAAGAAAAACAACATTTGAATCTAAAATCACTGGTCAGGATGTTGATTGCAGAACACATAGATAAATCTCTTAAAGAAATACAGGAGAAAATGGATCAAAAATATGAAGCCCTTTCAAGGCAAACACAAAAATCACTTAAGGAAATTCAGGAGAATATTGATCAAAAATTAGGAGTCAATAAGGAGGAAGTACAAAAATCACTTAAAGAAATAAAGGAGAACATGGGCCAACAAGTAGAAGTCATGAAAGAAGAAACACAAAAATCTCTTAAAGAAATACATGAAAATACAAACAAGCAAGTGGAAGATCTGAGCAAAACCATCCAGGTTCTAAAAAGAGAAGTAGAAACAACTAAGAAATCAAAAAGGGAGACAACTCTGGAGATAGAAAACCTTGGGAAGAAATCAGGGGCCATAGATGCAAATATCAACAACAGAATACAAGAAGGAAGAATCTCAGGTGCCAAAGATACCATAGGAACCATTGATTCAACAATCAAAGAAAATACAAAATGCAAAAAGCTTGTAACCCAAAACATCCAGGAAATCCAGGACACAATAAGACCAAACCTAAGGATTATAGGCATAGATAGATGAGAGGGAAGATATATAACTTAAAGGGCCAGTAAATATCTTCTACAAAATTATGGAAGAAAACTTCCCCAACCTAAAGAGAGAGATGACCACGAATATACAAGAAGCCTACAGAACTCCAAACAGACTGGACCAGAACAGAAATACCTCCCGTCACATAATAATCAAAACCACAAACATACTAAACAAAGAAAGAATATTAAGGGCAGCAAGAGAAAAAGGCCAAGTAACATATAAAGGAAGACCTATCAGGATTACACCAGACTTCTCACCTGAGACCATGAAAGATAGAAGATCCTAGGCAAATATGCAGACTCTAAGAGAACACAAACTTCAGCCAAAACTACTATACCCAGCAAAACTCTCAATCGCCACAGATGGAGAAACCAATGTATTCCACAACAAAACCAAATTTGCACACTATCTTTTCACAAACCCAAGCCCTACAAAGGATAATAGGGGAAAAACACCAACACAAGGAGGGAAACCACACCCCAGAAGAATCAAGATAGAAACCTCTTCTCATCAAATCCAAAAGAAGATAACCTCTCAAATATAAAAAAATAATTTCAAAAATATCGGGAGGTAATAATTACTATTCCTTAATGTCTCTAAATATCAATGTACTCAATTCCCCAATAAAAAGACATAAACTAACAGACTGGATATGGAAACCGGACCCTACATTTTACTGCATATAGGAAACACATCTCAGTGTTAAAGACAAACACTGTCTTAGAGTAAAAGGCTGGAAGACAATTTTGCAAGCAAATGGTCTCAGGAAACAAGCTGGAGTAGCCATTCTAATATCAGATAAAATTGACTTTCAACCTAAAGTCATCAAAAGAGACTCAGAAGGTCACTTCTTGCTGGTCAAAGGGAAAATCCACCAAGAAGAGCTCTCAATACTGAACATCTATGCTCCAAATGCAAGGGCACCCTCATTCATAAAAGAAACCTTCCTAAAGTTTAAAGCATATATTGCACCTAACACAATAATTGTGGATGACTTCAACACTCCTCTCTCCTCAATGCAATGGACCAATCAGGAAAGCAGAAACTAAACAGGGACCCAGTGAAACTAATTGACACTTTGGATCAATTGGATTTAACATATATATGACATTTCATCCTAAAGCAAAAGACTATACCTTTTTCTCAGCACTGCATTGTACCTTCTCCAAAATTGATCATAAAATTTGTCACAAGACAGAAGTCAACAAATACAAGAAGAACAAACTAATCCCATGCCTCCTATCAGATCACCATGGAGTAAGAGTGGTCTTCAGTAGCAACAAAAACAACAGAAAGCCCACATACACATTGAAACTGAACAATACTTTACTCAATGACACCTTGGTCAAGGAAGAAATAAAAAAAATCAAAGACTTTTTAGAATTCAATGAAAATTAAGGTACAACCTACCCAAATCTATGGGACACAATGAAAGAAGTGCTAAGAGGAAAACTCATAACTCTAAGTGCATTCAAAAAGAAACTGGAGAGAGCATACACTATCAGATTAACAGCACACCTTAAAGCCCTGGAAGAAAAAGAAGTTAATTCACCCAGGAGGAGTAGAAGACAGGAAATCATCAAACTCAGGGCTGAAATCAATCAAGTAGAAACAAAGAGAAACATACAAAGAATCAACAAAACCAGGAGCTGGTTCTTTGAGAAAATCAACAAGATAGATAAACCCATAGCCAGACTAACCAAAGGACACAGAGACAGTATACAGATTAACAAAATTAGAAATGAAAAGGGGGACATAACAACAGAAATGGAGGAAATTCAAAAGATCATCAGATCCTACTACAAAGGTCTATGCTCAACACAACGGGAGAATCTGAAGGAAATGGACAACTTCCTAGACATATACCAAATACCAAAATTAAATCTAGATCAATTCGATAAGCTAAATAGTCCCATAAGCCCTAAAGAAATAGAAGGGGTTATAGAAAGCCTCCCAACCAAAAAATGTATGGGACCAGATGGTTTTAGTGCAGAATTTTACCAGACCTTCAAAGAGTTAACACCAATACTCTTCAAACTATTCCACAAAATAGAAAAAGAAGGGACACTGCCCAACTCGTTCTTCGAAACCACAATTACGCTGACACCAAAACCACACAAAGATACAATGAAGAAAGAGAACTACAGGCCAATTTTCCTTATGAATATTGATGCAAAAATACTAAATAAAATTCTTGCCAACTGAATCCAAGAGCACATCAAAACGATCATTCACCAAGATCAAGTAGGCTTCATCCCAGGGATGCAGTGATGGTTCAATATACAGAATCTATCAATGTAATCCACTACATAAACAAACTAAAAGAAAAAAACCACATGGTCATCTCATTGAAAAAGCATTTGACAAAATTCAGCATCCTTTCATGCTAAAATTCTTGGAAAGAGCAGGAATTCAAGGCCCATACCTAAACATAGTAAAAGCAATCTACAGCAAACCAGTAGCCAACATCAAAGTAAATGGAGAGAAACTTGAAGCAATCCCACTAAAATCAGAGACTAGACAAGGCTGCCCTCTCTCTCCATATCTTTTCAATATAGTACTTGAAGTTCTAGCGAGAGCAATTAGACAACATAAGGAAGTGAAAGGGATACAAATTGGAAAGGAGAAGTCAAACTATCATTATTTGCAAATGATATGATAGTTTCCTTAAGCGACCCAAAAAAACTCCACCAGAGAATTTCTACAGCTGATAAACAACTTCAGCAAAGTGGCTGGTTATAAAATTAACTCAAGCAAATCAGTAGCCTTCTTGTACTCAAAGGACAAGCAGGCTGAGAAAGAAGTTAGGGAAATGACACCCTTCACAATAGCCATAATTAACATAATGTACCTTGGTGTGACTCTAACCAAACAAGCGAAAGATCTGTATGACAGGAACTTCAAGTCCTTGAAGAAAGAAATTGAAGTCCTCAGAAGATGGAAAAATATTTCTTGCTCTTGGATTTGCAGGATCAATATACTAAAAATGGCCATCTTGCCAAAAAGCAATCTACAGATTCAATGCAATCCCCATCAAAATCCCAACTCAATTCTTCATAGATCTAGAAAGAACAATTCTAAAATTCATCTGGAGCAACAAAAAACCCAAGACAGCTAAAACTATCTCAACAATAAAAGGATTTCTTGGGGAATCAATATCTCTTACCTCAAGCAGTACTACAGAGCAATTATGTTAAAAACTGCATGGTATTGGTACAGCAACAGGCAAGTAGATCAATGGAATAGGATTGAAGACCCAGAATGAACCCACAGACTTATGGTCACTTGATCTTTGATAAAGGAGCCACAACCATCCAGTGGAAAAAAGATAGCCTTTTCAACAAATGGTGCAGGTTCAACTGGAGGTCAACATGCAGAAAAATGCGAGTCAACCCATTCTTATCTCCTTGTACTAAGATCAACTCCAAATGGATCAAGGACCTCCACATACAACCAGACACACTGAAAGTATTAGAAAAGAAACTTGGGAAGATCCTGGAGGACATGGGCACCGGGGGAAAGTTCCTGAACAGAACACCAACAGCTTATGCTCTAAGATCAAGAATTGACAAATGGGACCTCATAAAATTACAAAGTTTCTATAAGGCAAAGGACACTGTCAGAAGGACAACATGGCAACCAACAAAGTGGGAAAAGATCTTCACCAACCCCATATCCAACAGAGGGCTAATATCCAACATATACAAAGAACTCAAGATTTTGACCCCAAAGAACAAAATATCCCTATCAAAAAATGGGGTACAGAGCTAAACAAAGAATTTTCACCAGAAGAGAGATGTTCAACATCATTAGTCATCAGGGAAATGCATATCAAAACAACCCTGAGATTCCACCTAACACCAGTCAGAATGGCTAAGATTAAAAACTCAAGGTACAACAGGTGCTGGCGAGGATGTGGAGAAAGAGGAACACTCCTCCACTGTTGTTGGGATTGCAAAATGGTAAAACCGCTCTGGAAATCAGTTTAGCGGTTCCTAAGAAAATTGGGCGTGTCACTTCCACAGGACCCTGTCATTCCACTCCTGGGCACATACCCAGAGGATTCCCCTGCATACAATAAAGGTACATGCTCCACAATATTCATAGCAGTCTTGTTTATAATAGCCAGAAGTTGGTAAGAGCCCAGATATCCCTCAAAGGAGGAATGGATACAGAAAATGTGGTATATATTTACAATGGAATACTACTCAGCAATTAAAAATAATGAATTAATGCAATTTGTAGGCAAATGGTTAGATCTGAAAAATATCATCCTAAGCGAGGTAACCCAATCACAAAAGAATACACATGAAATGCAATCACTGATTTGTGGATATTAATGAGCCCAGAAGCCCTAAATTCTCAAGTCAGAATTAGTAAGTCAAATGATCTCCAAGTAGAAGAAAGGAGAGGACCCTGTGCCTGAAAAAATTTGATCCAGTTTTGTAGATCCAGAACAGAGAAATGGTGTGGGGGTGATTGTGGAATAATTGGGGAGGAGCGGACTTATGGGACATATGGTGGGGGATGGAACTGGGAAAGGGGAAAGCCTTTTGAATGTAAACAAAGCATATAGAAAATAAAATTAAAAAAAAAAACAAGTAAATAATAATATAGTTGAAAAAGGAAGTGGAGGAACCAGCAGGCATAACCAGGCTGAACCAACAAGTAGAACCACATACCCGAGATATTTAAGACCTCTGGCGACACAGACCTTGAACAGGAGACAAGTGTAGAGCAGTGGTTGGGGGGGTGTGCAGTCAGGCGTGGGCTCTGTGCCCTTAAGGCAGACCCCATGCTCCCTGCAGCCTGTGCCATCTTCCCAGCTGTTCTGAACAAGCAGGCAGAACCAGGTACCCTATATATCCTGAGTTTAAAACTTTTGGAGAGTCAAGCCTTGAGCAGGAGCTGCACGTAGAGCAGCATGTCCTGGGCCCCAGCCAGGCATGGGCTCTGTGCCCTGAAGGCAGACCCTGCACTCCCCGCAGCCTCTGCCATCTTCCCAGGTGATTTGAACCAGCAGGCAGAACCAGGTACCCGAGATATCCCGAGTTTAAGACCTCTGGGGACTCAGGACACCAGACACCAATCCCTGTGCAGGAGCAGCACAGAGCAGTAGCCCAGCAGGTGGAAGCAAGTGCCCAAGATATCCGAGTTTAAGACCTCTGAGGACTCAGGCTGGGAGCAGAAGCCACACACAGAGCAGTGGTTCTAGGGGCCCAGCCAGGTGTGGGCTCTGTGCCAGAAGAGGGACCTTGCACTGCATGCAGCCTCAGCCATCTTCCTGGCTGTTTGAACCTAGCAGGCAGAACCAGGTACCCAAGATATCCCGAGTTTAAGATCTCATGGGAATCAGGCCACCTGTCAGCAATCTGTGAGCAAGAGCCCCGCAGGGCAGTGGTTCAGGTTTCCCAGTCGTGGAGAAATAGTCTTACGAGCCCATAGGATGTTCAAGCACCAGCTAGTAACTACAGTACCAACGAACACCAGAGATAACCAGATGGCAAAAGGCAAACATAAGATCATTTCTAGCAGAAATCAAGGCAATATAGCAGCATCCAAACCCAGTTCCCTGACAGCAATAAGTCTTGGATACCCCAACACCAGAAAAACAAGACTCAGATCTAAAATCACTGGTCAGGATGCTGATAGAACACTTAGATAAATCTCTTAAAGTAATACAGGAGAAAATGGATCAAAAGCTAGGAACCTTTACAAGGCAAACACAAAAATCACTTAAAGAAATTCATGGATCACAAAATGGATGTCAATAAGGATGAAACACAAATATCACTTAAAGAAATACAAGAGAACATGGGTCAACAAGTAGAAGTCATAAAAGAGGAAATACAAAAATCCCTTAAAGAATTACATGAAAACACAAACAAGCAAGTGAAAGATCTGAGCAAAACCATCCAGAATCTAAAAACAGAAGTAGAAACAACTAAGAAATCGCAAAGGGAGACAACATTGGAGATAGGAAACCTTGGGAAGAAATCAGGGGCCATATATGCAAATACCAACAATAGAATACAAGAAATAGAAGACAGAATCTCAGATGTTGAAGATACCATAGGAACCATGGATTCAACAGTCAAAGAAAATGCAAAATGCAAAAAGCTGGTAACCCAAAACATTCAGGAAATCCAGGACACAATGAGATGACCAAACCTAAGGATTATAGGTACAGATAAGAGTGAAGATCTACAACTTAAAGGGCCAGCAAATATCTTCTACAAAATTATGGAAGAAAACTTCCCCAACCTAAAGAGAGAGCTGCCCATGAATATACAAGAAGCCTACAGAACCTCAAACAGACTGGACCAGAACAGAAATACCTCCCATCACATAATAATCAAAACCTCAAATGTACTAAACAAAGAAAGATTATTAAAGGCAGTAAGAGAAAAAGGCAAAGTATCATATAAAGGAAGACCTATCAGAATTACAGCAGACTTCTCACCTGAGATCATGAAAGCTAGACAATCCTGGGCAGATCTCATACAGACTCTAAGAGAACACAAACTTCAGCCAAAACTACTATACCCAGCAAAACTCTCAATCGCCATAGATGGAAAAACCAAGGTATTCAATGACTAACCCAAATTTGTACAATATCTATCCACAAATCCAGCCCTAGAATACGTAACTGACCCAAAAACCTCCACCAGAGAATTCCTACAGCTGAGAAACAACTTCAGCAAAGTGGCTGTTTATAAAATCAACTCAAGCAAATCAGGAGCCTTCTTGTACTCAAAGGACAAGCAGGGTGAGAAAGAAATTAGGCAAATAACATACTTCCCAATAGCCACAAACAATATAAAGTATCTTGGCATGAGTTTAACCAAAAAAGTGAAAGATCTCTATGACAGGAACTTCAAGTCCTTGTAGAAAGAAATCGAAGAAGATCCCAGGAAATGGAAAAATATTCCATGCTCTTGGATTGGCAGTATCAATATAGTAAAAATGGCCATCTTGCCAAAAGCAGTCTACAGATTCAATGCAATCCCCATCAAAATCCCAAATCAATTCTTCATAGATCTAGAAAGAGCAATTCTCAAATTCATTTGGGGTAACAAAAAAAACCAGGATAGCTAAACCTATTCTCCACAATAAAAGGACTTCTGGGGGAATCAATATCCCTGACCTTAAGCAGTACTGCAGAGCAAATGTGCTAAAAAACTGCATGGTATTGTTACAGCGACAGGAAAGTAGATCAGCGGAATAGAATTGAGGAGCCAGAAATGAACCCACAGACTTATGGTCACTTGATCTTAGATAAAGGAGCTACAACCATCCAGTGGAAAAAAGATAGCCTTTTCAACAAATGGCGCTAGTTCAACTGGAGGTCAACCTTCCATAGAATGTGAATTGACCCACTCTTATCTCCTTGTACCAAGATCAAATCCAAGTGGATCAAGGACCTCCAGATAAACCAGACACACTGAAACTAATAGAAAAGAAACTGGGGAAGACCCTAGAGGACATGGGTACAGGGGGAAAGTTTCTGAACAGAGCAACAATAGCTTATGCTCTAAGATCAAGAACTGACAAATGGGACCTCATAAAATTACAAAGTTTCTATAAGGCAAAAGACACTGTCAGAAGGAGAAAACAGCAACCAACAAATTGGGAAAAGATCTTCACCAACCCCACATCTGAAAGAGGGCTAATATCCAATATATACAAATAATTCAAGTTAGGCCCTATAGAAACAAATAACCCTATCAAAAAGTGGGGTACAGAGCTAAACAAAGAATTTTTACCAGAAAAAATATGGATGGCTGTGAAGCACCTTATGAGATGTTCAACATCATTAGTCATCAGGGTAATGCAAATAAAAACAGCCCTGGGATTCAACCTCACACCAGTCAGAATGGCTAAGATTAAAAACTCAAGGGACAACAGTGCTGGAGAGGATGTGGAGAAAAAGGAACATTCCTACACTATTGGTGGGATTGCAAGATTTTACAACTGCTCTGGAAATCAGTCTGGCGGTTCCTCAGAAAATTGGGCATGACACTTATAGAGGACCCTGTGATACAACTCCTGGGCATATACCCAGTGGATTCCCCTGCATGTAATAAAGACACATGCTCCACTATGTTCATAGCAGCCTTATATATAATAGCCAGAATTTGGAAGGAGACCAGATGTCCCTCAAAGGAGGAATGGATACAGAAAATGTGGTATATTTATACAATGGAATACTACTCAACAATTAAAAATAATGAATTCATTCAATTTGTAGGCAAATGGTTGGATCTGGAAAATATCATCTTTAGTGAGTTAACCCAATCACAAAAGAATACACATGAAATGCAATCACTGATAAGTGGATATTAATTATCCCAAAAGCTCTGAATACTCAAGGCACAACTAGCATATCAAAAGATTCCCAAGAAGAAGCAAGGAAAAAACCCTGGTCCTGAAAAGACTGGATCCAGTTTTGTAGGAGAGTATCAGAACAGAGAAATGGGGGGGGGTGATTGAGGAATGGGTGGAGGGAAGAGTCCTTATGGGACATATGGTGAGGCATCAACTGGGAAAGGGGAAAGCCTTTGAAATGTAAATAAAAAATATAGAATAAAATATCAAAAAAAGAAAAAGGAAGTGGAGATATTTTCTGATAAATCTGATGAATTTCACAGAATATATATGATAAAATTATGGAAATTCATAAGAAAATATAAAATTTGATGATATTTGTGGTAATTTTCATATATAAAATGATAGGCTTACAAATAAATAATAATATAGTTGAAAAAGGAAGTAGAAATATTTTCTGATAAATCTGATAAATTTTGCATAACATATCTGTTAAAATTATGGAAATTCATAAGAAAACTGAAAATTTGAAGATGTTTGTGGTAATTTTCACAGATACAATGATAGGCTTTCAAGCACAATTATAACGTAATTGTAAAAAAGGAATAGAGATATATTCTGATATAAATGAAGATTTTAATCTATGTATATTAAAATTGCGGATTATATATGATAATTTATAAAATTGAAGATATTTTGGAAAACAAAAACTCAGTTACAAGGATAGGCATACATATACAACTAGAGTATTATTGAAAATGGAAGAGGACACATTTTTGTAAGGAACTGAAGATTTTCATCTAACCTATGTATGTAAAAATTGAGGATTACATAAAATAATTGATAAAATTGAAGATTTATATGGAAAATACTTAGATACAATGATCTGCATACATATACAATTAGAATGTAATTGAAAAGGCAAGTGGAGATATTTTCTGATAGAACTGAATCTTTTCATCTAAAATATGCATGATAAAATTGAGGGTTACATAGGATAACTGATAAAATTTTAGATTAAAAAACACTCAAATACAATGATAGGCATCCAAGTATAATTAGAATATAATTGAAAACTGAAGTAGAGATATGTTCTGGTAGAACTGAATATTTTAATCTAACATATGTATCATAAAATTGAGGATTACATATGATAACTGATAAAAATTGATGGAAAAACTCAGATACAATGATAGGCATACATATAGAATTATCACATATTTGAAAATGAAGAAATTTTTGGTCAAAACCTAAGATTTCATATATTACAGACAAAGTAAGGAAAAGTCTTATGAAAAAATTAAAAATTGAAAATTTGTGTGATAATTTTCACAGATACAATGGTAGTTATACAAATACAATTATAATATAACCTAAAAATGAAGTGGAGACATTTTTATTTAAAATTGAAGAGTTTCCTCTAAAATATCTATGATAAAATTGAGGATAACTTAATATATTTATAAAATTGAAGATTTTTTTTTGAAAAATATCAGATAAAATGATAGGCATACAAATATATTTAGATGATAATTGAAGGAGGATCTGGAGACATTTTCATATACAACCGAAGATTTTCATATAACTTACGTATGATAAAATGAGGATATCATAAGGTAATTTATAAAATTAAAGATTTTTTGGAAAAACACTCAGATACAATGATAGGCATAGAAATACAGTTAGAATACAAATGAAAAATGAAGTGGAGACATTTTCTGTTAAAACCAAAGATTTTCATCTCACATATGTATGATAAAATAAAGCATTATTAGGGTAATTGATAAAATTGGAGATTTATTTGAACAAAACTATATACAATGACAGACATAAAAATACTATTAGAATATAACTAAAAGAATCGTGGAGACATTTTCATATAAAACTGAGGATTTTCAGTTAATCTATGTATGATAAAATGAGGATCCCATAACATAATTTATAAAATTGAATAATTTTAAAACATCAGAAACATTGATAGGCCTATAAGTACAATTAGAATGTAAATTGATAGGATATCTGATCAAATTGAAGATATTTTAGTAAAAATATAACATACAATGATAAGCATACAAATAGAATTATCAGGAAATTTAAAAGGAAGTAGAGATATTTTCTGATAAAACTAAAGATTTTGTATAACATATTTCTGATAAAGTAAAGGAAAATCATAAGAAAAATTTAAAAATTGAAGATTTTTGTGGTAATTTTCACAGAGAAAATGGTAAGTGAAAAATACTATTAGAATGTAATTGAAAAAGGTAGTGGAGCCATTTTCCAATAATACTGAAGATTTTCCTCTAACATATATATGATAAAATTGAGGAAAACTTAGGATAATTTATAAAATTGATGATTTATTGTAAAAAATCTCAGATACAATTATAAGCTTACAAATACTATTAGAATCCCAATTGAAAATGGAAGACGACACATTTTCTCATAAAACTTAAGATTTTCATTTAACATATGTATGATAAAATTGAGGATTACATAGGATAACCTATTAAATTGAAGATATTCTCCAGAGAAATTTCAGGTACAATGATAGGCATACAAATACAATTAGAATGTAATTGAAAAAGGAGGTGGAGACATTTTTGTATAAAACTGAAGATTTTCATCTAACATGTATGGTAGAATTGAGAATAACATAAGATATTTTTTAAATCTGAAGATATTTTTGAAAAAGAAAACTCAGATACAATGAAGGCATACAAATAGAATTAGAATACAATTGAAAAAGGAACTGGAAACATTTTGTGATAGAACTGAATATTTTCATCTAATTATGTATGGTAAAAATGATTACTTAGGATAACTGATAAAATTGAAGATTTTCTTTGAAAAAATCTCAGATAAAATGATAGGCACACAAATACAATTGTTACATAATTGAAAAAAAGGACGTGGAGACATTTTCTGATAAAATAGAAGATTTTGTATAACATGTTTCATATCAAATAAGGGAAATTAATAGGAAAAATTTAAAAATTGAATATTTTTGTGGCAATTTTCACAGATACAATGGTTCTCATACAAATACAATTAGAATGTAATTGCAAAAAGAAGTGGAGACATTTTCCCATAAAACTGAAGATTTTACTCTAACATATATATGATAAAATTGAGGATGGCATAGGATAATTTTTAACTCTGAATATATTTTTGAAAACGAAAACTCAGATACAATGATAGGCATACAAATACAATTAGAATACAGTTGAAAAAGGACGAGGAGACATATTCTGTTAATTCTGAAGCTTTACTTCTAACTTATTGATGATAAAATGGATGATAACTTAGAAAATTTTGATAAAATTGATTTTTTTGTGATAAAATCTCAGAAACAATGAAAGGCATACAAATACAAACATAAATAAGTGAAAAAGTAAGTGGAAACATTTTCTGATAAAACTAAACATTTTAGTATAACTTTTTGATTAAATTATGGAAATTCATGGGACAATGTTACAATTTGAAGATTTTTGTGGTAATTTTCACAGATACAATAGTAGGCATACAAATTAATAATATAGCTGAAAAAGTACATGGAGATATTTTCTGATAAATCTGAGGAACTTTGCATAACATATATCTGCTAAAATTCTGGAAATTAATAGGAAAAATAATATTTGAAGATTTTTGTTGTAGTTTACACAGATACAATGGTAGGCATACAAATAAATAATAATACAGATGAAAAAGGAAGTGAAGATAGTTTCTGATAAATCTGAGGACTTTTGCATAACATATATCAGCTAAAATTATGGAAATTCAAGGGAAAACTAAAATTTGAAGATTTTTGTTGTAATTTTCACAGAAAAATGATAGGCTTACAAACACAATTAGAATGTAGTTGAAAAAAGAAATAGAGACATTTTCTGATAAACTGAAGATTTCCCCCTAACATATGTATGTTAAAATTGAGGATTACATAAGATAATTTATAAAATTGAAGATATTTTGGAAAACAAAAACTCAGGTACAATGATAGCCATAAAAATACATTTAGAATATAAATGAAGGAAGCAGTGGAAACATTTTCCTATAAAACTGAAGATTTTCCTCTAAAATATATGATTAAATTGGGGATAACTTAATTTATAAAGTTGATTTTTTGAAAGAAATTACAGATGCAATTATAAGCATACAAATACAATTAGAATACAAATGAAAAAGAGTGGAGATATTTTCTGTTAAAACTGAAGATTTTCATCTAACATATGTATGATAAAATTGAGAATTACATAGGATAAATGATAAAATTGAAATTTATTCAGAAAAATCTCAGATGGATGATAGGTTTACAAATACAATTAGAATAAAATTTAAAAAGGAAGTGGAGACATATTTTGTTAATTCTGAAGACTTGCATTTAACTGATGTATGATAAAATAGATGATAACTAGGAAAACTGAAAAAAAAATTGAAGATATTTTTGATAAAATCTCAGACACAATGCAAAGCATACAAATACAATTAAAATATAAGTGAAAAAGAAAGGGGAGACATTTTCTGATAAAACAAGATTTTTGTATAACATTTCTGATAAAATTATGGAAATTCATGTGAAATTGTTAAAATTAGAAGATTTTTGTGCTAATTTTCACATATAAAATGGGATGCATACAAATAAAATAATAATATAGTTGAAAAAGGAAGTGGAGATATTTTTCTGATAAATCTGAAGAAATTTGCACAACATATATCTGATAAAATGACAGAAATACATAGGAAAACTATAATAATTGAAGACTTTTGTGGCAATTTTCACAGATACAAACACGCTTACAATTACAGTTATAATGTAATTGAAAAAAGGAATAGAGACATTTTCTGATTAAACTGAAAGTTTTCATCTAACATATGTTTGTTAAAATTGAGGATAACATGAGATAATTTATAAAATTGAAGATATTTTGGAAAACAAAAACTCAGATACAAGGATATGCATACAAATACCACTTAAGTATTATTTAAAAAGGAAGAGGAGACATTTGGGTAAAGAACTGAAGATTTTTGTCTAACCTATGTATGAAAAAATTGAGGATTAGAAAAGGTAATTGATAAAGTTGAAGATTTATTTGGAAAATAACTCAGATCCAATGGTTGGCATTCAAATACAATTAAAATATAAATTAAAAGGGAAGTGGAGATATTTTCTGATAGAACTGAAGATTTTCATCTAAACTAAGCATGAGAAAATTGAGGATTACATAGGGTAACAGATAAAATTGAAGATTTTTTGAAAAAATACTCATACAGTTATAAGCATTCAAATATAATTAGAATACAATGGAAAATGGAAGTGGAGATATAGTCTGGTGACGTGAAGATTTTAATGTAACATATTTATGATAAGATTGAGGATTACATATGATAAATGGTAAAATTGAAGATGTTTTTAGAAAAAGCTCAGATACATGGATAGACGTACAGATAGATTTGTCACATATTTGGAAATGAAGTGGACATATTTTCTGACAAAACTGAAGATTTTGTATCACATATTTCTGTTAAAGTAAGGGAAATTCATAGGAAAAAATTAATACTTTAAGATTTTTGTGGCAATTTTCACAGATTCAATGGTAGGAATACAAATACAAATAGCATGTAATGGAAAAATGAATTGGAGATATTTTTGATTAAATTTTAAGATTTCCCCCAACATATGTATGATAAAATTGAGGATAACTAAAGATAATATATAAAACTGAAGATTTTTTTGAAAAAAAAAACCCTCAGATATAATGATATCCGTACAAATACATTTAGAACATTATTGAACAAGGAAGTGGAGACATTTCATATAAAACTGAAGATTTTCATATAACATACATATAATATATTGAGGATATCACAAGGTAATTTGTAAAATTAAGGATTTATGGAAAAAATCAGATACAATGATAGGCATAGAAATACAATTAGAATACAACTGAAAAACGAGTTGGAGACATTTTCAGATAAAATTGAAGATTTTCATCTAACATATGTATGATAAAATAGAGGATTACTAGGGTAATTAATAAAATTGAAGATTTATTTGTACAAAACTCTGGTACAATGATAGGCATAAAATACAATTATAATATTATTAAAAGTGATGTGGAGACATTTTCTTACAAAACAGAAGAATTTAATTTAATATATGTATGATAGAAATGAGGACAACATACCATAATTAATAAAATTGAATATCTATTTAAAAAAGTAACATACCATCATAGGCATATAGACACAATTAGAATGTAATTGAAACAAGGAAGTAGAGCATGGTGGTGGTGGCACACACCTTTAATCCCAGCACTTTGGAGGCTGAGTCAGGAGGATTTCTGAGTTCGAGGCCAGCCTGGTCTACAGAGTGAGTTTCAGGTCAGCCAGAGCTACACAGAGAAACCCCGTCTTGAAAAAAAGGAAGTCAATACAGTTTTGCAAAAAACTGAAGATTTTCATCAAAATATGTATGATAAAATTCATGATAACTGGAAATAAAGTATAAAATTGAAGATCTTTTGAAAAAAACTGAAATACAATGTTAACCATAGAAATAAAATTAGAATTCAATTGAAAAAGAAAGTGGAGATATTTTATGATAGAACTGAAGGTTTTCATCTAAAATCTGCATGATAAAATTGAGGATTACATAGGATATGAGATAACATTGTACATTTTTTTTGGAAAAAACACAGATACAGTGATAGGCATACAAATGGAATTATCACATGATTGAAAAGGAAATGGATGTATTTTTTTTTAAATCTAAAGTTTTCATATAACATATTTCTGATAAAGTGAGGGAAATTCATAGGAAATAATTAAAAATTGAAGAGTTTTGTGGTAATTTTCACAGATACAATGGTATGCATACTAATACAATTAGAATGTAATTGTCAAAGGATGTGGAGATATTTTCCTATAAAACAAGGTTTTCTTTTAACATGTTTGATAAAATTGAAGAAAACTTAGAATAATTTATAAAATTGAAGAATTTTTTGTAAAAAAATCAGATGCAATGATAAGATTACACAGACTATTAGCATACATTTGAAAAGGAAGATGAGACATTTTATGATAAAACTGAAGATTTTCATATAATTTATTTATGATAAAATTGAGGATTACATAGGATAACTGATAAAATTGAAGATTTTCTTAGAAAACTCTCAGATACAAGGGTAGGCATACAAACACAATTAGAATATAATTGTAAAAGTAACTGGGGACATTTTTGTATAAAACTTAAGATTATCATATAACATATGAATGATAATATTCATGATAACAGGAAAAATGATAAAATTGAAGATTTTTTGTAAAATCTCAGATATACTTAAATGCATACTAATACAATTAGAATATAAGTGAAAAAGAAAGTGGAGATATTTTCTGATAAAACAAGATTTTTATATAGCATTTCTAATAAAATTATGGAAATTCATGTTAAAAAGTTAAATTTTGAAGATTTTGTATTAATTTTCACAGATAGAATGGTAGACATACAAATAAAAATAATATAGTTAAAAAAGGAAGTGGAGATATTTTCTGATAAATCTGAAGAATTTTGCTTAACATATATCTGATAAAATTATGGAAATTCATAGGAAAACTGTATAATTTGAAGTTTTTTGCAGTAATTTTCACAGACAAAATGAAAGGCTTACAAACTCAATTAGAATGTAAATGAAAAAATGAATAGAGACATTTTTGATAAAACTGAAGATTTTGTATAATATATTTTGGGTAAAGTAAGGGAAATTCATAGGAAAAATTTAAAAATTGAAGATTTTTGTGATAATTTTCACAGATACAAAGGAAAGCATAAAAATACTATTAGAATGTAATTGAAAAAGGAAGGGGAAACATTTTCCTATAAAACTGAATATTTTCCTCTAAAATATGTGTGATAAAATTGAGGAAAACTTAGGATAATTTATATAATTGAAGATTTTTTTTGCAAAAAACTCAGATACAATGATAAGCTTAGAAATACTATTAGAATTAAATTAAAATAGGAAGATGAGATGTTTCCTCATAAAATTGAAAATTTTCATTTAACACATATATGATAAAATTGAGGATTACATAGAATAACTGATTAAATTGAAGATATTCTGTAAAAAAATCTCAGATAAAATGATAGGCATACAAATACAATTAGAATATAATTGATAAAGGAGGTGGAGACATTTTTGTATAAAACTGATGATTTTCATTTAACATGTACAATAAAATAGAGGATTACATAAGATAATTTTTAAATCAGAAGATATTTTTGAAAAGGAATAATGACATACAATGATAGACATACAAATGCAATTAGAATACAATTGAAAAAGGAACTGGGCATATTTTGTGAGAGAAATTTAATATAACATATGTATGATAAAATTAGGATTACATAGGATAACATAAAATTGAAGATTTTGTTTGAAAAATCTCAGATACAATGATAGGCATACAAATTCAATTACCACATATTTGAAAAATGAAGTGGAGATAGTTTCTGATAAAACTGAAGATTTTTATATAACATATGTATGATAAAATTGAGAATTACATAGAATAATTGTTAAAATTAAAGATTTATTAAGAAAAAACTCAGAAACAATGATAGTCATGCAAATACAATTAGAATACAATTGAAAATGGATGTGGAGACATATTCTGTTAATTCTGAAGATTTACATCTAACTTATGTATAATAAAATGGATGGTAACATAGGAAAATTGATAAAATTGAAGATTTTTTGATAAAATCTCAGATACAATGTAAGGCATACAAGTAAAACTATAAATAAGTGAAAAGAAAGTGCATATATTTTCTGATAAAACAAGATTTTTGCATAACATTTCTGATTGAATTTTGGAAATTCATGTGAAAATGTGAAAATTTGAAGATTTTTGTGGTAATTTTCAGATACAATAGTAGACATACAAATAAATAATAATATATTTGAAAAAAGAACTGGGTTATTTTCTGATAAATCTGAGGATTTTGTATATCTGCTAAAATTATGGAAACTCATAGGAAAACTGTAAAATTTACAGATTTTTGTTGTAATTTTCACAGATAAAATGATAGGCTTAAAACACAATTAGAATGTAATAAAACAAAGAATAGAGATATTTTCTGAAAAAACTGAAGATTTTCATCTTACACATGTATGTTATAATTGAGGACTACATAAGTTAATTTATAAAATTGAAGACATTTTGGAAAACAAAAACTCAGATACAAGGATAGGCATACAAATACTACTAGAGTATTATTGGAAAAGGAAGAGGACACATTTTTGTAAAGAACTGAAGATAATCATCTAACATATGTATGACAAAATTGAGGATTACATAAGATAATTGATAAAATTGAACATTTACTTGAAAATCCTCAGATAAAATAATCTGCATAAATACATTTTGAATATAATTGAAAAAGAAGTGGAGATATTTTCTGATAGAAATGAAGATTTTCATCTAAAGCATGCATGTAAAAATTGAGGATTACATAAAATAACATACAATTTTAGATTTTTTGAAAAAAATCTTAGATACAATGATAGGCATCCAGATATAACTAGAATATAATTGAAAAGAAAATTAGAGACATTTTCTGGTATAACAGAAGATTTTAATATAACATATTTATCATAAAATTGGGGATTGCATATAATAACTGATAAAATTGAATTTTTTTGAAAAACCCCTCAAATACAATGAGAGACATACAAATAAAATTAGAATGTAATGAAAAAAATAAGTGGAGACATTTTCATTTAAAATTGAAAATTTTCCTCTACAATATCTATGATAAAATTGAGGACAACTTAAGATAATTTATAAAATTGAAGGTTTTTTGAAAAACCTCAGATAAAATGATAGGCATACAAATGCATTTAGAATATAATTGAAGGAGGAGAAATTTTCATACACAACTGAAGATTTTCATTTAAATTTGTATGATAAATTGAGGGTGTCAGAAGTTAATTAATAAAATTAAAGATTATTTGGAACAAAATGCTCAGATACAATGATAGGCATAGAAATACAATTAGAATACAATTGAAATTGAAATGCTTCTGCACAGCAAATAACACCATCATTTGTGCAAAGGGACAACCTTCAGAATGGGAAGACTTTTACCTATTCTACATTCAATAGAGAGGCAATATACAAAATATATAAAGAAATCAAAAAGCTAGTAATTAGAAAAGCAACCCACTTACAAAAACAAATATAATTAGAATTCAATTGAAAAAAAGAAGTGGAGACATTTTATGATAGAACCGAACATTTTCATCTATAATATACATGATAAAATTGAGGATTACATAGCTTATCTGATCAAATTGCAGATGTTTTTGGAAAAATCTCACATACAATGATAGACATACAAATAGATTTATCAGATAATTGTAAAGGAAGTGGAGACATTTTCTGATGAAACTAAAGATTTTGTATAACATGTCTGATAAAGTAAGGGAAATTCATAGGAAAATTTAAAAAATTGAAGATTTTTGTGGTGATTTTCACAGATACAAATGTAAGCATACAAACACAATTAGAATGTAATTGAAAAAGGGAGTGGAGCCATTTTCCTATAAAACTGAAGATTTTCCTCTAACATAAGTTTGATAAAATTGAAGAAAACTTAGGATAATTTGTAAAATTGATGATTTTTTCAAAAAAAAAAACCTCAGGTACAGTGATAACCTTACAAATACTAATAGAATTCATTTGAAAAAGGAAGACAAGACATTTTCTCATAAAACTAAAGATTTTCATTTAACATATGTATGATAAAATTGAGGCTTACATAGGATAACTGATTGAATTGAAGATATTCTCTAGAAAAATCTCAGATACAATGATAGGCATACAAATACAATTAGAATATGATTAAAAAAGGAGGTGGTGACATTTAAGTATAAAACTGACAATTTTTATCTAACATATGTATGATAAAATTGAGGATAGCATAAGATAATTTTTAAATCTGAAGATATTTTTGAAAATGAAAACTCAGATACAATGATAGGCATACAAATACAATTGGAAGACAATTAGAAAAGGAGCTGGACAAATTTTGTGATAGAACTGAAGATTTTCATCTAACATATGAATAATAACATTGAGGATTACTTAGGATAACTAATAAAATTGAAGGTTTTCTTTGAAAAATCTCAGATAAAATGATATTCATACAAATATAATTATCACATAATTGGAAAAGGAAGTGGAGACATTTTCTGATAAAACAGAAGAATTCGTATAACATGTTTTGTATCAAATAAGGGAAATTAATAGGAAAAATTAAAAAATTGAAGATTTTTTTGGTAATTTTCACAGATACAATGGTGCGCATACAAATACAATTAGAATGTAATTGCAAAAAAGCAGTGGAGACATTTTCCTATAAAACTGAAGATGTACATATGTATGATAAAATTAAGGATAACTTAAGTTAATTCATGAAATTGAAGATTTTCTTGATAAAAAACTCAGATGCAATGATAATCATAAAAATACAATTAGAATACAATTGAAAAAGGAAGAGGAAACATTTTCTGACAAAACTGAAGTTTTTTGTTTAATATATGCATGATTAAATTGATAATTACTTAGGATAATTGATAAAATTGTAGATTTATTCAGAATAAACCTCGGATACAATGATAGGCAAACAAATACAATTAGAATACAATTGAAAAAGGACCCGGAGACATATTATGTTAATAATGAAGCTTTGCATCCAACTTATGGATGATAAAATGGATAACATAGGAAAATTGATAAAAATTAAGATTTTTGTAATAAAATCTCAGATACTATGAAAGGCATACAAATACAAGCATAAATAAGTGTAAAAAAATTGGAGACTTTTTCTGATAAAACAAGATTTTTGTATAACATTTCTGATTAATTTATGGAAATTCATGTGAAAATGTGAAAAATTGAAGAATTTTGTGGTAATTTTCACAGATACAATACTAAGTATACAAATACAATTAGAATGTAATTGGAAAATCAAGTGGAGCATTTTCCTATAAAACTAAAGATTTTCCTCTAACATAAGTGTGATAAAATTGAGGAAAACATAAGATAATATATAAAATTGATGATTTTTTTTGCAAAACATATTCAATACAATGATAAGCATACAAATACATTTAGAATACAATTGAAAAAGGAAGAAGAGACACTTTCTGATAAAACTGAAGATTTTTATCTAACATGTTTGATAAAATTGAGAATTATATAGGATAATTGATAAAATTGAAGATTCATTCAGAAAAAACTCAGATACAATGATAGGCATACACATACAATTAGAATATAATTGAAAAAGGAGGTGGAGACATTTTTGTATAAAACTGAAGATTTTCATTTAACATGTATGATAAAATTGAGGATAACAAGATAATTTTTAAATCTAAAGATTTTTGAAAATGAAAACTCAGATACAATGATAGGCATACAAATACAATTAGAATACAGTTGTAAAAGGAACGACATATTTTGTGACAGTACTGAAGATTTTCGTGTAACATATGTATGGTAAAATTGAGGATTACTTAGGATAACTAATAAAATTGAAGATATTCTTTGAAAAATCTCAGATGCAATGTTAGGGACACAAATACAATTATCACATAATTGAAAAAATGTAGAGACATTTTCTGATAAAACTGAAGATTTTGTATAACATTCAAAATTCATAGGAAAAATTTAAAAATTGAAGATTTTTGTGGTAATTTTCACGGATACAATGGTTCACATATAAATACAACTAGAATGCAATTGCAAAAAAAAGTGGAGACATTTTCTTATAAAACTGAGGATTTTCCTCTGACATATGTATGATAAAATTGAGGATAACCTAAGTTAATTTATGAAATTGAAGATTTTTTTGATAAAAAATCAGATGCAATGATAAGCATACAAATACAATTAGAATACAATTGAAAAAGGAAAAGGAAACATTTTCTGATAAAACTGAAGATTTTTATCTAATAAATGTATGATAAAATTGAGAATTACATAGGATAATTATTAAAATTGAAGATTTATTCAGAAAAATGGATACAATGATAGGCATACAAATACAGTTAGAATACAATTGAAAAAGGACGTGGAGGCATATTATGTTAATTCTGAAGCTTTACATCTAATGTATGGATGATAAAATGGATGAAAACAGAAAAATTGATAAAATTGAAGATTTTTGTGATAAAATCTCAAATAAAATGAAAGTCATACAAGTACAACCATAAATAAGTAAAAAAGACAGTGGAGACATTCTCAGGTAAAACCGAAGATTTTTGTATAACATTTCTGAATAAATTATGGAAATTCATGTGAAATTTGAAAATTTGAATATTTTTGTGGTAATTTTCACAGATACAATGGTCAGCATATAAATAATAATATAGTTCAAAAAGGAATGGGAGATATTTTCTGATAAATCTGAGGAATTTTGTATAATATACATCTGATAAAATTATGGAAATTCATATGAAATCTGTAAAATTTGAAGATTTTCATAGTAATTTTCACAGATACAATGGGAGGCATAGAAATGAGTAATAATATAGTTGAAAAAGTAAGTGGAGATATTTTCTGATAAATCTGATGAAATTTGTATAACATATCTGAAAAATATGTGGAAATTCATAAGAAAACTTTAAAATTTAATGATTTTTGTGGTAATTTTCAGAGATACAATGATGAGCTTAAAAACAGAAAAAGAATGTAATTGAAAAAAGGAATAGAGACATTTTCTTATAAGATTTTCATCTAGCAAATGTATGTTAAAATTGAGGATTACATAAGGTAGTTTATATAATTTAAGATATTTTAGAAAACAAAAACTTGGGTACAAGGATAGGCGAACAAATACAACTACAGTATTTTTGAAAAAGGAAGAGGACTTATTTTGTAATGAACTGAAGATTTTCATCTAAAATTTGTATGATAAAGTTGAGGATTGCATAAAATAATTGATAAAATTGAAGATTTATTTGTAAAAATACACAGATACAATGATCTGCAAACAAATACAATTAGAATTGAAAAGGGAAGTGGAAATATTTTCCCATAGAGTTGAACCTTTTCTTCTAAAATATGCATGATAAAATTGAAGATTACATAGGATAACTGATAAAATTTTATCTTTTTTGAAAGATGATAGGCATCCAAATAGAATTAATATGAAATTGAAAAGGGAATTGGAGATATTATCTGGTAGATCTGAAGATTTTAATCTAACATATGTATCATAAACTTGAGGATTACATATGATAACTGATAAAATTAAGGATTTTGTTGGAAAAACTCAGATACAAAGATACACATACAAATAGAATATCACATATTTGAAAATGAAGTAGAGACATTTTCTGACAAAACTGAAGATTTCATATACAATATATTATTACAAGATAAAGTAAGGAAAAGTCTTAGGAAAAATTTAAAAATTGAAAAAATTTCTGGTAATTTTCACAGATACACTGGTAGGCATGCAAGTACAATTAGAATGTAATCGAAAAATGAAGTGGAGACACTTTTATTCAAAATTGAAGATTTTCCTCTAAAATATATATGATAAAATTGAGGATAACTTAAGATTATGTGTAAAATGGAAGATTTTTTTTAAAAAAAGTACTCAGATACATGAAAGGAATACAAATACATAATTGAAGGAGAAAGTGGACACATTTTCATATACAACTGAAGATTGTCATATAACATGTATGATAGAATGAGGATATCATAAGGTAATTTATAAAATTAAAGACTTTTTAGAAAAACACACAGAAACAATGATAGACATAAAAATATAATCAGAATACACAAGAAAAAAGAAAGTGGAGACATTTTCTGATAAAACTGAACATTTTCTCCACATGTATGATAAATTAAATGATTAATAGGGTAATTGATAAAATTGAAGATTTATTTGGACAAAACTCAGATAAAATGATAGGCATAAAAATACAATTAGAATATAACTAAAAGAATTGTGGAGACATTTTCATATAAAACTGATGATTTTTATCTAATATATGTATGATAAAAATGAGGATAACATAACATAATTTATAAAATTGAATACTATTTTTAAAAAACTCAGAAACATTCATAGGCATATAAATACAATTAGAATATAATTGAAAAAGGAAATGAAGATATTTTCAAAAAGTAATAAAGATTTTCATCTATCATATATATGATAAAATTGAGGATAACATAAGATAATGTATAAAATTGAAGAATTTTTGAAGAAAACACAAATATAATGATAGCCATACAAATATAACTAGAATTCAATTGAAAAAGAGTGGAGACATTTTATGATAGAATTGAGGATTTTCATCTAAAATCTGCATGATGAAAAAGAGGATTACATTGGATATCTGATAAAATTGAAACTTTTTGAAAAATCTTACATAGAATTATAGGCATACAA
Organism: Apodemus agrarius; assembly: GCA_964023405.1. NCBI lineage: Eukaryota > Metazoa > Chordata > Mammalia > Rodentia > Muridae > Apodemus > Apodemus agrarius. The sequence continues at coordinate 34,531,833 of OZ030024.1, forward strand.
ATAGAATTATCAGATGATTGAAAAGGAAGTGGAGACATTTTCTGATAAAACTAAAGATTTTGTATATTTCTGATAAAGTAAGGGAAAATCATAGGAAAAATTTAAAAATTGAACTTTTTGTGGTAATTTTCACAAATACAATTGTAAGCATACAATTACAATTAGAACATTATTGAAAATGAAGTGGAGCCATTTTCCTATAAAACTGAAGATTTTCCTCTAACATATGTTTGATAAAATTGAGAAAAACTTAGGATAATTTATAAAATTGATGATTTTTTGCAAAAAACTCAGACACAATGATAAGTTTACAAATACTATTAGAATTCAATTGAAAATTGAAGATGAGACATTTTCTCATAAAACTGAAGATTTTCATTTAATATATGTATGATAAAACTGAGGATTACATAGGATAACTGATTAAATTGCAGATATTCTCTTGGAAAATGTCAGATACAATGATAGGCTTACAAATACAATTGGAATATAATTGAAAAGGGAAGTGGAGACATTTTTGTATAAAACTGAATATTTTCATTTAATATATTTATGATAAATTTGAGGATAACATAATTTTTAAATCTGAAGATATTTTTGAAAAAGAAAACTCAGATATAATGATAGGCATACAAATACCATTAATATACAATTGAAAAAATAGCTGGACACATTTTATGATAAAACTGAAGAGTTTCATCAAACATATGTATGATAAAATTGAGGATTACAAAGGATAACTGATAAAATTGATGTTTTTTTTGAAAAATCTCATATACAATAATAGGAATACAAATACAATTATCACATAATTGAGAAGGAATGTGGAGATATTTTCTGATAAATCTGAAGAATTTTGCATAACATATATTTGATAAAATTATGGAAATTCATAAGAAAACTAAAATTTGAAGATTGTTGTGGTAATTTTCACATATACAATGATAGGCTTACAAAGAATTAGAATGTAATTGAAAAGAGGAATAGAGATATTTTCTGATAAAACTGAAGATTTTCATCTAACATATATATGTTAAAATTGAGGATTACATAATATAATTTAAAACATTTAAGATCTTTTGGAAAACAAAAACTCAGATACAAGGATAGGCGTACAAATACAACTAGAGTATTATTGAAAAAGGAAAAGGACACAATTTTGTAAGGAACTGAAGATTTTCATCTAACATATGTATGATAAAATTGAGGATTACGTAAGATAATTGCTAAAGTGGAATATTTATTTGGAAAAATACTCAGATACAATAATCTGCATACAAATACAATTAGAATGTAATGGAAAGTGGAAGTGGAGACATTTCGGTTTTTGGTGGTTTTTTTTTGTTTGTTTTGGTTTGTTTTTTGGTTTTTTGGGTTTTTTTGTTTTTGTTTTATATTTTTTGATAATTTCGAGCCAGGGTTTCTCTGTGGAGCCTTGGCTGTTCTGGAACTTACTCTGTAGACCAGGTTGAACTCGAACTCAGAAATCTGCCTGTCTCTGCCTCCCAGAGTGCTGGCATTACAGGCATGCGCCACCACCGCCCGGCTAAAAAGGCTTCTTTTTTGTTTGTTTGTTTGCTTGCTTGCTTGTTTGCTTGCTTGTTTTTCAAGACAGGCTTTCTCTGTAGTCCTGGCTGTCCTAGAACTCACTCTGTAAACCAGGCTGGCGGCATATTCATAAAGAACTAAAGATTTTCATCTAACAAATGTATGATAAAATTTAGGATAACATAAGACAATGTATAAAATTGACGATTTTTTGAAGAAAACTCAAATACAATGATAGCCATACAATTCGATTGAAAAAGGAAGTGGAGACATTTTATGATAACTGAATATTTTTATCTAAAACATGCATGATATAATTGAAGATTACTTAGGATATATCATAAATTGAAGATTTGATTTGGAAAAATCTCAGATACAGTGATAGGCATACAAATACAATTAAAATATAATTTAAAAGGAGGTGGAAACTTTTTTGTATGAAACTGAAGATTTTCATCTAACAGGTGTATGATAAATTGGGTATAACATAATTTTTATACCTGAAGTTTTTTTGAAAAAGGAAACTCAGATACAATGAGGCATACAAATACAATTAGAATACAATTGAAAAATGACCTCAACACCTTTTCTGATAGATCTGAAGATTTTCATCTAAAATATGTATAATACAATTGAGGATTACGTAGGATAACTGATAAAATTGAAGATTTTCTTGGAAAAATCTCAGGTAAAATTATAGGCATACAAAGGCAATTATCACATAAATGGGAAAGGAAGTGGAGACATTTTCTTACAAAACTGAAGATTTCATGTAACATATTTCATATAAAATAAGGGAAATTCATAGGAAAAAATTAAAAATTGAACATTCTTGTGGTAAATTTCACAGATACAATTGTATGCATACAAATACAATTAGAATGTAATTGCAAAAAGAAGTGGAGAATTTTTTCTATAAACGTGAAGATATTCCTCTAACATATTTATGATAAAATTGAGGATAATTTAAGGTAATGTATAAAATTGAAGAAGGAAGAGGATACCTTTTCTGATAAAACTGAAGATTTTTATCTAACATATGTGTGATAAAATTGAGGATTACATATGTTAATTAATAAAATTGAAGACATATTCAGAAAAAAATCTCAGATACAATGATAGGCATAAAAATACAATTAGATTATAACTAATAGACACATAGAGAGATTTTCATATAAAATTGAATATTTTAATCAAATATATGTATGATAAAAATGAGGATAATATAATTTATAAAATTGAATATTATTTTTAAAAAATCCTCAGTTACATTGGTAGGCATATAAATACAATTGGAATGTAATTGAACAGGGAAATGGAGAAATTTTTGTAAAGTAATGAAGATTTTCATCTAACATATGTAAGACAAACATAAGATAATGTATAAAATTGAAGATTTTTTTTTGAAAAAAAACCTCAAATACAATGATAGCCATACAAATATAATTAGAATTCAATTGAAAAAGGAAGTGGAGACATTTTTTGTTAGAACTGAAGATTTTCATCAAAAATATGCATCATAAAATTGAGGGTTACATAGGATATCTGATAAAATTGAAGATATTTTTGGAAAAATCTCACATACAGTCATAGGCATATAAATAGAATTATCAGATAATTGAAACAGAAGTGGAGACATTTTCGTCTAACATATTTTTGATAAAGTAAGGGAAATTCATAGGAAAAATTTAAAAATTGAAGATTTTTGTGGTAATTTTCACAGATACAATGGTAAGCATACCAATACAATTAGAATATAATTGAAAAAGGAAGATTATCCAAATTCCAATAAAACTGAAGATTTCCCTCTAACGCACGTGTGATAAAATCAAGGAAAACAAGATAATTTATAAAATTGATGACTTTTTGCAATATACTCAGATACTATGATAAGATTACAAATAGTATTAGAATTCAGTTGAAAAAGAAGACTAGACATTTTCTCATAAAACTGAAGATTTTCATTTAACATAAGTATGATAAAATTGAGGATTACATAAGATAACTGATTAAATTGCAGATATTCTCTAGAAAAATCTCAGATACATTGATAGGCATACAAATACAATTAGAATATAATTGAAAAAGAAGGTAGAGACATTTTTGTATTAAAGTAAAGATTTTCATCTAACATATGTTTGATAAAATTGAGGATAACATAATTTTTAAATCTGAAGATATTTTTGAAAAAGAAAACTCAGATACAATGAGAGGCATACCAATACAATTAGAATACAATTGAAAAAGAACTAGATATATTTTGTGAAGTAACTGAAGATTTTCATGTAACATATATATGATAAAATTGAGGGTTACATAGTATAACTGATAAAATAGAAGATTTTCTTTGAAAAATCTCTGATACAATGATAGGCATACAAATAAAATTATCACATAATTGTAAAAGGAAGTGGAGACATTTTTTGATAAAACTGAAGATTTCTTATAACATATTTCATATAAAATAAGGGAAATTCATCGGTGAAAATTAAAAATTGCAGATTTTTGTGTTAATTTTCACAGATACAATGGTACACATACAAATACAATTAGAATGTAATTGAAAAAGGAAGTGGAGACATTTTCCTGTAAAACAAGATTTTCCTCTAACATATGTATGACAAAATTGAGGATAACTAAAGGTAATTTATGAAATTAAAGATTATTTGAAAAAACCTCATGCAATAATAAGCATACAAATACAATTAGAATACAATTGAAAAAGAAAGAGGAGATATTTTCTGATAAAACTGAAGATTTTTATCTAACATACTTATGATAGATTTGAGAATTACATAGGATAATTGATAAAATGAAGATATATTCAGAAAAAAACTTGGATACAATGATATACATACAAATACAATTAGAATACAATTGAAAAAGGACGTGGAGACTTATTCTGTTAATTCTGAAGCATTACATCTAACTTATGGATGATAAAATGGATGATAACATAGGATAATTGATGAAAATGAAGATTTTTGTGATAAAATCTCAGATAAAGCATACAAATATAACTATAAATAAGTGAAAAATAAGTGAAGACATTTTCTGATAAAACTGAAGATTTTCATCTAAGATATGTATGTTTAAATTGAGGATTACATAAGATAATTTAAAAAAATTGAAGATATTTTGGAAAACAAAATCTCAGATACATGGTTAGGCATACAAATACAACTAGAGTATTATTGGAAAAAGAAAAGGACACATTTTTGTAAAGAACTGAAGATTATTATCTAACATATGCATGATAAAATTGAGGATAGTATAAGATAATTGATAAAATTGAAGATTTATTTGGAAAAATACTCAGATAAAATATTCTGCTTACAAATACAATTAGAATACAATTGAAAAGGAAAGTGGAGATATTTTCTGATAAGAACTGAAGATTTTCATCTTAAATATGTGTGATAAATTTGAGGATTACATAAAATAAGTAATAAATTTTTAGATTTTTTGAAAAAAATCTGATACAACGATAGGCATACAAATAGAATTATCAGATAATTGAAAAGGAATGTGGAGATATTTTCTGGTAGAACTGAAGATTTTAACCTAACATATGTATCATAAAATTGAGGATTACATATGATAACTGATAAAATTGAAGATTTTTTGGAAAAATTCAGATACAATGATAGGCATAAAAATAGAATTATCTCATAATTGAAAATGAAGTGGAGACATTTTCTGACAAAACTTAAGATTTCTTATAACATATTACTGATAAAGGAAGGGAAATTCATAGGAAAAATTTAAAAATTGGAAACTTTTGGCGTAATGTTCACAGATAAAATGGTAGGCATACAAGTACACTTAGTATGTAATCTAAAAATGATGTGGAGACACTTTTATTAAAATTGAAGATTTTTCTCTAAAATATGTATGATAAAATTGAGAACAACATAAGCTAATTTATAAAATTTAAGATTCTTTGGAAAAAACTCAGATACAATGATAGGCATACAAATACATTTAGAATATAATTGGAGTGTGAAGTAGAGACATTTTCATATAAAACTGAAGATTTTCATACAACATATATATGATAAATGAGGATACCATAAGGTAATTTATAAAATTAAAGATTATTTTTTTTTGGAAAATCACTCAGATACAATGATAAGCATAGAAATACAATTAGAATACAACAGAAATACGAAGTGGAGACATTTTCTGATAATACTGAATGTTGTCATCTAATATATGTATAATAAAATAAAGGATAACTAGGGTAATTGATAAAATTGAAGATTTCTTTTGAAAAAGCTCAGTTACACTGATAGGCATACAAATAGAATTATGTCATAATTGAAAATGAAATGGAGACATTTTCTGACAGAACTGAAGATTTTTGTATAACATATTTCTAATAAAGTAAGAGAATGTCAGAAGAAAAATTTAAAAAATTGAAGATTTTGTGGTAATTTTCACAGATATTATCAGAATGCAATGATAAGATGACAAGTACTATTAGAATACAATTGAAAAAGGAAGACGAGACATTTTCTGATAAATCTGAAAAATTTCAATTAACATATGTCTGATAAAATTGAGGATTACAAGCCTGACGGTGATGGCACATGCCTGTAATCCCAGGACTCGGGAGGCAGAGGCAGGCAGATTTCTGAGTTCGAGGCCTGCCTGGTCTACAGAGTGAATTCCAGGACAGCCGGGATTACACAGAGAAACCCTGTCTCAAAAAACAAACAAACAAACAAACAACAATATCGAGGATTGCAAAGGATAACTGATTAAATTGAAGATTTTATTAGAAAATTCTCAGATACAAGGATAGGCATACAAACACAATTAGAATATAATTGAAAAAGTAGCTGGAGAATTTTTCCCAGTAAATCTTCAATTTTATCAGATTTCCTATGTAATCCTCAATTTTATTATATATATGTTAGATGAAAATCTGGTTCTTTAGAAAAAATGTGTCCTCTTCCTTTTTCAATAATACTTTAGTTGTACTTATATGCCTATCCTTGTATCTGAGTTTTGGTTTTCAAAAAATCTTCAATTTTTTAAATTATCTTATGTAATCCTCAATTTTAACATACATATGTTAGATGAAAATCTTCTGTTTTATCAGAAAATGTCTCAATTCCTTTTTTCAATTACATTCTAATTGTGTTTGAAAGTCTATCATTGTATCTGTGAAAATAACCACAAAAATCTTCAAATTTTACAGTTTTCTTACATATTTCCATGATTTTATCAGATATATTTTATGCAAAATTATTCAGATTTATCAGAAAATATCTCTACTTGCTTTTTCAACTATATTTTTATTTATTTGTATGCCTACCATTGTATCTGTGAAAATTGCCACAAAAATCTTCAAACTTTAACATTTTCTCATAAATTTCCATAATTTTATCAAAAATATAGAAATATCTTCAGTTTTATCAGATAATGTCTCCACTTTCTCTTTCACTTATAATCTTGTTGTTTTTGTATGCCTTTCATTGAATCTGAATTTTTTTCAAAAAAATTTTCAATTTTATCAATTTTCTTATGTTATTCATTTTATCGTACATAAGTTACATGTAAATCTTTGGAATTAACAGATATGTCTTCTCTTCCTTTTTCAATTGTATTCTAATTGTATTTGTATTTCTATCATTGTATTGAGGTTTTTTTGAATAAAACTTCAATTTTATTAATTATGCTATGTAATCCTCAATTTTATCATATATAAGTTAGATGAAAATCTTCAATTTTATCATAATATGTCTCCTCATCCTTTTTCTTTTTTTGATTTTTTTTATTGTATATATTCTATATTTATAATTCATTTCCCTTTTTCTGGTTCCCCACCCCCAAAGGTCCCACATGTCCTTTTCCATCCCCCTGCTCCCGCATCCACCCCCTCCCACTTTACTGTTCTTGTACTCTTCCACAATGATGTTTTGGTCCATTCTAGTACCAGTGTCCACTCCTTTCTTCTTGTGAGACATCACTTGATATGTGATTTGTGTCTTTGGTGTTCCAAGCTTCTAGGCTAATATCCACTTATCAGTGACTGTATACCATGGGTATTCTTTTGAGACTGGGTCACCTCACTTAGTATGACATTCTCCAGCTCCATCCATTTCTCTAAGAATTTCATGAATTCATTGTTTCTAATGGCTGAATAGTACTCCATTGTATATATATACCACATTTTTTGTATCCATTCCTCTGTTGAGGGACATCTGGGTTCTTTCCAGCTTCTGGCTATTATATATAAGGCTGCTATGAACATAGTGGAGCATGTATCCTTATTGCATGCTGGTGAATCTTCTGGGTATATTCCCAGGAGTGGTATAGCTGGGTCCTCCGGAAGTATCACGCCCAGTTTTCTGAGGAACCGCCATACTGATTTCCTGGGGAAGACCCTTGAAGACATCGGCTCAGGGAAAAATTCCTGAACAGAACACCAATTGCTTATACTCTAAGAACAAGAATAGACAAATGGGACCTCATAAAACTACAAAGTTTCTGTAAGGCAAAAGACACTGTCAAAAGGATAAATCGGCAACCAACAAATTGGGAAAAAATCTTCACCAACCCCACATCCGACAGAGGGCTAATCTCCAATGTATACAAAGAACTCAAGAGGTTAGACCCCAGAAAACCAAATAACCCTATCCAAAAATGGGGTACAGAGCTAAACAGAGACTTTTCACCTGAAGAAATTCGGATGGCTGAGAAACACCTTAAAAAATGTTCAACATCACTAGTCATTAGGGAAATGCAAATTAAAACAACCCTAAGATTTCACCTCACACCAGTCAGAATGGCTAAGATTAAAAACTCAGAAGACATCACGTGTTGGCGAGGATTTGGAGAAAGAGGAACACTCCTCATACTTTTTCAATTGTATCATAAGTGTATTTGTATGCTTATCATTGCAACTGAGTTTTTTTTTTCAAAAAATCTTCAATGGTATAAATTATGTTATCCTAAATTTTAACATACATATGTTAGAGGATTTTCCTCAGTTTTATAAGAAAATGACTCCATTTCCTTTTTCAATTATGTTCTAATTGTATTTGTATGCTTACCATTGTATCTGTGAAAATTACCTCAAAAATCTTCAATTTTTAAATTTTAACTATGAATGTCCCTTATTTTACATGAAATATATGAAATTTTCAGTTCTACAGAAAATTTCTCTATTCCTTTTTTCAATTACATTCTAATTGTGTTTGTAAGCCCATCATTGTATCTGCGAAAATTACCAAATAAACCTTTAAATTTTAGTTTTCCTATGAATTTCCATAATTTTATCAGATGGATGTTATGCAAAATTCTTCAGATTTATCAGACAATATCTCCAATTCCTTTTACAGCTTTATTATTATCCATTTGTATGCCTACCATTCTATCTGTAAAAATTACCACAAAAATCTTCAAGTTTTAACATTTTCACATGAATTTCCAAAATTTTATGAGAAATATTATACAAAAATCTTCAGTTTTATCAGAAAATATCTCCACTTTCTTTTTCACTTATATTCTAATTGTATTACTATGCCTTTAAGTATATCTGAGATTTTATCAAAAAAAACCTTCAATTTTATCAAGTTTCCTGTTATCCATTTTATCATACATATGTGAGATGAAATCTAAAGTTTTATACAAAAAAGCCTCAAGCTATATTTTCAGTTATATTTTAATTGTATTTGTATTCCTATCCTTGTATGTGAGAATTTTCTAAGAAAATCTTCAATTTTATCAGTAATCCTAAGTAACCATTTGTATCATACATGTTATATGAAAAGCTTAAGTTTTATCAGAAAATGTCTAGTCTTCCTTTTTCAACTGTATGCTAATAGTCCTTGTAAACTTATCAATGAATCTGACATTTTTACAAAAAATACTTCAATTTTATAAATTATCCTAAGTTTTCCTCAATTTCATCAAACATAAGTTAGAGGAAAATCTTCAGTTTTATTAGAAAATCTCTCCACATTCTTTTACAATTACATTCTAATTATATTTGTATGCCTACCATTGTATCTGTAAAAGTTACCACAAAAATATTCAAATTTTACAGTTTTCCTATGAATTCCCATAATTTTATCAGATATATGTTATGCAAAATTCCTCAGATTTATCAGAAAATTTATCCACTTGCTTTTTCAACTATATTTTTATTTATATGCTTATTTGTGAAAATTACAACAAAAATCTTCAAATTTTGCCATTTTGACACAAATTCCCATAATTTACTCAGAAATTATATACAAAAATCCTGTTTTATCAGAAAATTTCTCTATTTTCTTTTTCACTTATTTATAGCTGCATTTGTATGTCTTTCCTTGAATCTGAGATTTTATCAAAAAGTCTTCAATTTTAATCACTTTTCCTATGTTATCATCCATTTTATCATCCTTAAGTTAGATGTAAATCTTCAGAATTAACAGAATATGTCTCCACGTCATTTATCCAATTGTATTCTAATGTAATTTGGATGCCTAGTTTTTTTTATAAAAACTTGAATAAATCTTCAATTTTATCAATTATCCTTTGTAATTCTCAATTTTATCAGATATGTTAGATAAAAATTCTCAGTTTTATCACAAAATATCTCCTCTTCCTTTTTCAATTGTATTCTATTTGTATTTATATGCTCATCATTGCATCTGAGTTCTTTTTTCCAAAAAATCTTCAATTTCATAAATTACCTTAAGTTATCTTTAATTTTATCATACAAAGGTTAGAGGAAAATCATCAGTTTTATAGGAAAATATCTCCACTTCCTTTTTCAATTACATTCTATTGTATTTGTATGCTTACCATTGTATGTGTGAAAATTACCACAAAAATCTTCAATTTCTAATTTTTTTTTCCTATGAATTTCCCTACTCTATCAGAAATATGTTATACGAAATTGTTATTGAAATCAGAAAATGTCTCTACTTCATTTTAAATTATCTGATGATTCTATTTGTATACCTGTCATTGTATGTGAGATTTTTCCAAAAAATATTCAATTTTATCACATATCCTATATAATCCTCAATTTTATCAAGCATATTTTAGATGAAAATCTTCAGTTCTATCATAAAATGTCTCCACTTCTTTTTCAAATGAATTCTAATTATATTTGTATGGCTATCATTGTTTTTGAGTTTTTTTTAAATCTTCAATTTTATACATTATCTTAAGTTAACCTCAATTTTATCATACATATGTTACATGAAAATCTTCATTAATTTACAAAAATATCTCCATTTCCTATTTCAATTACATTCTAATTATATTTATATGCCTATCAACGTATCTATTTTTAAAAATCTACTCAGTTTTATAAATTATATTGTTATCCTCATTTTATCATTCATATATTATATGAAAACCTTCAGTTTTATTTGAAAATGTCTCCACGTCTCTTTTAGTTATATTCTAATTGTATTTTATACCTATCATTATGTCTGAGTTTTGTACAAATAAATCTTCAATTGTATCAATTACCCTATTAATCTTTATTTTATCATACATATGTTAGATGAAAATTTTCAGTTTTTCAGAAAATGTCTCCACTTGATTTTTCAGTTGTATTCTAATTGGATTTCTATGCCTATCATTGTAATTGAGTGTTTCTCCAAAAAATCTTTAATTTTATAAATCACCTTAAGATATCCTAATTTTATCATACATATGTTATACGAAAATCTTCACTTTCATATGAAAATCTCTCCACTTCCTCCTTCAATTTTATTCTGAATGTATTTGTATTCCTATCATTATATCTAAGTATTTTTCAAAAAAAATCTTCAATTTTATAAATTACCTTAAGTTATCCTCAATGTTATCATAGACGTTTTAGAGTCAAATCTTCAATTTTAAATAAAAATATCTCCACTTCATTTTTCGACTACATTCTTATTGTATTTGTATGCCTACCATTGTATCTGTGAATATTACCACAACATTTTCAATTTTTAAATTTTTCATATGAATTTCCCATACTTTATCAGTATAATTTATAAAATTAAAGAATTTTGGGGAAAAATTCAGATACAATGAGAGGCATACAAATACAATTAGAATACAATTGAAAAACAAAGTGTTGACATTTTCAGCTAAAACTGAAGATTTTCATCTAACATATGTTTGATAAAATACAGGATTACTAGGTTAATTGATAAAATTGAAGATTTATTTGGACAAAACACTGGTACAATGAAGGCATAAAAATATAAATAGAATATAACTAAACAGACATGAACACATTTTCAAAAAGAACTGAAGATTTTCATCTAATATATGTATGCTAAAAATTAGGATAACATAACATAATCTATAAAATTTTATATCTATTTAAAAAACTCACATATGATCATAGGCATATAGATACAATTAGAACGTAATGGAGTAAAAAAGAAGTGGAGATGTTTTTGCAAAGAACTGAGGATGTTCATTGCACATACGTATGATAAAATTGAGGATAGCAGGAAATAATGTATAAAATTGAAGATTTTTTTGAAAAAAAACTGAAATACAATAATAACCATAGAAATAAAATTAGAATTCAATTGTAAAGGAAAGTGGAGACATTTTATGTTAGAACTGAAGATTTTCATTTAAAATATGCATGATAAAAATTGAGGATTCCATAGGATATGTGATCAAATTGAAGATTTTTTTCGAAAAATCCCAGATACAATGATAGGTATACAAATAGAATTATCACATGATTGAAAATGAAGTGGACATATTTTCTGAAAATACTAAAGATTTCGTATAACATATTTCTGATAAAGTAAGGGAAATTCATAGGAAAAATTTAAAAAAATGAAGATTTTTATGGTAATTTTCACAGATACAATGGTATGCATGCAAATACCATTAGAAAGTAATTGTAAAAGGATGTGGAGAATTTTTCTTATAAAACTGAAAATTTTCCTCTAACATATGTTTGATAAAATTGAGGAAAACTAAGGATAATTTATAATATTTAAGATTTTTTTTGCAAAAAAACTGAAATGCAATGATAAGATTACAAAGACTGTTAGATTACAGTTGTAAAAGGAAGATGAGACATTTTCTGATAAATCTGAAAATTTTCTATTAACATGTACTATAAAATTGAGGATTACATAAGATAACTGATTACATTGAGGATTTTCTTAGAAAATTCTCAGATATAAGGATAGGCAAAGAAACACAAGTAGAATATAATTGATAAAGTAGCTGGAGACTTTTTCCCAGTAAAATTTCAATTTTATCCATTAGCCTATATAATCCTCAATTTTATCATACATATATTAGATGAATATCTTCAGATCTTTATGAAAATGTCTCCTCTTCCTGTTTCAATAATACTCTAGTTTTATTTGTATGCCTATCCTTTATCTTAGGTTTTCTTTTCTAAAATATCTTCAATTTTATAATTTATCTTCAGTTATCCTCAATTTTAACATATATTTGTTAGATAAAAATCTTCAGTTTTATCAGAAAATGTCTCTATTCCTTTTATCTATAACATTCTAATTGTGTTTGAAAGCCTATCATTGTATATGTGAAAATTTCAACAAAAATCTAAAAATTTTACAGTTTTACTATGAATTTCCATTATTTAATCAGATATGTTATACAAATTTTTTTGATTTATTAAAAAATATCTCCACTAGCTTTTTCAAATATATTATTATTTAAATTCATACCTAACATTGTATCTGTGAAAATTACCACAAAAATCTTCCATTTTAGCATTTTCTCATAAATTTCCATAATTTTATCAGAAATATTATAGAAAAATCATCAGTTTTATCAGATAATGTCTCCACTTTCTTTTTTGTTTATAATACTATTGTTTTTTATGCCTTTCAGTGAATCTGAGATTTTATTAAAAAACCTTCAATTTTATCAATTTTCTTATGGTATCATTCATTTTATCATATATATATTAGATGTAAATCTTTAGAATTAACAGAATATGTCTCCTCTTCCTTTTTCAATTATATTCTAATTGTATTTGTATGTCTATCATTGTATCTGAAGTTTTTTTCTGAATAGATGTTCAATTTTATCAATTATCCTATGCAATCCTCAATTTTATCATATAAATTTTAGATAAAAAGCAATTTTATCACAATATCTCTCCTCTTCTTTTTCTAATTGCATTCTAAGTGTATTTGTATGGATATCATTGAAACTGTGTTTTTGTTCAAAAAAATCTTCAATGCTATTCATTATCTTATGTTATCCTCAATTTTAACATACATATGTTAGAGGATTTTCTTCAGTTTTATAGGAAAATGGCTCCACTTCCTTTTTCAATTACATTCTAATTGTATTTGTATGCTTACCATTGTATCTGTGAAAATTACCTACAAAATATTCAATTTTTAAATTTTAACTATGAATTTCCCATAGTTTATCAGAAATATGTTAAACAAAATATTCAGTTTAATCAGAAAACATCTCTATTCCTTTTTTTCAATTACATTCTAATTGTGTTTGTCAGCCTATCATTGTATCTGTGAAAATTACCACAAAAAACTTCAAATTTTACAATTTTCCCATGAGTTTCCATAATTTTATGATATGCAAAATTCTTCAGAATTGTCTATCTGTAAAAATTATCAAAAAATCTTTGGTTTAAATTTTTCACATGGATTTCCAAAATTTTATCAGAAATTATTATACAAAAATCTTGTTATCAGAAAATATCTCCACTTTCTTTTTCATTTGTATTCTAATTGTATTTGTATGCCTTTAAGTATATATGAGATTTTATCAAACAAAAACCTTCAATTTTATCAAGTTTCTTATGTTATCATCCATTTTATCATGCATATGTTAGGTGAAAATCTTAAGTTTTATACAAAAAAAGTCTCCAGGTACTTTTTCAATTATATTCTAATTGTATTTGTATGCCTATCCTTGTATCTTCAATTTTATCAGTTATCATATATAATGATAATTTGTATACATATATGAAAATATTCAGTTTTATCAGAAAATTTCTAGTCTTCCTTTTTCAATTGTATACATAGTCTTGGTAATCTTATCATTGCTTCTGAGTTTTTTTTGCAAAAAATATTTAAATTTTATAAATTATCCTAAGTTTTCTTTAATTTTATCAAACATACGTTAGAGGAAAATCTTGTTTTATAGGAAAATGTCTCCACATCCTTTAACAATTACATTCTAATTATATTTGAATGCCTACCATTGTATCTGTGAAAATAACCACAAAAATCTTCTAATTTTATAGTTTTCTTATGAATTTCCATATTATCAGATATATGTTATGCAAAATTCCTCAGATTCATCAGAAAATATCACCAATTCCATTTTCAACTATATTATTATTTATATGCAAACCATTGTATCTGTGACAATTACAACAAAAATGTTCAAATTTTAACATTTTCACATGAATTTCCATAATTTACTCGGAAATGATATACAAAAATCTTTTTTTATCAGAAAATTTCTCCACTTTCTTTTTCACTTATTTATAGTTGTATTTGTATGCCTTTCATTGTATCTGAGATTTTATAAAAAATCTTCAATTTTATCAATTTTCCTATTTTATCATCCATTTTATCATACATAAGTAAGATGTATATCTTCAGAATTAACAGAATATATCTCCACGTCATTTTTTCAATTGTATTCTAATGGAATTTGCATGCCTATTATTGTATCTGAGTTTTTTCTGAATAAATATTCAATTTTTTCAATTATTCTTTGTAATTCTCAATTTTATCATACATATGTTAGAAAAAAATTTCAGTTTTATCACAACATATCTCCTCTTCCTTTTTCAATTGTATTCTAATTGTATTTATAGGCTCATCATTGCATCTGAGTTTTTTTTCAAAAAAATCTTCAATTTCATAAATTACCTTAAGTTATCCTCCATCTTATCATACAAAGGGTAAAGGAAAATCATCAGTTTTATAGGAAAATATCTTCACTTCTTTTTTCAATTACATTCTAATTGTATTTGTATGTGTACCATTGTATGTGTGAAAATTACCACAAAAATCTTCAATTTGTAAATTTTTTCTATGAATTTCCATTACTCTATCACAAATTTGTTATACGAAATTCTTGGTATAATCGGAAAATGTCTCCACTTCCTTTTCAATTATCTGATAATTCTATTTGTATGCCTATCATTGTATGTGAGATTTTTTCAAAAACATCTTCAATTTTATCAGATATCCTATGTAATCCTCAATTTTATCAAGCATATTTTAGATGAAAATATTTTTACATTATCCTATGTTATCTATGAAGATGAAAATCTTCATTACTTTTTGAAAATGCATTTCCTTTTTCAATTACATTCTAATTTTATTTATATACCTATCAATGTATCTGTGGTCTTTTTCAAAAATATTCAATTTTGTAATTATGTTATGTTATCCTCATTTTTATCATACATGTATTAGATGAAAATACTCAGGTTTACATGAAAATGTCTCCTCATCTCTTTTAGATATGTTCTAATTGTATTTTTATGCATTTATGCATTTTATGTATTTTATGCATTTATGTATTTTTATGTATTTTTATGGTATCTGAGTTTTGTCCAAATAATTCTTCAATTTTATCTATTAACCTAGTAATCCTTTATTTAATCATATATATGTTAGATGAAATACTTCAGTTTTATCAGATAATGTCTCCACTTCGTTTTTCAGTTTTATTCTAATTGTATTTCTAACAATTTTTAACATATGTATGATAAAATTGTGGATTATGTAGCATAATTGATAAAATTTAATATTTATTCAGAAAAAACTCAGATACTATGATAGGCATACAAATACAATTAGAATACATATGAAAAATGATTTGAAGACATATTCTGTTAATTCTAAAGATTTACATCTAACTTATATATGACAAAATGAATGAAAACATAAGAAAATTGATATAATTGAAGATTTTTGATAAAATCTCATTCAATGATCTGTGTACAAAGACATTATTATGATTCAATGAAATCACATAAGATAATTGATAAAATTGAAGATATATTTGGAAAAACCTCAGATACAAAAATCTGCATACAAAGACATTTAGAATATAACTGAAAATGGAAGTGGAGATATTTTCTGATAGAGGTGAAGATTTTCATCTAAAACATGAATGATAAAATTCAGGATTACATAAAATAACTGATAAAATTTTAGATTTAAAAAAACTCAGATACAATGATTGGCATCCAAATATAATTATAATATAATTTAAAAGCAAAGTGGAGATATTATCTGGTAGAACTGAAGATTTTAATCTAGCATAGGTATCATAAAATTGAGGTTTACATATGACAACTGATAAAATTGAAGATTTTTTTATGGAAAAAACTTACATACAATGATAGGCATAGAAATAGAATTATCACATAATTGAAAATGAAGTGGAGACATTTTCTGACAAATCTGAAGATTTCATTTAACATGTTTCTGATAAAATAAGGGAAATTCATAGGAAAAATTTAAATATTGAAATTTTTGTGGCAATTTTCACACATACAATGGTAGGCATACAAATAAAATTAGAATGTAATCGAAAAACAAAGTGGAGACACTTTTGTTTAAAATTGAAAATTTTCTTCTAACACACCTATGACTAAAATTCAGAATAACCTATGATAATTTATAAAATTGAAGATTTTTTAAAAAAAACTCAGACACAATGATAGGCATACAAATACATTTAGAATATAATTGAAGGAGGAAGTGGAGACATTTTCGTATACAACTGAGATTTTCATATAACATACGTATGATAAATTGAGGATATCATAAGGTAATTTATAAAATTAAAGATTTTTTGGAACAAATTCTCAGATAAAATGATAGGCATATAAATACAATTAGAATACAACTGAAATAAAGTGCAGACAATTTCTGATAAAACTGAAGATGGTCATCAAACATGTATGATAAAATAGTGGATTCATAGGGTAATTGATAATCTTGAAGAATAATTTAGACAAAATTCAGATACAATGATAGGCATAGAAAACAGAATATAACCTCAACAGACATGGAGACACTTTCATATAAAACTGAAGATCTTCACCTAATGTACATATAATGAAAATGAGGATGACATAAGATAATTTATAAAATTGAATATTTTTTAAAGAAACACAGATAAAATGATATGCATATAAATACAGAATGTGATAGAAAGAGGAAGCAGAGACATTTTCATAAAGAACTGAAGATACAATTTGAAGATTTTTGTGGTAATTTTCACAGATACAATTATAGGCTTACAAACACAATCAGAATGTAATTGAAAAAAGGAATTGAGACATTTTCTGATAAAACTGAAGATTTTCATCTAACATATGTATCTTAAAATTGATGATAACAAAAGATCATTTATAAACTTGAAGATATTTGGAAAACAAAAACTCAGATACAAGGATAGGCATACAAATCCAACTAGAGTATTATTGAAAAAGAAAGAGGACACATTTTTGTAAAGAACTGAAGATTTTCATCTAACATATGTGTGATAAAAGTGAGGATTACATAAACTAATTGAACAAATTGATGATTTATCTGAACAAATACTCAGATACAATGATCTGCATATAAATACAATTAGAATATAATTGAAAAGGGAATTGGAGATATTTTCTGATAGAGCTGAATCTTTTCATCTAATATATGCATGATAAAATTGAGGATTACATAGGATAACTGATAAAATTTTATAGATTTTTTTGAGAAAAAACTCAGATACAATGCTAGGCATCCAAATATAATTAGAATGTAATTGATAGGGGAAGTAGAGATACTTTCTGGTAGAACTGAAGATTTAAATCTAACATGTATCAGAAAATTGAGAATTACATCTGATAACTGAAAAAAATTGAAGATATTTTTTGAAAAAAAAAAACCTCAGATACCATGATAGGCATACAAATACTTTTAAAATATAATTGAAGGATGTAGTGGAGACATTTTTATATATAACTGAAATTTTCATGTAACACATATGATAAAATGAAGATATGAGGTAATTTATAGAATTAATTATTTGTTGGGGAAAACACTCAGATAGAATGACAGAGATATGGAAACATTTTCATACAAAACTGAAGATTTTCATATAATATATGTGGATAACATAATTTTTAAAATTGAATATTATTAAAAAAAACATAGATACACTGTTAGGCATATAAATACAATTAGAGTGTAATTGTAAAGGGAAATGGAGACATTTTTGTAAAGTAAGGAAGATTTTCATCTAACATATGTATGATAAAATTGAGGATATATAATATATAAAATTGAAGATTTTTTGAAAAAAACCTCAAATACAATGATAGCCATAAAAATATAATTAGAGTACAATTGATAACAGAATTAGAGACATTTTATGATAGAACTGAAGATTTTTTTATCTAAAATATGGATGATAACATTGAGGATTACATAGGATATCTGTTCAAATTGAAGATTTTTTTGGAAATATCTCACATACAATGATAGGCATACAAATAGAATGATCACATAATTCGAAAGGATGTGGAGACATTTTCTGATAAAACTAAAGATTTTGTATAACTTATTTCTGATAAAGTAAGGGAAATTCATAGTAAAAAGTTAAAAGTTGAAGACTTTTGTAGTAATTTTCCCATATACTATGTTAGGTATATGAATAAATAATAATATAGCTAAAAAGGAAGTGGAGATATTTACTAATAAATCTGAAGAATTTTGCATAATATATATCTGATAAAATTATAGAAATTTATAAGAAAACTAAAATTTGAAGATTTTTGTGGTAATTTTCACAAATACAATGATAGGCTTACAAACACAATTAGAATGTAATTGAGAAAAGGAATAGAGACAATTTCTGATAAAACTGAAGATTTTTATCTATCAAATGTATGTTAAAATTGAGGATAATATTTATAAAATTGAAGATATTTTGGAAACTAAAAACTCAGATACAAAGATAGGCATACAAATACAACTAGAGTATTATTGGAAAAGAAAGAGCATACATTTTCGTAATAAACTAAAGATTTTCATCTAATATATATGATAAAATTGAGAATTACATAGGATAACTGATAATTGAAGATTTTCTTAGAAAAATCTCACATAGAATAATAGGCATACAAATACAATTAGAATAGATATAAAAAAGTATGTGGAGACATTTTTGTATAAAACTGATGATTTTCATCTAACATATGTATGATAAAATTGAGGATAACATAAGATAATTTTTGAAACTGAAGATTTATTTGAAAAACAAACCTTAGATACAATGATAGGCAAAAATATACAATTAGAATACATTTGAAAAAATAACTGTACATATTTTCTGATAAAACTGAAGATTTTCATCAAACATATATATGATAAAACTGAGGATTACTTAGGATAACTGATAAAATTGACGATTTCTTGTTAAAAGCTCAGATACAATGATAGGCATACAAATACAATAATCACATGATTGAAAAAGGAAGTTGAGACGTTTTCTGATAAAACTAAAGATTTCGTATACCATATTTCACATAAAATAAGGGAAATTCATCTGAAAAATTTCAAAATTGAAGATTTTTGTGTTAATTTTCACAGATAAAATGTTTTCCATTAAAAAAAAGAATGTAATTGATAAAAGAAGTGGAGACATTTTCCTATAAAACTGAAGATTTTAATCTAACATATATATGATAAAATTGAGGATAGCTCAAGACAATCTATAAAATTGAAGATATTTTGTCAAAAAATTCAGATACATAAGCATACAAATACAATTATAATACAAATGAAAACAAAGTAGAGACATTTTCTGAGAAAACTGAAGACTTTCATCTAAAATATGCATGATAAAATTGAGGATTAAATAGGATTAATGATAAAATTTAAATTTATTCACAAAAACTCAGATACTATGATAGGTTTAACAATAAAATTAGAATCAAATTAAAAAAGAAAGTGGAGACATATATCGTTAATTCTGAAGATTTACATTTAACTCATGTATTACAAAATAGATGACAACAGAGGAAAATTGATAAAATTAAAGATATTTTTTATAAAATCTCAGGTACAATGAAAGGCAAACAAAGTTAAAATATGTGAAAAAGGAATAGGAGGCATTTTCTGATAAAACTGAAGTTTTTGTGTCATATTTCTGATAAAATTATGGAAATTCATGTGAAAATATTAACTTTGAATTATTTTGTGGTAATTTTCACAGATATTTGAGTAAGGACTTGAAGATTTTCATCTAAACTATGTATGAAAAAATTGAGGATTAGAAATGATAATTGATAAAATTGAAGATTTATTTGGAAAAAACTCAGATAACATTGTCGGCATACAAAAACAATTAGAATATAAATGAAAAGGGAGGTGGAAATATTTTCTGATAGAACTGAAGATTTTCATCTAAAATATACATGATAAAATTGAGGATTACATAGGGTATATGCTAAAATTGAAGGTTGTTTTTTTGAAAAAAAACTCAGAAACAATGATAGGCATTCAAATATAATTTGAATATAATTAGAAAAGGAATTGGAGATATTTTATGGTGAACTGAAGATTTTAATCTAACATATGTATGGTAAAATTGAAGATTACATATGATAACTGATAAAATTAAAGATTTTTTAGCAAAGTGCTCAGGTACACTGATAGGTATACAGATAGAATCATCTCATAATTGAAAATGAAGTAGGGGCATTTTCTGACAATATTGAAGATTTCCTATAACATATTTCTGATAAAGTATGGGAAATTCATAGGAAAATCAAAGAATTGAAGATTTTTGTGGTAATTTTCACACATACAATAGTATGCAGGCAAATAAAATTAGAATTTAATTGTAAAAGGATGTGGAGACATTTTCCTATAAAACTGAAGATTTATCTCTAGCAGTATTTGATAAAATTGAGAAAACTTTAGGATAAGTTATAAAATTGAAGAATTTTTTTGCAAAAAAACTCAGATGCAATGATAAGATTACAAAGACTATTAGAATATAATGGCAAAAGGAAGATGAGGCATTTTCTGATAAAACTGAAGATTTTCATTTAACATATGTATGATACTATTGAGGATTACATAGGATAATTTATTAAATTGAAGATTTTCATAGTAAATTCTCAGATACACGGATAGGCATGCAAATTTAGTAAGAATATAATTGAAATAGTAGCTGGAGACTTTTAGTATAAAACAAGATTTTCACCTAACATATGTATGATAAAAAGGATGATAACATAGGAAAATTGATAAAATGAAGGTTTTGGGGTAAAATCTCAGATATACTTAAAGGAATACTAATAAAATTAGAATATAAGTAAAAAGGAAAGTGGAGATATTTTCTGATAAAAAAGATTTTTGTATAACACTTCTAATAAAATTATGGAAATTCATGTGAAAAGGTTAAAATTTGAAGTTTTTTGTGGTAATTTTCACAGATAGAATGGTAAGCATACAAATAAATAATAATATAGTTGTAAAAGAAAGTGGAGATATTTTCTGATAAATATGAGGAATTTTGCCTAACATATATCTGATAAAATTATGGAAATTCATAGGAAAACAGTAAAATTTGTGCTTTTTGTGGTAATTTTCACAGATAATATGATAGCCTTACAAACACAATTAGAATGTAATTGAAGAAAGGAATAGAGACACTTTCTGATAAAACTGAAGATTTTGTATAAGATATTTCTGATAAAGTAAGGGAAATTCATAAGGAAAATTTAAAAATTGAAGATTTTTGAGGTAATTTTCACAGATACAATGGTAAGCATACAAATACAATTAGAATGCAATTGAAAAAGAAAGTGTAGCCATTTTCCAATAAAACTGAACAAAGTCCTCTAACATATGTATCTTAAAATTGAGGATAGCATAAGATAATTTATAAAATTGAAGGTTGTTTTTGAAAAAAATCTCAGATGCAATGATAAGCATACAAATACAATTGCAAAACAATTGAAAAAGGAAGAGGAGACATTTCCTAATAAAATTGAAATTTTCATCAAACACATGTATGAAACAATTGAGGATTGCATAGGATAATTGATAAAATTGAAGACTTATTCAGAAAAAAACTCAGAGGCAATAATAGGCATACAAATACAATGAGAATATTATTGAAAAAGGAAGAGGAGACATATTCTGTTAATTCGAAAGATTTACATCTAATTTATGAATGAAAAATGGATGATAACATAGGAAAATTGATAAAATTGAAGATTTTTTTTCATAAAATCTCAGATTCAATGAAAGGCATACAATAGTGTTGTGGACCACACTCTCTCATGGTCGGGGCCAGGATTCTTTTTTCTTAAGCAGGAGGGTACGGGTTCCAGGCGGCGTGGCAAACAGAACACCAGGACACAGAAGAAGGTGTAGAATCTCCGTGTATTTGGTGTCTGAGTGCGACCTGTTGCACTCAGCTAGAGCATTATAAACATGAGAACTTTACATATCAAAGGATGTATCCAATACAGCGGGCACAAAAGACAATTAGCAATAACCATTTACCAAGAGGAAATGTAAAATCAGCCAGGTAGGAAACATTTCTGGGACATCCGTAAACGGACTGCAAACTATAAACGGACTGCAAACCTGACTCTTTAGGTCTTAATGAGATTCAGTGAGTAACATAATTATCACCTGGCTCTCTCTGAGGGAACCTGAGATCTTTGTGTTAAATCAGAGTCTCCCAATGTCAGTGCCACTCTCATTAGCATAGCCACAAAAGATCCATAGAAGTATGTAGACTACTAAGCAAAGCGATGGCGCCTAGAACCGAGGTGTTTTGGCCAGTACTGTAGTCTAAGGAATGAATCTTTAGTAAACATTCTTGCCTGGTTGCATATAGCTCCGGATCTCAGAAATACCTGAGAAATAGATCAAAAGAAGAAGCAAAGATAGAGCTGCCCTGAGATTAGCATCCTTTCCGGCCAGGGAAATTCACAGCTTTGTTCCCTCAGGGACTGCGATTACTCATAAAGGTATACACTGAACCTTGCACTTTTAGACAGTGCTTATTCAGTATCTCCTTGAGACTTTCGCTTTACCTGTGGAAACGAAAGTGGAGACATTTTCAGAAAACACTGAAGATGTTTGTATAATATTTCAGATAAAACTATGAAAATTTATGAGAAATATTTTAAAATTTGAAGTTTTGTGGTAATTTTCACAGATAAAATGATAGGCTTACAAATATAATTAGAATGTTATTGAAAAATCAAATAGAGACATTTTCTAATTAAACTTAAGATTTTCATCTAACATATGTATGTTAAAATTGAGGATAACATGAGATAATTTATAAAATTTAAGATGTTTTGAAAAACAAAAAATCAGATACAAACATAGGCATACAAATAAAACTAGAGTATTATTGAAAAGGGAAAAGGACACATTTTTGTAAAGAATGGAAGATTTTCAGATAACAAATGTATGATAAAATTGAGGATTACATAAGATAATTGATAAAATTGAAGATATATATGGAAAATATTCAGATACAATGATCTGCATACAAATAAAATTAGAATGTAATTGAAAGAGGAAGTGCAGACATTTTCGTTCTTTGGTTTCTGTTTTGTTTTGTTTTTTGGCAATTTTGAGACAGGGTTTTACTGTGTAGCCATAGCTGTCCTAGAACTCACTCCTTAGACCAGGCTGGCCTAGAACTCAGAAATCTGCCTCTCTGCCTCCCAGAGTACTGGGATTACAGGCGTGAGCCACCACCACCCAGCTAAACAGACTTTTGTTTGTTTGTTTGTTTGGTTGGTTGGTTGGTTTTCAAGACAGGCTTTCTCTGTAGTCCTGGCTGTCCTAGAATTCACTCTGTAGACCAGGATGGCGACATTTTCGTAAAAAACTGAAGACTTTCATCTAACAATTGTATGATAAAATTTAGGATAACATAAGATAATGTCTAAAATTGACGATTTTTTGAAGAAAACTCAAATACAATGATAGGCATAAAATTATAATTAGAATTCAATTGAAAAAGGAAGTGGAGACATTTTATGATAGAACTGAATAATTTTATGTAAAATATACATGATATAATTGAAGATGACATAGCATATCTGATAAAATTGAAGTTTTTTTTGAAAAATCTAAGATATAGTCATAGACATACAAATAGGATTTGAATATAATTGAAAAGGAGGTGGAGAGGTTTTGTATAAAACTGAAGATTTTTATCTAACATATGTATGAGAAAATTGAGTATTACATAAGAAAATTGATAAAGTTGAAGATTTATTTGTAAAAATAGATACAATGATCTGCATACAAACACATTTAGTATATAATTGGAGGATGAAGTAGAGACATTTTCATATATAACTGAATATTTTCATATAACATGTATGATAAAATGAGGATATCATAAGGTAAATGATAAAATTAAAGATTTTTTGGAAAAACACTCAGATACAATGATAGGCATAGAAATACAATTAGAATACAGCTGAAATAAGTGGAGACATTTTCAGATAAAACTGAATCTAACATATGTTTGATAAAATAGAGGATTACTAGGGTAATTGATAAAATTGAAGATTTATTTGGATGAAACTCTGATACAATGATAGGCATAAAAATAGAAATAGAATATAACTAAAACAAACGTGAAGACATTTTCATATAAAACTGAAGATTTTCATCTAATATATGTATGCTAAATTTAGGATAACATAACATAATTTATAAAATTTGATATCTATTTTAAAAAACTCACAAATGATCATAGGCATATAGATACAAATAGAACTAATGGAAAAAAGGAAGTGGAGACGTTTTTGCAGAGAACTGAAGATTTTCATCATACATATGTATGATAAATTTTAGGATAACAGGAGATAATGTATAAAAATTGAGGATTTTTTTGAAAAAAACTGAAATACAATGATAACCATAGACATGAAATTAGAATTCAATTGAAAAGGAAAGTAGAGATATGATAGAACTGAAGGTTTTCATAGGATATCTCATCAAATTGATTTTTTTTGAAAAATCTGATACAATGATAGGCATACAAATAGAATTATCACATGATTGAAGAGGAAGTGGACATATTTTCTAAAAATACTAAAGATTTCGTATAACATATTTCTGATAAAGTAAGGGAAATTCATAGGAAAAATTAAAAAATTGAAGATTTTTGTGGTAATTTTTCACAGATACAATGGTATGCATACAAATACAATGAGAATGTAATTGTAAAAGTATGTGGAGTCTTTTTCTTATAAAACTTAAGATTTTCCTCTAACATATGATTGATAAAATTGAGTAAAACTAAAAATAATTTATATAATTGAAGAATCTTTTGCAAAAAAGCTCACATGTAATGATAAGATTACAAAGACTATTAGAACACAATTGAAAGATTAAGACGATACATTTTCTGATAAATCTGAATATTTTCAATTAACATATGTATGATAAAATTGAGGGATACACAGGTTAACTGATTAAATTGAAGATTTTTTTAAAGAAAATTTTGAGATACAGGGATAGGCATACAAGTCAATTAGAATATTATTGAAAAGTAGCTGGATTCTTTTTTCCCAGTAAATCTTCAATTTTTTCATTTATCCAAAGTAATCCTCAATTTTATCATACATATATTAGATGAAAATTTTCAGTTCTTTATGAAAATGTCTCCTCTTCCTTTTGCAATAGTACTCTAGTTGTATTTGTATGCCTATCCTTGTATCTTAGATTTTGTTATCCAAATATCTTCAATTTTATAAATTATGTAAAGGTATCCTCAATTTTAACATACATTTGTTAGATGAAAATGTTCAGTTTTATCAGAAAATGTCTCTATTCCTTTTATCAATTACATTCTAATTGTGTTTGTAAGCCTATCATTGTATCTGTGAAAATTGCAACAAAAATCTACTAATTTTACAATTTTCCTATGAATTTCTGTAATTTTGTCAGATATATGTCATGCAAAATTCTTTTGATTTATTAGAAAATATCTCCACTTCCTTTTTCAACTATATTTTTTTGAAGTTTTGGTGTCATTGAATATTTTTTTAATTTATTTTCTATATTCTATGTTTACATTCCAAATGCTTTCCCCTTTCCCAGTTCCCCTCCCCCACCATACGTCCCATAAGTCCTCTCCCCCCCCCAACTATTCCCCAATCATTCCCCCTCCCCCACGGTTTCTCTACAAAACTGGATCCAGTC
This sequence comes from Apodemus agrarius, assembly GCA_964023405.1. Taxonomy (NCBI): domain Eukaryota; kingdom Metazoa; phylum Chordata; class Mammalia; order Rodentia; family Muridae; genus Apodemus; species Apodemus agrarius. The sequence continues at coordinate 34,558,595 of OZ030024.1, forward strand.
TTTACAGGCCCAGGGTCCTCTCCTTTCTTCTTCTTGGGAATAATTTGACTTGCTAATTGTCCCTTGAGTGTTTAGGGCTTCTTGGCTCATTAATATCCACTTATCAGTGATTGCATTTCATGTGCATTCTTTTGTGATTGGGTTAACTCACTCCTGATGATATTTTCCAGGTCTAACCATTTACCTACAAATTACATGAATTCATTATTTTTAATTGCTGAGTAGTATTCCATTGTATAAATATACCACATTTTCTGTATATTCCTCCTTTGAGGGATACTTGGGCTCCTTCTAATTTCTGGCTATTATAAATAAGGCTGCTATAAACATAGTGGAGCATGTGTCTTTATTGTATGCAGGGGAATCCTCTGGGTATATGCCTGGGAGTGGTATGCCAGGGTCCTCTGGAAGTGTCATGCCCAATTTTCTGAGGAACCGCCAAACAGATTTCCAGAGCGGTTTTACCATTTTGCAATCCCACCAACAGTAGAGGAGTGTTCTTCTTTCTCCACATCCTTGCCAGTACTTGTTGTCTCTTGAGTTTTTAATCTTAGCCATTCGGACTGGTGTGAGGTGGAATCTCAGGGTTGTTTTGATTTGCATTTCCCTGATGACTAATGATATTGAACATCTCTTAAGGTGTTTCTCGGCCATCTGAATTTCTTCTGGTGAAAATTCTTTGTTTAGCTCTGTACCCTATTTTTTGATAGGGTTATTTGGTTCCTTGGGGTCTAACTTCTTGAGTTCTTTGTATATATTGGATATTAGCCCTCTGTCGGATGTGGGGTTGGTGAAGATCTTTTCCCACTTTGTTGGTTGCCATTTTGTCCTTCTGACAGTGTCCTTTGCCTTACAGAAACTTTGTAATTTTATGAGGTCCCATTTGTCGATTCTTGATCTTAGTGCATGAGCTATTGGTGTTCTGTTCAGGAACTTTCCCCCTGTGCCCATGTCATCCAGGGTCTTCCCAAGTTTCTTTTCTAATAGTTTCAGTGTGTCTGGTTTTATGTGGAGGTCCTTAATCCACTTGGAGTTGATCTGAGTGCAAAGAGATAAGTGTGGGTCAATTTGCATTCTTCTGCATGTTGACCTCTAGTTGAACCAGCACCATTTGTTGAAAAGGCTATCTTTATTCCACTCGATGGTTGTGGCTCCTTTATCAAAGATCAAGTGACCATAAGTCTGTGGGTTCATTTCTGTGTCTTCAATCCTATTCCATTGATCTACTTGCCTGTTGCTGTACCAATACCATGCAGTTTTTAACATAATTGCTCTGTAGTACTGCTTAAGGTCAGGGATATTGATTCTCCCCGAAGTCCTTTTATTGTTGAGAATAGTTTTACCTATCCTGGGTTTTTTGTTGCTCCAGATGAATTTGAGAATTGCTCTTTCTAGATCTATGAAGAATTGAGTTGGGATTTTGATGGGGATCGCATTCAATCTGCATATTGCTTTTGGCAAGATGGCCATTTTTAATATATAGATCTTGCCAATCCAGAAGCAAGAATATTTTTCCATCTTCTGGGGTCTTCTTCGATTTCTTTCTTCAAGGACTTGAAGTTCCTGTCGTACAGATCTTTCGCTTGTTTGGTTAGAGTTACGCCAAGGTACTTTATTCTTATTTAAGTGTATACCTCACATTGTATCTGTGAAAATTACAATAAAAATCTTCAAATTTTAACATTTTTTTCATAAATTTTCATAATTTTATCAGAAATATTATAGAAAAGTCATCAGTTTTATCAGATAATATCTCAACTTTCTTTTTTGCTTTTAATCATATTGTTTTTGTATGCCTTTCATTGAATCTGAGATTTTATCAAAAAAATCTTCAATTTTTATCAATTTTCTTATGTTATTCATTTTATCATACATAAGTTAGAACTAACAGAATATGTCTCCTCTTCCTTTTTCAATTGTATTCTAGTTGTATTTGTATGCTTATCATTGTATCTGAGTTTTTTTTCTGAATAAACCTTCAATTTTAACAATTATGCTATGTAGTCCTCAATTTTATACATTTCTTAGATGAAAATCTTCAATTTTATCAGCATATGTCTCCTCGTTTTTTCAATTGTATTCTAAGTGTATTTGTATGCTTATCATTGCAATTGAGTTTTTTCAAATATCTTCAATGCTATAAATTATCTCATGTTATACTCAATTTTAACATACATATGTTAGAGTATTTTCTTCTGTTTTATAGGAAAGTGTCTCCAATTCCTTTTTCAATTACATTCTAATTGAATTTGTATGCTTGCCATTGTTTCTGTGAAAATTACCTCAAAAATCTTCAATTTTTAAATTTTAACTATGATTTTCCCTTACTTTATCAGAAATATGTTATACAAAATCTTCTGTTTCAATAGAAAATGTCTCTATTCCTTTTTTCAATTACATTCTAATTGTGTCTTAAGCCTACCAATGTATTTGTGAAAATTACCACAAAAATCTTCAAATTTTAACATTTTCACATGAATTTCCAAAATTTTATTAGAAATATTATACAAATATCTTCACTTTTATCAGAAAATATCTCCACTTTCTTTTTCACTTATTTTCTAATTGTATTAGTATGCCTTTAACTATATCTGAGATTTTATCACAAAAACCTTCAATTTTATCAAGTTTCCAATGTTATCATCCATTTTATCATACATATGTGAGGTGAAAATCTTAAGTTTTATACAAAAAAGTCTCCAGCTACTGTTTCAATTATATTCTTATTATATTTGTATGCCTATCCTTGTATCTCAGAATTATCTAAGAAAATCTTCAATTTTATCAGCTATCCCATGTAATCATTTGTATCATACATAAATTATATTGAAATCTTCAGTTTTATCAGAAAATGTCTTGTCTTCTTTTTAAATTGTACTCTAATTGTCTTTGTAATCTTATCATTGGATCTGAGTTTTTTTGCAAAAATACTTCAATTTTATAAATTATCCTAAGATTTCCTCAATTTTATCAAACATATCTTAGAGGAAAATCTTCAGTTTTATAGAAAAAATGTCTCCACATCATTTTACAATTGCATTCTAATTATATTTGTATGCCTACCATTGTATCTGTGAAAATTACCACAAAAATCTTCTAAATTTACAGTTTTCTTATGAATTTCCATAATTCTATCAGATATACATTATTCAAAATATCACCGCTTCCTTTTTCAACTATATTATTATTTATATTCCTACCATTGTATCTGTGAAATTTAAGACAATAATCTTCAAATTTTAACATTTTGAAAAGAATTTCCATCATTTACTCAGAAATGATATAGAAAAATCTTCATTTTTATCAGAAAATATCTCCACTTTCTTTTTCACTTATTTGTAGTTGTATTTATATGCCTTTCTGAGATTATATATATATATCTTATATAATATATATATTATAAATATATATATTTATATTTATCTGAGATTTTATAACAAAATCTTCAATTTTCTCAATTTTCCTATGTTATCATCCATTTTATCATATATTAGTTAGATGTAAATCTTCAGAATTATCAAAATATATCTCCACATCATTTTTTCAATTGTATTCTAACAGTATTTACATGCCTATTATGGTACCCGAGTTTTTTTCTGTATAAATCTTCAATTTTATCAATTATCATTTGTAATTCTCAATTTCATCATAAATATGTTAGATAAAAATCTTTAGTTATATTACAAAATATCTCCTCTTCCTTTTTCAATTGTATTCTAATTGTATTTGTATGCTTATCTTTGCATCTGAGTTTCTTTTCCAAAAAATCTTCAACTTTATAAATATAATTTATCCTCAATTTTATCATACAAAGTTTAGAGGAAAATTCTAAGTTTTATAGGAAAATGTCTCCACATTTTTTTAGAATTACATTCTAATTGTATTTGTATGCATTCCATTTTATGTATGATAATTACCACAAAAGTCTTCAATTTCTTAATTTTTCCTATGAATTTCTCTTACTCTATCAGAAATAAGTTATACGAAATCATTCGTGCAATCAGAAAATTTCTCCACTACCTTTTAAATTATCTGACAATTCTATTTCTATGTCTAACATTGTATGTGAGATTTTTTTCCAAAAATAATCTTCAATTTTATCAAATATCCTATATAATCCTCAAGTTTTTCAAGCATTTTTTAGATAAAAACCTTCAGTTGTATCATAAAATATTTCCACTTCCTTTTTAAAATGAATTTAAATTATATTTGTATGGCTATCATTGTATTTGAGTTTTTTCCAAAATAATCTTCAATTTTATATATTATCTTATGTTATCCCCAATTTTATCATACATATGTTACATGAAAATCTTAAGTACTTTATGAAAATGTCTCCATTATATGCCTATCAATGTATCTGGTTTTTAAAAAATATTCAGTTTTGTAAATTATGTTATGTTATGCTCATTTTATCATACATATATTATATGAAAATCTTCAGTTCTATATGAAAATGTCTCCATGTCTCTTTTAGTTATATTCTAATTGTATTTTTATGACTATCATTATATCTGAGTTTTGACCCAGTAAATCTTCAATTTTATCAATTACCCTAGTTATCCTTTAATTTATCCTACATATGTTAGATGAAAATCTTCAGTTTTATCAGAAAATGTATCCACATCATTTTTCAGTTGTACTCTAATTGTATTTCTATCCCTATCATTGTATCTGAGTGTTTTTCCAAAAAATCTTTAATTTTATAAATTACCTTATGATACCCTTTTATCATATGTATGTTATATGAAAGTCTTCAGTTTTTTTAATGAAAATCTCTCCACTTCCCCCTTCAATTTTATTCTAAATGCATTTGTATGCCTATCATTGTATCTGAGTATTTTTCCAAAAATTCTTCAATTTTATAAATTATCTTAAGGTATCCTCAATTTTATCATAGATGTTTTAGAGGCAAATCTTCGATTTTCAATAAAAAGTCTCCATTTCATTTTTTATTACATTCTAATTGTATTTTTATTGCTACCTTTGTATCTGTGAAAATTACAACAAAAATTTTTAATTTTTCAAATTTTCCTATGAATTTCTCTTCCTTTATCAGTAATATGTTATATGAAATCTTCAGTTTGGTCAGAAAATATCTCCACTTCATTTTCAAATATGTGATAATTCTATTTGTATAGCTTTCATTGTATCTGAGTTTTTATCCAAAAATATTAAATTTTATCAGTTATTATGTATAATACTCAATTTTATGATACATATTTAGATTAAAATATTCAGTACTATCAGAAAATATATCCAGTAACTTTCTGAATTATATTCTTTTTATATTTGGATGCCTATGATTTTATCTGAGTTTTTTTTTTTAAATCTAAAATTTTATCAGTTATCCTATGTAATCGTAAATTGTATCATGCACATGTTAGATGAAAATCTTCAGTTATATCAGAAAATACCTCCACTTCCCTTTTCAATAATATTCTAATTTTATTTGTTTGGAGATCATTGTATTGAGTATTTTTCCAAATAAATCTTCAATTTTATCAATTATCTTATGTAAACCTCAATGTTATCATACATATGTTAGATGAAAATCTTTAGTTCTTTACAAAAATGTGTCCTCTTCCTTTTTCAATAATACTCTAGTAGTATTTGTATGCCGATCCTTGTATCTGAGTTTTTGTTTTCCAAATATCTTCAATTTTATAGATGATCTTATGTAATCCTCAATTTTAACATACTTATGTTAGATGAAAATCTTAAGTTTTATCAGAAAATGTCTCAATTCCTTTTTTCAATTATATTCTAATTGTGTTTGTAAGTCTATCATTGTATCTGTGAAAATTAAATTTGATTATTTTTGCAGAAATACTCAGATAAAATGATAATCATACAATTAAATTAGAATAAAATTGAAAAATGAAGATGATACATTTTCTGGTAAAACTGAAGATTTTTAACTAACATATATATGATAAAATTGAGAATTACTTAGGATTATTGATAAAATTTAAGATTAATTCAGAGAAAACTCAGATACAATGATAGGCATACAAATACAATTGAAAAAGGAAATGGGTACATTTTGTGATAAAACAAGATTTTCATTTAACATTTGTATGAAAAAATTGAGGATTACATTTGATAACAGATAAAATTAAAGATTTTTTTTGGAAAAAGCTCAGATACACTGATAGGCATACAAATAGAATTATCTCATTATTGACAATGAAGCAGAGAAATTTTCTAAAAGAACTGAATATCTCTCATAACATATTTCTAACAAAGTGAGGGAAAGTCATAGGAAAATTTTAAAAATTGAAGATTTTTGTGGTAGTTGTCAAAGATGGGATGGTAGGCATACAAATACAATTAGAGTGTAATTGAAAGAGGAACTGGAGACATTTTCTATTAAAATTTAAGATTTTACTCTAGCATATATATGATAAAATTGAGGATAACTTAAGGTAATATATAAAATTAAAGATTTATTTTGAAAACAAACTCAGCTCCATTGATAGGCATATAAACACATTTAGAATATAATTGAATGAAGAATTGGAGATTTTTTCATATAAAACTGATTTTTAAAAAATTCTAAGAGATTTTCATATAACATACATATAAAAAATTGAGGATATCACAAGGTAATTTATAAAATTAAAGATTTTTTGGAAAAAATTCAGATTCAATGATAGGCATAGAAATAAAATTAGAATGCAATTGTAAAATGAAGTGGCAACATTTTCAGATAAAACTAAAGATTTTCCTTTAACCTATGTATGATAAAATAGAGGATTACTAGTGTAATTTATAAAATTGAAGATTTATTTGGACAAAACTCTGATACAATGATAGGCATAAAAATAGAAATAGAATATAACTAAAACAGACGTGAAGACATTTTCATATAAAACTGAAGATTTTCATCTAATATATATTATAAAAATGAGTATAACATGGCATAATTTATAAAATTTAATATCTATTTTTAAAAAAAATCACATACGATCATAGGCTTATAGATACATTTAGAAAGTAATGGAAAAAGGAATTGGAGACATTTTCACAAAGAACTGAAGATTTTCATCGTACATATGTATGATAAAATTGAGGATAACAGTAGATAATGTATAACACTGGAGATATTTAGAAAAAAATGAAATGCAATGATAACCATAGAAATAAAATTAGAATTCAATTGACAAAGAAAGTGGAGATATTTTATGATATAAATGAAGATTTTCACCTAAAATATGCTTGATAAAATTGATGATTACATAAGATATCTGATAAAATTGAAGATTTTTTGGAAAAACCTCAGGTACAATGATAGGCATACAAATAGAATTATCACATGATTGAAAAGGAAATGGATGTATTCTCTGATAAAAGTACATATTTCCTGGAACATATTTCTGATAAAGGAAGGGAAATTCATAGGAAAAATTTTAAAAATTAATGATTTTTGTGGTAATTTTCACAGATACAATGGTATGCATACAAATACAATTAGAATGTAATTGTAAAAGGATATGGAGACATTTTCCTTTAAAACTGAAGATTTTCCTCTAACATATGTTTGATAAAATTGAGATAACCTTAGGATAATTTATAAAATTGAAGAAATTTTTTGCAAAAAAACTCAGATGAAAGGATATTACAAACACAGAATACAATGGAAAAATGAAGAGACATTTTATGATAAAACAAAATTGAGGATTACATAGGATAACTGATTAAATTGCAGATTTTCATATCAAATTCTCAGATACAAGGATAGGCATACAAATATACGAATATAATTGAACCAGTAGTTGGAGACTTTTTGTATAAAACTTGAGATTTTCACCTAACATATGAATGATAAAATGGATGAAAACATAGGAAAATTGATAAAATTGAAGGTTTTTTGATAAAATCTCAAATATACTGAAAGGCATACTAATAGAATTAGAATATAAGTGAAAAAGAAAGTGGAGAGATTTTGTGATAAAACTGAAGATTTTTGTATAACATTTCTTATAAAATTAAGGAAATACATGTGAAAATGTTAAAATTTGGAGATTTTTTGGTAATTTTCACAGAAAAAATGGTAGGCATACAGATCAATAATAATATAGTTGTAAAAAGAAGTGGAGATATTTTCTGATAAATCTTAAGAATTTTGCCTAACATATATCTGATAAAATTATGGACATTCATAGGAAAACTGTAAAATTTGACGTTTTTGTGGTAATTTTCAAAGATAAAATGATAGACTTACAAACACAATTAGAATGTAATAGAAAACAGGAATAGAGACATTTTCTGATAAAACTGAGGATTTTGTATAACATATGTCTGATAAAGTAAGGAAAATTCATAGGACAAATTTAAAAATTGAAGATTTTTGAATTAGTTTTCATAGATGCAATGTTAAGCATACAAATACAATTAGAATGTAATTGAAAAAGGAAGTGGAGCCATGTTTCTATAAAACTGAAGAAAATCCTCTAACATATATATGTTAAAATTGAGGATAGCATAAGATAATTTATAAAATTGAAGTTTTTTTAAAAAAACTCAGATGCAATGATTAGCATACAAATACAATTGAAAAAGAAAGAGGAGACATTTTCTGATAAAATTGAAGATTTTTATCCAACATATGTATGAAAAAAATGAGGATTGCCTAGGATAATTGACAAAATTAAAGATTTATTCAGAATAAAACTCAGAGACAATGATAGGCATATAAATACAATTCAAATACTATTGAAAACTGAAGAGGAGACATATCCTATAAATTATAAATATTTACATCTACCTTATGAATGAAAAATGGATGATAACATTGGAAAATTGATAAAATTGAAGATTTTTTATAAACTCTCAGAATCAATGAAAGGCATAAAAATACGATAGAATTGCAAGTGAAAAGGAAAGTAGAAATATTTTCTGATAAAACTGAAGATTTTTGTATAATATTTCTGATAAAACTATGATACTTTATGAGAAAATGTTAAAATTTGAAGATTTTTATGGTAATTTACCAAGTTACAATGTTAGGTATACAAATAAATAATAATATAGTTTAAACGGAAGTGGAGATATTTTCTAATAAATCTGAAGAATTTTGCATAATACATATCTGATAAAATTATGAAAATTCGTAAGAAAAATGTAAAATTTGTAGATTTTTGTGATAATTTTCAGAGATACAATGATACAAACACAATTTGAATGAAATTGAGAAAAGGAATAGAGATATTTTCTGATTAAACTGAAGATTTTCATCTAACAAATATGTTAAAATTCAGGATAACAAGATAATTTATAAAATTGAAGGTATTTGGAAAACAAAAACTCAGACACAAGGATAGTCATACTATTAAAACTAGAGTATTGTTGAAAAAGAAAGAAGACATATTTTTGTAAAGAACTAAAGATTTTCATCTAACATATGTATGATAAAATTGAGGATTACATAGGATAACTGGTAATTGAAGATTTTCTTAGAATAATCTTACATACAATGACAGGCATACAAATATGATTAGAATAGATATGAAAACGGGTATGGAGTCATTTTTGTATAAAACTGAAGATTTTCATCTAACATATGTATGATAAAATTGAGGATACATAAGTTAATTTTTAAAACTGAAAAATTATTTGAAAAACAAACCTCAGACTTGAAAAAATAACTGTATATATTTTCTGATAAATCAAGATTTTCATCAAACATATGTTTGATAAAACTGAGGATTGCATAGGATAACTGATAAAATTGAAGATTTCTTGGAAAAAAACTCAGATACAACGATAGGCATACAAATACAATAATCACATAATTGTAAAAGGAAGTGGAGACATTTTCTGATAAAACTAATGATTTCATATACCATATTTCATATAAAATAAGGGAAATTCATAGGAAAAATTTCAAAATTGAAGATTTTTGTGGTAATTTTCACAGAAAAATGTTATCCATAAAAAAATTAGAATGTAATTGAAAAAAAGTGGAGACATTTTCCTATAAATCTGAAGATTTTCCTGTAATGTATATATGATAAAAATTGAAGATAACTTAAGATAATTTATAAAATTGAAGATAGTTTTAAAAAAAATTCAGATGCAATGATAAGCATACAAATACAATTAGAACACAAATGAAAACAAAGTGGAGATATTTTCTGGTAAAACTGAAGATTTTTATCTATCATATGTATGATAAAATTGAGGATTACATAAGATTAAAGATAAAATTGAAATTTGTTCAGAAAGAAACTCAGATATAATGAAAGGTTTATAAATACAATTAGAATAAAATTGAAAATAGAAGTAGAAACATATATTGTTAATTCTGAAGATTTACATTTAACTTATGTATGATAAAATAGATTATAACATAGGAAAATTGATAAAATTAAACATATTTTTGATAAAATCTCAGATACAATGAAAGGCATACAATACAATTAAAATATAATTGAAAAAGAAAGGGGAGACATTTTTTGATAAAACTGAAGTGTTTTGTATAACATTTCTGACAAAAATATGGAAATTCATTTGAAAATGTTAACTGTGAAGTATTTGTGGTAATTATCACAGATAAAATGGTAGACATACAAATAAAATGATAGTATAGTTGAAAAAGGAATTGGACATTTTCTGATAAATCTGAAGAAGTTTGCACAACATATATCTGAAAAATGATGGAAATACATAGGAAAACTGTAAAATTAGAAGAGTTTTTTGTAATTTTCACAGATACAATGATAGGCTTACAAATACAATTAGAATGTAATTGAAAAAAGAAATAGAGATATTTTCTGATAAAACTGAAGGTTTGCATCTCATATATATATGTTAAAATTGAGGATAACATAATTTATAAAATTGAAGATTTATTTGAAAAAAATACAATGGTCGGCAAGCAAATACAATTAGAATATAAATGAAAAGGGAAGTGAAGATATTTTCTGATAGAACTGAAGATTTTCGTCTAAAATATACATGATAAAATTGAGGATTACATAGGGTAACTGGTAAAATTGAAATTTTTATTGAAGAAAACTCAGATACAATGATAGGCATTCAAATATAATTAGAATATAATGGAAAAAGGAATTGGAGATATTTTCTGGTAAACTGAAGATTTTAATCTAACATATGTATGATAAAATTGAGGATTACATATGATAACTGATAAAATTGAAGATTTTTTTGGAAAATGCTCAGATAGACTGATAGGCTTACAAATACAATTATCTCATAATTGAAAATGAAGTAGAGATATTTTCTGACAATACTGAAGATTTCGTATAACATATTTTTGATAAAGTAAGAGAAATTCATAGGAAAAATTTAAAAATTGAAGATTTTTGTGGTAATTTTCACAGATACAATGGAAGGCCTACAAACACAATTAGAATGTAATCAAATAATGAAATGGAGACATTTTTTATTAAATTTGATGATTTTCCTCTAACATATGTTACATAAAATTGAGGATAACTTAAGATAATATATAAAATTGAGGATTCTTTTCCAAATAAATCTTCAATTTTATCAATTATGTAATCCTCAATTTTTTCATACATGTTAGATGAAAATCTTCACTCCTTTACCAAAATATGTCCTCTTCCATTTTTAATAATACTCTAGGTGTATTTGTATGCCTATCCTTGTTTTTGAGTTTTGTTTTCCAAAATATCTTCAATTTTATAAATTATTTTATGTAATATTCAATTTTAACATACATTTATTAGACTAAAATCTTCAGTTATATCAGAAAATGTCTCTATTCCTTTATTTCAATTACATTCTAATTGTGTTTGTAAGCCTAATATTGTATCTGTGAAAATTACCTCAAAAATATTCATATTTTCAGTTTTCTTATGAATTTCTATAAATTTAACAGATATATGTTATGCAAAATTTCTCAGATTTTTCAGAAAATATCTCCACTTCCGTTTTCAACTATATTATTATTTATTTGTATACTGAACACTGAATCTGTGAAAAATACCACAAAATCGTCAATTTTTCACATTTTCACATGAATTTCCATAATTTAATCAGAAATGTTATACAATAATCTAAAGTTTTATCAGAAAATGTCTCCACTTTCTTCTTCACTTATAATTGTATTAGTCTGCCTTTCATAGTGTCTGAGATTTTATCACAAAAATCTTCAATTTTATCAATTTTCCTATGTTATCATCCATTTTATCATCCATAAGTTAGATGTAAGGTTTCCTAATTAACAGAATATGTCTCTACCTCCTTTTTCAATTGTATTCTAATTGTATTTGTATGCCTATTGTTGTATCTGAGATTTTTTGTGAATATATCTTCAATTTTATCAATTATCCTATGTAATTCTCAATTTTATCATACATGTTAGATAAAAATCTTCAGTTTTATCAGAAAATGTCTCCTCTTCCTTTTACAATTGTATTCTAATTGTATTTGCATGCTTATCATTGCATCTGAGGTTTTTTCAAAAAATTCTTCAATTATAAATTATCTTAGATATCCTCAATTTTATCATAGATATTTTAGAGGAAAGTCTTCAATTTTAATTAAAAATGTCTCCACTTCATTAGATTACATTCTAATTGTATTTGTATGCCTACCATTGTATGTGTAAAAATTACCGAAAATTTTCAATTTTTAATTTTTCATGACTTTTCCTTACTTTATCATTAATATGTTATACAAAATCTTGTTTTGTAAGAAAATGTCTCCACTTCATTTTCGAATATGTGATAATTGTGTTCCTATCATTGTATCTGAGTGTTTTTCAAAAAAAATCTTCAATTTTACCAGTTATCATGTGTAATCCTCAATTCTATGATACATATGTTGGATTAAAAACTTCAGTTCTCGTTGATTCTTTGTATGGTTTTCTTTGTTTCTATTTGATTGATTTCAGCCCTGAGTTTGATGATTTCTTGTCTTCTACTCCTCCTGGGTGAATTAACTTCTTTTTCTTCCAGGGCTTTAAGGTGTGCCGTTAGGCTGCTAGTGTATGCTCTCTCCAGTTTCTTTTTGGAGGCACTTAGAGCTATGAGTTTTCCTCTTAGCACTGCTTTCATTGTGTCCCATAGATTTGGGTAGGTTGTACCTTCATTTTCATTGAATTCTAAAAAGTCTTTGATTTCTTTTTTTATTTCTTTCTTGACCAAGGTGTCATTGAGTAGAGTATTGTTCAGTTTCCATGTGTACGTGGGCTTTCTGTTGTTTTTGTTGCTATTGAAGACCACTCTTACTCCATGGTGATCTGATAGAAGGCATGGGATTAGCTCGATCTTCTTGTACTTGTTGACATCTGTCTTGTGACAAATTATACGGTCTATTTTGGAGAAGGTACCATGCGGTGCAGAGAAAAAGGTATATTCTTTAGCTTTAGGATGAAATGTTCTATATATATCTGTTAAATCCAATTGGTCCAGAGTTTCAATTAGTTTCACTGTGTCCCTGTTTAGTTTCTGCTTTCCTGATCGGTCCATTGAGGAGAGTGGAGTGTTGAAGTCACCCACAACTATTGTTAGGTGTAATGTGTACTTTAAGCTTTAGTAAGGTTACTTTTATGAATGAGGGTACCCTTGCATTTGGAGCATAGATGTTCAGTATTGAGAGCTCTTCTTGGTGGATTTTCCCTTTGGCCAGCAAGAAGTGACCTTCTGAGTCTCTTTTGATGATTTTAGGTTGGAAGTCAATTTTATCTGATATTAGAATGGCTACTCCAGCTTGTTTCCTGAGACCATTTGCTTGTAAAATTGTCTTCTAGCCTTTTACTCTAAGGCAGTTTTTGTCTTTAACACTGAGATGTGTTTCCTGTATGCAGCAAAATGTAGGGTCCTGTTTCCGTATCCAGTCTGTTACTCTATGTCTTTTTATTGGGGAATTGAGTCCATTGATGTTAAGAGATATTAAGAATAGTAATTATTACCTCCAGACATTTTTGAAATTATATTTATTTATTTTATTTATTTTTTATATTTGAGAGGTTACCTTCTTTTGGGTTTGATGAGAAGAGGTTTCTATCTTACTTCTTCCCGAGTGTAGTTTCCGTCCTTGTCTTGGTGTTTTCCCCCTATTATCCTTTGTAGGGCTGGATTTGTGGAAAGATATCGTGCAAATTTGGTTTTGTCATGGAATACCTTGATGTCTCCATCTATGGCGATTGAGAGCTTTGCTGGGTAAAGTAGTTTTGGCTGAAGTTTGTGTTCTCTTAGAGTTTGCATTATATCTGCACAGGATCTTCTAGCTTTCATGGTCTCAGGTGAGAAGTCTGGTGTTATTCTGATAGGTCTTCCTTTATAAGTTACTTGGCCTTTTTCTCTTGCTGCCTTTAATATTCTTTCTTTGTTTAGTACATTTGGAGTTTTGATTATTATGTGACGGGATATATTTCTGTTCTGATCCAGTCTGTTTGGGGTTCTATATGCTTCTTGTATATTCATGGGCATCTCTCTCTTTAGGTTGGGGAAGTTTTCTTCCATAATTTTGTAGAAGATATTTGCTGGCTCTTTAACTTGTAAATCTTTACTCTCGTCTATGCCTATAATCCTTAGGTTTGGTCTTCTCATTGTGTCCTGGATTTCCTGGATGTTTTAGGTTACAGCCTTTTTGCATTTAGTGTTTTCTTTGACTGTTGAATCAATGGTTCCTATGGTATCTTCGGCTTCTGATATTCTGTCATCTATCTCTTGTATTCTATTGTTGATATTTGCATCTATGACCCCTGATTTCTTCCCAAGGCTTTCTATCTCCAATGTTGTCTCCCTCTGCAATTTCTTAGTTGTTTCTACATCTGTTTTTAGTACTTGGATGGATATGCTCAGATCTTTCGCTTGCTTGATTGTGTTTTCGTGTATTTCTTTAATAGATTTTTGTGTTTCCTCTTTCATAGATTCTACTTGTTGGCCCACGTTCTTCTGTATTTCTCTAAGTGATTTTTGTCTTTCTTCCTTATTGTCTTCTTCTTTTTGATCCATCTTCTCCTGCATTTCTTGAAGTGATTTTTGTATTTGCCTTGTAAAGGCTTCTAACTTTTGATCCATTTTCTCCTCTATTTCTTTACGAGATTTTTCTATGTGTTCAGCTACCAGCATCCTGACCAATGATTTTATATCCAAGTCTTGTTTTTCTGGTGTTTTGGGGTATCCAGGGCTTCCTGTTGTTGGCGAACTGGGTTCAGATGCTGTCATGTTTCTTGATTTCTGTTGGTGACGTTCCTTCATTTACCTTTTGCCATCTGGTTATTTCTGGTGTTAGTTGACCTTGTTGTCACTGGCTGGTGTTTGAATCTCCCGTGAGGCTGGGCTCACCTGTTGTTTCTCTACTGGTGGTTATGTGTGATTGCTGCTCAACGGGATCACGAGCTGGCTGCCACCCGCTGCCTTGGTGCACAGCCTGAGGTCTCGGGGAAGTGCGGGGGAGTGCAGCAGAGCCTTGGCGGGCGCTGCTGGGCCTGCCTAGTACCAAGAGCCTACCAGATCCCCCCACGCAGTAGCCCCTGATGGAATCTGTCTACCTGCGCCTTTCCAGCTGTGTCCTGGTTGCAATATGGATGCCTGCCGCTATCGCTGGTCCAAGGTCCTGGGAGCTGGTTGCCTCTAGCTGCCTGGGTACACAGCCTAAGGTCGCCGGGAAGTGCAGCAGAGCCTAGGCTGTCACCTCTTGGCCTGCCTGGGGGCGAGAGCCTAGCAGATCTCCCTGCGTGGTAGCCCCAGATGGAGTCTGTGTATATGCACCTTTCCAGCTGTCTCCTGGTTGCAATATGGAGGCCTGCCGCTATCACTGTTTGTAGCTCTAAGTGCCTCCAAAAAGAAACTGGAGAGAGCATACACTAGCAGCTTAATGGCACACCTTAAATCCCTGGAAGAAAAAGAAGTTAATTCACCCAGGAGGAGTAGAAGAGAGGAAATCATCAAACTCAGGGCTGAAATCAATCATGTAGAAACAATGAAACCATACAAAGAATCAACAAAACCAGGAGCTGGTTCTTTCAGAAAATCAACAAGATAGATAAACCCTTAGCCAGACTAACCAAAGGACACAGAGAAAGTATCCAAATTAACAAAATTAGAAATGAAAAGGGAGACATAACAACAGAAACTGAGGAAATTCAAAAGATCATCAGATCCTACTACAAAGGTCTATACTCAAAACAACTGGAGAATCTAGAGGAAATGGACAATTTCCTAGACAGCTACCAAATACCAAAATTAAATCAGCATCAAGTAGATCAGCTAAATAGTCCCAAAACCCCTAAAGAAATAGAAGGGGTTATAGAAAGCTTCCCAACCAAGAAAAGTACGGGACCAGATGGTTTTAGTGCAGAATTCTACCAGACCTTCAAAGAAGACTTAACACCAATACTTTTCAAACTATTCCACAAAATAGAGACAGAAGGGATACTGCCCAACTCATTCTTTGAAGCCACAATTATGCTAATACCTAAACCACAAAAAGATCCAATAAAGAAAGAGAACTACAGGCCAATTTCTCTTATGAATATCGATGCAAAAATACTAAATAAAATTCTTGCCAACCAAATCTAAGAGCACATCAAAACGATCATTCACCATGATCAAGTAGGCTTCATCCCAGGGATGCAGGGATGGTTCAATATACAGAAATCCATCAATGTAATCCACTACATAAACAAACTAAAAGAAAAAACCACATGGTCATCTCATTAGATGCTTAAAAAGCATTCGACAAAATTCAGCATCCTTTCATGCTAAAAGTCTTGGAAAGAGCAGGAATTCAAGCCCCATACCTAAGCATAGTAAAAGCAATCTACAGCAAACCAGTAGCCAATATCAAAATAAATGGAGAGAAACTTGAAGCAATCCCACTAAAATCAGGGACTAGACAAGGCTGCCCTCTCTCTCCATATCTTTTCAATATAGTACTTGAAGTTCTAGCGAGAGCAATTACACAACATAAGGAAGTCAATGGGATACAAATTGGAAAGGAAGAAGTCAAACTATTATTATTTGCAGATGATATGATAGTTTACTTAATTGACCCAAAACACTCCACCAGAGAACTTCTACAGCTGATAAACAACTTCAGCAAAGTAGCTGGTTATAAAATCAAAGAAGACCTAACACCAATACTCTTCAAACTATTCCACAAAATAGAAACAGAAGGAACACTGCCAAACTCTTTCTAAGATGCCACAATTACCCCGATACCAAAACCACACAAAGATCCAACAAAGAAAGAGAACTACAGGCCAATTTCTCTTATGAATATGGATGCCAAAATACTAAATAACATTCTTGGCAACCGAATCCAAGAGCACATCAAAATGATCATTCACCATGATCAAGTAGGCTTCATCCCAGAGATGCAGGGATGATTCAATATAAGGAAATCCATCAATGTAATCCACTACATAAACAAACTAAAAGAGAAAAACCACATGGTCATTTCATTAGATGCTGAAAAAGCATTTGACAAAGTTCAGCATTCTTCCATGCTAAAAGTCCTGGAAAGAACAGGAATTCAAGGCCCATACCTAAACATAGTAAAAGCAATATACAATAAACCAGTAGCCAACATCAAAATAAATGGAGAGAAACTTGAAGAAATACCACTAAAATCAGGGACTAGACAAGGTTGCCCTCTCTCTCCACATCTTTTCAATATAGTACTTGAAGTTCTAGTGAGAGCAATTAGACAACTTAAGGAAGTCAAAGGGATACAAATTGGAAAGGAAGAAGTCAAACTATCATTATTTACAGATGATATGATAGTATAGTTAAGTGACCCAAAAACTCCACCAGAGAACTCCAACAGCTGACAAACAACTTCAGCAAAGTAGCTGGTTATAAAATCAACTCAAGCAAATCAGTCGCAATCCTATACTCAAAGGACAAGCAGGCTCAGAAAGAAGTTATGGAAATAACACCCTTCACAGTAGCCACAAACAATACAAAGTATCTGGGCGAGACTCTAACCAAACAAGTGAAAGATCTATATGACAGGAACTTTAAGACCTTGAAGAAAGAAATTGAAGAAGACCTCAGAAGATGGAAAAATATTTCATGCTCTTTGATTGGTAGGATCAATATAGTGAAAATGGCCATCTTGCCAAATGCAATCTACATATTCAATGCAATCCCCATCAAAATACCAAATCAATTCTTCATAGATCTAGAAAGAGCAATTCTTAAATTCATCCAGAGTAACAAAAAACCCACGATAGCTAAAACTATTCTCAACAATAAAAGGACTTCTGGGGGAATCAATATCCCTGACCTCAAGCTGTACTACAGAGCAATTGTGTTAAATACTGCATGGAATTGGTACAGCGACAGACAAGTAGATTGATGGAAAAGGATGGAAGACCCAGAAATGAACACACAGAGACATTTTCTTATAAAACAGAAGATTTTCATCTAATATATGTATGATAAAAATGAGGACAGCTTAACATAATTAATAAAATAGAGTATCTATTTTAAAAACGTCACATACCATCATAGGCATATAGATATAATTAGAATGCAATTGAAAAAAGGAAGTGGAGACATTTTTGCAAAGAATTGAAGATTTTCATCAAACTATGTATGATAAAATTGATAACAGGAAGTAATGTATTAAATTGAAGACATTTTGAAAAAACACTGAAATGCCATGATAACCATATAAATAAAATTAGAATTCAATTGAAAAAGAAGTGGAGACATTTTATGATAGAACTGAAGATTTTCATAGAAAATATGCATGATAAAATTGGGGATTACATAGCATATCTGATCAAATTGAAGATACTTTTGGAAAAATCTCACATACAATGATAGGCATACAAATAGAATTAACACAGGATTAAAAAGGAAATGGACATATTTTGTGATAAAACTAAAAATTTTGTAGAACATATTTCTGATTCAGTAAAGGAAATTCATAGGAAAAAATAAAAAATTGAAGATTTTCATGTTAATTTTCACAGATACATTGGTATGCATACTAATACAATTAGAATGTAAAAGTATGTGGAGACATTTTCCTATAAAATTGAAGATTATCCTCTAACATATGTTTGATAAAATTGAAGAAAACATAGGATAATTTATAACATTGAAGAATTTTTTGAAAAAAAACTCAGATGCAATAATAAGATTACAAAGATTATTAGAATACAATTGAAAAGGAAGATGACATATTTTCTGATAAAACTGAAGATTTTCACATAACATATGTATGAAAAAATTGAGGATTACATAGGATAACTGATAAAATTGAAGTTATTCTTAGAAAATTCTCAGATACAAGGGTAGGCATACAAACAGAATTTGAATATAATTGAAAAATTAACAGGAGACATTTTTGTATAAAATTTAAGATTTTCACATAACATATGTATGATAATATGGATAACATGAAAATTTATAAAATTGAAGTTTTTTTTGAAAAAAAACACAGATACACTTAAAGGCATACTAATACAATTAGAATATAAGTGAAAAAGAGAGTGGAGATATTTTCTGATAAAACTGAAGATTTTTGCATAGCATTTCTAATAAGATTATGGAAATTCATGGGAAAATATTAAATTTTGAAGATTTTGTGGTAATTTTCACAGACTGAATGGTAGGCATACAAATAAATAATAATATAGTTGAAAAAGGAAGTGGAGATATTTTCTGATAAATCTGAAGAATTTTGCATAACAGATCTGATAAAATTATGAAAACTCTTAGGAAAACTATATAATTTGAATTTTTTGTGGTAATTTCACAGATAAAATGATAAGCTTACAAATAAGATTAGAATTTAATTACAAAAATGAATAGAGACATTTTTGATAAAACTGAAGATTTTGTATAACATATTTTAGGTAAAATATGGGAAATTCATAAGAAAAAATTAAAAATTGAAAATCTTTGTGGTAATTTTCACAGAAACAATGGTATACATACTAATACTATTAGAATGTAATTGCAAAAAGAAGTGGAGACAGTTTTCTATAAAACTGAAGATTTTCCTCTAACATATGTATAAGATTGAGGATACCTTAAGGTAATTTATAAAATTGTAGATTCTTTAAAAAACCTCAGATACAATGGTAAGCATACAAGTAGATTTTGAATACAATTGAAAAAGTTACATGGCTAGGCATATAAACACAATTAGAATGTAATTGAAAAAGGAAATGGAGACATTTTTGTAAAGTAATGAAGGTTTTCATCTAACATATATGATAAAATTAAGGCTAATATAAGATAATGTATGAAATGGAAGATGTTTTTAGAAAAGCTTGAATACAATGATAGCTATACAAACATAATTAGAATTCAAATGAAAAAGGAAGTGGAGACATATTATGATAGAATTGAAGATTTTCATCAAAAATATGCATGATAAGATTGAGGATTCCATAAGATGTCTGATAAAACTGAAGAGTTTTTTGGAAAAATCTCACATACAATGATAGGCATACAAATAGAATTATCAGATAATTGAAAAGGAAGTAGAGACATTTTCTAATAAAACTAAAGATTTTGTACAACATATTTCTCATAAAGTAAGGGAAATTCATAGGAAAAAATTAAAAATTGAAGATTTTTGTGTTAATTTTCACAGATACAAAGGTACAAATGCAAATACTATTAGAATATAATTGAAAAAGGAAGTGGAGCCATTTTCCTATAAAACAGAATATTTTCCTCTAACATATGTGTGATAAAATTGAAGGAAAACATAAAATAATTGATGAAATTGGAGATTTATTTGTAAAAATACTCAGATACAATGATCTGCATACAAATACAATTAGAATATAATTGAAAAGGGAAATGGAGATATTTTCTGATAGAACTGAAGATTTTCATCTAAAATATGCATGATAAAATTGAGGACTATATAAGATAACTGATATTTTTTATTTTTTTGAAAAAAAAACAGATAAAATTATAGGCATCCAAATATAATTAGAATATAATTTAAAATGGAAGTGGAGATATTTTCTGGTAGAACAGAAGATTTTAATCTAACATATGTATCATAAAATTGAGGATTACATATGATAACTGATAAAATTGAAGATTTTTTGGGAAAAAACTCAGACACAAAGATAGGCATACAAATAGAACTATCTCATAATTGTAAATGATGTAAATATAAAACTGAAGATTTTCATATAGCAGACGTATGATAAAATGAGGATATCATAAGGTAATTTATAAAATTAAAGACTTTTTTGTAAAAACACTCAGATACAATGATAGGCGTAGAAATAAAATTAGAATACAAATGAAATATGAAGTGGAGACATTTTCTGATAAAACTGAAGATTTTTATCTAATATATGTATAATAAAATAAATGATTACTAGGGTAATTGATAAAATTGAAGAGTTGTTTGGAAAAAGCTCAGTTCCACTGATAGGCATACAAATAGAATTATCTCATAATTGAAAATGAAGTGGAGCCATTTTCTGACAGAACTGAAGATTTTGTATAACATATTTCTGATAAAGTAAGCGAATGTCAGAGGAAAAATATAAAAATTGAATATTTTTGTGGTAATTCCCTTCAATTGTATCAAGTTTCCTATGTTTTCATCCATTTTATCATACATATGTTAGGTGAAAATCTTAACTTTTATACAAAAAAGTCTTCAGCTACTTTTTCAATTACATTCTAATTGTATTTGCATGCCTATCCTTGTATCTGAGAAATTTCTAAGAAAATTTTTAGTTTTATCAGTTATCCTATGTAATCCTCATTTGTATCATATATATGTTATATGAAAATCTTCTGGTTTATCAGAAAATGTCTTGTCTTACTTTTTCAATTGTATTCTAATAGTCTTTGTAATCTTATCATTGCATATGAGAATTTTTGCAAAAAATACTTCAATTTTATAAATTTTCCTAAGTTTTCCTCAATTTTATCAAACTTGTTAGAAGAAAATCTTCAGTTTCATAGAAAACGTCTCTACATCCTTTGATAATTACATTCTAATTATATTTGTATGCCTACCATTGTATCTCTGAAAATTACCACAAAAATCTTCAAATTTTACAGTTTTCCTATGAATATCCATTATTTTATGAGATATATATTATGCAAAATTATGTAGATTTATCAGAAAATATCTCCACTCCCTTTTTCAACTATATAATTATTCAATGCCTACCACTGTATCTGTGAAAATTACGACAAAAATCTCCAAATTTTAACATTTTCACATGAATTTCCATAATTTAATCAGAAATGATATATAAAAATCTTGTTTTATCAGAAAATGTCTCCACTTTCTTTTTCACTTATTTATACTTGTATTTGTATGCCTTTCATAGTATCTGAAATTTTATCAAAAAATCTTCAAATTTATCAATTTTCCTGTTTTCATCAATTTATCATACATAAGTTAGATGTAAATCTTCAGAATTAACAGAATATATCACCACATCATTTTTTCAATTGTATTCTAATGGTATTTGCATGCCTATTATTGTATCCAAAATTTTTTGAATAAATCTTCAATTTTATCAATTATCCTTTGTAATTCTCAATTTTTTCATACACATGTTAGATAAAACTCTTCACTTTTATCACAAAATATCTCCTCTTCCCTTTTTAATTGTATTCTAATTTTATTTGTATGCTTATCATTGCATCTGAGTTTTTTTCCAAAAAAAACATTCAATCTCATAAATTAACTTAAGTTATCCTCAATTTTATCATACAAAGGTTAGAGGAAAATCGTCAGTTTTATAGGAAAATATCTCCACTTCCTTTTTTAAATACATTCTAATTGTTTCTGCATGCATACCATTGTATGTGTGAAAATTACCACAAAAATCTTCAATTTCTAAATTTTTCCTATGAATTTCCCTTACTCTATAAGAAATATATTATACGAAATCATTAGTGTAATTAGAAAATTTCTCCACTTCCTTTTAAATTATCTGATAATTCTATTTGTATGCCTAATATTGTATGAGATTTTTCAAAAAGAAAAACCTTCAATTTTATCAGATATCCTATATAATCCTCAATTTTATCAAGAATATTTTAGATGAAAATCTTCACTTTATCATAAAATGTCTCCACTTCCTTTTTCAAATTAATTCTAGTTAGATTTGTATGACTATCATTGTATTTGAGTTTTTTCAAAAATAATCTTCAATTGTATTTTTATGCCTATCATTGTATTTGAGATTTGCCCAAATAAATTTTCAATTTTCTCATATATATTTTAGATGAAAATCTTCAGTTTCATCAGAAAATGTCTCCATTTCAGTTTTCAATTTTATTCTAATTGTATTTCTAACAATTTCTAACATATGTATGATAAAATTAAGGATTACATAGCATAATTGATAAAATTGAATATTTATTCAGAACAAAACTCAGATACTATGATAGTCACACAAATACAATTAGGATACAATTGAAAAAGGATTTGAATATATATTCTGTTAATTATAAAGATTTACATCTAAATTATGTATGATAAAATGAGTGATAACATAAGAAAATTGATAAAATTGAAGATTTTTGATAAAAGACATTTATTCAGATTCAATGCAATTACATAAGATAACTGATAAAATTGAAGATTTACTTGGAAAAACCTCAGATACAATGATCTGCATACAAAGACATTTAGAATATAATTGAAAAGGGAAATGGAGATATTTTCTGATAGAGCTGAATATTTTCATCTAAAAAATACATGATAAAATTCAGGATTACATAAGATAAGTGATAAAATTTTAGATTTAAAAAAACTCAGATACAATGATTGGCATCCAAATATAATAATAATATAATTTAAAGGGAAGTGGGGATATTTTCTGGTAGAACTGACAATTTTAATTTAGCATATGTATCATAAAATTGAGGATTGCATGTGATAACTGATAAAATTGAAGATTTTTTTTGGAAAAAATCTCAAATACAATGATAGGCATACAAATAGAATTATCACATAATTGAAAATGAAGTGGACGCCATCCGGGCTCCACTGGGTGTCCCCGTGTGCGTGCGTGCGGGCAGCGGGCAGCGGGCACGGGCTGAAGTACTGTGTGTCAGCCGCTGTCTTATCCCGGCTTCCCATAGCCATGGCTCTGTGCTACCCGATGGCCATGAGCCTCAACAAGGCCCATAAGGTGTGGAAGAACATCAGCAAGCCAAGACACAGCCGGCGCCTCGTGCGCCTGACCATGCACACAAGCAGCGCGCCATGGAGCTGCTCAAGGTGTCAAAAGACAAGTGCGCACTGAAGTTCATCAAGAAGAGGGTGGGCACGCACATCTGGGCCAAGAGAAAGCGGGAGGAGCTGAGCAACGTCCTGGCAGCCATGAGGAAGGCAGCGGCCAAGAGGGATTGATGAAGCCTCCTCCAATAAAGAATAGTTCTCCAGCCTCAAAAGAAGAAGAAGAAGAAGAAGAAGAAGAAGAGGAGGAGGAGGAGGAGGAGGAGGAGGAGGAGGAGGAGGAGGAGGAGGAGGAGGAGGAGGAGAAGAAGAAGAAGAAGAAGAAGAAGAAGAAGAAGAAGAAGAAGAAGAAAAGAAAATGAAGTGGAGACATTTTCTTACAAAACTGAAGTTTGCATGTAACATATTACTGATAAGGTAGGGTATATTCATAGGAAAAATTTAAAATTGAATATTTAGTGGCAATTTTCACAGACACAATGGTAGGCATACAAGTACAATTAGAATGGAATCGAAAAAACAAAGTGGAGACACTTTTGTTTAAAATTGAAATTTTTCCACTAACATATCTATGACTAAAATTCAGAATTACTTAAGATAATTTATAAAATTGAAGAGTTTTTTGAAAAAACTCAGATACAATGATAGGCATACAAATACATTTAGATTATAATTGAAGGAGGAAGTGGAAACATTTTCATATACAACAGAGATGTTCATATAACATACATATGATAAATTGAGGATATCATAAGGTAATATATAAAATTAAAGATTGTTTGGAAAAAAAGCTCAGATACAATGATAGGCATAGAAATACAATTAGAATACAATTGAAAAAAGAAGTGGAGACAATTTCTGATAAAACTCAAGATTGTCATCTAACATATGTATGATAAAAGAGAGGATTAAAAGTGTAATTGATAAAATTGAAGATTTATTTGGACAAAACTCAGATACAATGAAAGGCATAAAAATACAATTAAAATATAACTAAAAGATACATGGAGACATTTTCATATAAAAGAAGATTTTCATCTAATATATGTGTGATAAAAATGAGAATAACATAACATAATTTATAAAATTGAATATTTAAAATAATCAGATACATTGATAGGCATATAAATACAATTAGAATGTAATTGAAAAAGGAAATGGAGACATTTTCGTGAAGTAATAAAGATTTTCATCTAACATATGTATGATAAAATTGAGGATAACTTAAGATAATGTATAAAATTGAAGATTATTTTTTAAAAAACTCAAATACAATAATAGCTATACAAATATAATTAGAATGCAATTGAAAATGGAAGTAGAGACATTTTGTGATAGAACTGAATATTTTCATTTAAAATCTGCATGACAAAATTGAGAATTACATAGGATACCTGATCAAATTGAAGATTTTTTTGAGAAAACTCATATACAATGATAGACAACCAAATAGAATTATCAGATAATTGAAAGGAAGAAATATTTTCTGATAAAACTAAAGATTTTGTATAATTTATTTCTGATAAAGGAAGGGAAATTCATAGGAAAAATTGAAGATTTTTGTGGTAATTTTCACAGATACATTGGTAAGCTTACAAATACAATTAGAATATAATTGAAAAAGGAAGTTGAGCCATTTTCCTATGAAACTGAAGATATTCTTCTAATATATGTGTGATAAAATTGAAGAAAACTGGTTAATTTATAAAATTGATTATTTTGCAGAAAATCTCAGATAAAGAGATAATCATACAAATAAAATTAGAATAGAATTGAAAAGGGAAGAGGATACATTTTCTGATAAAACTGAAGATTTGCATCTAATATATATATGATAAAATTAAGAATTGCATAGGATTATTGATAAAATTGAAGATTAATCAAGAGAAAGTTCAGATACATAGATAGCCATACAAATACAATTAGGATACAATTGAAAAAGGAACTGGACCCATTTTCTGATATAACTGAAGATTTTCATTTAACATATGTATGATAAAATTGAGGATTATATTTGATAACTGATAAAATTGAAGATATTTTTGGAAAAAGCTCAGATACACTGAAAGGAATACAAATAGAATTTTCTCATAATTAAAAATGAAGTGGAGACATTTTCTGACAGTACTGACAATTTTGTATAACATATTTCTGATAAAGTAAGGGAAAGTTATAGGAAAATTAAAAATTTAAAAAATTGAAGATTTTTGTGTTAATTTTCACAGATAAAATGGTAGGCACACAAATACAATTAGAATGTAATTAAAAATGGAAGTGGAGACATTTTTCAATTAAAATTTAAGATTTTACTCTAACATATGTATGATAAAATTATGGATAACTTAAAATTATATATAAAATTGAAGATATTTTGTGAAAGAAACTCAGATACAATGATAGGCATACAAATACATTTAGAATATAATTGAACGAGGAAGTGGAGAACTTTTCATATAAAACTGAAGATTTTCATATAACATACATGTGAAAAATTGAGGATATCACAAGGTAATTTATAAAATTAAAGATTTTTTGGAAAAAATCAAATACATTGATAGGCATAGATATATAATTAGAATACAATTGAAAAACGAAGGGGAGACTATTTTAGATAAAACTGAAGATTTTCATTTAACATATGTATGAGAAAATGGAGAATTACTAGAATTACTTCCTTTTTCAATAATACTCTAGTTGTATTTCTATGCCTATCCTTGTGTGTGAGTTTTTGTTTACCAAAATATCTTAAAATTTAAAAATTATCTTATGTCATTCTCAATTTTAACATACATATATTAGATGAAAATCTTTGGTTTTATCAGAAAATGTCTCCATTCCTTTTTTCAATTGCATTCTAATTGTGTTTGTAAGCCTATCATTGTATCTGTGAAAATTACCACAAAAGCTTCAAATTTCAGTTTTCTTATGAATTTCCTTAATTTTATTAGATGTATGTTTTGCAAAATTCTTCAGATTTATCAGAAAATATCTCCACTTCCTTTTTTCAACTATATTATTATTTATTTCTATGCCTACCCTTGTGTCTGTGAAAATTACCACGAAATTGTTCAAAGTTTACAGGTTTCCTACGAATTTCCATAATTTTAGCAGATATATGTTATGCAAAATTCCTCATTATTATCAGAAAATATCTCCACTTACTTTTTCAACTCTAGTATTATTTATTTTTATGCCTTCCACTGTATCTGTGAAAATTCCCACAAAAATCTTCAAATTTTAACATTTTCACATGAATTTCCATAATTTAATCAGAAATGCTATACACAATTCCTGAGTTTTATCAGAAAATGTGTCCATTTTTTCCACTTATTTATTGTTGTACTTGTATGCCTTTCATTGTATCTGAGATTTTATCGCAAAAATATTCAATTTTATCAATTTTCCTATGTCATCATCCATTTTATCCTCTGTTAGGTATACATAAAACTTCAGAATTAAAAGAATATGTCTCCACATCTTTTTTCAATTGTATTCTAATTGTATTTCATGCCTATCATTGTATCTGAGTTTTCTTTTTCAAAAATATCATCAGATTTAAAAATTATCTTATATTATCCTCAATTTTATCATATTCTAATTTTATTTGTATGATCATTATTTATCTGGGATTTTCTTAAAAAAGTCATCAATTTTATAAATTATTCTGTTTGCCCTCAATTTTATCACACCTATATTAGAGGAAAATCTTCAGTTTCATAGGAAAATGGCTCCACTTCCTCTCTCAATTACATTCTAAAGGTATTTGTATGCGTACCATTGTATCTGTGAAAATTACCACAAAAATCTTCAATTTTTAAATTTTTCCTATGAATTTCCCTTACTTTGTCAGAAATATGTCATACGAAATCTTCAGTTTTGTTAGAAAATGTCTCCAGTTCATTTTCAATTATGAGATATTTCTATTTGTATGTCTATCAATGTATCTGAGCTTCTTCCAAAAAATCTTTAATTTTATCAGTTCTCATATGTAATGCTCAATTTTATCATACATATGTTTGATTATAATCATCAGTTCACCAGAAAATATCTCCACTTACTTTTTCAATTATATTCTAATTATATTTGAAAACCTGTCATTGTATCTGAGTTTTTTCTGAATAAATTTCAATTTTATCATTTATCCTTTGTAATCCTGAATTTTATCATATATATGTTAAATGAAAATTTTAATTTCATGAGAAAATGTCTCATCTTTCTTTTTCAATTGAATTCTCATAGTATTTGTAAACTTATCATTGTATCTGAGTTTTTTGCAAAAAATCATCAATTTTATAAATTATCCTAAGTTTTCCTCAATTTTATTACACATGTTAGATGAAAACCTTCAGTTTTACAGGAAAATGGTTCCACTTACTTTTTCAATTACATTCTAATTGTATTTGTATGCTTACTATGGTATATGTGGAAAACACCACAAAAATCTTCAATTTTCAAGTTTTCCTATGAATTATCCTTATTTTATATGAAATATGTTATACAAAATCTTCAGTTTCATCAGAAAATGTCTCCAATTCCTTTTTCAATCATGTGATAATTGTATTTGTATGCCTATCATTTTATATGAGGTTTTTCAAAGAAAATCTTCAATTTTATCAGTTATCCTTATGTAATCTTCAGTTTTATCATATATGTGTTTGATGAAAATCTTCAGATCTATCAGAAAATGTGTCCAGTTCCTTTTTCAATTGTATTCTTATTGTATTTGTATGCCTATCACTTTATCTCAGATTTTTTAAAAATACCTTCAATTTTATCAGATATCCTATGTAATCCTCAATTTTATCATGCATATTTTTGATGAAAATATTCAGTTCTGTCATAAAATATTTCCACTTCATTTCTCAATTGAATTCAAATTATATTTATATGGCTATCATTGCATTTGAGTTTTCTTCAAAAAATCTTCAATTTTATACATTATCTTATGTTTTCCTCAATTTTATCATATATATGTTAGATGAAAATCTTCAGTTCCTTATGAAAATATCTCTACTTCCTCTTTCACTTACATTCTAATTGTATTTATATGCCTATCATTGTATCATTTTTTAAGAAAAAACGTTAATTTTCTAAACCATCTTAGGTTATCTACATTTTTATTATAGATACATTAGGTGAAAATCTTCAGTTTATATGAAAATTACTCCACATCTGTTTGAGTTATATTCTAATTGTATTTTTATGCCTATCATTGTATCAGAGTTTTGTACAAATAAATCTTCAATTTTATAAATTACCATAGAAATCCTATATTTTATCATATATATGTTAGATGAAAATCTTCAGTTTTATCAGAAAATATCTCCATTTTGTTTTTCAATTGTATTCTAATTGTATTTCTATGCCTATCATTGTATTAGAGAATTTTGTTGCAAATAATCTTTAATTTTATAAATTACTTTATGACATCCTCAATTTATCATGCATATATTATATGAAAATCTGCAGTATACGAAAATGTCTCCACTTCCTCCTTCATTTTTATTCTAAAATTGTTTGTATGCCTATCATTGTATCTGAGGTTTTTTTTCAAAAATATCTTCAATTTTATAAATTATCTTAAATTATCCTCAATTTCATCATAGATATGTTAGAGGAAAATTTTCAATTTTAAACAAAAATGTCTCCACTTATAGAATTACATTCTAATTTTATT
This sequence comes from Apodemus agrarius, assembly GCA_964023405.1. Lineage (NCBI taxonomy): Eukaryota > Metazoa > Chordata > Mammalia > Rodentia > Muridae > Apodemus > Apodemus agrarius. The sequence goes on from OZ030024.1 coordinate 34,588,419, forward strand.
TGTATGCCTACCATTTTATTGGTGAAAATTACCACGAAAAAATTCAATTTTTTAATATTTCCTATGAATATCCCTTACTTTATCAGTAATATGTTAAACTAAATCTTCAGTTTTGTCAGAAAATGTCTCCACTTCATTTTCCATTATGTGATAATTCTATTTGTATGTCTCTCATTGTATTTGAGTTTTTTTCCAAAAAAAATCCTCAATTTTATCAGTTATCATATGTAATCCTCAATTTTATTATACGTATGTTAGATTAAAATCTTCAGTTCTAAGCCGGGCATGGTGGCTCACTCCTGTAATCCCAGCACTTGGGAGGCATAAGCAGGCGGATTTCTGAGTTCAAGGCCAGCCTGGTCTACAGAGTGAGTTCCAGGGCAGCCAAGACTACACAGATAACTGATACAATCTTAGATTTTTTTTAACAAAAAACTCAGATGCAATGATAGGCATCCAAATAGAATTATCAGATAATTGAAAAGGGAAGTGGGAGCCAGGCATGGTGGGACACACTTGTAATCCAGCACTTGGGAGGCAGAGGCAGGTGGATTTCTGAGTTCGAGGCCAGCCTGGTCTACAGAGTGAGTTCCAGGACAGCCAGGACTACACAGAGAAACCCTGTCTCGAAAAACCAAAAAGAAAAAAAAAGCAGTAAGGGAAAAGGGACAAGTAAAATCTTCAGTTTTACCAGAAAACATCTCCACTTCTCTTTTCAGTTACATTCTAATTACATTTGCATGCCTATCTTTGTGAGTTTTCACAAAAAAATCTAAAATTTTATCATTTATTTTATGTAATCATCAATTTTGTCATGCATATTTTAGATGAAAATCTTCAGTTCTATCAGAAAATATCACCACTTCCCTTTTCAATTATATTCTAAGTGTATTTGTATGCAGATGATTGTATCTGAGGTTTTTCCAAGTAAATCTTCACTTTTATCGGAAATGTCTCTATTCCTTTTCTCAATTACATTCTAATTGTGTTTGTAAGCCTATCATTGTATCTGTGAAAATTACCTAAAAATCTACAAATTTTACAGTTTTCTTATGAATTTCCATAATTTTATCAGATATATTATGCAAAATTCTTCAGATTTATTAGAAAATATCTCCAATTCCTTTTTTAACTATATTATTATTTATTCATATACCTAATACTGTATCTGTGAAAATTACCACAAAAATCTTCAAATTTTAACATTTTCTCATAAATTATCATAGTTTTATCAGAAATATTATACAAAAATCTTCAGTTTTATCAGAAAATGTGTCCATGTTCCTTTTGGCTTACAATCCTATTGTATTTGTATGTTTTTAATTGAATATGAGATTTTTTAAAAAAAATCTTCAATTTTATCAATTTTCCTTGTTATCATCCATTTTTCAGTCATAAGTTATATGTAAATTAACAGAATATGTTTCTTCTTCCTTTCTCAATAGTATTCTAATTGTATTTTTATGCCTATCATTGTCTCTGAGTTTTTTCTGAATAAATCTTCAATTTTATCAATTATCCTATGAAATCCTCAATTTTTTCATACATATGCTGGATGAAAATCTTCAATTTTATCAAAAATATCTCCTCTTCCTTTTTCAATTGTATTCTAATTGTATTTGTATGTTTATCATTGCATCTGTGTTTTAAAAAAAACACTTCAATTTTATAAATTATGCTATCCTTAATTTTAGCATACATATGTTCAAGGGTTTTCTTAAGTTTTATAGGAAAATGGCTCCACTTCCTTTTTCAATTACATTCTAACTGTATTTGTATGCTTACCATTGTTTCTGTGAAAATTACCACAAAAAACTTCAATTTTTAAATTTTTCCTATTACTTTCCCTTACTTGATGTTATTAACCATTTTGTCATCCATAAGTTAAATGTAAAGCTTCAGAATTAACAGAATATGTCTCCACGTACTATGTCAATTGTATTCTAATTGTATTGGTATGCCTATCATTGTATCTGAGTTTTTCCTGAATAAATCTTCAATGATATCAATTATTGTATGTAATTCTCAAATTTATCATGAATCTATTAGATAAAAATTTTCCATATTGCTACCAGGACATGGTTAGAGAGGCCTGGGTAGACAGATTACAGCCAGGGCTACCATCACTAGGGTGGATCTGCCAAGCTCTCGCCTCCAACCAGGGCCAGGGCCAAGGCTCTGCGGGACTTCTCCATGCCCACCGGTCTTGCACCAAGGCAGCAGGGAGCAGCCTGCCTGTGGTCCCTTACAGCAACGGTCTCAGTAGGTCTCCATATTGCTACCAGGACACTGCTAGAGAGGCCTGGATAGACAGACTCCAGCCAGGGCTACCATTGCGCGGGTGGATCTGCCAGGCTCTCACTGCCAGCCAGGGCCAGGACCGAGGCTCTGCAGGACTTCTCCACGCCCTCCAGCCTTGCAGCAAGGCAGCTGGGAGCAGCCTGCCCGTGGTCCCTTACAGCAGCGGTTGTGGTAGGTCTCCATATTGCCACCAGGACACCACTAGAGATGCCCAGGTAGACAGACTCAATCAGGGGCTACCATCACTCGGGAGGATCCTCCAGGCTCACCCCACTAACATCTCCATGCCCTCCTGCATTGCTGCATCTTGGTTGGGAACTGTCCTCCCTGAGGTCCCCTCAACATTCCCAGAAGCAGTCTCTATCTTGCAACATAGTCACCAGTAGAGAAACAACAGGTGAGACCAGCCTTGCAGGAGGTTCAAACACCAGCCAGTGACAACAAGGTCAACTAACACCAGAGATAACCAGATGGCAAAAGCAAAACGAGGGAATGCTACTAACAGAAATCAAGGCAGCCTGACAGCATCTGAACCCAGTTCGCCAACAACAGGAAGCCCTGGATACCCCATCACACCAGAAAAACAAGATTTGGATCTAAAATCACTGGTCAGGAAGCTGGTAGTGGAATACATAGATGAATCTCTTAAAGAAATACAGGAGAAAATGGATCAAAGATAGAAGCCTTTACAAGGCAAACACAAAAATCACTTAAAGAAGTTCAGGAGAACATGGATCAAAAAACAGAAGCCAATTAGGAGGAAACACAAATATCACTTAAAGAAATACAGAAGAACGTGGGTCAACAAGTAGAAACCATGAAAGAGGAAACATAAAAATCTCTTGAAGAAATACCTGAAAACACAATCAAGCAGGTGAAAGATCTGAGCATATCCATCCAGGTTCTTAAAAGAGAAGTAGAAACAACTAAATCGCAGAGGGAAACAACATTGGAAATAGAAAACCTTGGGAAGAAATCAGGGGACATAGATGCAAATATCAACAATAGAATACAAGAAATAGAAGAAAGAATCTCAGATGTCGAAGATACCATAGGAACCATTGATTCAACAGTAAAAGGAAATACTAAATGCAAAAAGGTTGTAACCCCAAACATCCAGGAAATCCAGGACAAAATGAGAAGACCAAACCTAAGGATTATAGGGATAGATGAGAGTGAAGACCTATAAGTTAAAGGGCCAGCAAATATCTTCTACAAAATTATGGAAGAAAACTTCGCCGACCTAAAGAGAGAGATGCCCATGAATATACAAGAGCCCTACAGAACTCCAAACAGACTTGACCAGAACAGAAATACATACTGTCACATAGTAATCAAAACCCCAAATGTACTAAACAAAGAATATTAAAGGCAGCAGGAGAAAAAGTCCAAGTAACATATAAAGGAAAACCTATCAGAATAACACCAGACTTCTCACCTGAAACCACGAAAGCTAGAAGATCGTGGCCAGATATCATGCAAACTCTAAGAGAACATGAATTTCAGCCCAAACTACTTTACCCAGCAAAACTCTCAATCGCCATAGATGGAGACATCAAGGTATTCCATGACAAAACCAAATTTACACATTATCTTTCCACAAACCCAGCCCTACAAAGGATAACAGGGAGAAAATACCAACACAAGGAAGGAAACTACATTCCAGAAGAAGCAAGATAGAAACCTCCTCTCATCAAACCCAAAAGAAGATAAACACTTAAATATAAAAAAAAAATATTTCAAAAATGTTGGGAGGTAATAATTCCTATTCCTTAATATCTCTTAACATCAATGGACTAAATTCCCCAATAAAAAGACATGGACTAACAGACTGGATACGGAAACAGGACCCTACATTTTGCTGCATACAGGAAATATATCTCAGTGTTAAAGACAAACACTGCCCTAGAGTAAAAGGCTGGAAGACAATTTTACAAGCAAACAGTCTCAGGAAACAATCTGGGATAGCCATTCTAATATCGGATAAAATAGACTTTCAACCTAAAGTCATCAAAGGAGACTCAGAAGGTCACTTCTTGCTGGTCAAAGGGAAAATCCACCAAGAAGAGCTCTCAATACTGAACATCTATGCTACAAATGCAAGGGCACCCTCATTCAAAAAAGAAACCTTACTAAAGCTTAAAGCACACATTACACCTAACACAATAATTGTGGGTGACTTCAACACTCCACTCTCCTCAATGGTCCAATCAGGAAAGCAGAAACAAAACAGGGACACAGTGAAACTAATTGAAACTTTGTACCAATTGGATTTATATATATATATATATATATATATATATATATATATATATACATATACATATATTTATGTGTATAACATTTCATCCCAAAGCAAAAGAATATACATTTTTCTCAGCACCGCATGGTGTCTTTTCCAAAATTTATCATATAATTGGTCACAAGACAGATCTCAACAAATACAAGAAGATCGAGCTAATCCCATGCCTCCTCTCAGATCACCATGGAGTAAGAGTGGTCTTCAATAGCAACAAAAACAACAGAAAGCCCACATACACATGGAAACTGAATAATACTCTATGCAATGAGACCTTGGTCAAGGAAGAAATAAAAAAAGAAATCAAAGACTTTTTAGAATTCAATGAAAATGAAGGTTCAACCTACCCAAATCTATGGGACACAATGAAAGCAGTGCTAAGAGGAAAACTCATAGCTCTAAGTGCATTCAAAAAGAAACTGGAGAGAGCATACACTAGCAACTTAATGGCATACCTTAAAGACCTGGAAGAAAAAGAAGTTAATTCACCCAGGAGGAGGAGAAGACAGGAAATCATCAAACTCAGGGCTGAAATCAATCAAATAGAAACAAAGAAAACCATACAAAGAATCAAGAAAACTAGGAGCTGGTTCTTTGAGAAAATCAACAAGATAGATAAAACCTTAGCCAGACTAACCAAAGGACACAGAGACAGTATACAAATTAACAAAATTAGAAATAAGATAGTTTACTTAAGCAACCCAAAAAACTCCACCAGAGAAATTCTACAGCTGATAAACTTCTTTAGGAAAGTGGCTGGTTATAAAATCAACTGAAGCAAATAAGTAGCCTTCCTGTACTCAAAGGACAAGGAGGCTGAGAAAGAAGTTAGTGAAATAACACCCTTCACAATAGCCACAACAATATAAAGTACCTTGGCATGATTCTAACCAAACAAGCAAAAGATCTGTATGACAGGAACTTCAAGTCGTTGAAGAAAGAAATCAAAGAAGACCATAGAAGTTGGAAAAATATTTCTTGCTCTTGGATTGTCAGGATCAATATAGTAAAAATGGCCATCTTGCTAAAAGCAATGCAGGATAGCTAAAACTATTCTCAACAATAAAAGGACATCTAGAGGAGTCAATATCCCTGACCTCTAGCAGTATTACAGAGCAATTGTGATAAAAACTGCATGGTATTGGTACAGCAACAGTCAAGTAGATCAATGGAATAGAACTGAAGACTCAGAAAAGAACCCACAGACTTATGGTCACTTGCTGATTGATAAAGGGGCTACAGCCATCCAGTGGAAAAAAGAAATGGTGCTGGTTCAACTGGAGGTCAATATACAGAGGAATGCGAATCGACCCACTCTTATCTCCTTGTACTAAGATCAACTCCAAGTGGATCAAGGACCTCCACATAAAACCTGACACACTGAAACTATTAGAAAAGAAACTTGGGAAGACTCTGGAGGGCATGGGCACAGGGGGGAAGTTCCCGAAAAGAACACCAATATCTTGTGCTCTAAGATCAAGAATTGACAAATGGGACTTCATAAAATTACAAAGTTTCTGTAAGGCAAAGTACACTGTCAGAAGTACAAAACTGCAACCAACAAAGTGGGAAAAGATCTCCACCATCCCCACATCTGACAGAGGGCTAATATCCAATATATACAAAGAACTCAAGAAGTTAGGCACCAAAGAATCAAATAACCCTATCAAAAAATGGGGTACAGAGATAAACAAAGAATTTTCACCAAAAGAAATTCGGATGGCCAAGAACACCTTAAGAGATGTTCAACCTCATTATCATCAGGAAAATGTAAATCAAAAGAACCTGAGATTCCACTTCACACCAGTCAGAATGGCTAAGATTAAAAACTCAAGAGACAACAAGTGCTGGCGAGGATGTGGAGAAAGAGGAACACTCCTCCACTGTTGGTGGGATTGCAAAATGGTAAAACCGCTCTGGAAATCAGTTTGGCGGTTCCTCAGAAAATTGGGCATGTCACTTCCAGAGGACCCTGGCATACGACGGAAAGCCATCAATGTAATCCACTACATAAACAAACTAAAAGAAAAAAACCACATGGTCATCTCATTAGATGCTGAAAAAGCTTTTGACAAAATTCAGCATCCTTTCATGCTAAAAGTCTTAGAAAGAGCAGGAATTCAAGGCCCATACCTAAACATAGTAAAAGCAATCTACAGCAAACCAGTAGCCAACATCAAAATAAATGGAGAGAAACTTGAAGCAATTCCACTAAAATCAGGGACTAGACAAGGCTGTCCTCTCTCTCCATATCTTTTCAATATAGTACTTGAAGTTCTAGCGAGAGCAATCAGACAACATAAGGAAGTCAAAGGGATACAAATTGGAAAGGAAGAAGTCAAAGTATCATTATTTGCAGATGATATGATAGTCTACCTAAGCGATCCAAAAAACTCCACCAGAGAACTTCTACAGCTGATAAACAACTTCAGCAACGTGGCTGGTTATAAAATTAACTCAAGCAAATCAGTAGCCTTCTTGTACTCAAAGGACAAGCAGGCTGAAAAAGAAGTTAGGGAAATAACACCCTTCACAATAGCCACAAACAACATAAAGTACCTTGGCGTAACTCTAACCAAACAAGTGAAAGATCTGTATGACAGGAACTTCAAGTCCCTGAAGAAAGAAATCGAAGAAGACCTCAGGAGATGGAAAAATATTTCTTGCTCCTGGATTGGCAGGATCAATATAGTAAAAATGGCCATCTTGCCAAAAGCAATCTACAGATTCAATGCAATCCCCATCAAAATCCCAAATCAATTCTTCATAGATCTAGAAAGAGCAATTCTCAAATTCATCTGGAGCAACAAAAAACCCAGGATAGCTAAAACTATTCTCAACAATAAAAGGACTTCTGGGGGAATCAATATCCCTGACCTCAAGCAGTACAACAGAGCAATTGTGTTAAAAACTGCATGGTATTGGTACAGCAACAGGCAGGTAGATCAATGGAATAGGATTGAAGACCCAGAAATGAACCCACAGACTTATGGTCACTTGATCTTTGATAAAGGAGCCACAACCATCCAGTGGAAAAAAGATAGCCTTTTCAACAAATGGTGCTGGTTCAACTGGAGGTCAACATGCAGAAGAATGCGAATTGACCCACTCTTATCTCCTTGTACTAAGATCAACTCCAAGTGGATCAAGGACCTCCACATAAAACCAGACACACTGAAACTATTAGAAAAGAAACTTGGGAAGACCCTGGAGGACATGGGCACAGGGGTAAAGTTCCTGAACAGAACACCAATAGCTTATGCTCTAAGATCAAGAATGGACAAATGGGACCTCATAAAATTACAAAGTTTCTGTAAGGCAAAGGACACTGTCAGAAAGACAAAACGGCAACCAACAACGTGGGAAATGATCTTCACCAACCCCACATCCGACAGAGGGCTAATATCCAATATATACAAAGAACTCAAGAAGTTAGACCCCAAAGAACCAAATAACCCTATCAAAAAATGGGGCACAGAGCTAAACAAAGAATTTTCACCAGAAGAAATTCGGATGGCCGAGAAACACCTTAAGAGATGTTCAACATCATTAGTCATCAGGGAAATGCAAATCAAAACAACCCTGAGATTCCACCTCACTCCAGTCAGAATGGCTAAAATTAAAAACTCGAGAGACAACAAGTGCTGGCGAGGATGTGGAGAAAGAGGAACACTCCTCCACTGTTGGTGGGATTGCAAAATGGTAAAACCACTCTGGAAATCAGTGTGGCGGTTCCTCAGAAAATTGGGCATGCCACTCCCAGAGGACCCTGGCATACCACTCCTGGGCATATACCCAGAGGATTCCCCTGCATACAACAAAGACACATGCTCCACTATGTTTATAGCAGCCTTGTTTATAATAGCCAGAAATTGGAAGGAGCCCAGATATCCCTCAAAGGAGGAATGGATACAGAAAATGTGGTATATTTATACAATGGAGTACTACTCAGCAATTAAAAATAATGAATTCATGCAATTTGTAGGTAAATGGTTAGATCTGGAAACTATCATCCTAAGTGAGCTAACCCAATCACAAAAGAATACACACGAAATGCAATCACTGATAAGTGGATATTAATGAGCCCAGAAGCCCTAAATACTCAAGGCACAATTAGCAAGTCAAATGACTCTCAAGAAGAAAAAAAGGAGAGGACCCTGGGCCTGTAAAGATTGGATCCAGTATTGTAGACCCAGAACAGAGAAATCGTGGGGGGGGGAAGAGTGGGGAATAGCATGGGGGGGGAGAGGAATTATGGGACATATGGTGGGGGGTACCTGGGAAAGGGGAAAGCCTTTGGAATGTAAACAAAGAATATAGAAAATAAAAATAAAAAAAAATGTTAAGACATCAAAAAAAAAAAAAAAACTCAAGAGACAACAAGTGCTGGTGAGGATGTGGAGAAATAGGAACACTCCTCCCCTGTTGGTGGGATTGCAAAGTGGTAAAACTGCTCTGGAAATCCGTCTGGCAGTTCCTCAGAAAATTGGGCATGTCACTTCCAGAGGACCCTGGCCTGCCACTCCTGGGCATATACCCAGAGGATTTCCCTGCATACAATAAAGACACATGCTCCACTATGTTCATAGCAGCCTTGTTTATAATAGCCAGAAGTTGGAAGGAGCCCAGATATCCCTCAAAGGAGAAATGGATACAGAAAATGTGGTATAGATAGATAGATAGATAGATAGATAGATGATATAGATATGGATATGGATATGGATATGGATATGGATATAGATATATAGATATAGATGATATAGATATAGATAGATATAGATACAGATATAGATAGATATAGATATACAATGGAATACTACTCAGCAATTAAAATTAGTGAATTAATGCAATTGGTAGGCAAATGCTTAGATCTGGAAAATATCATCCTAAGCGACTTAATCCAGTCACTAAAGAATACACCTGAAATGCAATCACTGATAAGTGGATATTAATGAGCCCAGAAGCCCTAAATACTCAAGGCACAATTTGCAAGTCAAATGATTCCCAAGGAGAAAGGAGAGGACCTTGGGCCTGAAAAGATTGGATCCAATTTTGTAGGAGAGTACCAGAACCCATAAATGGTAGGGGCATGATTGGGGAATAGTTTGGGGGGAGTAGACTTTTGGGACATATGGTTGAGGGGATCTGGGAAAGGGGAAAGCCTTTGGAATGTAAACAAAGAATATAGAATAAAAAATGAAAAAAAATTCAATTTTATCAGAAAATGTCTCCTCTTCCTTTTTCAGTTTTATTCTAATTGTATTTGTATGCATTGCATCTGAGTTTTTATTCAAAAAATCTTCAATTTCATAAATTAACATAAGTTATTCTCAATTTTATCATTCATATGTTAGATGAAAATCTTCATTACTTTATGAAAATATCTCCATTTGCTTTTGTAATTACATTCTAATTGTAATTATGTTCCTATCAATGTATCTGAGGTTTTTTTTTATTAATCTACAACTCTATAAGTTAGGTTATATTATCCTCATTTTAATCGTACATATATTAGTTAAAAATCTTCAGCTTTATATGAAAATGTCTCCACATCTCTTTTAGTTATATTCTAATCGTATTTTTATGCCTATCATTGTATCTGAGTTTTGTCCAAATAAATCTTCAGTTTTATCAATTACCCTAGTAATCCTTTATTTTGTCATACACATGTTAGATGAAAATCTTCAGTATTATCAGAAAATGTCTCAACTTTGTTTTTCAGTTGTATTCTAATTGTATTTCTATGCGTATCATTGTACCTGAGTGTTTTTCCAAAAAAATGTCTAATTTTATAAATTCCATTATGAGATCCTCATTTTATCATATGTACGTTATATGAAAATCTTCTGTTTTATATGAAAATGTCTCCACTTCCTTCTTCAATTACATACATATAGGCATTTTATGCCTATCATTGTATCTGATTTTTTTAAGAAATATGCAATTTTATAAATTAACCTATGTATTCCTCAATTTTAACATACATATGCTAGATGAAAATCATCATTTTTATCAGAAAATGTTCTATCCCTTTTTGTCAATTAAATTCTAATTGTGTTTGTAAGCCTATAATTGTATCTGTGAAAATTACCACAAAACCTTCAAATTTTACACTTTTCTTATGAATTACCATAATTTTATCAGATATATGTTATGCAAAATTCTTCAGATTTTTAGAAAAATCTCCACTTCCTTTTTAACTGTGTTATTACTTATTTGTATACCTAACATTGTATCTGTGAAAATTACCACAAAATCTTCAAATTTTTACATTTTTTCATAAATTTCCATGATTTTATCAAAAATGTTATACAAAAATCTTCAGTTTTATCAGAAAATGTCTCTACTTTCTAACAATTTTCCTATGTCATCATACATTTTATCATATATACGTTAGTTGTAAATCTGTAGAACTAACTGAATATGTCTTCACTTCATTTTTCAATTTTATTCTAATTGTATTTGTATGCCTATCATTGTATTCTAGTATTTTTTGAATATATCTTAAATTTTATCAATTATCCTATCATTGTATCCAAGTTTGGTCTAAATAAATCTTCATTTTTATAAATTACCCTATGTAATCCTCAATTTTATCATGCATATTTTTGATGAAAATCTTAAGTTCTATCAGAAAATAGCTCCACTTCCCTTTTCATTTATATTCTAATTTTATTTTTATGCCTACCTTTGTATCTGAGTTTTTTTTTAATAAAACTACAACTTTATCAATTATCTTTTGTAATCTTCAATTTTTCATACATAGGTTAGATGAAAATCTTCAGTTTTTATGCAAATGTCTCCTCTTCTTTTTCTTTTTCTTTCCTTCCTTCCTTCCTTCCTTCCTTCCTTCCTTCTTTCTTTCATTCTTTCATTCTTTCTTTCTTTCTTTCTTTCTTTCTTTCTTTCTTTCTTTCTTTTTCAATACAGGTTTCTATGTAGTCCTGGCTGTCCTGGAACTCACTCTGTTGACCAGGCTGGCCTCGAACTTAGAAATCCACCTGCCTCTGCCTCCCAAGTGCTGGGAATACAGGCGTGTGCCACCACACCCAGCTCTCTTTTTTTCTTTTCTTTTCTTTTTGTAGTTACATCCACTTAACTCTGTATTTTATTTTATTTTATTTTATTTTTGGTTTTTCGAGACAGGGTTTCTCCATGTAGCCCTGGCTGTCCTGGAACTAGCTCTGTAGACCAGGCTGGCCTCGAACTCAGAGATCCGCCTGCCTCTGCCTCCCAAGTGCTGGGATTAAAGGCGTGCGCCACCATGCACGGCATGTATTTTATTTTTTAAATGTATCATATTTTTTTTTATTTTCTATATTTTTATTTACATTCCAAAGGCTTTCACCTTTTACAGTTCCCCCCACACCCTATGTCCAATAAGTCCTCTTCCCTTCACCTAATCCCCAATCACCTCCCCTCCCATTTCTCTGTTCTGATACTCTCCTACAAAACTTGATCCAGTCATTTCAGGTCCAGGGTCCTTTCCTTCCTTCTTCTTGGGAATCTTTTGATTTGCTAATTGTGTCTTGAGTATTCAGAGCTTCTGGGCTCATTAATATCCACTATCAGTGACTGCATTTCATGTGTATTCTTTTGTGATTGGGTTAACTCACTTAGGATGATATTTTCCAGATCCAACCATTTGCCTACAAATTGCATGAAATTCATTATTTTGAATTGCTGAGTAGTATTCCATTGTATAAATATTCCACATTTTCTGTATCCATTCCTCCTTTGAGAGACATCTGGGCTCCTTCCAACTTCTGGCTATTATAAATAAGGCTGCTATGAACATAGTGGAGCATGTGTCTTTATTGTATGCAGGGGAATCTGCTGGATATATGCCCAGGAGTCCTCTGGACGTATCATGCCCAATTTTCTGAGGAACCGCCATACTGATTTCCAGAGCAGTTATACCATCTTGCAGTCCCACCAACAGTGTAGGAGTGTTGCTTTTTCTGCACATCCCAGCCAGCACCTGTTGTCTCTTGAGTTTTTAATCTTAGCCATTCTGACTGGTGTGAGGTGGAATCTCAGGGTTGTTTTGATTTGCATTTCCCTGATGGCTGTTGAACATCTCTTAAGGTGCTTCTCAGCCATCCAAATTTCTTCTGGTGAAAATTCTTTGTTTAACTCTGTACCCCATTTTTTAAAATTTTATTTTCTAAATTCTTTGTTTACTTTCAAAAGGCTTTCCCCTTTCCCAGTTCCAACCAAACCATATGTCCCATAAGTCCTCTCCCCCCAACTGTTCCCCAGTCAACCCCCCAACATTTCTCTGTCCTGGATCTACAAAACTGGATCCAATCTTTTCAGGCCCAGGGTCCTCTCCTTTCTTCTTCTTGGGAATCATTTGATTTGCTAATTGTGCTTTGAGTATTTAGGGCTTCTGGGATCATTAATATCCACTTATCAGTGATTGCATTTCATGTGTATTCTTTTGTGATTGGGTTAACTCGCTTAGAATGATATTTCCCAGATCTAACCATTTGACTACAAATTGCATATATTCATTATTTTTAATTGCTGAATAGTATCCATTGTATAAATATACCACATTTTCTGTATCATTCCTCTTTTGAGGGATATCTGGGCTACTTCCAACTTCTGGCTATTATAAATAAGGCTGCTATGAACATAGTGGAGCTTGGGTCTTTATTGTATGCAGGGGAATCCTCTGGGTATATGCCCAGGAGTTGTATGCCAGGGTCCTCTGGAAGTGACATGCGCAAATTTTTGAGGAACTACCAGACTTATTTCCAGAGCAGTTTTATCATTTTGCAATCCCACCAACAGTGGAGGAGTGTTCCCCTTTCTCCACATCCTTGCCAGTACCTGTTGTCTCTTGAGTTTATAATCTCAGCCATTCTGACTGGTGGTGAGGTGGAATATCAGGGTTGTTTTGATTTGCATTTCCCTGATGAATAATGATGTTGAACATCTCTTAAGGTGTTTCTCAGCCATCCGAATTTCTTTTGTTGAAAATTCTTTGTTTAGCTCTGTACCCCATTCTTTGATAGAGTTATTTGGTTCCTTGATGTCTAACTTCTTGAGTTCTTTGTATATATTGGATATTAGCCCTCTGTCAGATGTGGGGTTGGTGAAGATCTTTTCCCAATTTTTTGGTTGCTGTTTTGTCCTTTTGACAGTGTCCTTTGCCTTATGAAGTCCCATTTGTCAATTCTTGATCTTAGAGCATAAGTTATTGGTGTTCTGTTGAGCAAATTTCCCCCTGTGCCCATGTGCTCCAGGGTTTTCCCCATTTTCTTTTCTATTAGTTTCAATTTGTCTGGTTTTATGTGGAGGTCCTTGATCCACTTGGAGTTTATCTTAGTACAAGGAGATAACAGTGGGTCAATTCACATTCTTCTGCATGTTGACATCCAGTTGAACCAGAATCATTTGTTGAAAACGCTATCTTTTTTCCACTGGATGGTTTTAAATCCTTTAGCTAAGATCAAGTAATCATAAGTCTGTGGGTTCCTTTCTGGGTCTTCAATTCTATTCCATTGGTCTACTTGCCTGTTGGTGTAGCAATACCTTGAATTTTTAGCACAATTGCTCTGTAGTACTGCTTGAGGTCCAGGATATTGATTACGCCAGAAGTCCATTTATTGTTGAGAATAGTTTTAGCTATCCTGGGTTTTTTGTTGCTCCAGATGAATTTGAGAATTATTCTTTCTAGATCTATGAAGAATTGATTTGGTATTTTGATGGGGATTGCATTGAATCTGTAGATTGCTTTTGGCAAGATGGCCATTTTTACCATATTGATCATGCCAATCCAAGAGCATGGAGTATTTTTCAATCTCCTGATGTCTTCAAGGACTTGAAGTTACTGTCATACAGATCTTTCACTTGTTTGATTAAAATCATGGCAAGATACTTTATATTGTTTGTGGCTATTGTGAAGGGTATTATTTCCCTAACTTCTTTCTCAGCCTCCTTGTCCTTTGAGTACAGGAAGGCTACTGATTTGTTTGAGTTGATTTTATAACCAGCCACTTTGCTGAAGTTGTTTATCAGCTGTAAGTGTTCTCTGGTGGAATTTTTTGGCTCACTTATGTATACTACATATCATCTGCAAATACAGATAGTTTGACTTCTTCCTTTCTGATTTGTATCCCTTTAACTTCCTTATGTTGTCTAATTGCTCTCACTAGAATTTCAAGTACTATATTGAAAAGATATGGAGAGAGATGGCAGCCTTGTCTAGTCCCTGATTTTAGTGGGATTTCTTCCAGTTTCTCTCCATTTATTTTGATGTTGGATACTGGGTTGCTATATATTGCTTTTATTATATTTAGGTATGGGCCTTGAATTCCTGTTCTTTCTAGGACTTTTAGCATGAAAAGATGCTAAATTTTGTCAAATGCTTTTTCAGCATCTAATGAGATGACCATGTGGTTTTTTTTCTTTTAGTTTGTTTATGTAGTGGATTACATTGATGGATTTTCATATATTGTACCATCCCTGAATCCCTGGGATGAAGCCTACTTGATCGTGATGAATGATCGTTTTGATGTTCTCTTGGATTCAGTTGGCAAGAATTTTATTTAGTATTTTTGCATTGATATTCATAAAGGAAATTGGCCTGTGGTTTTCTTTCTTTGTAGGATCTTTGTGTGCTTTTGGTATCAATGTAATTGTGGCTTCGTAGAACGAGTTGGGCAGTGTTCCTTCTGTTTCTATTTTGTGGAATAGTTTGAAGAGTATTGGTGTTAGGTCTTCTTTGAAGGTTTGATAGAATTCTGCACTAAAACCATCTGGTCCTGTACTTTTTTTGGTTGGGAGACTTTGTATAACCCATTCTATTTCTCTAGGGGTTATGGGACTGTTTAGCTGATCTAATTGATCCTGATTTAATTTTTGTATTTGGTATCTGTCTAGGAAATTGTCCTTTTCCTCCAGATTCTCTAGTTGTGTTGAGGATAGGCTTTTGTAGTAGGATCTGACAATTTTTAGAATTTCCTTGGTTTCTGTTCCTATATCCCCCTTTTCATTTCTAATTTTGTTAATTTGGATACTGTCTGTGCCCTTTGGTTAGTCTCACTAAGGGTTTATCTATCTTGTTGATTTTCTCAAAGAACCAGATCTTGGTTTTGTTGATTCTTTGTATGGTTCTCTTTGTTTCTATTTGATTGATTTCAGCCCTGAGTTTGATGATTTCCTGTCTTCTACTCCTGGGTGAATTAGTTTTTTTTTTTGATCCAGGACCTTCAGATGTGCTGTTAAGTTGCTAGTGTATACTCTCTCCAGTTTCTTTTTTAGGCACTCGGGCCTATGAGTTTTCCTCTTAGCACTGCTTTCATTGTTTCCCATAGTTTTGGGTAGGTAGTACCTTCATTTTCATTGAATTCTAAAAAGTCTTTGAATTCTTTCTTTATTTCTTCCTTGACCAAGGTGTCATTGAGTATTGTTCATTTTCCCTGTGTATGTGGGCTTTCTGTTGTTCTTCTTGCTATTGAAGACCACTTTTACTCCATAGTGATCTGATAGGAGGCATGGGATTAGTTTGTTCTTCTTGTATTTGTTGAGTTCTGTCTTGTGACCAATTATATGATCAATTTTGGAGAAGGTACCATGTGGTGCTGAGAAATAGGTATATTCTTTTGCTTTACAATGAAATGTTCTTTACATATCTGTTGAATCCAATTGGTCCAAAGCTTCAATTAGTTTCACTGTGCCTCTGTTAAGTTTCTGTTTTCCTGATCAGTCCATTGAGGAGAGTGGAGTGTTGAAGTTAACAACAATTATTGTGTTAGGTGCAATGTGTGCTTTAAACTTTAGTAAAGTTTCTTTTACGAATGAGGGTGCCTTTTCATTTGGAGCAAAGATGTTCATAATTAAGAATTCTTCTTGGTGGATTTTCCCTTTGACCAGCAAGAAGTGACCTTCTGTGTCTCTTTTGATGACTTTACATTGTAAGTCAATTTTATCTGATATTAGAATGGATACTCTGGCTTGTTTCCTCAGATCATTTGGTTGTAAAATTGTCTTCCAGCCTTTTCCTCTAAGGTAGTGTTTGTTTTTGACACTGATATGTTTTTCCTGTACGCAGCAAAATGTAGGGTCCTGTTTCCATATCCAGTCTGGTAGTCTGTGTCTTTTTGTTCGGGAATTGAGTCCATTGATGTTAAGAGGTATTAAGGAATAGTAATTATTACTTCCTGACATTTTGGGCATTATTTTTTATATTTGAGTGGTTCTCTTCTTTTGGGTTGGAAGAGAGGGGGTTTCTATCTTGCTTCATCTGGCGTGTAGTTTCCCCCTTGTGTTGGTGTTTTTCCCCTATTATCCTTTATAAGGCTGGGTTTGTGGATAGATATCATGCAAATTTGGTATTGTCATGGAATACCTTGTTTTCCCCATCTATGGCGATTGAGAGTTTTGCTGGGAATAGTAGTTTTGGCTGACGTTTGTGTTCTATCAGAGTCTGCATGAGATCTGCCCAGGATCTTCTATCTTTCATGGTCTCAGGTGAGGAATCTGGTGTAATTCTGATAGGTCTTCCTTCATATGTTACTTGACCTTTTTCTCTTATTGCCTTTAATATTCTTTCTTTGTTTAGTACATTTGGGGTTTTGATTATTATGTGACTGGATGTATTTCTGTTCTGGTCCAGTCTGTTTGGGGTTTTGTAGGCTTCTTGTATATTCATGGGCATCTCTCTCTTTAGGTTGGGGAAATTTTCTTCCATAATTTTGTAGAAGATATTTGCCAGCCCTTTAACTTGTAGATCTTCACTCTCATCTATACCTATAATCCTTAGGTTTGGTCTTCTCATTGTGTCCTGGATTACCTGAATGTTTTAGGTTACCTTTTTTTTTGCATTTTGCATTTTCTTTAATTGTTGAATTCATGGTTCCTATGGTACCTTCAGCATCTGAGATTCTGTCTTCTATCTCTTGTATTCTATTGTTGATATTTGCATCTATAACTCCTGGTTTCTTCCCAAGGTTTTCTATCTCCAAAATTGTCTCACTTTGTGATTTCTTAGTTGTTTCTACTTCTGTTTTTAGATTCTGGATGGTTTTCCTCGGATGTTTCACTTGCTTATTTGTGTTTTCATGTAATTCTTTAAGGGATTTTTGTGTTTCCTCTTTTATGACTTCTACTTGTTGACCCACATTCTCTTTTATTTCTTTAAGTGATTTTTGTGTTTCCCCCTTATTGGCATCCATTTTTTGATCCATAATCTCCTGAATTTCTTTATGTGATTTTTGTGTTTGCCTTGTAAGGGCTTCTAGCTTTTGATCCATTTTCTCCTGTATTACTTTAAGAGATTTATCTAAGTGTTCTTCTATCAGCATCCTGACCAGTGATTTTAGATATGAGTCTTGTTTTTCTTGTGTGTTGTGGTATTTGAGACTTATTGCTATCAGGGAACTGAGTTCAGATGCTGCCATTTTGCCTTGATTTCTGCTAGTAATGATCTTATGTCATTTTGCCTTTTGCCATATGGTTATCTCTGGTGTTAGTTGGTCCTGTAGTTACTAGCTGGTGCTTGAACCTCCTGTGGGCTGCGTAAGGCTATTTCCCCATGACTGGACACATGAATCACTTCCCTGACTGGCTCCTGCTCACAGATTGCTGACAGGTGGCCTGGGTTTCCAGTGTTCTTAAACTCAGGATATCTTGGGTACCTGATTCCACCTGCTAGGTCGAAACAGCCAGGAAGATGGCTGAGGCTACAGGAAGTGCAGGATCCCTCTTCAGGGTACAGAGCTCCCACCTGGCTGGGCCCCTGAACTGCTGCTCTGCTTGCAGCTCCTGCTCCCAGCCTGAGTCCCCAGAGGTCTTAAACTTGGGATATCTTGTGTACTTGGTTCTGCCTGGTGGGCAGCTGCTCTGCACAGGTCCTGCTCAGGGATTGCTGTCTGGTTTCCTGAGTCCCCAGATGTGTTAAACTCGGGATATCTTGGGTCCTGGTTCCACCGGCTGGTTCAAAACAGCTGGGAAGATGGCAGAGGCTGCAGGGAGTGCAGGGTCTGCCTTCAGGACACAGAACACATGCCTGGCTGGGGCCCCAGACCTGCTGCTCTGTGTGCAGCTCCTGTTCAAGGCCTGAGTCCACAAAGGTCTTAAACTTGAGATACCTGGGATACCTGGTTCCACCTACTGGTTCGGCCAGCTGGTTTGAAACAGCTGGGAAGATGGCAGAGGCTGCAGGGAGTGAAGGGTCTGCCTTCAGGACACAGAGCCCACCTCCTCTTTCTTTTTCAATAATACTCTAGTGGTATTTCTGTGCCTATCCTTGTATCTGAGTTTTTGTTTTCCAAAATATATTCAATTTTATAAATTATCTTATGTTATCTTCAATTTTAACATATATTTGTTAGATAAAAATCTTCACTTTTATCAGAAAATGTTTCTATTCCTTTTTTCAATTACATTCTAATTGTATTTGTAAGCCTATCATTGTATCTGTGAAAATTACCACAAAAAAAATTAAAATTTTACAGTTTTCCTATGTATTTCCATCATTTTATCAGATATATGTTGTGGAAACTTCATCAGATTTATCAGAAAAATATCTCCACTTCCTTTTTCAACTATAATATTATTTTATTTGTTTGCCTATCATTGTATCTGTGAAAATTAGCACAAAAATCTTCAAATTTTAACATTTTCACATGAATTTCCATAATTTAATCAGAAATGTTATACAAAAAACTTCAGTTTAATAAGAAAATGTTTCCCCTTTCTTTTTCACTTATCTTACTTGTATTTTTATGCCTTTCATTGTGTCTGAGATTTTATCAAAAATATCTTGAATTTTATCAACTTTCCTATGTTATCATCTATTTTATCATATATAAGTTAATGTATATATTCAGAATTAACAAAATATGCCTCCACTTCTTTTTTCAATGTTATTCTAATTGTATTTGTAAACCTTTCATTGTATCTGAGTTTTTTTCTGAATACTTTTCAATTTTATCATTTATCCTATGTAATCCTCAATTTTATCATACAAATGTTAGATGAAAATCTTCCAGTTTATCAGAAAATGTCTCCACTTCGTATTTCCATTATATTCTAATTGTATTTTTATGCCTTTCATTGCATCTGATTTTTTTTCAAAAAATCTTCAATTTTATAAATTATTTTAAATTATCCTCAATATTATCATACATATGTTATCATACATAGAAGTAAATCTTCAGTTTTATAGGAAAATGTTTCCACTTCTTTTTTCAATTACATCTTAATTTTTATGCATAACATTTTATCTGTGAAAATAACTACAAAAATCTTCAATTTTGAAATTTATCTTATGAATTTCCCTTATTTTATATAAAATGTTATATGAAATCTTTAGTTTTATCAGAAAATGACTTCACTTCCTTTATCAATTATGTGATAATTATCTTTGTATGTGTATCATTGTTTCTGTGATTTTTCCATGAAATCTTCAATTTTACATTTTATCCCATCTAATCCTCAATTTTATCATACATATGTTTGATGAAATTCTTCAGTTCTATCAGAAAATATGTCCAGTTAATTTTTCAAATGTATTCTAATTGTATATCATTGCCTATCATTGTATCTGAGTTTTATTTTTCAAAGAAATCTTCAGTTTTAAAAACTATCTTATGTTATCCTCGATTTCATTCATATGTTAGATGAAAATCTTCAGTTTTATACAAAAATGTCTCTACATTCTTTTTCTTCTCTATTCTAATTGTATTTGTATGCCTATCATTATATGTGAGATTTTTCTATGAAAAGCTTCAATTTTATCAGTTATCTTATGTAATCCTCAATTTTATCATACATATATTAAATGAAAATCTTCAGTTCTTTACAAAAATGTCTCCTCTTTCTTTTTGAAAAATACTCCAGTAATATTTGTATGCCTATCCTTGTATCTGAAATTTTGATTTCCAAAATATCTTCAATTTTATAAATTATCTTATGTTATCCTCAATTTTAACATACATTTGTTAGATGAAATTCTTCACTTTTAACAGAAACTGTCTCTATTCCTTTTCTCAGTTACATTCTAATTGTGTTTGTAAGCCTATCATTGTGTCTGTGAAAATAACCACAAATATCTACAAATTTTACAGTTTTCTTATGCATTTCTATAATTTTGTCAGATATATATTATGCAAAATTCTTCAGATTTATTAGAAAATATCTGCACTTTCTTTTTAACTATATTATTATTTTTTCATATACCTAACACTGTATCTGTGAAAATTACCACAAAATTCTTCAAATTTTAACATTTTCATATAAATTATCATAGTTTTATCAGAAATATTATACAAGAATCTTCAGTTTTAAGAAAATATCTCCAAGTTCTTATTTGCTTATAACCCTATTGTATTTGTATGCCTTTCATTGAATCTGAGATTTTATCATAAAAATCTTCAATTTTATCAATTTTTCTGTGTTATCATCCATTTTTCATTCATAAGTTAGATGTAAATCTTGAGAATTAACAGAATATGTCTCCTCTTCCTTTTTCAAGAGTATTCTAATTGTATTTGTATACCTATCATTGTCTCCAAGTTTTTTTCTGAATAAATATTCAATTTTATCAATTATCCTATGCAATAGGTACTTTTTTCATATATATGTTGGATGAAAATATGCAATATTATCAGAAAATGTCTCCTCTTCCTTTTCAAATTGTATTCTAATTGTATTTGTATGCTGTGTTTTTGTCAAAAAAATTTCAATTTTATAAATTATGTTATCCTCAATTTTAACATTCATATGTTTAGGATTTTCTTCAGTTTTATAAGAAAATGGCTCCACTTCCTTTTTCAATTAAATTCTAACTGTATTTGTATGCTTACCATTGTATCTGTGAAAATTACCTTAAAAATCTTCAACTTTTAAATTTTTTCTGAATTTCCCTTACTTTATCTGAAATATGTTATATGAAATCTTCAGTTATATCAGAAAATGTCTCTGTTCCTTTTTCTAATTACATTCTAATTGTGTTTGTAAGTGCATCATTATATCTGTGAAAATTACCACAAAAATTTTTCAAATTTTACAGTTTTCCCATGAATTTCTATAATTTTATCAGATATATGTTAGGCAAAATTCTTCAGATTTATCAGAAAATATCTCCACTTCCTTTTATAAATATATTATTATTTATTTGTATGCCTACCATTCTATCTTTGAAAATTACCACAAAAATCTTCAGCTTTTAACATTTTCACATGAATCTCCATAATTTTATTAGAAAAATTATACAAAAACCTGCAGTTTCATCAGAAAATATTTCCACTTTCTTTTTCACTTATATTCTAATTGTATTAGTATGCCTTGAAAGTATATCTGAGATTTTATTTAAAAAAAACTTCAATATTATCAATTTTTCTATGTTATCATCCATTTTATTATACATATGTTAAGTGAAAATCTCATTTTATACAAAATTGTCTCCAGCTACATTTTCAATTATATTCTAATTGTGTTTTATGCCTTTCCTTGTATCTGCGAATTTTCTAAGAAAATGTTCAATTTAATCAGTTATCCTGTTATCCTCAATTTTATCATATATATGATAAATGAAAATCTTTAGTTTTATCAGAAAATATCTTGTCTTCCTTTTTCCATTTTATTCTAATAGTCTTTGTAATCTTGTCATTGCAAAAAACATGAGTTTTTTCCAAATAAATCTTCAATTTTATCAATTACCATCATAATCTTTTATCATATGCCTATCACGGTATCTGAGTTTTTTTTCAATGTTATCAATTATCCTATGTAATTCTCAATCTGATCATATATCTGTTAAATAAAAATATTCAGTTTTATCAGAAAATATCTCCTCATCCTCTTTCAATTGTATTCTAATTGTATTTTTATACTTATCATTGCATCTGACTATTAAAAAATCTTCAATTTCATGAATTAACTTAAGTTATTCTCAATTTAATCATGCACATGTTAGATGAAAATCTTCATTACTAAACAAAAATGTCTTCATTTCCTTTTTCAAGTACATTCTAATAGTATTTATGTGCCTATTGATATATCTGAGGTTTTTTAATAATATCTGCAATTTTATAAGTTATGTTATCCTCATTTTTATCATACATGTTAGATGAAAATCTTCAGTTTTATATGAAAATGTCTCCACATCTCTTTTAGTTATATTCTAATTGTATTTTTATGCCTATCATTGTATCTGGGTTTTGGCCAAATAAATCTTCAATTTTATAATTACCCTAGTAATCTTTTATTTTATCATACCTATGTTAGATGAAAATCTTCAGTTTTATCAGAACATGTTTCCACTTCATATTTCAGCTTTCTTCGAATTGTATTTCTATGCATATCATTGTATCTGAGTGTTTTTCCAAAATAATCTTTCATTTTATAAATGACATTATGAGATCCTTATTTTAGCATACATATGTTATATGAAAATCTTCAGTTTTATATAAAATGCCTCCACTTCCTCCTTCAATTTTATTCTAAATGCATTTGTATGCCTATCATTGAACATGATTTTTTTCAAAAAAATCTTCAAGTATATAAATTATCTTATGTAATCCTCAATTTTAACATACATATATCAGAAAATGTATCTATTCCTTTTTTCAATTACATTCTAATTGTGTTTGTAAGCCTATCATTGTATCTGTGAAAATTACAACAAAAATCTTCAACTTTTACAGCTTTCCTATGAATTGCCATAATTTTATCAGATATATGTTATGCAAAATTCGTCAGATTTATCAGAAAATATCTCCATTTCCTTTTGCAACTATATTGTTATTTATTTGCATGCCTACCATTGTATCTGAGAAAATTACAACAAAAATCTTCAAAATTTCACATTATCACATGAATTACCATAATTTAATCAGAATATACAAAAATCTTCAGTTTTATCAGAAAATGTCTCCACTTTCTTTTTCACTTGTATTTGTATGCTTTTCATTGTATCTGACATTTTACTACAAAAATCTTCCATTTTATCAAATTTCGTATGTTATCATCCATTTTATGATACATAAGTGAGGTGTAAAGCTTCAGAATTAACGAAATATGTCTCCACATCCTATTTCAATTGCATTCTAATTGTATTTGTATGCCTATCATTATATCTGAGTTTTTTTATTGTCTATATTCTTTGTTTATATTCCAAAGGCTTTCCCCTTTCCCAGTTCCCCCCTTACCATGTGTCCCATAAGTCCTCTTCCCCTCCCGCCCATTCCCCAATCACGCCCCACACCTTTCTCTGCTCTGGTACTCTCTAGTAAAACTGGAAACAGTCTTTTCGGGACCAGTGTCCTCTCCTTCTTTTTCTTGGGAATCTTTTGATTTGCTAATTGTGCCTTGAGTATTCAGAGCTTCTGGGCTCAATAATATCCACTTATCAGTGATTACAATTCATGTGTATTCTTTTGTGATTGGGTTAACTCACTTAGGATGATATTTTCCAGATCCAACCATTTTCCTACAAATTGCATTAATTCATTATTTTTAATTGCTGAGTAGTATTCCATTGTATGAATATACCACATTTTCTGTATCCATTCTTCCTTTGAGGGACATCTGGGCTCCTTCCAACTTCTGGCTATTATAAATAAGGCTGCTATGTACATAGTGGAGCATGTGTCTTTATTTCATGCAGGGGAATCCTCTGGGTATATGCCCAGGAATGGTATGACAGGGTCCTCTGGAAGTGTCATGCCCAATTTTCTGAGGAACCACCAGACAGATTTCCAGAGCGGTTGTACACTCTTGCGATCCCACCAAGAGTGGAGGAGTGTTCCTTTTTCTCCACATCCTCGCCAGCACCTGTTGTCTCTTGAGTTTTTAATCTTAGCCATTCTGACTGGTGTGAGGTTTAATCTCAGGGTTATTTTGATTTGCATTTCCCTGATGACTAATGATGTTGAACATCTCTTAAGGTGCTTCTCAGCCATCTGAATTTCTTCTGATGAAAATTCTTTGTTTAGCTCTGTTGCTACTAAGTATCCAACCCAGTTCCCCGGTAAAAGAAAGCTCAACTCAGCAGTTAACAAAACAAGCTACAAGCCTAGACTGGGCAGGCCTCCCACTCTACAACTCTGTTTTAATCTATTTTATCCCATACAACTTGCAGTTTCTCTAGGCCCCGAGCTTCTCTCCCTGCCGCCTCTCCGGTTCTCTTTAACCGTTTCTCTTCATTTCTTCCCCTTTCTTCTTTTAGTTTCTTCTCTCCTGTTCTCTCCTCCTCCTGTTTTATACCCTGTAGCTCCTCCCATAGACTCTGTTCCTCCCACTTTCCTCCTGCCCAATCATTGGCTCAAGCCTTTATTTGAAAAGTCAAGGTGGGGAGACGGTTCACAAGGCAACTCCTCATCTGCAGCCCCTCTGAGGAGTGGAATTAACATCAAAGTACGAGCCCAGGGCTATCCACAACATTTCCCCCTTTCTGTCCAATTAAAAGACTCTTTTATCTCAGACATCAATTGAGCACAATTATTACCATTTTGTAATATATAGCATACAGGATACACCTAACACCCAGTCAATTATTTTTTTATCAATTAAGTAGTATCCCTGTCATCTATTTGAACTTAAAAGACTTATAATTCTACACCTGACTCAAGTACACTTTAGACTGTAACCCATCTGAAAACCATCCTCTCAAATCTGTATTATCTTTCTAAATGCTAACCAGCTTGGACTGGCTATCAGACTATTAGTCTTCAACCCCATCAGAAATCCAAGAATGACTAATATTACCTGAAAGTATGAGAAGCACAAAATATAGCTTCTAAAACTTAGCTAATTTATAGAGACCGCTGATCACCTGGACAAGCCCTATACACCAAAACGTTGGAGCATCAGTCTTCAGCCTTCTGGCACAGGATCATCTGACAGACCTTGGTAATGCAGAATTTTGAAGGGCTGATTACTCTGTCTTGGCAGAGATTATCAGTCGACTATTCCGCAGTGTGTCCTTTTTTTGGACAGTATTTGTCTGTAGATGAAATGAGGCAATTCTTGCCTAGTGACTGTCTCACCACAACTAAAGCAACTCCACTGATGCTCATGTTCTTCTTTGAATTCAAGAAAGGGGTGCTGTCAGGAGCAGACAGGTCTCTAGTCAAATATTAATAAATAAATGTCAATAAACATATTCTGTGGACTTCTGACACCTTTGAAGACCATTTGTCTACCTAAGACATCTCTGAACTGTTAAGCCTTGACTATTCTCGGCTGTTTCTAATCAAAATAGCTCAGGAACACTCTTTTAACTAATTCATAACCACGAGTTTGCTATCTGGCCCTTAACTTGTATTACTTAATCATCTAAAAGCAGTTTATACTAGCAGTTATAGAAGGACTGGGTCTAAGCCTTGTATTCTTAAATGTGTTATATAGGCACAATGCCTACATGGGAGTAACAATATTAATCCCAGTTTTATATCAGTAGTAAATTCATACCAATGAAAACCTTAAATTTACATCAACTAAATTCTGAACCAATAGACTTTGCATCAATTATAAAGAATTCTACCAATGTAAGATCTGGCTATGTAATGTTTTGCTTAAAAGTACATTTTCTCACCAATCCCTATTTGTCTATTTCTATAATTTCTATGATATTACTTTATCCCCCTTTTTCTTTTCCACCCACTTCTCCTTTACCCAAGAAAGAAGGATAGAAAAGTGGAAAGGAAAGGTAGAAATCTCTGTTTAAGTTCTTTAGTTTCCTCCTTGACCAAAGCTACATTCGTGATGTATCCCTAAAATTATAACATATCTAAAATTCCTAAAATAACCATAACTATCCACCCCACATAAGGAACTGGGACGATGATTGTCTTCTGTCTGCTTCCAGCTGAATTGCGGCGAAGAATTCCCATTTTGGGGCCCAAAGGGAAATTTTGAAAACTAGCTGGCATTATTTGCCTTCCAGTCACTATGTTTTGAGAAAGTTCGTGCCTCTATGTCAGATGACATCTCGACCATGACATTCTGAAAGGCTAGAGAGGCAAGTAGAGTTCTGGAAGCAAGTCTTTAAGAGAATCAGCTTTGATGTACTTGAAACAGAGTCAAGTGGGAAGCTGGAATGGAAGGTCCCAAATCTCAGCATACTGGTGTGTGAATCTTTTCAGGGCTGTCTTTCTCTTTTCATCCCTGTAGTATACAAAACTTAAAAGCAACAAGTAAACAGGTAAAGACATTCACACAGAGCATGCAGGAGGCACTTTTTGGCCAATGAAGATCAATAAAGAAAGACGTCTGACTGCCTTTCCTCAGATTAGCTTGATCACTTGGTCAAACTAAAATGTAACTGTGTATCCATGTCCTCATAAAGGATGTTTTGTAACATCCAATAAGTGTTAATGGCTGTTTATAGACATTTTAGTCTCAGCCAGTTCCAGAGCTGTCTCCATATACAGAGACATAAACATTACTACATATACATCACCTATTTTGTTGATTGTGTTAGTCTCCATTTTCTTCTCTGTCGCCAAGGTCCTCAGGAGGTCTCCCTTTGTCATGTCTGATTTTTATCAGCTTGGAAGGGACCCACAGCTTTTATTTTCCTGTGGAAACATAGGCATAGCCCCTCCCCCAGCGTAACACATTTCCCATTCTCCATTCTGATGTTAGAATATCCTTAATGTAAACAGGCTGGTTTAGTTCCATAGTACAATGTCTTTCAGCAGCTGTGGTGTTTTGTTCATTGGCATTTAAAAAATTATCTGGAGGTCTTTGTTGTATACTGACAGGATAGACTAAAGTTTGTTTTTTAATAACTTTTGGTTGGCATTCTCTACTTTTATCTTCTATCCCTCCCTGAGTAGTTTCCTTTTCCTTGAGTTCCTGTATTTTCTGTTCAAGGTTCTGCCTCCACATTTTGATCTTTTCTTTATATTGCAATTCTGATAGTCTACTGTCTATTTTATTCTGATTGATTAATTTTAAAAGGTTATTCTCCATGTCTAGCTTCCAATCCTCATTTTTTTTCTCTCTGCTGCTCAGTCTGATCTGTGAACTGCCGCATCCTTTGTTCCAGCATCTTTTCTAACTCCTGTCTCCCACCTTCATTCTCCTCCTTCTGTCTCTTATTCTGTTCTATAAATTCCTGGGTCTTCAATTCTAGTGTTTCGAACTGCTGCATCCTTTGTTCTAGCATCTTTTCTAACTCCTGTCTCTCACCTTCATTCTCCTCCTTCTGTCTCTTATTCTGTTCTATAATTTCCTGGGTCTTCAATTCTAGTGTTTCGAACTGCTGCATCCTTTGTTCTAGCATCTTTTCTAACTCCTGTCTCACACCTTCATTCTCCTCCTTCTGTCTCTTATTCTGTTCTATAATTTCCTGGATCTTCAATTCTAGTGTTTCGAACTGCTGCATCCTTTGTTCTAGCATCTTTTCTAACTCCTGTCTCCCACCTTCATTCTCCTCCTTCTGTCTCTTATTCTGTTCTATAATTTCCTGGGTCTTCAATTCTAGTGTTTCGAACTGCTGCATCCTTTGTTCTAGCATCTTTTCTAACTCCTGTCTCTCACCTTCATTCTCCTCCTTCTGTCTCTTATTCTGTCCTATAATTTCCTGGGTCTTCAATTCCAGTGTTTCAAACCGCTGCATCCTTTGTTCTAGCATCTTTTCTAACTCCTGTCTCACACCTTCATTCTCCTCCTTCTGTCTCTAATTCTGTTCTATAATTTCCTGTATCTTCTGTTCTAAACCTTGCTCCCATAATCTTAGCTTCTCTTTGTATTGTAATTCTAATATTCCAGCATCTGCCTTATTTTTACCTATGAAATCCCGAACCTTTATTTCTAGTGTTACTTGTAATCTCTTTTCTACGGCAAGGAATTTTTTGTCTAGGACTCTTGAGATGACATAGTAAATCAAGAGAATAAGTACTGCAATACCAATGACTTTTTCCTCTAAATCCATTCCTGTCCAATCACTCAAAATATCATCACGTAGAGCCAAAACAGTCTTTATTGTTCTACTCATCTTTAAGTATCAAAATACTATATATCTCTCTTATATCAATGAATTAACTGGTCCTGAACCCTTTCTATCTACTGTCCGAGCCGTTCAGGGTTACTCAGGCAGTTAACATTTTATCTAGGTTTGTTAGGTTCTAAACAATACGTTGGGCAGCCATTTTGTTGCTACTAAGTATCCAACCCAGTTCCCCGGTAAAAGAAAGCTCAACTCAGCGGTTAACAAAACATGCTACAAGCCTAGACTGGGCAGGCCTCCAACTCTACAACTCTGTTTCAATCTATTTTATCCCATACAACTTGCAGTTTCTCTAGGCCCCGAGCTTCTCTCCCTGCCGCCTCTCCGGTTCTCTTTAACCGTTTCTCTTCATTTCTTCCCCTTTCTTCTCTTAGTTTCTTCTCTCCTGTTCTCCCCTCCTCCTGTTTTATACCCTGTAGCTCCTCCCATAGACTCTGCTCCTCCCACTTTCCTCCTGCCCAATCATTGGCTCAAGCCTTTATTTGAAAAGTCAAGGTGGGGAGACGGTTCACAAGGCAACTCCTCATCTGCAGCCCCTCTAAGGAGTGGAATTAACAACAAAGTACAAGCCCAGGGCTATCCACAACATAGCTCTGTACTCCATTTTTAATAGGGTTATTTGGTTCATTGGGGTCTAACTCCTTGAGTTCTTTGTATATATTGGATATTTGCCCTCTGTGGAGATATTTTATGATAAATGTGAATTATTTTGCATAACATATATCTGATAAAATTATGGAAATTAATAAGAAAGCTGTAAAATTTGAAGATTTTTGTGGTAATTTTCACAGACACAATGATAGACTTACAAACGCAATTAGAATGTAATTGAAAAAAGGAATTGAAACATTTTCTGATGAAACTGAAGATTTTCATCTAACATATGTATGTTAAAATTGAGGATGACATAAGTTCATTTAAAATTTCATTGAAAAGATTGAAGATTTATTCAGAAAAAAACTCGGATACAATAATAGTCATGCAAATACAATTAGAATACAGTTGGAAAAATGAAGCACAGATATATTCTGTTAACTCTGAATAGTACATCTAACTTATGTATGATAAAATGGATAACAAAGGAAAATTGATAAAATTGAAGATTTTTTGATAAAATCTCAGATACAATGAAAGGCATACAAATACAAGCATAAATAAGTAAAAAAGAAAGTGGAGACATTTTCTGATAAAACTGAAGATTTTTGTATAATACTTCTAATAAAATTTTAGAAATTCATGTGAAAATGTGAAAACTTGAAGAATTTTGTTGTAATTTTTAGACATAGAATGGTAGGCATACAAACGAATAAAATTATAGTTGTAAAAGGAAGTGGAGATATTTTCTGATAAATCTGATGAATTTTGCATAACATATATCTGATAAAATTATAGATAAAATTCATTGGAAAACTGTAAAATTTGAAGTTTTTTGTGGTAAATTTCACAGATACAATGATAGGCTTACAAACACAATTAGAATGTAATTGAAAAAAGGAATAGAGACATTTTCTGATAAAACTGAAGATTTCATATAACATATTTCTGATAAAGTAAGGGAAATTGATAGATAAAATTTAAAAATTGAAAATTTTTGAGGTAATTTTCACAGATAAAATGGCAAGCATACAAATATAATTAGAATGTAATTGAAAAAGGAAATAGAGTCATTTTCCTACAAAACTGAAGAAAATCCTATAACATGTGTATGTTAAAATTGAGGATAACAAAAGATAATTTATAGCATTGAAGATATTTTGAAAAAAAACTCAGTTGCAATGATAAGCATACAAATATACTTAGAATACAATTGAAAAAGGAAGAGGAGACATATTCTGACAAAATTGAAGGTTTTCATCTAACATATGCTTGATAAAAATTGAGGATTACATAGCATAATTAATAAAATTGAAGTTTTATTCAGAAAAACTCAGATACAATGATAGGCATAAAAATATAATTAGAATAGAATTTTAAAAATAAGAGGAGACATATTCTGTTAATTCTAAAGATTTACATCAAACTTATGTATGATAAAATGAATAACATAAGAAAATTGATAAAATTGAAGATGTTTTATAAAATCTCAGATTCAATGAAAGGCATACAAAAACAATACGATTTTAATAAAAAAGTGGAGACATTTTCTGATAAAACATGATTTTTCTATAATATTTCTGATAAAATTATGGAAATGTATGAGAAATTGTTAAAATTTGAAGATTTTTGTGGTAATTTTCACAGATACAATGTTAGGCAAACACTTAAATAATAATATAGTTGAAAATGGAAGTGGAGATATTTTCTAATTAATTGAAAGAATTTTGTATAACATATATCTGATAAAATTATTGAAATTCATAGGAAAACTGTAAAATGTGTGATTTTTGTTGTAATTTTCACAGATATAATGATAGGGTTTCAAACACAATTAGAATGTAATTGATAAAAGGAATAGAGACATTTTCTGGTAAAACTGAAGATATTCATCTAAAAAATGTATGTTAAAATTGAGGATAACTTAAGGTAATTTATAAAATTGAAGGTATTTTGGAAAATAAAAATTAAGATACAAGGATCTTAGCAGAGAAATACATCTAGAATATTATTGAAAAGGAAGAAAATCTTCAATTTAATCAGTTATGTAATCCTCAATTTTATCATACATATGTTAATTGAAATTTTTCAATTTATCAGAAAATGTCTCATCTTTTCCAATTGTATTCTAATAGTCTCTGTAATCTTATTATTGAATTTGAAACTTTTTGCAAAAACTTCTTCAATTTTATAAATTGCTCTTAGTTTTCTCCAATATTATCAAGCATATGTTAGAGGAAATTCTTCAGTTATATAAGAAAAAGTCTCCACTTCCTTTTACAATTGCATTCTAATTGTATTTGTATACATAACATTGTTTCTTTGAAAATTACCACAAAAATCTTTAATTTTTTAATTTTTTCTATGAATTTCCCTTACTTTATCAGAAATATGTTATACGAAATCTTTAGTATTTTCAGAAAATATGTCCACTTCCTTTTCAATCAAGTGAAAATTCTATTTGTATGCCTACCATTGTATCTGAGATTTTTCCAAAAAAAATCTTCAATTTTATTAGATATCCTATGTAATCCTCAATTTTATCGTGCATATTTTAGAAGAAAGTCTTCATTTCTAACATAAAAAGTCTCTACTTTCCTTTTCAATTGAATTATAAATTTATTTCTATGGGTATCATTGTATTTCAGTTTTTTAAAAAAATTCTTAAATTTTATACATTATCTCCTGTTATCCTCAATTTTATCATACATATGTACTATGAAAAGCTCCACTTCCTTTTTTCCATTACGTTCTAATTGTATCCATATGCCTATGATCATATGTGAGATTTTTCAGATATCAAATTTAATAAATTATGTTATGTTATCCTAATTTTTAGCATACATATATTAGATGAAAATCTTCAGTTTCATATGAA
This sequence comes from Apodemus agrarius, assembly GCA_964023405.1. Taxonomy (NCBI): domain Eukaryota; kingdom Metazoa; phylum Chordata; class Mammalia; order Rodentia; family Muridae; genus Apodemus; species Apodemus agrarius. The sequence goes on from OZ030024.1 coordinate 34,620,465, forward strand.
AATGACTTCACATGGTTTTAGTTATATTCTATTTCTATTTTTATGCCTATCAATGTATCAAAGTTTTGTTCAAGTAAATCTCCAATTTTATCAATTACCCTATTAATCCTCTATTTTATCAAACATAAGTTAGATGAAAATTTTCAGTTTCATCTGAAAATGTCTCCACTTCATTTTTCAATTGTATTCTAATTGTATTTCTATGCCTATATTGTATCTGTTTTTTTCCAAAAAAATCTTTAATTTTATACATTACCTTGTGATATCCTCAATTTTTCATATGCATATTATATGAAAATCCTCAGTTTTATATGAAAAGGTCTCCACTTCCTCGTTCAATTATATTCTAAATGTATTTGTATGCCTATCATTGCATCTAAATTTTCTTTCAAAAAATCTTCAATTTTATAAATTATCTTAAGTTATCCTTAATTTTATCATACATATGTCAGGGTATAATCTTAAATTTTAATCGAAAATGTCTCCACTTCATTTTTCAATTACATTCTAATTGTATTTGTATGCCTACCATTGTATCAGTGAAAATTACCAAAAAATCTTCAATTTTTAATTTATTCCTCTGGCATTCCTTACTTTATCAGAAATATGTTATATGAAATCTTCAGTTCTGTCAGAAAATGGCTCCACTTCATTTTCAATTATGAGGTAATTCTATTTGTATGCCTATCAGTGTAACTAAGCTTTTTCAAAAAAAAAATCTTCAATTTTATCAACTACCCTAGTAATCCTTCATTTTATCATACATATATTAAATTAAAATATTCAGTTTTATCAGAAAATGTCTCCACTTCGTTTTTCAGTTGTATTCTGACTTTCTATGCCTCTCATTGTATTTGAGTGTTTTTCCAAAAAATCTTTAATTTTATAAGTTACCTTATGATATCCTCATTTTATCATACATATCTTATATGAAAATCTTCAGTTCTATGTGAAATTGTCTCTACTTTATCCTCCAATTATATTCTAAATATATTTGTATGCCTATCATTGTATCTGAGTTTTGTCAAAAGAATCTTAAATTTTATAAATTATCTTAAATTATTCTCAATTTTATCATAGATGTTTTAGAGGATAAATCTTCAATTTTAAATAGAAATGTCTCCAATTCATTTTTAGATTACATACTAATTATACTTGTATGCCTACCATTTTATCTGTGAATATTAACACAAAAGTTTTCAATTTTTAAATTTTTCCTATGAATTTCACTTACTTTATCAGTAATATGTTATACAAAATCTTCAGTTTTGTTAGAAATGTCTCCAATTCATTTTCAATTATGAGAAAAATCTATTTGTATGTCTATCATTGTATCTGAGTTTTTTCCAAAAAAAAATCTTCAATTTTATCAGTTACCATATGTAATCCTTAATTTTATGATACATATGTTACATAAAAATTTTCAGTTCTACCAGAATATATCTCCACTTCCCCTTTCAATTATCTGATGATTCTATTTGGATACCTATCATTGTATCTGAGGGTTTTTTTTCAAAAAATCTAAAATTTTATCAGTTATCCTATGTAATCCTCAATTTTATCATGCATATTTTAGATGAAAAGATCTTCAATTCTATCAGAAAATATCTCCACTTCCCTTTCCAATTATATTCTAATTGTATTTGTATGCAGATCACTGTATCTGAGTATTTTTACAAATAAAAATCTTCAATTCTATCAATTATCTTATGTAATCTTCAATTTTATCATACATATGCTAGATGAAAATCTTCAGTTCTTTACAAAATGTGTCCCCTTCCTTTTTCAAGCATACTCTAGTTGTATTTGTATGCCTATCCTTGTATCTGAGTTTTTGTTTTCCAAAATGTTTTCAATTTTATAAATTATCTTGTGTTATGCTCAATTTAAACATACATGTTAGATGAAAATCTTCAGTTTTATCAGAAAATGTCTTCACTTATTTTTCACTTATTTGTAGTTGTATTTGTATGCTTTTCATTTTGTCCGAGATTTTATCACAAAAATATTCAATTTTATCCATTTTCCTATGTTATCATCCATTTTATCATCCATAAGTTACATGTAAATATTCAGAATTAACAGAATATGTGTTCACTTCCTTTTAAACTGTATTTTAATTGTATTTTTATGCCTATCATTATATCCAAGATTTTTCTGAATAAATCTTCAATTATATCAATTATCGTATTTATGCCTCAATTTTGTCATACATATGTTAGATAAAAATCTTCAGTTTTATCAGAAAATGTATCCTCTTCCTTTATCAATTGTATTCAAATTGTATTTGAGTGCTTATCATTGTATCTGAGTTTTTTTTCAGTGTCTTCAATTTGAAAAATTACCCTAAGTTATCCTCAATTTCATCATACATATGTTAGAAGAAAATCTTCAGTTTTATTGAAAAATGTCTCCACGTCTTTTTGCAATTTCATTGAAGATTTTTGTGATAAAATATCAGAAACAATTAAAGGCATACAAATACAACTATATATAAGTAATAAAAAAGTGGAGACATTTTCTGATAAAATTGAATATTTTTGTGTAACATTTCCGATAAAAATTATGGATATCCATGTGAAAATGTTAATATATGTAGAGTTTGTGGTAATTTTCACAGATACAATGATAGGCATACAAAGAAATTATAATATAGTTGAAGAAGCAAGTGGAGATATTTTCTGATAAATCTGAAGAATTTTGTATAACATCACATAAAATAATGGAAATTCAAAAGAAAAGTCTAAAATTTGAATATTTTTGTGGTAATTTTCACAGATATAATGATAGACTTAGAATAAAAATTAGAAAGTAATTGAAAAATGCAATAGAGATATTTTCTGATAAAACTGAAGATTTTCATCTAACGTATGTATGTTAAAATTGAAAATAACATAAGATAATTTATAAAATTTAAGATAATTTGGAAAACAAAAACTCAGATAAAAGGATAGGCACAAAAATACTACTAGAGTATAATTGAAAAAGGAAGAGGACACAATTTTGTAAAGAACTGAAAATTTTCATTTAACATATTTATGATAAAATTGATGATTACATATGATAATTGATAAAATTGAAAATTTATTTGGAAAAATACTCAAATACATGCAAATAGTGTTAGAATATAATTTAAAAGGGAAGTAGAGATATTTTCTGATAGAACTGAAGATTGCCATCTAAAATATGCATGATAAAATTGAGGATTTTATAGGATAACTGATAAAATTTTAGATATTTTTGAGAAAAAAACTCAGATGCAATGATAGGCATCCAAATATACTTAGAATTGAAAAGGGAAGTGGAGATATTTTCTGGTAGAACTGAACATTTTAATCTAACATGTATCATAAAATTGAGGATTACATATGATAACTGATAAAATTGAAAATTTTTTGGGAAAATACACAGATACAATGATAGGTATACAAATATATTTAAAATATAATTGAAGGAGGAAGTGGAGACATTTTCATAAAAAACTGAATATTTTTATATAACACACTTGATAAAATGAGGATATCATAAGGTAATTTATAAAATTAAATATTCTTTGGGGAAAACACTCAGATAAAATGATAGGCATAGAAATAAAAATAGAATACAACTGAAAAAAGAAGTGGAGGCATTTTCTGAAAAAAACTGAAGATTTTCATCTAACATATGTATGATAAAATAAAGAATTACTAGGGTAATTGATAAAATTGAAGATTTATTTAGAAAAAACTCAGATACAATGATAGGCATAAAAATACAGTTAGAATATAACTAAAAGAGACATGGAGACATTTTCATATAAAACCGAAGATTTTCATCTAATATATGTATGATAAAAATGAGCATAACATAACAATTTATAAAATAGAATACTATTTTAAAAAAACCTCAGTTATGTTGATAGGCATATAATTACAATTAGAATGTTAAGTAATGAAGATTTTCATCTAACATATGTATGAAAAAATCGAGGATAACATAAGATAATGTATAAAATTGAAGATTTTTTTTAAAAAATATCAAATTCAATGATAGCCATACAAATATAATTAGAATTCAATTGAAAAAGGAACTGGAGATATTTTATGATAGAACTGAAGATTTTCATCTGAAATCGGCAAGATAAAATTGCAGATTACATAGGATATCTGATCAAATTGAAGATTTTTTGCAAAAATCTCACATACAATGATAGGCATACAAATAGAATAATCAAATAATTGAAAAGTAAGTGGAGACAGTTTTTGAAAATCTAAAGATTTTGTATATCTTATTTCTGATAAAGTAGGGGAAATTTATAGGAAAAATAAAAATTGAAAAATTTTGTGGTAATTTCCACAGATACAATGGTAAGCATACAAATACAATTGGAGTGTGATTGAAAAGGGATGTGGAGACTTTTTCTTATAAAACTGAAGATTTTCCTATAACATATGCATGATAAAATAGAGGAAAACAAGGTAATTTATAAAGTTGATGATTTCTTTTTGCAAAAAATCTTTGACAGAATGATAAGATTACAATGACTATTAGAATACAATTGAAAAAGGAAGACAATACATTTTCTGATAAATCTGAAATTTTTCAGTTAACATATGTATGATAAACTTGAGGATTACATAGGATAACTGATTAAATTGAAGATTTTCTTAGAAAATTCTCAGAGACAAGGATAGGCATACAAATACAATTAGATTATAATTGAAATAGTAGCTGGAGACTTTTTTCGCAGGAAATCTTCAATTTTATCAGTTATCTTATGTAATCCTAAATTTTATCATACATATATTAGATGATATCCTCATGATATCCTCATTTTATCATATGCATGTTATGTGAAAATCTTCAGTTTTTTTATAAAAATGTCTCCACTTCCTCTTTCAATTATATTCTCAATGTATTAGTATGCCTATGATTGTATCTGAGTTTTTTCAAAAATCTTCAATTTTATAAATTATCTTAAGTTATCCTCATTTTTTTCAAACATATTTTAGAGGAAAATCTTCAATTTTAAATAAAAATGTCTCCAGTTCATTTTTCAATTACATTCTAATTGTATTTGCATGCTTACCATTGTACATGTAAGTACCACAAAAAATTTTCAATTTTTAAATTTTTCCTATGAATATCCCTTACTTTATCAGTAATGTGTTATATGAAATCTTCAATTTGGTCAAAAACTGTCTCCACTTTATTTTCAAATTTGTGATAATTCTACTTGTATGCCTATAATTGTATCCGAATTTTGTTCCAAAATGATCTAGAATTTTCTGAGTTATCATGTGTAATCCTCAATTTTATATACATGTTAGATTGAAATATTCAGTCCTACCAGGAAATATCTCCACTTTCTTTTACAATTATATTCTATTTATATTTCGATGCCTATCATTGTATCGGAGTTTTTTTTTCCAAAAAATCTAAAATTTTTTCAGTTATCCTATAGTATCCTCAATTTTATCATGCATATGTTAGAGGAAAAGCTTCACATCTTTCAGAAAATATCTGCACTTCCCTTTTCAATTGTCTTCTAATTGTATTTGTATGAAGATCATTGTATCTGAGTATTTTTCCTAATAAATCTTCAATTTTATAAATTAACTTATGTAATCCTCAATTTTATCATACATATGTTAGATGAAAATCTTTAGTTCTTTACATAAATGTGTCTTCTTCCTTTTTCAATAATACTCTAGTTGTATTCTTATTCCTATCCATGTATCTGAGTTTTTGTTTCCAAAATATCTTCAATTTTATAAATTAGCTTATGTAATCCTCAATTTTAACATACATATGTTAGATAAAAATCTTCAGTTTTATCAGAAAATGTCCCTATTCTTTTTCCTTTTTTTCCTGCATTTTCTGTTTATTTTTTTAATTTTTATTTTCTATATTCTATGTTTACATTCCAAAGGCTTTCCCCTTTCCCAGTTCCCCCCACCATACGTCCCATAATTCCTCTCCCCCCCAACTATTCCCCAATCACCCCCCCAAGATTTCTCTGTTCTAGGTCTACAAAATTGGATCCAATCTTTTCAGGCCCAGGGTCCTCTGCTTTCTTCTTCTTGGGAATCATTTGACTTGCTAATTGTGCCTTGAGCATTTAGGGCTTCTGGGCTCATTAATATCCACTTATCAGTGATTGCATTCCATGTGTATTCTTTTGTGATTGGGTTAACTCACTTAGGATGATATTTTCCAGGTCTAACCATTTACCTACAAATTGCATGAATTCATTATTTTTAATTGCTGAGTAGTATTCCATTGTATAAATATACCACATTTTCTGTATCCATTCCTCCTTTGAGGGATATTTGGGCTCCTTCCAATTTCTGGCTATAATAAACAAGGCTGCTATAAACATAGTGGAGCATGCATCTTTATTGTATGCAAGGGAATCCTCTGGGTATATGCCCAGGAGTAGTAGGCCCGGGTCCTCTGGAAGTGACATGCCCATTTTTCTGAGGAACTGCCACACTGATTTCCAGAGCAGTTTTATCATTTTGCAATCCCACCAACAGTGGAGGAGTGTTCCTATTTCTCCACATCCTCGCCAGCGCTTGTTGTCTCTTGAGTTTTTAATCTTAGCCATTCTGACTGGTGTGAGGTGGAATCTCAGGGTTGTTTTGATTTGCATTTCCCTGATGACTAATGATGTTGAACATCTCTTAAGGTGCTTCTCAGCCATCCAAATTTCTTCTGGTGAAAATTCTTTGTTTAGCTCTGTACCCCATTTTTTGATACGGTTATTTGGTTCTTTGCAGTCTAAATTCTTGAGTTCTTTGTATATATTGGATATTAGCCTTCTGTCGGATGTGGGGTTGGTGAAGACCTTTTCTCACTTTGTTGGTTGACGTTTTGCCTTCTGACAGTGTCATTGCCTAACCGAAACTTTGTAATTTTAAGAGGTCCCATTTGTCAATTCTTGATCTTAGAGCATAAGCTATTGGTGTTATATTCAGGAACTTTCCCCCTGTGCCCATGTCCTCCAGGGTCTTCCCCAGTTTCTTTTCTAATAGTTTCAGTGTGTCTGGTTTTATGTGGAGGTCCTTGATCCACTTGAAGTTGATCTTAGTACAAGGAGATAAGAGTGGATTTATTCACATTCTTCTGCATGTTGACCTCCAGTTGAACCAGCACCATTTGTTGAAAAGGCTATATTTTTTCCACTGGATGGTTGTGGCTCCTTTATCAAAGTTCAAGTGACCATGAGTCTGTGGGTTCATTTCTGGGTCTTCAATCATATTCCATTGATCTACTTGCCTGTTGCTGTACCAATACCATGCAGTTTTTAACACAATTGCTCTGTAGCACTGGTTGAGGTCAGAGATATTGATTCCCCCCGAACTCCTTTTATTGTTGCGAATAGTGTTAGCTATCCTGCGTTTTTTGTTGCTCCAGATTAATTTGAGAATTGCTCTTTCTAGATCTATGAAGAATTGAGTTGGGATTTTGATGGGGATCACATTGAATCTGTAGATTGCTTTTGGCAAGATGGCCATTTTTACTATATTGATCCTTCCAATCCAGGAGCAAGAAATATTTTTCCATCTTCTGAGGTCTTCTTCGATTTCTTTCTTCAAGGACTTGAAGTTTCTGTCATACAGATCTTTCATTTGTTTGGTTAGAGTTACGCCAAGGTACTTTATGTTGTTTGTGGCTATTGTGAAGCGTGTTATTTTCCTAACTTCTTTCTCAGCATGCTTGTCCTTTGAGTACAAGAAGGCGACTGATTTGCTTGAGTTAATTTTATAACCAGCCACTTTGCTGAAGTTGTGTATCAGCTGTAGAAGTTCTCTGGTAGAGTTTTTGGGTCGCTTAAGTAAACTATCATATATTCTGCAAATAATGATAGTTTGACTTCTTCCTTTCCAATTTGTATCCGTTTGACTTCCTTATGTTGTCTAATTGCTCTCGCTAGAACTTCAAGTACTATATTGAAAAGATATGGAGAGAGAGGACAGCCTTGTCTAGTCCCTGATTTTAGTGGGATTGCTTCGAGTTTCTCTCCTTTTAGTTTGATGTTGGCTACTGGTTTGCTGTAGATTGCTTTTACTATGTTTAGGTATGGGCCTTGAATTCTTGTTCTTTGCAAGACTTGTAGCATGAAAGGATGCTGAATTTTGTCGAATGCTTTTTCAGCATCTAATGAGATGGCCATGTGTTTTTTTTTCCTTTTACTTTGTTTATGTAGTGGATTAAGTTGATGGATTTCCATTTATTGAACCATCCCTGCCTCCCTGGGATGAAGCCTACTTGGTCATGGTGAATGATCTTTTTGATGTGTTCTTGGATTCCGTTGGCAAGAATTTTTTTAGTATATTTGCATTGATATTCATAAGTATAGTTCTTTGTTGGATATTTTTGTGGTTTAGGTATCAGCATAATTGTGGCTTCGAAGAATGAGTTGGGCAGTGTCCCTTCTGTCTCTATTTTGTGGAATACTTTGAAGAGTATTGGTGTTAAGTCTTCTTTGAATGTATGGTAGAATTCTGCACTAAAACCATCTGGTCCCGTAATTTTTTTTTGGTTGGGGAGCTTTCTATAACCCCTTCTATTTCTTTAGGGGTTATGGGACTATTTAGCTGATCTACTTGATGCTGATTTAATTTTGGTATTTGGTATCTGTCTAGGAAATTGTTCATTTCCTCTAGATTCTCCAGTTGTGTTGAGTATAGACCTTTGTAGTAGGATCTGATGACCTTTTGAATTTCCTCAGTTTCTGTTTTTATGCCCCCTTTTCATTTCTAATTTTGTTAATTTGGATACTGTATCTGTGTCCTTTGGCTAGTCTGGCTAAGGGTTTATCTATCTTGTTGATTTTCTCAAAGAACCACCTCCTGTTTTTGTTGATTCTTTGTATGGTTTTCTTTGTTTCTACTTGATTGATTTCAGCCCTGAGTTTGATGATTTTCTCTCTTCTACTCCTCCTGGGTGAATTAACTTCATTTTATTCCAGGGCTTTAAGGTGTGCCGTTAAGCTGCTAGTGTATGCTCTCTTCAGTTTCTTTTTGGAGGCACTTAGAGCTATGAGTTTTCCTCTTAGCACTGCTTTCTTTGTGTCCCATAGATTTGGGTAGGTTGTACCTTTATTTTCATTGAATTCTAAAAAGTCTTTGATTTCTTTTTTTATTTCTTCCTTGACCAAGGTGTCATTGAGTAGAGTACTGTTCAGTTTCCATGTGTATGTGGGCTTTCTGTTGTTTTTGTTGCTATTGAAGACCACTCTTACTCCATGGTGATCTGATTGGAGGCATGGGATTAGGTCAATCTTGTATATGTTGACATCTGTCTTGTGAGCAATTATATGATCAATTTTGGAGAAGGTACCATGCAGTGCTGAGAAAAAGGTATATTCTTTTGCTTTAGGATGGAATATTATATATATATATATATATATATATATATATATATATATATATATATATATATATGTTTAATCCAATTGTTCCAGTTTCAATTAGTTTCACTGTGTCCCTGTTTAGTTTCTGCTTTCCTGATTGGTCCATTGCATTGAGGAGAGAGGAGTGTTGAAGTCACCCACAATTATAGTGTTAGGTGTAATGTGTACTTTAAGTTTTAGTAAGGTTTCTTTTATGAATGAGGGTGCCCTTGCATTTGGAGCATAGATGTTCAGTATTGAGAGCTCTTCTTGGTGGATTTTCCCTTTGACCTGCAAGAAGTGACCTTCTGAGTCTCTTTTGATGACTTTAGGTTGGAAGTCAGTTTTATCTGATATTGGAATGCCTACTCCAGCTTGTTTTCTGAGACCATTTGCTTGTAACATTGTCTTCGAGCCTTTTACTCTAAGGAGCATTTGTCTTAACACTGAGATTGTTTCCTGTATGCAGCAAAATGTAGGGTCCTGTTTCCATATCCAGTCTGTTAATCTATGTCTTTTTATTGGGGAATTGAGTCCATTGATGTTAAGAGATATTAAGGAATAGTAATTATTATTTCCCAACATTTTTGAAATTATTTTTTTTATATTTGAGAGGTTATCTTCTTTTGGGTTTGATATGAGGAGGTTTCTATCTTGCTTTGTCTGGGGTGTACTTTCCTTCCTTGTCTTGGAGCATAGATTATCCTTTGGAGGGCTGGAATTGTGGAAAGATAACGTACATATTTGGTTTTGTCATGGAATACCTTGTTGTCTCCATCTATGGCGATTGAGAGTTTTGCTGGGTAAAGTAGTTTTGGCTGAAATTTGTGTTCTCTTAGAGTTTGCATGATATCTGCCCAGGATCTTCTAGCTTTCATGATCACAGGTGAGAAGTCTGGTGTTATTCTGATAGGTCTTCCTTTATATGTTACTTGGCCTTTTTCTTTTGCTGCCTTTAACATTCTTTCTTTGTTTAGTACATTTGGAGTTTTGATTGTTATGTGACCGGATGTATTTCTGCTCTGGTCCAGTCTGTTTGGGGTTCTATAGGCTTCTTGTATATTCATGGGCATCTCTCTCTTTAGGTTGGGGAAGTTTTCTTCCATAATTTTGTAGAAGATATTTGCTGGCCCTTTAACTTGTAAATCTTCTCTCTTGTCTATACCTATAATCCTTAGGTTTGGTCTTCTCATTGTGTCCTGGATTTCCTGGATGTTTTGGGTTACAATTTTTTTGCATTTAGTGTTTTCTTTAACTGTTGAATAATGGTTCCTATGGTATCTTCGGCTTCTGAGATTCTGTCTACTATCTCTAGTATTCTATTGTTGATATTTGCATCTATGAGCCCTGATTTCTTCCCAAGGTTTTCTATCTCCAATGTTGTCTCCCTCTGTGATTTCTTAGTTTTTTTTCTACTTCTGTTTTTAGAACCTGGATGAATATGCTTAGATCTTTCACTTGCTTGATTGTATTTTCATGTATTTCTTTAAGAGATTTTTGTGTTTCCTCTTTCATAGCTTCTACTTGTTGACCCACATTCTTCTGTATTTCTTTAAGTTATTTTTGTCTTTCCTCCTTATTTGCTTCTCCTTTTTGATCCATATTCTCCTGAATTTCTTTAAGTGTTTTTTGTGCTTGCCTTGTAAAGGCTTCTAACTTTTGATCCTTTTTCTCCTCTATTTCTTTAAGAGATTTATCTATGTATTCTGCTACCAGCATCCTGACCAGTGATTTTAGATCCAAATCTTGTTTTTTTGGTGTGTTGGGGTATCCAGGGCTTCCTGTTGTTGGCGAACTGCGTTCAGATGCTGTCATACTACCTTGATTTCTGTTAGTAACGTTCCTTTGTTTTCCTTTTGCCATCTGGTTATTTCTGGTGTTAGTTGGCCTTGTTGTCACTGGCTGGTGTTTGAGCCTCCCCCAAGGCTGGGCTCACCTGTTGTTTCTCTTCTGGTGACTATGCTGCAAGATAGAGACTGCCTCTGTGAGTGCTGAGGGGACCTCAGGGAGGGCAGTTCCCAACCGAGTTTGTGCAAGGCCAGAGGCATGGAGATGTGTCTCCAGCTGCCGCCCTTGCCCTGGTTAGTGAGGTGAGCCTGGAGGATCCTCCCGAGTACTGGTAGCCCCTGATTGAATCTGTCTATCTGGGCCTCTCTAGCTGTGTCCTGGTAGCAATGTGGAGGCCTACCAAGGGGTCACTTGTAGGCTGCTCCCAGCTACCTTGGTGCAAGTTCAGAGGGCGTGGAGAAGTCCAGCAGAGCCTCGGCCCTGGGCCTGCCTGGTGGCAAGAGCCTGGCAGATCCACCTGTGCCATGGTAGCCCCGGCTGGAGTCTGTCTACCTGGGCCTCTCTAGCTGTTTCCTGGTTGCAATATGGAGGCCTTCTGCGACCACTCTCTAAGGGACTGTGAGCTTGCTCCTCCCAGCTGCTTTGGTGCAAGGCCGGAGGGCGTGGAGAAGTCCCACAGAGCATTGGCCCTGGGCCTGACTGGTGGCGAGAGCCTGGGGGATCCACCCACTCGATGGTAGCCCTGGCTGGAGTCTGTCTACCTGGGCCTCGCTAGCCCTGTCCTGGTACCAATATGGAGGCTTACCGCAACTGCTGCTCTAAGGGACCATGAGCAGGCTGCTCCCAAAATTCTCCATATTTATTAGAAAACATCTCCACTTCCTTTTTAGCCATATTATATTTTCATATACCTAACACTGTATCTGTGAAAATTATCACAAAAATCTCCAAATTTTAACATTTTCTCATAAATTATCATAGTTTTATTAGAAATATTATACAACAATCTTCTGTTTTATTCGAAAAGAACGTGGGCTCCTTTTCACTTATACTATTGTATTTGTACGTCTTTCATTGAATCTGAAATTTTACCAAAAAAATCTTCAATTTTATCAATTTTCCTATTTTATCATCCATTTTTCATTCATAAGTTAGATATAAATCTTTAGAATTAACAGAATATGTCTCCTCTTCCTTTTCCAATAGTATTCTAATTGTATTTGTATGTCTATCATTGTCTACAATTTTTTTTTCTGAATAAACCTTCAATTTTATCAATTATCCTCTGCCTCCCAAGTGCTGGATTACAGGCATGTCCTACCACGCCTGGCTCCCACTTCCCTTTTCAATTATTTGATAATTCTATTTGGATGCCTATCATTGTATCTGAGTTTTTTTGTTCAAAAAAATCTAAAATTGTATCAGTTATCCATTGTAATCCTCAATTTTATCATGCATATTTTAGATGAGAAGCTTCAATTCTGTCAGTAAATATCTCCACTTTGCTTTTCAATTATATTCTAATTGTATTTGTATGCAGATCATTGTATCTCAGTATTTTTCCAAATAAATCTTCAATTGTATCAATTATCTTATGTAATACCCAATTTTATCATACATATGTTAGATGAAAATCTTCAGTTCTTTACAAAAATGTGTCCTCTTCCTTTTTAAATAACACTCTAGTTGTATTTGTATGCCTATCCTGGTATCTGAGTTTTTGTTTTCCAAAATATCTTACATTTTATAAATTATCTTATGTAATCTTCAATTTTAACATAAATATGTTAGATGAAAATCTTCAGTTTTATCAGAAAATGTCTCTATTCACTTTTTCAATTACATTCTGATTGTGTTTGTAAGCCTATCATTTTATCTGTGAAAATTACCACAAGAACTTCAAATTTTACAGTTTTCTTATGAATTTTCATAATTTTATCAGATATATGTTATGCAAAATTCTTCAGATTTATCAGAAAATATCTCTACTTCGTTTTTCAAATATATTATTATTTATTTGTATGCTGACCATTGTATCTGTGAAATTACCACAACAAATCTTCAAATATTAACATTATCATATGAATTTCCATAATTTTATCAGAAATGTTATACAAAAATCTTCAGTTTTATCAGAAAATGTCTCCACTTTTTTTCACTTATATATATTTGTAATTGTGTGCCTTTCATTGTATCTGAGATTTCATCACAAAAATCTTCGATTTTGTCAATTTTCCTATCTTATCATGCATTTTATCATCCATAAGTTACATGTAACGCTTCAGAATTATTAACAGAATATGTCTCCACATTCTTTTTCAATTGTATTCTAATTGTATTTGTATGCCTATCATTGTATTCGAGATTTTTTTCTGAATATTTCTTCAATTTTGTCAATTATCCTATGTTATTCTCAATTTTTTATACATATGTTAGATAAAAATCTTGAGTTTTATCAGAAAATGACTCCTCTTCCTTTTTCAATTGTATTCAGATTGTATTTGTATGCTTATCATTGCATCTGAGTTTTTTTCAAAAAAATCTTCAATTTCATGAATTAAGTTATGCTCAATTTTATCAAACATATGTTAGAGGAAAATCATCAGTTTTGTAGGAAAATGGCTCCAATTCTTTTTGCAATTACATTCTAATTGTATTTGTATGTGTACCATTTTATCTGTGAAAATTACCACAAAAATCTTCAATTTTTAAATTTTTCCTATGAATTTGCCTTATTTGATATGAAACATGTTATTCAAAATCTTCAGTTTTATCAGAAAATGTCTCCACTTCCTTTTTCAATTATGTGATAATTGTGTTTGTATGCCTATCATTGTATATTAGATTTTTTTTAAAGAAAATCTATTTTATCAAATATCCTATGTGATCCTCAATTTTATCATAGATATGTTAAATGAAATTTTTGGTTTTAAGAGAAAATGTCTCATCTTCTTTTTTCAATTAAATTCTAATAGTATTTGTAAGCTTATCATTGTATCTGAGATTATTTGCAAAAGAATCTTCAATTTTATAAATTATACTAAGTTTTCCTGAATTTTATCACACATATTAGAGGAAAATCTTCAGTTTTGTAGCAAAATGCCTCCATTTCCTTTTTAAATTATACTCCAATTGTATTTGTATGCTTACCATTGTATCTGTAAAAATTACCAGAAAATCTTCAATTTTTAATTTTTTTCCTATGAATTTCCCTTACTTTATCAGAAATATGTTATGCAAAATCTTTAGTTTTATCAGAAAATGTCTCCATTTCCTTTACAATTATCTGATAATTTTACTTGATTGCCTATCATTGTATGTGACATTTTTTCAATAATATCTTCAATTTTATCAGATATGCCATGTAACCCTCAATTTTTTCATTCATATTTGTTTTTGTTTTTTTGGTTTTTTGGGTTTTTTTTGAGACAGGGTTTCTCTGTGTAGCTCAGGCTGTCCTGGAAGTAACTCTGTAAACCAGAATGGCCTCGAAATCAAGAATCCACCTGCCTCTGCCTCCTTAGGGCTACCTCCCATGCGCTACCACCTCCTGGCTTATCATGCATATTTTTGATGAAAATCTTCAGTTCTATAATAAAATGTCTCCATTTCATTTTTCAATTGAATTCTAATTATATTTGTATGGCTGTCATTGTATTTGAGGTTTTTTTTAAAAAATCTACAATTTTATACATTATCTTATGTTATCCTCAATTTTATCATACATATGTTAGATGAAAATCTTCATTACTTTACAAAAATGTCTTCATTTCCCATTTCAATTACATTCTATTTGCATTTACATGCTATCTTAGTTAGGGATTCACTGCTGTGAACAGACACCACGACCAATGCAAGTTTTATAAAAGACAACATTTAATTGGGGTCAGCTTACAGGCTCAGAGGTTCAGTCCATTATCATCAAGGCAGAAACATGGCAGCATCCAGGCAGGCATGGTGCAGGAGGAGCTGAGAGTTCTACATCTTCATCTGAAGGCTGTTAGTGGAAGACTGACTTCCAGGCATCCAGGGTGAGGTTTTAAGCCCACACCCACAGTGACACACCCACTTCAACAAGGCCACACCTCCTAATAGTGCCACTCCCTGGGAAAAGCATATACAAACCATAACAAATGCCTATCAATGAAACTGAGTTTTTTAAAATATTCAATTTTATAAATTATGTTATGTTATCCACATATATTAGATGAAAATCTTCAGTTTTATATGAAAATGTCTCCACATCTCTTTTAGTTTTATTCTAATTGTATTTTAATGCGTATCATTGTATCTGAGTTTTGTCCAAATAAATCTTCAACTTTATCAATTACTCTATAATACTTTATATTATCATACATATGTTAGATGAAAATCTTCAGTTTTATCAGAAAATATTCCAGTTCATTTTTCAGTTGTATTCGAATTGTATTTCTATTCTTATCATTGTATCTGAGTGTTTTCCCAAAAAATAAATTTAGTTTTATAAATTACTGTATAATATCCTCATTTGGTTATATGTGTTATATGAAAATTTTCAGTTTTATATGAAAATGTCTCCACTTCCTCCTTCAATTATATTCTAAATGTATTTGTATGCCAATCATTGTATCTGTGTTTTTTTCCAAAAAATATCATTTTTCAGTTATCATATGTAATTCTCAATTTTATGATACATATGTTAGATTAAAATCTTCAGTTCTACCAGAAAGTAACTCCACTTTGCTTTTCAATTACATTCTAATTATATTTGTATGCCTATCATTGTATCTGAGTTTTTCTCAAAAAATCTAAAATTTTATCAGTTATCCTATATAATACACAATTTTATCATTCATATATTAGATGAAAAGCTTCAGTTCTATCAGAAAATATGTCCACTTCCTTTTTCAATTATATTCTAATTGTATCTGTATGTAGATCATTGTATCTGAGTATTTGTCCAGCTAAATCTTCAATTTGATCATTTATCTTATGTAATCGTCAATTTTACATAAAATTATATATATAATTTCATATAACATACATATGATAAAATGAGGATATCATAAGGTAATTTACAAAATTAAAGGTTTTTTTGAAAAACAATGAGATACAATGATAGGCATAGATATACAATTAGAATACAACTGAAAATTAAGTGGAGACATTTTCTGATAAAACTGAAAATTTTCATCTAAAATATGTTTAAATATAATAAAGGATTACTAGGGTAATTGATAAAATTGAAGATTTATTTGGACAAAACACAGATATAATGATTGGCATAAAAATACAATTAGAATATAACTAAAAGAGACATGGAGATATTTTCAAATAAAACTGAAGATGTTCATCTAATATATGTTTGATAAAAATGAGGATAACATAAATTATAAAACTGAAAATTTTTTCAAAAATCTCAGATATATTGATAGACATATAAATACAATTAGAATGTAATTGAAGAAGGAAATGGAGACATTTTTGTAATGAAGATGTTCATCTAACATATGTATTATAAAATTGAGGATAACATAAGATAATATATAAAATTGAAGATTTTTTTGAAAAAAAAACACCTCAAATATAATGACAGCCATACTAATATAATTAGAATTCAATTGAAAAAGGAAGTGGAGACATTTGATGATAGAACTGAAGATTTTCATCTAAAATATGCTTGATAAAATTGAGGATTATATAGGATATTTGAAAAAATTGAAGATATTTTTGGAAAAATCTCACATACAATGATAGGCATACAAATAGAATTATCACATAATTGTAAAATAAGTGGAAACATTTTCTGATAACCCTAATGATTTCGTATTACATGTTTCTGATAGAGTAAGGGAAATTCAGAGGAAAAATTTAAAATTTGAGGATTTTTTTTTGTAATTTTCACACATTCAATGGTATGCATAAAAATAAAATTAGAATGTAATTGAAAAAGGATGTGGAGACATTTTCCTATAAAACATGATTTTCTTCTTAACTTTGTATAATAAACTGAGGATAACAAGGTAAATTATGAAATTGAAGATTTATTCAGAAAAAACTCATGCAATGATAAGCATACAAATACCATTAGAATACAATTGAAAAAGAACAGGGAGACATATTCTGTTAATTCTGAAGATTTACATCTAAATTATGTATGATAAAATGGATGATAACCTAGGAAAATTGATAAAATTGAAGATTTTTGTGATAAATTTCAGATACAATGAAAGGAATACGAATACAACTATTAAAAGTGAAAAAGAAAGTGAAGACATTTTCTGATAAAACTGAAGATGTTTGTGGTAATTTTCACAAATATAATTGTCGGCAAACAAATAAAAAAATAATAGGGTTGAAAAAGGAAGTGGAGATATTTTCTGATAAATCTGAAGAATTTTGCATAATATATCTGATATAATTATGGAAATTTCATAAGAAAACTAAAATTTGAAGATTTTTTGGTAATTTTCACAGATACAATGATAGGCTTACAATACAATTAGAATGTAATTGAAAAAAGGAATAGAGACATTTTCTGATAAAACTGAAGATTTTCATCTATCAAATGTATGAAAATTGAGGATAACATAAGGTAATTTATAAAACTGAAGATATTTTGGAAAACAAAATCTCAGATACAAGGATAGGCATACAAATACAACTAGAGTATTACTGAAAAAGGAAGAGGACACATTTTCTTAAAGAACTAAAGATTTTAATCTAACACATGTATGATAAAATTGAGGATCACATAAAATAATTGATAAAATTGAAAATTTGGAATAATACTCAGATACAATGATCTGCATACAAATACAATTAGAATATAATTGAAAAGAGAAGTGGAGATATTTTCTGAAAGAACTGAAGCTTTTCATCTAACATATGCATGATAAAATTGAGGATTACATAGGATAACTGATAAAATTTTAAATTCTTTTTGAAAAAATACTCATATACAATGACAGGCATCCAAATAGAATTACAATATAATTGAAAAGGGAAGTGGTGATATTTTCTGGTAGAAATGAAGATTTTAATCTAACACATGTATCATAAAATTGAGGATTACATATGATAACTCATAAAATTGAAGATTTTTTGGAAAAAATCTCAGATACAATGATAGGCATGCAAGTAGAATTATTACATATTTGAAGATGAAGTAGAGATATTTTCTGACCAAACTGAATATTTCATATAACATATTACTGATAAAGTAAGGAAAATTAATAGGAATAATTTAAAAATTGAAAATTTTGTGGTACTTTTGACAGATACAATGGTAGGCATACACATACAATTAAATGTAATTGTAAAAAGAAGTGGAGACATTTTTATTTAAAATTGAAGATTTTCCTCTAAAATAACTATGATAAAATTGAGGATAACTTAAGAAAATTTATAAAAGTGAAGATTTTAAAAAAAAACCTCAGATACAATGGTAGGCAAACAAATACATTTAAAATATAATTGAGGGAGGAAGTGGAGACATTTTCATATAAAACATGTTTTTCATTTAACATACATATGAGAAATGGGAATATCATAAGGTAATTTATAAAATTAAAGATATTTTGGAAAAACACTCAGATAAAGTGACAGGCATAGAAATACAATTTGAATACAACTGAAAAGGAAGTGGAGACATTTCGTGATATACCTGAACATATTCATCTAATATATGTATGATAAAATAAAGGATTAATAGGGTAATTGATAAAATTGAGGATTTATTTGGACATAAGTCAGATACAATGATACCATAAAATTACAATTAGAATATTACTCAAAGAGATGTGGAGACATTTTCATATAAAACTGAAGATTTTCATCTAATATATGTATGATAAAAATGAGAATAACATAACATAATTTATAAAATTGAATATTTTTTTAAAAAACTTCAGATATATTGATAGGCATATAAATACATTTAGAATGTAATTGAAAAGGGAAATGGAGACATTTTCATAAAGTAATGAAGATTTTCATCTATGATAAAATTGAGGATAGCATAAGATAATGTATAAAATTGAAGATTTTTTTTGAAAAATTCAAATACAATGATAGCCATACAAATATAATTAGAATTCAATTGAAAAAGGAAGTGGAGACATTTTATGATAGAATGCAAGATTTTCATCTGAAATCTGCATGATGACATTGAGGATTACATAGGATCTGATCAATTTGAAGGTTTTTTGGAAAATCTCACATAGGCATACAAATAGAATTATCAGATAATTGAAAAGGAAATGCAGACATTTGCTGATAAAACTAAAGATTTTGTACAACGTATTTCTGATAAAGTAAGGGAAATTCATAGGAAAAAATTAAAAATTGAAGATTTTTGTGGTAATTTTCACAGATACAAATATAAGCATACAAATACAGTTAGAATGAATTGAAAAAGTAAGTGGAGCCATTTTCCTATAAAACTGAAGATTTTCCTCTAACGTATAGGTGATAAAATTGAGGAAAATTTAGGATAATTTATAAAATTAATGATTTTTTGCAAAAAACTCAGATACAATGATAATCTTACAAATACTATTTGAATTCAATTGAAAAAGGAAGACAAGACCTTGTCTCATAAAACTGAAGATTTTCAATTAACATATGTATGATAAAATTGATGATAACAAAGGATAACTGATAAAATTGAAGATTTTCTTTGAAAAATCTCAGATACAATGAAAGGCATACAAATACAATTATCACATAATCAGAAAAGGAAGTGGAGACATTTTCTGATAAATCTGAAGATTTCGTATTACATGTTTCATGTAAAATAAAGAATTTGATAGGAAAAATTTAATAATTGAAGATTTTTGTGGTAATCTTCACATATAAAATGGTTCACATACAAATACAATTAGAATGTATTTGCAAAAATATGTGGAGACATTTTCCAACAAAACTGAGGATTTTCCTCTAACATATGTATGTTCAAATTGAGGATAACATGAGATAATTTATAAAATTGAATATATTTTGGAAAACAAAAACTCAGATACAAGGATAGGCATACAAATACAACTAGATTATTATTGCAAAAGTAAGAGGACACATTTTTGTAAAGAACTGAAGATTTTCATCTAACATATGTATGATAAAATTGAGGATTACATAAGATAATTGATAAAATTGAAGATTTATTTGGAAAAATGTGGAGAGCAGTTGTGGCAGTAGCCCCAAGATGGCACTTGGAATTCTGGCCAAGTTTCATGACTAGCACCTGTTTTCCTCCTGATCCTCCTGATCCCACGTTTGCCACACTTTTCCAGATGTACTGCACAGGTGCACCAGATGATGTAGTATCAGGCCATGTTCCATGGACCTATCCACAGAGACTATGTAATGTGGACTGATGGTGTGGAGCTAGAGGAGATAAAAGGACTGTGCTCGGGGAGAGGGGACCCTTTTCCTGCATTCGTGCTGTAAGGATCCTGAATAAACCACTTTAAGAATGCTCTGTCATCGCTCTTTTCTGCTAGTCACAGATAGAAGTGACAAGTGGTGGCCCATACAGGGAACCTTGTTCAGAACTCATTGCGGTCGGGGTGGCTAGCCAGTAAGTTCCCAGGTAAGTGGGACAATTCAAGTTCTTGGTTTGAGACAATAAGGCTCTTGGCTTGAGACAATAAGGCTCCCGGTTTGGGGACAAGTTGCACCAAGCACGATGGGGAATTCTGCTTTCCAAAGTTGTAGTTATGCTCTAATATTGCAAGAGAAAGTTAAGAATTATGGTTAAGAACTGCCAGTATACCATAGACTGCAGTTTGCAGTCTGAATGTAGGCTTACAATTCTTAACTAACTCATAGTTTGTAATTAAGATGATTTCAAGAATAAAAGTTAAACAGCTGTGGCCAGTATAGGCCTGCTGCCAATTTTTCATAAGCTTTATTGGATACAGTGGTAGAAGCAAAATTTAACCACCCAAGATTGAAAAGGAGATCTCAGTGGGAATTTATTTGCAATATCTGTTGCCACCGCAACTGCCGTGGCTACTTCTCTTACTTTGACTGTCCAGAAGGTAGCTGCTGTTAACAATCTGTTGGCGGGAGTGGCTGAAATGTTGGATATTCAGGATAATATTAACAGTCAACTAAAAGCAGGCATTATGCTATTGAATCAGAGGGTTGATGTGCTTCAAGAACAGGCTGATATTATGATGGAGCTTGTGCAATTGGACTGTGAATGGAAATATTCTGGATTGTGTGTTACCTCGATACCATTTGTGAAAGCCAGCCATGTTGCTAAGTTATCATGTAATATCTCCCTGTATCTTACAGGAAATTGGTCCCTGTCTTTTGATGGTTTGGTGCGAGAATTGCGTCAATCCATTGTTCACATCAACACCACGAGAGTGGATTTGTCCCTTGCTGGGGGCTTAGCAGAATGGATCACTGTTGCCGCATCTTGACTGAAAGAATGGGCTGGACTAGCTGGACTTGCCCTATGCCTGATTCTTATTAGCATCTTGGCCTTTTGGTGCATGTGCCATATGCAGTTCAAGCAGCGCAGAACACAAGCCCTGATGATTCAGGCTTTTGCAGCAGTGGAGACTGGCCAGTCTCTTCAAGCATGGCTTGGCATGCTAGAGAAGTAGTAAGTGATGGGTAAGACTCCCTGGACATGTCACCAACCTAAGACAGGGGTCAAACCTATGCTGTTTGTTCTCCCAATGATGGGTAAGGGATGTTGCTCCAGGGGGCAACCTAAGCTAGACATTCTCTCTGCCAACAAAGAAAGAAGGGGGAGATGTGGAGAGCGGGTGTGGCAACAGCCCCAAGATGGCGCTTGAGACTCCAACCAAGTCTCATGATTAGCACCTGATTTCCTCCTGCTCCCAAGTTTGCCACACCTTTCCAGAAGTACTGCACAAGTGCACTAGATGATGCAGTATCAGGCCATGTTACAAGGACCTATCCACATAGACTACGTAAAGTGGACAGATGGGGTGGAGCTAGAGGAGATAAAAGGACTGTGCTAGGGGCCGAGGAAGACCCTTTTTCCTGCATTCATGCTGTAAGGATCCTGAATAAACCGCTTGGAGAAGAACACTGTGTCATCATTGTTTTCTGCAGGTCGGAGTTAGAAGCAACAGGAAAATACTCAGATACAATGATATGCATAAAAAACAATTAGAATACAATTAAAAAGGGAAGTGGAGATATTTTCTAATAGAACTGAAGCTTTTCATCTAAAATATGCATGATAAAATTAAGGATTACATAGGATAATTAATAAAATTTTAGATTTTTTAGAAAAAAATGAGATAGAATGATAGGCATCCAAATATAATTAGAATATATTTGAAAGGGGAAGTGGAGATATTTTCTTGTAGAACTGAAGATTTTAATCTAACATATGTATCATAAAACTGAGGATTACATATGATAATTGAAAAAAATGAAGATTTTTTTGGAAAAAACTCAGATACAATGATAGGTATACAAATAGAATTATTACATATTTGGAAATGAAGTGGAAATATTTTCTTATAAAACTGATGGTTTCCTATAACATATTACTGATTAAGTAAGGGAAATACTTAGGAAAAATTTAAAAACCGAAAATTTTTATGGTAATTTCAACAGATACAATGATTCCTACGCAGATAAAATTAGAATGTAATAGAAAAAGGAAGTGGAAATGTTTTTATTTTATTTTTTTAATTTTTATTTATTCATTTATTTATTATTTATTTTTATTTTCTATATTCTTTGTTTACATTCCAAAGTATTTCCCCTTTCCCAATTCACCATATGTCCCATAAGTTTTCTTCCCCCCGCCCATTCCCCAATCGCCCCCCAATCCTTTCTCTGTTCTGGTACACTCCTACAAACCTGGAACCAGTCATTTCGGGACCAGTGCCCTCTCCTTCATTATTCTTGGGATTCTTTTGATTTGTGAATTGTGTCTTGAATATTCAGAGCTTCTGCACTCATTAATATCCACTTATCAGTGATTGCAATTTATGTGTATTCTTTTGTGATTCGGTTAATTCACTTAGGATGATATTTTCCTGATCCCACCATTTGTCTACAAATTGCATGAATTCATTATTTTTAATTGCTGAGTAGTATTCCATTGTATAAATATACCATATTTTCTGTATCCATTCCTCCTTTGAGGGACATCTGGGCTCCTTCCAACTTCTGGCTGTTATAAATAAGGTTGCTATGAACATAGAGGAGCATGTGTCTTTATTGTATGCAGGGGAATCCTCTGGGTATATGGCCAGAGTGGTATGACAGGGTACTCTGGAAGTGTCATGCCCAATTTTCTGAGGAACGGCCAGAGTGATTTCCAGAGGGGTTGTACCATTTTGCAATCCCACCAACAATGGAGGAGTGTTCCTCTGTCTCCACATCCTCGCCAGCACCTGTTGTCTCTTGAGGTTCAATCATAGCCATTTTGACTGGTGTGAGGTGGAATCTCAGGGTTGTTTGGATTTGCATTTCCCTGATGTCTAATGATGTTGAACATCTCTTAAGGTGCTTCTCAGCCATCCAAATTTCTTCTGGTGAAAATTCTTTGTTTAGTCCTGTATCCCATTTTTAATAGGGTTATTTGGTTCTTTGGGGTTTAACTTCTTGAGTTCTTTGTATATATTGGATATTAGCCCTCTGTAGGATGTGGAGTTAGTGAAAATCTTTTCCCAATTTGTTGGATGCCATTTTGTCCTTCTGACAGTGTTTTTTGCCTTACAGAAATTTTGTAATTTTATGAGGTCCCATTTGTCAATTCTTGATCTTACAGCATAAGCTATTGGTATTCTGTTCAGGAATTTTCCCCATCTGCCCATGTCCCCCGGGGTCTTCCCCAGTTTCTTTTCTATTAGTTACAGTGTGTCTGGCTTTATGTGGAAGTCCTTGATCCACTTGGAGTTGATCTTAGTACAAGGTGATAAGTGTGGGTAAATTTGCATTCTTCTGCATGTTGACCTCCAGTTGAACCAGCACCATTTTTTGAAGAGGCTATCTTTTTTCCACTGGATTTTTGCAGCTTTTTTTTTATCGAAGATCAATTGACCATAACTCTGTGGGTTCATTTCTAGGTCTTCAATTCTATTCCATTGATCTACTTGTCTGTTGCTGTACCAATACCATGCAGTTTTTAAAACAGTTGCTCTGCAGTACTGCTGAGGTCAGGGATATTGATTCCCCCAGAATCCCTTTTATTGTTGAGAATAGTTTTAGCTATCCTGGGTTTTTTGTTACTCCAGATGAATTTAATAATTGCTCTTTCTAGATCTATGATGAATTGATTTGGGATTTTGATGGGGATTACATTGAATCTGTAGATTGCTTTTGGCAAGGTGTCCATTTTTACTATATTGATCTTGCCAATCCAAGAGCATAAAATATTTTTCCATCTTCTGAGGTCTTCTTTGATTTCTTTCTTCAAAGACTTGAAGTTCTTGTCATACAGATTTTTAACTTATTTGGTTATAGTCATGCTAAGATACTTTATATTGTTTGTGTCTATTTTGAAGGGTGTTATTTCCCTAACTTCTTTCTCAGCCTGCTTGTTCTTTGAGTATAGGAAGTCTACTGATTTGCTTGAGTTGGTTTTATAACCAGCCACTTTGCTGAAGTTGTTTATCAGATGTAGGAGATCTGTGGTGGAGTTTTTTGGGTCACTTAAGTATACTATCATATCATCTGCAAATAATGATAGCTTGAATTCTTCCTTTCCAATTTGTATCCCTTTGACTTCCTTATGTTGTCTAATTGCTCTTGCTAGAACTTCAAGTACTATATTGAAAAGATGTGGAGAGAGGCACAGCCTTGTCTAGTGCCTGAT
This sequence comes from Apodemus agrarius, assembly GCA_964023405.1. NCBI lineage: Eukaryota > Metazoa > Chordata > Mammalia > Rodentia > Muridae > Apodemus > Apodemus agrarius. The sequence continues at coordinate 34,645,433 of OZ030024.1, forward strand.
TTTAGTGGGATTGCTTTAAGTTTCCATTTTGATGTTGGATACTGGTTTGCTGTATATTGCTTTTATTATGTTTAGGTATGGGCCTTGAATTCCTGTTCTTACCTGGACTTTTAGCATAAAAGGATGCTGAATTTTGTCAAATGCCTTTTCAGCATCTAATGAGATGACCATGTGGCTTTTTTCTTTTAGTTTGTTTATGTAGTAAATTACATTGATGGATTTTTGTATATTGATCCATCCCTGCATCCCTGGGGTGAAGCCTACTTTATCATGGTGAATGATCATTTTGATGTGCTCTTGGATTCGGTTGGGAAGGATTTTATTTAGTATTTTTGCATTGATATTCATAAGAGAAATTGGCCTATAGTTTTTTTTTGTTGGATCTTTGTGTGGTTTTGGTATAAGCATAATTGTGACGTCATAGAGAAATTGGACAGCGTTCCTTCTGTTTCTATTTTGTGGAATAATTTGAAGAGTATGGGTGTTAGGCCTTCTTTGAAATCTGATGAAATTCTGCAACAAAACCATTTGGTCCTGTGCCTTTTTTGGTTGTGAGATTTTCTATAGCACCTTCTATTTCTCTAGGGGTCATGGGACTGTTTTGCTGATCTAATTGTTCCTGATTTAATTTTGGTATTTGCTATCTGTCTAGGAAATTGTCCATTTCCTCCTGATTCTCCAATTGCTTTGAGTATAGGTTTTTTTAGTAGAATCTGATTATTTTTGAATTTCCTCAGTTTCTTTTGTTATATATCCCATTTCTTTTGTTTTTGTTTTTTGTTTGTTTGTTTGTTTTTTGTTTTTTTTCGAGACAGGGTTTCTCTGTGTAGTCCTGGCTATCCTGAAACTCACTCTGTAGACCAGGCTTGCCTTGAAATCAGAAATCCCCCTGCCTCTTCCTCCCAAGTGCTGGGATTAAAAGCGTGTGCCACCACGCCCGGCATATACCCCATTTCATATCTAATTTTGTTAATTTGGATACTGTCTCTGTGCCCATTTGTTGGTTTTGTTAAGGGTTTTTCTATCTTGTTGATTTTCTCAAAGAACCAGCTCCTGGTTTTGTTGATTCTTTGTATGGTTCACTTTGTTTCTACTTGATTGATTTCAGACCTCAGTTTGATGATTTCCTGTCTTCTACTCCTCCTGGGTGAATTAGCTTCTTTTTGTTCCAGGGCTTTCAGGTGTGCTATTAAGCGGCTAGTGTGTGCTCTGTCAAGTTTCTTTTTGGAGGCACTTAGAGCTATTTCTTCCTTGACCAAGGTTTCATTGAGTAAAGTATTGTTCAGTTTCCAAGCATATGTGGGACCACTGTTGTTTTTCTTGCTATTGAAGACCACTTTTACTCCATAGTGATCTGATAGGAGGCATGGGATTAGTCTGATCTTCTTGTATTTGTTGACATCTGCCTTGTGACCAATAATATGATCGATTTTGGAGAAAGTATCATGCGGTGCTGAGGAAAAGGTATAGTCTTTTTCTTTGGGATGAAATAATGTTCTCTCTCTCTCTCTCTCTCTCTCTCTATATATATATATATATATATATATATATACATATATATATATATATCTGTTAAATACAATTGGTCTAAAGCTTCAATTAGTTTCACCGTGTCACTGTTTAGTTTCTCGTTTCCTGATCGGTCCTTTGAGGATAGTGGAGTGTTCAAGTCACCCACAATTATTGTGTTAGGTGCAATGTATGGTTTGAGCTTTAGTAAAGTTTCTTTTACAAATGAAGGTGCCCTTGCATTTGGAGCATAGTTGTTCAGAATTGAGAGTTCTTCTTGGTGGATTTTTCCTTTGACCAGCAAGAAGTGACCTTCCGTGTCTCTTTTGATGACTTCAGGTTGAAAGTCAATTTTATCTGATATTAGAATGGCTAATACAGCTTGTTTCCTGAGACCATTTGCTTGTAAAATTGCCTTCCAGCCTTTTACTCTAAGGTAGTATTTGTCTTGGACACTAAGATGTGTTTCCTGTATGCAGCAATATGTAGGGTCCTGTTTCCATATCCAGTCTTTTAGTCTATGTCTTTTTATTGGGGAATTGAGTCCATTGATGTTAAGAGATATTAAGGAATAATAATTATTACTTCCTGACACCTTTACCTTATCTTTGTATATTTCAGTGGTTATCTTCTTTTGGGTTTTATAAGAGGGGGTTTCTATCTTGCTTCTTCTGGGTTGTGGTACCCCCCCCTTGTGTTGGTGGCTTACCCCTATTATCCTTTTTAGGGCCAGATTTGTGGAAAAATAATGTCCAATTTTTTTTTCACGGAATACCTTGGTTTCTCCATCTATGGCGATTGAGAGTTTTGCTGGGTATAGTAGTTTTGGTTGAAATTTTTGTTCTCTTAGAGTCTGCATGATATCTCCCCAGGATCTTCTAGCTTTCATGGTCTCAGGTGAGAAGTCTGGTGTAATCCTGATAGGTCTTCCTTTATATGTTATTTGGCCTTTTTCTCTTACTGACTTTAATATTCTTTCTTTGTTTAGTACATTTGGGGTTTTGATTGTTATGGGATGGGAGGTATTTCTTTTCTGGTCCAGTCTGTGTGGAGTTCTGTGGGCTTCTTGAATATTCATGGGCATCTCTCTTTTAGGTTGGGGAAGTTTTCTTCCATAATTGTGAAGAAGATATTTGCTGGCCCTTTAAGTTGTATATATTCCCTCTCATCTATGCCTATATCTTTTAGGTTTGGTCTTCTCATTGTGTCCTGGATTTCCTGGATGTTTTGGGTTACAAGCTTTTTCATATTTCATTTTCTTGGACTGTTGAATCAATGGTTTCTATAGTATTTTGGCATCTGAGATTCTTTCTTCTATTTCTTGTATTGTATTGTTTATATTTGCATCTATGGCCCCTGATTTCTTCCCAAGGTTTTCTATCTCCAAAGTTGTCTCCCTTTGCAATTTCTTAGCTGTTTCTACTTTTGTTTTTAGATCCTGCATGGTTTTGCTCAGATCTTCCACTTGCTTGTTTTATTTTCATGTATTTCTTTAAGAGAATTTTGTGTTTCCTCTTCCATGACTTCTACTTGTTGACCCACATTCTCCTGTATTTCTTTAAGTGATTTTTGTAATTCCTCCTTATTGGCTTCTGTTTTTTGATCCATATTCTCCTGAATTTTTTAAGTGATTTTTGTGTTTGCCTTGTAAGGGCTTCTAATTTTTTATCCATTTTCTCCTGTATTTCTGTAAGAGATTTATCTATGTATTCTGCTGTCAGCATCCTGTCCAGTGATTTTAGATCCAAATCTTGTTTTTCTTCTGTGTTGCAGTATCCAGGACTTACTGCTGTCATGGAACTGGGTTTGGATGCTGCCATATCGCCTTGATTTCTGTTAGTAAAGTTCCTATGTTTGCCTTTGACCATCTGGTTATCTCTGGCCTTAGTGGGTCCTGTAGTCACTAGCTGGTACTTGAACCTCCTGTGGGCTTGTAAGGCTATTTACACACCACTGGATGACTCGCTTTCCCCTGGCATAGATTGCTGATGTGTTGTTCTCCTCTTGCGTGTTGTTGGATCCCTGGGTTATCTTCTGGTTCTGTCTGCTCAATCCAAGCCAATCTCAAGCCACCACCAAGATGGCTATAGTTGCAAGGAGTGCAGTGTCCCCCACAAGGCACAGAGCCCACTCCTGGTTGGGATACAGGAACTGCTGCTCTGCCCAGATCGCTTCCTGGTGGCCTTGAGTCCCCAGAGAGACCAAATTCTGGATATCAGAGATACATGTTTCAGCTCGCTTAGTCCAGACAGCTGCAAGGATGCCTCCAGTGGCAGCAGGGGTGGGAAGTACTGACATTTTTATTTAAAATTGAAAATATTCCTCTAAAATATCTATGATAAAATTGAGGATAAATTAAGGTAAATTATATAATTGAAGATTTTTTTTGAAAAAAATACTCAGATACAATGATAGGCATACAAATAAGTTTTGAATATAATTGAAGGAGAATGTGGAGACATATTTATATAAATCTGAAGATTTTCATATATTATACTTATGATTAAAATGAGGATATCATAAGGTAATTTATAAAATTAAAGATTTTTTGGAAAAACACTCAGATACAATGATAGGCAAAGAAATACAATAAGAATACAACTGATAAACAAAGTGGAGACATTTTCAATTAAAACTGAAGATTTTCATCTAACATATGTATGATAAAAAAAGGATTACTAGGGTAATTGATAAAACTGAGTATTTATTTGGACAAATCACAGACACAATGATAGTTATAAAATGCAATTAGAATATATCTAAACTAGACGTGGAGACATTTTCAAATAAAACTGAAGATTTTCATCTAATATATATGATAAAAATGTTGGTAACATAACATAATTTATAAAATTAAATATTTTTTAAAAAACTCAGATACATTAATAGGTATATAAATACAATTAGAATGTAATTGACAAATTTAATGGAGATATTTTCGTAAAGTAATGAAGATTGTCATCTAACATATGTATAATAAAATTGAGGATAAATGAAGGTAATGAACAAAATTTAAGATTTTTTTAAAAAACTCAAACACAGTGATAGCCATACAAATATAATTAGAATTCAACTGAAAAAGGAAGAAGAGTCATTTTTATTATGATAGAACTGAAAATTTTCATCTAAAATCTGCATGATAAAATTGAGGATCCTATTACATAGGATATCTCATAAAATTGAAGATTTTCTTAGAGAAATCTTAGATACAATGCTGGGCATACAAATGAAATTATCACTTAATTGAAAAAGGAAGTGGAGACATTTTCTAATAAAACTGAAGATTTTGAATAACATGTTTCATATCAAATAAGGGAAATTCATAGGAAAAATTTAAAAATTGAATATTTCAATGGTAATTTTCACAGATACAATGGTATGCATACAAACACAATTAGAATGTAATTGCAAGAAGACCTAGAAACATTTTCCTATAAAACTGAATATTTTTCTCTAACATATGTATGATAAAATTGAGGATAACTTAAGGTAATTTATGAAATTGAAGATATTTTTGAAAAAAACCTTAGATCCAATGATGAGCATACAAATACAATTAGAATATTATTGAAAAGGGGAGAGGAGATATTTTCTGATAAAATTGAAGATTTGTATCTAACATATGTATGATAAAATTGATAATTACATAGGAAAATTGATAAAATTGAAGATTTTTGTCATAAAATCTCAGATATAATGGAAGGCATACAAATACAACTATAAATAAGTGAAAAGAGAGTGCAGTTATTTTCTGAAAAAAACTGACGATTTTTGTATAACATTTCTGATTAAATTATGGAAATTCATGTGAAAAAGTGAAAATTTGAAGATTTTTTTGGTAATTTTCACAGATGCAATGGTTGACACAAATAAATATTAATACAGTTAAAAAGGAAGTAGAGATATTTTCTTATAAATCTGCCGAATTTTGCTTAACATATATCTGATAAAATTATGGAAATTTATTGGAAAACTGTAAAATTTGAAGATTTTTGTGATAATTTTCACAGATACAATGGTAGGCATACAAATGAATAATGATATAGTTGAAAAAGGAAGTGGAGATATTTTCTGATAATTCTGAGGAATTTTGCATAATCTATATATGCTAAAATTATGGAAATTCATAGTAAAAGTGTAAATTTGAAGGATTTTGCAATAATTTTTCTTAGATAGAATAGTAGCCATAAAAATACATAATAATATAGTTGAAAAAGGGAGTGGAGATATTTTCTGATAAATCTGAGGAATTTTGCATAATCTATATCTGATAAAATTATGGAAATTCATAGGAAAAGTTTGAAATTTGAAGATTTTTGTGATAATTTTTAGTGATACGATGGTAGAAAAAATAAATAATAATATAGTAGAAAAAGGAAGTGGAGATAATTTCTGATAAATCTGAAGAATTTTGCATAACATATAAGATAAAATGATGGAAATTCATAAGAAAATGGTAAATTTTGAAGATTTTTGTGGTAATAGGCTTACAAACACAATTAGATTGTAATTGAAAAAAGGAATAAAAACATTTTCTGATAAAACTGAATATTTTCATCTAACATATATATATTAAAATTGAGGATAACATAAGATAATTTCTAAAATTGAAGATATTTTGGAAAACAAAAACTCAGATACAAGGACAGGCATACAAATACAGCTGAAGTATTATTGAAAAAGCAAGAGGACACTTTTTTTTAAAGAACTGAAGATTTTCATCTAACATATGTATGATAAAATTGAGGATTACATAAGATAATTGATCAAATTGAATATTTATCTGAACAAATACTCAGATGCAATTATCTGCCTACAAACACAATTAGAATATAATTGAAAAGGGAAGTGGAGATATTTTCTGATAGAACTGAAGCTTCTCATGTAATATATGCATGATAAAATTGAGGACTACATAGGATAACTGATAAAATTTTAGATTTTTTTTTTGAGAAAAACTCAGATACAATGATAGGCATCCAAATATAGTTCGAACATAATTGAAAATGGAAGTGGAGATGTTTTCTGTTAGAACTGAAGATTTTAAACTAGCATATGTATCATAAAATTAAGGATTACATATGAAAACTGATAAAACTGAAGATTTTTTTGGAAAAAAGCTTAGATACAATAAGAGGCATACAAATAATATTATTACATATTTTAAAATGAAGTTGAGACATTTTCTGACAAAACTGAAGATTTCGTATAACATATTCCTGATAAAGTAAAGGAAATTCTTAGCAAAAATTTAAAAATGAAAATTTTTATAATTTCAACAGATACAATGGTAGGCATACAAATACAATTTAAATGTAATCGAAAAATGAAGTGGAGACATTTTTATTTAAAATTGAAGATTTTCCACTAAAATATATATGATAAAATTGAGAATGCATTAAGACAAATTATAAAATTGAAGATTTTTGAAAAAAAACTCAGATACAATGATAGGCATACAAGTACATTTAGAATATAATTGAAAGAGAATGTGGAGAATTTTTCATATAAAACTGAAGATTTTGATGCAACATATATATGATAAAATGAGGATATAATAAGGTAATTTATAAAATTAAGGATTATTTTTTGGAAAAACACTCAGAATTATGTGGATATAAATAAAATTAGAATAAAACTGAAAAATACAAGTGGAGACATTTTCTGATAAAACTGAAGAATTTCCTCTAATATATGTATGAGAAAATAAAGGATTACTAGGATAATTGATAAAACTGAAGATTTATTTGGACAAAACTCAGATAAAATTATAGGCATAAAAATACAGTTAGAATAAACTAAAAGAGATGTGGAGACATTTTCATATAAAACTGAAGATTTTCATATAATATTTGTATGATAAAAATGAGGATAAAATAACATAGTTTGTAAAATTGAATATTTTTAACAAATCATCAGATAAATTTATAGGCATATAAATACAATTAGAATGTAATTAAAAAAATGGAGACATTTTCGTTAAGTAATGAAGATTTTCTTATAACATATGTATGATAAAATTGAGGATAACATAAGATAATGTATAAAATTGAAGATTTTTTCAAAAATACTCAAATACAATAATAGCCATACAAATATAATTAGAATTCAATTGAAAACGAAAGTGGAGACATTTTCTGATAGAACTGAAGTTTTTCCTCTAAAATCTGGATGATAAAATAGGGGATTACATAGGATATCTGATCATGTTGAAGATTTTTTTGAAAAACCTCACATACAATGATAGACATACAAATACAGTTATCAGATAATTGAAAAGGAAGTGGAGACATTTTCTGATAAAACTAAAGACTTCATATAACATATTTCTGAAGCCGGGCAATGGTGGCACATGCCTGTAATCCCAGCACTTGGGAGGCAGAGGCAGGCGGATTTCTGAGTTCGAGGCCAGCCTGGTCTACAGAGTGAGTTCCAGGACAGCCAGGGCTACACAGAGAAACCCTGTCTCGAAAAACCAAAAAAAAAACAAAAAACAAAAAACAAACATATTTCTGATAAGGTAAGGGAAATTCATAGAAAAAATTAAAAATTGAAGATTTTTGTGGTAATTTTCACAGATACAATGGCAAGCATACAAATACAAATAGAATGCAATTGAAAAACGAAGTGGAGGCATTTTCCTATAAAACTAAATACTTTCCTCTAACATATGTGTGATAAAATTGAGGAAAACTTAGGATAATTAACAAAATTGAGGATTTTTTTTGCAAAAAAATTAAGTCAGTACAATGATAAGCATGCAAATACAATTAGAATACAATTGAAAAAAAGATACTTTCTGATAAAACTCAAGATTTTTATCTAACATATGCATGATGAAATTAAGAATTACATAGGATAATTGACAAAATTGAAGATTTATTCAGAAAAAACTCAGATACAATGATAGGCATACAAATACAATTAGAATACAATTGAAAAACAGGATGTGGAGATATATTATGTTAATTCAGAAGATTTAAATCTAACTTATGGATGGAAGAATGGATGATAAGATAGGAAAATTGATAAAATTGAAGATTTATTTGATCAAAACTCAGATAAAATGAAAGGCATGCAAATACCACTACAAATATTTGGAAGAGAAATTGGAGACAGTATCTGATAAAAACTGAAGATTTTCTATAACATTTCTGGTTAAATTATGGAAATTCATGTGAAAATGTTGAAATTTGATGATTTTTGAGGTTTCTCAGATACAATGGTACTAATACAAATAAATAATAATAGAGTTGAAAAAGGAATTGAGATATTTTCTGATAAATTTGGAGAATTTTTTATAACATCTGAAAAAATTAGGGAAATTTATAGGAACACTGTAAAATTTGAAGTTTTTCTGGTAATTTTCACAGATACAATGATAGGCTTACAAACACAATTAGATGTAATTGAAAAAAGGAATAGAGACATTTTCTGATAAAACTGAAGATTTTTATCTAACACATATATGTTAAAATTGAGGATAAAATAAGATAATTTATAAATTTGAAGATATTTTAGAAAACAAAAACTCAGATACAAGGACAGGCATATGAATAAAACTACAGTATTATTGAAAAAGGAAGAGAACACATTTTTGTAAAGAACTGAAGATTTTCATCTAACATATGTTTGACAAAATTGAGGTTTACATAAGATAATTGATACAATTAAAGATTTATTTGGAAAAATACTCAGATACAATGATCTGCATACAAATACAATTAGAATATAATTGAAAAGGGAAGTGGAGATATTTTCTGATATTACTGAAGCTTTTCATCTAAAATATGGATGATAAAATTGAGGATTACATAGGAAAAATGATAAAATTTTGGACTTTTTGAAAAATACTCAGATACAATGATAGGTATCCAAATATAATTAGAATATAGTTGAAAATGGAAGTGGAGACATTTTCTGGTAGGCCTGAAAATTTTAATCTAACATATGTATCATAAAATTGAAGATTAAATATGATAACTGATAAAATTGAAGAATGTTTTTGGAAAAAACTCAGATACAATGAAAGTCTTACAAATATATTTAGAATACAATTGAAGGAGGAAGTGGAGACCTTTATATATAAAACTTGAAGATTTTCATATAACATACTTATGATAAAATGAGGATGTCATAAGGTAATTTATAAAATTAATGATATTTTTGGAAAACCACTCAGATACAATGATAGGCATACAAAAACAATTAGAATACAAGTGAAAAACGAAGTTGAGACATTTTCTGATAAAACTGAAAATTTCTACTTAACATATGCATGATAAAATAAAGGATTACTAAGGTAATTGATAAAATTGAAGATGTATTTGGACAAAACTCAGATACAATGATAGGCATAAAAATGCAATTAGAATATGACTAAAAGTGACGTGGAGACATTTTCATATAAAACTGAAGGTTTACATCTAATATTTGTATGATAAAATGAGAATAACATGAAATTATTTATAAAATTGAATATTTTTTTAAAAACTCATATACATTGGTAGGCAAATAAATACAATTAGAATGTAATTGAAAAAGGAAATCGAGACATTTTCATAAAATAATGAAGATTTTGCTGTAACATATTTATGATAAAATTGAGGATACCAACATAAATTTTATATGTATAAAATCAAATATTTTTTGAAGAAAACTCAAATACAATTATAGCCATACAAAAATAATTAGAATTCAATTGAAAAAAGATGTGGAGACATTTTATGATAGAACTGAAGATTTTGATCTAAAATATGCATGTTAAAATTGAGGATTATATAGGATATCTGATAAAATTGATTATTTTTGGAAAAATCTCACATAAAATGATATGCATGCCAATACAATTATAAGATAATTGAAAAGGAAGTAGAGGCATTTTCTGATAAAACTAAAGTTATCATATAACATATTTCTGATAAAGTAAAGGAAATTCATAGGAAAAATTAAAACTGAAGATATTTTTTGCTAATTTTCATAGATACAATGGTACGCATACAATTACAATTACAATGTAATTGAAAACAGAAGTGGAGACATTTTCCTATGAATCTGAAGATTTTCTTTTAACATATATATGATAAAATTGAGGATAACTTAAGGTAATATATGAAATTGAAGGTTTTTTTTGAAAAAAACTCAGATGCAGTGATAAGCATTGAAAAAGGGAGAGGAGACATTTTCTGATAAAACTAAAAATTTTTATCTAACATATGTATGATAAGATTGAGAATTACATAGGACAATTGATAAAATTGAAGATTTATTCAGAAAAAAACTGGATACAATGATAAGCATACAAATAAAATTAAAATACAGTTGAAAAAGTATGTGTAGAAATTGTGTGATAATTCTGAAGATTTGCATCTAACTTATGGATGATAAAATGGATAACATAGGAAAATTGATAAAATTGAAGATGTTTGTGACAAAGTCTCAGATACAATGAAAGGCAAATAAATACAACTCTAAATAGGTGAAATAGAAAGTGGAGACATTTTCTGATAAAACTCAAGATTTTTGTATAACATTTCTGATTAAATTATGGAAATTCATGTGAAAATGTCAACATTTGGAGATTTTTATTGTAATTTTCTCACTTACAATGGTAGGCATACAAATAAATAATAATATATTTGAAAAAGTACGTGGAGATACTTTTCCATAAATCTGAGGAAATTTGCATAACTTATCTGATAAAATTATGGAAATTCATAGGAAAGTTTAAAATTTGAACATTTTTGGGGTAATCTTCACAGATGCAATGGTAGGCATACAAATAAATAATAATATAGTTGAAAAAGGAATTGGAGACATTTTCTGATAAATCTGGAGAATTTTGCACAATGTGTATCTGAAAAATTATGGAAATTAATAGGAAAAGTGTAAAATTTGAAGATTTTTGTGGTAATTTTCACAGATACAATGATAGGCTTGCAAACATAATTAGAATGTAATTGAAAGAATAATTAGAGGCATTTTCTGATAAAACTGAAGATTTTCATCTAACATATGTATATTGAAATTGAGGATAACAAACATTTATAAAATTGAAAATATTTTGGAAAAAACAAACACTCGGATACAAAGATAGGCATAGAAGTACAACTAGAGAATTATTGAAAAATGAAGAGGACACATTTTTGTAAAGAACTGAAGATTTTCATCTAAGATAATTATGATAAAATTGAGGATAACATAAGATAATTTTTAAATCAGAAGATATTTTTGCAAAAGGAAACTCAAATACAATAGTAGGCATTCAAATACAATTTAAATGTAATTGAAAAATGAAGTAGATACATTTTTATTTAACATTGAAGATTTTCCTCTAAAATATCAATGATAAAATTGAGGATAACATAATTTTTAAATCAGAAGATATTTTTGCAAAAGGAAACTCAAATACAATAGTAGGCATACAAGTACAATTTAAATGTAATTGAAAAATGAAGTGGATGCATTTTTATTTAAAATTGAAGAATTTTCTCTAAAATATCAATGAAAAATTGGGGATAACTTAAGATAATTTGCAAAATTGAAGATTTTTTTGAAAAAAACTTAGATACAATTGTAGGCATGCTAATATATTTACAATATAATTGAAGGAAGAAGTGGAGACATTTTCATGTAAAACTGAAGATTTTCATATAACATGTATAATAAAATGAGGAAACCATAAGGAAATTGCTAAAATTAAAGATTTTTTGGAAAAACACTCAGATACAATGATAGGCTTACAAACACAATTAGAATGTAATTGAAAAAATGGAATACAGACATATTCTGATAAAACTGAAGATTTTCATCTAACATATGTATGTTAAATTGAGAATTACATAAGATAGTTTATAAATTTTAAGATATTTTGCAAAACAAAAACTCAGATACAAGCATAAAATACATCTAGAGTACTATTGAAAAAGGAAGAGGATACATTTTTGAACAGAACTGAAATTTTTCATCATACATATGGATGATAAAATTGAGGATTACATAAGATAATTGATAAAATTGAAGATTTATTTGGATAAATGCTCAGATACAATGATCTGCATACAAATACAATTAGAATATAATTGAAAGGGGAAGTGGAGATGTTTTCTGATACAACTGAAGATTTTCATCTAATATAAGCATGATAAAATTGAGGATTATATAGGATAATTGATAAAATTTTAGGTTTTTTTTAAAAACACTCAGATACTATGATAGGCATCCAAATAGAATTATCAAATAATTGTAAAGGGAAGTGGAGATATTTTCTGGTAGAAGTGAAGACTTTAATCAAACATATGTATCACAAAATTGAGGATTATATATGATAAAAGAAAAAAACTGAAGATTTTCTTTAGAAAAAAGATACAATGATAGGCATGCAAATAGAATTATCACATATTTGAAAATAAAGTGGAGAAATTTTCTGACAAAACTGAAGCTTTCATATTACATATTACTGATAAAGTATGGGAAATTCATAGGAATAATTTAAAAATTGAAGATTTTTGTGATAATTTTCACAGATACAATGGTAGGCATACAAATACAATATGAATGTAATCGAAAAATGAAGTGGAGATATTTTTATTTAATATTAAATATTTTCCTCTAAAATATCTATGATAAAATTGAGAATAACTTAGGATAATTTAAAAATTGCAGATTTTTTTGGGAAAAAAAACAGAAACAATGATAGGCATACAAATGTATTTAGAATATAATTGAAAGAGGAAGTGGAGACATTTTCATATAAAACTGAAGATTTTCATATAGGATATATATGATAAAATGAGGATATCATAAGGTAATTTATAAAATTAAAGATTTTTGGAAAAATTCAGATACAATGATAGGCATAGAAAAATAATTAGATTCCAACTGAAAAACGAAGTTGTAGACATTTTCTGATAAAACTGACGATTTTACTCTAGCATATGTATAATAAAATAAAGGATTACTAGGGTAATTGATAAAATTGAAAATTTATTTGGAGAGAACTCATTTACAAATAGGCTTAAAAATAAAATTGGAATATAACTAAAAGAGACATGGAGACATTTTCATATAAAACTGAAGATTTTCATCTAATATATGTATGATAATAATGAGGATTACATACCATAATTTATAAAATAGAATATTATTTAAAAAATCCTCAGTTACATTGATAGGCATATAAATACAAATATAATTAGAATTTAATTGAAAAAGAAAGTGGAGAATTTTTTATAAAGTAATGAAGATTTTCTTCTAACATATGTATGATAAAATTGAGGATAACATAAGATCATGTATAAAATGGAAGATTTAAAAAAAATACTCAAATACAATAATAGCCATACAAATGTAATTAGAATTCATTTGAAAAAGGAAGTGGAGACATTTTCTGATAGAACTGAAGATTTTCATCTAAAATCTGCATGATAAAATAGAGGAATACATAGGATATCTGATAAAATTAAAGATTTTTTTGGAAAAATCTCACATGCAATGAATGATAGGCATACAAATAGAATTATCAGATAATTGAAAAGGAAGTAGAGCCATTTTCTGATAAAACTAAAGATTTTGTGCAGCATATTTCTGATAAAGTAAAGGAAATTCACAGAAAAAATTTAATAATTGAAGATTTTTGTGATAATTTTCACAGATACAGTGGTAAGCATACACATACAATTTAAAAGTAATCTAAAAATGAAGTGGAAACATTTTTATTTAAAATTGAAGATTTTCCTCTAAAGTAGCTATGATAAAATTAAGGATATCTTAAGATAATTTATAAAATTGAAGATTTAATTGAAAAAAACTCAGATACAATGGAAGTCATACAAATACATTTGCAATATAATTGAAGGAGGAAGTGGAGACATTTTCATATATAACTGAAGATTTTCATATAACATACGTATGATAAAATGAGGAAACCATAAGAAAAATGATAAAAATTAAAGATTTTTTGGAAAAACACTAATATACAATGATAGTCATAGAAATACAATTAGAATGTACTTGAAAATGAAGTGGAGACATTTTCTGATAAAAATGAAGATTTATTTCTAACATATGTATGTTAAAATTGAGGAGTACATAGAATAACTGATAAAATTTTTAGATTATTTTGAAAAGAACTCAGATACAATGATAGGCATCCAAAGAGATTTATCAGATAATTGAAAAGAGAATTGGAGTTATTTTATGGTAGAACTGAAGATTTTAATCTAATATATGTATCATAAATCTGAGGATTACATATGATAGCTGATAAAATTGCTTTTTTTTGAAAAAAACTCAGATACACAGATAGAATTAAAACAAATTTGAAAATAAAGTGGAGAAATTTTCTGACAAAACTGAAGATTTCGTATAACATATTACTGATAAAGTAAGGGAAATTCGTAGGAAAATATTAAAAATTGAAAATTTTTGTGATAATTTTCACCGATACAATGGTAGGCATACAAATACAATTAGAATGTAATTGAAAAATGAAGTGGAGACATTTTTATTTAAAGTTGAAGATTTTCCTCCAAAATATCTATGAAAAAATTGAGGATACCTTAAGATAATTCATAAAATTGAAGAGTTTTTTGAAAAAAAAATCAGATAAAATGATAGGCACATAAATACATTTAGAATATAATTGAAGAAGGAAGTGGAGACATTTTCATATAAAACTGAAGATTTTTATGTAACATATGAATGATAAAATCAGGATAACATAAGGTAATTTATGAAATTATGAGATTTTTTTGGAGAAAAACTCAGATACAATGATAGGCAGAGAAATAAAAGTAGAATATTCCTGAAAAATTAAGTGGAGACATTTTATGATAAAACTGAAGACTTTCATCTAACATATGTATGATAAAATAAAGGATTACTAGGTAATTGATAAAATTGAATATTTGTATGGACAAAACTCAGATACAATGATAGGCATAAAAATACAACTAGAATATAACTAAAAGAGACATGGAAACATTTTCTTATAAATCTGAAGACACCTTTTATGTGTATGATAAAAATGAGGATAACATAACATAATTTGTAAAATTCAATATTTTTTTAAAAATCTCAGATAGGCATATACTTACAATTAGAATGTAATTGAAAAGGGAAATGGAGACATTTCCGTAAAGTAATGAAGATTATCTTCTATCACATGTATGATAAAATTGAGTATAACATAAGATAATGTATAAAATTGAAGATTTTTTTGAAAAAAAACAAATGCAATGATAGCCATATAAATATAATTAGAATTCAATTGAAAAAGGAAGATGAGACATTTCTCATAAAACTGAAGATTTTCATTTAACATATATATGATAAAATTGAGGAATATGTAGGATAACTGATTAAATTGAAGACATTCTCTAGAAAAATCACAGATACAATGATAGGCATACAAATACAATTAGAATATAATTGAAAAAGGACGTAGAGACATATTCTGTTAATTCTGAAGCCTAATGTCTAATTTATGGAAGATAAATGGCTGATAACATAGGAAAATTGATAAAATAGAAGATTTTTGTGATAAAATCTAAGATACAATTAAAGGCATATAAATACAGCTACAAATAAGTAAAAAAGAAAGTGGAGACTTTTTCTGATAAAATAAGTTTTCAGTATAACCTTTCTGATTAAATTATGAAAATTTATGTGAAAATGTTAAAATTTCAAGATTTTTATGGGAATTTTCACAGATACAATGGTAGGCATACAAATAAATAATAACATAGTTGAAAAAGGAAGTGTAGATATTTTCTGAAAAATCTGAGGAATTTTGCATAACATATATCTGATAACATCGAAATTCATAGGAAAACAGTTAAATTTGAAGATTTCTGTGGTTATTTTCACAGATACAATGATAGCCATACAAATAAATAATAATGAAGTTGAAAAAGGAAGTGGAGATATTTTCTGATAAATGTGAAGAATTTTGCATAACATATATATGATAAAATTAAGGAAATTCATAAAAAACTGTAAAATTTGAAGATTTTTGTGGTAAGTTTCACAGATAAAATGATAGGCTTACAAACACAATTAGAATGTAATTGAAAAAAAGGAATACAGATATTTTCTGATAAAATCAAAGATTTTCATCTAACATATGTATGTTAAAATTGAGAATCACATAAGATAAATTTTAAAATTTAAGAAATTTTGGAAAACAAAAACTCAGATACAAGGATAGGCATACAAATACATCTAGAGTATTATTGAAAAAGGAAGATGACACATTTTTTGTATAGAAGTGAAAATTTTCATCATACATATGTATGATAAAATTGAGGATTACATAAGATAATTGATAAAATTGATTTATTTGGAAAAATACTCAGATACAATGATCTGCATAGAAACACATCTAGAATATAATTGAAAAGGGAAGTGGAGATATTTTCTGATATAACTGAAGATTTTCATCTAACATATACATGATAAAATTGAGGATTACATAGGAGAATTGATAAAATTTTAGGTTTTTTTGAAAAAACACTCATAAACAATGGTAAGCATCCAAATAGAATTAGAATGTAATTGTAAAGGGAAGTGAAGATATTTTCTGGTAGAAGTAAAGATTTTATTCGAACATATGTATCATAAAATTGAGGATTACACATGATAACTGATAAAATTGAAGATTTTTTGAAAAAACTGATACAATGATAGGCATACAAATAGAATTATCACATACTTGAAAATGAAGTGGAGATATTTTCTGACAAAACTAAAGATTTAGTATAACATATTACTGTTAAAGTAAGGGAAATTCTTAGGAAAAATTTGAAAATTGAAATTTTGTGATAGTTTTCACAGATACAATGCTAGGCATACAAATACAATTAGAATGTAATAGAAAAATGAAGTGGAGACATTTTTATTTAAAAATGAAGATTTTCCTCTAAAAATCAATGATAAAATTGAGGATAATTAAGGATAATTTATAAAATTGAAGATTTTATTTTGAAAAAAATCAGAAACAATGATAGGTATACAAAAACATCTAGAATATAATTCAATGAGGAAGTGGAGACATTTTCATATAAAACTGAAGATTTTCATCTAATATATGTATGATAAAAATGAGGATAACATAATTTATAAAATTGAACATTATTTTAAAAAATCCTCAGTAACGTTGATAGGCATATAAATACTATTACAATGTAATTGACAAAGGAAATGGAGATACTTTTGTAAAGTAATGAAGATTTTCATCTAAAATATGTATGAAAATTTGAGGAAAACAATATAATGTATAAATATGAAGATTTTTTGAAAAAAGCTCAAATAAAATGACAGCCATACAAATATGTTTAGAATTCAATTGAAAAATAAAGTGGAGATATTTTATATAAGAACTGAAGATTTTCATCAAAAATACGCATGATAAAATTGAGGATTACATAAGCTATGGTATAAAATTGAAGATTTTTTTGAAAAAATCTCACATACAATGACAGGCATACAAATAGAATTATCAGATAATTGAAAAGGAAGTAGAGACATTTTTTGATAAAACTAAAGATTTTGTATAACATATTTCTGATAAAGTAAGGGAAATTCATAGGAAAAAAGTAAAAATTTAAGATTTTTGTGGTAATTTTCACAGATACAATGAGAAGCATACAAATACAATTAGAATGTAATTGAAAACGGAAGTAGAGTCATTTTCCTATAAATCTGAAGATTTTCCTCTAACATATATTTGATAAAATTTAGGAAAACTTAGCATAATTTATAAAATTGATTTTTTTGCAAAAAAACCTAAGATACAGTAAGCTTACAAAAACTAATAGAATTCAATTTTAAAAGGACAAGAAGTTTTCTCATAAAACAATATTTTCATTTAACATTTTATGATAAAATTGAGGATTACATAGGATATCTGATTAAATTGACAATATTCTCTAGAAAAATCTCAGATACAATAATAGGCATACAAATACAATTAGAAGACATTGGAAATAGGACGTTGAGACATATCTGTTAATTCTGAAGCTTTACATCTCACGTTGTATGATAACATAAGGATATTGATAAAATTGAAGATATTTTTGATAAAATCTCTGAAACAATGAAAGGCATAGAAATATATCTATATATAATGGAAAAAGAAAGTGGAGACATTATCTGATAAAACTAAAAATTTTTGTGTAACATTTCTAATAAAATTATGAAAATTCATGTGAAAAATTTAAAATTTGAAGATTCTTGTGGGAATTTTCACAGATACAATGATAGGCATAGAAATAAATAATAATATAGTTGAAAAGAAATTGGAGATAATTTCTGATACATTTGAAGAATTTTGCATAACATATCTGATAAAATTTTGGATATTCATAAGAAAACTGTATAATTTGCAGATTTTTATGGTAATTTTCACAGACACAATGATAGGCTAACAAACACAATTGGAATATAATTGAAAATAGGAATAGAGACATTTTCTGATAAAATTGAAGATTTTGTAGAGCATATTTTGGGTAAAGTAAGGGAAATTCATAGGAAAAATCTAAAAATTGAAGATTTTTTAGGTAATTTTCACAGATACAGTGGTAAGCATACAATTAGAATGTAATTAAAAAACGACGTGGAGCCATTTTTCCTATAAAACTTAAGAAAATTCTCTAACATGTATTTTAAATTGAGAATAACATAAGATAATTTATAAAATTAAAGATTTTTTGAAAATAAACTCATATGCAATGATAAGCATACAAATACAATTAAAATACAATTGAAAAAGGAAGAGTAGACATAGTCTGATAAAACTGAAGATTTTCATCTAACATATGTATGATAAAATTTAGGATTAAATAGGATAATTGATAAAAATGAAGATTTATTGAGACAAAAACTCGGATACAATAATAGGCATACAAATACAATTAGAATGCAATTGAAAATGTAAGTGAAGACATATTCTGTTAATTCTAAGGATTTACTTCTAACTTATATATGATAAAATTGATTAAATTGATAAAATTGAAGATTTTTTGATAAAATCCCACATCCAATGAAAGGAATACAAATACAATAAGATTATAAGTGAAAAAGAAATTAGAGACATTTTATGATGAAACTGAAGATTTTTCTATAATATTTCTGTTAAAATTATGAAAATTTATGAGAAAATATTAAAATTTGAAAATTTTTGTGATAATTTTCACAGATACAATTATAGGCATACAAATAAATATTGATATAGTTAAAAAGGAAGTAGACATACTTTCTAATAAATCTGAAAAATTTTCCATAAGATATTTGATAAAATTATGTAAATTTATAGGAAAACTATAAAATTTGTAGATTTATGTTGTAATTTTCACAGATACAATGATAGGCTTACAAACACAATTAGAATGTAATTGAGAAAAGGAATAGAGATATTTTCTGATAAAACTGAAGATTTTCATCTAACAAATGTATGTTAAAATTGAAGATAATATAATATAATTTATAAAATTGAAGACATTTTGGAAAACAAAATCTCAGATAAAAGGATAGGCAAATAAAAACTAGAGTATGATTGAAAGAGGAATAGGACATATTCTCGTAAAGAACTGAAGATAGTCATCTAACATATGTATTACAAAATTGAGGATTACATAAGATGATTGATAAAATTGAAGATTTACTTAGAAAAACCTCAGATACATTTATTTGCATACAAATACATTTTGAATATAATTGAAAATGGAAGTGAAGATATTTTCTGATAGAACTGAAGATTTTCATCTAAAATATGCATGAAAAATTGAGGATTACATAAAATAATTGATATAATTTTAGATTTTTTTGAAAAATTCTCTGATACAATGATAGGCATCTAAATATAAATAGAATATAACTGATAAGAGAAGTGGAGACATTTACTGGTATAACTGAAGATTTTAATCTAACATATTTATCATAAAATTGAGTGTTACATATGACAACTGATAAAATTGAAGATTTTTTTGAAAAAAAACCTCAAATACAATGAGAGACATACAAACAGAATTATCACATAATTGAAAATGAATTGGAGACATTTTCTGACAAAACTGAAGATTCCGTGTAATATATTACTGATAAAGTAAGGGATATTCGTAGAAAAATTTAAAAATTAGAATTCTTTGGAGCAATTTTCACAGCTACAATGATAGGCATACAAATAAAATTAGAATGCAATCAAACAACGAATTGGATACATTTTCATTTAAAATTTAAAATTTCCTCAAACATATCTACGACAAAATTGAGGATAACTTAAGATAATTTATAAAATTGAAGATTTTTTGGAAAAAAACTCAGATAAAATGATAGGCATACAAATACATTTAGAATATAATTGAAGGAGGAAGTGGAGACATTTTCATACCTAACTGAATATTTTCATATAACATACATATGACAAATTGAAAATGTCATAATGTAATTTGGAAAATTAAAGATTATTTGGAACAAAAAGCTCAGATACAATGATAGGCATAGAAATACAATTAGAATACAATAGAAAAATGAAGTGGAGACATTTCTGATAAAATTGAAGTTTTTCATCTACCATATGTGTGATAGAGTAGAGGATTACTGGGGCAATTGATAAAATTGAAGATTCATTTGTACAAAACTCAGATACAATGATAGCCATAAAAATACAATTAGAATATAACTTAAAGACATGGAGACCTTTTCATATAAAACTGAAGATTTTCATCTAATATTATGTTAAAAATGAGGATCACATAAGAAAATATATGACTGAATATTTTTTTAAAAAAACACAGATCCAACGATAGGCATATAAATACAATTAGAATGTAATTGAAAGAGGAAGTGGAAACATTTTCATAAAGAAATGAAGATGTTCATCTAACATATGTATGATAAAATTGAGGATAATATAAGATAATGTATAAAAGTGTAGATTTTTATGTTGAAACTCAAATACAATGATAGCCATACAAATACAATTAGAATTCAATTGAAAAAGAAGTGGAGACATTTTATGATAGAACTGAATATTTTCATCTAAAATATGCATAACAGTGAGGATTACATAGGATATCTGATAAAATTGAATATTTTTTTGAAAAATCTCAGATACAATGATAGGCATACAAAAACATTTAGAATATAAATGAAGGATGAAGTGGAGACATTTTCATAAAAAACTGAAGATTTTTATATAACCTATGTATGATAAAATGAAGATATCATAAGGTAATTTATAAAATTAAAGATTTTTCCAAAAAACAGTCTGATACAATGATAGGCATATAAATACAATACAATGAAAAAAAGTGGAGACATTTTCTTATAAAATTGAAGATTTTCATCTAACATATGTATGATAAAATTAAGGATTATAAGGGTAATGGATAAAATTGAATGTAATTGAAAAAGGTAATGGAGATATTTGTGCAAAGAAATGAAGATATTCATCTAACATATGTATGATAAAATTGAGTAAAATATAAGATAATGTATAAAATTGAAATGCATGGTATTTTGAAAAACTCAAATACAATGATAGTAATACAAATATTAGAATTCAATTGAAAAAAGAACTGGAGATATTTTATGATAGAACTGAAGATTTTCATCTATAATCTGCATGATAAAATTGAGGATTACATAGGATATCTGACCAAATTGCAGATTTTTTTTGGAAAAATCTCACATATAATGATAGGCAGACAAATAGAATTATCAGATAGTTGAAAAGTAAGTGGAGACATTTTCTGATAAAACTAAAGATTTCGTTTAACACATGTGAGATAAAATTGAGGAAAACTTAGAGTAATTTTTAAAATGGATGATTTTTTTTTGCAAAAAACTCAGGGACAATGATAAGCTTAAAAATACTATTAGAATTCATTTGAAGAAGGAAGACAAGTCATTTTCTCATAAAACTGAAGATTTTCATTGAACATATGTATGATAAAATTGAGGATTGCAGAGGATAACATATTAAATTGAAGATATTCTTTAGGAAAATCTTAGATACAATGATAGGCATACAAATACAATTAGAAAATGATTGAAAAAGTACTTGGAGACATTTTTGTATAAAACTGAATAATTTCTTCTAACATGTATGATAAAATTGAGGATAACATAGATAATATTTAAATCTGAAGATATTTTTCAAAATAAAAACTGAGATACAATGATAGGCATACAAATACAATTAGAATAAAATTGAAAAAGGAGATGGGCAAATTTTGTGATAGAACTGAATATTTTCATCTAACATGTATGATAAAATTGAGGATTAGTAGGATAACTGATAAAAGTGATTATTTTCATTGAATAATCTCAGATACAAAGATAGGCATACAAATATAATTATCACATAATTGAAAAAGGAAGTGGAGACATTTTCTCATAAAACAGAAGATTTCATATAACATGTTTCATATCAAATAAAGGAAATAAATAGGAAAAAATAAAAAATTGAAGATTTTTTTGGTAATTTTCACAGATACAATGGTATGCAAACAAATACAATTAGAATGTAATTGCAAAGAGAGGTGGAGACATTTTCCTATAAAACTGAACATTGTCCTCTAACATGTATGATAAAATTGAGGATAACTTAATTAATGAAATTGAAGATTTTTTTTTGATAAAAAACTCAGATGCAATGATAAGCATACAAATACAATTAGAATACAATTGAAAAAGGAAGAGAAGACATTTTCTGATAAAACTGAAGATTTTTGTTTGAAATATGCATGATTAAATTGAGAATTACATAGGACAATTGGTAAAATTGAAGATTTATTCAGAAAAACCTCAGATACAATGATAGGCATACAACTACAATTAGAATAAAATTGAAAAAGGACCTGGAGATATATTATATTTATTATGAAGCTTTATGTCTAACTTATGGATGATAAAATGGATGATAACATAGGAAAATTGATAAAATTGAAGAGTTTTGTGATAAAATCTTAAATACAATGATTGGCATAAAAATACAAGTATAAATAAGTGAAAAAGAACATGGAGACATTTTCTGATAAAACTGAAATTTTTGTATAACATTTCTGAATAAATTATGGAAATTCATGTAAAAACATGAAATTTTAAAGATTTTTGTGGTAATTTTCAGAGAAAAAATGGTCGGCATAGGATATCTGATCAAATTGCAGATTTATTTGGACAAATCTCACATACAATGATAGGCATACAAATAGAATTATCAGATACTTGAACAGGAAGTGGAGACATTTTCTGATAAAACTAAATATTTTGTATAACATATTTCTGATAAAGTAAGGGAAATTCATAGGAAAATTTTAAAAATTGAAGATTTTTGTGGTAATTTTCACAGATACAAATGTAAGAATAGAAATGCAATTAGAATGTAATTGTAAAAGGAAGTGGAGCCATTTTCCTATTAAACTGAAATTTTCCTCTAACATATATGAGATAAAATTGAGGAAAACTTAGGGTAAATTATAAAATTGATGATTTTTTTGCAAAAATACTCAGGGACAATGATAAGCTTACAAAAACTATTAGAATTCATTTGAAAAAGGAAGACATTTTCTCATAAATTTGAAGATTTTCATTAAACATATGTATGATAAAATTGAAGATTACATAGGATAACAGATTAAATTGAAGATATTCTCTAGAAAAATCTCAAATACAATGATAGCCATACAAATACAATTAGAATATAATTGAAAAAGGAGGTGGAGACATTTTTTGTATAAAACTGAAGATTTACATATTACATATGTATAATAAAATTGAGAATAACATAATTTTTAAATCTGAAGATATTTTTGAAAAAGAACACTCAGATACAATTATAGTCATACAAATAAATAATAATATGGGAGAAAAAGAAAGTAGAGATGTTTTCTGATAAATCTGATGAATTTTTCATACCATATAGCTGATAAAATTATGGAAATTCATAGGAAAACTGTAAAATTTGAAGATTTTTATGTTAATTTTCACAGATACAATGGTAGACATACAAATAAATAATAATATAGTTGAAAAAGGAAGTGTAGATATTTTCTGATAAATCTGAGGAATTTTGCATAACATATATCCTATAAAATTATGGAAATTCAAAGGAAAACTATAAAATTTGAAGATTTTTGTAATAATTTTCACAGATACAATGGTAGACATACAAATAAATAATAATTTCAGTAAAAATGGAAGTGGAAATATTTTCTGAAATATCTGAAGAATTTTGCATAACATATCTGATAAAATTATGGAAATTAATAAGAAAAGTGTAAAATTTGCAGATTTTTGTGATAATTTTCACAGATACAATGATGGGCATACAAACACAATTAGAATGTAATTGAAAAAGGAACAGAGACATTTTCTGATAAAACTGAAAATTTTCATCTAACACATGCATGTTAAAATTGAGGATTAGATAAATTAGTTTATAAAATTGAAGATATTTTGGAAAACAAAAACTCAGACACAAGGATAGGCATACAAATCAAGTAGTGCATTATTGAAAAAGGAAGAGGACAAATTTTGGAAAGAACTGAAGATTTTCATCTAACATATGTATGATAAAATTGAGGATTACATAAGATATTCAATAAAATTGAAGTTTTATCTGGAAAAAACTCAAATACAAACATCTGCATACAAATACAATTACAATATAATTGAAAGTTATTGGTGTTTTGTTCAGGAAATTTCCCCCTCAGCCAATGTCTTCAAGGGAATTCCCCAGCTTCTTTACTATTAATTTTAGTGTGTCTGGTTTAATGTGGAGGTCCTTGATCCACTTGGAGTTGAGCTTTGTATAAGGAGATCAGACTGGATCTATTCTCATTCTTCTGAATGTTGAACTCCAGTTGAGCCATCACCATTTGTTGAAAAGGCTATCCTTTTTCCACTGGATTTTTTCAGCTCGTTTGTCAAAGATCAATTGGCCAAATATGTGTGGGTTCAATTCTGGGTCTTCAATCCTACTCCATTGATCCACCTCCATGTCACAGTAACAATACCATGCAGTTTTTAACAATACTGCTCTCTAGTATTACTTGAGGTCCAGGATATTGATTCCCCCAGAAGGTCTTTTACTGTTGATGATAATTTTAGCTATCCTGGGTTTTTTGTTATTCCAGATGAATTTGAGAATTGCTCTTTCTATCTCTATGAAGAACTGAGTTGGGATTTTCTTGGGGATTGCATTGAATCTGTAGATTGCTTTTGGTAAGATTGCCATTTTAACTATATTAATCCTGCCAACCCACGAACATGGAAGGTTGTTCCATTTTCTAAGGTCTTCTTCCATTTCCTTCTTCAGAGACCGGAAGTTTTTGTCATATAAATCTTTCACTCTAGTGGTTAGAGTCACACCAAGATACTTTACATTGTTTGTGGTTATTGGGAAGGGTGTCATTTCCCTAATTTCTTTCTCAGCCTGCTTGTCCTTTGAGTACAGGAAGGCTACTGATTTCCTTGAGTTGAAGTCAACATGCAGAAGAATGAGAATTGATCCACACTTATCTCCTTGTACTAAGCTCAACTCCAAGCAGATCAAGGACCCCACATAAAACCAGACATATGAAAATAAATAGAAAAGAAATTGGGGAAGACCCTTGAGGACATTGGATCAGGGGGAAAGTTCCTGAACAGACCACAAATAGCTTATGCTCTAAGATCAAGAATAGACAAATGGGACCTCATAAAATTAGTTTCTGTAAGGCAAAAGACACTGTCAAAAGGACAAATCAGCAACCAACAAATTGGGAAAAGATCTTCACCAACCCTACATCTGACAGAGGGCTAATATCCAATGTATACAAATAGGTCAAGAAGTTAGACCCCAGAAAACCAAATAATCCCATTCAAAAATGGGGTATAGAGCTAAACAAAGACTTTTCACTTGAAAAATTCGGATGACTGAGAAACACCTTAAAAATGTTCAACATCATTCATCATTAGAAAAATGCAAATCAAAACAAACCTGAGATTTCACTTCACACCAGTCAGAATGGCTAAGATTAAAAACTCAGGAAACATCAGGTGTTGGCAAAGATGTGGAGAATGAGGAACACTCCTACACTGATGTTGTGACTGCAAGCTGGTACAACCACTCTGGAAATTTGTCTGGCGGTTCCTCGGATAACTGGACATGATAATTCTGGAGGACCCAGCAATATCCATCCTGGGCATATACCCAGAAGATTCCCCAGAATGCAATAAGGAAACGTGCTTCACTGTGTTCATAGCAGCCTTATTTATAATAGCCAGAAGCTGGAAAGAACCCAGATGTCCCTCAACAGAGGAATGTATACAAAAAATGTGGTATATATACACAATGGAGTACTATTCAGCCATTAGAAACAATGAATTCATGAAATTCTTAGAGAAATGTATGGAGCTGGAGAACATCATACTAAGTGAGGTAACCCAGTCTCAAAAGAATACCCATGGTATGCACTCACTGATAAGTGGATATTAGCCTAGAATCTTGGGACACCAAAGACACAATCCACATACTAAATGATGTCTGACAAGAAAAATGAGTGGACACTGGTGCTAGAAAGGATCAAAGCATCAGTGTAGGGGAATACCAGAACAGGGAAGTGGGAAGGGGTGGATGGAGGAACAGGGGGAGGGAAAGGGGCATGTGGGACCATTGGGGTCAGGGAACCAGAAAAAGGGAAATGAAATATAAATATAGAATATATCCAATAAAAAATAATAAAAAAGAAAAGATATGGTGAGAGGGGGAAGCCTTCTCTAGTCCCTGATTTTAGTGGGATTACTTCAAGTTTCCCTCCATTTACTTTGATATTGGCTACCGTAATGCTGTAAATTGCTTTTAATATATTTAGGTATGGGCCTTGAAATTAAAAACTTTCTGCAAGGCAAAAGACACTGTTAAAAGGACAAATCGGCAACCAGCAAATTGGAAAAAGATCTTCACCAACCCCACATCTGACAGAGGGCTAATATCCAATGTATACAAAGAACTCAAGAAGTTAGACCCCAGAAAACCAAATAACTTTATCAAAAATTGGAGTACAGAGCTAAACAAAGACTTTTCACTTGAAGAAATTCGGATGGCTGGGAAACACCTTAAAAAATGTTCAACATCATTAGTCATTAAAGAAATGCAAATCAAAACAAACCTGATATTTTACCTCACACCAGTCAGAAGGGCTAAGATTAAAAACTCAGGAAACAGCAGGTGTTGGCTAGGATCTGGAGAAAAAGGAACACTCTTCCACTGCTGGTGGGACTGCAAGCTCGTACAACCACTCTGTTAATCAGTCTGGTGGTTCCTCAGAATACTGAACATGATACTTCCAGAGGACCCAGCCATACCACTCCTGGGCATATACCCAGAAGATTTCCCAGGATGCAATAAGGATGCATACTCTACTATGTTCATAGCAGCCTTATTCATAATAGCGGGAAGCTGGAAAAAAAAACAGATGTCCGTCATCTGAAGAATGGATACAAAAAAATGTGGTATATATATACACAATGGAGTACTATTCATCCATTAGAATCGATGATTTCATAAAATTCTTAGAGAAATGGATGGAGCTGGAGAATATCATACTAAGTCAGGTAACCCAGTCTCAAAAGAAAACCCATGGTATGCACTCACTGAGAAGTGCATATTAGCCTAGAATCTTGGGACAACAAATACAAAATCCACATACCAAATGATGTCCAAGAAGAAGGAAGGAGTTGACCCTGGTTCTGGAAAAGCTCACAGCAACAGTGTAGGGGATTACCAGAACAGGAAAAAGGGAAAGGGTGGATGAGGGAATACGGGTAGGGAAAAGGGCATGTGGGACCTTTGGAGGGCAGGGAACCAGAAAAAGGGAAATGAAATGTAAATATAGAATATATCCAATAAAAATTTATTAAAAGAACATAATTGAAAAGGGAAGTAGAGATATTTTCTGATAGAACTGAAGATTTTCATCTAAAATATGCATGATAAAATTGAGGATTACATCAGATAACTGATAAAATTTTAGATTTTTTTGGAAAAATCTCAGATACAATTATAAGCATACAAATAGAATTATCAGATATTTGAAAATGTATAGGAGACATTTTCTTACAAAACTGAAGACTTCGTATAACATATTACTGATAAAGTAAGGGAAAGTCATAGGAAAAATTTAAAATCTGAAATATTTTGTGATTATTTTTACAGATACAATGGTAGGTATACAAATACAATTAGAATGTAATCTAAAAATGAGGTGGAGACATTTTAATTTAAAATTGAAGACTTTCCTATAAAATATCTATGATAAAATTGAGGATAACTTAAGCTAATTTATAAAATTGAAGATGTTTTTAAAAAAATCAGATACAATTATAGGCATATAAATATATTTAGAATATAATTGAAGGAGGCAGTGGAGACATTTTCATGTAAAACTGAAGATTTTCAAATAACATACTTATGATAAAATGAGGATATCATAAGGTAATTTTAAAAAATATTTTTTGGAAAAACACTCAAATACAATGGTAGGCATAAAAATACAATTAGAATACAACTGAAAAACGAAGTAGAGACATTTTCTGATAAAACTGAAGATTTTCATCTAACATGTATGATAAATAAAAGGATTCCTACGGTGATTGTTAAAATTGAAGATTTATTTGAACAAAACATAGATGCAATGAAAGGCATAAAAATACTCTTAGAATATAACTAAAAGAGACATGGAGACATTTTCATATAAAACTGAGGATTTTCATCTAATAGATGTATGATAAAAATGAGGATAACATAACATAATTTATAAAATTGAATATTTTTTTAAAAACCTCAGATACTTTGATAGACATGTAATCCAATTATAATGTAATTTAACAGGGAATGGAGACATTTTTGTAAAGTAACGAAGATTTTCATCTAACATGTATGATTAAATAAAAGGTTATGAGGGTAACTGATAAAATCAAAGATTTATTTTATAAATTTTATAAATTAACAAGTAATTTTATTTGTATGCCTCGCACTGTATCTGAGATTTTTCAAACAAAATCTTCAATTTTATCATATATCCTATGTAATCCTTAATTTTATCATGCATATTTTAAATGAAAATCTTCAGTTCTATCATAAAATATCTCCTCTTTCTTTTTCAATTGTATTCTAATAGTCTGCGTAATTTTATCATTGCATCAGAGATTTTTTTGCAAAAAAATACTTCAATTTAATAAATTATCTTAAGTTTTCCTCAATTTTATTAAACATATTTAGAGGAAAATCTTGTTTTCTAGGAAAATTTCTCCACATTGTTTTCTTTTTTTTCATTGCCCGTGAGGGATATTTATTAAATTAACTCATTTTTCATTCTATCCTTTGCCGCCGATGAAGGAGAAGGGAAGTAGGTATCTGCCATTGGCAACAGAGGGCAGTATATCCCAGGGAAATTTCTGCTTTCTTTTTTTTAATTTTTATTTTCTATATTTTTGTTTGCATTCCAAAGGCTTCCCCTTTCCCAGTTCCCCCCACCATACGTCCCATAATTCCTCTCCCCCCCAACTATTCCCCAATCATCCCTCCCCCACGATTTCTCTGTTCTGTGTCTACAAAACTGGATCCAATCTTTTCAGGCTGAGGGTCCTCTCCTTTCTTCTTCTTGGGAATCATTTGACTTGCTAATTTTGCCTTGAGTATTTGAAGAATTTTGCATAACTTATATCTGATAAAATTATGGAAAATCATAAGAAAACTTTAAAATTTGAAGATGGTTGTAATTTTCAAAAATACAATGATAGGCTTACAAACACAATTAGAATATAATTGAATAAAGGAATTGAGATATTTTCTGATAAAACTGAAGGTTTTCACCCAGCATATGTATGTTAAAATTGATCATTACATAAGATAATTTATAAAATTTAAGATATTTTGGAAAACAAAAACTCAGATACAAGGATGGCATACAAATACAATGAGAGTATGATTTGAAAAGGAAGAGGACACATTTTTGTAAAGAACTGAAGATTTTCATCTAACATGTATGATGAAATTGAGGATTATATAAGATAATGGAAAAAATTGAAGATTTATTTGGAAAAATACTCATATACAATGATCTGCATAGAAATACAATTAGAATAAAATTGAAAAGGGAAGTGATTATATTTTCTGATAGAACTGAAGATTTTCATCTAAAATATGTGTGATAAAATTGAGGATTACATGGGATAACTGATAAAATTTTACATTTTTGTTGAAAAAACACTCAGGTACAATGATAGGCCCCCAAATATAATTAAAATGTAATTGAAAAGGGAAGTGGTGATATTTTCAGGAAAACTGAAGATTTTAATCTAACATGTATCATAAAATTAAGGATTACATGCGATAACTGAAAAAATTGAAGATTCTTTTAAAAAAATCCTCAGATACCATGATAGGCATACAAATAGAATTATCACATATTTGAAAATGAAGTGGAGACATTTTCTCAAGATTTCATATAACATATTACTGACAAAGTAAGGGAAATTCAGAGGAAAAATTTAAAAATTCAAAATTTTTGTGGTAATTTTCACTAATAAGTTGGTAGGCATACAAATACAATTGGAATGTAATCTACAAATGAAGTGGAGACATTTTATTTAAAATTGAAGATTTTCCTCTAAAATATCTATGATAAATTTGAGGATAACTTAAGATAATTTATAAAATAGATGATTTTTTTAAAAAAAACCTCAGATACAATGACAGGCATACAAATACATTTAGAATATAATTGAACAAGGAAGTGGAGACATTTTCATGTACATCTATAGTTTTTATATAACATATATATGATAAATTGAGGATGTCATAAGGTAATTCATAAAATTAAAGATTTTTTGAAAAAACACTCAGATACAATGATAGGCATACAAATACAATTAGAATACACCTGAAAAAAAGTGGAAATATTTTCTAATAAAACTGAAGATTTTCATCTAGCATATGTATTATAAAATAATGGATTACTAGGGTAATTGATAAAATTAAAGATTTATTTGGGTAAAACTCAGATACAATGATACACATAAAAATAAAATTATAACTAAAAGAGACATGGAGACATTTTCATATAAAACTGAGGATTTTCATCTAATACATGTATGTTAAAAATGAGGATTACAAAACATCATTTATAAAATTGATTATTATTTAAAAAACTCAGATATATTGATAGGCATATAAACACAATAAGTAAGTATTTGAAAAGTGAAATGGAGACATTTCTGTAAAGAAATGAAGAGTTTCATCTAACATATGCATGATAAAATTGAGGATAATATAAGATAATGTATAAAATTGAAGAGTTTTTGAAAAAAATCAAATACAATAATATCCATACAAATATAATTATAATTCAATTGAAAAAGGAAGTAGAGACATTTTATGATAGAACTGAATATTTTCATCTAAAATCTGCATTTTTAAATTAAGGGTTACATAGGATATCTGATCAAATTTAAGATTTTTATGAAAAACCTTACTACAATGACAGGCATACAAATAGAATTATCAGATAATTAAAAAGGAAGTGGAGACATTTTCTGATAAAACTAAATATTTTGTATAACATATTTCTGATAAAGTAAGGGAAATTCATAGGAAAAACTTAAAAATTAGAGATTTTTGTGATAATTTTCACAGATACAATGGTAACCATACAAATACAAATAGATTGTAATTGAAAAAGGAAGTGGAGCAATTTTCCTATAAAACTGAAGCTTTTCCTCTAACTTATATGTGATAAAATTGAGAAAAACAGGATAATTTATAAAATTGATGATTTTTTTTGCAAAAAACTCAGATAGAGTTATAAGCTTAGAAATACAATTAGAATACAGTTGAAAAAGGAAGAGGAGACATTTTCTGATAAGACAAGGTTTTATCTTACATATGTATGATAAAATTGAGAATTGCATAGGATAATTGATAAAATTAAAGATTTATTCAGAAAAAACTCAGATACAACAATAGGCATACAAATACAATACAATACAATTGAAAAAGGACATGGAGACATATTCTGTTAATTTGAAGCTTTACATCTAACTTATGGATGATAAAATGTATGATAACTAAGGAAAATTGATAAAATTGAAGATTTTTGTGATAAAATCTCAGATACAATGAAAGCATACAAATACAACTATAAATAAGTGAAAAATAATTGAAGACATTTTCTGATAAAACTGAAGATTTTCATCTTTCATACATATGTTTAAATTGAGAATAACATAAGTTATTTTAAAATTTGAACATATTTTGGAAAACAAAACTCAGATACAAGGATAGGCATACAAATACCACTAGCGTATTATTGAAAAAGGAACAGGAGTTATTTGCATAAAGAACTGACAATTTTCCTGTAACCTATATATGATAATTATGAGTATTACAAAAGATAATTGAAAAATTGAAGATATATTTGGAAAAAATCTCAGATACAATGGGAGGCATACAAATACAATTAGAATATAAATGAAAAGGGAAGTAGAGATATTTTTTGATAGAACTGTAGATTTTCATCTCAAATGTGCATGATAATATTGAAGATTACGAAGGGTAACTGATAAAATTGAAGATTTTTTAAATTAACTCAGATACAATGATAGGCATTCAAATATGACTAAAATATAATTGAAAATGAAAGTGGAGATATTTTCTGGTGTACTGAAGATTTTAATCTAATATATGTATGATAAAATTGAGGATTACATATGATAACTGATAAAATTGAAGATTTTTTAAGAAAAAAGCTCAGATACACTGAAAGGCATACAAATAGAATTATCTCATAATTGCAAATGAAGTGGAGATATTTTCTGACAGGCCTGAAGATTTCATATAACATATTTCTTATAAAGTAAGGCAAAATCATAGGAAAAATTTAAAAATTGAATTTTTTGTAGTAATTTTCACAGATACAATGGTAGGCATACAAATACAATTAGAATGTAATCTAAAAATGAAGTGGAGACTTTTTTATTTAAAATTGAAAAATTTCCTCTAAAATATCTTTGATAAAATTGAGGATAACATAAGATAATTTTTAAATCTGAAGATATTTTTGAAAAAGAAAACTCAGATACAATGATAGGCATACAAATACAATTAGGATACAATTGAAAAAGGAACTGGACACATTTTATGATAGAACTGAAGATTTCGTGTAACATATTTCTGATAAAGTAAGGGAAATTCATAGGTAAAATTTAAAAATTGAAGATTTTTTGTGGTAATTTTCACAGATACAATGGTAGGCATACAAATACAATTAGAATGTAATCGACAAATGAAGTGGAGACATTTTTGATTAAAATTTAACTTTTTACTCTAACATATGTATGATAAAATTGAGGCTATCTTAATATATAAAATTGAAGATTTTTTTGAAAAAAAGCTCAAATGCAATGATAGGCATACAAATACATTTAGAATATAATTGAACAAGGATGTGGAGAACTTTTCATATAAAACTGAAGATTTTCATATAACATGCATATGAATAATTGAGGGTATCACAATATCACAAGGTAATTTATAAAATTAAAGATTTTTTGGAAAAATTCAGATACAATGTTAGGCAAAGAAATACAATTAGAATACAATTGAAAAACTAAGTGGAGACATTTTCAGATAAAACTGAAGATTTTCATCTAACTTATGTTTGATAAAATAGAGGATTACTAGGGTAATTGATAAAATTGAATATTTATTTGGACAAAACTCTAATAAAATGATAGGCATGAAAATAGAAATAGAATATAACTAAAACATATGTGAAGATATTTCCATATAAAACTGAAGATTTTCATCTAATATATGTTTGATAAAAATGAGGATAACATAATGTAATTTATAAAATTTAAAATCTATTTAAAATACTCACATACCATCATAGGCATATAGATAAAATTAGAATGTAATAGAAAAAAAGGAAGTGGAGACATTTTTGCAAAGAACTAGATATTTTCATCCAACATATGTATGATAAAATTGAGGATAAGAAGAGATAATATATAAAATTGAAGATTTTTTGAAAAAACAGAAATACAATGATAAAAATAGAACTAAAATTAGAATTCAATTGAAAAAGAAAATGGAGACATTTTATGATAGAACTGAAGGTTTTCATCTGAAATAAAATTGAGGATTACATAGGATATCTGATAAAATTGAAGATATATTTTGGTTAAAACTCAGATACAATGATAAGCATACAAACAGAATTATCACATGACTGAAAAGGAAATGGATGTATTTTCTGATAAAACTAAAGATTTCGTATAACATATTTCTGATAAAGCAGGGGAAATTCATAGGAAAAATTTAAAAATTGAAGATTTTGTGGTAATTTTCACACATACAATCGTATGCATACAAGTACAATTAGAATGTAATTGTAAAAGGAGGTGGAGACATTTAACTATAAAACTGAAGATTTATCTCTAACTGTTTGATAAAATTGAGATAAACAGAATAATTTATAAAATTGAAGAATATTTTTACAAAAAAAAACTCTGACATAATGATAAGATTGCAAAGACTATTATAATACAATGGAAAAAGGATAAGACATTTTCTGATAAAACTGAAGAGTTTCATTTAACATATGTATGATACAATTGAGGATTACATAGGATAATTGATTAAATTGAAGAATTTCTTAGTAAATTCTCAGAGAAGGATAGGCATACAAATATAATAAGAATATAATTGAAAATGTAGCTGGAGACATTTTTGTATAAAACTTAAGATTTTCACCTAACATATGTATGATAAAATTTATAACATAGGCAAATTGATAAAACTGAAGGTTTTTTTTTATAAAATCTCAGATATACTTAAAGGCATACTAATACAATTAGAATATAAGTGAAAAAGAAAGGAGATATTTTCTGATAAAAAAGATTTTTTATAGCATTTCTAATAAAATTATGGAAAATCATGTGAAAATGTTAAAATTTGAAGATTTTTGTGGTAATTTTCACAGATAGAATGGTAGGCATACAAATAAATAATAATATAGTTGTAAAAGGAAGTGGAGATATTTTCTGATAAATCTGAGGAATTTTGCCTAACATATATCTGATAAAATTATGGAAATTCCTAGGAAAATAGTAAAATTTGAAGTTTTTTGTGGGCTTATAAACAATTAGAATGTAATTTAAAAAGGAATAGAGACATTTTTTGACATAACTGAAGATTTTTATCTAACATGTGTGATAAAATTGAAAATTACATGGGATAATTGATAAAATTGAAGAGTTATTCAGAAAAATTTGGGATACAATGCTAGACATACAAATACTACTAGAATACAATTGCAAAAAGATGTGGAGACATATTCTGTTAATTCTGAAGATATACATATAACTTATGGATGATAAAAAGGATGATACCATAGGAACATTGATAAAATAGATGATTTTTTGATAAAATCTCAGATATAATGAAAGGCATGCAAATACAGGTATAAATAAGTGAAAAAGAGAGTGGAGACATTTTCTAATAAAAGTGAAGATTATTGTATAACATTTCTGATTAAATTATGGAAATTCATGTGAAACAGTTAAAATTTGAAGATTTTTATAGTAATTTTCACAGATATAATGGTAGGCATACAAATAAATAATAATATAGTTGAAAAAGAAAGTGGAGATATTTTTTGATAAATCTGAGGAATTGCATAGCATATATTTGATAAAATGAAGGAAATTCATAAGAAAACTAAAATTTGAAGATTTTTTGGGTAATTTTCACAGATAAAATATTAGGCTTACAAAGACAATTAGAATGTAATTGAAAAGAGAAATAGAGACATTTTCTGATCAAACAAGATTTTCATGTAACATATGTATGTTAAAATTGAGGATAACATAAGATAATTTATAAAATTGAAGATATTTGGAGAACAAAAACTCACAGACAAGGATATGTTTCCAAATACCACAAGAGTATTATTGAAAAAGGAAGAGGAGACATTTGCATAAAGGACTGAAAATTTTCATCTAAACTATGTATGAAAATATTGAGGATTACAAAAGACAACTGATAAAATTGAAGATTTATTTGGAAAAAAACTCAGATGCGATGGTCAGCATACAAATACAATAAGAATATAACTGAAAAGGAAAGTGGAGATATTATCTGATAGAACTGAAGATTTTCATCTAAAATATGCATGATAAAATTGAGGATTACATAGAATAACTAATAAAATTGAAGATACTTTTTTAAAAACCTCAGATACTGTGATAGGCATTCAAATATAGTTAGAATATAATGGAAAAAGGAAGTGGAGATATTTTCTGGTGAACTGAAGATTTTAATCTAACATATGTATGATAAAATTGAGGTTTAAAAATGATAACTGATAAAATTGAAGATTTTTTTGGCAAAAGCTCAGATACATTGATAGACATACAAATAGAAATATCTCATAATTGAAAAAATATTGGAGACACTTTCTGACAAAACTGAAGATTTTGTATAATATATTTCTGATAAAATAAGGGAAATTCATAGGAAAAATTTAAAAATTGGAGATTTTTGTGGTAATTTTCACAGATACAATGGTAGGCATTCAAATGCAATTAGAATGTAATCAAAAAATGAAGTGGAGTCATTTTCGATTAAAATTGAAGATTTTCCTCTAACATATGTATGATAAAATTGAGGATAACTTAAGATAACATACAAAATTGAAATTTTAAAAAAAACACAGACACAATGATAGACAAATAAAAATAGAAAATAACAAAAATAGAACTGAAGACATTTTCATATAAAATGGAAGCTTTTCATCTAATATATGTATGCTAAAAATTAGGATAACATAACATAATATATAAAATTTTATATGTATATAAAAAACTCACATACAAACATTGGCATATAGATACAATTAGAACATAATGGACAAAAAGAAGTGGAAACATTTTTGCAAAGAACTGAAGGTTTTCATCATACATATGTATGATAAAATTGAGGATAACAGGACAAAAAGTATAAAATTGAAGATATTTTGAAAAAAACTGAAATACAATTATAACCATAGAAATAAAATTAGAATTAAATTGAAAAAGAATGTGGGGACATTTTATGATAGAACTGAAGATTTTCATCTAAAATATACATGAAAACCTGAGGATTACATAGGATATCTTACAAAATTGAAGATTTTTTTGGAAAAATCTCACATACAATAATAGGCATACAAATATAATTATCACATAATTGAAAAGGAAGTGGACATATTTTCTGATAAAAGTAAAGATTTTGTGTAGCATATTTCTGATAAAGTAAGTGAAATTCATAGGAAAAATATAAAAATTGAAGATTTTGTGGTAATTTTCAGATACAATGGTATGCATACAAATACAATTAGAATGTAATTGTAAAAGGATGTGGAGACATTTTCCTATAAATCTGAAGATTTTCCTCTAACATATATTTGATAAAATTGATGAAAACTTAGGATAATTTATAAAATTGAAGATTGTTTTGCAAAAAAAACTCAGATGCAATGATAAGATTACAGAAACTATTAGAATACAATTGAAAAAGGAAGACAAGACATTTTCTTATAAAACTGAAGATTTTCATTTAACATATGTATGATAAAATTGAGGATTACATAGGATAACAGATTAAATTGAACCTTTTGTTAGAAAATTCTCAGTCACAAGGATTGGCATAAAACACAATTAGAAAACAATTGAAAAAGTAGCTGGAAAGATTTTTGAATAAAACTTAAGATTTTCACCTTATACATGTATAATAAAATGGATGATAACATAGAAAAATTGATAATATTGAAGATTTTTTATTAAATGTCAGATATACTTAAAGGCGTACTAATACAATTAGAATATAATTGAAAAAGTGGAGATATTTTCTGATAAAACTGAAGATTTTTGTATAACATTTCTAATAAAATTATGGAAATTCATGTGAAAATGTTAAAATTTGAAGACTTTGGTGGTAATTTTCACAGATAGAACAGTAGGCATACAAATAAATAATAATATAGTAATTATATTGTAATTAATATTATATTATTATATATAATAATTATATAATATAATTAATATTGTTATATATAGTTAATATTGTAAAATGAAGTGGAGATATTTTCTGATAAATCTGAAGAATTTTCCATAACTTGTATCTGATAAAATTGTGGATATTCATAGGAAAACTGTCAAATTAGAAGTTTTTGTGTGGTAATTTTCACAGATAAAATGACAGGCTTACAAACACAATTAGAATGTAATTGAAAAAAGGAATAGAGTCATTTTCTGATAAAACTGAAGATTTTGTATAACATATTTCGGGTAAAGTAAGGGAAATACATGGGAAAAATTTAAAAATTGAAGATTTTTGAGCTAATTTTCACACATACAATTGTAAGAATAAAAATACAATTTGAATGTTGTCATGGACCACACTCTCTCGGGGTTAGGGCTGTAGATTTCCAGAATTCTTTTGCAAAGCAGGAAAGCACAGGTTTGTCGAAATGGCAAACAGAAACCATGACATAGAAATAGTTTGGAATGTGAGTCTATTTGGTATCTGAGTGCATTTTGCTGCAGTCAGCTAGGGGATTTTAAACATGAGATCTTTACATATCAAAGGATGTATCCAGTACAGCAGGCACAAAAGACAATTAGCAGGAACCATTTATCACGAGGAAATGTAAAGTCAGCTAGGTAAACGTTTCCATGTAAAAAGCCATAGGTAATATTTGTAAAGGGGAATTCTAAGGACATTAAGCCAGATCTCTCAGACCATAGTGAGATTCTGTAAGTAACCTAATTATCACCTGGTCCTCTCTGAGGGAACCTGAGACCATAGTGTTAAGGTAAACTTTTGCAAATCACAATGTCAGAGCCACCCTCTCAATCAGCATAGCCATAAAAGTTTACATTTTGTTGGGAAATCAATGTAATTATGTAAACTACCAAGCAAAGCGATGCTGCCTAGAACCAAGGGTTTTTGGCCAGTATTGTAGTTCAAAGAATGAACTTTTAACTAACATTTTTGCCTGATTACTTAAATCTCAGGCTACCAGAAATTCTTGTGAATAAGGAAGTATATCAAAGGAAAGTCATAAAGGAAAGGCTGCCCTGAGAAAAGAGCTCAGAATTCTCTCCGGCCAGGGAGCTTCCACAGCAAAATTCCTTGGAGGACGGCATCAGTCTTACATTAGGACAGCCTTACTGTACAAGGCCTTTACCTGTGGAAATTATCACAGACTATCCACCGAGATAGTGTGCTTTGCCTGTGAAAATTCACAGTGTCCACTGAGATTCGTGCAGCAGAATGTAATTGAAAAAGGAAGTGGAGCTATTTTCCTATAAAGCTGAAGAAAATCCTCTAACATATGTGTGTTAAAATTGAGGATAGCATAAGATAATTTATAAAATTGAAGCATTTTGAAAAAAAACAGATGCAATGATAAGCATACAAATGCACTTAGAATAAAATTGTAAAAGGAAGAGGAGACATTTTCTGATAAAATTGAAGATTTTCATTTAAAATATGTATGATAAAATTGAAGATTGAATAGGATAATTGATAAAATTGAAGATTTATTCAGAAAAATACTCAGAGACAATGATAGGCATACAAATACAATTAGAATACAATTGAAAAAGAAACAGGAGACATATTCTGTTAATTCTAAAGATTTACATCTAACTTATGTATGAAAAAAGGATAACTGAAAAATTGATAAAATTGAAGATTTTTTTTGATAAAAATTTCAAATTCAATGAAAGGCATACAAATACAATTAGAATACAATTGAAAAAGAAACAGGAGACATATTCTTTTAATTCTAAAGATTTACATCTAACTTATGTATGAAAAAGGATAACACAGAAAAATTGATAAAATTGAAGATATTTTTGATAAAAATTTCAAATTCAATGAAAGGCATACAAATACAAAAAGATTATAAGTGAGAAAGAAAGTGGAGATGTTTTCTGATAAAATTAATGTTTTTGTATAGTATTTCTGATAAAACTATGATAATTTATGAGAAAATGTTAAAAATTGAAAATTTTGTAATTTTCACAGATAAAATGTTAGGTATATAAATAAATAACAATGTAGTTTAAATGGAAGTGGAGATATTTTTAATAAATCATAAGAATTTTGCATAATATATATCTGATAAAATTATAGAAATTCATAGGAAAACTGTAAAATTTGTAGATTTGTGTGGTTATTTTTACAGATATGATAGGCTTACAAACACAATTAGAAAGTGAGAAAAGGAATAGAGACATTTTCTGATCAAACTGAAGATTGTCATCTAACAAGTATATATTAAAATTAAGGATAACATAAGATAAATTATAAACCTGAAGATATTTTGGAAAACAAAAACTCAGATACAAGGATAGGCATACAAATACAACTAGAGTATTATTGAAAAAGGAAGAGGAGACATTTTCATAAAGAACTGAAGATTTTCATCATATATGTATGATAAAACTGAGGATTACATAGAATAACTGATAATTGAAGATTTTCTTAGAAAAATCTCACATACAATAATAGGCATACAAATACGATTAGAATAGAATTGAAAAAGGATGTGGAGACATTTTTTATAAAATTGAAGACTTTCATCTAACATATGTATGATAAAATTGAGGATAACAGTCTTACCACCAGCCAGGGCCAGGGCTGAGGCTCCTCTTGACTTCTCCACACCCTCCGGCCTTGCACCAAGGCAGCTGGGAGCAGCCTGCCCAGCAGTCCCTTACATCAGCGGTTGCATGTGGTTACCAGTAGAGAAACAACAGGTGGGCCCAGCCTAAATGGAGGTTCAAACACCAGCCAGTGACAACAAAGCTAACTAACACCAGAGATAACCAAATGGCAAAATGAAAATAAAAGAACGTTACTAACAGAAATCAAGGCAGCATGACAGCATCTGAAACCAGTTTGCTGACAACAGGAAGCCCTGGATACTCTAACACACCAGAAAAACAAGATTTGGATCTAAAATCACTGGTCAGGATGTTGGTAGCAGAATACATAGATACATCTCCTAAAGAAATACAGGAGAAAATGGATCAAAAGTTAGAAGCCTTTAGAAGGCAAACACAAAAATCACTTAAAGAAATTCAGGAGAATATGGATCAAAAACAGAAGCCAATAAGGAGGAAACACAAAAATCACTTAAAGAAATACAGAAGAATGTGGGTCAACAAGTAGAAGTTATGAAAGAGGAAACACAAAAGTTTCTTAAAAAAATACATGAAAACACAATCAAGCAAGCGAAAGATCTGAGCATATCCATCCAGACAGAGACAACATTGGAGATAGTAAACCTTGGGAAGAAATCAGGGACTATAGATACAAATATCAACAATAGAATAAAAGAAATAGAAGAATCTCAGATGTCGAAGATACCATAGGAACCATTGAATCAACAGTCAAAAAATACTAAATGCAAAAAGGTTGTAACCCAAAACATCCAAGAAATCCAGGACACAATGAGAAGACCAAACCTAAGGATTATAGGTATAGATGAGAGTGAAGATTTACAAGTTAAAGGGAAAGCAAATATCTTCTACAAAATTATGGAAGAAAACTTCTCCAACCTAAGAAAAAGATGCCCATGAATATACAAGAAGCCTACAGAACTCCAAACAGACTGGACCAAAACAGAAATAACTCCTGTCACATAATAATCAAAACCCAAAATGTACTAACAAAGAATATTAAAGGCAGCAAGAGAAAAAGGCCAAGTAACATATAAAGGAAGACCTATCAGACTTCTCACGTGAGACCATGAAAGCTAGAAGATCCTGGGAAGATATCATGCAAACTCTAAGAGAACACAAATTTCAGCCAAAACTACTTTACCCAGCAAAACTCTCAATCGCCATAGATGGAGACAACAAGGTATTCCATGACAAAACCAAA
Source organism: Apodemus agrarius (assembly GCA_964023405.1). Classification (NCBI taxonomy): domain Eukaryota; kingdom Metazoa; phylum Chordata; class Mammalia; order Rodentia; family Muridae; genus Apodemus; species Apodemus agrarius. The sequence goes on from OZ030024.1 coordinate 34,687,926, forward strand.
TTTTCACGTTATCTTTCCACAAATCCAGCCCTACAAAGGATAATGGGGGAAACACCAACACAGGGAAGGAAACTACACCATGGTAGAAGCGAGATAGAAACCTCCTCTCATAAAACCCAAAAGAAGATAACCTCTCAAATATAAAAAAAAATAATTTTAAAAATGTTGGGAGGTAATAGTTATTATTCCTTATATCTCTTCACATCAGTGGACTCAATTCCCCAATAAAAAGACATAGAATAAAGGACTGGATATGGAAACAGGACCCTACAATTTGCTGCATACAGGAAACACATCTCAGTGTTAAAGACAAACACTGCCTTAGTGTAAAAGGCAGGAAGAAAATTTTACAAGCAAATGGTCTCAGGAAACAAGCTGGAGTAGCCATCCTAATATCTGATAAAATTGACTTTCAACCTAAAGTCATCAAAAGAGACTCAGGATGTCACTTCTTGCTGTTCAAAAGGAAAATCCTCCAAGAAGAAATCTCAATACTGAACATCTATTCTCCAAATGCAAGGGTACCCTCATTCATAAAAGAAACCTTACTAAAGCTTAAAGCACACATTGAACCTAACACGATAATTGTGGGTGAATTCAACAATCCACTATCCTAAGTGGACCAATCAGGAAAGCAGAAACTAAACAGGGACACAGTGAAACTCATTGAAACTTTGGACCAATTGGATTTAACGGATATATATAGAACATTTCATTCTAAAGCAAAAGAATATACCTTTTCCTCAGCACCGCATGGTACCTTCTCCAAAATTGATCATATAATTGGTCACAAACAGATGTCAACAAATACAAGAAGATCAAGCTGATCACATACCTCCTATCAGATCACCATGGAGAAAGAGTGGTCTTCAATAGCAACAAAAACAAAAAAAAGCCCACATACACATGTAAACTGAACAATACACTACTCAATGACACCTTGGTCAAGGAAGAAATAAAAAAGAAATCAAAGGCTTTTTAGAATTCAATGAAAATGAAGGTACAACCTCCCCAAATCTATAGGCCACGATGAAAGCAGTGCTAAGAGGAAAACTCATAGCTCTAAGTGCATTCAAAAAGAAACTGGAAAGAGCATACACTAGCAGCTTAACAGCACACCTTAAAGCTCTGGAAGAAAAAGAAATCAATTCACCCAGGAGGAGTAGAAGACAGGAAATCATCAAACGCAGGGATGAAATCAATCAAGTAGAAACAAAGAGAACCATACAAAAAATCAACAAAACCAGGAGCTGGTACTTTGAGGAAATCAACAAGTTAGATAAACCCTTAGCCAGACTAACAAAAGGACACAGAGACAGTACACAAGTTAACAAAATTAGTAATGAAGGGGGACATAACAACAGAAACTGAGGAAATTCAAAAGATCACCAGATCCTACTACAAAGGTCTATACTCAAAACAACTGGAGAATCTGGAGGAAATGGACAATTTCCTAGACAGATACCAAATACCAAAATTAAATCAGGATCAATTAGATCAGCTAAATAGTGTCATAACCCCCAAAGAAATAGAAGGGGTTATAGAAAGCCTCCCAACCAAAAAAAGTATGGGACCAGATGGTTTTAGTGCAGAATTCTACCAGACATTCAAAGAAGACTTAACACCAATACTCTTCAAACTATTCCACAAAATGAAAACAGAAGGGACACTGCCCAACTCGTTCTTTGAAGCCACAATTACGCTGATACCAAAACCAAACAAAGATCCAACAAAGAAAGAGAACTACAGGCCAATTTCCCATAAGAATATCGATGCAAAAATACTAAATAAAATTCTTGCCAACCGAATCAAAGAGCACATCAAAATGACCATTCACCATGATCAAGTCGGTTTCAACCCAGGGATGCCTGGATGGTTCAATATAAGGAAATCCATTAATGTAATCCACTACATAAACAAACTAAAAGAAAAAAAAACACATGGACATCTCATTAGATGCTGAAAAAGCATTCAACACAATTCAGCATCCTTTCATGCTAAAAGTATTGGAAAGAGCAGGAATTCAATGCCCATACCTAAACATAGTAAAAGCAATCTACAGCAAACCAATAGCCAACATCAAACTAAATGGAGAGAAACTTGAAGCAATCCGACTGAAATCAGGGACTAGACAAGGATAACCTCTCTCTCCATATCTTTTCAATATAGTACTTGAAGTTCTAGTGAGAGCAATTAGACAACAAAAGGAAGTCAAAGGGATACAATTTGGAAAGGAAGAAGTCAAACTATCATTATTTGCAGACGATATGATAGTTTACTTAAGCAACCCAAAAAACTCCACCAGAGAACTTCTACAGCTGATAAACAACTTCAGCAAAGTGGCTGGTTTTAAAATCAACTCAAGCAAATCAGTAGCCTTCCTGTACTCAAAGGACAAGCAGGATGAGAAAGAAGTTAAAGAAATAACACCCTTCACAATAGCCACAAACAATATAAAGTACTTTTGTGTGACTATAACCAAACAAGCGAAAGACCTGTATGACAGGAACTTCAAGTTCTTGAAGAAAGAAATCGAGGAAGACCTCAGAAGATCGAAAAATACACCTTGCTCTTGGATTGGCAGGATCAATATACTAAAAATGGCCATCTTGCCAAAAGCAATCTACAGATTCAATTCAACCCCCATCAAATCCCAACTCAATTCTTCATAGATCTAGAAAGACCAATTCTCAAATTCATCTGGAGGAACTAATAACCCAGGTTAGCAAAAACTATTCTCAACAATAAAAGGACTTCTGGGGGATCAATATCCCTGAACTCAAGCAGTACTACAGAGCAATTGTATTAAAAACTGCATGGGATTGGTACATCTACAGGCTAGTAGATCAATGGAATAGAATTGAAGACCCAGAAATGAACCCACAGACTTATGGTAACTTGATCTTTGAAAAGGAGGTACAACCATCCAGTACAAAAAAGTTGGCTTTTCAACAAATGGTGCTGGTTCAACTGGAGTTCAACATGCAGAAGAATGTGAATCGACCCACTCTTATCTCCTTGTACTATGATCAACTCCAAGTGAATCAAGAACCTTCACATAAAACAAGACACACTTAAACTATTAGAATAGAAACTTTGAAGACCCTGGAGGGCATAGAGGAACAGGGGGAAAGTTCCTGAACAGAACACCAATAGCTTATGATCTAAGATCAAGAATTGACAAATGGGACCTCATAAAATTACAAAGCTTCTGTAAGGCAAAGGACACTGTCAGAAGGACAAAACAGCAACCAACAAATTGGGAAAAGATCTTCACCACCCCACATCTGACAGAGGGCTAATATCCAATATATACAAATAACACAAGTAGTTAGAAGCCAAAGAACCAAATAACCCTATCAAAAATGGGGTACAGAACTAAACAAAGAATTTTCACCAGAAGAAATTCAGATGGCAGAGAAAGACCTTAAGAGATGTTCGACATCATTAAACATCAGGGAAATGCAAATCAAAACAACCCTGAGATTCTACCTCACACCAGTCAGAATGGCTAAGATTAAAAACTCAAGAGACAACGGGTGCTGGCGAGGATGTTCAGAAAGAGGAACACTCCTCCACTGTTGGTGGGATTGCAAGATGATACAACAGCTCTGGAAATCAGTCTGGCAGTTTTTCAGAAAATTGGGCATGTCACGACCCTGGCATACCACTCCTGGGCATATACCCAGAGGTTTCCCCTGCACACAATAAAGACATGCTGCACTATGTTCATAGTAGCCTTGTTTATAATAGCCAGAAGTTGGAAGAAGCCCAGATATCCCTCAGAGGAATGGATACAGAAAATGTCGTATATTTATATATTGGAATACTACTCAGCAATTAAAAATAATGAATTCATGCAATTTGTAGGTAAATGGTTAGATCTGGAAAATATCATCCTAAGTGAGTTAACCCAATCACAAAAGAATTCACATGAAATGCAATCACTGATAAGTGGATATTAATGAGCCCAGAAGCCCCAAATACTCAAGGCACAATTAACAAGTCAAATGATTCCCAAGAAGTAGAAAGGTGAGGACCCTTGGCCTGAAAAGATTGTATTCAGTTTTGTAGGAGAGTACCAGAACAGAGAAATGGTAGGGGTGGTGATTGGGGAATAGTTGGGGGAAGAGGTCTTATGGGATATATGTTGGGGGGAACTAGAAAAGGGGAAAGCCTTTGGAATGTAAACAAAGAATATAGAATAAAAAAAGAAAAAAATTGAGGATAACATAAGATAATTTTTAAAACTGAAGATTTCTTTGAAAAACAAACTCAGATACAATGATAGGCAAAAATATACAATTGTAATACATTTAAAAATTAACTGGAAACATTTTGTGATAGAGCTGAAGATTTTTATCAAACATGTGTATGGTAAAATTGAGGATTACATAACATAAATGATAAATTTGAAGATATCCTGGAAAAATCTCAGAAACAATGATAGTCACACAATTGAAAAAGGAAGTGGAGACATTTTCTGGTAAAACTAAGGTTACATATAACATTTCTGATCAAGTAAGGGAAATTCATAGGAAAAATTTAAAATTGAAGATAGTTGTGGTAATTTTCAGAGATACAATGCTAAGCATACAAATATAATTAGAATGTAATTGAAAAAGAAAGTGGAGCCTTTTCCAATAAAACTGAAAATTTTAGTCTAACATGTGTGATAAAATAGAGGAAAACGTAGGATAATTTATAAAATTGATGAATTTTTTGCAAAAAATTCAGATACAATGGTAAGCTTGCAAATACAATTAGAATTCAATTGAAAAGGAAGATGAGACATTTTCTCATAATACTGAAGATTTTCATTTAAAATATATATGATAAAATTGAGGATTGCATTACATAACTGATTAAATTGAAAATATTCTCTAGAAAAATCTCAGATATATTGATAGGGCAACAAATACAATTAGAATATAATTGAGAAGGGAGTTCTAGACATTTATATAAAACTGAAGATTTTCATCTAACATATGTATGATAAAATTGATGATAACAAGATAATTTTCAAATCTGAAGATATTTTTGCAAAAGAAAACTCACTTACAATGATAGGCATACATATACAATTAGAATAAAATTGAAAGAGGAACTGGACACATTTTCTGATAGAACAAAAGATTTTCATCTAATGTATGATAAAATTGATGATTACATAGGAGAATTGATAAAATTGAAGATTTTCTTTGAAAAATCTCAGATACAAAGATAGGCATACAAATACAATTAGAATATAACTAAAAGAGACATGGAGAAATATTCATATAATACTGAGGATTTTCATCTAATGTAAGTATGATAAAAATGAGTTTAAAATAACATAACTTATAAAATTGAATATTTTTTTAAAAACCTCAGATATATTGATAGGCATATAAATACAATTAGAATGTAATTGAAAAAGGAAATGGAGACATTATCATAAAGTAATGAAGATTTCCATCTATGATAAAATTGAGGATAACATAAGGTAATGTATAAAATTGAAGATTTTTTTGAAAAAAATCAAATACAATGATAGCCATACAAATATAATAAGAATTCAATTGAAAAAGGAAGTGGAGACGTTTAATGATAGAACTGAAGATTTTCATTTAAATATGCATGATAAAATTGAGATTATTTAGGATATTTGGTAAAATTGAAGATTTCTTTGGAAAAATCTCACATACAATGATATGCATACAAATGGAATTATCAGATAATTGAAAAGGAAGTGGAGACATTTTCTGATAAAACTAACGATTTCATATAACATATTTCTGATAAAGTAAGGAAATTCATAGGAAAAACTTTAAAATTGAAGATTTTTGTGGTAATTTTCACAAATAAAATGGTATGCATACAAATACAATTAGAATGTAATTGAAAAAAGGAAGTGGAGACATTTTCCTATAAAACTGGTGATTTTCCTCGAACATGTGTATGATAAAATTGAGGATAACTTAAGGTAATTAATAAAATTGAAGATATTTTGGAAAACAAAAACGAAGATACAAGGATAGGCATACAAATACAACTAGAGTATTATAGAAAAAGGAAGAGGACACATTTTTGTAAAGAACTGAAGATTTATATCTAAGATATGTATGATAAAATTGAGGATTACATAAGATTATTGATAAAATTGAAGATTTATTTGGAAAAATACTCAGATACAATGATCTGCATGAAAATAAAATTAGAATATAAATGAAAAGGGAAGTGGAGATATTTTCTGATAAAACTGAAGATTTTCATCTTAAATATGCACGATAAAATTCAGGATTACATAGGATAACTAATTAATTTTAGATTTTTGGGAAAAAAATTGATAATGATAGCATCCAAATATAATTAGAATATAATTGAAAAGGGAAGTGGGGATATTTTCTGTTAGAACTGAAGATTTTAATCTAATATATGTATCATAAAATTGAGGATTACATATGATAACTGATAAAATGAAGATTTTTTTGGAAAAGATTCAGATACAATGATAGGTATACAAATACAATTATCAAATATTTGAAAATGAAGTAGAGACATGTTCTGACAAAACTAAAGGTTTTATATAACATATTCCTGATTAAATAAGGTAAATTCTTAGGAAAAATTTAAAAATTGAAAATCTTTATGATAATTTCAACAGATATCATGGCAGGCATACAAATACAATTAGAATGTAATCAAAAAATGAAGCGGAGACATTTTTATTTTATTTTTTATTTTTTTAATTTTTATTTATTCATTTTTTATTTTCTATATTATTTGTTTACATTCCAAAGGCTTTCCCCTTTCCTAGTTACCCACTCAACATATATCCCATAAGTCCTCTTCCCCCCTGCCCATTCCCCAATCATCCCCCAATATTTTTATGTTCTGGTACTCTTCTATAAAACTGGAACCAGTCTTTTTGGGACTAGTGTGTTCTCCTTCCTTCTTCTTGGGAATCTTTTGATTTACTATTTGTGCCTTGAGTATTCAGAGCTTCTTTGCTCATTAATATCCACTTAGCAGTGATTGAAATTCATGTGTATTCTTTTATGATTGGTTTAACTCACTTAGGATGACATTTTCCTGATCCAACCATTTGCCTACAAATTGCATGAATTCATTATTTTAATTGCTGAGTAATATTCCATTGTATAAATATACCCCATTTTCTGTATTCATTCCTCCTTTGAGGGACATCTGGGCTCCTTTCAGCTTCTGGCTGTTATAAATAAGGCTGCTATGAACATCATGGAGCATGTGTCTTTATTGCATGCAGTGGAATCCTCTGGGTATATGCCCAGGGTCCTCTGGAAGTGACAGGCCCAATTTTCTGAGGAACCGCCAGACTGATTTCCAGAGAGATTTACCATCTTGCAATCCTACCAACAGTGAAGGAGTGTTCCTCATTCTCCACATCCACGCCAGCACCTGTTGTCTCTTGAGTTTTTAATCTCAGCCATTCTGACTGGTATGAAGTGGAATCTCAGGGTTGTTTGGATTTGCATTACCCTGAAGAATAATGATGTTGAGCATCTCTTAAGGTGCTTCTCAGCCATCCAAATTTCTTCTGGTGAAAATTCTTTGTTTAGCTCTGTACCCCATTTTTAGTAGGGTTATTTGGTTCTGTGTTTAACTTCTTGAGTTCTTTGTATATATTGGATATTAGCCCTCTGTCAGATGTGGGGTTGGTGAGGATCTTTTCCCCATTAGTTGGTTGCTGTTTTGTCCTTCTGACAGTGTCCTTTGCCTTACAGAAGCTTTGTAATTTTTTGAGGTCCTATTTGTCAATTCTTGATCTTAGAGCATAAGCTACTGGTGTTCTGTTCAGGAACTTTCCCCCTGTGCCTATGTCCTCCAGGGTCTTCCCAAGTTTCTTTTCTATTAGTTTCAGTGTATATGGCTTTATGTGGAGGTCCTTGATGCACTTGGAGTTGATCTTACTATAAGGTGATAATAGTGGGTTAATTTGCATTCTTCTGTATGTTGAACTCCAGTTGAACCAGCACCATTTGTTGAAAAGGCTATCTTTTTTCCACTGGATGGTTGTAGCTTTTTATCAAAGATCAAGTGACCATAACTCAGTGGGTTCATTTCTGGGTCTTCAATTCTATTCCATTGATCTACTTGCCTGTTGCTGTAACAATAACGTGCAGTTTTTAACACAGTTGCTCTGTAGTACTGCTTGAAGGCAGGGATACTGATTCCCCCAGAAGTCCATTAATTTTTGAGAATAGTTTCAGCTATGCTGGGTATTTTGTTACTCCAGATGAATTTAAGAATTGCTCTTTCTAGATCTATGAAGAACGGATTTGGGATTTTGATGGGGATTGCATTGAATCTGTAGATTGCTTTTGGCAAGATGGCCATTTTTACTATATTGGTCCTGCCAATCCAAGAGCAAGAAATATTTTTCCATCTTGTAAGGTCTTATTCGATTTCTTTCTTCAAAGACCTGAAGTTCTTGCCATACAGATCTTTCACTTGTTTGCTTACAGTCACACCAAGGTACTTTATATTGTTTGTGGCTATTGTGAAGGATGTTATTTCCCTAACTTCTTTCACAGCCTGCTTGACCTTTGAGTATAGGAAGGCTACTGATTTGCTTGAGTTGAGTTTATAACCAGCCACTTTGCTGAAGTTGTTTATCAACTATAGCAGATCTCTGGTGGAGTTTTTTTGGGTCACTTAAATATACAATCATATCATCTGCAAATAATTATAGTTTGACTTCTTCCTTTCCAGTTTGTATCCCTTTCACTTCCTTATGTTGTCTAATTGCTCTCGCTAGAACTTCAAGTACTATATTGAAAAGATATGGAGAGAAAGGGCAGCCTTGTCTAGATCCTGATTTTAGTGGTATTGCTTCAAGTTTCTCTCCATTTATTTTGATGTTGGCTACTTATTTATTGTATATAGCTTTTATTATGTTTAGGTATGGACCTTGAATTCCTGTTCTTCCCAGGACTTTTAGCATGAAAGGATGCTGAATTTTGTCAAATAATTTTTCAGCATCTAATGAGATTATCATTTGTTTTTTTATTTTAGTTTGTTTAAGTAGTGGATTATATTGATGGATTTCCATATATTGAACGACCCTTGCATCCTCGGGATGAAGCCTACTTGTTCATGATGAATGATCATTTTGATGTGCTCTTGGATTCGATTGGCAAGGATTTTATTTAGTATTTTTGCATCAATATTCTTAAGGGAAATTGGCCTATAGTTCTCTTTCTTTGTTGGATCTTTGTGTGGTTTTGGTGTAAGGGTAATTGTGGATTTGTAGAATGAGTTGGGCAGTGTTCCTTCTGTTTCTATTTTGTGGAATAGTTTGAAGAGTATTGGTGTTATGTCTTCTGTGAAAGTCTGATAATATTCTGCACTAAAACAATCTGATCCCGACTTTTTCTGGTTGGGAGACTTTCTCTAACCCCTTCTATTTCTCTAGGGGTTATGGGACTGTTTAGCTGATCTAATTGATCCTGATTTAATTTTGGTATTTGGTATCTGTCTATGAAATTGTCCATTTCCTCCAGATTCTCCAGTTGCATTGAGTATAGTCTTTTGTAGTAGAATCTGATGATTTTTTAAATTTCCTCAGTTTCTGTTGGTATATCCCCCTTTCATATCTAATTTTGTTAATTTGGATACTGTCTCTATGCCCATTGGTTAGTCTGGCTAAGGGTTTATCTAACTTGTTGATTTTCTCAACTCCTGGTTTTGTTGATTCTTTGTTTTGTTTCTACTTGATTGATTTCAGCCCTTAGCTCGATGATTTCCTGTCTTCTAAGCCTCCTGGGTGAATTAGGTTCTTTTTGTTCCAGGACTTTCAGGTATGCTGTTAAGCTGCTAGTGTATGTTCTCTCCAGTTTCTTTTTGGAGGCACTCATGGCTATGAGTTTTCCTCTTACCACTGCTGTCATTGTGTCCCATAGATTTGATTAAGTTGTACCTTCATTTTCATTGAATTCGAAAAAGTCTTTGATTTCTTTATTTTTTCCTTACCAAGGTGTCATTGAGTAAAGTATTATTCAGTTTCCATGTGTATGTGTGGTTTCTGTTGTTTTTCTTTCTATTGAAGAGCACTTTTTCTCTGCAGTGATCTGATAGGAGGCATGGGATTAGTTCGATCTTCTTGTATTTGTTGACATCTGCCTTGTGACCAATTATATGATTGATTTTGGAGAAGGTATCATGCGGTGCTGAGAAAAAGGTATATTCTTTTCCTTTGGGATGAAATGTTATATATATATATATATATATATATATATATATATATATATATATATATATATGTTAAATCCAATTGGTCCAAAGTTTCAATTAGTTTCACTGAGTCCCTGTTTAATTTCTGGTTTTCTGATTGGTCCTTTGAGGATAGTGGACTGTTGAAGTCACCCACAATTATTGTGTTAGGTGCAATGTGTGCTTTAATCTTTACTAAAGTTTCTTTTACAAATGAAGGTGCCCTTGCTTTTAGAGCATAGTTGTTCAGAATTGAGAGTTCTTCCTGGTAGATTTTTCCTTTGACCAGGAAGAAGTGACCATCTGTGTCCCTTTTGATGAGTAAAAAAAAGTGCTGGGTAAAGTACTTTTGGCTGAAATTTGTGTTCTCTTAAAGTCTTCATTATATGTGCCTAGGATCTTCTAGCTTTCATGGTCTCAGGTGAGAAGTCTGGTGTAATCCTGATAGGTCTTCCTTTATATGTTACTTGGCCTTTTTCTATTACTGACTTTTATATTCTTTCTTTGTTTAGTACATTTGGGGTTTTGATTATTATGTGACAGGAGGTATTTCTGTTCTCGTCCAGTCTGTTTGGAGTTCTGTAGGCTTCTTGTATATTCATGGGCATCTCTCTTTAGGTTAGGAAAGTTTTCTTCCATAATTTGTAGAAGATATTTTCTGGCCCTTTAAGTTGTATATCTTCCCTCTCATCTATGCCTATAGCCCTTAGGTTTGGTCTTCTCCTTATGTCCTGGATTTCCTGGATGTTTTGGGTTACAAGCTTTTTGCATTTTGCATTTTCTTCGACTGTTGAATCAATGGTTTCTATGGTATCTTTGGCATCTGAGATTCTTTCTTCTATCTCTTGTATTCTATTGTTGATATTTGCATCTATGGCACCTGATTTCTTCCCAAGGTTTGTTATCTTCAAAGTTGTCTCCCTTTGCAATTTCTGAGTTGTTTCTACTTCTGTTTTTAGATCTTGGATGGTTTTGCTCAGATCTTCCTTTTGATTGTTTGTAATTTCATGTATTTCTTTAAGAGATTTTTATGTTTCCTCTTTCATGACTTCTACTTGTTGACCTACGTTCTTCTGTATTTCTTTAAGTGATTTTTGTAATTCCTTCTTATTGGTTTCTATTTTTTTGATCCATATTCTCTTGAATTTTTTAAGTGATTTTTGTGTTTGCCTTGTAGTGGCTTCTAATTTTTGATCCATTTTCTCCTGTATTTCTTTAAGAGATTTATCTATGTGTTCCACTATCAGATCCAAATCTTGTTTTTTTCTGGTGTGTTGGGATATCCAGGACTTACTGCTGTTGGGGAACTGGGTTTGGATGCTGCCATATTGCCTTGATTTCTGTTAGTAACATTCCTATGTTAGCCTTTTGCCATCTGGTTATCTCTGGCATTCATTGGTCCTGTATTCACTAGCTGGTGCTTGAACCACCTGTGGGCTTGTAAGGCTATTTCCCCACCTCTGGATGACTGGGTTTACCCTGGCACAGATTGCTGATATGTTGTTCTCCCCTTGGGTGCTGTTGGACCACTGATGTATCTTCTGGTTCTTCCGGCACAATACAAGCAGTCACCACCAAGATGGCTGTGGTTGCACGGAGTGCAGGGTACCACTCAGATCACAAAGCGCATGCCTGGTTGGGACCCAGGAACCACTGCTCTACCCAGATCACTGCCTGGCAGTCTTGAGTCCCCTGAGATTCTGAATTCTTTATATCACCTGTACCTGGTTCTGCTCTCCTAGTCCAGACAGCAGAAAGGATGCCTGGAGTGGCCACAGGGTGTGGGGAGTGCCGACATTTTTATTTAAAATTGAAAATTTTCCTCTAAAATATCTGATAAAATTGAGGATACATTAAGGTAAATAATAAAATTGAAGATTTTTTTTGAAAAAAAGAACTCAGGTACAATGATAGGCATACAAATACTTTTACAATAATTGAAGGAGAATGTGGAGACATTTTCGTATAAAACTGAAGATTTTCATATAACATACATATAAATAAAATGAGGATATCATAAGGTAATTTTTAAAATTAAAGATTTTTTTTTTGGAAAAACACTCAGATACAATGATAGGCATAAAAATACAATTAGAATACAACTAAAAACGAAGTATAGACATTTTCTGATAAAACTGAAGATTTTCATCTAACATGTGTATGATAAAATAAAGGATAGCTAGGGTAATTGTAAAAGAACAAACTTCTTGCCATCAGACCTGAATGTAACATGAATGCATTCACTTTGACGTGTGTTTGGTATTGTGTCTTTGTTTAATCACGTTTCCTTCATATAAACTCCATTAAACAGCAATTAACATGTTCAGTACGATTTAAAACACTATGCGTTTAAAGGAATAATTTAGCAGAAAACGTGAACATTTTGCACAATGTATGATAACTTCCAGCTGCACATACAAAGTTCTTACTAGAATGTCATTGTTTTTACTCAGGAACACTGTATTTTATTAGTATATAGGATTTTCATATGGATTTATGAGAAAAAACTGTACAATGCAGTTTAGGAGGAGGAATCATGTTAATACATAGACGAACCACCAAACACGCTACAATGTGAATGCATAGAAATACAATTAGAATGTAATTGAAAAAAGAAATGGAGACAGTTTCATAAATTATTGAAAATTTTCATCTAACATATGTATGATAAAATTGAGGACAACATAAGATAATGTATAAAATGGAAGCTTGTTTTTGAAAAAAAAACTCAAATACATTGATAGCCATACAAATATAATGAGAATTCAATTAAAAAAGGAAGTGGAGGCATTTTATGATAGAACTGAAGATTTCCATCTAAAATATGCATGATAAAATTGAGGATTATATAGGATATCTGATCAAATTGAAGATTTTTTTGGAAAAATCTCATATACAATGATAGGCATACAAATAGAATTATCACATAATTGAAAAGAAAGTGGAGTTATTTTCTGATAATACTAAAGATTTTGTATAACATATTTCTGATAAAGTAGGGGAAATTCTTAGGAAATTTTTGAAAATTGAAGAATTTTGTTGGAATTTTCAAAGATACAATGGTGAGCATACAAATTCAATTAGAATGTAATTGAAAAAGGAAGTGGAGACATTTTCCTATAAAACTGAAGATTTTCCTCTAACATATGTGTAATAAAATTGAGGAAAACAGGCTATTTCATAAAATTGATGATTTTCTTTGTAAAAAAAAACTCACATACAATGATAAACTTACAAATACTATTCAAATTCAATTGAAAAAGACGAGACATTTTCTCATAAACATGAAGGTTTTCATTTAACATATGTATGACAAAATTGAGGATTACCTAGGATAACTATTTAATTGAAAATATTCTCTAGTAAAATCTCAGATACAATGATAGGCATACAATTACAATTAGAATATAATTGAAAAAGGAGGTGGAGAGATTTTTGTATAAAATTGAAGATTTTCATCTAACATATGTATGACAAAACTGAGGATATCACACGATAATTTTTAAATTTGAAAATATTTTTGAAAAAAATACTCTGATACAATGATAGGCATATGAATACAACTAGAATACAAATGAAAAAGGGACTGGACACCTTTTGTGATAGAATTGAAGATTTTCATCTAACATATATATGATAGAATTGAGGATTACATAGGATAACTGATAAAATTGAAGATTTTCTTTGAAAAATCTCAGATACAATGATAGGCATACAAATACAATTATCACATAATTGAAAAAGGAAGTAGAGACATTTTCTGAATAAACTGAAGATTTCATATCACCTATTCATAGAAAATAAGGGAAATTCATAAGAAAAATTTAAAAATTGAAGATTTTTGTGGTAATTTTCACAGATACAATGGGAAGCTTACAAATGCAATTATAATGTAATTGAAAAAGTTTATGGAGCCATTTTCCTATAAAACAAAAGACTTTCCCCTAACATATGTGAGATAAAACTGACGAAAACTTAGGATAATTTATATAATTGATGATTTTTTCCAAAAACATAAGTCAGTACAAAGATAAGCATACTACTACAGTTAGAATACAAAAAAAGAAATAGGAGACACTTTCTGATAAAACTGAAAATTTTTATCTAACATATGTATGATGAAATTGAGAATTACATAGAATAATTGATAAAATTTAGGATTTATTCAGAAAAAAACTCGGATATATCACACGCATCTCTTGAACACCGTAATTTCACGCAGCCAAGCTGCAATCCAGGCAAAAGCTGTGTGATATTTAATGTGAAAAGACTTGTTTGGCAGGGCTGTTCAAGGTGAATGCCACTGTGGGCCTCCTTGGCTGCAGAAAGGGCTGAGCTGAAATTTCTCATGGCAAGCTGTGTGACCCTTTTTCTGACCTGTTCTTTTACTTACAAGATGTCCCTGCCAGCCGGAGGTGCGAGCATCCAGGCGTGATGGTTCACTGAGAGTTTATTCTTTGAGCTACAGCACTGGCCATGATTTATCTTCTAGAGATCCATTGCTTTGCTTTTAATCAGCTGTACAGTTATTACCTAGATACATTAAAGAATTAACCTCCCAACAATTTATATTATTTGTATGGTTAGCTGGCTTTGGCACTCTGACATGGAAACCTTCAGTTAAGTAAAGTTTCAAAGTAAGCCTGAGGGAGTCTCACAAGAAGATAGCAAACATAGTGTTTCCAAGAACTCTTAAATTACTAATTTATCATTGACTACAGAGGGACGCGATGACCTTGTGTGTAATCTCTAACGTTCATACCTGATTGATTTTGTATTTCCTTGTGCCAGATACTCATGGTAACCATTCTTTGTAAACATTTCACTGGATACATTTTTTCTTTAGCAATGTAATACCAACTTGTGTGTGTATAAAAGTTCCTGCCTCAGAACAGTAAAGTGCATTCAGACGCATTCAGATCTTGTGTGTGTCTGTCTGTCATTCGCCGGACCTGTACCTTCGTGCATACCAAAGACCCTGATTTCCCCACGGGTGTGTATGTTCCGACTGAGTCGGTCCGTGGCACGGATACAATGATAGGCATTCAAATACAATTAGGATACAATTGAAAAAGGATGTGGAGACATATTCTGTTAATTCTGTAGATTTAAATCTAAATTATGGATGATAAAATGTATGATAATATAGGAAAATCAATAAAATTGAAGATTTTTTGATAAAATCTCAGATAAAATGAAAGGCAAACAAATACCACTATAAATAAGTGGAAGAGAAATTGGAGACATTTTCTGAAAAAACTGAAGATTTTTGTATAACATTTCTGATTAAATTATATAAATCCATTTGAAAATGTTAAAATATGAAATTTTTTTGTGGTAATTTTCACAGATACAATGGTAGGCATACAAATAAATAATAATAAAGTTGAAAAGGAATTAGAGATATTTTCTGATAAATCTGTAGAATTGCATGACATATATCTGATAAAATTATGGAAATTCATAATGAAACTAAAATTTGAATATTTTGTGGTAATTTTTGCAGATACTATGATAGGTTTACAAACACAATTAGAATGTAATTGAAAAAAGGAATAAAAACATTTTCTGATAAAACTGGAGATTTTCATCTAACATATGAATGTTAAAATTGAGGATAACCTAAGATAATTTATAAAATTGTAGGTATTTTGGAAAGCAAATGCTCAGATACAAGGATAGGCATACAAATACAACTAGAGTATTATTGAAAATGGAATTGGAGACATTTTCTGATAAAACTGAAGATTTTCATCTAACATATGTATGATAAAATAAAGGATTACTAGGGTAATTTTTAATGTTGAAGATTTATTTGGACAAAACTCAGATACAATGATAGGCATAAAAATACAATCAGAATATAATAACTAAAAGAGACTAGGAAACATTTTCATATGAAACTGAAGATATTCATATAATATATGTATGATAAAAATGAGGATAACAACATAATTTATAAAATTGAATTTTTTTAAATACTCAGATACATTGATAGGCATATAAATAAAATTAGAAGTAATTGAAAATGGTAATGAAGATATTTTCACAAAGTAATGAACATTTTCATCTAACATATGTATGATAAAATTGAGGATAACATAAGATAATATATACAATTGAAGACTTTTTGAAAAACTCAAATACAATGATACCCATACAAATAAAATTAGAATTCAATTGAAAAAGGAAATGGAGACATTTTAAGATAGAACTGAAGATTTTCTTCTAAAATCTGCATGATAAAATTGAGGATTATATAGGATTTCTGAAGAAATTGCATATTTTTTTGGAAAAATCACCCATACAATAATAGGCATACAAATAGAATTATCAGATAATTGAAAAGGAAGTGGAGGCATTTTCTGATAAAACTAAAGATTCTGTATAACATATTTCTGATAAAGTAAGGGAAATTCATAGGAAAAATTTAAAAATTGAAGATTTTTGTGGTAATTTTCACAGATACACTTGTAGGCATACAAATACAATTAGAATGTAATTGAAAAAGGAAGTGGAGACATCTTTTGATTAAAATTTAAGATTTTACTTTAACATGTATGATAAAATTGAGGATAACTTAAGATAATATATAAAATTGAAGATTTTTTTGAAAAAAAAGCTCAGATGTAAAGATAGGAATACAAATACATTTAGAATATGATTGAACAAGGAAGTGGAGAATTTTCGAAAAAAACTGAAGATTTTCATATAGCATGTATATGAAAAATTGAGGATATCACAAGGTAATTTATAAAATTAAAGATTTTTTGGAAAACTATTTAGATACAATGATAGCCAAAGAAATACAATTAAAATATTATTGAAAAACTGAGTGGAGACATTTTCAGGAAAACTGAAGATTTTCGTCTAACATGTATGATATCATTGAGGATAACATAAGGTAGTTTATAAAATTGAAGATATTTTGGAAAACAAAACTCAGATACAATGATAGGCATACAAATACAACTAGAGTAATATTGAAAAAGGAAGAGGACAATTTTTGGAAAGAACTGAAGATTTTCATCTAACATATGTATGATAAAATTGAGGATTACAAAAGATAATTGATAAAATTGAAGATTTATCTGGAAAAATACTCAGATACAATTATTTGCATACATATACAATTAGAATATAATTGAAAGCTATTGGTGTTCTGTTCAAGAACTTTCCCCGAGACAATGTCCTCAAGGGTCTTCCCCAGTTTCTTTTCTATTAATTTCAGTGTCCCTGGTTTAATGTGGAGGTCCTCGATCCACTTGGAGTTGAGCTTAGTACAAGGAGATAAGAGTGGATCTATTCTCATTCTTCTGCATGTTGACCTCCAGTTGAGCCAGCACTATTTGTTGAAAGGGCTATCATTTTTCCACTGGATATTTTCAACTACTTTTTTCAAAGATCAATTGGCCATAGATGTTTGGGTTCAGTTCTGGGTCTTCAATATTATTCCATTGATCCACCTCCCTGTCACTGTACCAATACCATGCAGTTTTTAACACTACTGCTCTGTAGTATTGCTTGAGGTCTGGGATATTGATTTCCCCAGAAGTTCTTTTACTCTTGATGATAGTTTTAGCCATCCTGGTTTTCTGTTATTCCAGATGAATTTGAGAATTGCTCTTTCAAACTCTATGAAGAACTGAGTTGGGATTTTGATGGGGATTGTGTTGGATCTGTAGATTGCTATTGGCAAGATTGCCATTTTTAACTATATTAATCCTGCCAACCAGCGAGCATGGAAGATTTTTCCATTTTCTGAGGTCTTCTTCCATTTCCTCCTTCAGAGCCCTGTAGTTTATGTCTTACAAATATTGCACTTGATTGCTTAGAGTCACACCAAGATACTTGATATAGTTTGTGGCTATTGTGAAGGGTGTCATTTCCCTAACTTCTTTCGCAGCCTTCTTATCCTTTGAGTATAGAAAGGCTAGTGATTTGCTTGAGTTGATTTAATAACCAGCCACTTTACTGAAGTTGTTTAACAGCTGTAGGAGTTCTCTAGTGGAGTGGAGTTTTTTGGGTCATTTAAATATACTATCATATCTTCTGTAAATAGTGATAGTTTGACTTCTTCCTTTCCAGTTTGTATTATTTGATTTCCTTATGTTGTCAAATTGCTCTAGCTAGTACCTCAAGTAGTATATTGAAAAGATATGGTGAGGGGGCAGCCTTGTCTAGTCCCTGATTTTAGTGGGATTGCTTCAAGTTTCTCTCTGTTTACTCTTATGTTGGCTACCAATCTGCTGTAAATTGCTTTTACTATGTTTAGGTATGGGCCTTGAAAATTACAAAGTTTCTGCAAAGCAAAAGACACTGTCAATAGGACAAATTGGCAACCAAAAAAATTGGGAAAAGATCTTCACCAACCCTACATCTGACAGAGGGCTAATTTCCAATGTATACAGAGAACTCAAGAAGTTAGACCCCAGAAAAACAAATAATCTTATCAAAAAATGGGGTACAGAGCTAAACAAAGAATTTTCACCTGAAGAAATTCGGATGGCTAAGAAACACCTTAAAAAATCGTCAACATCATTAGTCATTAGAGAAATGCAAATCAAAACAACCCTGATATTCCACCTCATACCAGTCAGAATGGCTAAGATTAAAAACTCAGGAAACAGCAGGTGTTGGCTAGGATCTGGAGAAAAAGGAACACTCTTCCACTGCTGGTGGGACTGCAAGCTCGTACAACCACTCTGTTAATCAGTCTGGTGGTTCCTCAGAATACTGGACATGATACTTCCAGAGGACCCAGCCATACCACTCCTGGGCATATACCCAGAAGATTTCCCAGGATGCAATAAGGATGCATACTCTACTATGTTCATAGCAGCCTTATTCATAATAGCAGGAAGCTGGAAAGAAAACAGATGTCCGTCATCTGAAGAATGGATACAAAAAAATGTGGTATATATATATACACAATGGAGTACTATTCATCCATTAGAATCAATGATTTCATAAAATTCTTAGAGAAATGGATGGAGCTGGAGAATATCATGCTAAGTGAGGTAACCCAGTCTCAAAAGAAAACCCATGGTATGCACTCACTGAGAAGTGCATATTAGCCTAGAATCTTGGGACAACAAATACAAAATCCACATACCAAATGATGTCCAAGAAGAAGGAAGGAGTTGACCCCGGTTCTGGAAAGGCTCACAGCAACAGTGTAGGGGATTACCAGAACAGGGAAAAGGGAAAGGGTGGATGGGGGAATACGGGTAGGGAAAAGGGCATGTGGGACCTTTGGAGGGCAGGGAACCAGAAAAAGGGAAATGAAATGTAAATATAGAATATATCCAATAAAAATTTATTAAAAGAACATAATTGAAAAGGGAAGTAGAGATATTTTCTGATAGAACTGAAGATTTTCGTCTAAAATATGCATGATAAAATTGAGGATTACATAGGATATATGACTCTTTCTTTTTCAATTGTATTCTAATAGTCTGCGTAATTTTATCATTGCATCAGAGATTTTTTTGCAAAAAAATACTTCAATTTAATAAATTATCTTAAGTTTTCCTCAATTTTATTAAACATATTTAGAGGAAAATCTTGTTTTCTAGGAAAATTTCTCCACATTGTTTTCTTTTTTTTCATTGCTTGTGAGTGTTATTTATTAAATTAACTCATTTTTCATTCTATCCTTTGCCTCCGATGGAGGAGAAGGGAAGTAAGTATCTGCCATTGGCAAAAGAGGGCAGTATATCCCAGGGAAATTTCTGCTTTCTTTTTTTTTAATTTTTATTTTCTATATTTTTGTTTGCATTCCAAAGGCTTTCCCCTTTCCAAGTCCCCCCCCACCATGCGTCCCATAATTCCTCTCCCCC
Source organism: Apodemus agrarius (assembly GCA_964023405.1). Taxonomy (NCBI): domain Eukaryota; kingdom Metazoa; phylum Chordata; class Mammalia; order Rodentia; family Muridae; genus Apodemus; species Apodemus agrarius. The sequence continues at coordinate 34,708,001 of OZ030024.1, forward strand.
GCAACTATTCCCCAATCATCCCTCCCCCACGATTTCTCTGTTCTGTGTCTACAAAACTGGATCCAATCTTTTCAGGCCGAGGGTCCTCTCCTTTCTTCTTCTTGGGAATCATTTGACTTGCTAATTTTGCCTTGAGTATTTAGGGCTTCTGGGATCATTAATATCCAATTATCAGTGATTGCATTTCATGTGTATTCTTTTGTGATTGGGTTAACACACTTAGGATGATATTTTCCAGATCTAACCATTTACCTACAAATTGCATGAATTCATTTTTTTTTTTTTTGGTTTTTCGAGACAGGGTTTCTCTATGTAGCCCTGGCTGTCCTGAAACTCACTCTTTAGACCAGGCTGGCCTCGAACTCAGAAATCCGCCTGCCTTTGCCTCCCAAGTGCTGGGATTAAAGGCGTGCGCCACCACCGCTCGGCTTGAATTCATTGTTTTTAATTGCTGAGTAGTATTCCATTGTATAAATATACCACATTTTCTGTATCCATTCCTCCTTTGAGGGATATCTGGGCTCCTTCCAATTTCTGGCTATTACAAACAAGGCTGCTATAAAAATATTGGAGCATTTGTCTTTATTGTAAGCAGGGGAATCCTCTGGGTATATGCCAAGGAGTGGTATGCCAGGGTCCTCTGGAAGTGACATGCCCAATTTTCTGAGGAACCGCCAAACTGATTTCCAGAGCTGTTTTACCATTTTGCAATCCCACCAACAGTGGAGGAGTGTTCCTCTTTCTCCACATCCAAACCAGCACTTGTTGTCTCTTGAGTTTTTAATCTTAGCCATTCTGACTGGTGTGAGGTAGAATCTCAGGGTTGTTTTGATTTGCATTTCCCTGATGACTAATGATGTTGAACATCTCTTAAGGTGTTTCTTGGCCATCCGAAATTCTTCTGGTGAAAATTCTGTGTTTAGCTCTCTACCCCATTTTTTGATAGGGTTATTTGGTTCTTTGTATGCCTATCCTTGTATCTGAGAATTTTGTAAGAGAAACTTCAATTTATAAAGTTATCCTATGTAATCCTCAATTGTATCATACATATGTTAAATGAATATCTTCAGTTTTGTCAGAAAATATCTCATCTTCCTTTTCCATTGTATTCTAATAGTCTTTGGAATCTTATCATTGCAATTGAGTTTTGTCTAAATAAATGTTCAATTTTATCAATTACTCTAGTAATTATTTTATCATACATATGTGATGTGAAAGTCTTCAGTTTTATATGAATATGTCTCTACTTCCTCCTTCAATTATATTCTAAATGTATTTGCATGCCTATCATTGTATCTGAGTTTTTTAAAAAAAGAAGCTTGAATTTGGCAAATTATCTTATGTTAATCTCAATTTTATCATAGATAATTTTGAGGAAAATCTTCAATTTTAAATAAAAATGTCTCCATTTTTCTATTACATTATAATTTTACTTGTATGCCTACAATTTTATCTGTGAACATTAACACAAACATTTTCAATTTTTAAATTTTTCCTATGAATTTTCCTTACTTAATCAGTAATATGTTATGTGAAATCTTCAGTTTTGTCAGAAAATGTCTCCACTTAATTTTCAAATATGTGATAATTCTATTTGTATGCCTATCATTGTATCTTATTTTTTCCAAAAAAATCTTCAATTTTATCAGTTATTATATGTAATCCTCAATTTTATGATACATGTTAGATAAAAATCTTCAGTTCTACCAGAAAATAACTCCACTTCCCTTTTCAATTATGTGATAATTCTATTTGAATGCCTATAGATGTATCTGAATTTTTTCAAAAAATCTAAAATTTTATCAGTTATCCTATGTATTCCTGAATTTTATCATGAGTATTTTAGATGAAAATCTTCAGTTCTATCAGAAAATATCTCCACATCCCTTTACAATTGTCTTCTATTTGTATTTGTATGCAGATCATTGTATGTGAGAATTTTTACAAATAAATAAATCTTCAATTTTATCAATTATCTTATGTAATCCCCACATTTATCATATATATTTTAGATGAAAATCTTCAGTTCTTTACCAAAATGTGTCCTCTTCCTTTTTCAATAATACACTAGTTGTAATTTTATGCCTATCCTTGTACCTGTGTTTTTGTTTTCCAACATATCTTCAATTTTATAAATTATCTTATGTTATCCTCAACTTAAAAATACATATGTTAGATGAAAATCTTCAGTTTTATCAGAAAATATCTTCACTCATTTTTCACTTATTTGTAGTTGTATTCATATGCTTTTCATTGTATCTGATATTTTATCACAAAAACCTACATTTTTGGGGGACCAGGTCACTGGTCTTACAGCAAGGCCACCATGTTGCCTCGGGACACCGCAGACTGCTGGAGGCTGGGGTCAGGTGCGTGGACAGAGACCTATCTTAGCATAGAATACCCCACCAAGCTCTTGTCTGTGCACAAAGCCAGAGGACCTCGGCAGGAGATATGTGCAACTACAGCTCAGTGGCTGTTGCCGACCACTAGGGATCAGCTCGCCAGGCTTGCAGCAAGGCCGCCATCTTGCCTTGGGAAAACACAGACTGCTGGTGGCTGGGGTCAGGTGTGTGGACTGAGATCTAGCCCAGATTCCACTGCAGTGTCAGGCTCTTGCCTGAACCCATAATCAGAGCAGGTCGCCAGGAGGAGGTCTGTGGACCTACAGCTTGGCGATTGTGGCTGACCACTGGGGACCCATTCACTGTGCTTGCAGCGAGGCCACCATCTTGCCTCGGTTCACTGAGGACAGCTGGCAGCTGGGGTCAATTGCGTGGACTGAGACCTTGCCTAGCATAGACTTCCCAGTCAGGCTCTTGCCTGTGTGCAAAGCCAGAGAAGCTCGGCAGGAGATCTGGGCACCAACAGCTCTGTGTGGCTGTTGCTGACCGCTGGGTTCCAGCTCTCTGGGCTTGCAGAGAGGCTGTCATCTTGCCTCAGGTCACTGCAGAGGACTGGCAGCTGGGGTCAGGAGCATGGACACCCTCTACTACAGCAGCTCCAAAGGCCAGGCTCACAGGAGCTCCAAACTCCAACCAGTAACAATAAGACCAACTAACTCCAGAGATAAAGAGATGGCAAAAGGCAAACATAGGAACGTTACTAAGAGAAATCAAGGTAATATGGCACCATCTGAACCCAATTCGCCAACCACAGCAGGTCCTGGATACCCCAACACACCAGAAAAACAAGAGTTGGATATAAAAGCACTGGTCATGATGCTGCTAGAGGAACACAAAAAAAGATATAAACAAATCTCTTAAAGAAATACAGGGGAACATGAATAGGGTAGAAGCGCTTACAATGCAAACACAAAAATCACTTAACGAACTCCGGGAGAATATAGATCAACAGACACAAGCCAATAAGGAGGAAATGAAAAAATCACTTAAAGAAAAGCAGGAGAAATTAAGTCAACAGATAGAATTTATGAAAGAGGAAACACAAAAATCTCTTAAAGAGTTGCAAGTAAACACAAACAAACAAGTGAAGGAACTGAGCAAAACCATCCAAGATCTGAACACAGAGGTAGAAACAACCATGAAATCACAAAGGGGGACAACTTTGGAGATAGAAAACCTTGGAAAGAAAGTAGGGGTTGTAGCTGAAAATATCAATAAAAGAATACAAGAGATAGAGGTAAAAATCTCATATGCTGAAGATACCATAGTATCTTCTTTTTGACTATACAGTCAAAAAATACAAAATGCAAAAGGCTTGTAACCTCCAGGAAATCCAGGATGGACACAATGAGAAGACCAAACCTAAGGGTTATAGGAAGAGATGAGAGGGAAGATATACAACTTAAAGGGCCAGCAAATATCTTCTACAAAGTTATGGAAGAAAACTTCCCCAACCTAAAGAGAGAGATGCCCATGAATATACAAGAAGCCTTCAGATCTCCAGACTGGACCAGAATAGAAAGACCTCCCATCACATAATAATAAACACCCCAAATGTACTAAACAAAGAAAGAATTTTAAAGGCAGTAAGAGAAAAAGGCCAAGTAACATATAAAGGAAGACCTATCAGAATCACACCAGACTTCTCTCCAGAGAACAGGAAAGCTAGAAGATCCTGGGAGGATCTCATGCAGACTCTAAGAGAACACAATTGTCAGCCAAGAATACTATACCCAGCAAAACCCTCAATCAACATAGATGGAGAAATCAAAATATTCCATGACAAGACCAAATTTACACAATATCTTTCCACTAACCCAGCTCTACAAAGGATAATAGGAGGAAAATTCCAATACAAGGAAGGAGACTGCACCCTAGAAAAAACAAGATAGTAACCTTCTCCCATCAAACTCAAAAGAAGATAACCACTCAAAAAATAACATCAAAAATAACAGGAAGAAATAATCACTATTCCTAAATATCTCTTAACATTAATGGACCCAATTCCCCAATAAAATGACATAGACTAACACACTGGATACAGAATCAGGACCCTACATTTTGATGCATACAGGAATCACACCTCAGGGTCAAAGACAAATACTACCTTAGAGTAAAAGGCTGGAAGACAATTTTGCAAGCAAATGGTTGCAGGAAGCGAGCTGGAATAGCCATACTAATATCAGATAAAAATTGACTTTCAACCTAAAGTGATCAAAAGAGACACATAAGGTCACTTCTTGCTGGTCAAAGGAAAAATCCAACAAGAAGAACTCACAATTCAAAACATCTATGCTGCAAATGCAAAGGCACCCTCATTTGTAAAAGAAACTTTACAAAAGCTCAAAGCACACATTGTACTTAACACAATAATTGTTGGGGACCTCAACATACCACTATGCTCAATGGACCAAACAGGAAAACAGAAACTAAACAGGGACACAGGGAAACTCATTGAAACTTTGGACCAATTGGATTTAATATATATATATATATATATATATATATATATATATATATATATATATAACATTTCATCCTAAAGCAAAAGACTATAACTTTTTCTCAACACCTCATGGTACTTTCTCCAAAATCGACCACATAATTGGTCACAAGTCAGACCTCAACAAATATAAAAAGATTGAACTAATCCCATGCCTCCTATCTGATCACCATGGAGTAAGAGTGTTTTTCAATAGCAACAAAAACAACAGAAAATCCTCATACACATGGAGACTGAACAGTATTCTACACAATGACACCTTAGTCAAGGACAAAAATAAGAAAAAAATCAAAGACTTTTTAGAGTTATTGAAAATGAAGGCTCAACATTATTGAAAGCCCAAATCTATTGGACTCAATGAAAGCAGTGCTAAGAGAAAACCTCATAGCCCTGAGTGCCTCCAAAAAGAAACAGGAGAGAGCATATACTAACAACTTAATGGCACACCTGAAAGCTCTGGAACAAAAAGAAGCTATCTCACCAAGGAGGAGTAGAAGACAGGAAATCATCAAACTCAGGGCTGAAATCAATCAAGTTGAAACAAAGAGAACCATACAAAAAATCAACAAAACCAGGAGCTGGTGCTTTGAAAAATTCAACAAGATACATAAACCCCTAGCCAGACTTACCAAAGGGCACAGAGACAGTGTTCAAATAAACAAAATTGGAAATGAAAAGGGAGATATAACAACAGAAACTGAGGAAATTCAAAAAATCATCAGATCCTACTACAAAAGTCTATACTCAACGCAACTGGAGAATCTGGAGGAAATGGACAATTTCCTAGACAGATATCAAATACCAAAATTAAATCAGGATCAAGTAGATCACCTAAACAGTCCCATAACCCCCAAGGAAATACAAGATATCATAGAAAGTCTTCCAACCAAAAAAAGCACAGGACTAGATGGTTTTAGTGCAGAATTCTATCAGACCTTCAAAGAAGACCTAATACCATTACTCTTCAAACTATTCTACAAAATAGAAACAGAAGGAACGCTACCCAACTCATTCTATGAAGCCATAATTACACTGGTACCAAAACCACACAAAGACCCAAATAAGAAACAGAACTTCTGACCAATCTACCTTATGAACATCGATGCAAAAATACTCAATAAAATTCTAGCCAACCAAATCCAGGAACACATCAAAACGATCATTCACCGAGATCAAGTTGGCTTCATCCCAGGTATGCAGGGATGGTTCAATATACGGAAATCCATCAACATAATACACTACATAAACAAACTCAAAGAAAAAAAACCACATGGTCATCTCATTGGATGCTGAAAAAGCATATGACAAAATTCAGCTTCCTTTCATGGTAAAAGTCTTGGAAAGAACAGGAATTCAAGGTCCATACCTAAACATATTAAAAGCAATTTACAGCAGACCAATAGCCAACATCAAGGTAAATGGAGAGAAACTTGAAGCAATCCCACTAAAATCAGGGGACTAGACCAGGCTAACCCCTCTCACCATATCTCTTCAATATAGTACTTGAGGTACTAGCTAGAGCAATTCGACAACATAAGGAAGTCATAGGGATACAAATCGGAAAGGAAGATGTGAAACTATCACTATTCCCAGATGATACAATAGTATACATAAGTGACCAAAAAACTCCACCAGAGAACTCCTACAGCTGATAAACAACTTCAGCAAAGTGGCTGGTTTTAAAATCAACTCAAGCAAATAAGTAGCCTTCCTATATGCAAAGTATAAGCAGGCCGAGAAAGAAATTAGGGAAATAACACCCTTCACAAAGCCACAAACAATATAAAGTATCTTGGTGTGACTCTAACCAAACAAGTGAAAGATTTATATGACAAAAACTTCAGGTCTCTGAAGAAGGAAATTGAAGACCTCAGAAAATGGAAAAATCTTGCATGCTCGTGGGCTGGCAGGATTAATATAGTTGAAATGGCAATTTTGCCAAAAGCAATATACAGATTCAACGCAATCCCCATCAAAATCCCAACTCAGTTCTTCATAGAGTTAGAAAGAGCAATTCTCAAATTCATCTGGAATAACAAAAAACCCAGGATAACTAAAACTATCATCAACAGTAAAAAACTTCTGGGGGAATCAATATCCAGACATCAAGCAATACTACAGAGCAGGAGTGTTATAAACTGCATGGTATTGGTACAGTGACTGGGAGGCAGATCAATGGAAAAGGATCAATCACCCAGAATTGAACCCACACATATATGGCCAATTGATCTTTGACAAAGGAGCTGAAAACATCCAGTGGAATAAAGATAGCCTTTTCAACAAATGGTGCTGGTTCAAATGAAGGTCAACATGCAGAAGAATGAGAATTGATCCACTCTTATCTACTTGCATTAAGCTCAACTCCAAGTGAATCAAGGACTGCCACATAAAACCAGACACACTAAAACTAATAGAAAAGAAACTGGGGAAGACCCTTGAAGACATGAGCACAGGGGGAAAATTCCTTAACAGAACACCAATTGCTTATGCTCTAAGAGCAAGAATATACAAATGGGACCTCATAAAATTATAGTTTTTGTAAGGCAAAAGTCACTGTCAAAAGGACAAATTGGCAACCAACAAATTGGGAAAAGATTTTCACCAACCCCACATCCGACAGAGGGCTAATATCCAATGTATACAAAGAACTCTAGAAGTTAGACCCCAGAAAACCAAATAACCCTATCGAAAAATGGGGTACAGAGCTAAACAAAGACTTTTCACTTGAAGAAATTCAGATTGTTGAGAAACACCTTAAAAATGTTCAACATCATTAGTCATTAGAGAAATGCAAATCAAAACAACCCTGAGATTTCACCTCACACCAGTCAGAATGGCTAAGATTAAAAACTCAGGAGACATCAGGTTTTGGCGAGGATGTGGAGAAAGAGGAACATTCCTCCACTGCTGGTAGGACTGTAAGCTAGTACAACCACTCTGGAAATCAGTCTGGTGGTTCTTCAGAAAAATGGAGATGATACTTTCAGATGACCCAGCCATACCACTCCTGGGCATATACCCAGAAGTTTCCCCAGCATGCAATAAGGATACATGCTCCACTATGTTCATAGCAGCCTTATTTATAGTAGCCAGAAGCTGGAAAGAACCCAGATGTCCCTCAACAGAGGAATGGATACAAAAAATGTGGTATATATACACAATGGGGTACTATTCAGCCATTAGAAACAATGAATTCATGAAATTCTTAGAGAAATGGATGGAGCTGCAGAACATCATACTAAATAAGGCTCATACTAAATCAGTCTCAAAAGAATACCCATGGTATGTACTCACTAATAAGTGGATATTAGCCTAGAATCTTGGGACACCAAAGACACAATCCACATATCAAATGATATCCGACAATAAGAAAGGAGTGGACACTGGTGCTGGAAAGGATCCAAACATCAGTGTAGGAAAATAACAGAACAGGGAAGTGGGAAGGGGTGGATGGGGGAAGAGGGGGAGGGAAAAGGGCATGTGAGACCTTTGGAGGATGGGGAACCGGAAAAAAGGAAATGAAATGTAAATATAGAATATATCCAATAAAAAAAATCTTAAAAAATTTATATTTTATCAATTTTCCTATGTTATCATCCATTTTATCATCCATAAGTTAGATGAAAATCTTCAGAATTAATAGAATATGTCTCCACATCCTCTTTCAATTGTATTCTTATTGTATTTGTATGCCTATTATTGTATCTGAATTTTTTCTGAATAAATATTCAATTTTATTAATTATCCTATGCAATTCTCAAATTTATCATACATGTATTAGATAAAAATCTTCAGTTTTATCAGAAAATCTCTCTTCTTCCTTTTTCATTGTATATGTGAAAATTGCCACAAAACCTTTAAATTTTACAGTTTTCCTATGAATTTCCTTCATTTTATCAGATATATGTTATGCAATTCCTAGATTTATCAGAAAATATCTCCACTTCCATTTTCAACTATATTATTGTTTGTATGCCTGTATTTTATCTGTGAAAATTACCACAAACATCTCCAAATTTTAACATTTTCACATGAATTTCCATAATATAGTCAGAAATGTTATTAAATACTATTCATGTTTATCAGAAAATGTCTCCACATTTTTTCACTTATTTATTCATGTATTTGTATGTGTTTCATTGTGTCTGAGATTTTATCAAAAAATCATCAATTTTATCAATGTTCCTCTGTTATCATCCATAAGTTAGATTAAATCTTCAGAAATAACAGAATATGTCTCCATGTCCTTTTAAAATTATATTCTAATTGTATTTGTATGCCCATCATTGTATTCTAGTTTTTTCTGAATAAATCTTCAATTTTATCAATTATTTTATGTAATTCTCAATTTTATCATACATATGTTAGATAAAAATCTTCAGTTTTATCAGGAAATGTCTCCTATTCCTGTTTCAATTGTACTCTAATATTTTTTCTTTGCTGATCACTGCATCCAATTTTTTTCAAAAAAATCTTCAATTTCATAAATTACCTTAAGTTATCCTCAATTTTATCATACATATATTCAAGAAAAATCTTCAGATTCCTAGGAAAATGTCTCTACTTCTGTTTTCAATGATATTGTATTTTATTTGTATGTGTACCATTATATCTGTGAAATTACCAGAAAAATTCAATTTTAAAGTTTTCCTATGAATTTCCCTCACTTTATCAGAAATATGCTATATGAAATCGCTAGTTTTATCAAAAAAAAGTCTCCACTTCCTTTTCTTTTCTTTTCTTTTCTTTTCTTTTCTTTTTTTTTTTTTTGGTTTTTCGAGACAGGGTTTCTCTGTGTAGCCCTGGCTGTCCTGGAACTAGCTCTGTAGACCAGGCTGGCCTCTAACTCAGAGATCCGCCTGCCCCTGTCTCCCAAGTGCTGGGATTAAAGGCGTGCACTACCACCGGCCCGGCTCCACTTCCTTTTCAATTATCTGATATTTCTATTGATATGCCTATCATTGTATGTGAGATTTTTTCTAAAAAAAAATCTTCAATTTGATCAGATATCCTATGGAATCCTCAAATTTTTCATGCAGATTTTAGATGAAAATCTTCAGTTCTATCATTAAATGTCTCCACTTCCTTTTTCAATTAAATTCTAATTATATTTGTATGACTACATTTGTATTTGAGTTTTTTTTCAAAAAAACTTCAATTTTATATATTATGTTATGCTCAATTTTATCAAACATATGTTAGATGAAAATCATTACTTTATGAAAATGTCTCAATTTCCTTTTTCAATTACGTTCTATTTGTATCATGTACCTATCAATGTATCTGATTTAAAAAATATTCAATTTTATAAATTATGTTATATTATCCTCATTTTTAATCATACATATATTAGATGAAAATCTTCAGTTTTATATGAAAATATCTCCACTTCTCTTTTAGTTATATTCTAATTATATTTTTATGCCTATCATTGTATCTGAGTTTTGTCCCAATACATCTTCAATTTTATCAATTATCCTAGAAATCCTTTATTTTATCATATATATGTTAGATGAAAATCTTCAGTTTTAACAGAAAATGTCTCCACTTCGTTTTTCAGTGGTATTCTAATTGTGTTTCTTTGCCAATCATTGTATCTGACTGTTTTTCCAAAAATATCATTAATTTTATAAATTATCTCATGATATCCTCATTTTATCATAAGTATGTTATTTGAAAATCTTCAGTTTTATATGAAAAGGTCTCCACTTGTTCCTTCAATTATATTCGAAATATATTTGTATTCCTATCATTGAATCTTAGTTTTTTTCAAAAAAAAACCTTCATTTTTATCAGTTATCATATGTAATCCTCAATTTTATGAAACATGTCAGATTATAATCTTCAGTTCTACATGAAAATATCTCCACTTCCATTTTCAATTATATTCCAATTATATTTGGATGCCTATCATTGTATCTGAGTTTTTTAATATAAAATTTTATCAGTTATCCTATGTAATCCTTAATTTTTACATGCATATTTTAGATGAAAAGTTTCAGTTCTATCAAAAATATTTCCACTTCCCTTCTCAATTATATTCTAATTGTACTTGTATGCAGATCATTGTGCCTGAGTATTTTTCAAAATAAATCTTCAATTTTTCAATTATCTTATGTAATCCTCAATTTTATCATACACATATTAGATGAAAATCTTCAGTTCTTTACAAAAATGTGTCCTCTTCCTTTTAAAATAATATTCTAGTTGTAATTGTATGCCTATTCTTGTATCTGAGTTTTTGTTTTCCAAAATATCTTCAATTTTAAAAATTATCTTATGTAATCCTCAATTTTAACATATATGTTAGTTGAAAACCTTCAGTTTTATCAGAAAATGTCGCTATTCCTTTAATCAATTACATTCTAATTGTTTGTAAGCCTATCATTGTATCTGTGAAAATTACCACAAAAAACTTCAAATTTTAGTTTTCCTAAGAATTTCCATAATTTTATCAGATATATGTTATGGAAAATTCCTTGGATTTATCAGAAAATATCTCCAATTCCTTTGTCAACTATAGTATAGTCTATTTGTATGCCTACATTTTTATCTGTGAAAATTTGAAGAATAATCTTCAAATTTTAACATTTTCATATGAATTTCCATAAATTAATCAGAAATGTTATAGAACAATCTTCAGTTTTATCAGAAAATGTCTCCATTTTATTTTTCATTATTTATAGTTTTATTTGTATACCTTTCATTGTATCTGAGATTTTTTCACAAAAATCTTCAATTTTATCAATTTTCCTGTTATCATCCATTTAATTATATATAAGTTAGATGTAAAACTTCAGAATTAACAGAATATGGCTCCATGTCCTTTTTCAATGCTATTCTAATTGTATTTGTAAGCTTATCATTTTATCTGAGATTTTTCTGAGTCAATCTTCAATTTTATCAATTATCCTATGTAATTTTCAATGTTATCATACATAAGGTAGATAAAAATCTTCAGTTTTATCAGAAAATATCTCCTCTTCCTTTTTCAATTTTATTTGAATTTTAATTATATGCTCATCATTGCAACTGAGTTTTTCCAAAAAAATTTTCAATGTCATAAATTACCTTAAAGTTATCTTCAATTATATTATAAATATGCTAAAGGATAATCTTCAGTTTTATAGGAAAATATCTCCACTTCTTTTTGCAATTGCATTTTAAAAGTATTTGTATGTTTACCATTGTATCTGTGAATATTACCACAAATCTTCAATTTTTAAATTTATCCTATGAATTTCTGTTATTTTATACGAATCATGTTATATGAAATCTTCAGTTTTATCAGAAAATATCTCCACTTCCTTTTTCAACTATATCATTATTTATTTGTATGCCTACCATTCTGTGAAAATTACCATAAAAATCTTCAATTTTTAAACGTTATCATGCATATTTTAGATGAAAATCTTCAGTTCTATCAGAAAATATCTCCACTTCCCTTTTCAATTATACTCTAATTGTATTTGTATGCAGATCATTTTATCTGAGTATTTTTTCAAATAAATCTTCAATTTTATCAATTATCTTATGTAATCCTCAATTCTATCTTACATATGTTAGATGAAAATCTTCAGTTCTTGGCAAAAATGTGTCTTCTTCCTTTTTCAATATACTCTAGTTGTATTTGTATGCCTATCCTTGTATTTGAGTTTTTGTTTTCCAAAATATCTTCAATTTTATAAATTACCTTAAATTATCCTCAATTTTATCATAAATATATTAGAGAAAAATCTCCAGTATTATAGGAAAATGTCTCTACTTTCTAATTGTATTTGTATGCATACCATTATATCTGTGAAAATTACCAAAAAAACTTCAACTTTTAAAGCTTTTGCTATGAATTTCCCATACTTTATAAGAAATATGTTATACGAAATTGTTAGTTTTATCAGAAAATGTCTCCACTTCCTTGTCAATTATCTGATAATTCTATCTGTATGCATATAATTGTTGGTGAGATTTTTCTAAAAAATCTTCAATTTTATCAAATATCCTATATAATCCTCAATTTTATCAAGCATATTTTAATGAAAATATTCAGTTTTATCATAAAATGTCTTCACTTCCGTTTTCAATTGAATTCTAATTATATTTCTATGGCTATCATTGTATTTGAGTTTTTTTCAAAAAAAACTTCAATTTTATATATTATCATACATTATCCCAAATTTTATGATAGATATGTTAGATGAAAATCTTCATTACTTTACGAAAATGTCTCCATTTCCTTTTTCAATTACATTGTAATTGTATTTATATGCCTATAAATGTATCTGAGTTTTTTTAAGTATTCAATTTTTTTAAATTATGTTATGTTGTCCTCATTTTTATCATAAGTATATTAGATGATTTTTTCTGTTTTATATGATAATGTCTCCATGTCTCCACGTCTCTTTTAGTTATATTCTAATTGTTTCTTATGCCTATCATTGTATCTGAGTTTTGTCCAAATTAAACTTCAATTTTATCAATTACCCTAGTAATCCTTTATTTTATCATACATAGGTTAGATGAAAATCTTCAGTTTTTATCTGAAAATGTTTCCACTTGGTTTTTCAGTTGTAGTCTAATTGCATATCTAGGCTTATCATTGTATCTGAGTTTTTTCCTGAATAAATCTTCAATTTTATCAATTATCCAATGTAATCTTCAATTTTATCAAATATATGTTAGATAATTTCTTCAGTTTTATCAGAAATTTATCCTCTTCCTTTAGCAATTTTATTCTAATTGTATTTGTATGCTTATCATTGCATCTTAGTTTTTTTCAAAAAAATCTTCAATTTCATAAATTACCTAAAGTTGTCGTCAATTTTATCATACATATGTTAGAGGAAAATCTTCAGTTTTACAGGAAAATGACTCTACTCCTTTGCAATTACATTCTAATTGTATTTGCATGCATATCATTGTATCTGTGATAATTACCATAGAAATCTTCAATTTTTAAATTTTTCCTATGACTTTCCCTTATTTTATACATAATAAGTTAAGGAAATCTTCAGTTTCATCAGAAAATGTCTCCACTTCCTTTTTCAATTAAGTGATAATTTTATTATTTATGCCACTCATTGTATCTGAGATTTTTCAAAGAATATCTTCAATTTTATCAGCTATCCTATGTAATCCTCAATTTTTTCATGCATATTTTAGATGAAAATCTTCAGTTCTATCATAAAATGTCTCCTCTTCCTTTTTCAATTTTATCGTAATAGTCTGAGTAATCTAATCATTGCATCTGAAATTTTTTTTTGCAAAAAAATACTGCAATTTTATAAATTACACTAAGTTTTCCTCAATTTTATTAAAAATATGTTAGAGGAAAATCTTCAGTTTTATAGGAAAATGTCTCCACATCCTTTTACAATTACATTCTAATAGTATTTGTATGTGTACCATTGTATCTGTGAAAATTACCACAAAAAACTTCAAATTTTACTGTTTTCCTCTGAATTTCCAAAATTTTATCAGATATATGTTATGCAATTTTCCTCAGATTTTTCAGAAAATATCTCCACTTCCTTTTTCAACTGTACTATTGTTTATTTGTATGCCTACAATTGTATCTGTGAAAATTACAACAAAAATCTTCAAATTTTAACATTTTCACATGAATTTCCAAAATTTGATCAAAATATTATACAAAAATCTTCAGTTTTATTAGAAAATGAGTCCACCTTCTTTTTCACTTATTTATAGTTGTATTTGTATGCCTTACATGGTATTGGAAATTTTATCAAAAAATCTTTAATTTTATCAATTTTTCTATATGATCATCCATTTTATCATACATAAGTTAGATATAAATCTTCAGAATTAACAGAATATGTCTCCACATTCTTTTTCAATTAAATTCTAATTTATATTGTTATTGTATTTCAGTTTTTTCAAAAAAATCTTCAATTTTATACATTATCTCCTGTAATCCTCAATTTTAACATACCTATGTTGTGGGAAAGTCTTGTTCTTTGCGAAAATGTCTCCACTTCCTTTTTTCAATTACATTCTAATTGTATCTACATGCCTGTGAACATATGTAAGTTTTTTAAAATAGATATTCAATTTTATAAATTATGTTATGTTATCCTCATTTTTATCATACATATATTAGAGGAAAATCTTCAGTTCTATATAAAAATGTCTTCAAGTCTGTTTTATTCTATTTCTATTTTTATGTCAATCATTTTATCAGAGTTTTGTATAAAAAATCTTCAGTTTTATCAATTACTGTAGTAATCCTCTATTTTATCAAATATATGTTAGATGAAAACTTTCAGTTTTATCTGTAAATGTCTCCATTTCATTTTTCATTTGTATTCTAATTGTATTTCTAGGCCTATCAATGTATCTGAATTTTTTGTCCGAAAAGTCTTTAATTTTATAAATTACCTTGTGATATCCTCAATTTAACATATGTATGTTATATGAAAATCTATAGTTTTATATGAAAATGTCTTCACTTCCTCATTCAATTATATTCTAAATGTATTTGTATGCCTATTATTGTATCTGAGATTTTTTTCAAAAATATCTTCAATTTTATATATTATCTTAAGTTATCCTCAATTTTATCATACATATGTTAGAGGAAAATCTTCAATTTTAATCGAAATTGTCTCCAATTCATTTTTCAATTGTATTCTATTTGTATTTGTAAGCCTATCACTGTATCTGTGAAAATTACCACAAAAATCTTCAAATTTTACAGTTTACCTATATATTTCTATCATTTTATCAGATATATATTGTGCAAACTTACTCAGATTTATCAGAAAAATCTCCACTTCCTTTTTCAACTATATCATCATTTAATTTGTATGCCTAAATTTTTCAAAGAAAATCTTCAATTTTATCAGTTTTCATATGTAATCCTGAATTTTATCATACTTATGCTAGATGAAAATCCTCAGTTGTTTACAAAAATGTGTCCTCTTCCTTTTTCAATAATACCCTAGTTGTATTTGTATGCCTATCCTTGTATTTGAGTCTTTGTTTTCCAAAATATCTTTAATATTATAAATTATGTTATCCTCAATTTTAACATACATATGTTAGATGAAAATCTTCAATTTTATCAGAAAATGTCTCTATTATTTTTTCAATTATATTCTTATTGTGTTTGTAAGTCTATCATTGTATCTGTGAAAATTACCACAAAAATCTTCAAATTTTAGTTTTATTATGAATTTCTGTAATTGTATCAGATATTTATTATACAAAATTCTTCACATTTATTAGAAAATATCTCCACTTCCTTTTCAACTATATTATTATTTATTTGTATGCCTATCTTTGTATCTGTGAAAATTATAACGTCTTCAAATTTTACAGTTTTCCCATGAATTTCCATAATTTTACCAGATATATTATGCTAAATTCCTCAGATTTATCAGAAAATATCTCTACTTCCTTTTCAACTATATTATAATTTATTTGTATGCCTACCATTTTATCTGTAAAAATTCCCAAAAGAATCTTCAAATTTTCACACTAGTTTCCATAATTTAATCAGAAATGTTAAACAAAAATCTTCAGTTTTATCAGAAAATGTCTCCACTTTCTTTTTTCACTTATTTATAGTTGTATTTGTGTGCCTTTTGTTGTATCTGAGAAAATTGATAAAATCCACAGTTTTATCAATTTTCCTAAGTTATCTATTTTATCACACATAAGTTATATATAAAGCTTCAGAATTAAGAGAATATTTCTCCCTGTCCTTTTTCAATTGTATTCTATTTGTATTTGTATGCCTATCATTGGAACCAAGGTTTTTCTGAATAAATTCAATTTTATAAATTATCCTATGTAATTGTCATTTTTGTCATACATATCGTAGATAAAAATCGTCAGTTTTATCAGAAAATGTATCTTCTTCCCTTTTCAAATTTATTCTAATTTTATTTGTATTATATCATTTATATGAGATTTTCTGCAAAAAAATCATCTATTTTATATATTATCCTAGGTTTTCATCAATTTTATCACACATATATTAGAGGAAACTATTCAGTTTCATAGGTAATTGATTCCACTTCCCTTTGCAACTACATTCTAATTGTATTTGTATGCTTACCATTGTATCTGTGAAAATAACCATGAAAATCTTCAATTTTTACATTTTTCCTATGAATTTTCCATACTTTATCAGAAATATGTTATAAGTAATCTTCAATTTTATCAATTATATTTTGTAATCCTCAATATTATCATACAGAGGTTAGAAGAATATTTTCATCCTTTGCGCAAATGTCTCCTCTTCCTTTTTCAATAACACTCTAGTTGTATTTGTATGCCTATCCTTGTATCTAAGTTTTTGTTTTCCAAAATATCTTCAAGTTTATAAATTATATTATGTTATCCTCAATTTTAACATACATATGTTAGATGAAAATCTTCAGTTCTATCATAAAATGCCTCAACTTCCTTTTTAAATTGAATTCTAATTATATTTGTATGGCTATCATTATATTTGAATATTTTTAAAAAATTTTTCAATTTTATATATTATGTTATGTTATCCTCAATTTTATAATAACTATTTTAGATAAAAATCTTCATTATGTTACGAAAATGTCTTCATTTCCTTTTCCAATTACATTCTAATTGTATTTATATGACTATCAATGTATCTGATTTTTTAAGAAAATATTCAATTTTATAAATTATGCTCTGTTATCCTCTTTATTTTCTCATACATATATTAGATGAAAACCTTCAGTTTTATATGAAAATGTCTCCACTTTTTTTGTTATAGTCTTATTATATATTTAAGCCTATCATTGTATCTGAATTTTGTTCAAATATTTCTTCAATTTTATCAATTACCCTAGTAATCCTTTATTTTATCATATATATGTTAGATGAAAGCTTCAATTTTATCAGAAAATATCTCCCCTTCATTTTTCAGTTGTATTCTAATATTGTTTCTATGCCTGTCATTGAATCTGAGTGTTTTTCCAAAAATATCATTAATTTTATAAATTACCTGATATCCTCATTTTATCATATGTATGTTATATGAAAACCTTTACCTTTATTTGTAAAGGTGTCCACTCCTTTCTTCAATTATATTCTAAATATATTTGTATGCTTATCAGTGCATCTTGGTATTTTTTCCAAAAATTCTTCAGTTATCATATGTAATCCTCAATTTTATTATCCACATGTTAGATTAAAATCTTCAGTTCTACCAGAAAATATCTCCACCTCCATTTTCAATTTTATTCCAATTATATTTGAATGCCTACCATTGTATCGGAATTTTTTTCAAAATAATCTAAAATTTTATCAGTTATCCTATGTAATCCTCAATTTTATCATGCATATTTTATATAAAAAGTTTCAGTTCTATCAGAAAATATCTCCACTTCTTTTCTCAATTATATTCTATTTGTATCTGTATGCAGATCATTGTATCTGAGTATTTTTCCAAACAAATCTTCAATTTTATCAATTATCTTATGTAATCTTCAATTTTATCATACATATGTTAGATGAAAATCTTTAGTTCTTTACAAAAACGTGTCCTCTTCCTTTTCAATAATACTCTAGCTGTATGTGTATGCCTATCCTTGTATCTGAGTGTTTGTTTTCTAAAATATCTTAAAGTTTACAAATTATCATATGTAATCCTCAATGTTAACATACATACATTAGTTGAAATCCTTCAGGAAATGGAAACATTTTCATAAAGTACTGAAGATTTTTATGAAATATATGTATGATAAAATTCAGGATAACATAAGATAATGTATTAAATTGAAGATTTTTTGAAAAAAAATTTCAAATACAATGATAGCCACACAAATATAATTAAAATTCAGTTGAAAAAGAAAGTGGAAATATTTTATGATAGAACTGAAGATTTTCATATAAAATAGAGGCTTGATAAATTGAGGATTATATAGGATATCTGATAAAATTGAAGATTTTTTTTTTGGAAAAATATCACATACACTGTTAGGCATACAAATAGAATTATCAGATAATTTAAAAGGAAGTGGAGACATTTTCTGATCACACTAACAATTACATATAACATATTTCTGATAGAATAAGGGAAATTCATAGGAAAAATTAAGAAATTGAAGATTTTTGTGGTAATTTTCATACATACAATGGAATGCATACAAATACAATTAGAATGTAGTTGTAAAAAGATGTGGAGACATTTTCCTATAAAACTTAAGATTTTCATCTAACCTTTGTATGATAAAATTGAGGATAACTTAATTTATGAAATTGAAGATTTTTTGGAAAAAAATTAAGATTCAATGATAAGCATACAAATACAATAAGAATACAAATAAAAAGGAAGAGGAGATTTTTTGTGATAAAAATGAATATTTTTATCTAACATATGTAGGAAAAAATTGAGAATAACAAAGAATAATTGATAAATTGAAGATTTATTCAGAAAAATTGAATACAATAATAGCCATGTAAATACTGTTAGAATACAATTGAAAAAATGACATGGAGATATATTTACTGATAATTCTGAAGATTTATATCTAACTTATATATGATAAAATGGATAACAGGAAAATTGATAAAATTGAAGATTTTTTTATAAAATTTCAGATACAATGAAAGGCATACAAATACAACTATAAATAAGTGAAAAAGAATGTGGAGATATTTTCTGATAAAAATGAAGATTTTTGTATATCATTTCTGAGTAAATTATGGAAATTCATGTCAAAATGTTAAAATTTGAAGATTTTTGTCATAATCTTCATAGATACAATGGTAGGAATATAAAAATAATATAGTTGAAAAAGGAAATGGTGATATTTTGCATGATGTATATCTGATAAAATTATAGAAATTCATCAGAAAACTGTAAAATTAGAAGATTTTTGTGTTAATTTTCACAGATACAATGGTAGCCATACAAATATAATTAGAATGTAACTGTAAAATGATGTGGAAACATTTTCCTATAAAACTGAAGATTTTCCTCTAAGATATGTTTGATAAAATTGAGGAAATCTTAGGATAATTTATAAAATTGAAATATTTTTTTGCAAAAAAACTCAGATGCAATGATACGATTACAAAGACAAATACAGTACAATTAAAAAAGGAAGACGAGACATTTTCTGATAAAACTGAAGATTTTCATATAACATATGTATGATACAAATGTGGATTACATAGGATAACTGATAAAATTGAAGATTTTCATAGAAAATTCTCAGATACAATTATAGGCATACAAATATAATAAGAATATAAATAAAAAACTAGCTGGAGACTTTTTTGTATAAAACTTAAGATTTTCACCTAACATATATATGATAAAATGGATGATAGCATAGAAAACTTGATAAAATTTTTGTGATAAAATCTCAGATATACTTAAAGGCCTACTAATATAATTAGAATATAAGTGAAAAAGAAAGTGGGAATATTTTCTTATAAATAGCCAACATCAAAATAAATGGAGAGAAACTTGAAGCAATCCCACTGAAATCAGGGACTAGACAAGTCTGCCCTCTCTCTCCATATCTTTTCAATATAGTACTTGAAGTTCTAGCGAGAGCAATTAGATAACATAAGGAAGTCAAAGGGATACAAATTGGAAAGGAAGAAGTCAAAGTATCATTATTTGCAGATGATATGATAGTCTACTTAAGCGATCCAAAAAACTCCACCAGAGAACTTCTACAGCTGATAAACAACTTCAGCAACGTGGCGGGTTATAAAATTAACTCAAGCAAATCAGTAGCCTTCTTGTACTCAAAGGACAAGGAGGCTGAGAAAGAAGTTAGGGAAATAACACCCTTCACAATAGCCACAAACA
The DNA here is from genome assembly GCA_964023405.1 of Apodemus agrarius. Lineage (NCBI taxonomy): Eukaryota > Metazoa > Chordata > Mammalia > Rodentia > Muridae > Apodemus > Apodemus agrarius. Next base: position 34,728,723 of record OZ030024.1, read on the forward strand.
ACATAAAGTACCTTGGCGTAACTCTAACCAAACAAGTGAAAGATCTGTATGACAGGAACTTCAAGTCCCTGAAGAAAGAAATCGAAGAAGACCTCAGAAGATGGAAAAATATTTCTTGCTCCTGGACTGGCAGGATCAATATAGTAAAAATGGCCATCTTGCCAAAAGCAATCTACAGATTCAATGCAATCCCCATCAAAATCCCAAATCAATTCTTCATAGATCTAGAAAGAGCAATTCTCAAATTCATCTGGAGCAACAAAAAACCCAGGATAGCTAAAACTATTCTCAGCAATAAAAGGACTTCTGGGGGAATCAATATCCCTGACCTCAAGCAGTACTACAGAGCAATAGTGTTAAAAACTGCATGGTATTGGTACAGCAACAGGCAGGTAAATCAATGGAATAGGATTGAAGACCCAGAAATGAACCCACAGACTTATGGTCACTTGATCTTTGATAAAGGTGCCACAACCATCCGGTGGAAAAAAGATAGCCTTTTCAACAAATGGTGCTGGTTCAACTGGAGGTCAACATGCAGAAGAATGCGAATTGACCCACTCTTATCTCCTTGTACTAAGATCAACTCCAAGTGGATCAAGGACCTCCACATAAAACCAGACACACTGAAACTATTAGAAAAGAAACTTGGGAAGACCCTGGAGGACATGGGCACAGGGGTAAAGTTCCTGAACAGAACACCAATAGCTTATGCTCTACGATCAAGAATTGACAAATGGGACCTCATAAAATTACAAAGTTTCTGTAAGGCAAAGGACACTGTCAGAAGGACAAAACGGCAACCAACAAAGTGGGAAATGATCTTCACCAACCCCACATCCGACAGAGGGCTAATATCCAATATATACAAAGAACTCAAGAAGTTAGACCCCAAAGAACCAAATAACCCTATCAAAAAATGGGGTACAGAGCTAAACAAAGAATTTTCACCAGAAGAAATTCGGATGGCCGAGAAACACCTTAAGAGATGTTCAACATCATTAGTCATCAGGGAAATGCAAATCAAAACAACCCTGAGATTCCACCTCACTCCAGTCAGAATGGCTAAGATTAAAAACTCGAGAGACAACAAGTGCTGGCGAGGATGTGGAGAAAGAGGAACACTCCTCCACTGTTGGTGGGATTGCAAAATGGTAAAACCACTCTGGAAATCAGTGTGGTGGTTCCTCAGAAAATTGGGCATGCCACTCCCAGAGGACCCTGGCATACCACCCCTGGGCATATACCCAGAGGATTCCTCTGCATACAACAAAGACACATGCTCCACTATGTTTATAGCAGCCTTGTTTATAATAGCCAGAAATTGGAAGGAGCCCAGATATCTCTCAAAAGAGGAATGGATACAGAAAATGTGGTATATTTATGCAATGGAGTACTACTCAGCAATTAAAAATAATGAATTCATGCAATTTGTAGGTAAATGGTTAGATCTGGAAACTATCATCCTAAGTGAGCTAACCCAATCACAAAAGAATACACACGAAATGCAATCACTGATAAGTGGATATTAATGAGCCCAGAAGCCCTAAATACTCAAGGCACAATTAGCAAGTCAAATGACTCTCAAGAAGAAAAAAAGGAGAGGACCCTGGGCCTGTAAAGATTGGATCCAGTATTGTAGACCCAGAACAGAGAAATCGTGGGGGGGGGAAAGAGTGGGGAATAGCATGGGGGGAGAGGAATTATGGGACATATGGTGGGGGGTAACTGGGAAAGGGGAAAGCCTTTGAAATGTAAACAAAGAATATAGAAAATAAAAAAAATAAAACTGAAGATTTTTTTATAATATTTCTAATAAAAATTTGGAAATTCACGTGAAAATGTTAAAACTTTAAGATTATTCAGATAATTTTCACACATACAAAGGTAGGATTAAAACACAATTAGAATGTAATTCAAAAATGAATAGAGACATTTTCTGATAAAACAGATTTCGTATAACATATTTCAGATAAAGTAAGGGAAAATCATAGTTAAAATTTAAAAATTGAAGATTTTTTTAGGCAATTTTTGCAGATACAGTGGTAATCATACAAATTCAATTAGAAAGTAATTGAAAAATTAATTGGAGCCATTTTCCTATAAAACTGAAGAAAATCCTCTAACATACCTATATTAAAATTGAGGATAACATAATTTATAGCATCGAAGATTTTTTTGAAAAAAAAAACTCAGTTGCAATGATAAGCATACAAATACACTTAGAATACAATTGAAAAAAGAAGAGGAGACACATTCTGGTAATATTGAAGATTTTCATCTAACAAATGTATGATAAAATTGAGGATTATATAGCATAAATGATAAAAATGAAGATTTATTCAGAAAAAACTCAGATACAATGATAGGCATATAAATATAATTAGAATACAATTGAAAAAGGAAGAGGAGAAATATTCTGTTAATCCTTAAGCTTTACATGTAACTTATATATGATAAAATGAATGATAACATAAGAAAATTGATAAAATTGAAGATTTTTTTGGATAAAATCTCAGATTCAATGAAAGGCATACAAAACCAATATGATTATAAGCAAAAAAGAAAGTGGAGATGTTATCTGATAAAACTGATGACTTTTCTATAATATTTCTGATAAAATTATGGAAATTTATGATAAAATGTTAAAATTTGAAGATTTTTATCGTAATTTTCGCAGATACAATGTTAGGTATACACTTAAATAATAAAATAGTTGAAAAGGAAGTGGAGATATTTTCTAATAAATCAAAAGAATTTTGCATAACATATGTCTGATAAAATTATGAAAATTCATAGGAAAACTAAAACTTGTAGATTTTTGTTGTAATTTTCACAAAAAAATTTCTAAAAAATTCTTAAATTTAATGTTATCCTATGTTATCCTCAATGTTATCATACATACGTTAATTGAAAATTCAGATTTATCAGAAAATGTCTTGTCTTAATCTTTCAATCATATTCTAATAGTCTTTGTAATCTTATCATTGTATCTGAGTATTTTTCAAAAAAGATCATCAATTTTATAAATTATCCTTTTCCTCAATTTTATCACACATATGTTAGAGGAAAATCTTCAGTTATATTGGAATTTGGCTACACTTCCGTTTTCAATTACATTTTAATTTTATTTGTATGTATTACCATTGTATCTGTGAAAATTACCACAAAAATCTTCAATTTTTAAATTTTCCTATGAATTTCCCTTACTTTATCAGAAATAAGTCATACGAAATCTATAATTTTATCAGAAAATGCTCAACTTCTGTTTCAATTATCTGATAATTCTATTTGTGTGCCTATGACTGTATGTGAGATTTTTCCAAAAATATCTTCAATTTTATCAGATATCCTATGTAACCCTCAATTTTATCATGCATATTTTTAAAGAAAATCTTCAGTTCTATCATTAAATGTCTCCAATTACTTTTCAATTAAATTCTAATTATATTTGTATAGCAATCATTGTATTTGAGTTTTTTTCAAAAAATTGTTAAATTTTATACATTATCTTATGTTATCCTCAATTTTCTCGTACATATGTTAGATGAAAATCTTCATTACTTTATAAAAATGTCTACATTTCCCTTTTCAATTACAATCTAATTGTATTTATATGCCTATCATTGTAACTAAGGATTTTTAAAATAATATTTAATTTTATAAATTATGTTGTTATCCTCATTTTTATCATACATATATTAAATAAAAATCTTCAGTTATATATGCAAATGTCTCCATATATCTCTTAGTTATAATCTAATAGTATTTTTATGCCTATCATTGTATCTGAGATTTTTTTCTGAATAAATCTTCAATTTTATTAATTATATGAAATCCTCAATTAAAATCTGTTTTATCAGAAAATGTATCCTCTTCCTTTTTCAATTGTATTCAAATTGTATTTTTATGCTTATCATTGATTTTGTATTTTTCAAAATATCTTCAATTTAATAAATTACCTTAATCTATCCTCAATTTTATCATACATATGTTACAGGAAAATCTTCAGTTTTATAGGAAAATGTCTCCACTTCTTTTTGCAATTACATTCTAATTGTATTTGTATGCATACCATTGTATCTGTAAAATTTACCACAAAAATCTTTAATTTTTAAATTTTTCCCATGAATTTCCCTTATTTTACATGAAATATGTTATATAAAATCTTTAGTTTTACCAAAAAATATCTCCACTTTCTTTTCCAATTATGTGATAAATGTATTTGTATGATATCATTTTAGCTGAGATTTTTCCAAGAAAATCTTCAATTTTATCAGTTATCCTATATAATCCTCACTTTTATCATACATATTTAATGAAAATCTTCAGATGTATCAGAAAATGTGTCCAGTTCCCTTTTCAATTGTATTCTAATTGTAATTGTATTCCTATCATTGTATCTGTTTTCTTTTTCAAAAAAATCTTCAGATTTAAAAATTATCTTATGTTATCCTCAATTTTATCATACATATATCAGATGAAAATCTTCAGTTTTATATGAAAATATCTTCATGTCGGTTTTAGTTATATTCTATTTCTATATTAATGCCTATCATTGTATCAAAGTTTTTCCAAATAAATCTTCAATTTTATCAATTACACTTTTAATCCTCTATTTTGTCAAACTTATGTTAGATGATAATATTCAGTTTTATCTGAATATGTCTCTACTTAGTTTTTCTTTTGCATTCTATTGTATTTGTATGCCTACCATTGTATCTGTGAAAATTACCACAATTCAATTTTTAAATTTTTCCTATGAATTTCCCTTTTTTATCAGAAATATGTTATATGAAACTGTTCTTTCAGAAAATGTCTCCACTTCGTTGTCAAATGTGAGATAATTCTATTTGTATGCCTATGAATGTATCTGAGCTTTTTCCAAAAAAATCTTCAATTTTATCAGTAATCCTCAATTATATCACACATATGTTAGATAAAAATCTTCAGTTCTATCAGAAAATGTGTTCAGTTCCTTTTTCAACTATATACTAATTGTATTTGTATGCCTATCATTATAACTGAATTTTGTTTTTCAAAAATATCTTTAGATTTAAAAATTATCTTATGTTATCCTCAATTTTATCATAGATATTTTAGAGGAAAATCTTTAATTTTAAATAAAAATGTCTCCACTTCATTTTTAGATTACATTTTAATTGTATTTGTTTGCCTACCATTATCTGTAAAAATTTCCCCAATAATATTCAATTTTTCAATTTTTCCTATGATTTTCCCTTACTTTACCAGAAAAATGTTATATGAAATCTTCAGGTCTGTCAGAAAATATCTCCACTTCATTTTCAATTATGAGATAATTCTATTTGTATGCCTTTCATTGTATCTGAGTTTTTTTCCAAAAAATCTTCAATTTTACAAGTTATCATATGTAATCCTCAATTTTATTATACATACGTTAGATTAAAATCTTCAGTTCACCAGAAAATATCTCCACATACTTTCTCAATTATATTCTAGTCATATTTGAATGTCTGTCGTTGGATCTGAGTGTTTGTTTTTAATCTTCAATTTTATCAGTTACCCTATGTAATCCTCAATATTATCATACATATTTTAGATGAAAATCTTCACTTGTATCAAAATTATCTCTACTTCCCTTTTCATTTATATTTTTTCCAAAAAATATTTAATTTTAAAAATTACCTTATAGTATCCTTATTTTATCATACGTATGTTATATGAAAATCTTCAGTTTTGTTTGAAAATGTCACCACTTCCTCCTTCAATTATATTCTAAATGCATTTGTATGTCTATCATTGTATCTGAGTGTTTTTTCAAAAGGATCTTCAATTTTATAAATTATCTAAAGTTATTCTCAATTTTATCTCAGATATTTTAGAGGAAAATCTTCAATTTTAAATAAAAATATCTCCACTTCATATTTTGCTTACATTCTAATTGTATTTTTATTCCTACCATTGTATCTGTGAAAATTACCACAAAAATTTTCAATTTTTAAATTTTTTCTATAACTTTCCCTTACTTTATCTGCAACATGTTATACGAAATCATCAGTTTTGTCAGAAAATATCTCTACTTCATTTTTAAAAGTTTGATAATTCTATTTGTATGCCTATCATTTTGTCTGAGTTTTTTCCAAAATAAATCATCAATTTTATCAGTTATCCTATGTAATCCTCAATTTTATGACACATATGTTAGATTAAAATCTTCAGTTCTACCAGAAAATATCTCCACTTCCCTTTTCAATTACATTCTAATTCTATTTGGATGCCTATCATTTTATCTGAGTGTTTTTTCAAAAAATATAAGATTTTATCAGTTATCCTATGTAATCCTTAATTTTATCACACATATTTTAGATAAAAATCTTCAGTTGTATCAGAAAATATATCCACTTCCCTTTTCAATTTAATTCTGATTGTATTTGTATGCAGATCAATGTATCTGAGTATTTTTCTAAATAAATCTTCAAATTTATCAATTAACTTATGTAATCCTCAAATTTATCATACATATGTTAGATAAAAATCTTCAGTTCTTTACAAAAATGTGTCCTCTTCATTTTTCAATAATACTCTAGTTGTATTTGTATGCCTATCCTTGTATCTGTGTTTTTCTTTTCCAAAATATCTTAAATTTTATAAATTATCTTATGTAATCCTCAATTTTAACATATGTTACATGAAAATCTTCAGTTTTATCAAAAAATATCTCTATTCCTTTTTTCAATTACATTCTAATTGTGTTTGTAAGCCTATCGTTGTATCTGTGAAAATTACCACAAGCATCTTCGAATTTTACAGTTTTCTTATGAATTTCCATAATTTTATCAGATACATGTTATGAAAAATTCTTCAGATTTATCAGAAAATATCTCTACTTCCTTTTATAACTATATTATTATTTATTTGTATGCCTACCATTGTATCTGTGAAAATTACCACAAAAATCTTCAAATTTTAACATTTTCTCATGAATTTCCATAATTTACTCAGAAATGATATACAAAAATTTTAGTTTCATCTGAAAATGTCTACACTTTCTTTTTCACATTTTTGTAGTTGTATTTGTATCCCTTTCATTGTATCTGAGATTTTATCAAAAATCTTCAATTTTATCAATTTTCCTATGTTATCATCCATTTACATCTTCAGATGTAAATCTTCAGAACTAACAAAATATGTCTCCAAGTCTTTTTTCAATTGTACTCTAATTGTATTTGTATGCTCATCATTGCATCTGAATTTTTTTCAAAAAAAATCTTCAATTTCATAAATTACCTTAAGTTATCCTCAATTTTATCATAAAAAGGTTAGAGGAAATCATTAGTTTTATAGGAAAATGTCTCCACTTCCTTTTTCAATTACATTCTAATTGTATTTTTATGCATAGCATTGTGTGAAAATTACCATAAAAATCTTCAATTTTCAAATTTTTCCTATGAATTTCGTTACTTTATCAGAAGTATGTTATATGAAATCATTAGTATTATCAGAAAATGTCTCTACTTTTCAATCATCTGATAATTCTATTTGTATACCTATGGTTACATGCGAGTTTTTTCCAAAATAATTTTCAATTTTATCAGATATAATATGTAATCCTCAATTTTATCAAGCATATTTTAGATGAAAATCTTCAGTTCTATCATAAAATCTCTCCACTTCCTTTTTTCAATTGAATTCTAATTATATTAGTATGGCTATCATTATATTTGAGGTTTTTCTTCAAAAATTTCAATTTCATACATTATCTTATGTTATCTTCAATTTTATCATACATATGTTTGATGAAATCATCATTATTTTACAAAAATGTCACCATCTCCTTCTTCAATTATATTCTAATTGTATTTATATGCCTACCAATGTATATGAGTTTTTTATAAATATTAAGTTTTATAAATTATGTTATGTTTTCCTCATTTTTATAATACATATAGGAAAATCTTCAGTTTTAGAAGAAAATGTCTCCATGTCTCTTTTAGTTATATTCTAATTGTATTTTTATGCCTATCATTATATCTGTGTTTTGTCCAAATAAATCTTCAATTTAACAATTACCCTAGTAATTATTTTATTATACAAAGAAAAATCTGCAGTTTAATCAGAAAATATCTCCACTTCATTTTTCAGTTTTATTCTAATTGTTTATCTATGCCTATCATTGTATCTCATTGTTTTTTAAAAAACCTTTAATTTCATAAATTACCGTATGATATCCTCATTTTATCATTTGTATGTTATATGAAAGTCTTCAGTTTTATATGAAAATGTAACCAGTTCCTCCTTTAATTATATTCTAAATGTACATGTATACCTATCCTTGTATCTGAGTTTTTTTCAAAAAATCTTCAATTTTATAAATCATCTGAAGTTATCCTTAATTTTTCATAGATATTTTAGAGGGAAATCTTCAATTTTAAATAAAAATGTCTCCACTTAATTTTTTGACTACATCTTAATTGTATTTGTATTCCTTCCATTGTATCTGTGAAAAGTACCCCTAAAATCTTCAATTTTTAAATTTTTCTTATGAATTTCCCTTACTTTATCAGTAATATGTTATATGAAATCTTCAGTTTTGTCAGAAAATATCTCCACTTCATTTTCAAATATGTGATAATTCTATTTGTGTACCTATCATTGTATCTGTGTTTTTAATCCAAAAAATCGTCAAATTTATGTTATTATGTATAATCCTCAATTTTATGATACATATGTTATAATAAAACATTCAGTTCTACCAGAAAATATCTCCTCTTCCTTTTTCAATTATACTCTATTTATATTTTGATGCCTATCACTGTATCTGAGTTGTTTTGTTCAAAGAAATCTAAATTTTTATCAGTTATCTGATGTAATCCTCAATTTTATCATGCATATTTTAGATGAAAAGCTTCAGTACTGTCAGAAAATATCTCCATATCCCTATCAATTATATTCTATTTGTATCAATAGTATTTGTATGCAAATCATTGTGTCTGAGTATTTTTCTAAATACATCTTCAATTTTATGAATTATCTTATGTAATGCTCAACTCTATCATACATATATTAGATGAAAATATTCAGTTCTTTACAAAAATGTATCCTCTTCCTTTTTAAATAATAATGTGGTTGTATTTGTATGCCTATCCTTGTATCTGAGTTTCTGTTTTCCAAAATATCTTCAATTTTATAAATTACCTTATGTAATCCTCAATTTTAACATACATAAATTAGATGAAAATCTTCAGTTATATCGGAAAAGGTCTCTATTCCTTTTTTTCAATTACATTGTAATTGTGCTTGTGAGCCTATGACTGTATCTGTTAAAATTACCACAAATATCTTCAAATTTTAGTTTTGTTATGAATTTAGATATTTTTATCAAATATTTATTATGCAAATTTCTTCATATTTATCAGAAAGTATCTCTACTTACTTTTTCAACTATATCTTTATTTATATGCATGCCTACCATTGTATCTGTGAAAATTACCACAAAAATCTTCAAATGTTATTGTTTTCCTATGAATTTCCAAATTTTTTTCAGATATATGTTATGCAAAATTCCTCAGATTTATCAGAAAATATTCCCATTTCCTTTTACAACTATATTATTATTTTTTGTATGCCTACCATTGTATCTGTGAAAATTACCACACAAATCTTCAAATTTTAACATTTTCACATGAATTTCTATAATTTTATCAGAAATGTTATACAAAAATCTTCAGTTTTATCAGAAAATGTCTCCACTTTCTTTTCCACTTATGTATTGTTGTACTTGTATGCCTTTCATTATATCTGAGATTTTATCACAAAAAGGTACAATATTATCAATTTTCCTATGTTATCATACATTTTATCATCGGTAAGTTAGATGTAAATCTTCAGAGTTAATGGAATATGTATCCACATCCTCTTCAATTGTATTCTAATTGTATTTGTATGTCTATCATTGTATCTGAGTTTTTGTCTGAATAAATCTTCAATTTTATCAATTATCCTATGTAATTCTCAATTTTAGCATGCATATGCTAGATAAAAATCTTCAGTTTTATCAGAAAACGTTTCCTCTTCATTTTTCAATTGTATTCTAATTGTATTTGTATGCTTATCATTGCATCTGAGCTTTTTTTAAATCTTCAATTTCATGAATAAACTGAAGATATCCTCAATTTTGTCATACATATATTAGAGAAAAATTCTCAGTTTTATTGGAAAATATCTCCACTTCCTTTTGCAAATACATTCTATTTGTGTTTGTATGCAAACCATTGTATCTGTGAAAATTACTTTAATTTATCCTCAATTTTATCATACATATGTTAGAGGAAAATCTTCAGTTCTATAGGAAAATGTCTCCACTTCTTTTTGCAATTACATTCTAATTGTATTTGTATGCATACCATTGAATCTGCAAAATTTACCACAAAAATCTTCAATTTTTATATTTTTCCCATGAATTTCCCTTATTTTACATGAAATATGTTATATAAAATCTTTAGTTAGCCGGGCATGGTGGCGCATGCCTGTAATCCCAGCACTTCAGAGGCAGAGGCAGGTGAATTTCTGAGTTCGAGGCCAGCCTGGTTTACAGAGTGAGTTCCAGGACAGCCGGAACTACACAGAGAAACTCTGTCTCGCAAAACAAAAAAACAAAACAAAACAAAAATTTTAAATCTTTAGTTTTACCAGAAAATGTCTCCACTTCCTTTTCCAATTATGTGATAATTGTATTTGTATTCCTATCATTTTAGCTGAGATTTTTCAAAGAAAATCTTCAATTTTATCATTTATCCTATGTAATACTCACATTTATCATACATATGTTAGATGAAAATCTTCATAACTATCAAAAAATGTGTCCAGTTCCCTTTTCAATTGTATTCTAATTGTAATTGTATGCCAATAATTGTATCTGATTTTGTTTTCCAAAAAAAAAAGATTTAAAAATTATCTTAGTTATCCTCAAATTTATCATACATATGTTAGATGAAAATCTTCAGGTTCATATAAAACGTCTCCACCTCCTTTTCAATAATATTCTAATTGTATTTGTATGCCTAACACTGTATCAGAGATTTTTCCAAAAAATATTCAATTTTATCAGACATTGTTCCCCTGCCCCCCAAAGATCCCACATTCCCTTTTCACTCCCCTTGCTCCCTCATCCACCCCTTCCCACTTCCCTGTTCTGGTATTCCCCTATACTGATGCTTTGATCCTTATTAGCACCAGTGTCTACTCCTTTCTTTTTGTCGGACATCATTTGGTATGTGAATTGTGTCTTTGGTGTCCCAAGATTCTAGGCTAATATCCCCTTATCAGTGAGTGCATACCATGGGTATTCTTTTGAGACTGGGTTACCTCACTTAGTATGATGTTCTCCAGCTCCATACATTTCTCTCAGAATTTCATGAGTTCATTGTTTCTAATGGCTGAATAGTACTCCATTGTGTATATATACCACATTTTTTGTATCCATTACTCCGTTGAGGGACATCTGGTTTATTTACAGCTTCTGGATATTATAAATAAGTCTGAACATAGTGAAGCATGTATCCTTATTGCATGCTGGGGAATCTTTTGGGTATAAGCCCAGGAGAGGTATGGCTGTGTCCTCCAGAAGTATTGTGTCCAGTTTACTGAGGAACCTCCAGACTGATTTCCAGAGTGGTTTTAATAGCTTGCAGTCCCACCAGCAGTGTAGGAGTGTTCTTCTTTCTCCACATTCTCACCAACACCTGATGTCTCCTGAGTTTTTAATCTTAGCCATTCTGACTGGTGTGAGGTGAAATCTCAAGGTTGTTTTGATTTGCATTTCTCTAATGACTAATGATGTTGAACATTTTTAAGGTGTTTCTCAGCCATCTGAATTTTTTCAGGTGAAAAGTCTTTGTTTAGCTCTGTACCCCATTTTTGGATGGGGTTATTTGGTGTTCTGGGGTCTAACTTCTTGAGTTCTTTGTATACATTGGACATTATCCCTCTGTCAGATGTAGGGTTGGTGAAGATCTTTTCCCAATTTGTTGGTTGCTGATTTGTCTTTTTGACAGTGTCTTTTGCCTTACAAAACTTTTTAGTTTTATGAGGTTCCATTTGTCTATTCTTGCTCTTAAAACATAAGCAATTGGTGTTCTGTTCAGGAACTTTCCTCCTGAGCCATTATCCTCAAGGTTCTTCCCCAGTTACTTTTCTATTAATTTTAGTGTGTCTGGTTTTATGTGGAGGTCTTTGATCCACTTGGAGTTGAGCTTAGTACAAGGAGATAAGAGTGGATCAATTCTCATTCTTCTGCATGTTGACCTCCAGTTGAGCCAGCACCATTTCTTGAAAAGGCTATCTTTTACCACTGGATATTTTCAGCCCCTTTGCCAAATATCAATTGGCCAGAGATGTGTGGGTTTACTTCTGGGTCTTCAATTCTATTCCATTGATCCACCTCCCTGTCACTGTACCAATACCATGTAGTTTTTAACACTACTGCTCTGTAGTATTGCTTGATGTCCGGCATACTGATTCCCCCAGAAGTTCTTTTACTGTTGATGATACTTTTAGCTATCCTGGGTTTTTTGTTATTTCAGTTGAATTGGGGAATTGCTCTTTCTAACCCTATTACATTCTAATTTAATCTATATGAGTATGATGGTATGTGAGTTTTTTTTAAAATAGGTATTCAATTTTATATATTATGTTATCCTTAGTTTTATCATACATATATTAGAGGAAAATCTTCAGTTTTATATGAAAATGTCTTCAAGTCTGTCTTAGTTACATTCTATTTCTATTTTTATGTCTATCATTGTGTCAGAGTTTTTTCCAAATAAATCTTCAATTTTATCAATTACCCTAGTAACCCTCTCTTTTATCTTACATATGTTAGATGAAAATTTTCAGTTTTATTTAAAAATGTGTCCACTTAATTTTTCAATTATATTCTAATTGTATTTCTATATTATCACTGTATATGAATTTTTTAGAAAAAGTCTTTAACTTTATAAATTACCTTGTGATATCCTCAATTTATCATATGTATGTTATATGAAAATCTTCAGTTTTATACAAAAAGGTCTCCACTCCCTTGTTTAATTATATTCTAAATGTATTTGTATGCCTATTATTGTATCTGAGATTTTTTTCAAAAAAAATCTTCAATTTTATATATTATCTTAAGTTATCCTCAATTTTATCATAAATATGTTAGAGGAAAATATTCAATTTTAATCAAAAATATCTCCACTTCATTTTTTGATTACATTCTAATTATGTTTGTATGCTTGCCATTGTATCTGTGAAAATTACCACAAAAATCTTCAATTTTTAATTTTTTCCTATTATTTTTACTTACTTTATCAGAAATGTGTTATATAAAATTTTCAGTATTGTCAGAAAATGCCTCTACTTCATTTTCAATTATGAGATAATTCTATTTGTATGCATCTCAGTGTATCTGAGCACTTTCCTTAAAAAATCTTTAATTTTACCAGTTATCATATGTAATCCTCAATTTTATCAGGCATATGTTAGATTAAAATCTTCAGTTCACCAGAAAATATCTCCAATTCGATTTTCAATTATATTCTAATTTTATTTAGATGCCTATTATTGTATCTGAGGTTTTTTTTTAAACCTACAATTTTAGCAGTTACCTTATGTAATCCTCAATTTTATCATGTATATTTTAGGTGAAAATCTTCAGTTCTATCAGAAAATACCTCCTCTTCCCTTTTCATATATATTCTAATTGTATTTGTATGCCAAAAATTGTATCTGAGTTTTTTCCAAATAAATCTTCAATTTTGTTAATTATCATTTGTAATCCTCAATTTTTTCATACATTGTTTAGATGAAAATCTTCAGGTTTTTACGCAAATGTCTCCCTTTCCTTTTTCAATAATACTCTACTGGTATTTGTATGCCTATTCTTTTTTTTGAGTTTTGTTTTCCAAAATATCTTCAATATTATAAATTATCTTATATTATCCTCAATTTTAACATACAAGTATTAGATGAAAATCTTCCGCTCTATCAGAAAATATCTCTATTTCTTTTTTCAATTGCATTCTAATTGTATTGGTAAGCCTATCACTGTATATATGAAAATTACCACAAAAATCTTCAAATTTAACAGTTTCCTATGAATTTCTATCATTTTATCAGGTATATGTTTTGCAAAGTTCTTCAGATTATCAGAATAATCTCCACTTCCTTTTTCAACTATATTATCATCTTATTTGTATGCCTAACATTGTATCTGTGAAAATTACCACAAAATACTTCAAAGTTAATATTTTCACATGAATTCCCATAATGTTATCAGAAATATACAAAAACTTCAGTTTTATCAGAAAATGTCTCCCCTTTCTTTTTCATTTACATTTTAATCGTATTTGTATGCCTTTCATTGTATCTGAGATTCTATGAAAAATATCTATAATTTTATCAATTTTCCTATGTTGTCATCTATTTTGTAATACATAAGTTAAATGCTAATGTTTAGAATTAATGATAAATGTCTCCAATTCCTTTATTAATTTTACTCTATTTATATTTGTAAGCCTATCATTGTATCTGAGTTTTTTTCTGAATAAATTTCAATTTTATCATTAATCCTATTTAATCCTCAATTTTATCATACAAATTTTAGATGAAAGTCTTCAGTTTTCTCAGAAAATGTCTCCACTTTGTTTTCATTTGTATTCTAATTGTATTTGTATGGTTATCATTTGATCTGAATTTTTTTTAAAAAATAACTTCAATTTTATAAATTATCTTAAGTTATCATCAATTTTATCGTACATATATTAGAGGAAAATTTTCAGTTTTATAAGAAAATGTCTCCACTTCTTTTTTCAATTACACTCCAATTTTTTTTTTGGTTTTTTCAAGACAGGGTTTCTCTGTGTAGCTCTGGCTGTCCTGGAACTCACTTTGGAGACCAGGCTGGCCTCGAACTCAGAGATCCACCTGCCTCTGCCTCCCAAGTGCTGGGATTAAAGGCGTGCGCCACCACCGCCCGGCTTTACACTCCAATTTTTTTATGGATAACAATTTATCTGTGAAAATTACCATAAAAATCTTCAATTTTGTAATTTTTTCTAAGAATTTCCCTTATTTTATATGAAATCTTTAGTTTTATCAGAAAATTGTCACCACTTCCATTTTCAAACATGCGATTGTTTGCCTATCATTGTATCTGAGCTTTTTCCAAGAAATCTTCAATTTTATCAGTTATCCTATGTAATCCTCAATTTTATCATACATATGTTAGATGAAAATCTTCAGATCTATCAGAAAAGGTGTCCAGGTCTTTTTTCAATTGTATTCTAATTGTATATCTTTGCCTATCATTGTATCTGAGTTTTGTTTTTTATGAAATCTTCAATTTCAAAAATTATCTCATATTATACTCAATTTTATCATACATATGCTAGATGAAAACCTTCAGTTTTATACATAAATGTCTCCACATCCTTTTTCATATGTATTCTAATTGTATTTGTATGCTTATCATTGTATGTGAGATTTTTCTAAGAAAATCTTCAATTATCATTTATCCTATGTAATTCTCAATTTTATCATATATATATATATATATATATATATTAGATGAAAATATTTAGTTTTTTACAAAAACGTCTGCACTTCTTTTCCAATAATATTCTATTCATATTTGTATGCCTATCCTCATATCTGAGTTTTTCTTTTCCAAAATATCTTTAATTTTATAAATTATTTCATATTATCCTCAATTTTAACATACATTTGTTAGATGAAAATCTTCAGTTCTATCAGAAATTGTCTCTATTCATTTTCTCAATTACATTCTAATTGTGTTTGTAAGCCTATCAATGTATCTGTGAAAATTACCACAAAAATATTCTAATTTTAACATTTTCTTATAAAGTATCAGTTTTATCAGAAATATTATACAAAATCTTCAGTTTTATCAGAAAATATTTCCACTTACTCTTTTACTTATAATCTTAGTGTATTTTTTGCCTTTCATTGAATCTGAGATTTTTATCAAAAAATCTCAATTTAATCAATTTACCTATGTTTCCATCCATTTTTCATTAATAAGTTAGACGTAAATCTCTAGAATTAACAGAATATGTTCCCTCTTCCTTTTTCAATAGTATTCGAATTGGATATGTATGCCTATCATTGTCTCCGAGTTTTTTTTTCTGAATAAATCTTCAATTTTATCAATTATCCTAGGCTATCCTCAATTTTTTCATACATAAGTTTGATGAAAATATTAAATTTTATCAGAAAATGTCTCCTCTTTCCTTTTCAATTGTATTCTACTTTTATTTGTATGCTTATCATTGCATCTGATTTTTTTAAAAAAAACTTCAATTTTATAAATTATCTTATGCTACCCTAAATTTTAGCATACATATGTTAGAGGATTTTCTTCAGTTTTATAGTAAAATGGCTTCATTTCCTTTTTTCAAATACATTCTCATTGTATTTGTATGCTTACCATTGTATCTGTGCAAATTACCTAAAAAATCTTCAATTTTTAAATTTTTCCTATGAATTTACCTTACTTTATCAGAAATATTTTATACAAAATCTTCAGTTTTATCAGAAAATATCTCTATTCCTTTTATCAATTACATTATAATTGTGTTTGTAAGCCTATCATTTTATCTGTGAAAATTACCACAAAAAACTTCAAATTTTACAGTTTTCCTATGAATTTTCATAATTTTATCAGATATATGTTTGGCAAAATTCTTCAGATTTATCAGAAAATGTCTCTACTTCTTTTTACAACTATATTATTATTTATTTGTATGCCTACCATTGTATCTGTGAAAATTACCACAAAAATCTTCAAATTTTAACATTTTCACCTGAATTTCCATACTTTTTATATGTTATACAAAAATCTTCAGTTTCATCAGAAAATATCTCCACTTTCTTTTTCTCTTATATTCTAATTGTATTAGTATGCCTTTAAGTATATCTGAGATTTTATTTAAAAAAAACCTTCAATTTTATCAATTTTCCTATGTTATCCATATTATCAGATATATGTTAGGTGAAAATCTTAAGTTTTATACAAAAATGTCTCCAGCTACTTTTTCAATTACATTCTTATTATATTTGTATGCCTATCCTTGTATCTGAGAATTTTCTAAGAAAATCTTCAATTTAATCAGCTGTCCTATGTAATACTCAATTGTATCATACATATGTTAAATGAAAATCTTCAGTTTTATCAGAAAATCCTGTCTTCCTTTGTCTATTGTACTCTGATTATCTTGGTAATCTTATCATTGCATGTGAGTTTTGTCCAAATAAACTTTCCATTTTATCAATTACCCTAGTAATCCTTTATTTATCATACACATATGACATGAAAATCTTCAGTTTTATCTGAAAATGTCTCCACTTCCCTTTTCAATTGAATTCTAATAGTATTTGTAAGCCTATCACTCTATCTGAGGATTTTTTGCAAAAGAATCTTCAATTTTATAAATTATACTAAATTTTTTCTGAATTTTATCTAATATATGCTAGAGGAAAATCTTCAGGTTTATAGGAAAATGGCTCCACTTCCTTTTTCAATTACGTTCTAATTGTTTTTGTATGCTTACCATTGTATCTGTAAAAATTACCACAAAATCTTCAATTTTTAATTTTTTCCTATGATTTTCCCTTACTTTATCAGAAATTTGTTATATGAAATCTTTAGTTTTATCAGAAAATATCTCCACTTCCTTTTCAATTATCTGATAATTCTACTTATATGCCTATCATTGTGACATTTTCAAAAATATCTTCAATTTTATCAGATATCCCATGTAACCCTCAATTTTATCATGAACATTTTTTTGTTTTTGGGTTTTTTTTTATGAGACAGGGTTTCTCTGTGTAGCTTGGGCTGACCTGGAAGTCACTCTATAGACCAGGCTGGCCTCGAAATCAGAAATCCGACTGCCTCTGCCTCTCAAGTGCTGGGATTACAGGCGTGCGCCATCACCGCCCGGCTCTCACCTCTCTTTTTTTTCCAAAAAAATACCTTCAATTTTATCAGTTATCATATGTAATCCTCAATTTTATGATACATATGCTAGATTAAAATCTTCAATTCTACCAGAAAATATCTCCACTTCTAATTATATTTTGATGTCAATCATTGTGTCTGAGTTTTTTTAAATCTAAAATTTTATCAGTTATTTTATGTAATCCTGAATTTATCATGCATATCTTAGATGAAAATGTTCAGCTCTATCAGAAAATATCTCCACTTTCCCTTTCAGTTATATTCTAAATGTCTTTGTATACAGATCATTGTTTCTGAGGTCTTTCCAAGTATATCTTCAATTTTATCAATTATTGTATATAATTTCATTGAATCTGAATAAATATCTTTTTATGCAGATTATTGAATCTGAGATTTTATCAAAAAAATCTTTAATTTTATCAATTTTCTTATGTTATCATTAATTTTATCATACATTAGTGACATGTAAATCTTTAGAATTAACAGAATATATCTTTAAATCCTTTTAAAATTGTATTCTAATTGTATTTGAATGCCTATCATAGTATCCAAGATTTTTTTCTGAATAAAGCTTCAACTTTATCAATTAAGCTATGTAATCTTCAATTTTATCATACATATGTTAGAAATTGTTAGAAATACAATTAAAATAAAACTGAAAAATAAAGTGGAGACATTTTCTGATGAAATTGAAGATTTTCATCTAACATATGTATGATAAAATAAAGGATTACTAGGGTATTTGATAAAATTGAAGGTTTATTTGGGCAAAACTCAGATACAATGATAGGCATAAAAATACTACTAGAATATAACTAAAAGAGATGTGGAGACATTTTCATATAAAACTCAGGATTTTCACCTAAACAATGTATGATAAAAATGAGGATACCATAACATAATTTATAAAATTGAATGTTTTAAAAAAAAACCCACAGATACATTGATAGGCTTATAAATGCAATTATAATGTAAGTGAAAAAAAATAGAGACATTTTCGTAAAGTAATAAAGATTTTCATCTAACATATATATTATAAAATTGAGGATAATATAAGTTAATGTATAAAATTAAAGATTTTTTTGAAAAAATGCAAATACAAATATAGCCATACAAATATAATTAGAATTCAATTGAAATCAGAAGTAGAGACATTTTATGATAGAACTGAAGATTTTCATCTAAAATCTTCATGATAAAATTGGGGATTACAAAAGATATCTGATCAAATTGAAGATTTTTTTGAAAAACCTCACATACAATGATAGGCTTACAAATAGAATTATCCGATAATTGCAAAGGATGTGGAGAATTTTTCTGATAAAACGAAAGATTTAATATTTTATATTTCTGATAAAGTAAGGAGAATTTATAAGAAAAATTAAAAAATTGAAGATTTTTGTGGTAATTTTCACAGATACAATGGTAAGCATACAAATACAATTAGAAAGGAATTAAAAAAGGAAGTGGTACCATTTTCCTATAAATCTGAAGATTTTCCTCTAACATATGTGTAATAAAATTGAGGAAAACTTAGGATAATTTATAAAATTGATGATTTTTTTTGCAAAAATCTCAGATACAATGATGAGCTTTCAAATACTATGAGAATTCAATTGAAAAAGATGAGATGTTTTCTCATAAAACTGAAAATTTCCATTTAACATATGTATGATAAAATTGAGGATTCCATACCATAACTGATTAATTTCAAGTTATTCTCTACTAAAACCTCAGATACAATGATAGGCATACAAATACAATTAGAATATAATTAAAAAAGGAGGTGGAGATATTTTTGTATAAAACTGAAGATTTTCATCTAACATATGCATGATAAAATTGAGGATAACATAAGATAGTTTTTAAATCTGAAGTTATTCTTGAAAAAGAAATCTCAGATACAATGATCGGCATACAAACACAATTACAATACAATTGAAAAATGATGTTGAGATATATTCATGTGAAAATGTTAAAATTTGAATATTTTTGTGGTAATTTTTACAGATACAATGGTAGGCATACAAATAAATAATATAGTTGAAAAAGGGAGTGGAGATATTTTCTAATAAATCTGAAGAATTTTGCATAGCATATATCTAATAAAATTATGGAAATACATAAGAAAATTTGAAGATTTTTGTGGTAATTTTCACCGATAAAATGATAGATTTACAAACAAAATTAGAATGTAATTGAAAAAAGGAATTGAGACATTTTCTGAATAAAACTGAAGATTTTCAACTAACATATGTATGTTAAAATTGAGGATTACATGAGATAATTTATAAAATTGAAGATATTTGGAAAACTAAAACTCAGATACAAGGCTAGGCATACAAATACAACTAGAGTATTATTGAAAAAGGAAGAGGATACATTTTTGTAAAGAACTAAAGATTTTCATTTAACATATATATGATAAAATTGAGGATTACATAATACAATTGATAAAATTGAATGTTTATTCGGAAAAATACTCAGATACAATGATCCGCATACAAATACAATTAGAATATAATTTAAAAGGGAAGTTGAGATACTGTCTGATAGAACTGAAGATTTTCATCTAACATATGCATGATAAATTGAGGATTACCTAGGATAACTGAGAAAAGTTTAGATTTAAAAAAAAACTCAGATACAATGATAGGCATCCAAATATAAATAGAATATAATTGAAAAAGGAAGTGGAGATATATTTTGGTAGAACTGAATATTTTAATCTCACATATGTATCATAAAATTGATTGAGGATTATATATGATAAATGATAAAATTATTTTTTTTTGGATAAAAACTCAGAAATAATGATAGGTATGCAAACAGAATTATCAAATATTTGAAAATGAAGTGGAGATATTTTCTGACAAAACTGATGATTTCATATAACATATTACTGATAAAGTATGGGAAATTCCTATGAAAAATTTAAAAATTGAAAAATTTTTGTAGTACTTTTCACAGATACAATGGTAGGCATACAAATACAATAAGAATGTAGTTGAAAAATGAAGTGGAGACATTTTTATTTAAAATTAAAGATTTCCCTCTAAAATATCTATGATAAATTTGAGGATAACTTAAGATAATTTAGAAAATTGAAGATTATTTTGAAAAAAATATTCAGATACAATGATAAGCATACAAATACATTCAGAATAACATTGAAGGAGGAAGTGGAGAGATTTTCATCTGAAAGTGAAAATTTTCATATAACATACATATGAAAAAATTAGGATATCATACGGTAATTTATAAAATTAAATATTTTTTGAAAAACATTCAATTACAATGATAGGCATAGAAATACAATTAGAATGCAAATGAAAAATGAAGTGGAGACATTTTCTGATAAAACTGAAGATTTTCATCTAACATATGTATGATAAAATAAAGGATTAAAGAGATGTGGAGACATTTTCATATAAAACTGAAGATTTTCATATAATATATGTATGATAAAATGAGGATAACAACATAACTTATAAAACTGATTATTTTTTTAAATAGATACATTAATAGGCATATAAATATAAGTAGAATGTAATTGAAATAGGACATGGAGATATTTTTTGTAAATTAATGAAGATTTTCATGTAACATATGTATGATAAAATTTAGGTTAACTTAAGATAATGTATAAAATTGAAGACTTAAAAAAACCTAAAATACAATAATAGCCATACAAATATAATTAGAATTCATTTGAAAAAGAAGTGGAGACATTTTATGGTAGAACTGAAGATTTTCATCTAAAATATGCTTGATAAAATTGAGGATTATATAGGATATCTGATAAAATTGAATATTTTTTGGAAAAAAATCTCACATACAATGGTAGGTATACAAATAGGATCATCAGATAATTTCAAAGAAAGTGGAAACATTTTCTGATTACACTAATGATTTTGTATAACATATTTCTTATAGAGTTGGGAAATTCATAGGAAAAAATTAGAAATTGAAGATTTTTGTGGTAATTTTCACATATACAATGGTACACATACAAATACAATTAGAATGTAATTGAAAAATTAAGTGGAGACATTTTCCTATAAAACTGATGATATTCCTCTAAACTTTGTATGATAAAATTGAAGATAACTTAAGGTAATTTATGAAATTGAAGATTTTTTGGAAAAAAAACTCAGATGCAATGATAAGCCCACAAATACAATTAGAATACAATTGAAAAAGGAAGAGGAGATATTTTGTGATAAAACAGAATTTTTATCTAACATATGTTTGATAAAATTGAGAATTATAAATGATAATTAATAAAATTAAAGATTTATTAAATTTTTATTCAAAAAACTCGGATACAATAATAGGCGTGCAAATACCATTAGAATACAATTGAAAATATGATGTAGAGACATATTCTGCTAATTCTGAAGATTTACATCTTACTTATGGATGATCAAATGGATGATAGCACAGGAAAAGTGATAAAATTGAAGATTTTTTGATAAAATCTCAGATTCAAGGAACGGCATACAAATACAGCTATAAATAAGTGAAAAAGAAAGTGGAGAAAAAACTGATAAATCTGATAAAACTAAAAATTTTTGTATATCATTTCTGAGTAAATTATGGGAATTCATGTCAAAATGTCAAAATTTGAAGATTTTTGTTGTAATTTTCAAAGATACAATGGTAGGCATATAAATAATAATATAGTTGAAAAAAGGAGTCGATATATTTTCTGATAAATCTGAGGAATTTTGCATAACATATATCTGATAAAATTATGGAAATTTATAGGAAAACTGTAAAATTGGAATGTTTTGTGGTAACTTTCACAGATACAATGGTAGGCATACAAATATAATTAGAATGTAATTGTAAAAGGATGTGGAGAGATTTTCTAATAAAACTGAAGATTTTCCTCTAACTTATGTTTGATGAAATTGAGGAAAACTTAGGATAATTTATAAAACAAGTGTTTTTTTGCAAAAAAATGTCAGATTCATTGATAAGATTACAAGAACTATTAAAATACAGTTGAAAAAGGAAGACTAGACATTTTCTGATAAAACTGAAGCTTTTCATATAACATGTATGATACAAATGATTACATAGGTTAACTGATAAAAATGAAGATTTTCTTAGAAAATTCTCACATACAAGGATAGGAATGCAAATACAATTAAAATATAATTGAAAAAGTAGCTGGAGACTTTTTTGTATAAAACTTAAGATTTTCACCTAACATATGTATGATAAAATGGATGATAACATAGGAAACCTGATAAAATTGAAGGTTTCTTTTTGATAAAATCTCAGATATACTTAGAGGCATAGTAATACAATTAGAATATAAGTGAAAAAGAAAGTGGAGATATTTTCTGATAAAACTGAAGATTTTTGTATATTTCTAATAAAATTTTGGAATTCATGCGAAAATGTTAAACTTTGAAGATTTCTGTGGTAATTTTTACAGATAGAATGGGAGGCATACAAATGGATAATAATATAGCTGTAAAAGGAATTGGAGATATTTTCTGATAAATCTGAAGAATCCTGCATAACATATATCGGATAAAATTATGGAAATTCATAGGAAAACTGTAGTATTTAAATGTTTTTTTGGTTTTCACAGATACAATGATGGTCTTACAAACACAATTAGAATGTAATTGAAAAAAGGAATAGAGAAATTTTCTGATAAAACTGAAGATTTCATATAGGATATTTCTGGTAAAGTAAGGGAAATTCATAGTTAAAATTTAAAAATTGAAGATTTTTGAGGTAATCTTCACAGATACAATGGTAAGCATACAAATACAATTAGAATGTAATTGAAAAAGGAAGTGGGGCCATTTTTCTATAAAACTGATGAAAATCCTCTAACATAAGTATGCTAAAATTGAGAATAACATAAGATAATTTATACCATTGAAGACTTTTTGAAAAAAGAAAAAAATTTGGTTGCAATGATAAGCATACAAATACACTTAGAATACAATTGAAAAAGCATGAGGAGACATATTGTGATAAAATTGAAAATTTTCATTTAACATATATGTGATAAAATTGAGGATTACATAGCATAATTTACAAAATTGAAGATTTATTTTGAAAAAATCTCAGATATAATGATAGGTATACAAATACAATTAGAATACAATTGAAAATGGAAGAGGAGACATATTCTATTAATTCCAAAGATTTACATGTAACTTATGTACGATACAATGAATGATAACATAAGAAAATTGATAAAATTAAAGATTTTTTGAAAAAAATTTCAGATTCAGTGAAAGTCATACAAAAACAATATGAATATAAGCAAAAGAGAAAGTGGAGACATTATCTGATAAAACTTAAAATATTTCTATGATATTTTTGATAAAATTATGGAAATTCATGAGAAAATGTTAGAATTTGAAGTTTTTGTGGCAATTTTCACAGATACAATGGCAGGCATACAAATAAATAAAAATATAGTTGAAAAAGCAAGTGGAGATATTTTCTGATAAATCTGAAGAATTTTGCATAACATATATCTGATAAAATCATGGAAATACGTACAAAACTGTAAAATTTGAAGATTATTGTGGTAATTTTCACAGATACAATGATACACTTGCAAACACAATTAGAATGTAATTGAAAAAAGGAATTGAGACATTTTCTGATAAAACAGATTTTTATCTAACATATGTATGTTAAAATTGAGGATTACATAAGATAATTTATAAAATTGAAGATTTTTTTGAAAACCAAAACTCAGATACAAGGATAGCCATACAAATACAACTAGAGTATTATTGAAAAAGGAACTGGACACATTTTTCATCTAACATATATATGATAAAATTGAGGATTACATACGATAACTGATAAAATTTAAGATTTACTGGGAAAAAGTATCCAGCTCCTTTTTCAATTATATCCTAATTGTGTTTGTATGCCTATCATTGTATCTGAGAACTTTCTAAGAAAATCTTCAATGTAATCAGTTATCCTTTGTAATCCTCAATTTTTTTTTTTGTTTCTTCGAGACAAGGTTTCTCTGTGTAGTCCCGGCTGTCCTAGAACTCACTCTGTAGACCAGGCTGGACTCCAACTCAGAAATCTGCCTGCCTTTGCCTCCCGAGTGCTGGGATTACAGGCGTGTGCCACCACCGTCTGGCTTGTAATCCTCAATTTTATCATACATATGTTAATTGAAAATTTTCAGGTTTATCAGAAAATGTCTCATCTCCCTTTTTCAATTGTATTCTAATAGTATTTGTCATTTATCATTGCATGCATCTGAGTGTTTTTGCCAAAAATTCATCCATTTTATAAATTATCCTTAGTTTTCCTCAATTTTATAAAACATATGTTAGAGAAAAATCCTCAGTTTTATAAGAAAAAGTCTCCACATACTTTTACAATTACATTCTAATGGTATTTGTATGCACCATTGTATTTGTGAAAATTACCACAAAAATCTTCAATTTTTTAAATTTTTCCTATGAATTTCCCTTACTTTATCAGAAATATGTTATACCAAATCTTTAGTATTTTCAGAAAATATGTCCACTTCCTTTTCTATCATGTGATATTTCTATCTGTATGCCTATCATTGTATCTGAGATTTTTCCAAAAAAAAAATTCTTCAATTTCTTCAGATATCCTATGTAATCCTCAATTTGATCATGCATATTTTAGATGAAAATATTCAGTTCTATCATAAAAAGTCTCCACTTTCCTTTTCAGTTGAATTCTAATTTTATTTCTATGGGTATCATTGTATTTCAGTTTTTTTCAAAAAATCATCAATTTTATACATCATCTCCTGTCATCCTCAACTTTATTATACATATGTATGATGAAAATCTTCAGTTATTGGCAAAAATGTCTCCACTTCTTTTTTTCCATTGTATTCTAATTGTATCTACATGCCTATGATGGTATATCTTTTTAAAAAAGATATCAATTTTTATAAATTATGTTATGTTATTCTAATTTTTAGCATACATACATTAGATGAAAATCTTCAGTTTTATATGAAAATGTCTTCATGTCTGTTTTAGTTATATTCTTTCTATTTTTATGCCTATCATTGTATCAGAGTTTTGTACAAATAAATCTTCAATTTTATCAATTACCCTAGTAATACTCTATTTTATCAAACATATTTTAGATGAAAATCTTCAGTTTTATTTGAAAATGTCTCCACTTTGTTTTTCAATTGTATTCTAATTGTATTTCTATGCCTAACATTCTATCCTATTTTTTTCAAAAAAATCTTTAATTTTTTACCTTGTGATATCCTCAATATTTCATATGTATGTTTATATGAAAATCTTCAGTTTTATTGAAAAGTTCTCCATGTCCTCATTCAATTATATTCTAAATGTATTTGTATGCCTATCATTGCATCTGAGTTTTTTTCAAAATAATCTTCAATTTTATATATTATCTTAAGTTATCCTCAATTTTATCATACATATGTTAGAGTAAAATAAAAAATTTCTCCACTTGCTTTCTCAATTACATTCTAATTTTATTTATATGCTTATCATTGTATCTGTGAAAATTACCACAAAACCTTCAATTTTTAAATTTTTCTTTTGACATTCTCCTACTTTATCAGAAATATGTTATACAAAATCTTCAGTTCTGCCAGAAAATGTCTCCATTTCATTTTCAATTATGACACAATTCTATTTGTATTCCTATCAGTGTAACTGAGATTTTTCAAAAGAAATCTTCAATTTTATCAATTACCCTTGTAATCCTTTATTTTATCATATATATTAGATGAAAATCTTCAGTTTTATTAGAAAATCTCTCCCCTTCATATTTCTGTTGTATTCTAATTGTATTTCTATGCCTATCATTGTATCTGAGTGATTTTCCAAAAAAAATCTAATTTTATAAATTATCTTATGATATACTCATTTATCATACATATGTTATATGAAAATCTTCAGTTTTATATGAAAATGTCTCTACTTCACCCTCCAATTATATTCTAAATGTATTGTATGCTTATCATTGTATCTGAGTTTTTTCCAAAGAATATTAAATTTTATAAATTAGCTTAAGTTGTTCTCAATTTTATCATACATATTTTAGAGAAAATCTTCAATTTTAAAGGTCTTTTTTGTGGTTTTTTGAGACAGGGTTTCTCTGTGAAGTCACTCTGTAGACCAGGCTAGCCTCGAACTCAGAAATCCGCCTGCCTCTGCCTCCCAGAGTGCTGAGATTACAGGCGTGCACCACCACCGCCCGGCTAAATCTTCAATTTTAAATAAAAATGTCTCCACATAATTTTTTAGATTACATACTAAGTGTACTTGTATGCCTACCATTTTACTTGTGAACATTATAACAAGAGTTTTCAATTTTTAAATTTTTCCTATGAATTTCCCTTACTCTATCAGTAATATGTTATAAGAAATCTTCAGTTTTGTCAGGAAATGACTCCATTTTCAATTATGAGATAATTCTGCTTGTATGCTTATCATTGTATCTGAGTTTTTTTCCAAAAAAAATCTTCAATTTTATCAGTTATCATATGTAATCCTCAATTTTATGATACATATATTAGATTAAAATCTTCAGTTCTATCATAAAATATCTCCACATTCATTTTCAATTATCTGATAATTCTATTTGTATGTCTATCAATTATCTTAGCTAATCCTCAATCTTATCATACATATGTTAGATAACAATCTTCAGTTCTTTACAAAAATGTGTCCTCTTCTTTTTTAAATAATACTCTTTGTGTACTTGTATGCCTAACCATGTATCTGAGTTTTTGTTTTCTAAAATATCTTCAATTTTTTAAATTATCTTATGTAATCCTCAATTTAAACATACATATGTTAGATGAAAATCTTCAGTTTTTCTCAGAAAATATCTCTATTCTTGGTTTTATTACATTCTAATTGTGTTTGTAAGCCTATCATTGTATCTGTGAAAGTTACAATAAAAATATGCAAATTTTAGTTTTCCTATGAATTTCCATAATTTTATCAGATATGTTATGCAAAATTCTTCAGATTTATTAGAAAATATCCCAGTTCCTTTTACAAATATATTATTATTTATTTGTATGCCTACCATTTTATCTGTGAAAATTACCACAAAAAAAATCTTCAAATTTTCACATTTTCATATGAATTTCAATAATTTAATCAGAAATATTATGCAAAAGTCTTCAGTTTTATCAGAAAATATATGCACTCTCTTTTTCACTTATTTATAGTTGAACTTGTATGCCTTACATTATATCTGAGATTTTATCAAAAAAATCTTCAATATTATCAATTTTCCTATGTTATCATCCATTTTGTCATACATAAGTTAGATGTTAATCTTCAGAATTAACAGAATATGTCTCCACATCCATTTTCAATTGCATTCTAATTGTATTTGTATGCCTATCATTGTTTCCGAGTTTTTTCTTAATAAATCTTCAATTTTAACAGTTATTCTATATAATTCTCAATTTTATCATACATGTTTTATAAAAATCTTCAGTTTTATCAGAAAATATCTCCACTTCCTTTTTAAAATATGTGGTAATTGTATGTGTATGCATATCATTGTATCTGAGATTTTTCATAGAAAATTTTCAATTTTATGTTATCCTATGTAATCCTTATTTTATCATATATTTGTTAGATGAAAATTTTCAGTTCTATCAAAAAATGTGCCCAGTTCCTTTTTCAATTGTATTCTAATTGTATTTGTATGCCTATCATTGTATCTGATTATTCTTTTTCATAAATATATTCTGAATTAAAAATTATCTTATGTAATCCTCAATTTTATTGTATATGTTAGATGAAAATCATCAGATTTATACAAAAATGATTCCACCTCCTTTATCAATTATATTCTAATTGTATTTGTATGCCTATCATTTTATGAGATTTTTTCTAGAGAATATCTTCAATTTAATCAGTTATCCTATGTAAACCTCAATTTTATCATATATGTGCTAAATGAAAATCTTCAATTTTATGATGAAATGTCTCATCTTCTCTTTTCAATTTAATTCTAATAGTATTTGTAAGCTTATCATTGTTTCTGAGTTTTTTTGCAAAAAAAATCTTCAATTATATAAATTATCCTAAGTTTCCTTCAATTTTATCACACATATTTTAAGGAAAATCTTCAGTTTAATGGGAAAATGGCTCCACTTCCTTTCTCAATTACATTCTAATGTTATTTGTAAGCTTACCATTTTATCTGTGAAAATTGCCACAAAAATTTTCAATTTTTAAATTTTTCCTATGAATTTCCCTTACTTTACCCAAAATATGTTATACAAAATCTTCAGTTTTATCAAAAAATTTTCTATTCCTTTTTTTCAATTAATTTCTGATTTTGTTTGTAAGCTTATCATTTTGTCTGTGAAAATTACCAAAAAAACTTAAATTGTTCAGTTTTTCTATGAATTTCCATAATTTTATCAGGTATATGTTAAACAAAATTCCTCAGATTAATCAGAAAATATATCCACATCCTTTTGTTCATTATATTATTATTTATTTGTATGCCTACCATTCTATCTGTGAAAATTACCACAAAATCTTCAAAATTTAACATTTTCACATGAATTTCCATACTTTTATTAGAAATGCTACACAAAAATCTTCAGTTATATCAGAAAATATCTCCACTTTCTTTTTCACTTATATTCTAATTGTATTAGTATGCCTTTAAGTATATCTGAGATTTTATCAAAAAATCTTCAATTTTATCAATTTTCCTATGTTATCCATATTATCATACCTATGTTATGTGATAATCTTAAGTTTTATACAAAAATATCTCCAGCTACTTTTTCAATTATATTCTAATTGTGTTTGTATGCCTACCCTTGTATCTGAGAATTTTCTAAGAAAATCTTCAATTTTATCAGTTATCCTATGTAATACTCAATTTTATCATACATAAGTTATATGAAAATCTTCAGTTTTATCAGAAAATGTGTCATCTTCCTTTTTCAATTGTATTCTATTAGTCTTTGTAATCTTATCATTGTATCTGAGGTTTTTTTCAAAAAATTCTTCAATTTATAAATTATTCTAAGTTTTCTTCAATTTTATCAAATATATGTTAAAGGAAAATCTTCAGTTTTATAGGAACATGTCTCCACATCCTTTGACAATTACATTCTAATTGTATTAGTATACATACCAATGTATCTGTGAAAATTACCACAAAAATCTTTAATTTTTTATTATTTCCTATGAATTTCCCTCACTTTATCAGAAATATATTGTATGAAATCTTAAGTTTTTACCAGAAAATACATCAATTTCCTTTTCAATCATGTGATAATTCCATTTGTATGCCTATCACTGTATCAGTGTTTTTCCAAAAAAATGTTTAATGTTATCTCATATTCTATGTAATCCTCAATTTTATCAGGTAGAATTTAGATGAAAATCTTCAGTTCTATCATAAAATGTCTCCACTTTCTTTTTTTTTGTGATACAAAATCTTCAGTTTTGTCATAAAATGTCTCTACTTCATTTGCAAATACGTGATAAATCTATCTGTATGTCTATCAGTGTATCTGAGCTTTTTCTAAAAACATCTTTAATTTTATCAGTTATCATATATAATCCTCAATCTTATCGTAAATATGTTACATTAAAATCTTCCGTTCACCAGAATATATCTCCACTTCCATTTTAATTATATTCTATTTATCTTTGAATGCTTATAACTGTGTGAGTATTTTTTTTCAAAAAAATCTTCAATTTTATCTATTACCCTATGTAATCTTCAATTTTATCATGCTTATTTTAGATGAAAATCTTCAGTTCTATCAGAAAATATCTCCACTTCCCTTTTCATTTATATTCTAATTGTATTTGAATGCTGACCATTGGATCTGAGTTATTTTCAAAATAAATCTTCAACTTTATCAATTATTTTTTATAATCCTCAATTTTTTCATACATTAGTTAGATGAAAATCTTCAGTTCTTTATGCAAATGTCTCCTCTTCCTTTTTCAATAATACTTAAGTGGTATTTGTATGCCTATCCTTGAATCTGAGTTTTTGTTTTCCAAAATATCTTCAATTTTTTAAATTATCTCATGTTATCCTCAATTTTAACATACATATGTTAGATGAAAATTTTCATTTTAATCAGAAAATGTCTCTATTCCTTTTTTCAATTGCATTATAATTGTAATTTTAAGCCTATTTTTGTATCTGTGAAAATTGCCATAAAATCTTCAAATTTTACACTTTTCCTATGTATTTCTGTCATTTTATCAGATATGTGTTGTGCAAACTTCTTCAGATTTATCAGAAAAATATCTCCACTTCCTTTTTCAACTATATTATTATTTTATTTGTATGCATCCCATTTTATATGTGAAAATTAGCAAAAAATCTTCTAATTTTAACAATTTCACATGAATTTCTATAATTTTATCAGAAATGTTATACAAAAATCTTCAGTTCTATCAGAAAATGTCTTCCCTTTCTTTTTCACTTATATTTTAGTTGTATTTATATGCCTTGCATTGTGTCTGAGATTTTATTAAAAATATCTTCAATTTTTTCTGTTTTCCTAGTTATCATTTATTTTATCATACATCAGTTAAATGCAAATCTTCAGAATTAAAATGTCTCCACTTCCTTTTTCAATTTTATTCTAATTGTATTTGTAAACCTATCATGTATCCGAGTTTTTTCTGAATAAATTTCAATTTTATCATTTATCATATGTAATTCTCAATTTTATCATACATATGTTAGATGAAAATCTTCAGTTTTAACAGAAAATGTCTCCACTTTGTTTTTCTTTTGTAATTGTATTTGTATGCTTATAATTGCATCTGTAATATTTTCAAAAATATCTTCAACTTTATAAATTATCTTAAATTATCCTCAATTTTATCATATAGAGGAAAATCTTCAGTTTTATAGGAAAATGTCTCCACTTTCTTTTTCAATTGAATTCTAATTTTATTTCTATGGTTAACATTGTATTTCAGTTTTTTTTCAAAAAATCTTCAATTTTATACATTATTTCCAGTTATGATGAATTTTATCATACACATTTTGATGAAAATCTTCAGTTCTTTGCAAAAATGTATCTACTTCCTTTTTTTTACAAGACAGGGTTTCTCTGTGTAACTCTGGCTGTCCTGGAACTCACTCTGTAGACCAGGCTGGCCTTGCACTCAGAAATCTGCCTGACTCAGCCTGCCAACTGCTGGGATTAAAGGTGTGCAACACCACCACCCTGCTCTACTTCCTTGTTTCAATTACATCCTAATTGTATCTATATGCCTATGATGGTATGTGCCTTTTTTAAATAGATATTGTATTTTATTAATTATGTTATGTTGTCCTCATTTCTCTCATACATATATTAGATGAAATTCTTATGTTTTATAAGAAAATGTCTCCAGATCACTTTTAGTAATATTCTAATTGTATTTTTATGCCTATCATTGTATCAGAGTTTTGTACAAATAAATCTTCAATTTATCAATTACCCTAGTAATCCTCTATTTTATCATACATATGTTAGATGAAAATCTTCAGTTCTATCTGAAATTGTCTCCAATTCGTTTTTCAATTGTATTCTAATGGTATTTGAATTTTTTCCATAAATCTTTAATTTTATAAATTACCTCGTGATATCCTCAATATATCATATGTATGTTATATTAAAATCTTCAGGTTTAAACGAAAAGGTCTCCACTGCCTTGGTCAATAATATTCTAAATGTTTTTGTATGGATATCTTTGTATCTGAGGGTTTTTTTCAAACTATCTTCAATTTTATATATTATATTTAGTTACCCTCAATTTTATCATACGTATGTTGGGGGGAAATCTTAAAATTTAATCAAAATTATCTCCAATTCATTTTTCAATTACATTCTAATTGTATTTGTATGCCTACCATTGTATCTGTGAAAATTGCCACAAAAATCTTCAATTATTAAATTTTTCCTATGAATTTCCCTTACTTTAACAGAAATATGTGATACAAAATCTTCAGTTTTGTCATAAAATGTCTCTACTTCATTTGCAAATACGTGATAAATCTATCTGTATGTCTATCAGTGTATCTGAGCTTTTTCTAAAAACATCTTTAATTTTATCAGTTATCATATATAATCCTCAATCTTATCATAAATATGTTACATTAAAATCTTCAGTTCACCAGAACATATCTCCACTTCCATTTTTAATTATATTCTATTTATATTTGAATGCTTATAACTGTATGCGTATTTATTTCAAAATAATCTTCAATTTTATCTATTACCCTATGTAATCTTCAATTTTATCATGCTTATTTTAGATGAAAATCTTCAGTTCTATCAAAATATCTCCACTTCCCTTTTCATTTATATTCTAATTGTATTTGAATGCTGACCATTGGATCTGAGTTATTTTCAAAATAAATCTTCAACTTTATCAATTATTTTTTGTAATCCTCAATTTTTATACATTAGTTAGATGAAAATCTTCAGTTCTTTATGCAAATGTCTCCTCTTCCTTTTTCAATAATACTTAAGTGGTATTTGTATGCTTATCCTTGTATCTGAGTTTTTATTTTCCAAAATATCTTCAATTTTTTAAATTATCTCATGTTATCCTCAATTTTAACATACATATGTTAGATGAAAATTTTCATTTTAATCAGAAAATGTCTCTATTCCTTTTTTTCAATTACATTATAATTGTAATTTTAAGCTTATTTTTGTATCTGTGAAAATTGCCATAAAATCTTCAAATTTTACACTTTTCCTATGTATTTCTGTCATTTTATCAGATATATGTTGTGAAAACTTCTTCAGATTTATCAGAAAAATACCTCCACTTCCTTTTTCAAGTATATTATTATTTTATTTGTATGCATTACATTTTATATGTGAAAATTAGCACAAAAATCTTCTAATTTTAACAATTTCACATGAATTTCCATAATTTTATCAGAAATGTTATACAAAAATCTTCAGTTCTATCAGAAAATGTCTCCCCTTTCTTTTTCACTTATATTTTAATTGTATTTATATGCCTTGCATTGTGTCTGAGATTTTATTAAAAATATCTTCAATTTTTTTCTGTTTTCCTAGTTATCATTTATTTTATCATACATCAGTTAAATGCATATTTTCAGAATTAAAATATGTCTCCACTTCCTTTTTCAATTTTATTCTAATTGTATTTGTAAACCTATCATGTATCCGAGTTTTTTTCTGAATAAATTTCAATTTTATCATTTATCCTACGCAATTCTCAATTTTATCATACATATGTTAGATGAAAATCTCCAGTTTTACCAGAAAATGCCTCCACTTTGTTTTTCAATTGTATTGTAATTGTATTTGTATGCTTATAATTGCAACTGTAATATTTTCAAAAATATCTTCAACTTTATAAATTATCTTAAGTTATCTTCAATTTAATCATATATGTTAGAGGAAAATCTTCAGTTTTATAGGAAAATGTCTCCACTGCTTCTTTCATTTGTATTCTAAATGTATTTTTACGGCTATCATTGTATCTGAGATTTTTTTCCAAAATATCTTCAATTTTATAAATTATCTTATATAATCCTCAATTTTAACATACATATGTTAGGAGGAAATCTTCAGTTTTATCAGAAAATATCTCTATTTCTTTTTTCAATTACATTCTAATTGTGTTTTAAGCCTATCATTTATCTGTGAAAATTACCACAAAAATCTTCAAATTTTAGTTTTCCTTTGAATTTCCATAATATATGTTATGCAAAAGTCCTCAGATTTATCAGAAAATATCTCCACTTCCTTTTTCAACTATATTATTATCATACATATGTTAAATAAAAATCTTCAAATATGTGATGATTCTATATGAATGCCTGTCATTGTACCTGAGTTTTTTCCAAAAAAAACCCTTCAATTTTATCAGTTATCATATGTAATCCTCAATTTTATGATACATATATTAGATTAAAATATTCCGTTCGACAAGAACAAATCTCCACTTCCCTTTTCAATTATATTCTAATTATATTTGGATGCCTATCATTGTACGTGAGTGTTTTTTAAAAATATATATAAAATTTTATCAGTTATCATATGTAACCCTCAATTTTATCATGCATATTTAAAGGTTCAGTTCTTTCAGAAAATATCTCCACATTCCTTTTCTATTACATTCTAATTGTATATGTATGCAGATCATAGTATCTGAGTATTTTTCCATATAAATCTTCAATTTTATCAATTATCTTATGTAATCCTCAATTTTTGCATACATATGTTAGATGAAAATCTTCAGTTCTTTTCAAAATGTGTCCTCTTCCATTTTCAATAATACTCTAGTTGTATTTGTATGCCTATCTTTGTATCTGAGTTTTTGTTTTCCAAAATAACTTCAATTTTATAAATTATCTTATGTAATCCTCAATTTTAATATACATAGATGAAAATCTTCAGTTCTATACAAAATGTGTCCTCTTCCATTTCCAATAATACTCTAGGTGTATTTGTATGACTATCCTTGTATCTGAGTTTTTGATTTCCAAAATAACTTCAATTTTATAAATTATTTTATGTAATCCTCAATTTTAATTTAAATAGATTAAAATCTTCAGTTATATCAGAATATATCTCTATTTCTTTTTTCAATTACATTATAATTGTGCTTGAAATCCTATCATTGTATCTATGAAAATTACCAAAAACATCTTAAAATTTTCAGTTTTCATATGAATTTCCATAATTTTAACAGATAATATGTTATGCGAAATTTATCAGATTTATCAGAAAATATCTCTACTTCCTTTTTCAACTATATTATTACTGATTTGTATGCCTACCATTTTATATATGAAAACTACAACAAATATTTTCAAATTTTATATTTTCCTATGAATTTCCACCACTTTATCAGAAAAATCTCCACTTACTTTTTCTTTTTTTGATATATTTTTTTATTTTCTATATTTTTTGTTTACATTCCAAAGGCTTTCCCCTTTCGCAGTGATGCCTCATCATATGTCCTATAAGGTCTCTTCCCTCTACCCATTCCTCAATCACACACCCTCCCCCCATTTCTCTCTTCCAATACTCTCCTACAAAACTGGATCCAGACTTTCCTTGCTTCTTCTTGGGAATCTTTTGATTTGCTAATTGTGCCTTGAGTATTCAGAGCTTTGGGGATCATTAATATCCACTTATCAGTGATTGTATTTCATGTGTATTCTTTTGTGATTGGGTTAACTCACTTAGGAAGATATTTTCCAGATCCATCCATTTGCCTACAAATTGCATGAATTCATTATTTTTAATTTCTGAGTAGTATTCCATTGTATAAATATACCACATTTTCTGTATCCATTCCTCCTTTGAGGGACGTCTGGGCTCCTTCCAACTTCTGGATAGTATAAATAAGGCTGCTATGAACATAGTGGAGCATGTGTCGTTATTGTATGCAGAGGATTCTGCTGGGTATATGCCCAGGAGTGGTATGACAGGGTCCTCTGGAAGTGTCATGCCCAATTTTCTGAGGAAATGACAGACTGACTTCCAGAGTGGTTGTACCATCTTGCAACCCCACCAACAGTGTATTAGTGGTCCATTTCTCCACATCCTCGTCAGTACCTGTTGTCCCTTGAGTTTTTAATCTTAGCCATTCTGACTGGTATAAGGTGGTATCTCAGGGCTGTTTTGATTTGCATTACCCTGATGACTAATGATGTTGAACATCTCTTAAGGTGCTTCTCAGCCATCCAAATTTCTTCATGTGAAAATTATTTGTTTAGCTCTGTACCCCATTTTTTGATAGGGTTATTTGCTTCTATGTGGTCTAACCTCTTGAGTTATTTGTATATATTGGATATTAGCCCTCTGTCAGATGTGGGGTTGATGAAGATCTTTTCCCAATTTGTTGGTTGCTGTTTTGTCCTTTTGACAGTGTCCTTTGCCTTATAGAAACTTTGTAATTTTATGAGGTCCCATTTGTCAATTCTTGATATTAGAGCATAAGCTATTGGTGCTCTGTTCAGAAACTTTGCCCCTGTGCCCATGTCCTCCAGGGTCTTCCCAGTTTCTTTTCTATTAGTTTCAGTGTGTCTGGTTTTATGTGGAGGTCCTTGATTAACTTGGATTTGATCTTCGTACAAGGAGATAAGATTGGGTCAATTCACATTTTTCTGCATGTTGACCTCCAGTTGAACCAGCACCATTTGTTGAAAAGGCTCTTTTTTCCACTGGATAGTTGTAGCTCCTTTATCTAAGATCACGTGACCATAACTCTGTGGGTTCATTTCTGGGTCTTCAATTCTATCCCATTGATCTACTTGCCTGTCGCTGTAACAATACCATGCAGTTTTTAGCACAATTGCTGTGTAGTGCTGCTTAAGTTCAGGGATATCGATTCCCCCAGAAGTCCTTTTATTGTTGAGAATAGTTTTAGCTTTCCTGGGTTTTTTGTTACTCCAGAGGAATTTGAGAATTGCTCTTTCTAGATCTATGAAGAATTGATTTGGGATTTTGATGGGGATTGCATTGAATCTATAGATTGCTTTTGGCAAGATGGCCATTTTTTACCATATTGATCCTGCCAATCCAAGAGCATGGAATATTTTTCCATCTCCTGAGATCTTCTTTGATTTCTTTCTTCAAGGAATTGAAGTTCCTGTCATACAGATCTTTCACTTTTTTTGGTTAAACTCATGTCAAGATACTTTATATTGTTTGTGGCTATTGTGAAGTGTTTTATTTCCCTAATTTCGTTTTCACCCTACTTGTCCTTTGAGTACAAGAAGGTTACTGATTTGCTTTCATTGATTTTATAACCAGCCACTTTGCTGAAGTTGTTTATCAGCTGTAGGACTTCTCTGGTGGAATTTTTTGGGTCAGTTACATATACTAGGGCTGGGTTTGTGGATAGATATTGTGCAAATTTGGTTTTGTCATGGAATACCTTGGTTTCCCCATTTATGGCAATTGAGAATTTTGCTGGGTATAGTAGTTTGGCTGAAGTTTGTGTTCTCTTAGAGTCTGCATGAGATCTGCCCAGGATCTTCTAGCTTTCATAATCTCAGGTGAGAAGTCTGGTGTAATTCTGATAGGTCTTCCTTTATATATTACTTGGCCTTTTTCTCTTACTGCCTTTAATATTCTTTCTTTGTTTAGTTCATTTGAGGTTTTGATTATTATGTGATGGAAGGTATTTCTGTTCTGGTCCAGTCTATTTGGGGTTCCATAGGCTTCTTGTATATTCATGGGCATCTCTCTTTAGGTTGGGGAAGTTTTCTTCCATAACTTTGTAGAAGATATTTGCTGGCCCTTTAAGTTGTAGATCATCACTCTCATCTATACCTATAATCCTTAGGTTTGGTCTTCTCATTGTGTCCTGGATTTCCTGAATGTTCTGGGTTACCAGCTCTTTGCATTTTGCATTTTCTTTAAAATGCATTTAAAGAAAATTAGATGAATCCATGGTTCCTATGGTATATTTAGCATCTGAGATTCTGTCTTTTACCTCTTCTATTCTCTTGTTAATATTTGCATCTATGGCCCCTGATTTCTTCCCAAGGTTTCCTATATCCAATGTGGTCTCCCTTTGCGATTTCTTAGTTGTTTCAACTTCTGTTTTTAGATTCTGGATGGTTTTGCACAGATCTTTCATTTGCTTGTTTGTGTTTTCATGTAATTCTTTAAGGGATTTTTGTGTTTCCTCTTTTATGACTTTTACTTGTTGACCTATGTTCTCTTGTATTTCTTTAACTGATATTTGTATTTCATCCTTATTGGCATCCAAGTGATTTCTGTGTTTGCCTTGTAAGGATTCCTAGCTTTTGATCCATTTTCTCCTGTATTACTTTAAGAGATTTATCTAAGTCTTCCTCTATCAGCATCCTGACCAGATATTTTAGATCTGAGTCTTGTTTTTCTGGTGTGTTGGGGTACCTGAGACTCATTGCTATCAGGGAACTGGGTTTGGATGCTGCTATATTGCCTTGATTTCTGCTAGTAACAATCTTATGTTTGCCATTTGCCATCTGGTTATCTCTGGTATTAGTTGGTCCTGTAGTTACTAGCTGGTGCTTGAACCTCCTGTAGGCTCCTAATGCTATTTCCCTATGACTGGGACACCTGAACCACTGCCCTGCAGGGCTCATGCTCACAGATTGCTGACAGGTGGCCCTAGTCCCCAGAGATCTTAAACTCGGGATATCTTGGGTACCTGGTTCTGCCTGCTAGGTCCAAACAGCCAGAAAGATGGCCAAGGCTGCATACAGTGCAGGGTCCCTCTTCAGGCACAGAGTCCACATGTGGCTGGGCCCCTCGAACCCCTTCTCTGTGTGTGGCTCCTGCTCCCAGCCTGAGTCCTCAGAGGTCTTAAACTCAGGATATCTTGGGCACTTGTTTCTGCCTGCTGGTTCTAAACAGCTGGGAAGATGACAGAGGCTACATGGAGTGCAAGGTCCGCCTTCAGGGCACAGAGCCCATGCCTGGCTGGGGCCCCAGACCTGCTGCTCTGTGTGCAGCTACTGCTCAAGGTCTGAGTCCCCAAAGGTCTTAAACTCAGGATATCTAGGGTACCTGGTTCCGCCTGCTTGTTTGAAACAGCTGGGAAGATGGTGCAGGCTGCCTTAAAGGCACAGAGCCCATGCCTGACTGTGCTCCCCCCAACCACTGCTCTGCGCGTGGCTCCTGTTCAAGGCCAGAGTCCCCAGATGTCAGTTTTGTAATAACTGTCTCCTATTAATTTTCAAATATGTGATAATTCTATTTGTATGCCTATAATTATATCTGAGGTTTTTTCCAATAAAATCTTCAATTCTATAAGTTATCATGTGTAATCCTCAATTTTATGATACATATGTTGGATTAAAAACTTCAGTTCTACCAGAAAAAAATCTCCACTTTCCTTTTCAATTATATTCAAATAGCAATTTGATACCTATCATCTTATCTGAGTGTTTTTTCAAAATAATCTAAAATTTTATCAGTTATCCTATGTAATCCTCAATTTTGTCATGCATATTTTAGATGAAAATCTTCAGTTCTATCAGAAAATGTCTCCACTTCCCTTTTCAATGTTATTCTTCCTTTCAATTTTTTATTGGATATATTCTATTTTTATGTTTCCTTTCCCTTTTCCTGGTTCCCTGATCCCCAAAGGTCCCACATGCCCTTTTCCTTCCCTGTGTTCTGCCATCCACCCTTTCCCACTTTCCTGTTCTGGTATCCCCCTACACTGATGCTATGGCCTTTCCAGCACCAGGGTCCACTCCTTCCTTCTTGTCTGACATAATTTGGGATATGGATTTTGTCTTTGGTGTCCTAAGATTCTAGGCTAATATACACTTATCAGTGAGTGCATACCATGGGTATTCTTTTGAGACTGGGTTACGTCACTTAGTATGAGGTTCTCCAGCTCCAACCATTTCTCTAAGAATTTCATGAATTCATTGTTTCTAATGGCTGAATAGTACTCCATTGTGTATATATATACCACGTTTTTTGCAACCATTCTTCTGTTGAGGGACATCTGGGTTCTTTCCAACTTCTGGCTATTATAAAAAAAGGTTGCTATGAACATAGTGGAGCATATATCCTTATTGCATGCTGGGGAATCTTCTGGATATATGCCCAGGAGTGATATGGCTGGGTTCTCTAGAAATTTTGCGTCCAGTTTTCTGAGGAACCGCCAGACTGATTTCCAGAGTTGGTTGTACCAGCTTGCAGTCACACCAGCAGTGGAGGAGTGCTCATCTTTCTCCACATCCTCACCAACACCCGTTGTTTCCTGAGTTTTTAATCTTAGCCATTTTGACTTTTGTGAGGTGAAGTCTCAGGGTTGTTTTGATTTGCATTTCTCTAATGACTAATGATGTTGGACATTTTTTATGGTGTTTCTCAGACATTCGAATTTCTTCAGTTGAAAAGTCTTTGTTTAGCTCTGTACCCCATTTTTAGATAGTGTTATTTGGTTTTGGGGGGTCTAACTTTTTGAGTTCTTTGTATACATTGGATATTAGCCCTCTGTCAGATGTAGGGTTGGTGGAGATCTTTTCCCAATTTGTTGGTTGCCAATTTGTCCTTTTGACAGTTTCTTTTGCCTTGCAGACACTTTTTAGTTTTCATGACCCATACCTAAACATAATAAAAGCAATATACAGCAGACTGGTAGCCAACATCAAAG
This sequence comes from Apodemus agrarius, assembly GCA_964023405.1. Lineage (NCBI taxonomy): Eukaryota > Metazoa > Chordata > Mammalia > Rodentia > Muridae > Apodemus > Apodemus agrarius. The sequence goes on from OZ030024.1 coordinate 34,769,880, forward strand.
TAAATGGAGAGAAAATTGAAGCAATCCCACTAAAATCCAAGACTAGACAAGGCTGCCACTCTCACCATATCTTTTCAATATAGAACTTGAAGTACTAGCTAGAGCAATTCTAAAACATATGGAAGTGAAAGGGATACAAATTGGAAAGGAAGAAGTCAAACTATCACTACTTGCAGATGATATAGTATATTTAAGTGACCCAAAAAACTCCACCAGAGAACTCCTATAGCTGATAAACTACTTCAGCAAAGTGATTGGTTATAATATCAACTCAAGCAAATCAGTAGCCTTCCTGTACTCAAAGGATAAGCAGGCTGAGAAAGAAAATAGGGAAAGGACACCCTTCACAATATCCACAAATAATATAAAGTATCTTGGTGTGACTCTAACCAGTGTAAGATTTATATGACAAAAACTTCAGGTCTCTGAAGAAGGAAATGGAAGAAGGCCTCAGAAAACGGAAAAAACTTCCATGCTCATGTGTTGGCAGGATCAATGTAGTTAAAATGGCAATCTTGACAAAAGCAATATACAGATTCAACGCAATCCCCATCAAAATCCCAACTCAGTTCTTCATAGAGTCAGTAAGAGCAATACTCAAGTTCATCTGGAATAACAAACAACCCAGGGTGGCTAAAACTATCATCACCAGTAAAAGAAATTCTGGGGGAATCAATATCCCGGACCACAAGCAATACTACAGAGCAGTAGTGTTAAAACCTGCATGGTATTGGTACAGTGACAGGGAGGCAGATCAATGGAATATGATTGAAGACCCAGAATTGAACCCACACATATTTGGCAAATTGATCTTTGACAAAGGAGCTGAAAACATCCAGTGGAAAAAAGCCTTTTCAACAAATGGTGCTGACTCAACTGGAGGTAAACATGCAGAGGAATGAGAATTGATCCAGTCTTATCTCCTTGTACTAAGATCAACTCCAAGTGGATCAAGGACCTCCACATTAAACCAAACACATTAAAATTAATAGAAAAGAAACTGGTGAAGACCCTTGAGGACATTGGTTCAGGGGGAAAGTTCCTGAACAGAACACCAAAAGCTTTCAATTATATTCTAATTGTGTTTGTATGCAGATCATTGTATCCGAGTATTTTTCGAGATAAATCTTCAATTTTATCAATTATCTTATGCAATCCTCAATGCTACCATACATATGTTAGATAAAAATCTTCAGTTCTTTCCAAAATTTGTCCTCTTCCTTTTTCAATAATACTCTAGTTGTATTTGTATGCCTATGCTTTTATCTGAGTTTTTGTTTTCCAAAATATCTTAAATTTCATAAACTTCCTTATGCAATCCTCAATTTTAACATACATGTGTTAGATGAAAATCTTAATTTTTATCAAAAAATATCTCTATTCCTTTTTTCAATTACATTATAATTGTGATGGTAAGGCTATCATTGTATCTGTGAAAATTACCATAAAAATCTGCAAATTATCCAGTTTTCTTATGAATTTCCAATTTTTTTTCGATATACGTTATGAAAAATTCTTAAGATTTACCTGGAAATATCTCTACTTCCTTTTTCAAATATATTATTATTTATTTGTATGCCTATCAATGTGTCTGTGAAAATTACTACAACAATCTTCACATTTTACAGTGTTCCTAGGAATTTCCATAATTTTATCAGATATATGTTATGCAAAATTCCTCAGATTGAACAGAAAATATCTCCACTTCCTTTTTCAACTATATTAGTATTTATTTGTATGGTGAACTTTGTATCTGTGAAAATTACCACAAAAAAATTTAAAATTTCACATTTTCACATGAATTTAAATAATTTATTCAGAAATGTTATACAAAAATCTTCAGTTTTATCAGAAAATGTCTCCACTTTCTTTTTCTTTTATTTATAGTTGTGTTTGTATGCCTTTCATTGTATTTGAGATTTTATCAAGAATATCTTCAATTATATCAATTTTCCTAAGTTATCATCCATTTTATCATCCATAAGTTAGATATAAAGCTTAATAATTAACATGAAATGTCTCCAATTCCTTTTTCAATTGTATTCTAATTGTATTTGTATGCCTATCATTTTATCTGAGGATTTTTTTCTGAATAAATCCTCAATTTTATAAATTATCCTATGTAATTTTCATTTTAATCTTGCATATATTAGACAAAAATCTTCAGTTTTATCAGAAAATGTCTCCTCTTTCTTTTTCAATTGTATTTTAATTGTATGTGTATGCTTGATCATTTCATCTGAGTTTTTTAAATCAAAACAAATCTTCGATTTCATGAATTAATTTAAGCTATCCTCAATTTCATCATACATATGTTAGAGGAAAATCTTCAGTTTTCTAGGACAATGTCTCCACTTCTTTTTGCAATTACATTCTAATTGTATTTGAATGTGTACCATTGTATCTGTGAATAATACCACAAAAATATTATATATTTTAATTTTTCATATTAATTTCCCTTATTTGATATAAAACATGTTATATGAAATCTTCTGTTTTATGAGAAAATGTCTCCACTTCCTTTTTCAATTATGTTGATAATTTTATTTGTGTGCCTATTATTGTATCTGAGATTATTCAAAGAAAATCTGCAATTTTATCAATTATCCTAAGTAATCCTCAATTTTATCATATATATGTTACATGAAAATGTTCACTTGTATCACAAAAATTGTCCAGTTCCTTTTTAAATTGCATTCTAATTGTATTTGTATGCCTATCATTGTATCTGAGTTTTCATTTTCCAAAATATCTTAAGATTTAAAAATTACCGTATATTATCCTCAAATTTATCATACATATATTTGATGAAAATCTTCAGTTTTATAAAAAAGGCTCCACCTACTTTTTCAATCATATTCTAATTGTGATTGTATGCCTATCATTAAATATGAGATTTTTCCTAAAAATATCTTCAATTTAATCAGTTATCCTATATAATCCTCAATTTTATCATACATATGTTTAATGAAATTCTTCAGTTTTATGAGAAAATGTCTTGTCTTCCTTTTTCAAATGAATTCTAATAGTTTTTGTAAGCTTATCATTGTACCTGAGTTTTTTCAAAAAAAATCATCAATTTTATAAATTATCCTGTTTTCCTCAATTTCATCACACATATAATAGAGGAAAATCTTCAGGTTTATAGGAAAATGGCTCCACTTCCTTTTTCAATTACATTCTAATTGTATTTGTATGCTTACATCTGTTTCTGTGAAAATTATCACAAAAGTCCAAATTTTTAAATTTTCCTATGAATTTCCCTTACTTTATCAGAAACATGTTATATGAAATCTTTAGTTTTACCAGAAAATGTCTCCACTCCCTTTTCAATTATCTGATAATTCTATTTGTATGCTTATCATTGCATGTGAGATTTATTCAAAAAAATCTGCAATATATCAGATATCTTATGTAATCCTCAATTTTATCATGCAGATTATAGATGAAAATCTTTGGTTCTATCCTAATGTGTCTCCAGATCTGTTTTTCATTTGAATTCTAATTATATTTGTATGGCTATCATTGTATTTGAGTTTATTTCAAAAACACCTTCAATTTTATACATTATCTTATGTTATCCTCAATTTTCTCATACATAAGTTAGATGAAAATCTTCATTTCTTTACTAAAATGTCTCCATTTCCTTTTTCAATTACATTCTTATTGTATTTTTATGCCTATCAATGTATCTGAGATTTTTTATAAAAATATTCAATTTTATGAATTATGTTACATAATCCTCGTTTTTGTCATACATATATTAGATGAAAATCCTCAGTTTTATATGAAAATGTCTCCACGTCTCTTTTAGTTATATTCTAATTGTATTTTTATGCCTATCATTGTATCTGAGATTTGCCCATATAAATCTTCAATTTTATCAATTAGCTTAGTAATAGTTTATTTTATCATACATATGTTAGATGAAAATCTTCAGTTTTATCAGAAAATGTCTCCACTTCGTTTTTCAGTTGTGTTCTAATTATATTTTTATGCCTATCATTCTACCTGAGTGTTTTTCCAAAAAAAATATTTTATTTTATAAATTACATTATGATATCCTCATTTTATCAAATGTAGGTTATATGAAAATCTTCAGTTTTATATGAAAATGTCTCCACGTCATCCTTCAATTATATTCTAAATGTTTTTGTATGACTATCATTATATCTGAGATTTTTCCAAAACAAATCTTCAATTTTATCAGATATCCTATGTAATCCTCAATTTTATCATGCACATTTTAGATGAAAATATTCAGTTCTATCATAAAATGTCTCCACTTCCTTTTTCAGTTGAATTCTAATTATATTTGTATGACTATCATACAAAATATTGAGTTGTATTTGAGTTCCAACATAAAAATCTGCAATTTTATACATTATCTAATGTTATCCTCAATTTTATCATACATATGTCAGATGAAAATCTTTAATTCTTTATAAAATGTCTCCATTCCCCTTTCATTTACATTCTAATTGTATTTATATGCCTATCATTATATCTGCATTATTTTAAAAATATATTCAATGTTATAAATTATCTTATGCTTTCCTCATTTTATTATATGTACATTAGATGAAAATTTTCAGTTTTATATGAAAATGTCTCCACATCTGTTTGAGTTATATTGTAATTGTATTTATATGCCTATCATTGTATCTGAATTTTGTACAAATAAATCTTCAATTTTATCAATTACACAAGTAATCCTCTATTTTATCACACATGTTAGATGAAAATCTTCAGTTTTATCAGAAAATGTCTCCACTTTTATTTTTAATTGTATTCTAATTGTATTTCTATGCCTATCCTTGTATCTGAGCTTTTTGTTCCAAGTAATCTTTAATTTTATAAATTACCTTATGACATCCTCACTTTATCATATGTATGTTATATGTAAATCTTCAATTGTGTATGAAAATTTCTCCACTTCCTCCTTCAATTATATTCTAAATGTATTTGTATGCCTATCATTTTATCTGAGATTTTAAAAAAAATTTTCAATTTTATAAGCTATCTTGTTATACTCAATTTTATCGTAGATATGTTAGAGGAAAATTTTGAATTTTAAACGAAAATGTCTCCACTTCATTTTTCGATTACATTCTAATTTTATTCGTCATGCCTATCATTTTATTTGTGAAAATTGCCACAAAAATCCAATTTTTAAATTTTTCCTATGCATATCCCTTACTTTATCAGTATTATGTTACACGAAATCTTCACTTTGTCAGAAAATATCTCCATTTACAATTATGTGATAATTCTATATGTATGCCTCTCATTGTATTTGAGATTTTTTTCAAAATATATCTCCAGTGTTATGTTATCATATGCAATCCACTATTTTATGAAAAATATGTTAGATTAAAATCTTCAGTTATATAAGAAAATGTTTCTACTTCTCTTTTCAATTATATTCTAGTTATATTTAGATGCCTAGCATTATATCTGAGATTTTTTTCAAAAAATCTAAAATTATATCTGTTATTTTATGTAATCCTCATTTTTTTCATGCATATTATAGATGAAAATCTTCAGTTCTATCAGAAAATATCTCCACTTCCTTTTCAATTATATTCAAAATCTATTTGTATGCAGATCATTGTATCTGAGGTTTTACAAGTAAAATTTTAATTTTATCAACTATCTTATGTAATTCTCAATATTGTCATACATATGTTAGATGACTATCTTCAGTTCTTTACGAAAATGTGTCCTATTCCTTTTTCAATAATACTCTAGTTGTATTTGTATGCCTATCCTTTTATCTGAGATTTTGTTTTCCAAAATGTCTTCAATTTTATAAATTATCTTATGCTATCCTCAATTTTAACATACATTTGTTAGATGAAAATCTCCAGTTTTATCAGAAAATATTTGTATTCCTTTTCTCAATTACATTCTAATTGTGTTTGTAAGCCTATCATTGTATATGTGAAAATTACAACACAAATCTACAAATTTATAGTTTTCCTATGAACTTTCATGATTTTATCAGATATATGTTATGCAAAATTCTTCAGATTTATTAGAAAATATATCCACTTCCTTTTTAACTATATTATTATTTATTAGTGTATCTAACACTGTATCTGTGAAAAATACCACAAAGATTTTCAAATTTTAATATTTTCTCATAAATTCCCATAATTTTGTCAGAAATATTATAGAAAAATCTTCAGTTTTTTCAGAAAATATCTCCATTTTCTTTTTCGCTTATAATTTTATTGTTATTTGTAAGCCTATCATTGAATCTGAGATTTTATCAAAGTAATCTTCAATTTTATCAATTTTCCGGTTATCTTCCACTTTATCATATATACATTAGATGTAAATCTGTAGAATTAACAGATGTCTTCATTTCCTTTTTCAATTGTATTCTAATTTTTTGTATGCCTATAATTGCATACAAGTTTTTGTCTCAATAAATCTTCAGTTTTATCAATTATCCTATGTAATTCTCGATTTTATCATACATATGTTAGATGAAAATCTTCAGGTTTATTAGAATATGTCTCTTTTTCCTTTTTCAATAGTATTCTAATTGTATTTTATGCTTATCATTTTATCTGAGTTTATTTTCACAAATATCTTCAATTTTATATATCTTATGTTATCCTCAATTTTAACATACTTATGTTAGAGGATTTTCATCAGTTTTATAGGAAAATGGCTCCAGTTCCTGTCTCAATTACACTCTAATTGTATTTGTATGCTTACCACTGTATCTGTGTAAATTCCATCAAATATCTTCAATTTTTAAATTTTTCTATGAATTTCCCTTCCTTTATCAGAAATATGATATACAAAATCTTCAATTTTATCAGAAAATGTCTCTATTCCTATTTTCAATTACATCCTAATTGTTTTTGTTAGCCTTTCATTGTATCTGTGAAAATTACCACAAAAAATTCAAACTTTAGAATTTGTCTTTAAATTTCCATAATTTTATCAGATATGTGTTATGAAAAATTCTTCAGATTTATCAGAAAAAATCTCCACTTCCTTTTTCAACAATATTATTATTTATTTTTATGCCTACCATTGTATCTCCAAAAATTACCACAAAATCTTCAAATTTTAACATCTTCACATGAATTTCCATAATTTTATCAGAAAAGTTACACAAATTTTTCAGTTTTATCAGGAAATGTCTCCAATTTCTTTTTGCCTTATATAGTTGTATTTCTATGCCTTTCATTGTATCTGAGATTTTATCAAAAAAATCTTCAATTTTATCAATTTTCTTATGTTATCATCCATTTTCTCATACATAAGTTAGATGTAAAGCTTCAGAATTAACAGATATGTCTCCATGTCATATTTTAATTTTATTCTAACTGTATTTGTATGCCTATCATTGTATCTGGGTTTTTGCAAAAGAATCATCAATTTTATAAATTATCCTAAGTTTTCCTCAATTTTATCAAACATATGTGAGAGGAAAATTTTCAGTTTTATAGGAAAATTGCTCCACTTCCATTTTCAATTACATTCTAATTGTATTTGTATGCTTACCAATTTATTTGTGAAAATTACCAGAAAAATTTTCAGTTTTTAAATTTTTCTTATGAATTTCCCTTACTTTATCAGAAATATGTTATACAAAATCTTAATTTTATCAGAAAATCTCTCCACTTCCTTTTCAATTATCTTACAATTCTATTTGAAGGGCTATCATTGTATGTGAGATTTTTCCAAAAAAATCTTCAATTTTATAAGATATATAATCTTCAATTTTATCATGTGTATTTTTGATGAAAATCTTCAGTTCTAACATAAAATGTCTCCACTTCTTTTTCCAATTGATTCTAATTATAACTGTTTGGCTATCAATGTATCTGATTTTTTTTTAAAAAAAATATTCAATACTATAAATATGTTATGTTTTTCTCATTTTTATCATGCATATGTTAGATGAAAATCTTCATTACTTTGCAAAAATATCTCCATTCCCTTTTCAATTACATTATATTAGTATTTATGTGCCTATCAATGTAAATGAGGATTTTTTTATCAATATAAATTTTATCAATAAAATATAAAATTGATTTTATAAAATCAATTTTATAAATTATGTCATGTTATACTCATTTTTATCATACATACATTAGATGAAGATCTTCAGTTTTATATGAAAATGTCTCCATGTCTCTTTTAGTTATATTCCCACTTTTTACGCTTATCATTGTATCTGAGTTTTGTCCAAATATGTCTTCAATTTTTATCAATTACCCTAGTAATCGTTTATTTTATCATACATATGTTAGATGAAAATCTTCAGTTTTATCAGAAAATGTCTCCACTTTGTTTTTCAGTTGCATTCTAATTGTTTTTCTATGCCTATCATTGTATCTGAGTTTTTTTCCAAAAATCTTTAATTTTATAAATTACCTTATGATATCCTCATTTTATCATATGTATGCTATATGAAAATCTTCAGTTTTATATGAAAATATCTCCACTTCCTCTTTCAATTATATTCTAAATGTATTTGTATGCCTATTATTGTTTCTGATTTTTTTCAAAATTTTTTCAATTTTATAAATTATCTTAAGTTATACTCAATTTTATCATAGATATTTTAAAGGAAAATCTTCAATTTTAAATAAAAATATTTCCACTTAAATTTTCAATTAAATTCTAATTGTACTTTTATGCCTACCATTGTATCTGTGAAAAGTACCACAAAAATTTTCAATTTTTAAATTTTTCTTATGAATTTCCCTTACTTTATCAGTAATATGTGATACAAAATATTCAGTTTTGTCAGAAAATTTCTCCACTTTATTATCAAATATGCAATAATTCTATTTGCATGCTTATCTGTGTATTTGAGTTTTTTCCAAAAAAATCTTCAATTTTATCAGTTATCATATATGATCCTCAATTTTAACATACATATGTTAGATTAAAACCTTCAGTTCTACCAGAAAATATCTCTACTTCCCTTTTCAATTACCTGATATTTCTATTTGGATGCCTATCATTATATGTGAGTTTTTTTAAAAAATCTAAAATTTTATCAGTTATCCTATGTAATCCTCAATTTTATCCTGCATATTTTAGATGAAAAGCTTCAGTTCTATCAGAAAATGTCTCCACCTCCCTTTTCAAATATATTCTAATTGTATTTGTATGCAGATCATTGTATATATTTTTCCATAATATCTTCAATTTAATCTATTATGCTATGTTATTCTCAATTTTATAATACATATGTTAGATAAAAAAATCTTAGGTTTTATCAAAAAATGTTTCCTCGTCATTTTCCAAATGTTTTCTAATTGTATTTGTATGCTTACCATTGCATTTGAGGTTTTTTTGCAAAAAATTTTCAATTTCATAAATTACCATGTTATCCTCAATTTTATCATACATATGATAGAGGAAAATCTTCAGTTTTATAGGGAAATGATTCCACTTCTTTTTTGCAATTACATTCTTACTGTATTTGTATGCATACCACATTATCTGTGAAAATTACCACAAAAAATCTTCAATTTTTAAATTTTTCCAATGAATTTCCCTTATTTAATATGAAATTTGTTATGTGAAATCTTCAGTTTTATCCTAAAATGTCTCCACTTCCATTTCATTTATGTGATAATTGTATTTGTATGCCTATCATTGTATCTGATATTTTTCCAAAAAAGCTTCAATTTTATCAGTTATCTTATGTAATCCTCAATTTTATCATTCTTATTTTAGATGAAAACCTTCAGTTCTATCAGGTAATATGTCCAGTTCCTTTTTCAATTGTATTCTAAGTGTATTTGTATGCCTATCATTGTATCTGAGTTTTCTTTTTCAAAGATATCTTCAGGTTTAAAAATTTTCTTATGTAATCCTCAATTTTATCATACATGTATTAGATGAAAATCTTCACTTTTATACAAAAATGTCTCCACTTCCTTTTTCAATCATGTTCTAATTGTATTTGTATGCCTATCATTGTATATGCCATTTTTCTAGAGAATATTTTCAATTTACTGAGTTATCATCTGTAATCCTCAATTATACATATATTAAATGAAAATCTTCATTTTTATGAGAAAAAGTCTCTTCTTCCTTTTTCAATCGAATTCTAATAGTATTTGTAAGCTTATCATTTTATCTGAGTTTTTTTGCAAAAGAATCTTCAATTTTATAAATTATGCTGTTTTCCTCAATTTTATCACACATATGTTAGAGTAAAATCTTCAGTTTTATACAAAAATGGCTCCACTTCCTTTTTCAATTACATTCTAATTGTATTTGTATGCTTACTATTGTATCTGTGAAAACTACCACAAACATCTTCAATTTTTAAATATTTCCTATGAATTTCCATTACTTTATCAGTAATATGCTATATGAAATCTTCAGAAAACGAATATCTCCACTTCGTTTTCAAATAAGTGATAATTCTATTTGTATGTCTATCACTGTATCTGATTTTTTCCAAAGAAAATCTTGAATTTTATCAGTTGTCATATGTAATTGTCAATTTTATGATACATATGTTTGATTAAAATCTTCACTTCTACCAGAATATATCTCCCCTTCCCTTTACAATTAAGTGATAAATCTACTTGGATGCCTATCATTGTATATGAGTGTTTTTTCAAAAAAATCTGAAATTTTATCAGTTATCTTATGTAATCCTCCATTTTATCATGCATATATAAGATGAAAAGCTTCTGTTCTTTCAGAAAATATCTCCACTTCCCTTTTCGATTATATTCTAATTGTATTTGTATGCAGATCATTGTATCTGAGTATTTTTCCAAATAAATCTTCAATTTTATCAATTCTTATGTAATCCTCAATTTTATCATACATATGTTAGACGAAATCTTTGGTTCTCTACATAAATGTGTCCTCTTTCTTTTTCAATAATACTCTACTTGTATTTGTATGCTTATCCTTGTATCTGGATTTTTATTTTCCAAAATATCTTCAATTTTATAAATTATCATGTTATCCTCAATTTTCATACATTTGCTAGATGAAATTCTTCAGTTTTATTAGAAAATGTCTCTATTCCTTTCTTCAATTAACTTCCAATTGTGTTTGTAAGCCTATCATTGCATCTGTGAAAATTACCACAAAAATCTTCAAATTTTGCAGTTTTCTTACGAATTTCCATAATTATATCAGATATATGATATGCAAAATTCTTCAGATTTATCAGAAAATATCTCCACTTCCTTTTTCAACTATATTATTATTTATTTGTATGCAAACAATTATATCTGTGAAAATTACCATAAAATTCTTCAAATTTTAATTTTCTTATGAATTTCCATAATTTACTCAGAAACAATTTACAAAACCCTTCAGTTTTATGAGACAATGTCTCCACTTTCTTTTTCACTTTTTTATAGTTGAATTTGTATAATTTTCATTATATCTCAGATTTTATAAAAAATATTCAATTTTATCAATTTTCCTGTTATCCATTTTGTCATATATAAATTAGATGTAAATATTCAGAATTAACAGAATATGTCTCCATGTCCTTTTTCAATTGTATTCTAATTGTATTTGCATGCCAATCATTGTATCCAAGTTTTTTTCTGAATAAATCTTCAATTTTATCAATTATCCTTTGTAATTCTCAATTTTATTATGCATATTTTAGATAAAAATCTTCAGTTTTATCACAAAATGTCTATTCCTTTATCAATTGTATTCTAATTATACTTGTTTCCTTATCATTGCATCTCATTTTTCCCAAAAAACCTTCAATTTCATAATTTACCTTAAGTTATCCTCAGTTTATCATACAAAGATAAGAGGAAATCATCAGTATTATAGGAAAATGTCTCCACTTCCTTTTTCACTTACATTCTAATTGTATTTTTATGTGTACCATTGAATGTGTGAAAATTACCACAAATATCTTCAAATTTAAAATTTTTCCTATGAATTTCCCTTACTTTATCAGAAATATACGAAATCATCCTTTTTTTTCTATTTTGTAATTTTTTTATTGGATATATTCTATATTTACATTTCATTTCCCTTTTTCTGGTTCCCCATCCCCCAAAGGTCCTATATGCCATTTTCCCTCTCCCTGTTCCCCCATCCACCCCTTCCCACTTCACTGTTCTGGTAATCCCCTACAGTGATGTTTTGATCCATTCCAGCACCATTGTCCACTCCTTCCTACTTGTCGGTAATCATTTGATATGTGGATTGTGTCTTTGGTGTCCCAAGAGTCTAGGCTAATATCCATTTATCAGTGAGTGCATACCATGGGTATTCTTTTGAGACTGGGTTACTTCACTTAGTATGATGTCCTCCATCTCCATCCATTTCTCTAAGAATTTTATGAATTCATTATTTCTAATGGCTGAATAGTACTCCATTGTGTATATATACCACATGTTTTTGTATTCATTCCTCCTTTGAGGGACATCTGGGTTCTCCAACCCCACATCCAATAGAGGGCTAATATCTGATGCATACAAAGAACTCAAGAAGTTAGACCCCAGAAAACCAAATAACCCTATCCAAAAATGGGGTACAGAGCTAAACAAAGGCTTTTCACCTGAAGAAATTCGGATGGCTGAGAAACACCTTGAAAAATATTCAACATCATTAGTCATTAGAGAAATGCAAATCAAAACAACCCTGAGATTTCACCTCACACCAGTCAGAATGGCTAAGATAAAAAACTCTGGAGACATCAGGTGGTGGTGAGGATGTGGAGAAAGAGGAACACTCCTCTACTGCTGGTGGGACTGCAAGCTGGTACAACCAATCTGGAAATAAGTCTGGCGGTTCCTCAGAAAACTGGACATGATACTTCCACAGGACCTATTCATACCACTCCTGGGCATATACCAGAAAATTCCCCAGCATGCAATAAGGATATATGCTCCACTATGTTCATTGCAGCCTTATTTATAATATCCACCTACTTTTCAATTATCTGATAATTCTATTTGTATGCCTATCATTGTATGTGAGATTTTTCCACAAAAATCTTCAATTCATAAAATATCCTATATAATCCTCAATTTTATCAAGCATATTTTAGATAAAAATCTTCAGTTCTATCATAAAACCTCTCCACTTCCTATTTCAATTGAATTCTATTTATATTAGTATGGATATCATTTTATTTGAGATTTTTCAAAAATATCTCAATTTTATGATATACTCAATTTTATAATACATATGTTAGATGAAAATCTTCATTACTTTATGAAAATGTCTCATTTTCCTTCTTCAATTACATTCTAATTGTATGTATATGCCTATCAATGTATCTAAGTTTTTTTTAAAAAAATATTCAGTTTTATAAATTATGTTATGTTATCCTCATTTTTATCATGCATATATTATATTAAAATCTTCAGTTTTATATGAAAATGTCTTCACATCTCTTTTAGTTATTTTCTAATTGTATTTTTATGCCTATCATTAAATTTGTGTTTTGTCCAAATAAAACTTCAATTTTATCAGTTACCCTAGTAATCCTTTATTTTATTATACATATGTTAGATTAAAATCTTCAGTTTTATCAGAAAATGTGTCCATTAATTTTTCATTTGTATTCTAATCGTATATCTATGCCTATCATTTTATCTCATTGTTTTTCCAAAAACTTTAATTTCATAAATTACTTTATGATATCCTCATTTTATCATATGTATGTTATATGAAATTATATATTTATATATTTAATTTTAAATAAAATTGAGGATTAAATAAGATAATTGATCAAATTGAAGATTTATCTGGGCAAATACTCAGATACAATGTTCTGCATACAAATACATTTAGGTTATAATTGAAAAGGGAAGTGGAGATACTTTTTGATAGAACTGAAGCGTTTGATCTAATATATGCATGATAAAATTGAGGGTTACATAGGATAACTGATAAAATTATAGAATTTTTTGAGAAAAACTCAGATACAATGATAGGCATCCAAATAGAATTAGAATGTAATTGAAAATGGAAGTGGAGATATTTTCTGGTAGAACTGAATATTTTAATCTAACATTTATCATAAAATTGAGAATTGTGTATGATAACTGAAAAAAAATTGAAGATGTTTTTTGGAAAAAAACATACAATGACAGGCATACAAATATATTTAGAATATAATTGAAGGAGGAAATGGAGACATTTCCATGTAAAACTGAAATTGTCTCATATAAAACATATGATAAAATAAGGATATCATAAGGTAATTTATAAAATTAAAGATTTTTGGGAAAACACTCAGATACAATGATAGGAATAGAATGCAATTAAAATACAACTGAAGAACGAAGTGGAATATTTTTTGATAAAACTGAAGTGTTTCATCTAACATGTATATGATAATATCGAGGATTACTCGGGTAATTGATAAAATTGAAGACTTATTTGGACAAAACTCAGATACAATGATAGGCATAAAAATACAATTAGAATATAATTAAAAGAGACGTGGAGAAATTTTCATATATAACTGAAGATTTTCATCTAATATATGTGGATAACATAACATAATTTATAAAATTGAATATTATTTTAAAAATCTCAGTTACATTGATAAAATGAGGATATCATAAGGTAATTTATAAAATTAAAGATTTCTTTGGACAAATATTCAGATGAAATGATAGGCTTAAAATTCAATTAGAATACACCTGAAATACGAAGTGGAGACATTTTCAGATAAAACTGAATATTTTCATCTAATATATGTATGATAAAATAAAGTATTACTAGGGTAATTAATAAAATTGAACATTTATTTGGACAAAACTCAGGTATGATAAGAGGCATAAAAATACAATTAGCATATTACTTAAAGAGACATGCAGATATCTTCATATAAAACTGAAGATTTTCATCTAATATACGTGGGATGAAAATGAGGATAACATAACATAATTTATAAAATTGAATATTTTTAAAAAAGCATACATTAGGCATATAAAGACAATTATAATGTAATTGAAAAAGGAAATGGAGATATTTTTGTAAAGTAATGAAGATTTTCATCTAACTTATATATGAAAAATTGAGGATAACATAAGATAATGTATAAAATTGAAGATTTTTTTGAAAAAACTCAAATACAGTGATAGCCATACAAATATAATTAGAATATAATTGAAAAAGGAAGTAGAGACATTTTATGATAGAACTGATGATTTACATCTAAAATATGTAGGATACAATTGAGAACTACATAGGATATCTGATAAAATTGAAGAGTACTTTGGAAAAATCTCACATACAACGATAGGCATACAAATAGAATTATAAGATAATGGAAAGAAAGTGAAGACATTTTCTGATAAAACTAAAGATTTCGAATAACTTTTTCTGATAAAGTCAGGTAAATTTATAGGAAAAATTTAAAAATTGAAGATTTTTGTGGTATTTTTTTACAGATAAAATGGTAAGCATACAAATGCAATTAGAATATAATTGAAAAAGGAAGTGGAGCCATTTTCCTATGGAACTGAAGAACTTCCTCTAATATATGTGTGATAAAATTGAGGAAAACATGATAATTTATAAAATTGATATTTTTTGCAGAAAAACTCAGATAAAATGATAATCATACAAATAATATTAGAATAAAATTGAAAAGGGAAGAGGATAAATTTTCTGATAAAACTGAAGATTTTATCTAACATATATATGATAAAATTGAGAATTATATAGGCTTATTGATAAAATTGAAGATTATTTCAGAAAAAGCACAGATACAATGATAGGCATACAAATACAACTAGGATACAATTTACAAAGGAACTGGACACATTTTCTGAGAGAACTGAAGATTTTCATTTAACATATGTATGGTAAAATTGAGGATTACATTTGATAACTGATAAAATTGAAGATCATTTTGGACAAAACTCAGATACAAAAAAAAGCTCAGATACACTGATAGGCATACAAATAGAATTATCTCATAATTGAAAATGAAGTGGAGACATTTTCTATCAGAACTGAAGTTTTTTATAACATATTTCTGATAAAGTAAGGGAAAGTCATAGGAAAAATTTAAAAATTGAAGATTTTTGTGGTAATTTTCACAGATACAATGGTAGGCATACAAATACAATTAGAATGTAATTGAAAAAGCAAGTGGAGCCATTTTCCTATAAAACTAATGAAAATTCTCTAACATATGTATGTTAAAATTGAGGATAACGTAAAATAATTTATAACATAGAAGATAATTTGAAAAAAACTCAGCTGCAATTATAAGTATACAAATGCACTTAGAATACAATTGAAAAAGGAAGAGGAGAAAAATTCTGAAAAAATTGAAGATTTTCATCTAACAAATGTTTGATAAAATTGAGGATTACATAGCATAATTGAAAAAATTGAAGATTTACTGAGAAAAAGTCTACAGCTACTTTGTCAATTATATTGAAATTCTGTTTTTATGTCTATCCTTGTATCTGAGAATTCTCTAAGAAAATCTTCAATTTAATCAGTTATCCCATGTAATCCTCAATTTTATCATGCACATGTTAACTGAATTTTTTGAGATTTAACAGAAAATGTCTTGATTTGCATTTCCCTTATGACTAATGATGTTGAACATCTCTTAAGGTGTTTCTCAGCCATCCGAATTTTTTCTGGTGAAGAAAGGAAGGAAACTACACCCCGGAAGAAGCAAGATAAAAACCTCCTCTCATCAAACTCAAGAGAAGATAACCTCTCAAATATAAAATAATAATTTCAAAAAAGTCGGGAGGTAATAATTACTATTTCTTAATATCTCTTAACATCAATGGACTCAATTCCCCAATAAAAAGACACAGATTAACAGACTGGTTACAGAAACAGGATCCTACATTTTGCTGCATACAGGAAACACATCTCAGTGTTAAAGACAAACACTGCCTTAGAGTAAAAGGCTGGAAGACAATTTTACAAGCAAATGGTCTCAGGAAACAAGCTGGAGTAGCCATTCTAACATCAGACAAAATTGACTTCCAACCTAAAGTCATCAAAAGAAACACAGAAGGTCACTTCTTGCAGGTCAAAGGGAAAATCAACAAAGAAGAGCTCTCAATATGAACATCTATGCTGCAAATGCAAGGGCACCCTCATTCATAAAAGAAACATTACTAAAGCTTAAAGCACACATTAGACCTAACACAATAATTGTGGGTGACTTCAACACTCTACTCTCCTCAATGGACCTATCAGGAAAGCAGAAACTAAACAGGGATACAGTGAAACTAATTGAAACTTTGGACCAATTGGATTTAACAGATATATAGAGAACATTTCATCCTAAAGCAAAAGAATATACCTTTTTCTCAGCACTGCATGGTACCTTCTCCAAAATTGATCATATAATTGGTCACAAACAGATGTCAACAAATACAAGAAGATCGAACTAATTCAATGCCTCCTATCAGATCACCATGGAGTAAGAGTGGTCTTCAATAGCAACAATAACAACAGAAAGACCACTTACACATGGAAACTGAACAATACTCTACTCAATGACACCGTGGTCAAGGAAGAAATAAAAAAAGAAATCAAAGACTTTTTAGAATTCAATGAAAATAAAGGTACAACCTACCCAAATCTATAGGACACAATGAAAGCAGTGCTAAGAGGAAAACTCATAGCTCTAAGTGCCTACAAAAAGAAACTGGAGAGAGCATGCACAAGCAGCTTAATGGCACACCTTAAATCCCTGGAAGAAAAAGAAGTTAATTCACCCAGGAGGAGTAGAAGAGAGGAAATCATCAAACTCAGGGCTGAAATCAATCATGTAGAAACAAAGAAACCATACAAAGAATCAACAAAACCAGGAGCTGGTTCTTTGAGAAAATCAACAAGATAGATAAACCCTTAGCCAGACTAACCAATGGATACAGAGACAGTATCCAAATTAACAAAATTAGAAATGAAAAGGGGGACATAACAACAAAAACTGAGGAAATTCAAAAGATCATCTGATCCTAATACAAAGGTCTATACTCAACACAACTGGAGAATCTGGAGGAAATGGACAATTTCCTAGACAGATACCAAATACCAAAATTAAATAAGGATCAATTAGATCAGCTAAATATTCCCATAACCCCTAAAGAAATGGAAGGAGTTATAGAAAGCCTCCCAACCAAAAAAAGTACGGGACCAGATGGTTTTAGTGCAGCATTCTACGAGATATTCAAAGAAGACTTAACACAAATACTCTTCAAACTATTCCACAAAATCGAGACAGAAGGAACACTCCCCAACTCATTCTTTGAAGCCACAATTATGCTGATACCAAAACCACACAAGGATCCAACAAAGAAAGAGAACTACAGGCCAATTTTCCTTATGAATATCGATGCAAAAATATTAATAAAATTCTTGACAACCGAATCCAAGAGCACATCAAAACGATCATTCTCCATGATCAAGTAGCCTTCATCCCAGGGATGCAGGGATGGTTCAATATACGGAAATCCATCAACGTAATCCACTACATAAACAAACTAAAAGAAAAAAACACATGGTCATCTCATTAGATGCTGAAAAAGCATTTGACAAAATTCAGCATCCTTTCATGCTAACAATCTTGGAAAGAGCAGGAATTCAAGGCCCATACCTAAACATAGTTAAAGCAATCTACAGCAAACCAGTAGCCAACATAAAATAATGGGAGAGAAACTTGAAGCAATCCCACTAAAATCAAGGACTAGTCAAGGCTGCCCTCTCTCTCCATATCTTTTCAATATAGTACTTGAAGTTCTAGCGAGAGCAATTAGACAACATAAGGAATTCAAAGGGATACACATTGGAAAGAAAGAAGTCAAAGTATCATTATTTGCAGACGATATGATAGTTTACTTAAGTGACCCAAGAAATTCCACCAGAGAACTTCTACAGCTGATAAACAACTTCAGCTATTAAATTAACTCAAGCAAATCAGTAGCCTTCTTGTACTCAAAGGACAAGCAGGCTGAGAAAGAAGTTAGGGAAATAACACCCTTCACAATAGCCACAAACAACATAAAGTACCTTGGCGTAACTAACCAAACAAACGAAAAATCTGTATGACAATAACTTCAAGTCCTTGAAGAAAGAAATCGAAGAAGACCTCAGAAGATGAAAAAATATTTCTTTCTCCTGGATTGGCAGGATCAATATAGTAAAAATGGCCATCTTGCCAAAAGCAATCTACAGATTCAATGCAATCCCCATCAAAATCCCAACTCAATTTTCATAGATCTAGAAAGAGCAATTCTCAAATTCATCTAGAGCAACAAAAAAAAACAGGATAGCTAAAACTATTCTCAACAATAAAAGGACTTCTGGGGGAATCAATATCCCTGACCTCAAGCAGCACTACAGAGCAATTGTGTTACAAACTGCATGGTATTGGTATAGCAACAGGCAAGTAGATCAATGGAATAGGATTGAAGACCCAGAAATGAACCCACAGACTTATGGTCACTTGATCTATGATAAAGGAGCCACAACCATCCAATGGAAAAAAAGATAGCCTTTTCAACAAATGGTGCTGGTTCAACTGGAGGTCAACATGCAGAAGAATGCAAATCGACCCACTCTTATCTCCTTGTATTAAGTTCAACTCCAATTGGATCAAGTATCTCCTCATAAAACCAGACACACTAAAACTATTAGTAAAGAAACTTGAGAAGACCCTGGAGGACATTGGGACAGGGGGAAATTTCCTGAAAAGAATACCAATAGCTTATACTCTAATATCAAGAATTGACAAATGGTACATCATAAAATTACAAAGTTTCTGTAAGGCAAAGGACACTGTCAGAAGGACAAAATGGCAACGGTCAAAGTGGGAAAAGATCTTCACCAACCCCACATCCGACAGAGGAATAATATCCAATATAAACAAAGAACTCATGAAGTTAGACCCCAAAGAACCAAATAACCCTATCAAAAAATGGGGTACAGAGCTAAAGAATTTTCTCCAGAAGAAATTCGGATGGCCGAGAAACACCTTAAGAGATGTTCAACATCATTAGTCATCAGCGAAATGCAAATCAAAACAACCCTGAGATTCCACCTCATACCAGTCAGAATGGTGAAGATTAAAAATGCAAGAGACAACAAGTGCTGGCATGGATGTGGAGAAAGAGGAACACACCTCCACTGTTGGTGGGATTGCAAAATGGTAAAACCGCTCTGGAAATCAGTTTGGCGGTTCCTCAGAAAATTGGGCATGTCACTTCCAGAGGACCCTGTCATACCACTCCTGGGCATATACCCAGAGGATTCCCCTGTGTACAACAAAGACACATGCTCCACTATGTTTAAAACAGCCTTGTTTATAATAGCCAGAAATTGGAAGGAGCCCAGATATCCCACAAAGGAGGAATGGTTACAGAAAATGTGGTATATTTATACAATGGAATACTACTCAGCAATTAAAAATAATGAATTCATGCAATTTGTAGGTAAATGGTTAGATCTGGAAAATATCTTCCTAAGTGAGTTAACCCAATCACAAAAGAATACACATGAAATACAATCACTGATAAGTGGATATTAATGAGCCCAGAAACCCTAAATACTCAAGGCACAATTAGCAAATCAAATGATTCCCAAGAAGAAGAAAGGAGAGGACCCTCGACCTGAAAAGATTGGATCCAGTTTTATAGACCCAGAAAAGAGAAATCGCGGGATGGGGAATGATTAGGGAATAGTTGGGAGGGAGAGGACTTATGGGACATATGGTGGGGGGGGGAACTGGGAAAGGGTAAAGCCTTTGGAATGTAAACAAAGAATATAGAAAATAAAAATTCAAAAAAATAAATAGGAAGTGGAGACATTTTCAATTAAAATTTAAGATTTTACTATAATATATGTATGATAAAATTGTGGATAACTTAAGATAATATATGATTGAAGATTTATTTAAAAAAACTCAGATACAATTATAGGTATAAAAGTACAATTAGAATATAATTGAACGAGGAAATGGAGACCTTTTCGTATAAAACTGAAGATTTTCATATAACATCCATATAAAACATTGAGGATTTCACAAGTTAATTTATAAAATTATAGATTTTTGGAAAAAAATTTCAGATACAATGATAGGAATAGATATACAATTCGAATATATTTGAAAAACAAAGTGCAGACATTTTCAGACAAAACTGAAAATTTTTATCTAACATATATATGTTAAAATTGAGTATTGCATAATTTATAAAATTGAAGATATCTTGGAAATCAAAACCTCAAATACAAGGATAAGCATACAAATACAACTAGAGTATTATTGAAAAATGAAGAGGACACATTTATGTAGAGAACTGAAATTTTTCATCTAACATATATATGATAGAATTGAGGGTTACAGAAGATAATTGATAAAATTGATGATTTATTTGGAAAAATACTCAGATACAATGATCTGCATACAACTACAATTAGAAAACAATTGAAAAGGGAAACGGAAATATTTTCTGGTAGAACTGAAGCTTTTCATCTAACATATGTATGATAAAATTGAGTATTTTATAGGATAACTTACAAAATTTTAGATTTTTTGATAAAATCACTGATAAAATGATAGGCATCCAAATATAAATAGAATATATTGTAAAAGGAAGTGGAGATATTTTCTGGTAGAACGGAATATTTTAATCTAACATATATATCATAAAATTGAGGATTACATATAATAACTGATAAAATTGAAGATTTTTTTGGAAAAAAAAACTCAGATCCGATTATAGGCATATAAGTAGAACTATCACAAATTTGGAAATGAAGTGGAGACAGTTTCTGACCAAACTGAGGATTTTGTATAACATATTACTGATAAAGTAAGGAAAATTCTTATGAAAAATTTAAAAATTGAAAATTTTTGTGGTACTTTTCACATACACAATGGTAAGCATACAAATACAATTAGAATGTAATTGAAAATGAATTGGAGACATTTTTATTTAAAATTGAAGATTTTCCTCTAAAACATGTATGAAAAAATTAAGGATAACTTAAGATAATTTGTAAAATTGAAGGTTTTTGAAAAAAACTCAGATACAAATACATTGAGAATATAATTGAAGTAGGAAGTGGAGACATTTTCATGTAAAACTGAAGATTTTCATATAACATGCATATGATAAAATGAGGATATCATGAGGTAATTTATAAAATTAAAGGTTTTTTAGAAAAACACTCAATTATAATGATAGGTATAGAAATACAATTTGAATACAACAAAAATGAAGTGGAGACATTTTCTGATAAAACTGAAGATTTTCACCTAACATATGCATGATAAAATAAAGGATTACTGGGGTAATTGATAAAATTGAAGATTTATTTGGACAAAACACAGACATAATGATAGGCATAAAAATACAATTAGAATATAACAAAAAGAGACATGGAGACATTTTCATATAAAACTGAAGATTTTCATCTAATATATGTAAGATAAAAATGAGGATAACATAACATAATTCATAAAACTGAATATATTTTAAAAAACAGATACAATGTTAGGCTTATAAATACAATTAGAATGTAATTGAAGAAGGAAATGGAGACATGTTTGTTATTAATGAAGATTTTCATGTAACATGTATGATAAAATTGAGGATAGCATAAGATAATGTATAAAATTGAAGATTTTTTGAAAAAAACTCAAATACAATGAAAGCCATACAAATATAATTAGAATTCATTTGAAAAATGTAGTGGAGGTATTTTATGTAAGAACTGAAGATTTTCATTTTAATATGCTTGATAAAATTGAGGAATATATAGGATATCTAATAAAATTGAAGATTTTTTTTGGAAAAATCTCACATACAATGATAGGCATACAAATAGAATTATCAGATTATTTAAAAGAAAGGGGAGACATTTTCTGATGACACTAACAATTTTATATAATGTATTTCTGATAGCGTAAAGGAAACTCATTGGAAAAAATTAGAAATTGAAGATTTTTGTGGTAATTTTCACACATACAATGGTATGCAAACAAATACAATTAGAATGCAATTGAAAAAGGATGTGGAGACATTTTCCTATAAAACTGATGATTTTTCTTTAAACTTTGTATGATATAATTGAGGATAACTTAAAGTAATTTATGAAATTGAAGATTTTTTAGAAAACGAACTCAGATGCAATATGTATACAAATACAATTAGAATACAATTGAAAAAGGAAGAGGAGATATTTTTGATAAAAGTGAAAATTTTTATCTAACATATGTATGATAAAATTGAGAATTACAAAGAATAATTGATAAAATTGAAGATTTATTCAGAAAAAAACTTGGATACAATAATAGGCATGCAAATACCATTAGAATACAAATGAAAAAATGACGTGGAGACATATTTTGTTAATTCTGAAGATTTCCATCTAATTTATGGATGATAAAATGGATGATAACATAGGAAAATTGATAAAATTAAAGATTTTTTGATAAAATCTCAGATACAATGAAAGGCATAAAAATAGAACCATAAATATGTAAAAAAGAAAGTGGAAACATTTTCTGATAAAACTGAAGATTTTTGTATATAATTTCTGAGTAAATTATGGAAATTCATGTGAAAATTTTAAAATTTGAAGATTTTTGTCATAATTTTCACAGATACAATGGTAGGCATATAAATAATAATATAGTTGAAAAAAGGAAGTGGATATATTTTCTGATAAATCTGAGGAATTTTGCATAACATATATCTGATAAAATTATGGAAATTTATAGGAAAACTCTAAAATTTGAAGATTTTTGTGGTAATTGTCACAGATAAAATGTTAGGCATACAAATATAATTAGAATGTAACTGTAAAAGGATGTGGAGATATTTTCCTATAAAACTGAACATTTTCCTCTATCATATGTTTGATAAAATTGAGGAAAACTTATAATTTAAAAAATTGAAGTATATTTTGCAAAAAAACTCTCAGATGCAATAAGATTACAAACACTATTAGAATACAATTATAGAAAGAAGACTAGATATTTTTTGATAAAGCTGAAGATTTTCATATAACATATGTATGATACAAATGAGGATTACATAGTATAACTTAAAATTGAATATTTTCTTAGAAAATTCTCAAATAAAAGGATAGGCATACAAATACAATTAGAATATAATTGAAAAATTAGCTGGAGTCTTTTTTGTATAAAACAAGATTTTCACAAAACATATGCATGATAAAATATATGATAACAAAATAAACTTCATAAAATTAAAGTTTTTTTTGATAGAATCTCAGATATACTTAAAGGCTTACTAATACAGTTAGAATATAAGTGAAAAAGAAAGTGGAGATATTTTCTGATAAAATTGAAATTTTTGTATAATATTTCTAATAAAATTTTGGAAATTCATGTGAAATATTTCTTTTAAATTTATGGAAATTTATGAGAAAATGTTAAAATTTGAAGATTTTTGTGGTAATTTTCACATATACAATGTTAGGTATACATTTAAATAATAATATAGTTGAAAAATGTAGTGGAGATATTTTCTAATAAATTGGAAGAATTTTGCATAACATATATCTGATAAAATTATGGAAATTCATAGTAAAACTATAAAATTTATAGATTTTTGTTGTAATTTTCACAGATACAATGATAGGCTTTCAAACACAATTAGAATGTAATTGATAAAAGGAATAGAGACATTTTCTAATAATACTGAAGATTTTCATCTAACAAAGGTATTTTAAATTTGAGGATAACTTAAGATAATTTATAAAATGAAGATATCTTGGAAAACAAAAAATTAAGATACAGGGATAGGCATAAAAATACAATTAGAGTATTATTGAAAAGGAAGAGGAGGCATTTTCGTAAAGAACTGAAGATTTTCACATAATATATGTATGATAAAACTGAGGATTACATAGGATAACTGAGAAAAATGAAGATTTGCTTGGAAAAAGTCTCCAGCTACATTTTCAATTATATTCTAATTGTGTTTGTATGCCTATCCTTCTATCTGAGAATTTTCTAAGAAAAACTTCAATTTAATCTGTTATCCTTTGTGATTCTCAATTTTATCAGCCATATGTTAATTGAAAATGTTCAGATTTATCAGAAAATGTCTTGTCTTCCTTTTTCAATTGTATTCTAATAGTCTTTGTAATCTTATCTTTGCATCTGAGTTTTTTTTTTGCAAAAAAATTTCAATTTTATAAATTATCCTTAGTTTTCCTCAATTTTATCAAAGATATGTTAGAGGAAAATCTTCAGTTTTATAAGGAAAAAGTCTCCACATCATTTTACAATTACATTCTAATTGTGTTTGTATGCATACCAATTTATCTGTAAAAATTACCATAAATACTTCAATTTTTTAAATTTTTCCTATGAATTTTTCTTACTTTATCAGAAATATGTTATATGGAATATTTAGTATTTTCAGAAAATATGTCCACTTCCTTTTCAATCATGTGATAATTCTATTTGTATGCCTATCATTGTATCTGAGATTTTTTTCCCAAATTCTTCAATGTGATCAGATATCCTATATAATCGTCAATTTTATCATGCAGATTTTAGATGAAACGCTTCAGTTCTATCAGAGAATATCTACACTTCCCTTTTCAATTATATTCTATTGATATTTTTATGCAGATAATTGTATCTGAGTATTTTTCCAAGTAAATCTTCAATTTTATCAATTATCTATGCAGTACTCAAATTTATCATACATATGTTACATGAAAATATTCATTACTTTACAAACATATCTCTGTTTCCTTTTTCAATTACATCCTAATTGTACTTATATGCCTATCAATGTTTTTGAGGATTTTTAAAAAAAAGGATTCAATTTTATAAATTATGTTATGGTATCCTCATTTTATCATACATATATTCAATTTTATAAATTATGTCATGTTATCCTCATTTTTATCATACATATATTAGATGAAAATTCTCAGTTTTATATGAAAATGTCTCCATGACACTTTTAGTTATGTTCTAATTGTATTTTTATGCCTATCATTGTATCTGAGTTTTGCCTAAATAAATCTTCAATTTTGTTAATTACCCGAGTAATCATTTATTTTATCATACATATGTTATATGAAAATCTTCAGTTTTATATGAAACTGTCTACACTTTTTCCTTCAATTATATTTTAAATGTATTTGTATTCCTATCATTGTATCTGAGTTTTTTTTAAAAAGTCTTTAATTTTATAAATTATCTTAAGTTGTCCTCAATTTTATCAAAGATATTTTAGAGTACAATCTTCAGTTTTAAATAAAAATGTCCCCAATTTATATTCCGATTATGTTCTAATAGTATTTGTATGCCTACAATTGTATCTGTGAAAATTATCACAAAAATTTTAATTTTAATTTTTCCTGTGAAATGCCCTTACTATATCAGTAATGTGTTATGCGAAATCTTCAATTTTGTCAGAAAATATCTCCACTTCATTTTCAAATATGTGATAATTCTATTTATATGCCTATCATTTTATCTGAGTTTTTTCCAATAATTCTCTAGTTGTATTTGTGTGCCTATCCTTGTATCTGAGTTTTGGTTTTCCAAAATATCTTCAATTTTATAAATTATCTTATATAATCCTCAATTTTAACATATATATGTTAGATGAAAATATTCACTTTTATCAGAAAATGTCTCTATTCCTTTTTTTCAATTACTTTCTAATTGTGTTGGAAGCCAATCATTGTTTCTGTGAAAATTACCACAAAAATCTTCAAATTTTACAATTTACTCATGGATTTCCATAATTTTATCAGATGTATGTTATGAAAAATTCTTTATATTTATTAGAAAATATCTCCACTTCATTTTTTAACTATATTATTATTTATTTGTATGCCTACAATTGTATCTGTAAAAATTACCACAAAAAATCTTCAAATTTTACAGATTTCATATGAATTTCCATAATGTTATCAGATACATGTTATAGAAAATTCCTCAGATTTATCAGAAAATATCTCTACTTCCTTTGTCAACTATATTATTATTTATTTGTATGCCTGACATTTTATCAGTGAAAATTTCCACAAAAATCTTCAAATTTTAACATTTTCACATGAATTTGCAGAATTTAATCAGAAAAGTAATACTAAAATCCTCAGTTTTATCAGAAAATGACTCCACTATCTTTTTCACTTATTTACAGTTTTATTCGTATGCCTTTCATTGTATCTGAGATTTTATCACAAAAATCTTCAATTTTATCAATTTTCCTATATGTTCATCCAGTTTATCATCCAGAAGTTAGATGTAAAGCTTCAGAATTAACAGATTATGTCTCCACGTCCTTTTTCAATTGTATTCTAATTGTATTTGTATGCCTATCATTGTATCTGAATTTCCTTTTTCAAAAATATCTTCAGATTTTAAAATTATCTTATGTTATCCTCAATTTTATTATTCATATGTTAGATGAAAATCTTCAGTTTTATACAAAAATATCTCCAACTCCTTTGTCAATTATAATTGTATTTGTATGCCTAACATTGTATGAGATTTTTCTAGAGAATATCTTCAATTTAATCAGTTATCCTATGTAATCCTCAATTTTATCATACATATGTTAAATGAAAATCTTCAATTTTATGTGAAAATATCTTGTCTTCATTTTCAAATGAATTCTAATATTATTTTTCAGCTTATAATTTTATCTGAATATTTTGCAAAAAAAATCATCAACTTTATTAATTTTCCTTAGTTTTCCTCTATTTTATCACACATGTATTACAGGAAAATATTCAGTTTTAAAAGATAATGGCTCCACTTTCTTTTTCAATTACATTCTAATTGTGTTTGTGTGCTTACCATTGTATCTATCAAAATTACCACAAAATTTTTCAATTTTTATTTTTTCCTATGAATTTCCCTTACTTTTTCAGAAATATGATATACAAAATCTTTAGTTTTTCAGAAAATGTCTCCACTTCCTTTTCAATTATTTGGTAATTCTATTTGTATGCCTATCAGTATATGTGAGATTTTTTCCAAAAAAATCTTCAATTTAGTCAGAAATCCTATGTAATCCCCAATTTTATCATGCAAATTTCAGATGAAAATCTTCAGTTTTATCATAAAATATCTCCAGTTCCTTTTCAATTGAATTCTAATTATATTTGTATGGCTATCATTGTATTTGATAATTTTTCAAAAAAATTTCAAATTTTTATACATTATCTTATGTTATCCTCAACTTTATCATACATATGTTAGATGAAAATCTTCATTACTTTACAAATTGTCTCCATTTCCTGTTTCATTTATGTTCTAATTTTAACATTTTCACATGAATTTCCATAATTTAATCAGAAATGTTATACAAAATCTTCAGTTTTATTAGAAAATGTCTCCACCTTATTTTTCACTGATTTATAGTTGTATTTGAATGCCGTTCATAGTATCTGAGATTTTGTAAAAAAAAAATTCTTTAATTGTATCAATTTTCCTATATTATCATGCATTTTATCATATATAAGTTAGATGTAAATCTTCAGAATTAACAGAAGATGTCTCCACTTTCTTTTTCAATTGAATGCTAATTTATTTATATGATTATCATTGCATTTTAGTTTTTTCATACAATCTTCAATTTTATACATTATCTCCTTTTATCCTCAATTTTATCATAAATATGTGCAATGAAAATCTTTAGTTCTTTGCAAAAATGTCTCCACTTCCTTTTTTCCATTATGTTCTAATTCTTTCTATATGCCTATGATCATATGTAAGTTTTTTAAATATATATTACATTTTATAAATTACATTATTTTATCCTCATTTTTATCAGATATATTAGATGAAAACCTTCAGTTTTATCTGACAATGTCTCCACTTCTTTTTTCAATTGTATTCTAATTGTATTTCTATGCCTATCATTGTATCTGAAATTTTTTCCAAAAAATCTTTAATTTTATAAATTACCTATTGATATCCGCAATTTTTCATATGTATATGAAAATCTTCAGTTTTATACAAAAAGGTCTCCACTTCCTTGTTCAATAATTTTCTAAATGTATTTGTATGCCTATCATTGTATCTGATTTTTTTTTCAAATAAATCTTCAATTTTATATTATCTTATTTTACCCTCAATTTTACCATACATATGCTACAGTAAATTCTTAAATTTTAATCAAAAATCTCTCCACTTCCTTTTTCAATTACATTCTAATTGAATTTGTATGCAAACCATTGTATCTGTGAAAACTGCCACAAAAATCTAAATTTTTAAATTTTTCCTCTAACATTTGCTTTACTTTAACAGAAATATGTTATACAAAATCTTAAGTTCTGTCAGAAAATGGCTCCACTTCATTTTCAATTATGAGATAATTCTATTTGTATGCCTATCAGTGTAACTGAGCTTTTTCCAAAAAATCTTCAATTTTATCAATTACCCTAGTAAACTTTTATTTTATCATGCATATATAAGATGAAAATCTTCAGTTTTATCAGAAAATGTCTCCACTTCGTTTTAAAGGTGTGTTCTAATTGTATCTGATTGTTTTTCCAAAAAATCTTTAATTTTATAAATTACCTTAGGATATTCTCATGTTATCATATGTATGTTATATGAAAATCAGTTTTATATGAAAATGTTTCTACTTTATTCTCCAATTATATTTTAAATGTATTTGTATGCCTATCATTGTATCTGAGTTTTCTCAAAAGAATCTTGAATTTTATAAATTATCTTAAGTTATTCTCAATTTTATTATAGATATTTTAGAGGAAAAATTTCAATTTTAAATAAAAAAGTCTCCACTTCATTTTTAGATTACATACTAATTGTTCTTGTATGCCTACCATTTTATCTATAAACATTACCACAAAAGTTTTCAATTTTTAATTTTTTCCTATGAATTTCCCTTACTTTATCAATAATATGTTATACGAAATTTCAGTTTTGTCAGAAAATGTCTCCACTTCATTTTCAATTATGAGATACTTCTATTTGTATGCCTATCATTGTATCTGAGATTTTCCAAAAAAAAATCTTTAATTTTATCAGTTATCATATGTAATCCTCAAGTTTATAATGCATAAATTAGATAAAAATCTTCAGTTTTACCAGAAAATATGTCCACTTCTTTTTCAATTATTTGATAATTCTATTTGGATGCCTATCATTGTATCTGAGTTTTATTCAAAATAATCTAAAATTTTATCAGTTGTCTTATATAAACCTCAATTTTATCATGCATATTTTTCATGATATTTTTCATTTCTATCAGAAAATATCTCTACTTCCCTTTTCAATTATATTCTAATTGTATTTGTATGCAGATCATTGTATCTGAGTATTTTTACAAATAAATCAACAATTTTATCAATTATTTTATGTAATCGTCAATTTTATCATACAAATATTAGATGACAATCTTCAGTTCTTTACAAAAGTGTCCTCTTCCTTTCTCAATAATTCTCTAGTTGTATTTGTATGCCTATCCTCATATCTGATATATTTTTCCAAAATATCTTTAATTTTATAAATTATCTTATGTTATCTTCAATTTAAACATATATATATATATATATATTAGATGAAAATCTTCAGTTTTATCAGAAAATGTCTTCACTTATTTTTCACTTATTTTTACTTGGATTTGTATGCTTTTCATTCTATCTGAGATTTTATCACATAAATCTTCATTTTTATCAATTTTCCTCTGTCATCATCCATTTTATCATCCATAAGTTAGATGTAAAGCTTCAGAATTAACAGAATATTTCTACACATCCTTTTCAATTGTATTCTAATTGGATTTGTATGCCTATCATTGAATCTGAGTTTTTTTCTGAATAAATCTTCAATTTTATCAATTATCCTATGTAATTCTCAATTTTATCATACACATGTTAGATAAAAATCTTCAGCTTTATCAGAAAATGTCTCCTCTCCATTTTTCAATGGTATTCTCACTGTACTTGTATGCTAATCTTTGCAGCTGCGTTTTTTTTTTAAATCTTTAATTTCATAAATTTCCTTAAGTTTTCCTCAATATTATCATACATATGTTATCGGGAAAGCTTGTTTTACAGAAAAATTTCTTCACTCCTTTATGCCATTATGTTCTAATTGTATTTGTATGTGTACCATTGTATCTGTGAAAATTACCAAAAAATATCTTCAATTTTTATTTTTGCTGATGAATTTACCATATTTTATATAAAATATGTTATAAGAAATCTTCAGATTTATCAGAAAAGTCTCCATTTCCTTTTTCAATTATGTGATAATTGTATTTGTATGCCTATCATCGCATCAGTGATTTTTCAGAGAAAATCTTCTATTTTATCATTTATTCTATGTAATCCTCAATTTTATTATACATATGTTAGATGAAAAACTTCAGTTCCTTCACAAAATATATCCAGTTCCTTTTTCAATTGTATTCTAATTGTATTTGCATACCTATCATTGTATCTGAGTTTTCTTTTTAAAATATCTTCAGATTTAAAAATTATCTTATGTTATCCTCAATTTTATCATACATGTGAGATGAAAATCATCACTTTTATACAAAAATGTCTCCCGCTCTGTTTTCAATTATATTCTACTTGTATTTGTATGCCTATCATTGTATCAGAGATTTTTCTAGAGAATGTCTTCAATTTAATCAGTTATCTTATGTAATCCTCAATTTTGTCATATATATGTTAAATGAAAATCTTCAGTTTCATAAGAAAATGTCTGTTCTTACTTTTTCAATTGAATTCTAATAGTATTTGTAATCTTATCATTGTATCTGAGTATTTTGCAAAAAATTCATCAACTTTATAAATTATCCTAAGTTTTCCTCAATTTTATCACACATATGTTAGAGGAAAATCTTTAGTTTTATAGGAATTTGGCTACACTTTCTTTTTCAATTACATTCTAATTGTATTTGTATGTTTATCATTGTATCTGTGAAAATTACCACAAAATCTTCAATTTTTAAATTTTTCCTATGTATTTCCCTTACTTTGTCAGAAATATGTTAGATAAAATTCTTTAGTTTTATCAGAAAATGTCTCCACTTCTGTTTCAATTATCTGATAATTCTAACAGTATACCTATGACTGAAAGTGAGATTTTTCCAAAATTATCTTGAATTTTATCAGATATCAAATGTAAACCTCAATTTTATCATGCATATTTTTTATGAAAATTTTCAGGTATATCATAAAATGTCTCCACTTCCTTTTTCAATTGAATTCTAATTATATTTGTATGGCTTTCATTGTATTAATTTTTTCCAAAAATGTCTTCGATTTTATACATTATCTTATGTTATCCTCAATTTCATTATACATATGTTAAATGAAAATCTTCATTACTTTACAAAAATGTCTCAATTTCTCTCTTTGATTACATTCTAATTGTATTTATATGCCTTTAAATGTAACTGAGAATTTTTAAAATAATATTCAATTTTATAAATTATGTTATCCTCATTTTTATCATTCATATATTAGATGAAAATCTTCAGTTTTATATGAAAATGTCTCCATGTGTATTTTAGTTATAATCTAGTTGTATTTTTATGCCGATCATTGTATCCGAGATTTTTTTCTGAATAAGTCTTCAATTTTATTAATTATCATATGTAATCCTCAATTTTATCCTACATATTCTAGATACAAATCTTTAGTTTTATCAGAAAATGTATCCTCTTCCTTTTTCAATTGTATTCAAATTGTATTTTTATGCTTATCATTCCATCTGATTTTTTTCAAAATATCTTCGATTTTATAAATTACCTTAAGTTATCCTAAATTTTATCATACATATGTTAGAGGAAAATCTTCAGTTTTATAGAAAAATATCTCCAATTCTTTTTGCAATTACATTCTAATTCTATTTGTATGCATACCATTGCAATTGTTAAATTTACCACAAAAATGTTCAATTTTTAAATTTTTCCTATGAATTTCCCTTATTTTATATGAAATATGTTACATGACATCTTCAGTTTTATAAGAAATTGTCTCCACTTCCTTTTCCAATTATGTGATAATTGTATTTGTATGCCTATAATTTTAGCTGAGATTTTTTCAAGAAAATCTTTAATTTTATTAGTTATCCTATGTAATCCCCAATTTTATCATACATATGTTAGATAAAAATTTTCAGATCTATCAGAAAAGGTGTCCAGTTCCTTTTTCAATTGTATTCTAATTGTATTTTAGGTCTATCATTGTATCTGAGTTTCCTATTTCAGAAAAACTTCAGATTTAAAAATTATATTATCCTCAATTTTATCCTATATCTGCTATATGAAAATATTGTTTTATACAAAAGTCTCCACCTCCTTTTCATTTATATTCTAATTGTATTTGTGTGCCTATCAGTGTATCTGAGATTTTTTCCAAAAAATATCTTCAATTTTATCAGATATCCTATGTAATCTTCAGTTTTATCATGCATAATTTAGTAAAGATATTCAGTTCTGTCATAAAATATCTCCACTTCCTTTTTCAATTGAATTCTAATTATATTTGTATGGCTTTCATTGTATTTCAGTTTTATTCACAAAAATGGTTGTTGAGTTCTGCAGCTCTCTGTAGCTACTCTAGGTTAGCTCTGCAAGAGAATACTATAGGATGGATGGGGAAAGCAGCACAAAAGAATGAGTTCAAGGAGACATTTGCCTTTCAAGGCCCAATTTTAATAAAATGTAACCCAATATATAGTCTGAAATATTTCCTCCATCCAGGTCTGAGGTGGAGTCTTGGGATGAAATCTCGAGAGACATCTTTGCTGGCTCCAGACTCAGCAGGCTTCTTCAAGGCAGCTCAGCAGCTCGCCTGCTGAAGGTTGAGAATTGCACATACAGGATACTTCCTTGGCTTCCAGGTGTGGCTGGGTTGTTCTAAATAGAAAAAAGGCCAGGAAATTCACGAGCCGAGGACAGAGCGATTAGTGGCCAGTGGAACTGCCTAGCTTGAATGCTGGAGTGGGGTGAAGCGTCAATTTCCCCCAAATTATAATTTTTTAAAGAACCAGTAGATAAATATACCCATCTAATGACGGTGGGCATTTACAAATGAGAAAAGCAGAGACCTTGGCCCCCTTAAATATTAAATGATGTCCTTTTTCAGGGAGGGGAAATAGACTGCCTTATTATTTATTATAAGGGCGGTCTCTCAACATCGACCAGGTATGCTTTTAGGGAAACTCAGACACAGGATTTCTTCCCATTCCCTTGCAGTACCTCACCTGGCATCTCAATTGGTGCCCGTGTCTGTTTGAAAACAAACATGCATTGATCTGAGTTCTATGCAGCTTCCTTTTAGGAGATCCACGGGTAAAGTAGATGCCACATGAATATGAGCTGGTTGGCCTTAAAAGCAGCCCACCTTTGAGTCTTGGAAGCTGGTGCTGTATTTGAACAATAACTGTTTGAAACACAAGTGGAGAAATTAAAAGGAAAAAATACTTGGCTGTCTCTGGAAGGCTCAAGATATTCAATTGAAAATTTGTGCTTTAGGCAGCCAGGCTTTGCTTGTGAATTAACTGCCAGAAAACAAAACCGCTGGGACCATCTTTTGGAGGCTCGAAGTATCTAATGTAATTGTAAATTTGAGTCAGGCCATAGGGCCTGGCTTGTAATTTAAATGTTACAAAACAATTTAGCCTGTCTTCCCAACTAAGGGAGAAGTGGCTTTGAGAATACTTTTGAATCAGCCAATACTTACCAGCTGGTTTATGCTTCTGAAGCATTTAGTTGAAAATTACAGATATACCTTCTTCCCCAACATTAAGCCAGGATCATGTCATATGCCAATAAATGAACTTTTTTTTAATTTTTTTTCTTTTTGCCTTTTACCTAGGCAACAGTGTGCCTAGTTATAGGATGCCATATACTCAGCAAGGAGTTTCCTGGCATCTAAATTTTAAATTTTTCTTAAAAATATGCAAACAATTTAAATGATATGTACAGGGATACAAATTCCCCTCTTTTTATTTTTTAAGAAGATATTATTTTAATTTTTTTATATTCCCTCGTCTTTGAGGATAACCAAGAATTAAATTGTCAAAGACATCCCAAATGTTTGATAACTTTGTTAATCTTTGTTCTATTATCTGTTTTACTTTAAGTTGGAACACCAAGCATATACCATAATATAAATTAGAAATATGAGTATCATTTATCTGTAACAAATAAATAAGTCCTCTGGAATTAGTACCATTATGTGGTAGTTGTAAGAACTGAGGACATTTAAGAACATTTTTTTATAATTTGATGGGCACAAAAATATAA
Organism: Apodemus agrarius; assembly: GCA_964023405.1. Lineage (NCBI taxonomy): Eukaryota > Metazoa > Chordata > Mammalia > Rodentia > Muridae > Apodemus > Apodemus agrarius. The sequence continues at coordinate 34,805,117 of OZ030024.1, forward strand.
AATTATTTTTAAGCCATTAATTTTTTGATATAAAATTTATATAGTCTGGGATATAAACTTATGTGCCTTCCCTTAAGAGGTCTTGTCCAGGCACCTTTTAAAAGATTAATTATATATAAGTATACTGTAGCTGTCTTTAAACACGCCAGAAAAGGGTGTCAGATGTCATCATAGGTGGTTGTGAGCCACCATGTGCTTGCTGGGAATGAACACCCATAATCCATAGTTGAGGGACTAGCCTTTAATGAATGAACCATCTCTTCAGGCTCACATTCATAAAATATAAGTGCTTGACTTCCAGTACCCATGGCTGTCTCTGCAGCTTTGGATCAGCTCTAAAACATGTAGGATAGTCATTTAAAGAACATATCCTTTTTAACTTGAATTATATTAGTATAAATAATTATAAAAATTAAGAATTAGCAATATTAAAAAGTGAATAATTTTAAGCAATTGGAAACCATGAGCCATATATATTTACTATTATTAAAAGCATGATTTTTAACATCTTAAAAATAGCCGCTATAGCACCCAAGTCAATTATCTGTTAATGAAATAGGAGGAAACTCAAAAGAATAAACATGAAATCCAACTACATGAGCTCCAATTCAACAATAGTTGCAGTCTTTATAGGATGTATGTAGAGAAATATAAAAGTAAATTGCAACAAATTATCTTTTGGATAATTATTAATTTTGCCTAAAAAGGCTTGCCATGTAATAGATTAACAATTAATAATAATCTGATTGTTTCTTAAAGCAAGGAAAAAATGCCCTCATCAGGCTCTTGAAACATTTCTCCAAAACACCCTTATAACATTTTACTAATACATCAACATCTCAATTGAAAGATGCAAAACTTTATTTGGAGAGGATAAAAGATGATTTTATATTAACGTTGTCTTTGTTAAGGAATGGCAGTGAACATATAAAATAAACAGATGATTATAATAGCCTTTATTATTTGTAAAATTACCCATCCTTTGCCAAGGTAATTTATATCTACCTTGAAAGTAGGTTTAAGTCTTTCTGTGGCAAGCTTAAAATGATGTTTTAGACAATTGACTTAACAACCTTTGAAAATCATTTACTTTAAAAATCTTTAAGGACCCATCAGCTAAGGCCTGTAATCAACATTTTATAAACAAAATATATTGAAAAACCTAGGATTCTAGTTTCTTGTATGTAAGCAGAGACAAAGTACTTTTCCTCACCTAAGATAAGGCTGTTAGCCATTTCTTGAGGGAAAAAACTTTTTAATAAAATTGTTTTTAAGAATATAGTTTTGGCCAAAACTTCCCTAGGTGGGATCTGTAAGAAAAAAGCAGCTCTTTACAAGCCTCCATGGAGAAAGCTCTGAGCTCTATATCTATTTAAATGCAAATTCAATTTGCTCAGCACTCACCCTGGCAAGGACCTTGAACAAGGTTCCTCAAATGCAAATATTTTTTAATCTGAGCCCATTTTCCTGACCCAAACCTACCAGTCTTGCAAGGACATGAGGCTCAAATAACAAATGGAACCTGTAATTCTAGGGTTCTGGAAAAGTTTTACTTGTTTTATAGTAGTCAGAGGAGCCTGTTTGATATCAAATAAATTTCCACTAAGATTTCCTTTTTAATTTTGGAGGGTTAACTCCAGCTTCCATCATTGTAGCCAACAAACCCACAAAATGGTCACAACAGGCCCATATTGACCACAGCTGTCTTTTAACCTTTATCATTTTTAAAATATGTTAATAATCTTGTTCTTTAACCAGACTGCAAATTGCAGTCAATGGCACATTGGCAATTTTTGTCTTAACTCTTAATTTTTTCTTAAAACATTAGAGCAACTATAACTTTGGAAGGAAGGCCTAATTTTACAGAACCTATTTTTTTTAATTAATGGCAAAAGTACCATTTTTACTATTTGAAGAGACATTATTTTATATATTATTCTGTATAAGTTTGCTTTTGAAACCAAGATTTACACAAAACACCATGCCAATTTAGAAGCATCTCAGAGGCCTTCATTCTATCAATCTCACAAGCCATGTACTCAAAATGGCCGCAACCTTGAGCTATCAGCTCCAAATTCTTTTCTTATTGTCAACTCTATACCATTTAAATCATGTACAATAATCAGCCAACACTCTATAGCCAAATCATGTAAAATATATTTATACTTCTAAGACCAATTACAAAAAAAGTGAACAAAGTGTGCACCACAGTAAGCCACGTGTCACTGGCAAAACCAACCTTTTTTTTTAACATTATATCTTTTAAATTACATCTAATGACTTATAAGCCAATTTTCTATAGTCAATATATGTAAAATATACCTTTAAGACCAATTTTAACAAAGAATAAAACAATTATACGAATCTTATAAACTTAAACCAAACAATTTTCCTTTTTTTAAATTTATTTTATTTTTATTTTTTGGCTGCAATATCGAGAGACTAAAAAGCACTTTGAACCCCAAAATTACAATTGTAGAGATTTTTCTTTATGAAACACAACCACTAATTCTCTTGCTCTAGACTTAAGGCTGCTGGCCTTTTAAAAGCAGCTTTTTCTCAAATATGTTTGACTCCTAGCTGAGTACAGGATATCTTACATCAACTTCTGCAGTGAACCGCGGCTAGATTAACAGATAGACTGCAAGCACATGAAATTTTTACGAAAAAAAAATTTTAACATAAAACAATTACAGTCATTCTTACAAGGCCACGAATAGGACAGTTTACACACACATAGGACATGAAAGACATGGTGCTCCAAGAACAAACATAGACACACAGAAAGGGAATCATGCTATGCAATTAAATCCATTTTTCTACTCTTTTTCTCTTTCATTTTCCAACCTTTCTTAAGGCAGCTCTTAGAGGCTGTGGACATATGCCTATTTTTAAACCTTTTCTTTTTCACCTGAATCAGTTCTTACTAGCTGCTGTTACAATCTAGAACCTATAAACTTCTTCCACCATTTCCCACTGTCTGCTTCTTAAGCAAGTAGTTTGTTGTTGGGTCAACACTGACTTACTCAGTCCATATCTTCCAGCACCCAATCATTGTTGAGTTCCATAGCTCTCTGTAGCTACTCCAGGCTATCTCTTCAAGAGAAAACTATGGGATAGATGGGGAAAGCGACACAAAAGAATGAGGTTAAGGAGAAATTTGCCTTTCAAGACCCAATTTTATTAAAATGCAACCCAATATATAGTCTGAAAGATTCCCTTCCTTCAGGTATGAGGTAGAGTCTTGGGATGAAGTCTCAAGAGAGCTCTTTGCTGGCTCCAGACTCAGCAGGTAGCTGGCTCCTTCAAGGCAGCTCAGCAGCTCACCTGCTGAAGGTTGAGAATTGCAGATACAGGATACTTCCTTGGCTTCCAGGTGTGGCTGGGTTGTTCTAATTAGAAGAAAGGCCAGGAAATTCACAGGCTGAGGATAGAGCCATCAGAGGCCGGCTTAATGCTGGAGTGGGGGGAAGGGATAAATTGTCAATTTTATACATTGTCTTATGTTATCCTAAATTTTATCATACATATGTTAGATGAAAATCTTCAGTTCTTCATGAAAATGTCGCCAGCCTGGTCTACAGAGTGAGTTCCAGGACAGCCAGGACTACAGAGAAAGTCTGTCTTGAAAAACAAGCTAGCAAACAAGCAAGCAAGCAAACAAACGAACAAATAAGAAACATGTCTGTTTAGCCGTGTGGTAGTGGTGCATGCCTGTAATGCCAGCACTCTGGGAGGCAGAGACAGGCAGATTTCTGAGTTCGAGGCCAGTCTGGTCTACAGAGTGAGTTCCAGGATAGCCAGGGCTACACAGAGAAACCCTGCCAAGAAAAAAAAACAAAACAAAACAAAACAAAACGAAAATGTCTCCACTTACTCTTTCAATTACATTCTAATTGTATTTGTATGCAGAACATTGTATCTGAACACTTTTCCATATAAATCTTTAATTTTATCAATTATCATATGTAATTCTCAATTTTATCATACATATGTTAGATGAAAATCTTCAGTTCTTTACAAAAATGTGTCCTCTTCCCTTTTCAATAACTCTAGTTATATTTGTATGCCTATCCTTGTATCTGAGTTTTTGTTTTCCAAAATATCTTAAATTTTATAAATTATCTCATGTTATCCTCAATTTTAACATATGTATGTTAGATGAAAATCTTCAGTTTAATCAGGAAATGTCTCTATTCAATTTTTGAATTACATTCTTATTGTGTTTGTAAGCCTATCATTTTATCTGTGAAAATTACAACAAAAAATTCAAATTTTAACATTTTTTCATATATTATCATTGTTTTATCTGAAATATTATACAGAAATCTTCAGGTTTTTTTTTCAGAAAAATGTCTGCAAGTTCTTTTTCACTGATAATGTTTTGTATTTGTATTCCTTTCATTGAATCTGAGATCTTTTCAAAAAATCTTCAATTTTATCAATTTTCCTATGTTATCATCCATTTTTATTCATAAGTTAGGTATATATCTTTAGAATTTACAGAATATGTCTCCTCCTCCTTTTTCAATAGTATTCTAATTATATTTGTATGCCTATCATTGTCTCCAAGTTTTTTTCTGAATAAATCTTCAATTTTATTAATTATCCTATGCAGACCTCATTTTTTTCATATATATGTTCGATGAAAATCTTCAATTTTATCAGAAAATGTCTCCTTTTTCTTTTTCAATTGTATTCTAATTGTATTTGTATGCTTATCATTGCATAGTAGTTTAAAAAAACTTCAATTTTATAAATTATCTTATGCTATTCTCAATTTTAACATACATGTGTTGTTGGATTTTCTTCAGTTTTATAGGAAAATGGCTCCACTTCCATTTTTCAATTACATTCTAATTGTATTTGTATGCTTACCATTGTATCTGTGAAAATTACCTCAAAAATATTCAATTTTTAAGTTTTTCCTATGAATTTCCATCACTTTATCAGAAATGTGTTATACAAAATCTTCAGTATTATCAGAAAATGTCTCTAGTCCTTTTCTCAATTACATTCTAATTGTGATTGTAAGCCTATCATTTTATCTGTGAAAATTACTACAAAAAACATCAAATTTTACAGTTTTGCTGTGAATTTCCATTTTTAACAGATATATGTTCAGCAAAATTCCTCAGATTCATCAGAAAATATCTCGACTTCTTTTTACAACTATATTATTATTTATTTGTATGCCTACCATTCTGTGAAAATTACAACAAAAACCTTCAAATTTTAGCATTTTCTCATGAATTTCCAAAATTTTATTAGAAATGTTATACAAAAATCCTCAGTTTTATCAGAAAATATCTCTGCTTTCTTTTTCACTTATATTCTAATTTTATTAGTATGCCTTTAAGTACATCTGAGATTTTATCAAAAAAACTTCATTTTTATCAATTTTCCTATGTGATCATCCCTTTTATCTTACATATGTCAGGTGAAAATCTTAAGTTTTATACAAAAATATCTCCAGCTAGTTTATCAATTATATTCTTATTATTTTTGTATGCCTATCCTTGTATCTGAGAATTTACTAAGAAAATCTTCAATTTAATTGATTATCCTATGTAATTCTCAATTGTATCATACATATGTTAAATGTAAATCTTCAGTTTTATCAGAAAATATCCCTTCTTCCTTTTTACATTGTATTCTAATAGTGTTTGTAATCTTATCATTGCGTCTGGATTTTTTTTTGCAAAAATTTCTTCAGTTTTGTAAATTTTCCTAAGTTTTTCTCAATTTTATCAAACACTTTTAGAGATAAATCTTCAGTTTTATAGGAAACTGTCTCCACATCCTTTTAAAATTACATTCTAATTGTATTTGTATGCATACCATTGTATGTGTGAAAGTTACCACAAAAATCATCGTTTTAAATTTTTCCTTACTTTATCAGAAATGTGTTATATGAAATCTTTAGATTTTTCAGAAAATACATCTATTTCCTTTTCAGTCATGTGATAATTCTGTTTGTATGCCTATCATTTTATCTGAGATTTTTCCAAAAATTCTTCAACTTTATTAGATATCCTATGTAATCCTCAATATTATCATGCATATTTTAGATGAAAACTTTCAGTTCTATCATAAACTTTCACTTTATTTTTAAATTGAATTCTAATTTTATTTCTATAGTTATTGTATTTCATTTTTTTTCAAAAAAATCATCAATTTTATACATTATCTCCCGTTATCCTCAATTTTATTATATATATGTTGGAAGAAAATCTTCAGTTTTTTGCGAAAATGTCTCCACTTCTTTTGTCCATTACATTCTAATTGTATATATATATGCCTATGATGGTATGTGAGTTTTTTAAAATATTTATTAAATTTTATAAATTACATTATGGTATCCTCATTATTATCATAGATATATTAGATAAAAATCTCCAGTTTTATATGAAAATGTATTCACATTTGATTTAGTTATATTCTAATTGTATTTTGAGGCCTATCATTGTATCTGAGTGTTTTTCCAAAAAAATCTCTAACTTTATAAATTACCTTATGATATCCTCATTTTATCATATGTAGGTTATATGAAAATCTTCTGTTTTATATGAAGATGTCTCCACTTCATCTTTCAATTATATTCTAAATGTTTTTGTATGTCTATCATTGTATCTGAAAATTTTCCAAAAAAACTTCAATTTTATCAATATCCTATGTAATCCTCAGTTTTATCATGCATATTTTAGATGAAAATATTCAGTTCTATAATAAAATGTCTCCAATTCCTTTTTCAATTTAATTCTATTTATATTTGTATGATTATCATTATATTTGAGTTTCAACATAAAAATCTGCAATTTTATACATTATCATATACTATACTCAGTTTTATCATACATATGTTAGATGAAAATCTTCAATTCTTTACGAAAATGTCTCCACTTCCTCTTTCAATTACATTCTAATTGTATTTATATGCCTATCATTGTATCTGTGTTCTTTAAAAAAAATATTCAATGTTATAAATTATCTTATGTTATCCTCATTTTTATTATACATAGATTAGATGAAAATCTTCAGTTTAATATGAAAATGTCTCCACGTCTGTTTGAGTTATATTCTAATTGTAATTTTATGCCTATCATTCTATCTGAGTTTTCTCCAAATAAATCTTTAATTTTATCAATTACCCTATTAATCCTCTATTTTATCATATATTGTTAGATGAAAATCTTCAGTATTTTCAGAAAATTTATCCACTTTGTTTTTCAATTATATTTTAATTGTAGTTCTATGACTATCATTATATCTGTGTTTTTTAAATATTCAGTTTTATAAATTATGCGATGTTATCCTCATTTTTACTATACATATATTAGGTGAAAATCTTCAGTTTTATATGAAAATGTCTCCACATCTGTTTGAGTTATGTTCTAATTGTATTTTTATGTCTATCATTGTATCACAGTTTTGTACAATAAATTTTCAATTTTATCAATTACCTTAGTAATCCTCTATTTTATCACACATATGTTACATGAAAATCTTCAGTTTTATCAGAAAATGTCTCCACTTCGTTTTTCAATTGTATTCTAATTGTATTTCTATGCCTATCATTGTATTTGAGCTTTTAGTTCCCAATAATCTTTAATTTTATAAATTAACTTTTGATATCCTCAATTTATCATACATTTTATATGAAAATCTTCAGTTGTGTATGGAAATTTCTCCACTTCCTCCTTCAATTATATTCTATATGTATTTTTATGCCTATCATTTTATCTGAGTTCTTTTTTCAAAAAAATTTTCAATTTTACAAATTATCTTAACTTATCCTCAATTTTATCATAGATATGTTAGAGGAAATTTTTCAATTTTAAATGAAAATATCTCCACTTGGTTTTTTGATTACATTCTAATTTTATTTGTATGCCTATCATTTTATTTGTGAAAATTGCCACAAAAATTCCAATTCTTAAATTTTTCTTATGAATATCACTTACTTTATCAGTAATATGTTACACGAAATACTCAGTTTTGTATCTGAGTATTTTTTCAAATAAATCTTCAATTTTATCAACTTACTTATGTAATCCTCAATTTTATCATACATATGTTAGATGAAAATCTTAAGTTCTTTACACAAATGTGTCCTCTTCCTTTTTCAATAATACTCTAGATTTATTTTTATGCCTATCCTTTTATCTGAGTTTTTGATTTCCAAAATAACATCAATTTTATAAATTACCTTATGTAATTTTCAATTTTATCATACATGTTAGATGAAAAACTTCAGTTTTATCAGAAAACGTCTCATTTCCTTTTCTTCGATTACATTCTAATTGTGTTTGTAAGCCTATCAAAGTATCTGTGAAAATTACCAAAAAATCTTCAAATTTTACAGTTTTCATATGGATTTTCTAATATTTATCAGATAAATGTTTTGCAAAGTTTTTCAGATTTATCAGAAAGTATCTTCACTCCCTTTTTTCAAATATATTATTATTTATTTTTTGTCTACCATTGTATCCGTGAAAATTCCGACAAATATCTTCAAATTTTAACATTTTTACAAGAATTTCCATAATTTAATCAGAAATGTTATACTAAAATCTTCATATTTATCAGAAAAAGTCTCCACTTTCTTTTTCACTTATTTATAGCTGTATTTGTATGCCTTTCAATGTATCTGAGATTTTATCACAACAATCTTCAATTTTATCAATTTTCCTATGTTATCATGCATGTATCATCCATAAGTTAGATAGATGTAAAGTTTCAGAATTAACAGAATATATCTCCATTTCCTTTTTCAATTGTATTCTATTTGTATTTGTAATCCTATCATTGTATATGAATTTTCTTATTAAAAAATATCTTCAGATTTAAAAATTACCTTATGTTATCCTCAATTTTATCATACATATGATAGATGATAAATTTTCAGTTTTGTACAAAAATGTCTCCACCTCCTTTTTCAATTATAGCCTAATTGTATTTGTATGCCTATCATTATATCTGTAATTTTTCTAGAGAATATCTTCAATTTAATCAGTTATGCTATGCATTCCTCAATTTTATCATACATTTGTTAAATGAATATCTTCAGTTTTATGATAAAATATCTCGTCTTCCTTTTTCAATTGAATTCTAATTACATTTGTATGGCTATCATTATATTTGAATTTTTTTCAAAAAATCTTTAATTTTATACATTCTTATGCTATCATCAATTTTATCATACATGTGATAGATGATAATCTTCATTACTTTATGAAAATATCTCCATTTCCTTTTTCAATTACATGCAAATTGTATTTATATGCCTATCAATGTATCTGAGGTTTTTAAAAAAATATTCAATTTTTACATATCATTTTATGTTATCTTCATTTTTATCATGCACATATTAAATGAAAATCTTCAGTGTTATATGAAAATGTTTCCACATATCATTTAGTTATATTCTATTTTTATTTTATGCCTAATATTTATCTGTGTTTTATAAAAATAAATGTTCAATCTTATAAATTACCTTATGATAACCAAGTTTTATCATGCCTATGTTATATGAAAATCTTTAGTTTTATATGAAAATATCTCCACTTTTACCTTCAAATATATTCTAAATGTATTTATATGCCTGTCATTTTATCTGATTTTTTTTCAAAAATATCATCAATTTTATAAATTATCTTAAGTTATCCTCAATTTTTTCATAGATATTTTAGAGGAAAATTGCCACGGACCGACTCAGTCGGAACACACTCGGGGGAATCAGGGTCTTTGGTATGCAGGAAGGCACTGGTCGCAGTGTGAAATGACAGACAGACACACACAAGATCTGAATGCGTCTGAATGCACTTTACTGTTCTGAGGCAGGCTTTTTTATACATATCACAAGTTGGTATTCAGTGAAATGTTTACAAAGAATGGTCACCATGAGTAACTGGCACACGGAAATACAAATGAATTAGGCATGAACGTCAGAGATTACACCCAAGGTTATCGTGTCCCTCTGTAGTCAATAATAAATTAGTAATTCAAGAGTCAGAGACTACACACAAGGTTATTGCGTCCCTCTGTAGTCAATAATAAATTAGTAATTCAAGAGTCAGAGATTACACTATGTTTTGTTTATCTTTTTGTGAGACTTTCTCAGGCTTATTTTGAAACTTTACTAAACTGAAGGTTTCCATGTCAGAGTGCCAAAGACCAGCTAACCATACAGATAATATAAATTGTTGGGAGGTTAATTCTTTAATGTATCTAGGTAATAACTGTACAGCTAATTAAAAGCAAAGCAATGGATCTCCAGAGGATAAATCATGGCCAGTACTGTAGTTCAAAGAATAAACTCTGAGTGAACTCTCACGCCTGGATGCTCGCACCTCTGGCTGGCAGGGACATCTTGTAAGTAAAAGAACAGGTCAGATAAAGGGTTACACAGCTTGCCATGAGAAATTTCAGCTCAGCTCTATCTGCAGCCAAGGAGGCCCACAGCGGCATTCATCTTGGACAGCCCTGCCAAACAAGGCTTTCCCCAGTAAATATCACACAGCTTTCGCCTAGATTGCAGCTTGGCTGCGTGAAATTACGGTATCCAAGAAATGCGCAGTGATATCTCCTGCTTTTTATTTTTTAATTTGAGCTCATGAATATCTCTTTTGGCAGCAGAAATGGAGGAGAAGACTAGTTTGAAAATTATTGGAAGGATAAGAAGATAAAGAAAGATTACCCCTGCAGCCACGGCGACGACAACAATCCAATGTAACCAAGTTACAGGGTTCAGAGACTTCAAACCAGAACTAAAAGCCTGAGCCAAATCCTCTAAGTTAACCGATCCATCTTGTGCTTTACTCATAACCGCAATTTGAGCTTTTAATTGAGCCATATCATGTGAAATATTATTATCTTTCCAAATTCCCAACAAATGATTTTTTGTAAGAGTCCAATTATGTTGCTTGTCATAGATTAATGGCGTTACGCATATGTATCGAAAGCTGGCATGACATCTGGTGGAAAGCTGAACCTTAATATTTTCTATCTCTTGTCCTAACTCCAGAACTACATCCTCTAAAGCATCAATTTTTGTTTCTAATTTCTTATCTATAGCCTCTTGTCTTACCAGTGCCAAAGAAACATTCTTACTCAAATCATTAACAAAGTGTGCAGTCTTCATTTCTGAGACTAAAGCAACTGATGAAACTGTAAGTGAAGTCACAATAGCTATCAAGGCACTGATACCTAACATTAAAGCTGCTACAAAATGCTTTTGGCCTGATAAGCTCACTAATTCTTGTAACTACCTGTAAAGCCTCATTGTCAAACCAAGCTTCATCCTTTAGATCTACAGGAAGCATTACGTAGGAAGGTCTTTATAATATCACAATGCGTGAATAGGATTCAATCAACTTATGATCAATACAATTAGTCAAAATACATTCTTATCTTTATCTTTATAGTTCTGGGAACATGAATCTAAAGGGATGTCCTTAGATAACTTCTCAAAGGTTTCATTATGAAAATTAGTCCCCAAAATCTTAAGTTTAATTTCCCACATAAGTCTTCTATGATATGGAGGTTCTTTCGCTGGAGGCGATTTATCTGGAGCATCAGCAAGAATAGTTTTATAGGCGAGAGAAAGACAACCCATAGCCCCCATCTAGCTAAATCAATGCAAATCGGAGCAGAGTCTGACATCCCCTTATATCTAAATGGAGTAGAGGTTAGATGGGAGGAAAGAGTAGCATGTCCCCCCATAAGTCTAGTATCATTGGTCATCACTCTAATATTTACATTCTCCCCCCAACCCACGGGATGAAGGAGTGGGGGATGAGGAACATAAGCCCAATATGAAACTGCAGACACAGGACACATTTGCATAGAAAGGATAACAAACATAGCAAGAAACATATTTTCTGTTGATAACTGCTTTCTGTTGCTAGTGATCATCTGCTGTGCTTCTCGGGCGAGTCTCCTCAGCTGTCCCCAGGTGGGCAGATCCTCCCTTGACTCCTGTGACTCAGGAACAGTTGAGGTCTCTCGTAGAACAGCAAGATCAAGTCCCATCATCATTCTCAGCATCTTCTTCTTTTTTCAGTCTCTGCTTTCTCCTCTGATTCCTTGATAGAGGGCCTTCTGTTTAAACGGCCGGATGAGCCTGTTTGGGATCCAGACTGGACTATCTACATCCTGTGGAAAAACACAAACATATCCTCTCCTGGAGGAAATTAAAGCATCCGGTCCTTTCCAGGATCCGGTTAATAAGTCTTTTTACATTACTTGTGGAAGTTGTTCTCCTTTTATTCCTCCCCAATGTTTCATAGCAGGGGAGTTTCCATGTTCATCAGTATTCAAATAATTTATCACAAAAAGAGCATGATTCAAAAGATGATGGGGAGAAAAATATTTATTAGCAGCCCTGAGGCATTCAATCTGATTTTTCAAAGTTTGGTGAGATCTCTCAATTATTGCCTGTCCTTGGGGATTATATGGTATTCCTGTGGTATGGTGTAAATCCCATGCTCGCAGAAAAGAGGCAAAAGCCTTAGATGTATAAGCTGGAGCATTATCTGTCTTAATTCTCAATGGCTTTCCCATCATCATGAAGCTTTGTACAAGATGTTGAATTACATCTTTCACAGCTTCTCCACTTCTAGCAGAGGCAAACAGCACATGAGAATAAGTATCCACTGTCACATGAACATAAGCCAATTTTCCAAATTTAGGGATATGTATAACGTCCATTTGCCATAAAGCTAATGCCTTAAGGCCTCGGGGATTTACTCCCATTTTTTGTGGGTGGTAAACTTGAGGACAATTACCACAATCCTTAACTATCTGTCTGGCTTGTTCTCTAGTAATATGAAACATCCTAGCAAGAGCATTTTGATGATGTAGCTCATGACTATTCTTTGCCTCTAATACATTCATAACTGTTCCTCTAGTCAATGCATCAGCCATATAATTTCCTTTACTAAGGGGGCCTGGTAAATTAGAGTGACCCCGTATATGTCCTACATAAAATTTTTCTACTCTTTTTCTAATCGTATTTTGCAATTGCTGTAATAAATTTAAAATTTGAGACTGCCCTGAAAGCAAGGCTGTTTCTATGGCTGGAAACAAATTAACCACATACTTTGAATCTGTATAAAGATTAAATTTTTCTGTAAAATTCTGAAAAGCAAGTAGAACTGCTCTTATCTCTGCTTGCTGAGCAGAAGTCTGCACACCTTCCTCTATCAGAGGCTTTTGTCCTGGTACATAAACCACAGACCTCCCATTAGAGGAGCCATCTGTGAAAATACATAAGGCAGACTCTAAAGGTTGTGAAGAACACTTATTTGAGAAAATTATTTCTGTTTCCTTATAAAATTCAATTAAAGGATGTTTAGGATAATGATATTTAATTTGTCCTGTATAACCTTGCACTGCAATTCCCCAATCATCATCTTCCATCAATAGTATTTCAAATTGCCTTTTATTATATGTCTCTGTTGTTAAGGATTGCTCCCCAGCACCTTGCTTTTCTAACTTCCTCAATCCCTCTTCAACATGCACAGACCTCCTATCTACATACCTATTACTTTCAATTTTAAAAACCATGCATAGCACAAATATACTTGAGCTAACAATCTTTCTAGCATCTAGCATCTTTTTCCTATCTCTGCTGCTCCCTGCCCTTTTTGCCTTCTCTAGCTTCCCGCTCTTCTTACCTTCTTTTTCTTCTTCTTCTCTAACCATATCCCTTAGTCCTGCAATCCCTCAATCTGCTGCAATTTCTTTTTGATGTCGGGGATGACTGCCCAATGAAAACCATAATAACAGAGGCTCGCTGCCCCTCAGACATAGGGTCAACAGGAGTATACCTTCTGTATGCCTCCATGAGTCTTTCCAGAAAGACTGAAGGGGGTTCCGTCGCCCCTTGCATGACCTCTCTTATCTTTAGCCAAATGATAGACACTGCTGAACACCTGAACAGTTTATACTTTAAAATGTTAGAGCATCGGTCTTTAGCCTTCAGACACAAGAATACCTGAGAGATTTAAAGAATCAGGAATTAAGCCATATAATAATTTATGGACACATTAAGTTTGTCTGTAGATGAAGAGAGGCAATCTTGTGGCTCTCTCTCTCTTCCTCATAACAGAAGCAACTTTACACATGCTGTTTCTCCAAGAAAGGGAAGCTGTCAGGAGCAGACTAATCTCTATAACAAAAATAATAACATTAAACATCATATTCCATCTGTACCAACTTAAATTCAGAATTCCCATATCCATATTTCTCCATCAGAGGGCCTTCAAAGTATTTTGTCTCTTTTTTGTTTTAACTTGGCAGAGAACGACCTTGCAGCTGCAGTTGGAAGTTTTTCTTTAGAAGAAGAAACTATAAAGAAAAGCGGGGGGGTACAGCCAGGAGCCCAGTCAAACAGTTTAACCTTGGAGTTCTCAGGCTGAGAGCAGAGAAAAGGGAAACAAAAAAAGAACAAGCAGCCCTATGTCTAGAAATATTGAGTTGGAGTCTAAGAGAGTTGCTTTTCAGCCAGCCTGAGTCTGAGAACCAGACATCAGGTGCCCTTGCAGTAACCAAAACCAGATTTCAGCCAAACTTGGCTCTCGCCGTTATTGCTGTTTACAGATGGAGAAGAGCCTTACTCAGCCCTCCTCGATACCCCTGCGGTCTAGCAAGGTTGCCAGTCAAACCTACCACACCAGACAGACTCTCTGAGTTCTTTTTACAATTTGAACTACGGCCAATTATTAACCCCACAGTTCCCTGTGGCAGAGTTCCCAAGGTAGGCGTAGAAACTAAAGAAACACCATCCCATCTAGAGAATATTACATCATCACAAGAGGCTAAATCTAAACCAGCACTACCAGGAGTAGCTCTAGGCAAATCATGTATAGTAAATTCAGGAGCCTCAGGATTCAGAGGACTCCCTGATGTAACTACAGTATTTCCTCTCTCAAGTTTGGGGCTGAGAGGCTGCCCCTGATTTAGTTTTTTGATTCCTCCTCCTCCTTTTCCCCATTAAGGGGTGTTCCATCCTTGTGGAACCTAGACTTGCACTCCTTTTTCCAATGCTTGCCTTTCTGGCAACGAGGGCATGCTCCTGGGGGAGGACCCCTTCTATTGGAGTCCCTCTTATTGTTTCCTGGACATTGCTTTTGCACATGTCCTGATTTCCCACATTTAAAACAAGTGGGCCCGGAGGTTTCTTTCCCTCCTTTACCATAAGTCTTTTTAACATAGGCGCTGAATTTCTCTCCCTTCATAGCTGCAGCGTAGGCCATACCTTGGACTACGGCTGGTGAGGCATCCACGCAGGCTTTCACATAGTCCTGCACTGTTCCTGTCTTTCTAATAGGCCTTATCAAATCTTGGCATAAAGCATTAGCATTTTCCCAAGCCAACTGCTTAAGGAGTATCTCAGTACCTTCTGAAGGAGGCATCATTCTAAAGACTGCCTCTTCAAGTCGAGAGATGAAACTTTGATAAGTTTCCTCATTTCCCTGCCTTACTCCAGAGAGAGTAGTTCCTTTGGTTCCGGGAGGTGGCAGCTTTCTCCAAGCCTGTACAGCATTTGTTGTAATTGCTTCCAACACATCCCTAGGGATGCTCACCTGACTCTGAGGAGAAGTATATACTCCTGTGCCTAGCAGCATATCCATGCTTGGCTTAGAGCCTCTTTTCTTAGCAAACTGAATAACGGTCTGCTTTGATCTATCCTCATATTCTGTTCTCCACAAGACATAATCTCCTGGTTCTAATGTGGCTTTCGCTGTCTGATGCCAATCATGAGGAGTAAGCCAGTGACTGGCCACCATGTCCAGGACCTGGACTGTATATGGAGCAGAAGGGCCTGATGTCTTAACGGCCGATTGCAGCTCCTTCAGTATCTTTAAAGGGAGAGGCTCCCATACAGGCTCCTCATCTCCTTTACCTTCTACCACTGGAAAGGAGAAAGTTAAATCTCCCTTCCTTCTAGCTTCTTCCACTGCTCCTTGGAAGCCCCTTGGAAGCAAAGGACGCCTTCCTCTTATTCCTATTTCGTCCACAGGCTGCTTTTCGTCCAGGTCTCGATCTGACTCGATATTATCACTAGAATCTTCATCAAAAGCCTTTGACGACATTGTTATAGAGTCTGTACCATAAGAACATGCAGGCTTGTTTAAAGGCTTAGCTTCTCTCTCATCCTGCATGGAAATAGTCTCCTGAGCAAGTCCCTCAAGGTCTGTGGCATCCGACAAAAGCTCCCTCATCTGTAGCCACAATGGATAAGCCTGAGGGGGGAGCTCCCCTTCACCATGCTCCTGAACGTACTTTCTCATATCTTTACCTATTTTCTTCCAATCTGATAAAGACAAAGAACCTTCCTCCGGGAACCAAGGGCTTACCTTCTTCACGAAGTCAAAGAACTCTCTGGTTGTGCTTTCTGAAACTTTAAACCCTCTGCTAGCCATCATATGCTTAAACACTGAAAAGAACATTCGTTCCTGCTTTGACTCGGTCTGCCCCATGATATCAGATTACTTGCCTATAACTAGCGTATTCTCTGCTAGCGGAGCTGCAGCCTCCTTTGCAAGACACCGCCAGTAGCCTTGAAAGAAAGAAAGAAAGAAAGAAAGAAAGAAAGAAAGAAAGAAAGAAAGAAAGAAAGAAAGAGAGAGAGAAAGAAAGAAAGAAAGAAAGTTTACCTGCCCAAATCGTCCCTGTTCAGAGGCGCCAGCTGCCACGGACCGACTCAGTCGGAACACACGTGGGGGAATCAGGGTCTTTGGTATGCAGGAAGACACTGGTCGCAGTGTGAAATGACAGACAGACACACACAAGATCTGAATGCGTCTGAATGCACTTTACTGTTCTGAGGCAGGCTTTTTTATACATATCACAAGTTGGTATTCAGTGAAATGTTTACAAAGAATGGTCACCATGAGTAACTGGCACACGGAAATACAAATGAATTAGGCATGAACGTCAGAGATTACACCCAAGGTTATCGTGTCCCTCTGTAGTCAATAATAAATTAGTAATTCAAGAGTCAGAGACTACACACAAGGTTATCGCGTCCCTCTGTAGTCAATAATAAATTAGTAATTCATGAGTCAGAGATTACACTATGTTTTGTTTATCTTTTTGTGAGACTTTCTCAGGCTTATTTTGAAACTTTACTAAACTGAAGGTTTCCATGTCAGAGTGCCAAAGACCAGCTAACCATACAGATAATATAAATTGTTGGGAGGTTAATTCTTTAATGTATCTAGGTAATAACTGTACAGCTAATTAAAAGCAAAGCAATGGATCTCCAGAGGATAAATCATGGCCAGTACTGTAGTTCAAAGAATAAACTCTGAGTGAACTGTCACGCCTGGATGCTCGCACCTCTGGCTGGCAGGGACATCTTGTAAGTAAAAGAACAGGTCAGATAAAGGGTTACACAGCTTGCCATGAGAAATTTCAGCTCAGCTCTATCTGCAGCCAAGGAGGCCCACAGCGGCATTCATCTTGGACAGCCCTGCCAAACAAGGCTTTCCCCAGTAAATATCACACAGCCTTCGCCTGGATTGCAGCTTGGCTGCGTGAAATTACGGTATCCAAGAAATGCGCAGTAATAGAAAATCTTCAATTTAAAATAAAAATGACTCCACTTAATTTTTCATTTACATTCTATTTGTACTTGTATGCCTACCATTGTATCTGTGAAAATTATCACAAAGTTTTTCAATTTTTAAATTTTCCTATGAATTTCCCTTACTTTATCAGTAATATGTTATATTAAATCTTCAGTTTTGTCAGAAAATTTCTCCATTTTATTTTCAAATGTGTGATAATTCAATTTGTATGCCTATCTGTGTATCTGAGGTATTTTTTAAAATATCTTAAATTTTATCAGTTATCATATGTAATCCTCAAATTTATGATACATATATTAGATTAAAATCTTCAGTTCTACCAGAAAATATCTCTATTTCCTTTTCAATTATCTGATAAATCTATTTGGATGCCTATCATTGTATCTGAGTTTTTCTTCAAAAAAATATAGAATTTTATCAGTTATCCTATGTAATCCTAAATTTTCTCATGCATATTTTAGATGAAAAGCTTCAGTTCTACCAGAAAATATCTCTATTTCCTTTTCAATTATCTGATAAATCTATTTGGATGCCTATCATTGTATCTGAGATTTTCTTCAAAAAAAATATAAAATTTTATCGGTTATCCTATGTAATCCTAAATTTTCTCATGCATATTTTAGATGAAAAGCTTCAGTTCTATCAGAAAATGTCTCCACCACAATTTTCAATTATATTGTAATTGTATTTGTAGGCAGATTATTGTATGTATTTTTCCAAAAATTTTTTATTTTATCTATTATGCTATGCAATTCTTAATTTTATCATACATATGTTAGATAAAATATTTCAGTTTTATCAGAAAATATCTCCCGTTTATTTTTCAAACATATTCAAAGTGTATTTGTATGCTTATCATAGCATCTGAGTTTTTTTTCAAAAAAATTTTCAATTTCATAAATTACCTTAACTTATTCTCAATTTTATCCTACATATGTTAGAGGAAAATCTTCAGTTTTATAGGGAAATGTTTCCACTTCTTTTTGCAATTACATTCTTATTGTATTTTTATTCTTACCATTGTATCTATGAAAATTACCATAAAAATCTTCAATTTTCAATTTTTCCAATGAATTCCCCTTATTTAATAGGAAATATGTTATATGAAATCTTCTGGTTTATCATAAAATGTCTCCACTTCCTTCTTCATTTGTGTGATAATTTTATTTGTATGCCTATCATTGTATCTGAGATTTTTCCAAAAAATCTTCAATTTTGTCAGTTATCTTATGTGATACTCAATTTTATCATTCTTATGTTATATGAAAACGTTCAGTTCTATCAGTAAAGGTGTCCAGTTCCTTTTCCAATTGTATTCTAATTGTATTTGTATGTGTATCATTGTATCTGAATTTTCTTTTTCAAAAATATCTTTAGGTTTAAAATTATCTTATTTTATCCTCAATTTTATCACACATATGTTAGATGAAAATCTTCGGTTTTATTCAAAAATGTCTCCACCTCCTTTTTCAATCATATTCTAATTTTATTTGTATTTCTATCATTGTATTTGCGATTTTTCTAGACAATATCTTCAATTTAATCAGTTATCCTATGCAATCCTCAATTTTATCATACATATTTTAAATGAAAATCTTCAGTTTTATGAGAAAATTTCTTGTCTTCCTTTTTCAATTGAATTCTAATATTATTTGTAAGCTTATCATTTTATCTGAGTTTTTTTGCAAAAGAAACATCAATTTTACACATTATCCTTCTTTTTTCTCAGTTGTATCACACATATGTTAGAGGAAAAATCTCCAGTTTTATACGAAAATGGCTCCACTTCCTTTTCAATTACATTCTAATAGTTTTTGTATCTGTGAGAATTACCACAAAAATCTTCAATTTTTATTTTTTTCCTATGAATTTCCCTTACTTTATCAGAAATATGTTGTACAAAATCTTTAGTTTTATCAGAAAATGTCTCCATTTCCTTTTCAATTATCTGATAATTCTATTTGTATGCCTATCATTTATGTGAGATTTTTGTAAAAAAAAATCTTCAATTTTATCAGATATCTTAGGTAACCCTCAATCTCAAAATGGATATTTTTGATGAAAATCTTCAGTTCTATCATAATATGTTTCCACTACTTTTTTCATTTGAATTCTAGTTATATTTTTATGGCTATAATTGTATTTGAGTTTTTCCAAAAACATCTTCAATTTCATACATTATCTTATATTATCCTCAATTTTATCATATATATGTTATATGAAAACCTTCATTACTTTACAAAAATGTCTCCATTTCCTTTTTCAATTAAATTCTAATTGTAGTTATATGCCTATCAATGTAACTTTTTCAATTGTATTCAAAGTCTATTTGTATGCTTATCATTGTATCTGAGTTTTATTCAAAGAATCTTCAATTTTATAAATTTCCTTAAGTTATCCTCAATTTTATCATACATATGTTAGAGGAAAATCTTCAGTTTTATAGAAAAGTGTCTCCACTTTTCTTTGCAATTACATTCTAATTGTATTTGTATGTGTACTATTGTTTCTGTGAAAATTACCACAAAAATCTTCAATTTTTAATTTTTGCTATGAATTTCCCTTACTTTACCCAAAATATGATATTAAAACCTTCAGTTTTATCAAAAATGTCCCTATTCCTTTTTTCAATTACATTCTAATTGTGTTTGTAAGCTTATCATTTAATCTGAGAAATTACCACAAAAATCTTCAAATTATACAGTTTTCCTATGAATTTCCATAATTTTTTTCAGGTCTATGTTATGCAAAATTCTTCAGATTTACCAGAAAATATATCCACATCCCTTTACAACTACATTATTATTTATTTTCTGCCTCATATTCAATCTGTGAAAATTATCACAAAATCTTCAAAATTTAACATTTTTACATGATTTTCCACATTTTTATTAGAAATGCTATACAAAAAACTTCAGTTTTATCAGAAAATATCTCCACTTTTTTTTCACTTCTATTCTAATTGTATTAGTATGCCTTTAAGTGTGTTTGTGTTTTTAATCAAAAAACATCTTAAATTTTATCCATTTTCCTGTTATCCATATTTTCATACATATGTTAAATGAACATTTAAGTTTTATACAAAAATGTCTCCAGCTACTTTTTCAATTATATTCAAATTGTGTTTGTATGCCTACCCTTGTATCTGAGAATTTTCAAAGAAAATCATCAATTTTATCAGTCATCCTATGTAATCCTCAATTTTTTTCATACATATGATATATGAAAATCTTCAGTTTTATCGGTAAATTTCTCATCTTCCTTTTTCAATTGCATTCTAATCATCTTGACAATCTTATTGCATATGAGGTTTTTTAAAAAAAATATTCTTCAATTTTATAAATTATCCTAAGGATTAAATTTTATCAAACATATGTTGGAAGAAAATTTTCAGTTTTATAGGAAAATGTCTCTGCATTCTTTAACAATTACATTCTAATTGTATTAGTATGCATACCATTGTATCTGTGAAAATTACCACAAAAATCTTCACTTTTTTATTTTTTCCTATGAATTTCCTTTACTTTATCAGAAATATGTTCTACAAAATCTGCACTTTTATTACAAAATATGTCCATTTCCTTTTCAATCATGTGATAATTCTTTTTGTATGCCTATCATTGTATGTGAGATTTTCCCAAAAATATCTTTAATTTTGACATATATCCTATGTAATCCTGAATTTTTTTTAATTCTTATTTTCTATATTCTATGTTTACATTCCAAAGGCTTTCCCCTCTCCCAGTTCCCCCCACCATATGTCCCATAATTCCTCTCCCCCACAACCATTCCCCAATCATCCTCCCCCCACAATTTCTCGATTCTGGGTCTACAAAACAGGATCCAATCTTTTCAGGCCCAGGGTCCTCTCCTTTCTTCTTCTTGGGAATCATTTGACTTGCTAATTGTGCCTTGAGTATTTAGGGCTTCTGGGCTCATTAATATCCACTTATAAGTGATTGCATTTCATGTGTATTCTTTTATGATAGGGTTAACTCACTTAGGATGATATTTTCCAGACCTAACCATTTACCTACAAATTGCATGAATTCATTATTTTTAATTGCTGTGTAATATTCCATTGTATAAATATACCACATTTTCTGTATCCATTCCTCCTTTGAGGGATATTTGGGCTCCTTCCAACTTCTGGCTATTATAAACAAGGCTGCTATGAACATTGTGGAGCATGTGTCTTTATTGTATGCAGGGGAATACTCTGAGTATATGCCCAGGAATGGTATGCCAGGGTCCTCTGGAAGTGACATGCCCAATTTTCTGAGGAACCGCCACACTGATTTCCAGAGCAGTTTTACCGTTTTGCAATCCCACCAACAGTGGGGGAGTGTTCCTCTTTCTCCACATCCTCACCAGCACTTGTTGTCTCTTGAGTTTTTAATCTTAGCCATTCTGACTGGTGCGAGGTAGAATCTTAGGGTTGTTTTGATTTGCATTTCTCTGATGAATAATTAGGTTGCACATCTCTTAAAGTGTTTCTTGGCCATCTGAATTTCTTCTGGTGAAAATTCTTTGTTTAGCTCTGTACCTCATTTTTGATAGGGTTATTTGGTTCTTTGGGGTCTAACTTCTTGAGTTCTTTGTATATATTGGATATTATCCCTCTGTCGGATGTGGGGTTGGTGAAGATCATTTCCCACTTTGTTGGTTGCCATTTTGTCCTTCTGACAGTGTCTTTTGCCTTACAGAAACTTTGTAATTTTTTGAGGTCCCATTTTTCAATTCTTGATATTAGAGCATAAGCTATTGGTGTTCTGTTCAGGAACTTTCCCCCTGTGCCCATGTCCTCTGGGGTCTTCCCCAGTTTCTTTTCTAATAGTTTCAGTGTGTCTGGTTTTATGTGGAGGTCCTTGATCCACTTGGAGTTGATTTTAGTACAAGGAGATAAGAATGGGTTGATTTGCATTCTTTAGCATGTTGAGCTCCAGTTGAACCAGCACCATTTGTTGAAAAGGCTATCTTTTTTTCCACTGGATGGT
The DNA here is from genome assembly GCA_964023405.1 of Apodemus agrarius. Classification (NCBI taxonomy): domain Eukaryota; kingdom Metazoa; phylum Chordata; class Mammalia; order Rodentia; family Muridae; genus Apodemus; species Apodemus agrarius. Next base: position 34,827,714 of record OZ030024.1, read on the forward strand.
TGTGGCTCCTTTATCAAAGATCAAGTGACCATAAGTCTGTGGTTTCATTTCTGGGTCTTCAATCCTATTCCATTGTTCTACTTCCCTGTTGCTGTACCAATATCATGCAGTTTTTTAACACAATTGTTCTGTAGTACTGCTTGAGGTCAGGGATATTGATTCCCCCAGACGTCCTTTTATTGTTGAGAATAGTTTTAGGTATTTTTGTTGCTCCAGATGAATTTAAGAATTGCTCTTTCTAGATCTATGAAGAATTGATTTGGGATTTTGATGGGGAATGCATTGAATCTGTAGATTGCTTTTGGCAAGATGGCCATTTTTACTATACTGATCCTGCCAATCCAGGAGCAAGAAATATTTTTCCATCTTCTGAGGTCTCCTTCGATTTCTTTCTTAAAGGACTTCAAGTTCCTGTCATACAGATCTTTTGCTTGTTTGGTTAGAGTTATGCCAAGGTACTTTATGTTGTTTGTGGCTATTGTGAAGGGTGTTATTTCCCTAACTTCTTTCTCAGCCTGCTTGTCCTTTGAGTATAGGAAGGCTACTGATTTGCTCCAGTTAATTTTATAACCAGCAAAGGAAGAACCACTGTCAGAAGAACAAAACGACAACCAACAAATTGGGGAAAGATCTTCAACAACCCCACATCTGACAGAGGAATAATATCCAATATATACAAAGAACTCAAGAAGTTAGACCCCAAAGAACCAAATAGCCCTATTAAAGAATGGGGTACATAGCTAAACAAAGAATTTTCACTGGAAGAAATTCGGATGTCTGTGAAACACCTTAAGAGATGTGCAACATCATTAGTCATCAGGAAAATGTAAATCAAAATAACCCCGAGATTCCACCTCACACTAGTCAGAATGGCTAAGATTAAAAATTCAAGAAACAACAGGTGCTCACGAGGATGTAGAGAAAGAGGAACACTCCTCCACTGTTGTTGGGATTTCAAGATGGTACAACTGCTCTGCAATTCAGTCTGGCAGTTCCTCAGAAAATTGGGCATGACACTTCCAGAGGACCCTGTCATACCACTCCTGGGCATATACCCAGATGATTGCCCTGCATGCAAATAAGACTCATGCTCTACTCTGTTCATAGCAGCCTTATTTATAATAACCAGAAGCAGGAAGTACCCCAGATGTCCCTCAAAGGAGGAATGGATACAGAAAATGTGGTATATTTATACAACAGAATATGACTCAGCAATTAAAAATAATGAAAAATACATGGTCATCTCAATAGAAAACCAGTAGCCAGCAACAAAATAAATGGAGAGAAAGTTGAAGCTATCCCACTAAAATCAGTGACTAGACAAGGCTGCCCTTTCTCTCCACATCTTTTCAATATAGCGAGCAGTTCTAGCAAGAGCAAAAAAACAACATAAGGAAGTCAAAGTGATACAAATTGGAAAGGAAGAAGTAAAACTATCATTATTTGCAGATGATATGATTGTATACTTACGCAACCCAAAAAACTCCAACTGAGATCTCCTACACATTATAAACAACTTCAGCAAAGTGGCTGGTTATAAAATCAACTCAAGCAAATCAGTAGCCTTCCTATACTCAAAGGACAATCAGGCTGTGAAAATAGTTAGGGAAATAACACCCTTCACATAAACCACAAACAACATAAAGTATCTTGGTGGGACTCTAACCAAACAAGTGAAAGATCTATATGACAAGAAATTCAAGTCTTTGAAGAAAGACATCAAAGAAGACCTCAGAAAATAGAAAAATATTTCTTGCTCTTGGATTGGCAGGATCAATATAGTAAAAATGGCCATCTTGCCAAAAGCAAACTATAGATTCAATGCAATCCCCATTAAAATCCCAACTCAATTCTTCATAGATCTAGAAAGAGCAATTCTTAAATTCATCTGGAATAACAAAAAAACCCAGGATAGCTAAAACTATTCTCAACAATAAAAGGACTTTTGGGGGAATCAATATCCCTGACCTCAAGCAATACCACAGAGCAACTGTGTTAAAAACTGCTTGGTATTAGTACAGGGACAGGCAATTAGATCAATGGTATAGCATTGAAGACCCAGAAATGAACCCAAAGAGTTATGTACACTTGATCTTTGATTAAAATGCTACAACCATCCAGTGGAAAAAAGATAGCCTTGTCAAAAAATGGTGCTGGTTCAACTGGAGGTCAACATGCAGAAGAATGCAAATTGACCCACTCTTATCACCTTGTACCTAGATCAACTCCAAGTAGATAAGGGACCTCAACATAAAGCCAGACACACTGAAACTAATAGAAAAGAAATTGGGGAAGACCCTGGAGGACATGGGCACAAGGGGAGAGGATTCCCCTGCATGCAATAAAGACACATGCTCCACTATGTTCATAGCAGCCTCATTTATAACAGCCAGAAGCTGAATTCATGCAATTTGTAGGCAAATGGTTGGATCAGGAAAATATCATCCTAAGTTAGTTAACCCAATCTCAAAAAAATACACGTGAATTGCAATCCCGGATAAGTGGACATTAATGAGCTCAGAAGCTCTGAATACTCAAGGCACAATTAGCAAATCAAGATTCCCAAGAAGAAAGAGAGGACACTGGTCCCGAAAAGACTTGTTCCAGTTTTGTAGGAGAGTACCAGAACATAAAAGGATTGGGGGGCGATTGGGGAATGGGCAAGGGGGAAGAGGACTTATGGGACATATGTTGAGGGGGTAAATGGGAAAGGGGAAAGCCTTTGGAATGTAAACAAAGAATATATAACGTAAAAAACAAATAAAAATTAAAAAATTAAAAAATAAAATAAAAATATCTCTTCATTTTTCGATTACATTCTATTTGTATTTGTATGCCTACCATTGTATCTGTTGAAATTACCATAAAAATTTTCAATTTTTAAATTTTTCTTAAGAATTTCCCTTACCTAATCAGGAATATGTTATACGAAACCTTCAGTTTTGTCAGAAAATATCTCCACTTCATTTTCAAATGTGTGATAATTGTATTTGTATACCTATCCTTGTATCTGAGTTTTTTCAAAAAAAATCTTCAATTTAATCAGTTATCATATGTAACCCACAAAAAAATCTTCACATTTTAACATTTTCACATGAATTTCCATAATTTAATCAGAAATGTTATACAAAAATCTTCAGTTTTATCAGAAAATATATCCACTTTCTTTTTCACTTACTTATACTTGCCTTTGTATGCCTTTCATTGTATCTGAGATTTTTATCACAAAAATCTTCAAATCTTTTATCAATTTTCCTATGTTATTATCCATTTTATCATCCATAAGTTAGATGTAAATCTTCAGAATTAAAAGAATATATTCTACATCCTTTTTCTAATTGTATTCTAATTGTATTTGTAAGCGTATCATTTTATATAAGATTTTCTCTGAGTCAATCTTCAATTTTATCAATTATCCTATGGAATTCTCAATTTTATCATACATATGTTAGATAAAAATCTTCAGTTTTATCAGAAAATGTCTCTTCTTCCTTTTTCAACTGTATTTGAATTGTATTTGTATGATTATAATTGCATCAGGTTTTTTTTCAAACAAATCTTCAATTTCATAAATTACCTTAACTTATCCTCAATTTTATCATACACATGTTAGAGGAAAATCTTCAGTTTTATTGGAAAATTTCTCCACTTCTTTTTGCAATTACATTCTAATTGTATTTGTATGTTTACCATTGCATCTGTGAAAATTACCACAAAAAATTCAATTTCTAAGTTTTTCCTAAGTATTTCCGTTATTTTATATGAAACATATGAAATCTTCAGTTTTATCACAAAATGTCTCCACTTCCTTTTTCAACTGTTATTATTATTTGTAGGCCTACCATTCTATCTGTGAAAATTACCACAAAAATCCTCAATTTTTCATTTTTCCTATGAATTTCCCTTATTTTATATGAAACATGTTATACGAAATCTTCAGTTTTATCAGAAATGTCTTCACATCGTTTTTCAAGTATGTGATAAATATATTTGCATGCCTATCATTGTATCTGAGATTTTTCAAAGAAATTCTACAATTTTATTAGTTATCCTATGTAATCCTATTTTTTCATACATATGTTAGATGAAACTCTTCAGTTCTATCACAAAATGTGTCCAGTTCTTTTTTCAATTGTATTCCAATTGTATTTGTATGCAAATCATGGTAAGTGGGTTTTCTTTTAAAAAATATCTTAAGATTTAAATGATCTTATGTTATCCTCAATTTTATCATACGTATGTTTGATGCAATCTTCAGTTTTATACAAAAATGTCTCCACCTTCTTTTTCAATTATATTCTATTTGTATTTGTATGCTTATCATTGTATCTGAGATTTTTCTAGATAATATCTTCAATTTAATCAGTTATCTTATGTAATTCTCAATTTTATCATATATATGTTAAATGAAAATCTTCAGTTTTATGAGAAAATGTCTTCCTTTGTCAATTGTATTCTAATCGTATTTGTAAGCTTGCAATTATATCTGAATTCTTTGCAAAAAAAAAGTGATCATTTTATAAATTTTCCTGTTTTCCTCTATTTTATCATACATATGTTAGAGGAAAATCTTCAGTTTTATAGGAAAATGGCTCCATTTCCTTTTTCAATTACATTCTAATTGTATTTGTATGCTTACCATTGTATCTGTGAAAATTACCACAAAAATCTTCAATTTTTAAATCTTTCCTATGAATTTTTCGTACTTTATTAGAAATATGTTATACAAAATCTTTAGTTTTATGAGAAAATATCTCCATTTTCTTTTCAATTATCTGATCATTCTATTTGTATGCTTATCATTGTATGTGAGATTTTTCCAAAAAATTTTCAATTTGATCAGATATCCTTTGTAATCCTCAATTTTATCATGCAAATTTTAGATAAAAAACTTCAGTTCAATCTTAAAATGTCCCCACTTCCTTTTTTAATTGAATTCTAATCATATTTGTGTGGCTATCTTAGTATTTGAGTTTTTCTCAAAAATATCTTCAATTTTATGCTTTATCTTATGTTATCCTTAATTTTATCAAATATATGTTAGATAAAATCTTCATTACCTTACAAAAACATCTCCATTTCTCTTTGGACTTACATTCTAAATGTATTTATATGCCTATCAATGTATCTGTGTTTTTAATAAATATATTCAATTTCATAAATTATGGTATACTCATTTTTATCATACATATATTAGAAGATAATCTTCACTTTTATATGGAAATGACTCCATGTCTCTGTTAGTTATATAATAATTGTATTTTTATGCCTATCATTTTATCTGAGTTTTGTCCAAATATATCTTCAATTTTATCAATAACAATAGTAATCCTTTATTTTATCATACATATGTTAGATGAAAATCTTCAGTTTTATCAGAAAATGTATCCACTTCATTTTTCAGTTGTATTCTAATTGTATGTCTATGCCTATCATTGTATCTGAGTGTTTTTCCAAAAAATCTTTAATTTTATAAATTACCTTATGATATCCTCATTTTCTCACAAGCATGTTTTATGAAAATCTTCAGTTATATATCAAAAATTGTTCACTACTTCCTTCAATTATATTCTAAATATATTTGTTTGCCCATCATTGTATCTGAGTTTTTTTTCAAAAAAATCTTCATTTTATCTGTTATCATATGTAATCCTCAAATTTATGTCACATATGATAGATTAAAATCTTCAGTTTTACCAGAAAATTTCTCCAATGCCTTTTTCAATTTTATTCTAATTATATTTCAATGCCTATCATTATATCTGAGTTTTTTTAAAAATTCTAAAATTTTATCAGTTATCCTATGTAATCCTCAATTTTATCATGCATATTTTAGATGAAAATCTTCAGTTCTAATAGAAAATATCTCCACTTCCCTTTTCAATTATATTCTAATTGTATTTTTATGCCTTTCATTGTGTCTGAGGTTTTTTTTTCAAAAAACACTTTTACTATTTGTAATCTGTTACTATATGTAATCCTCAATCTTATGATACATATTTTACAAATCTTCAAGAAATCTTCAGTTCTACCTGAAAATATCTCCACTTCCCTTTTCAATTATATTCTATAATTATTTGTATGCTGTCTTAATTAGGGTTTTCCTGTTGTGATCAGACACCATGACCAATGCAAGTTTTATAAAAGACAACATTTAATTGGGGTTGGCTTATAGGCTCACAGGTTCAGTCCATTGTCATCAAGGCAGAAACATGGCAGCATCTGGGCAGGCATGTTACAGGAGGAGCTGAGAGTTCTACATCTTCATCTGAAGGCTGCTAGTGGAAGACTGACTTCCAGGCAACCAGGGTAAAGGTGTGCCACACCCACAATGACACACCTCCTCCAACAAACCATCACAAATGCCTATCATTGTATCTGAGTTTTTTCAAAAAACAAAACCCCCAAAATTTTATCAGTTATCCTATGTTATCCTCAATTTTATCATGCATATTTTAGATGAAAATCTTCATTTCTATCAGAAAATATCTCCACTTCCCTTTCCAATTACATTCTAATTGTATATGTATCTGAGTATTTTTCCAAATAAATCTTCAATTTTATCAGTTATCTTATGGAATCCTCAATTTTATCATACATATGTTAGATGAAAATCTTTAGTTTTTACAAAATGTGTCCTATTCCTTTTTCAATAATACTCTAGTTGTGTTTGTATGCCTATCCTTTTATCTGAGTTTTTGTTTTCCAAAATATCTTCAATTTTATAAATTATCTAATGTTATCCTCAATATTAACATACAGTTTTAGAGGAAAATATTCAGTTTTATGAGAAAATATCTCTATACCTTTTCTCAACTACATTCTAATTGTGTTTGTAAGCCTATGATTGTATCTGTGAAAATTACAACAGAAATCTACAAATTTTACAATTCCATAATTTTATCAAATATGTTATGGAAAATTATTCAGAATAGAAAATATCTCCACTTCCTTTTTAACTATATTATTACTTATTTGTATACCTAACATTGTATCTGTGAAAATTACCACAAAATTATTCAAATTTTAACATATTCTCATAAATTTCCATAATTTTATCCAAGATACTATAGAAAATTTTCAGTTTTATCAGATAATGTCTCCGCTTTCTTTTTCACTTACATTCTTATTGTATTTTAATGCCTTTCATTGAATCTGAGATTTTATCAAAAAAATATTCAATTTTATCAAATTTCCTATGTTATCATCCATTTCATCACATATAAGTTACATGTAAATCTTTACAATTAACAGAATATGTCTGCACTTCCTTTTTTAATTGTATTTGTATGCCTATCATTATATTTGAGTTTTTGTCTGAAAATCTTCAATTTTATCAATTACCCTATGTAATCCTCAATTTTATCATGCATACTTTAGATAAAAAATCTTCAGGTCTATGAGAAAATATCTCCACTTCCCTTTTCATTTATATTCTAATTGTATTTTTATGCCTACCATTGTATCTGAGTTTTTTTCCAAATAAATCTTTAACTTTATCAATTATCTTTTGTAATCAATATTTTCAGATAGAGGTTAGATGAAAATCTTCAGTTTTTTCACACAAATGTGTCCCCTTCCTTTTTTTAATAATACCTTAGTGGTATTTGTATGCCTATCCTTGTATCTGAGTTTTTGTTATCCTAATTATTTTCAATTTTATAAATTATCTTAAGTTATCCTCAATATTAACATACATTTTTCAGATGAAAATCTTCAGTTTTATCAGAAAATGTCTCTATTTCTTTTTTCAATTACATTGTAATTGTGTTTGTAAATTTACAAAAGTCTGTAATTTTTCTGTGAAAATTACCACAAAAAACTTCAAATTTTACAGTTTTCCCCTGAATTTCTATTATTTTATCAGATATATGTTAGGCAAAATCCTTCAGATTTATCAGAAAATATCTCCACTTCCTTTTACAACTATATTATTATTTATTTGGATGCCTACCACTCTATCTGTGAAAATTACCACAAAAAAACTTCAAATTTTAACATTTTCACAATAATTTTCATAATTTTATTAGAGATGTTAAAAAATCTTCAGTATTATCATAAAATATCTCCACTTTCTTTTTCACTTATATTCTAATTGTATTAGAATGTCTTTAAGTATATCTGAGATATTATCAAAAACCTTCAATTTTAACAATTTTCCTATGTTTTCATCCATTTTATCATACATATGTTAGGCAAAAATTTTAAGTTTTATACAAAAAATGTCTCCAGCTACTTTTTCAATTATATTCTTATTATATTTGTGTACCTATCCTTGTACCTGAGAATTTACTAAGAAAATCTTTAATTTAATCAGTTATCCTATGTAATCCTCAATTGTATCATACATATGTCAAATGAAAATCTTCAGTTTTATCAGAAAATGTCTTGTCTTCCTTTTTTCATTGTATTCTAATAGTCTTTGTAATCTTATCACTGCATCTGAGTTTTTTTGTAAAAATTCTTCAATTTTACAAGTTATCCTAAATTTTTCTCAATTTTATCACATATATTAGAGGAAAATCTTCAGGTTTATAGGAAAATGGCTTCAATTACTTCTTCAATTACATTCTAATTTTATTTGTATGCTTACCATTGTATCTGTGAAAATTACCACAAAATCTTAAACTTTTTAATTTTTCCTATGAATTTCCCTTACTTTATCAAAAATATATTATATGAAATCTTTAGTTTTATCAGAAATATTTAGGAAATATTTAAAATTTGAAGATTTTTAAGGTAATTTTCACAGATACAATGGTAAGCATACAAATACAGTTAGAATGTAATTGAAAAAGGAAGTGGAGCAATATTCCTATAAAACTAAAGAAAATCCTTTAACATATGTATGTTAAAATTAAGGATAGCATAATTTATAAAACTGGATTTTTAAAAAAAAAACTCAGATGCAATGATAAGCATACAAATACAATTAGAATACAATTGAAAGAGGAAGAGGAGACATTTTCTGATAAAATTGAAGATTCTCATTCAACATATGTATGATAAAATTGAGGATTGCATAGTATAATTAATAAAATTGAAGATTTATTCAGAAAAATGTTGGAGACAATGATAGGCATACAAATAAAATGAGAATAAATTGAAAAAGAAGAGAAGACATATTCTGTTAATTCTAAAGATTTACATCTAACTTATATGTGATAAAATGGATTATAACAGAAATATTGATAAAATTGAAGATTTTTTGATAAAATCTCAGATTATATGAAAGGCATACAAATACAATAGGAGTATAATCAAAAAAGAAAGTGCAGATATTTTCTGATAAAACTGAAGGTTTTTGTATAACATTTCTGATAAAAGTATCATAGCTTATGAGAGATTGTTAAAATTTGAAGATTTTTTGGTAATCTTCACAGATACAATGGTAGGAATACAAATAAATAATACAAATAAATAATAATATAGATGAAAAGGAGTGGAGATATTTTCTAATAAATCTGAAGATATTTGCATATCTGATGAAATTATGGAAATTCATAAGAAAACTTTAAAATATGTAGATTTGTATGGTAATTTTCACAGCTACAATGATAGGCTAACAAACACAATGAGAATGTAATTGAGAAAAGGAATAGAGACATCTTCTTGTAAAACTGAAGATTTTCATCTACCTTACGTATGTTAAAATTGAGGATAACAAGAAAATTGAAGATATTTTGGAAAACAAAAACTCAGATACAAGGATAGGCATACAAATACAAATAGACTATTATTGAAAAAGGAAGGGGACATATTTTTCTAAAGAACTGAAGATTTTCATCTAAAATATGTATGATAAAATTAAGGATTACATAAGATAATTTTTAAAATTGAAGATTTATTTTGAAAAATATTCAGATACAATTATCTGCATACAAATACAATTAGAATATAATTGAAAAGGGAAGTGGAGACATATTCTTATATAACTGAATGTTTTTATTTAAAATATGCATGATAAAATTGAGAATTACATAGGATAACTGATAAAATTTTTAATTTTTTGGAGAAAAAACTCAGATAGAATGATAGGCATACAAATATAATTAGAATATAATTAAAATGGGAAGTAGAGATATTTTCTGGTAGAACTGAAGATTTAATCTAACATATATATGATAAAATTTAGGATTACATATGATAACTGATAAAATTAAAGATTTTTTTTGAAAAATCTCTGATACAATGATAGGTATACAAATATATTTAGAATATAAATGAAGGCGGAAGTGGAGACATTTTCTGATAAAACTGGAGATTTTCCTCAAACATACAAGATAAAATAAAGGATTACTTGGGCAATTGAGAAAATTGAAGGTTTATTGTGACAAAACTCAGATACAATGATAGCCATAAAAATACAATAAGAATATAACAAAAAGTGGCTTTGAGACATTTTCATATAAAACTGAAGATTGTCAACGAATATATGTACGATAAAAATGAGGAAAATAACATAATTGAATACTTTAAAAAAAACCTCAGATACATTGATAGGCATATAAATAAAATTAGAATGTAACTAAAAAAGGAAATGGAGACATTTCTGAAATGTAATGAAGATTTTTATCTAATATAGGTATGATAAAATTTAGAATAACAAGATAATATATAAAATTGAAGATTTTTTTGAAAAAAACTCAAATACAATTATAGTCATACAAATATAATTAGAATTCAATTGAAAATGAAAGTGGAGACATTTTACGATAGAACTGAATATTTTCATCAAAAATATTCATGATAAAATTAAGAAGTACATAGGATATCTGATCAAATTGAAGATTTTTTTGAAAAATATCTCACATACAATGATAGGCATACAAATATAATTATCAGATATTGAAAAGGAAGTGGAGATATTTTCTAATAAAACTAAAGATTTTGTATAACATATTTCTGATAAAGTAAGGGAAATTCATAGGAAAAATTAAAAAATTGAAGATTTTTGTGGTGATTTTCAAAGATACAAATGTAAGCAGATAAACACAATTAGAATGTAATTGAAGAAGGAAGTGGAGCCATTTTCCAATAAACCTGAAGATTTTCCTCTAATATATGTGTGATAAAATTAAGGAAAACTTCAGATAATTTATAAAATTGATGATATTTTTGCAAAAAAAATCAGATACAATGATAAGCTTACAAAAACTACTAAAATTCAATTGAAAAAGGAGGACAAGACTTTTCTCATAAAACTGAATATTTTCATTTAATATTGTATGATAAAATTGTGGATTCCATAGGATAACTGATTAAATTGACGATATTCTCTAGAAAATTCTCATATACAATGATAAGCATACAAATACAATTAGAATACAATTGAAAAAGGAGGTGGAGACATTTTTGTATAAAACTGAAGATTTTCATCTAATATATGTATGATAAAATTGAGGATAACATCAGATAAGTTTTAAATCTGAAGATATTTTTGAAAAAGAAAACTCAGATATAATGATAGGCATACAAATACAATTAGAATACAATTGAAAAAGGAACTGGACACATTTTGTAATGGAACTGAAGATTTTCATCTAACATGTATGATAAAATAGAGGATTAATAGGGTAATTGATAAAATTGAAGACATATTTGGACAAAACTCAGATACAATGATAGGTATAAAAATATAATTAGAATATAACTGAAACAAACGTGGAGACATTTTCATATAAAGCTGATGATTTTCATCTAATGTATGTATAATATAAATGAGGATATCATAACATAATTTATAAAATTGAATGTTTAAAAACCACAAATACAATGATAGTCATAGAAATACAATTAGAATACAATTGAAAAACGATGTGGATGAATTTTCTGAAAAAACTGAGGATTTTCATCTACCATATGTATCATAAAATAGAGGATTTAATAAGGTAATTGATAAAATTGAAGATTTATTTGAACAAAACTCAGATACAATGATAGGCATACAGATAAAATTAGAATGTAACTCAAACAGACATGGAAACATTTTCATATAAAACTGAAGAATTTCATCCAATGTATGTGTAATAAAAATGAGGATAAAATAACTTATAAATTAGAAAATTTAAAAAATGATAAAACGATACACATATAAATACAATTAGAATGTAACTGGAGGAATTGGAGACATATTACTAAAAAACTGAAGATATTCATCTAACATATATATGATAAACTTTAAGATAACTAAAGATAATGGATAAAATTGAAGATTTTTTGTGAATAAAACTCAAATACAATGATAGCCATACAAATATAATTAGAATTCAATTAAAAAAAAGAAGTGGAGACATTTTATAATAGAACTGAATATTTTTATCTAAAATATGCATGACAAAATTGAGGATTACATAGGATATCTGATAAAATTGAAGATTTTTTTGGTAAAAATTTCAGATGCAATGATAGGCATACAAATACAATTAGACACATTTTCTGATAGAACTGAAGATTTTCATTCAATATATGTAGGATAAAATTTAGGATTACATAGGATAACTAATAAAAATGAAAATTTTCTTTGAAAATTTTCAGATAAAATGATAGGCATACAAATACAATTATCACATAAATCGAAAAGGAAGTGGAGACATTTTCTTATAAAAGTGAAAATTTTGTATAACATTTCATAAAAATAAAGTGAAATTCATAGGAAAAAATTTAAAAATTGAAGATTTTTGTGGTAATTTTCATACATACAATGGTATGCATACAAGTACAATTAGAATGAAATTGCAAAAAAAAGTGGAAACATTTTTCTATAAAACTGAAGATTTTCCTCTAATACATGTATGATAAAATTGAGGATAACCTAAGGTAATTTATAAAATTGAAGATATTTTTAAAAAAACTCAGATGCAATGATAAGCATACAAATACAATTTAAATACAATTGAAAAAGATAGAGGATACATTTTCTGATAAATCAAGATTTTTATCTAACATATGTATGATAAAATTGAGGATTACATACGATAATTGATAATATTGAAGATTTATTTGGAAAAATCTTGGATACAATGATAGGCATAAAAAATCAATTAGAATACAGTTGAAAAGGACGTGGAGACATACTCTATTAATTCTGAACATTTACATCTTACTTATATGATAAAATGGATAATAACATAGGAAAATTGATAAAATTTAATATTTTTTCAGTAAAACCTCAGATAAAATGAGAGCCATGCAAATAAAACTATATGTAAGTGAAAAACAAGTGGAGACATTTTCTGATAAAACAGAAGATTTTTGTATAACATTTCCTATAAAATTATGGAAATTCATGTGAAAATGTTAAAATTTTAAGATTTTATGATAATTTTCACATATATAATGGTAGGCATACAAATAAATAATAATACAGTTGAAAAAAGAAGTGGAGATATTTTCTGATAAATCTTAAGAATTTTGCATAACATTTCTCATAAAATTATTGAAATTCATAGGAAAACTAAAATTTGAAGATTTTTGTGGTAATTTTCACTGATACAATGATAGGATTACAAACACAATTAGAATGTAATTTAAAAGAGGAATAGAGATATTTTCTGAAAAAAACTGAAGATTTTCATCTAACATATGTATGTTAAAATTGAGGATAACATCAGATAATTTATAAAATTGAAGATATTTTGGAAACAAAAATTCAGATATAAGGATAGGCATTCAAATACAACTACAGTAGTATTGAAAAAGGAAGAGGACTCATTTTTGTAAAGAACTGAAGATTTTCATCGAACATACATAATATAAAATTGAGGATTATATAATATAATTGATTTATCTGGAAAAATGCTCAGATACAATGATCTGCATACAAATACAATTAGAATATAGTCGAAAAGGGAAGTGGATATATATTCTGAGAGATCTGAAGATTTTCACCTAAAATATGCATGAAAAAATGAGGATAACATAGGATAACTGATAAAATTTTTGATTTTCTTTTGAGAAAAAACTCAGAAACAATGATAGGCATCCAAATATAATTAGAATGCAATTGCAAAGGGAAGTAGAGATATTTTCTGGTAGAACTGAAGATTTTAATCTAAAATATGTATCATAAAATTGAGAATTACATATGATAACTGATAAAATTAAAGTTTTTTTTGGAAAAAACTCAGATACAATGATGGGCGTACAAATATATTTAGAACATAATTGAAGGAGGAAGTGGAGACATTTTCATATAATATGATAAAATGAGGATAACATAGGATAATTTATAAAATTATTATAAAATAAAGTGAAGATTTTCATATAATATGATAAAATGAGGATCACATAGGCTAATTTATAAAATTAAAGATTTTGGGGGGAAAAATATCAGATAATGATATGCATAGATATACAATTAGAATCCAACTGAAAAAAGAAATGGAGATATTTTCTGATAAAACTGAAGATTTTCATCTAACATATGTATGATCAAATAAATGATTACTAGGGCAATTGTTAAAATTGAAGATTTATTTGGACAAAACACAGATACAATAATAGGCATAAAAATACAATTAGAATATAACTAAAAGAGGCATGGAGACATTTTCATATAAAACTGAATATTTTCATCAAATATATTTATGATCCAAGTGAGGATAACATAACATAATTTATAAAATTGTATAGTTTTTTAAAAATACCTCACATACAAATTTAGGCAAATAAATACCTTTAGAATGTAACTGAAAAAGGAAATGGAGACATTTTTGTAAAGTAACGAAGATTCTCATCTAACATATGTATGAATCCCAGATGCTGAAGATATCATAGTAACCATTGACTCCACAAAGAAAATGCAAAATGCAAAAGGCTTATAACCCAAAACATCCAGGAAATCCAGGACACAATGAGAAGACCAAACCTAAGGATTATAGGGATAGATGAGAGTGAAGATCTACAACTTAAAGGGCCAGCAAATATCTTCAACAAAATTATTGAAGAAAACTTCCCCACCCTAAAGAGAGAGAGGCCCATGAATATACAAGAAGACTACAAAACTCCAAACAGACAGGACCAGAACAGAAATACCTCCCATCACGTAATAATCAAAACCCCAAATGTACTAAACAAAGGAAGAATATTAAAGGCAGAAAGAGAAAACAGCCAAGTAACATATAAAGAAAGACCTATCAGAATCACACCAGACTTCTCTCCAGAAACCATGAAAGCTAGAAGATCCTGGGCGGATCTCATGCAGACCCTAAGAGAACACAAATGCCAGCCAAGACTACTATACCCAGCAAAACTCTCAATCAACATAGATGGAGAAATCAAAATATTCCATGACAGGACCAAATTTACACAATATCTTTCCACTAACCCAGCTCTACAAAGAATAGGAGGAAATCTCCAAGACAAGGTGGGAAACTGCACCCAAGAAAAAGCAAGATAGTAACCTACTTCCATGAAACTCAAAGGAAGATAACTACTCAAAAAGCAAAAATAACATCAAAAATGACAGGAAGAAATACTCACTATTCCTTAATATCTCTTAACATCAATGGACTCAATTCCCCAATAAAAAGACATAGACTAACAGACTGGATACGGAAACAGGACCCTACATTTTGCTACATACAGGGAACACACCTCAGAGTCAAAGACAAACACTATCTTATAGTAAAAGGCTGGAAGAGAATTTTGCAAGCAAATGGTTGCAGGAAGCGAGCTGGAATAGCCGTTCTAATATCAGATAAAATTGACTTTCATCCCAAAGTCATCAAAAGAGACACAGAAGGTCACTTCTTCCAAGTCAAAGGAAGAATCCAACAAGAAGAACTCACAATTCTAAACATCTATGCTCCAAATGCAAGGGCACCCTCATTCTTAAAAGAAACTTTACTAAAGCTCAAAGCACGCAGTGCACCTAACACAATAATTGTGGGGGACATTAACAAGCCACTATCCCCAATGGACTGATCAGGAAAACAGAAACTAAACAGGGACACAGGGAAAGTCATTGAAGCGTTGGACCAATTGGATTTTACATATATATATATATATGTAAAATATACATATTTTATTTATTATTATAATATATTATATTATATTATATTTATTTATAAATAAAATATACATATATATATATATATATATATATATATATATATATAGAGAGAGAGAGAGAGAGAGAGAGAGAGAGAACATTTCATCCTAAAGCAAAAGACTATTCCTTTATCTCAACACCTCATGGTACCTTCTCCAAAATCAACCATATAATTGGTCACAATACAGACCTCAACAAATATAAAAACATCGAACTAATCCCATGCCTCCTATCGGATCACCATGGAGTAAGACTGTTCTTCAATAGCAACAAAAACAACAGAAAATCCTCATACACTTGGAGGCTGAACAATATTCTACTCAATGATACCTTAGTCAAGGAAGAAATAAAGAAAGAAATCAAAGACATTTTAGACTTTAATGTAAATGAAGGCACAACATACCCAAATCTATGGGACACAATGAAAGCAGTGCTAAGAGGAAAACTCATAGCCCTGAGTGTCTCCAAAAAGAAACAGGAGAGAGCATATACTAGCAACTTAATGGCACACGTGAAAACTCTATAACAAAAAGAAGCTACTTCACCCAGGAGTAGTAGAAGGCAGGACATCATCAAACCCAGGGCTAAAATTAATCAAGTTGAAACAAAGAGAACCATACAAAGAATCAACAAAATCAGGAGCTGGTTCGTTGAGAAAATCAACAAGATAGATAAACTCCTAGCCAGACTTACCAAAGGGTGCAGAGACAGTATTCAAATTAACAAAATTAGAAATGAAAAGGGAGATATAAGAACAGAAACTGAGGAAATTCAAAAATTCATCAGATTCTCCTACAAAAGCCTATACTCAACACAACTGGAGAATCTGGAGGAAATGGACAATTTCCTAGACAGATACCAAATACCAAAATTAAACCAGGATCAAATAGATTGTCTAAACAGACCCATAACACCCAAAGACCTATAGAAAGTATTCCAACAAAAGAAAGCACAGGACCAGATGGTTTTAGTGCAGAATTATATCAGACCTTCAAAGAAGTCCTAATACCCATTCTCTTCAAACTATTCCACAAAATAGAAACAGAAGGAACACTACCCAACTCATTCTATGAAGCTACAATTACCCTGATACCAAAACCACATAAAGATCCAACTAAGAAAGAGAACTACAGGCCAATTTCCCTTATGAATATCGATGTAAAAATACTAAATAAAATGCTTGCAAACCGAATCCAAGAACACATCAAAACGATCATTCACCATGATCAAGTAGGCTTCATCCAAGGATGCAGGGGTAGTTTAATATATGGAAATCCATCAACGTAATCCACTCATAAACAAACTCAAAGAAAAAAAACACATGGTCATCTCAATGGATGCTAAAAAAGCATTTGACAAAATTCAGCATCCTTTCATGCTAAAAGTCTGGAAAAGAACAGGAATTCAAGGCCCATATCTAAACATAGTAAAAACAATTTACAGGAGACTGATAACCAACATCAAGGTAAACAGAGAGAAACTTGAAGCAATCCCACTAAAATCAGGGACTATACAAGGCTGCCCCCCTCACCATATCTCTTCAATATAGTACTTGAGGTACTAGCTAGAGCAATTCGACAACATAAGGAAGACAAAGGGATACAAATCCGAGAGGAAGAACTCAAACTATCACTATTCACAGATGATATGATAGCATAATTAAGTGACCCAAAAACTCCGCCAGAGAACTCCTACAGCTGATAAACAACTTCAGCAAAGTGGCTGGTTATAAAATCAACTCAAGCAAATCAGTAGCCTTCCTATACACAAAGGATAAGCAGGCAAAAACGAAATTAGGAAAATGACACCATTCACAATAGCCACAAACAATATAAAGTATCGTGGTGTGACTCTAACCAAAGAAGTGAAATATTTATATGACAAAAACTTCAGGTCTCTGAAGAAGGAGATTGAAGAACACCCCAGAAAATGGAAAAATCTTCCATGCTCATGGGTTGGCAGGATTAATATAGTTAAAATGGCAATATTGCCAAAAGCAATATACAGATTCAAAGCAATCCCCATCAAAATCCCAACTCAGTTCTTCATAGAGTTAGAAAGACCAATTCTCAAATTCATCTGGAATAACAAAAAACCCAGGATAGCTAAAACTATTATCAACAGTAGAAGAACTTCTGGAGGAATCAATATCCCAGACCTCAAGCAATACTACAGAGCAGTAGTGTTAAAAGCTAAATGGTATCAGTACATTGACAGGGAGGCAGTTCAATGAATAGGATCGAAGACCCAGAATTGAACCCACACATCTATGGCCAATTGATCTTCGACAAAGGAGCTGAAAACATCTGGTGGAAAAAAGATAGCCTTTTCAACAAATGGTGCTGGCTCAACTGGAGGTCAACATGCAGAAGAATGAGAATTGATCCACTCTTATTTCCTTGCACTAAGCTCAACTCCAAGTGGATCAAGGACCTCCACATAAAACCAGACACACGAAAACTAATAGAAAAGAAACTGGGGAAGACCCTTGAGGACATTGGCTCAGGTGGAAAATTCCTGAACAGAACAACAATTGCTTATGATCTAAGATCATGAATACACAAATGGGACCTCATAAAATTACAAAGTTTCTGTAAGGCAAAAGACACTGTCAAAAGGACAAATCGGCAACCAACAAATTGGGAAAGATCTTCACCAACCCCACATCCGACAGAGGGCTAATATCCAATGTATACAAAGAACTCTAGAAGTTAGACCCCAGAAAACCAAATAACCCTATCCAAAAATGGGGTACAGTGCTAAACAAAGACTTTTCTCCTGAAGAAATTTGGATGGCTGAGAAACACCTTAAAAAATGTTTAACATCATTAGTCATTAGAGAAATGCAAAGCAAAACAAACCTGAGATTTCACCTCACACCAGTCAGAATAGCTAAGATTAAAAACTCAGGAAACAGGTGTTGGCGAGGATGTGGAGAAATAGGAACACTCCTCTACTGCTGGTAGGACTGCAAGCTGGTATAACCACTTTGGAAATCAATCTGGTGGTTCCTCAGAAAACTGGACATGATACTTCCGGAGGACCTAGCCATACCACTCCTGGGAATATACCCAGAAGATTCCCCAGCATGCAGTAAGGATACATGCTCCACTATGTTCATAGTAGCCTTATTTATAATAGCCAGAAGCTGGAAAGAACCCAGATGTCCCTCAACGGAGGAATGGATTCAAAAAATGTGGTATATATACACAATGGAATACTATTCAGCCATTAGAAACAATGAATTCATGAAATTCTTAGAGAAATGGATGGAGTTGGTGAACATCATACTAAGTGAGGTAACCCAGTCTCATAAGAATACCATGGTATGCAGTCACTGATAAGTGGATATTAGCCTAGAATCTTGGGACACCAAAGACACAATTCACATACCAAATGATGTCTGACAAGAAGAAAGTAGTAGACACTGGTGCTGGAAAGGATCAAAGCATCATTGTAGAGGAATACCAGAAAAGGGAAGTGGGAAGGGGTTGATGAGGGAACAGGAGGAGAGAAAAGGGCATGTGTTACCTTTGGGGTGGGGAACCAGAAAAAGGGAAATGATTTGTAAATATAGAATATATGCAATAAAAAATAAAAATTGTGGATAACATAAGAGAATGTATAAAATAGAAGATTCTTTGAAAAATATTCTGATACAATGATAGGCATACAAAAACATTTAGAATATAATTGAAGGAGGAAGTCAAGACATATTCATATACAACTGAAGGTGATAAAATGTGTATAACATAAGGAAATTCATAAAATTAAAGATATTTGGAAAAACACTCAGATACAATGATGGGCATAGAAATACAATTAGAATACAACTGAAAAAAGTGGAGACATTTTCTCATAAAACTGACTATTTTCATTTAACATATGTATGATAAAATTAAGGATTACTAGGGTAAAGGATAAAATTGAAGATTTATTTGGAAAAACACTCAGATACAATGATAGGCATAGAAATACAATTAGAATATACCTAAAAGAGACATGGAGACATTATCATATAAAACAGAAGATTTTCATCTAATATATGTATGATAAAAATGAGGACAACATAACATAATTTAAAAAATTGAATATTTTTTAAAAACTCAGATACGTTGGTAGGCATATAAATAAAATTAGAATGTAATTGAAAATGGAAATGGAAATATTTTCCTAGAGCAATGAAGATTTTCAACTAACATATGTATGATAAAATTGAGGATAAGATAAGGTATAACATTGAAGATTTTTTTGAAAAAAAACTCAAATACTATGATAGTCGTACAAATATAATTAGAATTCAATTGAAAAAGGAAGTGGAGACATTTTATGATAGAACTGAAGATTTTCATCTAAAATATGCTTGATAAAATTGAGAATTATATAGGATATCTGACAAAATGGAAGATTTTTTTTGAAAAATCTCCCATTCAATGATATGCATAAAAATAAAATTATCAGATAATTGAAAAGGACTGGAGACATTTTCTGATAAAACTAATGATTTTGTAAAACATATTTCTGATAAAGTAAGAAAAATTCATAGGAAAATTTTTAAAATTGAATATTTTTGTGGTAATTTTTACAGATATAATGATATCCATACAAATACAACTAGAATGTAATTGAAAAATGAGGAGGAGACATTTTCCTATAAAATTGGTGATTTTCCTCTAACATATGTATCATTACATGGGATAAATGTTATCATTTATATTGAAGATTTCTTGGAAAATTTCAGATACAATGATTGGCATACAAATATAATAATCTCATAATTGATAAAGGAAGTGGAGTCATTTTCTGATAAAACTAAAGATTTTGTATAACATATTTCTCATAAAATAAGGGAAATTCATAGGAAAAATAAAAAAATTGAAGATTTTTGTGGTAATTTTCACAGATAAAATGTTATCTGTAAGAAAATTAGAATGTAATTGAAAAAAGAAGTGCAGTCATTTTCCTATAAAACTGAAGATTTGCCTCTAACATATGTACGATAATATTGAGGATAACTTAAGATAATTTATAAAATTGAAGATGTATATTATGTAATCCTCAATTTCATCATGCATATTTTAGATGAAAATCTTCAGCTCTATCTTAAAATGTCTCCACTTCCTTTTTCAATTGAATTCTATTTATTTTTGTATGGCTATCAATGTATTTGAGTTTTTTCAATAAAATCTTCAAATTTATACCTTATCTTATCCTCAATTTTATGATACATGTTAGACGGAGATTTTCATTAATTTATGAAACTGTTTCGATTTACATTTTCAATTACATTCTAATTGTATTTATATGCCTATCAGTGTATAAGTTTATTTAAAAATACTCAATTTTATAAATTATGTTATCCTCATTTTTATCATACATATATTAGATGAAAAATTTCAGTTATATATGAAGAAAGAAATCGAAGAAGACCTCAGAAGATGGAAAAATATTTCTTGCTCTTGGATTGGCAGGACCAATATAGTAAAAATGGCCATCTTGCCAAAAGCAATCTACAGATTCAATGCAAACCCCATCAAAATCCCAAATCAATTCTTCATAGAACTAGAAAGAGCAATTCTTAAATTTATCTGGAGTAATAAAAAACTCAGGATAGCTAAAATTATTCTCAACAATAAAACGACTTCTGGGGGAATCAATATCCCTGACCTCAAGCAGTACTACAGAGCAACTGTGTTAAAAACTGCATGGTGTTTGTACAGCGACAGGCAATTAGATCAATGGAATAAAATTGAAAATCCAGAATTGAACCCACAGAGTTATGGTCACTTGATCTTTGATTAAAAAGCTACAACCATCCAGTTGAAAAAAAAGATAGCTTTTTCAACAAATGGTGCTGGTTCAACTGGAGGTCAACATGCAGAAGAATGCAAATTGACCCACTCTTATCACCTTGTACTAAGATCAACTCCAAGTGGATCAGGGACCTCTACATAAAGCCAGACACACTAAAACTAATAGAAAAGAAACTGGGGAAGACCCTGGAGGACATGGGCACAGGGGCAAATTTCCTGAACAGAACACCAATAGCTTATGCTCCACAATCAAGAATTGACAAATGGGACTGCATATAATTACAGAGTTTCTGTAAGGCAAAGGATCTGTCTGAAGAAAAAAAAATGGAAACCTACATTGGGAAAATATTTTCACTAAACCCACATCTGACAGAGGGCTAATATCCAATATATACAAAGAACTCCAAAAATGGGGTACAAAGCTAAACCAAGAATTTTCACCAGAAGAAATTCAGATGACTGAGAAACACCTTAAGTGATGTTCAACATCATTAGTCATCAGGGAAATGCAAATCAAAACAACCCTGACATTCCAACTTACACCAGTCAGAATGGCTAAGATTCAAAACTCAAGAGACAACAGGTGCTGGCGAGGATGTGGAGAAAGAGAAACACAACTCCACTGTTGGTGGGATTGAAAGATGGACAACCCCTCTGGAAATCAGTCTGGCAGTTCCTCAGAAAATTGGGTATGGCAGTTCCAGAGGACCCTGCCATACCACTCCTGGGCATATACCTATAGGATTCCCCTGCATGCAATAAAGACACATGCTCTACTATGTTCATAGCAGCCTTATTCATAACAGCCAGAACCTAGAAGGAGCCCAGATGACTCTCAAAGGTGGTATGGATACTGAAAATGTGTTATATTTATGCAATGGAATACTACTCAGCAATTTAAAATAATGAACTCATGCAATTTGTAGGCAAATGTTTGTATCAGGAAAATATCATCCTAAATGAGTTAACCCAATCACAAAAGAATACACATGAATTGCAATCACTGATAAATGCATATTAATGAGCACAGAAGCTCTGAATCCTCAAGGCACAATTAGCAAATCAAAAGATTCCCAAGGGGAATGAAGGAAAGGACTCTGGTCCCTAAAAGACTGGATCCAGTTTTGTAGGAGTGTACCAGAACAGAGAAAGGATTGGGGGGCGATTGGGGAATGGGCAGCGGTAAAGAGGACTTATGGGACATATGTTGAGGGGGTAACTGGGAAAGGGGAAAGCCTTTGGAATGTAAACAATGATTATAGAAAATAAAAACAAACAAACAAATAAATAAAAATAATAATTAAAAAATGAAATAAAAATGTCTCCACTTCATTTTTCAATTACATTCTAATTTTATTTGTATCCCTACCATTGTATCGGTTGATATTACCATAAAAATTTTCAATTTTTAAATTTTTCCCAAGAATTTCCCTTACTTTATCAGTAATGTGTTATATGAAATCTATTTTCTCGAAAATGTCTCCACTTCATTTTAAAATATGTGATAATTCAATTTGTATACCTATCATTGTATCTGAGTTATTTTCCAAAACAAAATAAATAAAATAAAATAGAATAAAACTGAAAAATGAAGTGGAGACATTTTCTGAAAAAACTGAAGATTTTAATCTACCATATGTGTAAGAAAATAAAGGATTACTAGGGTAGTAGATAAAATTGAAAATTTATTTGGACAAAATTCAGATATCATGATACTCATAAAAATACAATTAGAATATAACTAACAGAGATGTGGATACATTTTCATATAAAACAGGATTTTCATCTAATATATGTATGATAAAAATGAGGATAACATAACAATTTATAAAATTGAATATTTTTGAAAAAACCTCAGATACATTGATAGGCATATAAATGAAATTGGAATGTAATTGAAAAAGAAATGCATTTTCAAAAAGTAATGAAGATTTTCATCTGTATAGATAACAATGTAAAATATGAAGATATTTATTTAAAAAATCCTCAAATACAATGATAGCCATACAAATATAATTAGAATTCATTTGAAAAAGAAAGTGGAGACATTTTCTGATAGAACTGAAGATTTTCATCTAAAATATGCTTGATAAAATCGAGGATTATATAGGATATCTGATGAAATTGAAGATTTTTTGAAAAAATCTCACATACAATGATAGGCATACAAATAGAATTATCAGATAATTGAAAAGGAAGTGGAGACATTTTCCAATTATACTAACAATTTCGTATAACATATTTGTGATAGAGTAACAGAAATTTATAGGAAAAATTTACAAATTGAAAATTATTGTGATAATTTTCACACATACAATGGTACGCATACAAATATAATTAGAATGTAATTGAAAAAGGACATGGAGACATTTTCCTATAAAACTGATGATTTTCCTTTAACCTTTGTATGATAAGATTGAGGATAACTTAAGGTAATTTATGAAATTGAAGATTTTTTTGGAAAAAAACTCAGATGAAATGATGAGCATACAAATACAATTAGAATAAATTGAAAAAGGAAGAGGGGATATTTTGTGATAAAACTGAATATTTTTATCTAACATGTATGAAAAAATTGAGAATTACAAAGGATAATTGATAAAATTGAAGATTTATTCAGAAAACTCGGATGAAATAATAGGCATGCAAATACCATTAGAATACAATTGAAAAAAAATTATGTGGAGATATACTCAGTTAATTCTGAAGATATACATCTAACTTATGTATGATAAAATGGATGATAAAATAGAAAAATTGATAAAATTGAATATTTTTTGATAAAATCTCATACAATGAAAGGCATACAATTACAACTATAAAAAGAGAGTGAAGATATTTTCTGATAAAAAAAGAATTTTGTATATCATTTCCAAGTAAATTATGGAAATTCATGTGAAAATGGTTTGCATATAAATAATAATATAGTTCAAAAAGGAAGTTGTGATATTTTCTGATGAATCTGAGGAATTTTGCATAACATATATCTGATAAGAAAACTGTAAAATTAGAAGATTTTTGTGGTTACTTTCATAGATACAATTGTAGGCATACAAACATAATTTGAATATAATTGTTAAAGGATGTGGAGACATTTTCCTATAAAACTGAATATTTTCCTCTAATGTATGTTTGATAAATTGAGAATAAAGGGAAAATTTATAAAATTGAAGTACTTTTTGCAAAAAAAAAAATCTCAGAAGCAATGATAAGATTACAAACACTATTAGCATACAATTGAAAAAAGAAGACTAGAAATTTTCTGATAAAACTGAATATTTTCATATAATATATGTATGATACAAATAAGGATTACATAGGATAACTGATAAAATTGAAGATTTTCCTAGAAAATTCTCAGATACAAGGATAGGCATACTAATACAATTAGAATATAATTGAAAAAGTAGCTGGAGTTTTTTTTGTATAAAACTTAAGATTTTCACCTAACATATGTAAGATAAAAATGGATGATAACATAAGAAACTTGATAAAATTGAAGGTGTTTTTGATAAATCTCAGATATACTTAAAGGCATACTAATACAATTAGAATATAAGTGAAAACTGCCGGGCATGGTGGCACATGACTGTAATCCCAGCACTTTGGAGGCAGAGGCAGGCTGATTTCTGAGTTCGAGGCCAACCTGGTCTACAAAGTGAGTTCCAGGACAGCCAGGACTACAAAGAAAAACCCTGTTCGAAAAACAAAAGCAAAACAAAACAAACAAAAAAACAACAACCAAAAAAAAAAAAGCAAAAAAAAAGAATATAAGTGAAAAAGAAAGTGGAGATATTTTCTGATAAAACTGAAGATTTTTGCATAGTAATTTCTGATAAAATTTTGGAAATTCATGTGAACATTTGAAAACTTGAAGACTTTTTTGATAATTTTTACAGATAGAATGGTAGGCATACAAACGAATAATAATATACTTGTAAAAGGAAGTGGAGATATTTTCTGATAAATCTGAAGAATTTTGCATAACATATATCTGATAAAATTATGGAAATTCATGGGAAAATTATAAAAGTTGAAGTTTTTTGTGGTAATTTCCACAGATACAATGATACGCTTACAAACACAATTAGAATGAAATTGGAAAAAGGAATAGAGACATTTTCTGATAAAACTGAAGATTTTGTATTACATTTCTGATAAACTATGGGAAATTCATAGTTAAAATTTAAAAATTGAAAAATTTTGAGGTAATTTTCACAGATACAATGGTAAGCATACAAATACAATTAGAAAGTAATTGAAAAAGGAAGTGGACCCATTTTTCCTATAAAACTGAAGAAAATCCTCTAACATATGTATGTTAAAATTGAGGATAACATAAGATAATAGCATTGAAGATTTTTGAACAAAGACTCAGTTGCAATGATAAGCATACAAATACACTTAGAATGCAATTGAAAGAAGAAGAGGAGACATATTCTGATAAAATTGAAGATTTTCATCCAACATATGTATGAAAAATTGAGGATTGCATGAGATAATTGATAAAATTGAAGATATATTCAGAAAAAAACCTCAGATACAATGATAGGCATACAAATACAATTAGAATACAATTGAAAAAGGAAGAGGAGACAGATTCTGTTAATTCTAAAGATTTACATCTAATGTAAATATGATATGATGTATGTATGATAAAATAAATAACATTAGAAAATTGATAAAATTGAAGATTTTTTTAATAAAATCTCAGATTCAATGAAAGGCATAAAAACAATAGTATTATAAATGAAAAAGAAAGTGGAGACATTATCTGATAAAACTGATTGTATTTCTATATTATTTCTGATAAGTTTATGGAAATTTATGAGAAAATGTTAAAATGGAAGATTTTTGTGGTAATTTTCACAGATACAATGTTAGGTATACACTTAAATAATAATATAGTTGAAAGAGCTAGTGGATATATTTTTTAATAAATTGAAAATATTTTGCATAACATCTGATAAAATAATGGAAATTCATAGGAAACCTATAAAATTTTTAGATTTTTGTTGTAATTTTCACATATACAATGATAGGCTTTCAATCAGAATTAGAATGTTATTGATAAAAGGAATAGAGACATTTTATAATAAAACTGAAGATTTTCATCTAACAAATGTATGTTAAAATTGAGGATAACTTAAGATAATTTATAAAATTGGAGATATTTTAGAAAAGAAAAAGATACAAGGATAGGCATAAAAATACAACTAGAGTATTATTGAAAAACGAAGAGGATATATTTTCATAAAGATCTGAAGATATTCATCTAATATATGTATGATAAAATTGAGGGTTGCATAGGATAACAGACAAAATTGAAGATTTACTGGGAAAAAGTCTCCAGCTACTTTTTCAATTATATTCTAATTGTGTTTCTTTGCCTATCTTTGTATCTGAGAATTTTCTAAGAAAATCTAAAATTTAATCAGTTATCCTTTGTAATCCTCAGTTTTATCATACAAATGTTAATTGAAAAATTTCAGATTTATCAGAAAATGTCTCGTCTTCCTTTTGCAATTATAATCTAACAGTCTTTGTAATCTTATCATTGCATCTGAGGGGTTTTTTTTTTTGCAAAAAATTCTTCAATTTTATAAATTATCCTTAGTTTTCCTCAATTTTATCAAACATATATTACAGGGAAATCTTCAGTTTTATCAGAAAAGTCTCAATTCCTTTTTTCAATTACATTCTAATTGTGTTTGTAAGTCTGTCAATGTATCTGTGAAAATTACCACAAAAATCTTCAAATTTTACAGTTTTCTTATGTATTTCCATAATTTTATCAGATATATGTTATGCAAAATTCTTCAGATATATCAGAAAATATCTCCACTTCTTTTTCAACTCTATTATTATTTATTTGTATGCCTACCATTGTATCTGTGAAAATTACAACAAAAATGTTCAAATTTTAACATTTTCACAAGAATTTAAATAGTTTAATCAGAAATGTTATACAAAAATCTTCCATTTTACCAGAAAAATCTCTCCACTTACTTTTCCACATATTTATGTAGGCCTTTCATTGTATCTGAGATTTTATCACAAAAATCTTCAATTTTATCAATTTTTCTATGTTATCATCCTTAAATTATATGTAAAGTTTCAGAATTAAAAGAATATATGTCCACGTCATTTTTTCAATTGTATTGTAATTGTATTTGTATGCCTATCATTGTATTTCGGTATTCTTTTTTCAAAAATATCTTCAGATTTAAATATTATCTTATATTATCCTCAATTTTATTATACATATGTTAGATGAAAATCTTCTGTTTTATACAAAAATATCTCCACCTCCTTTTTCAATTATATTCTAATTGTATTCGTATGCCTATCATTGTATCTGAGATTTTAGTAGAGAATAACTTCAATTTAATGAGTTATAGTATGGAATCCTCAATTTTATCATACATATGTTAAATGAAAATTTTGTTTTATGAGAAAACATATCATCTTACTTTTTCATTTGAATTTTCATCGTATTTGAAAGCTCATCATTGTATCTGAGATTGTTGCAAAAAAATCATCAATTTTATAAATTATCTTAAGTTTTCCTCAATTTTATTACACATATATTAGAGGAAAATCTTCAGTTTTATAGGAAAATGGCACCACTTCCTTCTCAATTACTTTCTAATTGTATTTGTATGCCTACCTTTGTATCTGTGAAAATTACCACAAAAATCTACATTTTTTAAATTTTTCCTAGGAATTTCCCTTACTTTATCAGACATATGTAATACAAAATATTTAGTTTGATCAGAAAATGTCTCAACTTTCTTTTCAATTATCTGTTAATTCTATTTGTAAGCCTATCATCGTATGTGAGATTTTTCAAAAAAAAATCTTAAATTTGATCAGATATCTTATCCCCAATTTTATCAAGCATATTTCAGATGAAAATCTTCAGGTCTATCACAAAATGTTTCCACTTCCTTTTTCAATTGAATTCAAATTATATTTGTATAGCTATTATTGTACTTGAATTTTTTCAAAAAAATCTTCTATTTTAAACATTATATTATGTTATCCTCAATTTTATCATACATATGTTAGATAAAAATCTTCATTACTTTACAAAAATGTCTCCATTTCCTTTTTCAATTACATTATAATTGTATTTATATGCCTATCAATATATCTGTGTTTTTTTAAAAACATATTCGATTTTATAAATTATGTTATGGTATCCTCATTTTTATCATACATTTATTAGGTGAAAATTCTCAGTTTTATATGAAAATGTCTCCACATCTCTTTAAATTATATTCTAATAGTATTTCTATGCCTATCATTGTATCTGGGTTTTGCCCAAATAAACCTTCAATTTTATCAATTACCCTAGTAATCCTTTATTTTATCATACATGTTAGATGAAAATCTTCAGTTTTATCATAAAATATCTCCACTTCGTTTTTCAGTTTTATTTTTATTGTATTTCTAACAATTTGTAATATATGTATGATAAAATTGAGGATTACATAGCTTAATTGATAAAGTTGAAAATTTATTCAGAAAAAAAACTCGGATACTATGATAGGCATACAAATACATACAAATTTTATCATGCATATCTTAGATGAAAATCTTCAGTTCTATCAGATAATATCTCAACTTCCCCTTTCAATTATACTCTAATTTTATTTGTATGGAGATCATTGTTCTGAGAATTTTTCCAAATGAATCTTCAATTTTATCAATTATCTTATGTAATTTTCAATTTTATCATACATATGTTAGATGAAAATCTTTAGTTCCTTACAAAAATATGTCCTCCTTTTTCAAAAATACTCTAGTTGTATTATTGTGCCTATCCTCAATTTTATCATGTATTTATCATATATTTTAGATGATAATCTTCAGTTCTATCAGAAAATATCTGCACTTCCCTTTTCAATTATATTCTAACTGTATTTGTATGCAGATAATTGTATTTGGGTATTTTTCCAAATAAAATTTTAATTTTATCAATTATCTTATGTAATCCTCAATCCTCAATATGTCAAATGAAAATCTTCAGTTCTTTACAAAATTGTGTCCTCTTCCTTTTTCAATTATACTCTAGTAGTATTTTTGTGCCTATTCTTATATCTGTGTTTTGGTTTTACAAAATATCTTCAATTTTATAAATTATCTAATCCTCAATTTTAACATATATATGTTAGCATACATACATTAGATGAAAATCTTCAGTTTTATAAGAAAGTCTACATGTCTGTTTTAGTAAATTCTATTTCTATTTTTATGCCTATCATTGTATCAGAGTTTTGTCCAAATAAATCTTCAATTTTATCAATTACCCTAGTAATGCTCTATTTTATCAAACATATTTTAGATGAAAATCTTCAGTTTTATCTGAAAATGGATCCACTTCGTTTTTCAATTGTATTCTAATTGTATTTCTATTCCTAACATTCTATCTGATTTTTTTCCAAAAAATCTTTAATTTTATAAATTACCTTGTGATATCAATTTTTCATATGTATATTATATGAAAACTGGTTTTATTGAAAAGTTCTTCACTTTCTCGTTCAATTATATTCTAAATGTATTTGTATGCCTATCATTGCATCTGAGTTTTTTTCAAAACAATCTTCAATGTTATATATTATCTTAAATTATCCTCAATTTTATCATACATATGTTAGAGGAAAATCTTCAATTTTAATCAAAAATTTTTCCACTTTCTCAATTACATTCTCATTGTAATTGTATGCCTACCATTGTATATGTGAAAATTATCACAAAATCTTCAATTTTAAAATTTTTCTTTTGACATTCACTTCCTTTATCAGAAATATGTTATACAAAATATTCAGTTCTGTCAGAAAATTTCTCCATTTCATTTTCAATTATGACATAATTCTATTTGTATGCCTATCAGTGTAACTGAGCTTTTTCAAAAGAAATCTTCAATTTTATCAATTACCCTAGTAATCCTTTATTTTATCATACACATATTAGATGACAATCTTCAGTTTTATCAGAAAATGTCTCCACTTCGTATTTCTGTTTTATTCTAATTATATTTCTATGCCTATCATTGTATCTGAATGTTTATCCAAAAAATCTTTAATTTTATAAATAACCTTATGGTATCCTCATTTTATTATACATATATTGTATGAAAATCTTCAGTTTTATATGAAAATGTAACGCTTCAGAATCAACAGAATATGTCTTCACATCCATTTTCAATTGTATTCTAATTGTATTTGTATGCCAATCATTGTATTGGAGTTTTTTTCTGAATATATCTCCAATTTTATAAATTATCCTATGTAATTCTCAATTTCATCATACATATATGTTAGATAAAAATCTTCAGTTTTATCAGAAAATGTCTCTTCTTCCTTTTTCAATTGTACTGTAATTGTATTTTTATGCATATCATTGCAGCTGAATTTTTCAAATAATCTTCAATTTCATAAATTGTTATCCTCAATTTTATCATACATATGTGAGAGGAAAATCTTGTTTTACAGGAAAATGTCTCCACTTCTGTCTTCAATTACATTCTAATTGTATTTATATGAATACCATTGTATCTGTGAAAATTACCAAACAAATCTTCAATTTTTAATTTTTACTGATGAATTTCCCTTATTTTATATGAAATATGTTAAAAGAAATCTTCAGTTTTATCAGAAAATGTCTCCACTTCCTTTTTCAATTATGTGATAATTGTATTTGTATTCCTATTATTACATCAGAGATTATTCAAAGAAAATCTTCTATTTTATAATTTATCCTATGCAATCCTCAATTTTATCACATATATATGTTAGATTTTCATGAAAATCTAACATATATATGATAAAATTTTTTCTGAATAAATCTTCAATTATATCAACTATCGTATGTATTCCTCAATTTTACCATACATATGTCAGATAAAAATCTTCAGTCTTATCAGAAAATGTATCCTCTTCCTTTTTCTTTTTCTTTCTTTTTTTTTTCTTTTTTGGTTTTTCGAGACAGGGTTTCTCTGTGTAGTCCTGGCTGTCCTGGAACTCACTCTGTAAACCAGGCTGGCCTCAAACTCAGAAATCTGCCTGCCTCTGCCTCCCAAGTGCTGGGATTACAGGCGTGCATCACCACTGCCCAGCATTCATTTTTCACTTGTATTCAAATTGTGTTTGTATGCTTATCACTGTATATGAGGTTTTTTCAAAGTATCTTCAATTTTATAAATTACCCTATGTAATCTTCGATTTTATCATACATATGTTAAATGAAAATTTTCAGTTTTATGAGGAAATGTCTCGTCTTCCATTTTAAATTGAATTCTAATAATATTTGTAAGGTTATCATTGTATCTGAGGTTTTTTTGCAGAAGAATCTTCAATTTTATAAATTATCCTAAGTTTTCCTCAATTTTATCATACATGTTAGAGAAAAATCATCAGTTTTATAGGAAAATGGCTCCACTCCCTTTTTCAATTACGTTCTAATAGCATTTGTTTGCTTACCTTTTTATCTGGGAAAATTAAGACAAAAATCTTCAATTTTTAAATTTTTCCTATGAATTTCCCTTATTTTATCCGAATTATGATGTACAAAACCTTTAGTTTTATCACAAAATGTCTCCACTTCCTTTTTAATTATCTAATTATTTTGTATGCCTATCATTATATGTGACATTTTTCCAGAAAATCTTAAAATTTATCAGATATCTTATGTAACCCTCAATTTTATCATGCGTATTTTTGATGAAAAACTTCAGTACTATCATAAAATGTCTCCACTTCCTTTTTCAATTAAATTCTAATTATATTTGTATGGCTATCATTGTGTTTGAGTTTTTCCAGAAAAAGCATCAATTTTATATGTTACTATATTATCCTCAATTTTATTATACATGTTATATGTAAACCTTCATTACTTTATGAAATGTCTCCATTTCATTTTTCAATTACATTCTAATTGTATTTATATGCCTATCAATGTAACTGATGTTTTTTAAATAATATTCAATTTTAAAAATTATGTTATGTTCATTTTTATCATATATGTTAGAAGAAAATCTTCTGTTTTATATGAAAATATAAAATATATGAAAATGTCTCCACCTCTCTATTAATTATATTCTAATTTTATATTTATGCCTATCATTCTATCTGAGTTTTGTCCAAATAAATCTTCAATATTATCAATTACCCTAGTAATCCTTTATTTTATCACACATATGTTAGATGAAAATCTTCAGTTTTATGAGAAAATATTTCCACTTTGTTTTTCAGTTGTATTCTAATTTTATTTCTATGCCTATCATTTTATCTGAGTGTTTTCCCCAAAACATCTTTAATTTTTTAAATTACCTTATGATATCCTTATTTTATCATGTGTGTTATATGAAAATCTTCAGTTTTATATAAAAATGTTTCCACTTCCCCCTTCAATCATGTTCTCAATATATTTGTATGCCTATCATTGTATCTGAGTTTCCCCCCCAAAAAAATCTTCAATTTTATCAGTTATCATATGTAATCCTCAATTTTATGATACATATATTAAATTAAAATTTTCAGTTTTACCAGAAAATATCTCCACTTCCCTTTTCAATTATATTCTAGTTATATTAGGATGCCTATCATTATATCTAAGTTTTTTCTCAAAAAAATCTAAAATTTTATCAGTTATCCTATGTAATCCTCAATCTTCAATCTTCAGTTCTATCAGAATATATCTCCACTTCCTTTTCAATTGTTTTCTAACTGTATTTGCATGCAGATCATTGTATCTCAGTATTTTTCCAAATAAATCTTCAATATTATCAATTATCTTATGTAATCCTCAATTTTATCTATGTAAAATGAAAATCTTCAGTTCTTTACAAAAATGTGTCCTCTTACTTTTTCAATTATACTCTAGTAGTATTGTGTGCCTATCCTTGTATCTGAGTTTTTGTTTTCCAAAATATCTTAAATTTTATAAATTATCTTGTTATCCTCAATTTTAACAAACATATGTTAGATGAAAATCTTAATTTTTTTCAGAAAATGTCTCTATTCCATTTTTCAATTACATTCTAATTGTGTTTCTAAGACTATCATTGTATCATTGAAAATTACTACAAAAATCTTCAAATTTTATATTTTTCCTATGAATTTCCATAATTTGACGAGATATGTTATGCAAAATTCATTAGACATGAGTCATTAGACATGAATGTAACATGAATGCATTCAGATTGTAGTGTGGTTTATGGTGCATCTATGTAGAAATATGTTTCCTCCACCTAAATTGCATTGTACAGCTTTCTCTCATAAATGCATAAGAAAATCATATATACTGTCGAAATACATTGATCCCGCGTAAAGACAATCACATAGTCATAAGAACTTTGTATGTGCAGA
The DNA here is from genome assembly GCA_964023405.1 of Apodemus agrarius. Lineage (NCBI taxonomy): Eukaryota > Metazoa > Chordata > Mammalia > Rodentia > Muridae > Apodemus > Apodemus agrarius. Next base: position 34,861,955 of record OZ030024.1, read on the forward strand.
GAAAGGAAATCATACATTGAGTAAAATGTTCTCATTTTCTGCTAAATTATTAGTTTAAATGCATAGTGTTTTAAAACCTACTGAACTTGTTCATTGTAAAAGAACAAACTTCATGTCATTAAACTTGAATGTAACATGAATTCATTCAAGTTGTAGTGTGCTTGGTCTTGCGTCTATGTTGAACACGTTTCCTCCTCGTACACTGCATTGTACATCTTTTTTTGATAAACGCATATAAAAATCAAATGTAAGATTGAAATACAATGTTCCCGAGTAAAGACAATAACATACTGGTAAGACTTTGTATGTGCAGTTAGAAGCTATCATACATTGTGTGAAATGTTCTTGTTTTCTGCTAAATTACTTGTTTAAACACAATGTGTTTTAAACTTTACTGAACATGTTAATTGTAAAAGAACAAACTTCTCATTACAACTGAATGTAACATGAATGCATTCACTTTTTAGTGTGTTTGGAGGTACGTCTAGGTTTAAATATGTTTCCTCAACATAAAGTATATTGTAGAACTTTCTCTTCTAAATGCATAGGACAATCCTATATACTATGGAAATATAGTATTCCCAAGTAAAGACAATCACATACAAATAAGAATTTTGTATGTGCAGTTAGAAGTTATCATACATTTTGCGAAATGTTCTCGTTTTCTGCTAAGTCATTTAAACGCATAATGTTTTAAAACTTATTGAATGTGCTAAATGTAAAAGAACAAACTTCTAGTGATTAGACATGAATGTAACATGAATACATTCAAATTGTAGTGTGGTTGGTGGTGCGTCTCTATATCAAGACGTTTCTTCCACCTAAAGAGCATTGTACAGATTTCTCTCAAAAATGCATAAGAAAATAATATATACTGGATCTCATAGAAGCACTTACCCACCTGAAGCTCCTTTTCCTATGATAACTTCAACCGTATCAAGTTGACACACAAAAAAGTAAGTAAATACATTGTGTGAAATGTTCTACTTTTCTGCTAAATTACTCTTTTAAATGTATCGTGTTTTGAAACTTACTGAACTTGTAAATTGTAAAAGAATGAACTTCTCGCCATTAGACCTGAATGTAACATGAATGCATTCACATTTTAGTGTGGTTGTGCATCTATGTTTAAACGCGAATCCTCCATCTAAACTGCACTGTACATCTTTCTCTCATATATGCATATGAAAGTCCTATATACTAATGAAATACAGTGTTTCTGAGTAAAGACAATCACATACGAGTAAGAACTTTGAATGTGCACTTAGAAGTCATCATACATTGTGCCAAGTGTTCTCATTTTCAGCTAAAGTTATCGTTTAAATGCATACTGTTTTAAAACTTACTGAACGTGTTGATTGTAAAAGAAATGCATACTGTTTTAAAACTTACTGAATGTGTTAATTGTAAAAGAACACACTTCTCATTAGACCTGAATGTAACATGAATGCATTCACTTTGTATTGTGTTTGTTGTTGCGTCTAGGTTTAAACACATTTTCTCCACATAAACTGCATTGTATAGCTTTCACTCATGAATGCATATGATAATCCTATATACTGTTGAAATACAGTGTTCCCGAGTAAAGACAATCGCAAACTAATAAGAACTCTGTATGCTCAGGTAGAAGTTATCATATATGGTGGGAAATTTTCTTGTTTCTGTTAAATTTGTCCTTTAAACACATAGAGTTTTAAATCTTAGGGAAAGTGTTATTTGTAAAAGAAAAAAACTCATCATTAGACCTGAATGTAACATGAATGCATTCACATTGTAGTGTGGTTGGGGGTGCATCTATGCATAAACACGTTTCCTTCACCTAAACTGCACTGTACAGCTTTCTCTCATAAATGCATACGAAAATCATATATACTATTGAAATACATTGATCCCGAGTAAAGACAATCACATACTATTAAGAATGTTGTATTTGCAGTTAGAAGTTATCATACATTGGGTGAAATGTTCTCATTTTCTGCTAAATTAGTCCTTTAAATGCATAGTGTTTTAAAACTTACTGAACGTGTTAATTGCAAAAGAACACACTTCTCTTCATTAGAATTGAATGCAACATGAATGCATTCACATTGTAATGAGTTTTTGTTGCGTCTATATTTAAACATGCTTATTTTACTTTAACTGCATTATACAACTTTCTCTGATAAATGCATGTGAAAATCAAATGTAAGATTGAAATACAGTGTTTCCTAGTAAAGACAATCACAAACTAGTAAGAAATCTGTGCAGGTAGGCGTTATCATACATTGTACAAAGTGTTCTCGTTTTCTGCTAAATTAGTCATTTAAACGCATAGTCTTTTAAAACTTTATGTGCTAATTGTAAAAGAACAAACATCTTTTCATTACAACTGAATGTAACATGAATGCATTCACTTTGTAGTGTGTTTGGTGGTGCATCTCGGATTAAACACGTTTCCCCCACGTAAACTGCTTTGTATAGCTTCCTTTCATAAATGCATATGAAACCATATATAGTATTGAAATACAGTATTCCCGAGTAAAGACAATCACATACTCATAAGAACTGTGTATGTGCAGGTAGAGGATATCTTACATTGTGCAAAAATGTTCTTGTTTTCTGCTAAATTAGTCGTTTAAATGCATATTGTCTTAAAACCTACTGAAGTTGTTCATTGTAAATGAACAAACTTCATGTCATTAAACTTGAATGTAACATGAATGCATTCAAGTTGTAGTGTGTTTGGTGTTGTGGCTATGTTTAAACACGTTCCTTTGACGTTAAGTGCATTATAAAGATTTCTCTGATAAATGTGTATGAATATCAAATGTATGATTGATATACAGTGTTCCTGAGTAAAGACAATCACATACTGGTACGAACTATGTATGTGCAGTTAAAAGTTATCATAAATTGTGCGAAATGTTCTCATCTGCTTCTAAATTACTTGTTTAAACGAATTGTGTTTCAAACCTTACTGAACATGTTAATTGTAAAAGAACAATTTTTTCCTCATTACAACTGAATGTAACATGAATGCATTTACTTTCTAGTGTGTTTGGTGGTGCATCTAGGTTTAAATACATTTCCTCCACGTAAATTATATTGTAGAGCTTTCTCTCCTAAATGCATATGAAAATCCTATATGCTATGGAAATACATTGTTCCTGAGTAAAGAGAATCACATACTAATACGAACTCTATATGTGCAGTTAGAAGTTATCTTACATTGTGTGAAATGTTCTCGTTTTCTGCAAAATTAGTCGCTTAAATGCAGAGGGTTTTAAAACTTACTGAATGTGTTAATTGTAAAAGAACAACCTTCTCTTCATAAGACTTGAATGTAGCATGAACGCATTCACGTTGTAGTGTGCTTTTGTTGCATCTATGTTTAAACACATTTAGTTTACATAAACTGCACTATATTGAGTTCTCTGATGAATGCATATGAAAATCAAATGTAAGATTGAAATACAGTGTTCCTGAGTAAAGACAATCACATACTAGTAAGAACTCTGTATGTGCAGTTAGAAGTTATCATACATTGTGCAAAATGTTCTCGTTTTCTGCTAAATTAGTCATTTAAATGCATAGTGTTTTGAAGCTTACTGTACGTTTTAATTGTAAAAGAACAAACTTCTCATCATTACAACTATATGTAATATGAATGCATTCACTTTGTAGTATGTTTGGTGGTGTATTTAGGTTTAAACACATTTCCTCTCCGTAAACAGCATTGTACATCTTTCTCTCATAAATGCATATGAAACCCTATATACTATTCAAATACAGTGTTCCCGAGTAAAGACAATCACATACTTGTAAGAACTTTGTATGTGCAGTTAGAGGATATCATACATTGTGTGAAATGTTCTTGTTTTCTGCAAAATTAGTCATTGAAATGCATAGTGTTTTAAAACCTACTGAACTTGTTCATTTTAAAAGAACAAACTTCATGTTATTAAACTAGAATTTAACATGAATGCACTCACTTTGTTGTGTGTTTGGTGTTTCCTCTAGGTGTAAATACATTTCCTTCTTGTAAACTGCATTGTACAGCTTTCTCTGATAAATGCATATGAATTTCAAATGTAAGATTGATATACAGTGTTCCCGAGTAAAGACAATTACATACTGGTAAGAACTTTGTATGTGCTGTTAGAAGTAATCTTATATTTTGCAAACTGGTCTCGTTTTCATCTAAATTACTTGTTTAAATGCACTTTGTTTTAAACCTTACTGAACATGTTAATTGTAAAAGAACAAACTTCTCCTCATTACAACTGAATGTAACATGAATGCATTCACTTTATAGTGGTTTTGGTGAGACGTCTAGGTTTAAACAAGTTTCCTCCATGTAAACTATATTGTAAAGCTTTTCTCCTAAATGAATATGAAAATCCTATGTACTATTGAAATACAGTGTTCCTAAGTAAAGGCAATCACATACTAATAAGAACTCTGTATGTACATGTAGAAGTTATTATACATTGTGGGAAATGTTCTCGTTTCCTGCTAAGTAAGTCGTTTAAACGCATAGTGTTTTAAAACTTACTGAACTTCTCATTGAAAAAGAACAAACTTCTAGTCAATTGACCTTAATGGAACATAAATGAATTCACATTGTAGTGTGGTTTGTTGTGCTTCTATGTATAAACACGTTTCCTCAACTAAACTTCACTGTACAGCTTACTCTCATAGATGCATAAGAAAATCATATATACTATTGAAATACATTGTTCCCGAGTAAAGACAATCACATACTAGTAAGAACTTTGTGTGTGCAGTTCAAGGATATCATATATTGTGTGAAATGTTTTTGTTTTGTGCTAAATTACTTATTTAAACGCATAGTGCTTGAAAACTTGAAAACTTACTGAAAGTGTTAATTGTAAAAGAACAAACTTCTCTTCATTAGACTTGAATGTAACACAAATGCATTCACATTGTAGTGTGGTAGGTGTTGCAACCATGTCTTCAAACACTGTTATTTTATGTCAACTGTATTATACAGATTTTTTGATAAATGCAAATGAAAATCAAATGTAAGATTGAAATACAGTGTTCCCGAGTAAAGACAATCACACACTTGCAATGATGCTGTATGTGCAGTTAGAAGTTTCATACATTGTGCGAAATGTTCTCATTTTCTGCTAAATTACTCATTTAAATGCATAGTGTTTTAAAACTTACTGTATGTGTTCATTGTAAGAGTAAACTTCTCCTCATTACAACTGAATGTAACACAAATGCATTCACTTTGTATTGTGTTTGGTGGTGCACCTAGGTTTAAACATGTTTCCTCCAGGTAAACTATATTGTAGAGCTTTCTCTCCTAAATGCATATGAAAATCCCATATACTATTGAAGTACAGTGTTCCTGAGTAAGACAATCACATACTAATACGATCTCTGTATGTGCAGGTAGAAGTTATACATTGTGCGAAATGTTCTTGTTTTCTGCTAAGTCGTTTAAACACATAGTGTTTTTAAAACTTATTGAACGTACTAATTGTTAAAGAACAAACTTCTAGTCATTAGACATGAATATAACATGAATGCATTCAGATTGTAGTGTGATTGGTGGTGCATCTATGTATAAACACATTCCCTCCACCTAAACTGCATTGTACAGCTTTCTCTTAAATGCAGAATAAAATCATATATACTATTGAAATACATTGTTCCTGAGTAAAGACAATCACATACTAGTAAGAACTTTGTATGTGCAATTAGACGATATCATACATTGTTAGAAATGTTCTTGTTTTCTGCTAAATTAGTTGTTTAAATGCATACTGTTTTAAAACTTACTGAAAGTGTTAATTGTAAAAGAACAACTCATAATTTGACTTGAATGTAACATGAATGCATTCACGTTGTAGTGTGTTTTTTGTTTTGTCTATGTTTAAACACATTTCCTCTAAGTAAACTGCATTGTACTGCTTTCTTTGATAAATGCATATGAAAATCAATTGTAAGATTGAAATACACTGTTTCCGAGTAAAGACAATCACATACAAGTAAGAACTTTGTATGCGCAGTTAGACGTTATCATACATTGTGCTAAATGTTCTTGTTTTCAACCAAATTAGTCGTTTAAATGCATACTGTTTTAAAACTTGCTGAAATTGTTTACTGTAAAAGAACAAACTTCTTGTCATTAGACCTGAATGTAACATGAATGCATTCACTTTGTAGTGTGTTTGGTGATTCCTCTAGGGTTCAAACACATTCCCTTCATGTAAACTGCATTGTACAGCTGCTCTCATAAATGCATAAGAAACTCCTTAATCAGTAATATGGTATATGAAACCTTCAGTTTTGTCAGAAAATGTCTGCACTTCATTTTCAAATATGTGATAATTGTATTTGTATATCTCTCATTGTATCTGAGTTTTTTCCAGAAAATCTTCAATTTAATCAGTTATCATGTGTAATCCACAAAAATCTTCACATTTTAACATTTTCACATGAATGTCCATAATTTAATCATAAATGTTATACAAAAATATTCAGTTTTATCAGAAAATTTATCCACTTTCTTTTTCACTTATTTATATTTGCATTTGTATGCCTTTCATTGTAAATGAGATTTTATCGCAAAAATCTTCAATTTTATCAATTTTCCTATGTTGTTATCCATTTTATCATCCATCATTTAGATGTAAATCTTCAGAATTAAAAGAATATGTTCCACGTCCTTTTTCTAACTGTATTCTAATTGTATTTGTAAGCCTATCATTTTATCTGAGATTTTCTGAGTCAATCTTCAATTTTATCAATTATCCTATATAATTCTCAATTTTATCATACATGTTAGATAAAAATCTTCAGTTTTATCAGAAAATGTCTCCTCTTCCTTTTTCAATTGTATTCGAATTGTATTTGTATGCTTATCATTGCTTCTGAGTTTTTTTTTCAAAAAAATCTTTTATTTCATAAATTACCTTGTTTTCCTCAATTTTCTCATACATATGTTAGAGGAAAATCTTCACTTTTATAGGAAAATATCTCCACTTCTTTTTGCAATTACATTCTTATTGTATTTTTAAGTTTACCATTGTGTTTGTGAAAATTACCACAAAAATATTCAATTTTTAAATTTTTTCTATGAATTTCCATTATTTTACATGAAACATGTTATATGAAATCTTCAGTTTTATCAGAAAATGTCTCCACTTCCTTTTTCAACTCTATTATTATTAATTTGTATGCCTACCATTCTATCTTTGAAAATTACCACAAAACTCTTCAATTTTTCATTTTTCCTATGAATTTCCCTTATTTTATATGAAACATGTTATACGAAATCTTCAGTTTTATCAGAAATGTCTCCACATCGTTTTGCAAGTATGTGATAATTGTATTTGTATGCCTATCATTGTATCTGCGATTTTTCAAAGAAATTCTACAATTTTATTGGTTATCCTATGTAATCCTATTTTTTTCATACATATGTTAGATGAAAATCTTCAGTTCAATCACAAAATGTGTCCAGTTCCCTTTTCAATTGTATCCCAATTGTATTTGTATGCCTATCATTGAGTTTTCTTTTTAAAAACTATGTTCAGATTTAAAAATTATCTTATGTTATCCTCAATTTTATCGTATATACGTTAGATGAAAATCTTCAGTTTCATACAAAAAATGTCTCCACCTCCTTTTTCAATTATATTCTATTTGTATTTGTATGCCTATCATTGTATCTGAGATTTTTCTAGATAATATCTTCAATTTAATCAGTTAACTTATGTAATCCTCAATTTTATCATATATATGTTAAATGAAAATCTTCTGTTTTATGAGAAAATGTCTCGTCTTCTTTTTTCAATTGTATTCTAATAGTGTTTTAAGCTTAAAATTGTATCTGAATTTTTTGCAAAAAAATCATCAATTTTATAAATTATCTTAAGTATTCCTCTATTTTATCATACATATATTAGAGGAAAATCTTCAGTTTTATAGGAAAATGGCTCCACTTCCTTTTCCCATTACATTCTAATTGTATTTGTATGCTTACCATTGTATCTGTGAAAATTACCACAAAAATCTTCAATTTTTAAATCTTTCCTATGAATTTCCCGTACTTTATCAGAAATATGTTATACAAAATCTTTAGTTTTATGAGAAAGTCTCCACTTTCTTTTCAATTATCTGATAATTCTATTTGTATGCCTATCATTGTATGTGAGATTTTTCCAAAAGAATTTTAATCAGAAAATAAATTTCTGATAAAATTTGATCAGATATCCTTTGTAATCCTCAATTTTATCATGAAGATCTTAGATGAAAATCTTCAGTTCAATCATAAAATGTCCCCACTTCTTTTTCAATTGAATTCTAATTATATCTGTGTGGCTATCATTGTATTTGCTTTTTTTTAAAAAAAATTCTTCAATTTTATATATTATCTTATGTTATCCTTAATTTTATCATACATATGTTAAAAGAAAATGTTCATTAATTTATGAAAATATCTCCATTTCTCTTTGCAATTACATTCTAAATGTATTTATATGCCTATCAATGTATTTGAGTTTTATAATAAAAATATTCAAATTTGTATATTATGGTATTCTCATTTTTATCATACATATATTATAAGATAATCTTCAGTTTTATATGAAAATGTCTCCATGTTTCTTTTAGTTATATTCTAATTGTATTTTTATGCCTATCATTATATCTGAGTTTTGTCCAAATAAATCTTTAATTTTATCAATAGCCGTAGTAATCCTATATTTTATCATACCTATGTTAGATGAAAATCTTCAGTTTTATCATAAAATGTCTAAACTCTTTTTTAGTTGTATTCTAACTGTATTTCTATGCCAATCATTGTATCTGAGTGTTTTTCAAAAAAATCTTTAATTTTCTAGATTACCCTTTGATATCCTCATTTCTCATATGTATGTTATATGAAAATCTTCAGTTATTTATCAAAATGTCTCCACTTCCTCCTTCAATTATATTCTAAATGTATTTGTATGCTTATCATTGTATCAAAGTTTTTCTTCAATAAAGTCTTCAATTTTATAAATTATCTTGTTATCCTCAATTTTCTCATAGATATTTTAGAGGAAAATCTTCAACTTTAAATAAAAATGCCTCCATTTCATATTTAGATTACTTTATAATTGTATTTGTATGCCTACCATTGTATCTGTAAAAAATACCACAAAATTTTTCAATTTTTAATTTTTCCTCTGAATTTCCCTTACTTTATCAGTAATATGTTATACAAAATAATCATTTATGTCAGAAAAAATCTCCACTTTATTTTCAAATATGTGTTAATTCTGTTTGTATGCCTATCATTGTATCTGAGTTTTTTCCAAAAAAATCTTCATTTTATCAGTTATCATATGTAATCTTCAAATTTATGTCACATGTTAGATTAAAATCTTCAGTTTTACCAGAAAATTTCTCCAATTCCTTTTTTAATTATATTCTAATTATATTTCGATGACTATCATTGTATCTGAGTTTTTTTTGAAATAATCTAATATTTTATCAGTTATCCTATGTAATCGTCAATTTTATCATGCATATTTTAGATGAACATCTTCAGTTCTAATAGAAAATATCTCCACCACACTTTTCAATTATATTCTAATTGTATTTTTATGTCTTTCATTGGATCTGAGTTTTTTTTTCCAAAAAAATCTTAAATTATGTAAGTTACCATATTTAATCCTCAATTTTATGATACATATGTTAGAAATCTTCAGGTCTACCTGAAAATATCTCCATCTCCCTTTTCAATTATATTCTAAAAATATTTGGATGCTGTCTTAGTTTAGGGTTTTACTGTTGTGAACAGACACCATGACCAATGCACGTTTTATAAAAGACAACATTTAAGGGGCTAGCTTACAGGCTCAGAGGTTCAGTCCATTGTCATCAAGGCAGAAACATGGCAGCATCCAGGCAGATATGTTACAGGAGGAGCTGAAAGTTCTACATCTTCCTCTGAAGGCTGCTAGTGGAAGAATGACTTCAAGGCAGGCAGGGTGAGGGTTTTAAGCCCACACCCACAGTGACACACCAACTCCAACAAGGCCACACCTCCTAATGAGGTCACTTCCTGGGCCAATCATATACAAACCATCTCAATTGGGCATGACACTTTCAGAGGACCCTGTCATATCACTCCTGGGTATATACCCAGAGGATTCCTCTGCATGCAATAAAGACACATGCTCCACTATGTTCATAGCAGCCTTATTTATAATAGCCAGAAGCTGGAAGGAGCTCAGATGTCCCTCAAAAGAGGAATGGATATAGAAAAAGTGGTATATTTATACAATGAAATACTACTCAGCAATTAAAAATAATGAATTTGTGCAATTTGTGGGCAAATGGTTGGATCAGAAGCTCTGAATACTCAAGGCACAATTACCAAATCAAAAGTTTCCCAAGGGGAACGAAGGAGAGGATGCTGGTCCTGAAAAGACTGTTTCCAGTTTTGTAGGAGAGTACCAGAACAGAAAAATTATTGGGGGACAATTCAGGAATGGGCAGGGGGGAAGGGGACTTATGAGACATATGGTGAGGGGGGAACTGGGAAAGTGAAAAGCTTTTGGAATGTAAACAAAGATTATAGAAAATAAAAATAAAAATAAATAAATAAAATTAAAAAAATAAAATAAAAATATTTCCACTTCATTTTTCGATTACATTCTAATTGTATTTGTATGCCTACCATTGTATCTGTTGAAATTTTTCATTTTTTCTCAAAGATTTCCCTTACTTTATCAGTAATATGTTATACAAAATCTTCAGTTTTCTCAGAAAATGTCTCCAATTCATTTTAAAATATGTGATAATTCTATTTGTATACTTATTTTATCTGAGTTATTTTCCAAAAAGTCTTCAATTTTATCAGTTATCATATGTAATCCTCAATTTTATGATACATATGTTAGATTAAAATCTTCAGTTCTACCATAAAATACCGCCACTTCACAGACATGGAGACACTTTCATATAAAACTGATGATCTTCAACTAATGTATATATAATGAAAATGAGTATAATATAAGATAATTATAAAATTGGATATTTTTTAAAGAAACACATATAAAATTATAGGCATATAAATACAGTTAGAATGTAATGGAAAGAGGAAGCAGAGACATTTCATAAAGAACTGAAGATACAATCTGAAGATTTTTGTGGTAATTTTCACAGATACAATGATAGGCTTACAAACACAATTATAATGTATTTGAAAAAAGGAGTAGAGTTTTCTGATAAAACTGAAGGTTTTCACTCAGCCTATGTATGTTAAAATTGAGGATTGTAGAAGATAATTTATAAAATTTAAGATATTTTGGAAAACAAAAACTCAGATACAAGGATAGGCATACAAATAATACTAGAGTATTATTGAAAAAGGAAGAAGACATATTTTTGTAAAGAATTAAAGATTTTCATCTAACATATGTATGATAAACTTGAGGATTACATAAGGTAATTGATAAAATTGAAGATTTATTTGGAAAAATACTCAGATGCAATGGTCAGCATATAAATACAAATCGAATAAAATTGAAAAAGAAGTGGATATATTTTCTGATGGAACTGAAGATGTTCATCTAAAATATGCATGATAAAATTGAGGATTACATAGGATAACTGATAAAATTTTACATTTCTTTGAAAAAACACTCAGATACAATGATAGGCATCCAAATAGAATTAGAATGTAATTGAAAGTGAAGTGGAGATATTTTCTGGAAAACTAAAGATTTTAATCTAATTTATGTATCATAAAATTGAGGATTACTCATGATATCTGATAAAATTGATGATTTATTTTGGAAAAATCTCAGATACAATGATAGGCATACAAATAGAATTATCACTTATTTGAAAATGAAGTGGAGACATTTTCTGTCAAAACATGATTTCATATAACGTATTCCTGATAAAGTAAGGAAAAGTCATAGGAAAAATTTAAATATAGACAGCTGCAAGGATGACGGTGGTGCTCTTGGGGAGTGGAGAGTGCTGATATTTATATTTTAAAACTGAAAATTTTCCTCTAAAATATCTATGATAAAATTGAGGATAACTTTAGATAATTTATAAAATGGAAGATTTTTTAAAAATAAAACTCAGATATAATGATAGGCATACAAATACATTTAGAATATAACTGAAGGAGGAAGAGGAGACTTTTTCAAATAAAACTGAAGATTTTCATCTAAGATACATACATATATATATGTATATTTATATGATAAAGTGAGGATAACATAACATTATTTGTAAAATTGAATATTATTTTTAAAAAACTCAGATATATTGATAAGCATATAAGTACTATTAGAAAGTAATTGAAAAGGGAAATGGAGATATTTTTGTAAAGTAATGAAGATTTTCATCTATCATATATATGATAAAATTGAAGGTAACATAAGATAATGTATAAATTGAAGATTTCTTGAAAAAACTCAAATAAATTGTAGCCATACAAATATAATAATAATTCAATTAAAAAAGGAAGTAGAGAAATTTTCTGATGGAACTGAAGATTTTCATCTAAAATCTGCATGATAAAATTGAGGATTACATAGAAATTCTGATCAAATTGAAGATGTTTTTGGAAAAATCTCATCTACAATGATAGGCATACAAATAGAATTATCAGATTATTGAAAAGGAAGTGGAGACTTTTTTGGTAAAAATAAATAATTTGTATAACATATTTCTGATAAAGTAAGGGAGATTTGTAGAAAAATTTAAAAATTGAAGATATTTGTTATAATTTTCACAGATACAAATGTAAGCATAAAAATACAATTAGAATGGTATTGAAAAGGGAAGTGGAGACATTTTCATATAAAACTGAAGATTTCCTTTAATATATATGTGATAAAATTGGGTAAATCTTAGGATAATTTATAAAATTCCTGATTTTTTGTGCAAAAAAACTCAGATACAATGATAAGCTTACAAACACAATTAAAATACAATTGAAAAATTAAGAAGAGACATTTTCTAACAAAACAAGGTTTTATCTAACATATGTCTGATAAAATTGAAAATTACATAGGATAATTGATAAAATTGAATATTTGTTCAGAAAAAACTCAGATACAATGATAGGTATACAAATACAATTAGACTACAATTTAAAAAGTACGGGAAGACATTTTCTGTTAATTTGAAGCTTTACATCTAACTCAAGGATGATAAAAAGGATGATAACATAGGAAAATTAATAAAATTGAAGTTTTTTGTGATAAAATCTCAGATACAATGAAAAGCATACAAATACAGCTATAAATAAGTGAAAAATAAGTGATGACATCTGATAAAACTGAAGATTTACATCTAACATGTATATTTAAATTGAGCATAACATAAGATAATTTATAAAATTGAACATATTTTGGAAAAGAAAAACTCAGATACAATGATAGGCATACAAATACAACTAGATTATTATTGAAAAAGGAAGAGGAGTCATTTGCATAAAGAACTGAAAATTTTCATCTAACTTATATATGATAATCTTGAGGATTACAAAAGATAATTGATAAAATTGAAGATATAGTTGAAAAAATCTCAGATACAATGGCCGGCATACAAATACAATTAAAATATAAATGAAAATGTTAAGTAGAGATCATTTTTGATAGAACTGAAGATTTTCATCTAAAATATGCATGATAATATTGAGGATTATATAGGGTAACTGATGAAATTGAAGATTTTTTGGAAAAAAACTCAGATACAATGATAGGCATTCAAATATGACTAGAATATAATTGAAAAAGGAAGTGGAGATATTTTCTGGTGAACTGAAGATTTTATTCTAACATATAAATGATAAAATTGAGGATTACATATAATAACTAAAGATTTCATATAACATATTTCTGATAAAGTAAGGGAAATTCATAGGAAAAATTTAAAAATTGAAGCTTTTTGTGGTAATTTTCACAGATACAATGGTCTGCATACAAATACAATTAGAATGTAATTGTAAAAGGATATGGAGACTGTTTCTTATAAAACGGAAGATTTTCCTCTAACATATGTTTGATAAAATTGATGAAAACTAAGGATAATTTATAAAATTGAAGGATTTTTTTGCAAAAGAACTCAGATGCAATGATAAGATTACAAAGACTTTTAGAATACAATTGAAAAAGGAAGATGAGTGAAAAAGAAAGTGGAGATATTTTGTGATAAAACTGAAGATTTTTGTATAACATTTCTTATAAAATTAAGGAAATTCATGTGGAAATGTTAAAACTTGAAGATTTTTGTGGTAATTTTCACCCATCAAATGGTAGGCATACAAATCAATAATAATATAGTTGTAAAAAGAGGTGGAGATATTTTCTGATAAATCTGAAGAATTTTGTCTAACATATATCTGATAAAATTATGGAAATCATAGGAAAACTGTAAAATTTGACTTTTCTTGTGGTAATTTTCACAGATAAAATAATAGGCTTACAAACACATTTAGAATGTAATAGAAAACAGCAATAGAGATATTTCTGATTAAACTGAAGATATTGTATAACATATTTCTGATAAAGTAAGGGAAATTCATAGGGAAAATTTAAAAATTGAAGATTTTTGAGATAGTTTTCACAGATATAATGTTAAGCATACAAATACAATTAGAATCTAATTGAAAAAGGAAGTGGAGCCTTTTCCTATAATACTGAAGAAAATCCTCTAATATGTGTATGTTAAAATTGAGGATAGCATAAGATAATTTATAAAATCTGAAGAATTTTGCCTAATACATATCTGATATTATGGAAATTCATAAGAAAAATGTAAAATTTGAAGATTTTTGTGGTAATTGTCACAGATACAATGATAGGCATACAAACACAATTAGAATGAAATTGAGAAAAGAAATAGAAATTTTCTGATTAAACTGAAGATTTTCATATAACAAATATATGTTAAAATTGAGGATAATATAAGATAATTTATAAAATTGAAGGTATTTGGAAAACAAAAACTCAGATACAAGGATAGGCATACTATTACAACTAGAGTATTATTGAAAAAGGAAGAGGACATATTTTTGTAAAGAACTGAATATTTTCATCTAACATTTGTATGATAAAATTGAGGGTTACATAGGATAAATGATAATTGAAGATTTTCTCAGAAAAATCTCACATAGAATTATAGGCATACAAATACAGTTAGAATAGATATGAAAAAGAGTGTGGAGACATTTTGTTATAAAAGTGAAATTTTTCATATAACATATGTATGATAAAATTGAGGATAACATAAGATAATTTTTAAAACTATAAATTTCTTTGAAAAACAAACCTCAGATACAATGATAAGCAAAGATATACAATTAGAATACATTTGAAAAATTAACTGGACATATTTTCTGATAAATCTGAAGATTTTCATCAAACATGTATAAAACTGAGGATTACATAGGATAACTGATAAAATTGAAGATTTCTTGGAAAAAGCTCAGACACAATGATAGGCATACAAATACAATAATCACATAATTGAAAAATGAAGAGGAGATATTTTCTGATAAAACTAAAGATTTTCTATACCATATTTCATATGAAATAAGGGAAATTCATAGGAAAAATTTCAAAATTGAAGATTTTTGTGGCAATTTTCACAGAAACGTTATCCATAAAAAATTAGAATGTAATTGAAAAAAGTGGAGACATTTTCCTATAAATCTGAAGATTTTCCTGTAATGTATGTATGATAAAATTGAGGATAACTTAAAATAATTTATAAAATTGAAGATATTTTTGAAAAAATTCAGATGCAAGGATAAGCATACAAATACAATTAGAACACAAATGAAAACAAAATGGAGACATTTTCTGATAAAACTAAAGATTTTCATCTAAAATATGTATGATATAATAGAGGATTACATGATTAATGATAAAATTGAAATTTGTTCAGAAAAAACCCAGATACATTCATTGGAAAAATTTAAAAGTTGAAGATTTTTGTGGTAGTTTTCATAGATACAATGGTAAGCATACAAATACAATTAGAAAGTAATTGAAAATGGAAGTGGTGCCATTATCCTATAAAACTGAAGATTTTCCTCTATACGTGTGATAAAATCGAGGAAAACTTAGAATAATTTATAAAATTGATGATATTTTTGCAAAAACTTTAGATACAATGATAAGCTTTCAAATACTATGAGAATTCAATTGATAAAGGAAGATGAAACGTTTCATCATAAAACTGAAAATTTTCATTAATTTATGTATGATAAAATTGAGGATTCCATATTATAACTGATTAAAATGAAGTTATTCTCTAGTAAAATCTCATATACAATGATAGGCATAAAAAAATTAGAATATAATTAAAAAAGGAGGTGGAGACATTTTTATATAAAAACAAAGATTTTCATCTAGCATATGTATGACAAAATTGAGGATAACATAAGATAATATTTAACTATGAAGATATTTTTGAAAAAAGAAAACTCAGATACAATTATAGGCTTACAAATACAATTTGAATACAATTGATAAAGGACATGCAGATATTTTATTTTAATTATGAAGCTTTACATGCAAATTATGGATGGCAAAATGGATGATAACAGGAAAATTGATAAAATTGAAGATTTTTGTGATAAAATCTGAGATACAATGAAAGACATACAAGTAAACAATAAATAAGTGGAAAAGAAGTAGAGACATTTTCTGATAAAACTGAAGATTTTTGTATAACATTTATGAGTAAATTATGGAAATTCACATGAACATTTTAAATTTGAAGATTTTTGTGGTAATTTTCATAGATACAATGGTAGGCATACAAATAAATAATTATAGAGTTGAAAAATGAAGTGGAGATATTTTCTGATAAATCTGAGGAATTTTGCATAACATAGATCAGATAAAATTATGGAAATTTATAAGAAAACTGCTAAATTTGAAATTTTTGTGGTAATTTTCAGAGATACAATGATAGGCTTATAAACACAATTAGAATGTAATTGAAAAAAGGAATAGAGACATTTTCTGATAAAAATGAATATTTTCATCTAACATATGTATGTTAAAATTGAGGATAACATAAGATAATGTATAAAATTGAAGATGTTTTGGAAAACGAAAAATCAGTTACAAGGATAGGCATATAAATACAACTAGAGTATTATTGAAAAAGGAAGAAGATACATTTTTATAAAATAATGAAGATTTTCATCTAACATGTATGATAAAATTGAGGATTACATAAGATAATTGATAATATTGAAGAGCTATTTGGAAAAATACTCCAATACAATTATCTGCACACTAATACAATTAGAATATAATTGAAAAGAGAAGAGGAGATATTTTCTGATAGAACTAAAGCTGTTCATCTAAAATATGCATGACAAAATTGAGGATTACATAGGATAACTGATATGATTTTGGATTTTTTAAAACAAACTCAGATACAATGATAGGTATCCAAATATAATTAGAATATAATTGAAAAAGAAAGTGGAGATATTTTCTGGTAGACCTAAAGATTTTAATCTAACATATGTATCATAAAATTGAGGATTACTTATGATAACTGATAAAATTGAAGTTTTTTTTTGAAAAAACTCAGATACACAGGTAGGCATACAAACAGAATTATCACATATTTGAAAATAAAGTGGAGAAATTTTCTGATAAAATTGAAGATTTCATATAACATATTACTGATAAAGTAGGGGAAATTCATAGGAAATTTTTAAAAATTGAAAATTTTTGTGGTAACTTTCACAGATAAAATGGTAGGCATGCAAGTACAATTAGAATGTAATCGAAAAAATAAGTGGAGATATTTTTATTTAAAATTGAATGTTTTCCTCTAAAATATCTATGAAAAAATTGAGGATAACTTAAGATAATTTATAAAATTGAAGATTTTTTTTGAAAAACACTCAGACACAATGATAGGTATAGAAATACAATTAGGGGCTGGGGGGAGAGGAAGGGCCAGGCCCGGCTGGCGCTAATGTGTCCGCGGCCCACGGGCTCCCTCCCTACCCGCACCCGCCTTCCTCCCTGCCCCATCCCCCGCGTGCTGTGCCTGCACCTCCCAAAAAGCCCGTGAAACAAGAGGAAATGGCTGCCTTGAACAGCGGCAGTGGCGGCGGCCATGGCGAGTATCTGCAGCAACAGCAGCAGCAGCACGGAAACGGCGTGGTGGCGACTGCAGCCCAGACAGGTTATTTGGCTTCTGCAGTTAGGAGGAGCACCAAACCGATGGGAGGTTTTGTCAGCTACACCTACAACTATAAAAGATGAAGCCAGTAATCTACTACAGATCCCAGGTGCTGCTGCTTCAAGTGGGCAGTATGTCCTTCCCCTTCAGAATTTGCAGAATCAACAAATATTTTCAGTTGCACCAGGATCAGATTCATCAAATGGTACAGTGTCCAATGTTCAGTATCAAGTAATACTACAGATTCAGTCAACAGACGCTCAGCAGGTTCAGATTGGCTTCACAGGCTCCTCAGATAATGGGGTTATAAATCAAGAAAGCAGCCAAATTCAGCTCATCCCTGGCTCTAATCAGACCTTACTTGCCTCTGGAACACCTCCTGCTAATATCCAGAACCTCATACCACAGACTGGTCAGGTCCAGATCCAGGGAGTTGCAATCGGTGGCTGATCATTTTCTGGCCAAACTGCAGTAGTTGCTAATGTGCCTCTTGGTCTGCCAGGAAATATTACCTTTGTACCAATCAATAGTGTCGATCTAGATTCTTTGGTACTCTCGGAAAGTTCTCAGACAATTACTGCAGGCATTAATGCCGAAGGACATTTGATAAACACAGGACAAGCTATGGATAGTTCAGACAATTCAGAAAGGACCGGTGAGCGGGTTTCTCCTGATGTTAATGAAACTAATGCTGATAAAGATTTATTTGTGCCAACATCCTCTTCATCACAGTTGCCTGTTACAATAGATAGTACAGGTATATTAAAACAAAACACAAATAGCTTGACTACTACTAGTGGGCAAGTCCATTCTTCAGATCTTCAGGGAAATTATATCCAGTCGCCTGTTTCTGAAGAGACACAGGCTCAGAATATTCAGGTTTCTATAGCACAGCCTGTTGTACAACATCTACAACTTCAAGATTCTCAGCAGCCAACCAGTCAAGCCCAAATTGTGCAAGGTATTACACCACAGACAATCCATGGCGTGCAAGCCAGTGGTCAAAATATATCACAACAGGCTTTGCAAAACCTTCAGTTGCAGCTGAATCCTGGAACCTTTTTAATTCAGGCACAGACAGTGACCCCTTCTGGACAGATAACTTGGCAAACATATCAAGCACAAGGGGTCCAGAACTTGCAGAATTTGCAAATACAGAATACCACTGCCCAACAAATTACTTTGACGCCTGTTCAAACACTCACGCTTGGTCAAGTCACAGCAGGTGGAGTCTTGACTTCAACTCCAGTGAGTCTAAGCACTGGTCAGTTGCCAAATCTACAGACAGTTACAGTAAATTCTATAGATTCTACTGGTATACAGCTACATCCAGGAGAGAATGCCGACAGTCCTGCAGATATCAGGATCAAGGAAGAAGAGCCTGACCCTGAAGAGTGGCAGCTCAGTGGTGACTCCACACTGAACATCAATGACCTGACGCACCTACGAGTGCAAGTGGTGGATGAAGAAGGGGACCAACAGCACCAAGAAGGAAAGAGACTGCGGAGGGTGGCCTGCACCTGCCACAACTGTAAAGAAGGTGGTGGGAGAGGTACCAATCTTGGGAAAAAGAAGCAACACATTTGTCATATACCAGGATTTGGTAAAGTCTATGGAAAAACCTCACATCTGAGAGCACATCTGCGTTGGCATTCTGGGGAGCGCCCTTTTATTTGTAACTGGATGTTCTGTGGTAAAAGACTTACACGGAGTGATGAGTTACAGAGGCACAGAAGAACACACACAGGTGAGAAGAAATTTGTCCAGAATGTTCAAAACGTTTTATGAGAAGTGACCACCTTGCCAAACACATTAAAACACATCAAAATAAAAGTCATTCATTCTAGCACTACAGTGCTAGCGTCTGTGGAAGCTGGGAGAGATGATACCTTGATTACTGCAAGAGGAACAACACTTATCCTTGCAAATATTCAACAGGTGTCTGTGTCAGGGATAGGAACTGTTAATACTTCTGCCACCAGCAATCAAGACATCCTTACCAACACTGAAATACCTTTACAGCTTGTCACAGTTTCTGGAAATGAAACAATGGAGTAAATATTACACAAATACTTATTCATTGTGGTTATTTTTATACAGTAGTGAGAAGAATATTGTTCCTAAGTTCTTAGATATCTTTTTATTGATGTGCAAAAATTTTTGGATTGACAGTAACTTGGTTATACATGACACTGAAATGCCTTACTTTGTATGATATTCCATAGTATATTAAAAATGGTAAAATTTGCATGGGTTTTGTAGGTACTTTTGGGATCTAGAAGAAATGAAATTTTACCAAGTTATATAAAGAGAAAATTGAACTTAACAATGAGAATGGTAGTCTAACCAAATGCATCAATCCTGTGTGGTTTAGTGTAAAAATGAGAAACTGTTGGTATTTATCTATTGTAAGATAAAAAAGTTGGTGGGTGAAAGAAATCATGTTATAAATTTTTGTAATTTTCTTGATGACTGGAATTTTTATTATGCATAACTGACAAATCAAGTTTCCAAGCAAATGTTACATAGTGTAGGCTTTACTTAGCTTATCAATTTGTCATTTTGAAGCTAATTATTTTAATTAGGTTAACTGTACAATATTTTAAGCATTACTCTTTTAAGATTTTGAAAACTACATTTTAACATGGACCTTTAAGGATAGTCACCTTTTAAATCCTGTTGAAAAGCCATGTTTAAGATTTAATTTGCCAAAATAATGTCTTGTTAATATTCTTTCAATAATGAAGTTGGGCAATATAACCGATGTTTTTAAAAGGTTTAAAATGTGTAGGTTGAAGCATTTGGGTGGTAAAATGTTCTGGTGAATACCCCTTTTCCTGAAGTTTAGAGGACCAAAAATTAATAATAAGGTGTATTGCATCTTAGCAGAGATTTTTTTTAATTCAATCATGTTTCCAAAAAATATGTCTGCCAGGGCCTTAAAAGCCATCGTTGTAAATTACCAATAAAGTATAACATATGCAAACATAACAAAATCACTTCCACAGTGACGATACTCCAACCATATGGATATTAGTCATAGGAACTAGAAGCTTTATGATATTTTTTTAAGTTTTTTTAATCTAGGTAGTCTGCACTTAAATATCAACTATTTTCCCTTTTTTTGCTTCTTCCCTTAAAATTTATATGTATCCAATACATTTAATTGAGAAATGTATGTTTTTTATTATGCTGTATTTTCTTTTTATTTTTTAATTATTGTTTATATTTTCAATTAAAAATGTACAAAATAAAATTACATTTCTGGTCTTGTAAGAGCTTTACAATTTTCCTACATGTACCTATAACTACAGCAGTTCATCTATTTCAGGAAGTTGGATTCTGTTCATTTGTTATCTTTAAGACCACCTCAGATTTAAAGGCTACCTTATTGTACGTTTAAAGTATATTATAACTGTGTGGTAGTTAATAAAACACTATTTTTTTCTTTTGAAAAAAAAAAGAAATACAATTAGAATATAACTAAAAATGAAGATTATCATCTATCACATGTATGATAAAATTGAGGATAACATAAGATAATGTATAAAATTGAAGATATTTTGAAAAAATTCAAATACAATGATAGCCATATAAATATATTTAGAATTCAATTGTAAAATGAATACGAGACATTTTCTCATAAAACTGAAGATGTGCATTTAACACATGTATGATAAATTTGAGGATTACATAGGATAACTGATTAAATTGAAGATATTCTCTGGAAAAAGTGCAAATACAATGATAGGCATACAAATACAATTAGAATACAACTGAAAAAGGAGTTGGAGAAATTTTTGTATAAAACTGGAGATTTTCATCTAACATATGTATGATAAAATTGAGGATAACATAGGATAATTTTTAAATCAGAAAATATTTTTAAACAGAAAACTCAGATACAATGATAGGCATACAAGTACAATAAGAATACAATTGAAAAAGTATGTGGAGACATATTCTGTTAATTCTGAAGCCTTATATCTAACTTATGGTTGATAAATTGATGATAACATAGGAAAATTGATGAAATTGAAGATTTTTTGATTAAATGTCAGATACAATGAAAGACATAAAAATAGATCTAAATATAAGGAAAAAAGAAAGTGGAGACATTTTCTGATAAAACTGAAGATTATAGTATAACCTTTCTAATTGAATTATGGAATGTCATGTGAAAATGTTAAAATTTGAAGATTTGGGGGGAAATTTTCTCAGATATACTGGTAGGCATACAAATAAATAATAATATAGTTGAAAAAGTAAGTGGAGATATTTTCAGACAAATCTGAGGAATTTTGCATAAAATATATCTGATAACATTATGGAAATTCATAGGAAAACTGTAAAATTTGAAGATTTTTGTGGTAATTTTCACAGATACAATGGTAGGCATACAAGTAAATAATAATAAAGTTGAAAAAGGAAGTGGAGATATTTTCTGATAAATCTGAAGTATTTTGCAAAACATATATCTGATAAAATTAAGGAAATTCATAAGAAAAGTGTAAAATTTGAAGATTTTTGTGGTAATTTTCACAGATACAATGATAGGCTTACAAACACAATTAGAAAATAATTGAAAAAAAGGAATACAGATATTTTCTGAAAAATATGAAGATTTTCATCTACCATATGTATGTTAAAATTGAGAATTACATAAGATAATTTACAAAATTGAAGATATTTTGGAAAACAAAAACTCAGATACAAGGATAGGCATACAAATACATCTAGAGTATTGTTGAAAAAGGAAAGGACATATTTTTGTATAGAACTGAACATTTTCATCTAAATGAAAATAAAATTGAGGACTACATAAGATAATTGATAAAATTGAAGATTTATTTGGAAAAATGCTCACATACAATGATCTGCATACAAATACAATTAGAATATAATTGAAAGGGAAAGTTGAGATATTTTCTGATAGAAATGAAGCTTTACATTTAACTTATATATGTTAAAATGGAAGATAACATAGGAAAATTGATAAAATTGAAGATTTTTGTGATTAAAAACTCAGATACAATTAAAGGCATAAAA
This sequence comes from Apodemus agrarius, assembly GCA_964023405.1. NCBI lineage: Eukaryota > Metazoa > Chordata > Mammalia > Rodentia > Muridae > Apodemus > Apodemus agrarius. Next base: position 34,885,199 of record OZ030024.1, read on the forward strand.
AAGACTATAAATCCGTGAAAAAAAGTGGAGAGATTTTCTGATAAAACTGAAGACATTTGTATAACATTTCTGATTAAATTATGCAAATTTATGTGAAAATGTTAAAATTTGTAGATTTTTGTTGTACTTTTCACAGATAAAATGGTAGGCATACAAATAAATAATAATATAGGTTAAAAAGTGGAGATATTGTCTGATAAATCAGGAATTTTCCATAACATATATCTGATAAAATTATGGAAATTCATAAGAAAACTGTAAAATTTGAAGATTTTTGTGGTAATGTTAACAGAAGCAATGATAGGCTTACAAACATAATTAGAATGTAATTGAAAGAAAAGGAATAGAGACATTATCTGACAAAAATGAATATTTTCACTTTACATATGTATGTTAAAATTGAGGATTACATAAGATAATTTATAAAATTGAAGATATTTTGAAAATCAAAACTCAGATACAAGGATAGGCATACAAATGCAACTAGAGTATTATTGAAAAATGAAGACATAATTTTGTAAAGAACTGAAGATTTTTATCTAACATATGTATGATAAACCTGAGGATTACATAAGATAATTGATAAAATTGAAGATTTATTTGGAAAAATACTCAGATACAATGATCTGCATACAAATCCAATTCGAATAAAAGTGAAAAGGGATGTAGATATATTTTTGACAGAACTGAACCTTTTCACCTGACATATGCTTGATAAAATTGAGGATTAAATAGGATAACTGATAAAATTTTAGATTTTCTGAAACACCATTCAGATAAAATGATAGGCATCCAAATAGAATTATCAGATTATTGAAAAGCAAAGTAGCAATATTTTCTGGTAGAATGGAAGATTTTAATCTAACATATGTATCATAAATTTGAGGATTATTTATGATAACTGATGAAATTGAAGATATTTTGGAAGAAAACTCAGATACAATGATAGGCATACAAAGAGAATTATCACAAATTTGAAAATGAAGTGGAGACATGTTATGACAAAACTGAAGATTTCATATAACATATTACTTGTAAAGTAAGGGAACTTCATAGGAAAAATTTAAAAACTGAAAATTTTTGTGGTATTTTTCACAGATAGAATGGTAGGCATACAAATACAATTAGAATGTAATCAAAAAATGAAGTAGAGACATTTTCAATTAAAATTGAAGATTTTACTCTAACATACATATGATAAAATTGAGGATAACAAGATAATATACAAAATTAAAAAATTTTTTGAGAAAAACCACAGATACAATGATAGACATACAAATAAAAATAGAAACTAACAAAAACAGACGTGAAGATATTTTCATATAAAACTGAAGATGTTCATCCAATATATGTACAATAAAATTAAGAATAACCTAATGTAATACATAAAATGAAATATCTATTTAAAAAACTCACATAACATCATATGCATATAGATACAATTAGAATGTAATTGCAAAAAGGAAATGGAGACATTTTCACAAAGAACTGAAGGTTTTCATCCAACATATGTGTGATAAAATTGAGGATAAGAGGAGATAATATATAAAATTGAAGATTTTTTTTAAAAAGTGAAATACAATGATAACAATAGAAATAAAATTAGAATACAATTGAAAAAGAAAGTGGAGACATTTTATGATTGAACTGAAGGTTTTCATCTAAATTAAAATTGAGGATTACATAGGATATGTGATAAAATTGAAGATATATTTTGGTTAAAACTCAGATACAATGATAGGCATACAAACAGAATTATCACATGACTGAAAAGGAAATGGATGTATTTTCTGATAAAACTAAAGATTTCGTATGACACACACACACACACACACACACACACACATATATATATATATATATATATATATATATATATATATATATAATTAGAATTAAATTGAAAAAGAAAGTGGAGACATTTTCTGATAGAACTAAAGGTTGTCATCTAAAATATGCATGCAAAAATTGAGGATTACATAGGATATATGACAAAATTGAAGATTTTTTGGAAAAATCTTACATACAATGAAGGGCATACAAATAGAATTATCACATAATTGAAAAGGAAGTAGACATATTTTCTAATAAAAATAAAAATTTTGTATGACATATTTCTGATAAAGTAAGGGAAATTCATAGGAAAAAATTAAAAATTGAAGATTTTTGTGGTAATTTTCAGATACAATGGTATGCATACAAAAATAATTAGAATGTAATTGTAAAAGGATATGGAGACATTTTCTTATAAAACTGAAGATTTTCCCCTAACATATGTATGATAAAATTGAGGAAAACTTAGGATAATTTATAAAACTGAAGATTATCTTGCAAAAAAACTCAGATGCAATAAGATTACAAAGACTATTAGAATACAATTGAAAAAGGAAGACAAGACATTTTCTCATAAAACTGAAGATTTTCATTTAACATATGTATGATAAAATACAGGATTACATAGGATAACTGATTAAATTGAACATTTTATAGAAAATTCTCAGATAAAAGGATAGGCATAAATATAAAATTAGAATATAATTGAAAAAGTAGCTGGAGACAGTTTTGTATAAAACTTAAGATTTTCACCTAATGTATGTATGATAAGATGGATGATAACATAGAAAAATTGATAATATTGAAGGTTTTTTTTAAATTAAATCTCAGATATACTTAAAGACATACTAATACAATTAGAATATAAGTGTAAAAGTGGAGATATTTTCTGATAAAACTGAAGATTTTTGTATAACTATTCTAATAAAATTATGGAAATTCATGTAAAAATGTTAAACTTTGAAGATTTTTGTGGTAATTTTCAAAGATAGAATGGTAGGCATACAAACAAATAATAATATATTTGTAAAAGGAAGTGGAGATATTTTCTGATAAATCTAAGGAATTTTCCATAACATATATCTGATAAGATTATGAAAATTCATAGAAAAAGTGTAAAATTTGAAGTTTTATGTGGTAATTTTCATAGATACAATGGTAGGCATAAAAAATAATATAGTTAAAGAAGGAGGTGGGGTATTTTTGATATATCTGAAGAATTTTGTATAACATATATCTGAAAAAATTATGGAAATTCATTGGAAAACTGTAAAATTTGAAGTTTTGTGGTAATTTTCACAGATACAATGATAGGCTTACAAACACAATTAGAATGTAATTGAAAAAAGGAATAGAGACATTTTCTGATAAAATTGTAGATCTTAATCTAACATATGTATGTTAAAATTGAGGACAACATAATTTACAAAATTGAAGATATTTTGGAAAACAAAAACTCAGATAAAGGATAGGCATACAAATACAACTAGAGAATTATTGAAAAAGGTAGAGGACACATTTTTTAAAATACTGAAGATTTTTGTCTAACATATGTATGATAAAATTGAGGATTACTTAAGTTAATTGATAACATTGAAGTTATTTGGAAAAATACTCAGATACAATGATCTGCATAAAAATACAATTAAAATATAATTGAAAAGGGAAGTGGGGATATTTTCTGATAGAACTGAAGCTTTTCATCTAAACTATGCATGATAAAATTGAGGATTACATAGGATAACTGATAAAATTTTGGATTTTATTGAAAAGAACTCAGAAACAATGATAGGTATCCAAATATAATTAGAATATAATTGAAATTGAAAGTGGAGATATTTTCTGGTAGACCTGAAGATTTTAATCTAAAATATGTTTATTTCATCTAATATAACTATGATAAAATTGAGGATAACATAATTTTTACATCTGAAGATATTTTTGAAAAATAAAATTCAAATACAATGATAGGCATACAAATACAATTAGAATATAATTGAAAAAGTAGTGGAGATATTTTCTGGCAGAACTGAAGATTTTATTCTAACATATATATTATATATAGAGGATTACAAATGATAATTGATAAAATTGAAGAATTTTTTTGGAAAAAACTCTGATATACAAACAGGCATACAAATAGAATTATGACATTTTTGTAAATGAAGTAGGGACATTTTCTGGCAAAATTGAAGATTTCATGTAGCATATTATTGATAAAGTAAGGGAAATTCATAGGAAAAATTTAAAAATTGAAATTTTTTGTGGTAAATTTCATAGATACAATGGTAGTCATACAAATATAATTTCAATGTAATTAAAATTTAAGTGGAAAAATTTTTATTTAAAATTGAAAATTTTTCTCTAAAATATTTATGATAAAATTGAGGCTACCTTAAGATAATTTATAAAATTGAAGATTTTATTGAAAAAAACTCAGATACAATGTAAGTCATACAAATACATTTGCAATATAATTGAAGGAGGAAGTGGAGACATTTTTATATAAAACTGAAGATTTTCATATAACATACATATAATAAAATGAGGAAATCATAAGGAAATTGATAAAATTAAAGATTTTTGGAAAAAACACTAAGATACAATGATAGTCATAGAAATACAATTAAAATATACTTGAAAAATGAAGTAGAGACATTTTCTGATAAAAATGAAGATTTACTTCTAACATATGTGTGTTAAAATTGAGGATAACAGATAATTTATAAAATTGAAGTTATTTTTTGAAAACAAAAACTCAGATAAAAGGATGGTCATAAAAATACAACTAGAGTATTATTGAAAAAGGAAGAGGACACGTTTTTGTAAAGAACTGAATATTTTCATCTAAGAAATGTATGATAAACTTGAGGATTATATAAGATAACTGATAAAATTGAAGATTTATTTGGAAAAATACACAGATACAATTATCTGCATGCAAATACAATTAGAATATAATTGAAAAGGTAAGTGAAGATATTTTCTGATAGAACTGAAGATTTTCATCTAAATTATGCATGGTATAATTGAGGGTTACATAGAATAAATGATAAAATTTTAGATATTTTTGAAAATACTCAGATACAGTGATAGGCATCCAAATATAATTTGAATATAATTGATAAAGAAAGTCGAGATATATTCTGGTAGAACTGAAATTTTTAATCTAATATATGCATCCTGAAATTGAGGATTACATATGATAACTGATAAAATTGAAGATTTTTTTGGAAAAAACTCATATACAATTATAGGCATACAAATAGTATTATCACATATTTGAAAATGAAATGGAGACATATTCTGACAAATTGAAAATTTCATGTAACATATTACTGATAAAGTAAGGAATATGCATAGGACATATGTAAAAATTGAAGATTTTTTTGTAATTTTCACAGATACAATAGTAAGACTACAAATACAATTAGATTGTAATTGAAAAAGGAAGTGGGGCAATTTTCATATAAAACTGAATATTTTCCTCTAACATACGTGTTATAAAATTGAGGAAAACTTAGGATAATTTATAAAATTGAAGATTCATTTGGAAAAACACTCAGATAAAAGGATAAGCTTACAAATACTATTAGAATTCAATTGAAAAGGGAAGACGAGACATTTTCTCATAAAACTGAAGATTTTCATTTAATATATATATATGATAAAATTGAGGATTACATAGGATAACTGAATAAATTGAATATATTCCTTAGAAAAATTTCAGCTACAATGATAGGCAAACAAATACAATTAGAATACGATGGAAACGGAGGTTGAGACATTTTTGTATAAAACTGAAGATTTTCATCTAACATATATATGATAAAATTGAGGATAACATAATTTTTAAACCTGAAGATATTTTTGAAAAAGAAAACTCAGATATAATGATAGGCATACAAAAACAATTAGAATACAATTAAAATGGAACTGGACACATTTACTGATAGAACTAAAGGTTTTCATCTAACATAAGAATGATAACATTGAGGATTACATAAGATAACTGATAAAATTGAAGATTATTTTAGAAAAATCTCAGAAACAATTATAGGTGTACAAATACAATTATCACATAATGAAAAAGAAGGTGGAGACATTTTATGATAAAACTAAAGATTTCTTAGAACATATTTCATATTAAATAAGGGAAAATCATTGGAAAAAATTAAAAATTGAAGATTTTTGTGGTAATTTTCACAGAAACAATGGTATGCATACAAATACAATAATAATGTAATTGCAAAAAGAAATGGAAACATTTCCCTATAAAAGTGAAAATTTTCCTCTAACATTGTAAGACAAAATTGAAGATAATTTAAGGTAATTTATGGAATTGAAGGTTTTTTTTTTACTTTTTCATAGCATTTTTTAACATTTTTATTGGATATATTCTATAGTTACATTTCATTTCCCTTTTTCTGGCTCCCCGACCCCCTCAAAGGTCCCACATGTCCTTTCCTTCCCCCTGATTCCTCATCCACCCCTTCCCACTTCCCTGCTCTGATATTCCCCTAAACTGATGCTTTGATCCTTTCCAGCACCAGTGTCCTCTCCTTTCTTCTTGTCAGAAATCATTTGGTATGTGAATTGTGTCTTTGGTGTCCCAAGATTCTAGGATAATATCCACTTATAAGTGAGTGCATACCATGGGTATTCTTTTGAGACTGGGTCACCTCACTTAGTATGATGTTCTCCAGCTCCATCCATTTCTCAAAGAATTTCATGAATTCATTGTTTCTAATGGCTGAATAGTATTCCATTGTGTATATATACCACATTTTTTGTATACATTCCTCCACTGAGGACATTTGGGTTCTTTCCAGCTTCTGGCTATTATAAATAAGGCTCCTATGAACATAGTGGAGCATGTATTCTTATTGCATGCTGGGGAATCTTTGGGTATATTCCCAGGAGTGGTATGGCTGGGTCCTCCAGAAGTTTCATGTCCAGTTTCCTGAGGAACCACAAGACTGATTTCCAAAGTGGTTGTACCAGCTTGCAGTCTAACCAGCAGTGGAGGAATGTTCCTCTTTCTCCACATCCTCGCCAACACCTGATATCTCCTGAGTTTTCAAACTTAGCCAATCTGACTGGTGTGAGGTGAAATTTCAGGTTTGTTTTGATTTGCATTTCTCTAATGACTAATGATGTTGAACAATTTTAAGGTGCTTCTCAACCATCCGAATTTCTTCAGGTGAAAAGTTTTTGTTTAGCTCTGTACCCCATTTTTGGATAGGGTTATTTGGTTTTCTGGGGTCTAACTTTTTGTGTTCTTTGTATACATTGGATATTAGATTAGCCCTCTGTCAGATGTGGGGTTGGTGAAGATCTTTTCCCAATTTGTTGGTTACCGATTTGTCTTTTTGACAGTGTCTTTTTGCCTTACAGAAACTTTGTAATTTTGTAAGGTCCCATTTGTCTATTCTTGATTTTAGACAATAAGCAATTGGTGTTCTGTTCAGGAATTTTTTCCCCTGAGCCATTGTCCTCAAGGGTCTCCCCAGTTTCTTTTCTATTAGTTATAGTGTTTCTGATTTTATGTGGAGTTCCTTGATACACTTGGAATTGAGCTTGGTGCAAGGAGATAAGAGCAGATCAATTCTCATTCTTCTGCATGTTGACCTCCCATTGAGTCAACACCATTTGTTGAAAAGGCTATCTTTTTTCCACTGGATGTTTTCAGCTCCTTTGTTGAAAATCAATTGGCCATAGATGTGTGGATTCAATTGTGGGTCTTCAATCCTATTCCATTGAAACATTTCCCTGTTACTGTCCCAATTCCATGCAGTTTTTAACAGTATTGCTCTGTAGTATTGCTTGATGTCCAGGATATTGATTCACCCAGGAATTCTTTTACTGTTGATAGTTTTAGCTATCCTGGGTTTTTTGTTATTCCAGATGAGTTTGAGAATTTCTCTTTCTAACTCTGAAGAACTGAGCTCGGATTTCAATGGGGATTGCATTGAATCTGTATATTGCTTTTGGCAAGATTGCCATTTTAACTATATTAATCCTGCTAACCCACGAGCATGGAAGATTTTTCCATTTTCTGAGATCTTCTTCCATTTCCTTCTTCAGAGACCTGAAGTTTTGTCATATAAATCTTTCACTTGTTTGGTTAGAATCACACCAAGATACTTTATATTTTTTGTGTCCTTTGTGAAGGGTGTCATTTCTCTCATTTCTTTCTCGGCCTGCTTATCCTTTGAGTATAGGAAGGCTACTGATTTGCTTGAGTTGATTTTATAACCAGCCACTTTGCTGAAGTTGTTTACCAGCTGTAGGAGTTCTCTGGTGGAGTTTTTGGGGTCACATAAGTATACTATCATATCATCTGCAAATAGTGATAGTTTGACTTCTTCCTTTCCGATTTGTATCCCTTTGACATCCTTTTGTTTTTGAATTGCTCTAGATACTACCTAAAGTAGTTTATTGAAGAGTTATGGTGAGAGGGCAGCCTTGACTAGTCCCAGATTTTAGTGGGATGGCTTCAAGTTTCTCTCCATTTACTTTGATGCTGGCTACCTATCTGCTGTAGATTGCTTTTACTATGTTATATATGGGCCTTGAATTCGTGTTCTTTCCAGGACTTTTATCATGAAAGGATGCTGAATTTTCTTAAATAATTTCTCAGCATCCAATGAGATGAACATGTGGTTTTTTTCTTTGAGTTTGTTTATGTAGTGGATTACGTTGATGGATATCCATATATTGAACCACCCTGCATCCCTGGGATGAAGCCAAGATGTTCTTGGATTCAGTTGGCAAGTATTTTATTGAGTATTTTTGCATTGATGTTCATAAGGGGGATTGGCCTGACGTTCACTTTCTTAGTTGGATCTTTGTGTGGTTTTGGTATCAGGGTAATTGTGGCTGCATAGAATGAGTTGGGTAGTGTTCCTTCTGTTTTTATTTTGTGGAATAGTTTGAAGAGTATTGGTACTAGGTCTTATTTGAAGGTCTGATAGAATTCTGCACTAAAACCATCTGATACTGTGCTTTTTTTTGGTTGGAAGACTTTCTATGACCCCTTCTATTTCTTTGGGGGTTATGGGTCTGTTTAGACGATCTATTTGTTCCTGATTTAATTTTGGTATTTGGTATCTGTCTAGGAAATTGTCCATTTCCTCCAGATTCTCCAGTTGTGTTGAGTATAGGCTTTTGTAGTAGGACCTGATGATTTTTTTGAACTTCCTCAGTTTCTGGTGTTATATCTCCCTTTTCATTTCTAATTTTGTTAATTTGAATACTGTCACTGTGCCCTTTGGTAAGTCTGGCTAGGGGTTTATCTATCTTGTTGATTATCTCAAAGAAGCAGCTCCTGGTTTTCTTGATTCTTTGTATAGTTCTTTTTCTTTCAACATTATTGATTTCAGTCCTGAGTTTGATGATTTCGTGTCTTTAACTCCTCCTGGGTGAAATTGCTTCTTTTTGTTCTAGAACTTTAAGGTATGCCATTAAGTTGCTAGTATATGCTCTCTCCTGTTTTGTTTTTGTTTTTGTTTTTGTTTTGAGACACTCAGGGCTATGAGTTTTCCTCTTAGCACTGCTTTCATCGTGTCCCATAGATTTGGTTATGTTGTGCCTTCATTTTCATCAAATTCTAAAAAGTCTTTGTTTTCTTTATTTATTTCTTTCTTGACTAAGGTATGATTGAGTAGAATATTGTTCAGCCTCCACGTATATGAGGATTTTCTGTTGTTTTTTTTTGCTATTGAAGGACACTCTTACTCCATGGTGATCTGATAGGAGGCATGGGATTAGTTCAATCCTTTTATATTTGTTGAGCTCTATCTTGTGACCAATTATATGGTCGATTTTGGAGAAGGTACCATGAGGTACTGAGAAAACTGTGTAGTCTTTTGCTCTAGGATGAAATGTTATATATATATATATATATATATATATATATATATATATATATGTGTGTGTGTGTGTGTGTGTGTGTGTGTGTTAAATCCAATTGGTCCAACATTTAAATGAGTTTCCCTGTGTCCCTGTTTAGTTACTGTTTTCCTGATTTGTCCATTGAGGTTAGTGGAGTGTTGAAGTCCCCCACAAATATTATGTTAAGTGCAATGTGTGCTTTGAGCTTTAGTAAAGTTTCTTTTATGAATGATGGTGCCCTTGCATTTGGAGCATAGATGTTTAGAATTGTGAATTCTTGGTGGATTCTTCCTTTGACTAGCAAGAAGTGATCTTCTGTGTCTCTTTTGAAGAATTTGGGTTGAATGTCAATTTTATCTGATATTAGAATGGCTATTCCAGCTCACTTCCTGTGACCATTTGCTTGCAAAATGGTCTTCCAGCCTTTTACTCTAAGGTAGTGTTTGTCTTTGACTCTGAGGTGTGTTTCCTGTATGCAGCAAAATGTAGGACCCTGTTTCTGCATCCAGTCTGTTAGTCTAATTTTTTTTATTGGGGAATTGAGTCCATTGATGTTAAGATATATTAAGGAATAGTGACTATTTCTTCCTGTCATTTTTGATGTTATGTTTGTTTTTGAGTGGTTATCTTCTTTTGAGTTTGATGGAAGAAGGTTACTATCTTGCTTTTTGTAGGGTGCAGCTTCCCTCCTTGTATTGGAGTTTTCCTCCTATTATCCTTGGTAGAGCTGGGTTAGTGGAAAGATATTGTGTAAATTTTGTCTTGTCATGGAATATGTTGATTTCTCCATCTATGTTGATTTAGAGTTTTGCTGCGTATAGTAGACTTGGCTGGCATTTGTGTTCTCTTAGAGTCTGCATTAGATCGTCCCAGGATCTTCTACCTTTCATGGTTTCTGGAGAGAAGTCTGGTGTGATTCTGATAGGTCTTACTTTATATGTTACTTGGCCTTTTTCTCTTTCTGCCTTTAATATTCTTTCTTTGTTTAGTACGTTTAGGGTTTTGATTATTATGTGACGGGAGGAATTTCTGTTCTGGTCCAGTCTGCTTGGAGTTCTGTAGACTTGGTGTATATTCATGGGTATCTCTCTGTTTAGGTTAGGGAAATTTTCTTCCATAACTTTGTTGAAGATATTTGCTGGCCCTTTAAATTGTAGATCTTTACTCTCATCTATCCCTATAATCCTTAAGTTTGGTCTTCTCATTGTGTCCTGATGTATTTTTTGGAAAATAAAAAGCTCAGATGCAATGATAAGCATACAAATACAATTAGAATATATTTGAAAAAGGGAGAGGAGACAAGTTCTGATAAAACTGAAGATTTTTATCTAACAAATGTATGATAAAATTGAGAATTACATAGCATAATAGATAAATTGAAGTTTTTTTGGAAAAATACATACAATGATCTGCATACAAATACAATTAGAGTATAATTGAAAATGGAGGTGGAAACATTTTCTGATAGAACTGAAGATTTTCATATAAAATATGCATGATAAAATTGAGGATTACATAGGATAACTGATAAAATTTTAGATTATTTTGAAAAAAACCTCAGATACAATGATAGGCATCCAAATAGAATTATCAGATAATTGAAAAGAGAAGTGGAGGAACTGAAGATTTTAATCTAATATATGTATCATATGAGGATTACATATGATAGCTGATGAAATTGATTTTTTAAAAAAAAAACTCAGATACACAGATAGGCATACAAATAGAATTAAAACAAATTTGAAAATAAAGTGGAGAAATTTTCTGGCAAAACTGAAGATTTCGTATTACTGATAAAGTAAGGGAAATTCATAGGAAAATGTTAAAAATTGAAAATTTTTGTGATAATTTTCACCGATACAATGTTAGGCATACAAGTACAACTAGAATGTAATCAAAAAATGAAGTGGAGACATTTTTATTTAAAGTTGAAGATTTTCCTCCAAAATATATATGAAAAAATTGAGGATTACTTAAAATAATTTATAAATTTGAAGATTCTTTTTGAAAAAAATCAGATAAAATGATAGGCACATAAATACATTTAGAATATAATTGAAGGAGGAAGTGGAGACATTTTCATATAAAACAGAAGATTTTTATGTAACATATGAATGATAAAATCAGGGTATCATAAGGTAATTTATAAAATTAAAATTTTTTTGGAAAAAAAACTTGGATACAATGATAGGCAGAGAAATATGAGTATAATATTCCTGAAAAATTAAGTGGAGACATTTTATGATAAAACTGAAGACTTTCATCTAACATATGTATGATAAAATAAAGGATTACTAGGTAATTGTAAAATTGAATATTTATATGGATAAAACTCAGATACAATGATAGGCATAAAAATATAATTAGAATATAACTAAAAGAGACATGGAAACATTTTCTTATAAAACTGAAGACATCTTTTATGTGTATGATAAAAATGAGTATAACATAACATAATTTTATAATTCAATATTTTTTTAAAAACCTCAGATATATTGATAGGCATATACTTACAATTAAATTTAATTGAAAAGGGAAATGGAGACATTTTCATAAATAATGAAGATTATCGTCTATCACATGTATGATAAAATTGAGGATAACATTAGTTAATGTATAAAATTGAAGATTTTTTTGAAAAAATCCAAATACAATGATAGCCATATAAATATAATTAGAATTCAATTGAAAAAGGATGATGAGATATTTCTCATAAAACTGAAGATTTTCATTTAACATATGTATGATAAAATTGAGGAATACATAGGATAACTGATTAAATTAAACATATTCTCTAGAAAAATCACAGATACAATGATAGGCTTGTAAATACAATTAGAATATACTTGAAAGTAGGTGGACAAATTTTTGTATAAAACTGAAGATTGTCATCTAACATATGTTTGATAAAACTGAGGATAACATAAGATAATTTTCAAATCAGAAGATATTTTTGAAAAAGAAAACAGATACAATGATTGGCATACAGATACAATTAGAATACTATTTAAAAAGGATGTAGAGACATATCTGTTAATTCTGAAGCCTAATATCTAATTTATGGAAGATAAATAGTTGATAACATAGGAAAATTGATAAAATAGAAGATTTTTGTGATAAAATCTCAGATACAATGAAAATACAGATAGCATAAAAATACAGCTTCAAATAAGTGAAAACGAAAGTGGAGACTTTCTCTGATAAAACTGAAGATTTTAGTATAACCTTTCTGATAAATTATGGAAATTTATGTGAAAATGTTAAAATGTCAAGGTTTTTATGGGAATTTTCACAGATACAATGGTAGGAATACAATAAATAATAACATAGTTGAAAAAGGAAGTGGAGATATTTTCTGATAAATCTGAGGAATTTTGGATAACATCTGATAACATGGAAATTCATAGGAAAACTATAAAATTTGAAGATTTCTGTCACAATATTCACAGACGCAATGATAGGCATACAAATAAATAATAATATAGTTGTAAAAGGAAGTGGAGATATTTTCTGATAAATCTGAAGAATTTTGCATAACATATAGCTGATAAAATTATGGAAATTCATAAAAACTGTAATATTTGAAGATTTTTGTGGTAATTTTCACAGATATAATGATAGGCTTACAAACACAATTAGAATGTAATTGAAAAAAAAAGGAATACAGACATTTTCTGATAAAACCGAAGATTTTCATCTAACATATGTATGTTAAAATTGAGAATCACATAAAATAAATTTTAAAATTGAAGATATTTTGGAAAACAATTCATATACAAGGATAAGCATACAAATACATCTAGAGTATTATTGAAAAGGAAGATGACACATTTTTTTATAGAACTGAAAATTTTCATCATACATATGTATGATAAAATTGAGGATTACATAAGATAATTGATAAAATTGAAGATTTATTTGGAAAAATACTCAGATGCAATGATCTGTATACAAACACAATTAGAATAAAATTGAAAAGAGAAGTGAAGCCCTGCCAGGCAGGCCCAGCTCCACCAGCCGAGCCTATGCTGGACTGCCCCACGACCTCAGGCCGTGCATCAAGGCAGCTGGTGGCAGCCAGCTCCCGGGACCCTGGACCAGTGGTAGCGTCATGCCTCCATATTGCAACCAGGACACAGCTGGAGAGGCCCAGGTAGACAGACTCCATCCAGGGCTACCATCTCGGGGGATCTGCTAGGCTCTCACTGCCAGGCAGGTCCAGCTCCGCGTGCCGAGGCTCTGTGGGACTTCCCCTCACCCTCAGGCCTTGCACCAAGGCAGTGGGTGGCAGCCAACTCGTGATCACTTTGAGCAGCAGTCATGCATAACCACCAGTAGAGAAACAACAGGTGAGCCCAGCCTCAAGGGAGATTCAAACACCAGCCAGTGACAACAAGGCCAACTAACACCAGAAATAACCAGATGGCAAAAGGAAAATGAAGGAACGTTACAGAAATCAAGGCAACATGACAGCATCTGAACCCAGTTCGCCAACAACAGGAAGTCCTGGATACCCCAAAACACCAGAAAAACAAGACTTAGATATAAAATCACTGGTCAGGATGCTGGTAGCTGACCACATAGGAAAATCTCGTAAAGAAATAGAGGAGAAAATGGATCAAAAGTTAGAAGCCTTTACAAGGCAAATACAAAAATCACTTCAAGAAATGCAGGAGAAGATGGATCAAAAAGAAGAAGACAATAAGGAAGGATAACAAAAATCACTTAAAGAAATAGAGAATAACGTGGGCCCACAATTAGAAGCTATGAAAGAGGAAAAACAAAAATCTATTAAAGAAATACACGAAAACACAATCAAGCAAGCGAAAGATCTGAGCATATCCATCCAGGTACTAAAAACAGAAGTAGAAACAACTAAGAAATTGCAGAGGTAGACAACATTGGAGATAGAAAACCTTGGGAAGAAATCAGGGACCATAGATGCAAATATCAACAATAGAATACAAGAGATAGAAGACAGAATATCAGAAGCCGAAGATACCATAGGAACCATTGATTCAACAGTCAAAGAAAATACTAAATGCAAAAAGGTTGTAACCCAAACCATCCAGGAAATCCAGGACAAAATGAGAAGACCAAACCTAAGGATTATAGGTATAGACGAGAGTGAAGATTTACAAGTTAAAAGGCCAGCAAATATCTTCTACAAAATTATGGAAGAAAACTTCCCCAACCTAAAGAGAGAGATGCCCATGAATATACAAGAAGCATATAGAACCCCAAACAGACTGGATCAGAACAGAAATATATCCCGTCACATAATAATCAAAACTCCAAATGTACTAAACAAAGAAAGAATATTAAAGGCAGCAAGAGAAAAAGGCCAAGTAACATATAAAGGAAGACCTATCAGAATAACACCAGACTTCTCACCTGAGACCATGAAAGCTAGAAGATCCTGGGCAGATATAATGCAAACTCTAAGAGAACACAAACTTCAGCCAAAACTACTTTACCCAGCAAAACTCTCAATCGCCATAGATGGAGACATCAAGGTATTCCATGACAAAACCAAATTTGCACGATACCTTTCCACAAATCCAGCCCTACAAAGGATAATACGGGGAAAACACCAAGACAAGGATGGAAAATACACCCAGTAAGAAGCAAGATAGAAACCTCCTCTCATCAAACCCAAAAGAAGATAACCTCTCAAATATAAAAAATAAATAAATATAATAAATAAATATAATTTCAAAAATGTCTGTAGGTAATAATTACTATTCCTTAATATCTCTTAATATCAATGGACTCAATTCCCCAATAAATAGACATATATTAACAGACTAGATAGGGAAACAGGACCCTACATTTTGCTGCATACAGGAAACACATCTCAGTGTTAAAGACAAACACTGCCTTAGAGTAAAAGGCTGGAAGACAATTTTACAAGCAAATGGTCTCAGGAAACAAGCTGGAGTAGTCATGCTAATATCAGATAAAATTGACTTTCAACCTAAAATCATCAAAAGAGACTCAGAAGGTCACTTCTTGCTGGCCAAAGGGAAAATCCACCAAGAAGAGCTCTCAATACTGAACATCTATGCTCCAAATGCAAGGGCACCCTCATTCATAAAAGAAACCTTAGTAAAGCTTAAAGCACACATTACACCTAACACAATAATAGTGGGTGATTTCAACACTCCACTCTCCTCAATGGTACGATCAGGAAAGCAGAAACCAAACAGGGACACAGTGAAACTAATTGAAACTCTGGACCAATTGGATTTAACATATATATATATATATATATATATATATATATATATATATATATAGAGAGAGAGAGAGAGAGAGAGAGAGAGAGAGAGGAGAGAGAGAACATTTCATCCTAAAGCTAAAGAATATACCTTTTTCTCAGCACCGCATGGTACCTTCTCCAAAATAGACCATATAATTGGTCACAAGACAGATGTCAACAAATACAAGAAGATTGAGCTAATCCCATGCCTCCTATCAGATCACCATGTAGAAAGAGTGGTCTTCAATAGCAACAAAAACAACAGAAAGCCCACATGCACATGGAAACTGGACAATACTCTACTCAATGACACCTTGGTCAAGAAAGAAATAAAAAAAGAAATGAAAGACTTTTAATAATTCAATGAAAATGAAGGTACAACCTACCCAAATCTATGGGACACAATGAAAGCAGTGCTAAGAGGAAAACTCATAGCTCTAAGTGCATCCAAAAAGAAACTGGAGAGAGCATAAACCTGCAGCTAAATGGCACACCTTAAAGCCCTGGAAGAAAAAGAAGTTAATTCACCTAGGAGGAGTAGAAGACAAGAAATCATCAAACTCAGGGCTGAAGTCAATCAAGTAGAAACAAAGGGAACCATACAAAGAATCAACAAGACCAGGAGCTGGTTCTTTGAGAAAATCAACAAGATAGATAAACCCTTAGCCAGACTAACCAAAGGACACAGAGACAGTATACAAATTAACAAAATTAGAAATGAAAAGGGAGACATAACAACAGAAACCGGGGAAATTCAAAAGATCATCAGATCCTACTACAAAGGTCTATACTCAAAACAACTGGAGAATCTGGAGAAAATGGACAATTTCCTAGACAGATACCAAATACCAAAATTAAATCACCATCAAATAGATCAGCTAAATAGTCCCACAACCCCTAAAGAAATAGGCGGGGTTATAGAAAGCCTGCCAACCAAGAAAACTACGGGACCAGATGGTTTTAGTGCAGAATTCTACCAGACCTTCAAAGAAGACTTAACACCAATACTTTTCAAACTATTCCACAAAATAGAGACAGAAGGGATACTGCCCAACTCATTCTTTGAAGCCACAATTACGCCAATACCTAAACCACAAAAAGATCCAACAAAGAAAGAGAACTACAGGCCAATTTCTCTTATGAATATCGATGCAAAAATACTAAATAAAATTCTTGCCAACCGAATCCAAGAGCACATCAAAATGATCATTCACCAAGATCACGTAGGCTTCATCCCAGGGATGCAGGGATGGTTCAATATATGGAAATCCATCAATGTAATCCACTACATAAACAAGCTAAAAGAAAAAAACCCACATGGTCATCTCATTAGATGTTGAAGAAACATTCGAAAAAATTCAGCATCCTTTCATGCTAAAAGTCTTGGAAAGAGCATGAATTCAAGGCCCATACCTAAACCTAGTAAAAGCAATCTACAGCAAACCAGTAGTGAACATCAAAATAAATGGAGAGAAACTTGAAGCAATCCCACTAAAATCAGGGACTAGACAAGGCTGCCCTCTCTCTCCATTATCTTTTCAATATAGTACTTGAAGTTCTAGCGAGAGCAATTAGACGACATAAGGAATTCAAAGGGATACAAATTGGAAAGGAAGAAGTCAAACTATCATTATTTGCAGATGATATGATAGTTTACTTAAGCGACCCAAAAAACTCCACCAGAGAACTTCTACAGCTGATAAACAACTTCAGCAAAGTGGCTGGTTATAAAATTAACTCCAGAAAATCAGTAGCCTTCTTGTACTCAAAAGAAAAGCAGGCTGAGAAAGAAGTTAGGAAATAACACTCTTCACAATAGCCACAAACAATCTAAAGTACCTTGGCGTAACTCTAACCAAACAAGCGAAAGATCTGTACGACAGGAACTTCAAGTCCTTGAAGAAAGAAATCGAAGAAGACTTCAGAAGATGGAAAAATATTTCTTGCTCCTGGATTGGCAGGATCAATATAGTAAAAATGGCCATCTTGCCAAAAGCAATATACAGATTCAATGCGATCCCCATCAAAATCCCAACTCAATTCTTCATAGATCTAGAAAGAGCAATTCTCAAATTCATCTGGAGTAACAAAAAACCCAGGATAGCTAAAACTATTCTCAACAATAAAAGGACTTCTGGGGGAATCAATATCCCTGACCTTAAACAGTACTACAGAGCAATTGTGTTAAAAACTGCATGGTATTGGTACAGCAACAGGCAAGTGGATCAATGGAATAGGATTGAAGACCCAAAAATTAACCCACAGACTTATGGTCACTTGATCTTTGATAAAGGAGCCACAACCATCCAATGGAATAAAGATAGCCTTTTCAACAAATGGTGCTGGCTCAACTGGAGGTCAACATGCAGAAGAATGCAAATTGAGCCACTCTTATCTCTTTGCACTAAGATCAACTCCAAGTGGATCAAGGACCTCCACATAAATCCAGACACACTGAATCTATTAGAAAAGAAACTTGGGAAGACCCTGGAGGACATAGGCACAGGAGGAAAGTTCCTGAACAGAACACCAATAGCTTACGCACTAAGATCAAGAATTGACAAATGGGACCTCATAAAATTACAATGTTTCTGCAAGGCGAAGTACACTGTCAGAAGTACAAAACGACAACCAACAAAGTGGGAAAAGATCTTCACCAACCCCACATCTGACAGAGGGCTAATATCCAATATATACAAAGAACTCAAGAAGTTAGACCCCAAAGAACCAAATAACCCTATCAAAAAATGGGTTACAGAGCTAAACAAAGAATTTTCACCAGAAGAAATTCGGATGGCCGAGAAACACCTTAGGAGATGTTCAACATCATTAGTCATCAGGGAAATGCAGATCAAAACAACCCTGAGATTTCACCTCACAACAGTCAGAATGGCTATGATTAAAAACTCAAGGGACAACAAGTGCTGGCGAGGATGTGGAGAAAGAGGAACACTCCTCCACTGTTGGTGGGATTGCAAAATGGTAAAATGACTCTGGAAATCAGTTTGGCGGTTCCTCAGAAAATTGGGCATGTCACTTCCAGAGGACCCTGGCATACCACTCCTGGGCATATACCCAGAGGATTCCCCTGCATACAATAAAGACACATGCTCCACTATGTTTATAGCAGCCTTGTTTATAATAGCCAGAAATTGGAAGGAGCCCAGACGTCCCTCAAAGGAGGAATGGATACAGAAATTGTGGTATATTTATACAATGGAATACTACTCAGCAATTAAAAATAATGAATTCATGCAATTTGTAGGTAAATGGTCAGACCTGGAAAATATCATCCTCAGTGAGTTAACCCAATCATAAAAGAATACACATGAAATGCAATCACTGATAAGTGGATATTAATGAGCCCAAAAACCCTAAATACTCAAGGCACAATTAGCAAGTCAAATGATTCCCAAGAAGAAGAAAGGAGAGGACCCTGGGCCTTTAAATGTTGCATCCAGTTTTGTAGAGAAACCGTGGGGGGAGGGGGAATGATTGGGGAATAGTTGGGGGGGAGAGGAATTTGGGACGTATGTTGGGGGGGGGAACTGGGAAAGGGGAAAGCCTTTGGAATGTAAACATAGAATTTAGAAAATAAAAATTAAAAGAAAGAAAAGGTAAGTAAAGATATTTTCTGATACAACTGAAGATTTTCATCTAACATATGCATGATAAAATTAAGGATTACATAGGATAATTGATAAAATTTTAGGTTTTTTTTTGAAATAACACTCAGACACAACGATAAGCATCTAAATAGAATTAGAATGTAATTAATTGTAAAGGGATGTGAAGATATTTTCTGGTAGAAGTAAAGATTTTATTCAAACATATGTATCATAAAATTGAGGATTATAAATGATAACTGATAAAATTGAAGACTTTTAGAAAAAATATCTGATACAATGATAGGCATACAAATAGAATTACCACATACTTGAAAATGAAGTGTAAATATTTTCTGACAAAACTAATGATTTAGTATAACATATTACTGATAAATTAAGGGAAATCCATAGGAAAAATTTTAAAATTGAAATTTTGTAATAGTTTTCACAAATACAATTGTAGGCATACAAATACAATTAGAATGTAATAGAAAAATGAAGTGGAGACATTTTTATTTAAAATTGAAGATTTTTCTCTAAAATATCTATGATAAAATTGAGGATAACTAAGGATAAATTATAAAATTGAAGATTTTTTTAAAAAAATCAGAAAAAATGATAAGCATACAAATACATTTAGTATGTAATTGAATGAGTAAGTGGAAACATTTTCATATAAAACTGAAGATTTTCATCTAATATATGTATGATTAAAATGAGGATAACATAACATAACATATAAAATTGAACATTATTTTAAGAAATCCTCAGTGACATTGATAGGCATATAAATACTATTACAATGTAATTGACGAAGGAAATGGAGATACTTTTGTAAATTAATGAAGATTTTCATCCTAAATATGTATGAAAAATGAATTAAACAATATAATGCATAAATATGAAGATTTTTTGAAAAAAGCTCAAATACAATGATAGCCATACAAATATATTTAGAATTCAATTGAAAAATAAAGTGGAGATATTTTATATAAGAACTGAAGATTTTCATCAAAAATACGCATGATAAAATTGAGAATTATAAAAGATATCGTATAAAATTGAAGATTTTTTTGAAAAAATCTCACATACAATGATAGGCATACAAATAAAATTATGAGATAATTGAAAAAGATGTAGAGACATTTTCTGATAAACTAAAGATTTTATATAACATATTTCTGATAAAGTAAGAGAAATTCATAGGAAAAATTTAAAAATTGAAGATTTTTGTGGTAGTTTTCACAGATACAATGATAAGTATACAAATACAATTAGAATGTAATTGAAAACAGAACTAGAGTCACTTTCCTATAAATCTGAAGATTTTCCTCTGACAAATGTTTGATAAAATTGAGGAAAACTTGATAATTTATAAAACTGATGGGTTTTTTTGCAAAAAAAAAAACTAAGATACAATGATAAGCTTACAAAAACTAATGGAATTCAATTGAAAAAGGAGGACACGTTGTTTTCTCATAAAACAATATTTTCATTTATCATTTAATGATAAAATTGAGGATTACATAGGATAACTGATTAAATTGACATTATTTTCTAGAAAAATCTCAGATAGAATAATAGGCATACAAATACAATTAGAATACAATTGAAATAGGATGTGGAGACATATCTGTTAATTCTGAAGCTTTATATCTCACGTTGTATGATAAAATCGATGATAACATAAGGAAATTGATAAAATTGAAGTTATTTTTGATAAAATCTCAGATACAATGAAAGATTTTTGTGTAATATTTCTGATATAATTATGGAAATTCATGTTAAAAATTTAAAATTTGAAGATTCTTGTGGAAATTTTCATAGATACAATGGTAGTCATACAAATAAATAATAATATAGTTGAAAAGAAAGTGGAGATAATTTCTAATATATTTGAATTTTGCATAACATATATCTGATAAAATTTTGGATATTCATAAGAAAACTGTATAATTTGCAGATTTTTGTGGTAATTTTCACAGATACAATGATAGGCTAACAAACGAAATTAGAATATAATTGAAAATAGGAATAGAGATATTTTCTGATAAAATTGAAGATTTTATGTAATATATTTTGGGTAAAGTAAGGGAAATTCATAGGAAAAAATTAAAAATTGAAGATATTTGAGGTAATTTTCACAGATACAGTGGTAAGCATACAAATACAATAAGAATGTAATTAAAAAAGGATGTGGAGACATTTTTCCTATAAAACTTAAGAAAATCCTCTAACATATGTATTTTAAAATTAAGAATAACATAAGATAATTTATAAAATTGAAGATTTTTTTGAAAATAAACTCAGATGCAATGATAAGCATACAAATACAATTAGAATACAATTGAAAAAGGAAGGGTAGTCATATTCTGATAAAACTGAAGATTTTCATCTAACATGTATGATAAAATTGAGGATTAAATAGGATAATTGATAAAATTGAAGATTTATTGAGACAAAAACTCGGATACAATGATAAGCATACAAATACAATTAGAATGCAATTGAAAAAGTAAGTGAAGACATATTCTGTTAATTCTAAGGATTTACATCTAACTTATAAATGATAAATGGATAACATAGGAAAATTGATAAAATTGAAGATTTTTTGATAAAATCTCACATTCAGTGAAAGAAATACAAATATAATAATATTATAAGTGAAAAAGAAATTAGAGACATTTTATGATAAAAACTGAAAATTTTTCTGTAATATTTCTGTTAAAATTTTGGAAATTTATGAGAAAATGTTAAAATTTGAAAAATTTTGTGGTAATTTTCACAGATACAATTGTAGGCATACAAATAAATATTGATATAGTTAAAAGGGAAGTAGTGATACTTTCTAATAAATCTGAAGAATTTTGCATAATATATATCTGACAAAATTATAGAAATTTATAGGAAAACTGTAAAATTTATAGATTTTTGTTGTAATTTTCACAATTACAATGTGATAGGCTTACAAACACAATTAGAATGTAATTGAGAAAAGTAATAGAGATATTTTCTGATAAAACTGAAGATTTTTATCTAACAAATGTATGTTAAAATTGAGGATAATATAATATAATTTATAAAATTGAAGACATTTTGGAAAACAAAATCTCAGATAAAGGGATAGGCATACAAATACAACGAGAGTATGATTGAAATAGGAAGAGGACACATTCTCATAAAGAACTGAAGATAGTCATCTAACATATGTATGACAAAATTGAGGATTACATAAGATGATTGATAAAATTAAAGATTTACTTGGAAAAACCTCAGATACAATGATCTGCATATAATACATTTTGAATATAATTGAAAAGGGGAGTGAAGAAATTTTCTGATAGAACTGAAGATTTTCATCTAAAATATGCATGAAAAATTGAGGATTACATAAAATAATTGACATAATTTTAGATTTTTTTGAAAAAATCTCAGATACAATTATAGGCATCCAAATATAACTAGAATTTAATTGAAAAGAGAAGTGGAGACATTTTCTGGTATAACTGAAGATTTTTTAAATTTTTTTTATTATTGGATATATTCTATATTTACAATTCATTTCCCTTTTTCTGATTCCTCACCCCCCAAAGGTTCCACAGGCCTTTTCCATCCCTCTGCTCCCTCATTCACCCGTTCCCACTTCCCTGTTCTTGTATTCCCCTACAGTGATGCTTTGATCCTTTCCAACACCAGTGTCCACTCCTTTATTCTTGTCAGACATCATTTGGTATGTGATTTATGTCTTTGGTGTTCGAAGATTCTAGGCTAATATCAACTTATCAGTGATTGCATACCATGGGTAGTCTTTTGAGACTGGGTCACCTCACTTAGTATGATGTTCTCCAGCTCCATGCATTTCTATAAGAATTTCAAGAATTCATTATTTCTAATGGCTGAATAGTACTCCATTGTGTATATATAGCACATTTTTTGTATCCATTCCTCTGTTGAGGGACATCTGGGTTCTTTCTAGCTTCTGGCTATTATATATAAGGCAGCTATGAACATAGTGGAGCATGTATCCTTATTGCATGCTGGGGAATCTTCTGGGTATATTCCCAGGAGCGGTATGACTTGATCCTCCAGAAGTATCACGTCCAGTTTTCTGAGGAACCGCCAGACTGATTTCCAGAGTGGTTGTACCAGATTGCAGTCCTACCAGCAGTGGAGGAGTGTTCCTCTTTCTCCACATCCTCGCCAACACCTGATGTCTTCTGAGTGTTTAATCTTAGCCATTCTGACTAGTGTGAGGGGAAATCTCAGGTTTGTTTTGATTTGTATTTCCCTAATGACTAATGATGTTGAACATTTTTTAAGGTGTTTCTCAGCCATCGGAATTTCTTCACGTGAAAAGTCTTTGTTTAGCTCTGTACCCCATTTTTGGATAGGGTTATTTGGTTTTCTGGCATCTAACTTCTTGAGTTCTTTGTATACATTGGATATTAGCCCTCTGTCAGATGTGGGGTTGGTGAAGATCTTTTCGCAATTTGTTGGTTGTCGATTTTTTCTTTTGACAGTGTCTTTTGCCTTACAGAAATTTTGTAATTTTATGAGGTCCTATTTGTCTATTCTTGCACTTAGAGCATAAGCAATTGGTGTTCTGTTCAGGAATTTTCCCCCTGAGCCTATGTCCTCAAGGGTCTTCCCCAGTTTCTTTTCTATTAGTTTTAGTGTGTCTGGTTTTATGTGGAGGTCCTTGATCTGCACCATTTGTTGAAAAGGCTATCTTTTTTCCACTGGATGTTTTCAGCTCCTTTGTCAAAGATCAATTGGCCGTAGATATGTGGGTTCAATTCTGGGTCTTCAATCTATTCCATTGATCCGCCTCCCTGTCACTGTACCAATACCATGCAGTTTTTAACACTACTGCTCTGTAGTATTGCTTAAGGTCCGGGATATTAATTCCCACAGAAGTTCTTTTGCTGTTGATGATAGTTTTAGCTATCCTGGGTTTTTTGTTATTTCAGATGAATTTTAGAAATGCTCTTTCTAACTCTATGAAGAACTGAGTTGAGATTTTGATGGGGATTGTGTTGAATCTGTATATTGCTTTTGGCAATATTGCCATTTTAACTGTATTAATCCTGCCAACCCATGAGCATGGAAGATTGTTCCATTTTCTGATGTCTCCTTCAATTTCCCTTCTCAGAGACCTGAAGTTTTTGTCATATAAATCTTTCACTTGTTTGGTTAGATTCACTCCAAGATACTTTATATTGTTTGTGGCTATTGTGAATGGTGTCATTTCCCCAATTTCTTTCTCAGCCTGCTTATCCTTTGCATATAGGAAGGTCACTGATTTGCTTGACTTGATTTTATAACCAGCCACTTTGCTGAAGTTGTTTATCAGTTGCAGGAGTTCTCTGGTGGAGTTTTTTCGGTCACTTCATTATGCTATCATATCATCTGCAAATAGTGATAGTTTGACTTCTTCCTTTCAGATTTGTATTCCTTTGACTTCCTTATGTTGTTGAATTCCTCTAGCTAGTACCTCAAGTACTATATTGAAGAAATATGGTGATAGGTGGCAGCCTTGTCTAGTCCCAGATTTTAGTGGGATTGCGTCAAGTTTCTCTCCGTTTACCTTGATGTTGGGTACTTTTCTGCTGTAAATTGCTTTTACTATGTTTAGATATGGGCCTTGAATTCCTGGTCTTTCCAAGACTTTTAGCATGAAAGGATGCTGAATTTTGTCAAATGCTTTTTCAGCATCCAATAAGATGACCATGTGATTTTTATCTTTGAGTTTGTTTATGTAGTGGATTACACTGATGGATTTCCTTATATTGAACCATCCCTGCATCCCTAGGATGAAGCCAACTTGATCATGGTGAATGATCATTTTGATGTGTTCTTGGATTCAGTTGGCAAGTATTTTATTTAATATTTTTGCATCGATATTCATTAGGGAAATTGGCATGTAATTTTCTTTCTTAGTTGGATCTTTGTGTGGTTTTGCTATGAGGGTAATTGTGGCTTCATAGAATGAGTTGGGTAGTGTTTCTTCTGTTTCTATTTTGTGGAATAGTTTGAAGAGTATTGGTATTAGGACTTCTTTGAAGGTCTGACAGAATTCTGCACTGAAACTATCTGGTCCTGTGCTCTTTTTGGTTGGAAGACTTTCTATGATCCCTTCTATTTCTTTGGGGGTTATGGGTCTGTTTAGATGATCTATTTGATCTTGGTTTAATTTTGGTATTTGGTAACTGTCTAGGAAATTGTCCATTTTCTCCAGATTCTCCAGTTGTGTTGAGTATAGGCTTTTGTAGTAGGATCTGATGATTTTTTGAAGTTCCACAGTTTCTGTTGTTATATCTCCCTTTTCATTTCTAATTTGGTTAATTTGAATACTGTCTCTGTGCCCTTTGGTAAGTCTGGCTAGCGGTTTATCTATCTTCTTGATTTTCTCAAAGAAACAGCTCCTGGTTTTGTTGATTCTTTGTGCAGTTCTCTTTGTTTCAAGTTGATTGATTTCAGCCCTGAGTTTGATGATTTCCTATCTTCTACTACTCCTGGGTGAAATTGCTTCTTTTTGTTCCAGAGCTTTCAAGTGTGCCATTAAGTTGCTAGTATATGCTCTCTCCTGTTTCTTTTTGGAGACACTCAGGGCTATGAGTTTTCCTCTTAGCAGTGCTTTCATTGTGTCCCATAGATTTGGGTATGTTGTGACTTCATTTTCATTAAATTCTAAAAAATCTTTAATTTCTTTCTTTATTTCTTCCTGGACTAAGGTATCATTGAGTTCAATATTGTTCAGCCTCCACCTGTATGAGGATTTTCTGTTGTTTTTGTTGCTATTGAAGAACACTCTCACTCCATGGTGATCCGATAGGAGGCGTGAGATTAGTTCAATCTTTTTATATTTGTTGAAGTCTGTCTTGTGACCAATTATATGGTTGATTTTGGAGAAGGTACCATGAGGTGCTGAGAAAAAAAGGTATTGTCTTTTGCTTTAGGATGAAATGTTCTATATATATATCTGTTAAATCCAATTGGTCCTAAGTTTCATAGATTTTCTCCGTGTCCCTGTTTAGTTTCTGTTTCCTGATCGGCCCATTGAGGATAGAGGAGTGTTGAGGTCCCCCAAAATTATTGTGTTAGGTGCAATGTGAGCATAGAGCTTTAGTAAAGTTTCTTTTACAAATGAGGGTGCCCTTAAATTTGGAGCATAGATGTTTAGAATTGTGAGTTCTTTTTGGTGGATTCTTCCTTTGACTAGCAAGAAGTGTCCTTCTGTGTCTCTTTTGATGACTTTGGGTTGAAAGTCAGTTTTATCTGATATTAGAATGGCTATTCCAGCTTGCTTCCTGCGACCATTTGCTTGCAAAACTGTCTTCCAGCCTTTTACTCTAAGGTAGTGTTTGTCTTTGACTCTGAGGTGTGTTTCCTTAAGCAGCAAAATGTAGGGTCCTGTTTTTGTATCCAGTCTGTTAGTCTATGTCTTTTTATTGGGGAATTGAGTCCATTGATGTTAAGAGATATTAAAGAATAGTGATTATTACTTCCTGACATTTTTGATGTTATTTTTGTTTTGAGTAGTTATCTTCCTTTGAGTTTCATGGAAGAAGGTTAATATTTTGCTTTTTCTTGGGTGCAGTTTCCCTCCTTATATTGGAGTTTTCCTCCTATTATCCTTTGTTAGTTGAAAGATATTGTGTAAATTTAGTCCTGTCATGGAATATTTTGATTTCTCCATCTATGTTGATTGGGAGTTTTGCTGGGTATAGTAGTCTTGGCTGGCATTTGTGTTCTCTTAGGGTCTGCATGAGGTCTGCCCAGGATCTTCTACCTTTCATGGTTTCTGGAGAGAAGTCTGGTGTGATTCTGATAGGTCTTCCTTTATATGTTACTTGGCCTTTTTCTCTTACTGCCTTTAATATACTTTCTTTGTTTGGTACATTTGGGGTTTTGATTATTATGTGACCGGAGGTATTTCTGTTCTGGTCCAGTCTGTTTGGAGTTCTGTAGGCTTCTTGTATATTCATGGGCATCTCTCTCTTTAAGTTAGGGAAGTTTTCTTCCATAATTTTGTTGAAGATATTTGCTGGCCCTTTAAGTTGTAGATCTTCACTCTAATATATCCCTATAATCCTTATTTTGGTCTTCTCAATGTGTCCTGGATTTCCTGGATGTTTTGGGTTACAAGCCTTTTGCATTTTGTGTTTTCTTTGACTGTGGAGTCAATGGTTACTCTGTTATCTTCAGCATCTGAGATTCTTACCACTACCTCTCATATTCTGTTGTTGATGTTTGCATCTACATCCTCTGATTCCTTCCCAAGGTTTTCTATCTCCAAAGTTGCCTCCTTTTGTGATTTCTTAGTTGTTTCTACCTCTGTTTTCAAATCTTGGATGGTTTTGCTCAGTTCTTTCATTTGTTTGTGTTTTCTTGTAATTCTTTAAGAGATTTTTGTGTTTCCTCTTTCACGATTTCTGCCTGTTGGTTCAAGTTCTCCTGCATCTCTTTAACTAATTTTCTCATTTCCTCTTTATTGGTTTCTGTCTGTTGGCCCATATTCTCCTGGAGTTCTTTAAGTGATTTTTGTGTTTGCATTGTAAGAGCTTCTACCCTATTGATGTTCCCCTGCATTTCTTTAAGAGTTTTTTTATGTCTTTGTGTGTTCCTCTAGCAGCATCATGAGCAGTGCTTTTATATCCAACTCTTGTTTTTCTGGTGTGCTGGGGTATCCAGGATTGCTGTGGGTTTAGATGGTACCATATTGCCTTGATTTCTGTTAGTAACATTCCTATGTTTGCCTTTTGCAATCTGTTTATCTCTGAAGTTACTTGGTCTTATTGTTACTGGTTGGAGTTTGAAGCTCCTGTGAGCTTGGCCTTTGGTGCTGCTGTAGTAGAGGGAAGCTGTGCTCCTGATCCCAGCCTCCAGTCTTCCACTGTGACCTGACCCAAGCAGCCAGCGGTCCGCTGTGACCTGAGGCAAGATGGCCCCTCTCTGCAAGCCTGGAGAGGCGGTCTGCAGTGGTCAGCAACTGCAGCTGAACTGTAGGTGTGCAGATCTCCTGCTGAGCTCCTCTGGCTCTGGGCACCAGGCAGAGCCTGATGGTATTGTCTATGCTAAGCTAGGTCTCTGTCCACACACCTGACTCCAGCAGATAGCAGTCCACACGGTGTCCTGAGGCAAGCATAACTGAAGATTTTATTCTAATATATTTATCATAAAATTGAGGATTACATACGATAACTGATAAAATTGAAGAATTTTTTGAAAAAAACTCAAATACAATGAGAGTCATACAAACAGAATTATCACATAATTGAAAAGGAAGTGGAGACACTTTCTGACAAAACTGAGGATTCCGTGTAATATATTACTGATAAAGTAAGGGATATTCATATGAAAAATTTAAAATTGGATTTTTTGTAGCAATTTTCACAGCTACAATGATAGGCATACAAATAAAATTAGAATGGAATTGAACAACAAATTGGAGACATTATCGTTTAAAATTGAAAAATTTCCTCTAATATATCTATGATAAAATTGAGGATAACTTAAGATAATTTATAAAATTGAAGATTTTTTGGAAAAAAACTCAGATAAAATGATAGGCATACAAATACATTTAGAATATAATTGAAGGAGGAAGTGGAGACATTTTCATGCCTAACTGAAGATTTTCGTATAACATACATATGATAAATTGAAAATGTCATAATGTAATTTGTAAAATTAAAGATTATTTGGAACAAAAAGCTCAGATACAATGATAGGCATAGAAATACAAATAGAATACAATTGAAAAACGAAGTGCAGACATTTTCTGATAAAATTGAAGATTTTCATCTAACATATGTGTGATAAAATAGAGGATTACTGAGGAAATTGATAAAATTGAAGATTCATTTGTACAAAACTCAGATACAATTAAAATATAACTCAAACAGACGTGGAGACCTTTTCATATAAAACTGAAGATTTTCATCTAATGTATGTATATTAAAAATGAGGATAACATAAGATAATATATAACTGAATATTTTTAAAAGAACACAGATACAATGATAGGCATATAAATACAATTAGAATGTAATTGAAAGAGGAAGTGGAGACTGTTTCATAAAGAAATTAAGATGTTCATCTAACATATATATAATAAAATTGAGGATAACATAAGATAATGTATAAAATTGCAGATATTTATGTTGAAACTCAAATACAGTGATAACCATACAAATACAATTAGAATTCAATTGAAAAAGGAAGTAGAAACACTTTATGATAGAACTGAATATTTTCATCTAAAATATGCATGATAACAATGAGGATTACATAGGATATCTGATAAAGTTGAATATTTTTTTGAAAAATCTCAGATGCAATGATAGGCATACAAAAACATTTTGAATATAATTGAAGGATGAAGTGGAGATATTTTCATATAAAACTGAAGATTTTCATATAACCTACGTATGATAAAATTAGGACATCATAAGGTAATTTATAAAATTAAATATTTTTCTGAAAAACACTCAGATACAATGATGGGCATAGAAATTCAATTAGAATACAATGGAAAAAAGTGGAGACATTTTCTGATAAAACTGAAGATTTTCATGTAACTAATGTATGATAAAATTAAGGATTACTAGGGTAATGGATAATATTGAATGTAATTGAAAAAGGAAATGGAGACATTTTTGCAAAGAAATGAAGATATTCATCTAACATATGTATGATAAAATTGAGTAACATTTAAGATAATGTATAAAATTGAAGATGTTTTTGAAAAACTCAAATATAATGATAGCAATACAAATATAATTAGAATTCAACTGAAAAATGAACTGTAGATATTTTATGATAGAATTGAAGATTTTCATCTATAATCTGCATGATAAAATGAGGATTACATAGGATATCTGATCAAATTGCAGATTTTTTTGGAAAAATCTCACATACAATGATAGGCATACAAATAGAATTATCAGATAGTTGATAAGGAAGTTGAGACATTTTCTGATAAATCTAAAGATTTCATATAACATATTTCTGATACTGTAAGGGAAAGGATAACATATTAAATTGAAATTCTCTAGGAAAATCTCAGATACAATGATAGGCATACAAATAAAATTAGAAGATGATTGAAAAAGGACTTGGAGACATTTTTCTATAAAACTGGATAATTTCCTCTAACATGTATGATAAAATTCAGGATAACATAAGATAATTTTTAAATCTGAAGATATTTTTGAAAATGAAAACTCAGAAAAAAAGATAGGCATACAAATAAAATTAGAATAAAATTGAAAAAGGAGATGGGCAAATTTTGTGATAGAACTGAATATTTTCATCTAACATGTTTGATAAAATTGAGGATTAGTAGAAAAACTGATAAAATTGATTATTTTCATTGAATAATCTCAGATAAAAAGATAGGCATACAAATACAATTATCACATAATTGAAAAAGGAAGTGAAGACATTGTCTCATAAAACAGAAGATTTCATATAGCATGTTTTGTATCAAATAAGGGAAATTAATAGGAAAAATTAAAAAATGAAGATTTTTGTGGTAATTTTCACAGATACAATGGTATGCAAGCAAATACAATTAGAATGTAATTGCAAAAAGAAGTGGAGACATTTTCCTATAAAACTGAACATTGTCCTCTAACATGTATGATAAAATTGAGGATAACTTAATTAATGAAATTGAAGATTTTCTGATAAAATATTCAGATATAATGATAAGCATACAAATATAATTAGAATACAATTGAAAAAGGAAGAGAAGACATTTTCTAATAAAACTGAAGGTTTTTGTTTAAAATATGCATGATTAAATTGAGAATTACATAGAATAGTTGGTAAAATTGAAGATTTATTCAGAAAAATCTACGGATACAATGATAGGCATATAAATACAATTAAAATAAAATATAAAAAGGACCTAGAGATATATTATATTTATTATGAAGTTTTATGTCTAACTTATGGATAATAAAATGGATGATAACATAGGAAAATTGATAAAATTGAAGATTCTTGTGATAAAATCTCAAATACAATGAAAGGCATAAAAATACAACTATAAATAAGTGAAAAAGAACATGGAGACATTTTCTGATAAAAATGAAATTTTTTTGTATAACATTTCTGAATAAATTATGGAAATTCATGTAAAAATGTGAAATTTTAAAGATTTTTGTGGTAATTTTCAGAGACAAAAAGGTCAGCATAGGATATCTGATCAAATTGAAGTGTTTTTTTTTTGAAAAATCTCACATACAATGATAGGCATACAAATGGAATTATCAGACAGATAGTTGAAAAGGAAGTGGAGACATTTTCTGATAAAACTAAAGATTTCATATAACATATTTCTGATAAAGTAAGGGAAATTCATAGGAAAATTTTAAAAATTGCAGATTTTTGTGGTAATTTTCACAGATAGAAATGTAAGCATAAAAATGCAATTAGAATGAAATTGAAAAAGGAAGTGGAGCCATTTTCCTATAAAACTGAAATTTCCCTCTAACATATGTGAGATAAAATTGAGGAAAACTTAGGGTAATTTATAAAATTGATGATTTATTTTGCAAAAATACTCAGGTACAATGATAAGCTTACAAAAACTATTAGAATTCATTTGAAAAAGGAAGACAAGACATTTTCTCATAAATCTGATGATTTTCATTGAACATATGTATGATACAATTGACGATTACATAGGATAACAGATTAAATTGAAGATATTCTCTAGAAAAATCTCAAATACAATGATAGGCATACAAATACAATTAGAATATATTTGAAAAAGGAGGTGGAGATATTTGTATAAAACTGAAGATTTACATCTTACATATGTATAATAAAACTGAAGAAAACATAAGATAATTTTTAAATCTGAAGATATTTTAAAAAGAACACTCAGATACAATGATAGGCATACAAAAAATAATAATATAGTAGAAAAAGGAAGTGGAGCCGGGCGGTGGTGGCGCCCACTTTTAATCCCAGCACTTGGGAGACAGAGGCAGGCGGATTTCTGAGTTCGAGGCCAGCCTGGTCTACAAAGTGAGTTCCAGGACAACCAGGACTACACAGAGAAACCCTGTCTCGAAAAAACAAAACAAAACAAAACAAAAAAAACAGAAAAAGGAAGTGGAGATATTTTCTGATAAATCTAAGGAATTTTTCATATCATATAGCTGAAAAAATTATGGAAATTCATAGGAAAACTGTAAAATATGAAGATTTTTATGTTAATTTTCACAGATATAATGGTAGGCATACAAATAAATAATAATATAGTTGAAAAAGGAAGTGGAGATATTTTCTGATAAATCTGAGGAATTTTGCATAACATATATGATAAAATTATGGAAATTCGTAGGAAAACTGTAAATTTGAAAATTTTTGTAGTAATTTTCACAGATACAATGGTAGGCATAAAAATAATTAATAATTTTAGTAAAAATGGAAGTGGAAATATTTTCCAATAAATCTGAAGAATTTTGCATAACATATCTGATAAAATTATGGAAATTAATAAGAAAAGTATAAAATGCAGAATTTTGTAATAATTTTCACAGATACAATGATGGGCTTACAAACACATTTTTTGATAAAACTGAAAATTTTCATCTAACACATGCATGTTAAAATTGAGGATTACATAAATTAGTTTATGGAATTGAAGATATTTTGGAAAACAAAAACTCAGACACAAGGATTTGCATGCATATCAAGTAGAACATTATTGAAAAAGGAAGAGGACAAGTTTTGGAAAGGACTGAAAATTTTCATCTAACATATGTATGATAAAATTGAGGATTGCATAAGATAATTGATAAAATTGAAGATTTATCTGGAAAAATACTCAGATACAATGATCTGCATACAAATACAATTACAATGTAATTGAAAACTATTGGTGTTCTGATCAGGAACTTTCCCCCTGATCCAATGTCCTCAAGGGTCTTCCCCTGTTTCTTCTCTATTAATTTTAGTGTGTCTGGTTTAATTTGGAGGTGCTTGATCCACTTGGAGTTGAGCTTTGTACAAGAAGATAAGACTGGATCTATTCTCATTCTTCTGCATGTTGAACTCCAGTTGAGTCAACACCATTTGGTGAAAAGGCTATCCTTTTTCCACTGGATGTTTTCAGCTCCTTTGTCAAGGATCAATTGGTCAAATATGTGTGGGTTCAATTCTATTCCAATCCTATTCCATTGAGCCACCTCCCTGTCACTGTACCAATACCATGGAGTTTTTAACACTACTGCTCTGTAGTATTACTTGAGGTCTGGGATATTGATTTCCCCTAGAAGTTCTTTTACTGTTGATGATAGTTTTAGCTATCCTGGGTTTTTTGTTATTCCAGATGAATTTTAGAATTGCTCTTTCTAATTCTATGAGGATCTGAGTTGGGATTTTGTTGGGGATTGCATTGAATCTGTAGATTGCTTTTGGCAAGATTGCCATTTTAACTATATTAATCCTGCCAACCCACGAGCATGGAAGATTTTTCCATTTTCTGATGTCTTCTTCCATTTCCTTCTTCAGAGATCTGAAGTTTTTGTCATAAAAATCTTCCATTTGATTGGTTAGAGTCACACCAAGATACTTTATATTGTTTGTGGCTATTGTGATGGGTGTCATTTCCCTAATTTCTTTCTCAGCATGCTTGTCCTTTTAGTACAGGAAGGCTATTGATTTCCTTGAGTTGAAGTCAACATGCAGAAGAATGAGAATTAATCCACATTTATCTCCTTGTACTAAGCTCAACTCCAAGCAGATCAAGGACCTCCACATAAAGCCAGACACATGAAAATTAATAGAAAATAAATTGGGGAAGACCCTTGAGGACATTAGCCTAGGGGGAAAGTTCCTGAACCAATTGCTTATATTCTAAGATCAAGAATAGACAAATGGGACCTCATAAAATTACAAAGATTCTGTAAGGCAAAAGACACTGTCAAAAGGACAAATTGGCAACAAACAAATTGGGAAAAGATCTTCACCAACCCTACATCTGACAGAGGGCTAATATCCAACGTATACAAAGAAGTTAGACCCCAGAAAACCAAATAACCCCATCCAAAAATGGGGAATAGAGCTAAACAAAGACTTTTCACTTGAAGAATTTCGGGTGGCTGAGAAACACCTTAAAAAATGTTCAACATCATTCGTCATTAGAGAAATGCAAATCAAAACAAACCTGAGATTTCACTTCACACCAGTCAGAATGGCGAAGATTAAAAACTCAGGAAACGGCAGTTGTTGGCGAGGATGTGGAGAATGAGGAACACTCCTACACTGATTTTGTAACTGCAAGCTGGTACAACCACTCTGGAAATCAGTCTGGCGGTTCCTCAGAAAACTGGACATGATACTTGTGGAGGGACCCAGCGATACCCATCCTGGGCATATACCCAGAAGTTTCCCCAGCATGCAATAAGGATACATGCTCCACTATGTTCATAGCAGCCTTATTTATAATACCCAGAAGCTGGAAAGAACCCAGATGTCCCTCAACAGAGGAATGGATACCAAAAAAATGTGGTATATATACACAATGGAGTACTATTCAGCCATTAGAAACAATGAATTCATGAAATTCTTAGAGAAATGCATGGAGCTGGAGAACATCATACTAAGTGAGAAAACCTAGTCTCAAAAGAATACCCATGGTATGCACTCACTGATAAGTGGATATTAGCCTAGAATCTTGGGACACCAAAGACACAATCCACATACCAAATGATGTCTGAGAAGAAGAAAAGAGTGGACACTGGTGCTGGAAAGGATCAAAGCATCAGTGTAGGAGAATATCAGAACAGGGAAGTGGGAAGGGGTGGATAGAGGGACAGGGGGAGGGAAAAGGGCGTGTGGGACCTTTCGGGGGCAGCAAGCCAGAAAAAAAGGAATTGAAATTTAAATATAGAATATATCCAATAAAAAATTAATATAAAAAAGGAAAAGATATGGTGAGAGTGGTAAGCCTTCTCTAGTCCCTAATTTTAATGGGATTGCTTCAAGTTTCTCTCTATTTACTTTGATATTGGCTACCGGAATGCTGTAAATTGCTTTTAATATGTTTAGGTATGGGCCTTGAAAAAAAAGTTTCTGCAAGGCAAAAGACACTGTCAAAAGGACAAATCGGCAACCAACAAATTGGGAAAATATCTTCACCAACCCTACATCTGACAGAGGGCTAATATACAATGTATACAAAGAACTCAAGAAGTTAGACCACAGAAAACCAAATAACCTTATTAAAAAATGGGATACAGAGCTAAACAAAGACTTTTCAATTGAAGAAATTCAGATGGCTGAGAAACACGTTAAAAAATGTTCAACATCATTAGTCATTAGAGAAATGCAAATCAAAACAAACCTGAGATTTCACCTCACACCAGTCAGAATGGCTAAGATTAAAAACTCAGGAAACGGCAGCTGTTGGCGAGGATGTGGAGAAAAAGGAACACTCCTCCCCTGATGGTGGGACTAAAAGCTGGTACAACCACTCTGGAAATCAGCCTGGTGGTTCCTCAGAAAACTGGACACGATATTTCCAGAGGACACAGCCATAGCACTCTTGGGCATATACCCAGAAGATTCCCCAGCATGCAATAAGGATACGTGCTTCACCATGTTCATAACAGCCTTATATATAATAGCCAGAAGCTGGAAAGAACCCAGATGTCCATCAATGGAAGAATGGATACAAAAAATGTGGTATATATACACAATAGAATACTATTCAGCCATCATACTAAGTGAGGTAACCCAGTCTCCAAAGAAAACCCAAGGTATGCACTCACTGATAAGTGGGTATTAACCTAGAATCTTGGGATAACAAAGACAAAATCCACATACCAAATGATGTCTGACAAGAAGAAAGGAGTGGACCCTGGTTCTGAATATGCTCAAAGCATCAGAGTAGGGTAATACCAGAGCAGGGAAGTGGAAAAGGGTGGATGAGGGAGCAGGGGAACACAGAGAGGGAAAAGGGCATGTGGGACTTTAGGAGGCAGGGAACCAGGAAAAGGGAAATGAAATGTAATTATAGAATATATACAATAAAAAATTTAAAAAGTATATAATTGAAAAGGGAAGTGGAGATATTTTCTGATAGAACTGAAGATTTTCATCTAAAATATGCATGATAAAATTGAGGATTACATAAAATAACTGATAAAATTTTAGATTTTTTTGAAAAAACTCAGATACAATGATAGGCATCCAAATGTAATTAGAATATAATTGAAAATTGAATTGGAGCCATTTTCTGATAGAACTAAAGATTTTAATCTAACATGTATCATAAAATTGAGGATTACATATGAAAATTGATAAAATTGAAGTTTTTTTGGAAAAAACTCAAATACAATGAGAGGCATACAAGTAGAATTATCACATAATGGAAAATGAAGTGGAAAGATTTTCTGACAAAACTAAAGATTTTGTGTAACATATTACTGATAAAGTAAGGGATTTTCATAGGAAAAATTTAAAAATTGAATTTTTTCGTGGCAATTTTTACCAATACAATAATAGGCATACAAATAAAATTAGAATGTAATTGAAAAATGAAGTGGAGACATTTTAGTTTAAAATGGAAAATTTTCCTCTAACATATCTATGATGAAATTGAGGATAATTTATGGTAATTTTTAAAATCGAAGATTTTTTTTAAAAATCTCAGATACAGCCTTTGGAATGTAAACATAGAATATAGAAAATAAAAATTAAAAAATTCAATAATTAAAAAGAAATGGAGTATTTATATTGCAATGGATGAATCTCAAGAACATTTTGCTGATGAAAGGAGCCAGATTCTGAGAGGCAATATGTTTAATGCCATTCACACAAAATTCTGGAAAGGACAAACTGTAAGGACAGAAATTATGTTGGTGGCTAATGAAATGACTGAAAAAGGCCATGAGATGATGTGTCATGATTGTGGAAATACCCACATTACCAAATGTTTAACAACTCACTGAAATATACAAACTCCGTAGTGAAAATAGATGCAAATTTCTCAATAACTACTTGCTAACCCAATTCAGGATAACTTAAAAGAGAGGCTTTACCATGATCAGATTGATCTGATTCCAGGAATGTACATGGTTAAAAACTCACACCAATAAATAAATATAACACGTCAAAAAAAATCTCAGATACAAGGATAGGCATATAAATACATTTAGAATATGATTGAAGGAGGAAGTGGAGACATTTTCTTATACAACTGCAGATTTTCATATAACATATGTATGATAAATTAAGGATGTCATAAGTTAATTCATAAAATTAAAGATTTTTTGGAAAAACACTCAGATACAATGATAGGCATAAAAATACAATTAGAATACAACTGAAAAACGAAGTGAAGACATTTTCTGATAAAACTGAAGATTTTCGTCTAACATGTATGATAAAATAAAGGATTACTAGGGTAATTGATAAAATTGAAGATTTATTTGAACAAAACTCAGATGCAATGAAAGGCATAAAAATACTATTAGAATATAACTAAAAGAGACATGGATACATTTTCATATAAAACTGAGGATTTTTATCTAATATATTAATGATAAAAATGAGGATAACATAACATAATTTATAAAATTGAATATTTAAAAAAAACCTCAGATATTTTGATAGGCATGTAATACAATTATAATGTAATTGAAAAGGGAATGGAGACATTTTTATAAAGTAGTGAAGATTTTCATCTTACATATGTATGATAAAATTGAGGATAAAATGAGATAATGTATAAAATTTCAGATTTTTTGAAAAAACTCAAATACAATGATAGCCATACAAATATAATTAGAATTCAATTGAAAAAGGAAGTGGAGACATTTTATGATACAACTGAAGATTTTCATCTATAATCTTCATGATAAAATTGAGGATTAAATAGAATATCTGATCAAATTGCAGATTTTTTGGAAAAATCTCACATACAATATAGGCATACAAACAGAATTATCAGATAATTGAAAAGGAAGTGGAGATATTTACTGATAAAACTAAAGATTTTGTATAACATATTTCAGATAAAGTAAGGGAAATTCATAGGAAAAATTTAAAAATTGAGGATTCTATGGTGATTTTCACAAATTCAATGGTAAGCATTCAAATACAATTAGAATGTAATTGAAAAAGGAAGTGGAGCCATTTTCTTATAAAACTGAAGATTTCCCTCTAATATATGTATGAAAAAATTGAGGAAAATAAATGATAATTTATAAAATTGTTTTTTGCATAAAAACCACAGATACAATGATAAGCTTACGAATACTCTTAGAATTCAATTGAAAAAGAAAGATGAGAGATTTTCTCATAAAACTACATATTTTCATTTAATGTATGTATGATAAAATTGAGGATTACACAGGATAACTGATCAAATGGAAGATATTCTCTAGAAAAATCTCAGATTCAAAGATAGGCATACAAAGACAATTAGAATATAATTGAAAAGGGAGCTGGAGATATTTTTGTATAAAACTGAAGATTTTCATCTAACATATTGATATGTTAGATGAAAACATATCAATATGATAAAATTGAGGATTACATAAGATAATTGATAATATTGAAGAGTTATTTGGAAAAATACTCAGATACAATTATCTGCATACTAATACAATTAGAATATAATTGAAAAGATAAGTGGAGATATTTTCTGATAGAACTGAAGCTGTTCATCTAAAATATGCATGATAAAATTGAGGATTACATAGGATAACTGATAAAATTTTGGAATTTTTTTAAAAACTCAGATACAATGATAGGTATCCAAATATAATTAGAATATAATAGAAAAAGAGAGTGAAGATATTTTCTGGTAGACCTAATGATTTTAATCTAACATATGTATCATAAAATTGAGGATTACTTATGATAACTGATAAAATTGAAGTTTTTTTTTTGAAAAAACTCAGATACACAGATAGGCATACAAATAGTATTATCACAAATTTGAAAATAAAGTGGAGAAATTTTCTGACAAAACTGAAGATTTCATATAACACATTACTGATAAAGTAAGGGAAATTCATAGGAAATATTTAAAAATTGAAAATATTTGTGGTAATTTTTCACAGATACAATGGTAGGCATACAAGTATAATTAGAATGTAATCGAAAATTGAAGTGCAGATACTTTTATTTATAATTGAATGTTTTACTCTAAAATATTTATGAAAA
The DNA here is from genome assembly GCA_964023405.1 of Apodemus agrarius. NCBI lineage: Eukaryota > Metazoa > Chordata > Mammalia > Rodentia > Muridae > Apodemus > Apodemus agrarius. The sequence continues at coordinate 34,924,997 of OZ030024.1, forward strand.
AATTGAGGATAACTTAAGATAATTTATAAAATTGAAGATTTTTTTTAAAAAATCAGATAAAATGATAGGCATATAAATACATTTAGAATATAATTGAAGGAGGAAGTGGAGACATTTTCATATAAAACTGAAGATTTTAATATAACCTATGTATGATAGAATGAGGATATCATAAGGTAATTTATTAAATTAAAGATTTTTTGGAAAAACACTCAGATACAATGATAGGTATAGAAATACAATTAGAATATAACTAAAAATGAAGATTATCATCTATCACATGTATGATAAAATTGAGGATAACATAAGATAATGTATACAATTGAAGATATTTTGAAAAAATTCAAATACAGTGATAGCCATATAAATATAATTAGAATTCAATTGTAAAATGAAGACAAGATATTTTCTCATAAAACTAAAGATGTTCATTTAGCAGATGTATGATAAATTTGAGGATTACATAGGATAACTGATTAAATTGAAAATATTCTCTGGAAAAATTGCAGATACAATGATAGGCATACAAATACAATTAGAATATCATTGAAAAAGGAGGTAGAGACATTTTTGTATAAAACTGAAGATTTTCATCTAACATATGTATGATAAAATTGAGGATAACATAAGATAATTTTTAAATCTGAAGATATTTTTGAAAAGAAAACTCAGATACAATGATAGGTATACAAGTACAATAAGAATACGATTGAAAAAGGATGTGGAGACATATTCTGTTAATTCTGAAGCCTTACATCTAACTTATGGTTACTAAATTGATAACATAGGAAAATGATGAAATAGAAGATTTTTTTGATAAAATCACAGATACAATGAAAGACATACAAATATATCTAAATATAAGGAAAAAAGAAAGTGGAGACATTTTCTGATAAAACTGATAGTATAACTTTTCTGATTGAATTGTGGAATTTCATGTGAAAATGTTAAAATTTGAAGATTTTGGGGGGATTTTTCTCAGATACACTGGTAGGCATACAGATAAATAATAATATAGTTGAAAAAGTAAGTGGGGATATTTTCAGATAAATCAGATATTTTGCATAAAATATATCTCATAACATTATGGAAATTCATAGGAAAACTGTGAAATTTGAAGATTTTTGTGGTGATTTTCACAGATACAATGGTAAGCATTCAAGTAAATAATAATAAATTTGAAAAAGGAAATGGAGATATTTTCTGATAAACCTGAAGAATTTTGCAAAACATATATCTGATAAAATTAAGGAAATTCATAAGAAAAGTATAAAATTTGAAGATTTTTGTGGTAAATTTCACAGATACAATTATAGGCTTACAAACACAATTAGAAAGTAATGGAAAAAAGGAATACAGATATTTTCTGAAAAAAATGAACATTTTCATCTACCAAATGTATGTTAAAATTGAGAACTACATAATAAAATTTATAAAATTGAAGATATTTTGGAAAACAAAAACTCAGATACAAGGATAGGCATACAAATACATCTAGAGTATTGTTGAAAAAGGAAGAGGACACATTTTTGTATAGAACTGAAAATTTTCATCGTACATATGTATGATAAAATTGAGGATTACATAAGAATTGATAAAATTGAAGATTTATTTGAAAAAGTGCTCATATACAATGATCTGCATACAAATACAATTAGAATATAATTGAAAGGAAAGTTGAGTTTTTTGAAAAAAAATCAGATGAAATGATAGGCACATAAATACATTTAGAATATAATTGAAGAAGGAAGTGGAGACATTTTCATATAAAACTGAAGATTTTTATGTAACATATGAATGATAAAATCAGGATATCATAAGGTAATTTATAAAATTAAAGATTTTTTTGGAAAAAAAACTCAGATACAATAATAGGCAGAGAAATACAAGTAGAATATTCCTGAAAAATTAAGTGGAGACATTTTATGATAAAACTGACAACTTTCATCTAACATATGTATGATAAAATAAAGGATTACTAGGTAATTGATAAAATTGAATATTTGTATGGACAAAACTCAGATACAATGATAGGCATAAAAAATACAACTAGAATATAACTAAAAGAGACATGGAAACATTTTCTTATAAATCTGAAGACACCTTTTATGTGTATGATAAAAATGAAGATAACATAACATAATTTGTAAAATTCAATATTTTTTTTAAAAATCTCAGATAGGCATATACTTACAATTAGAATGTAATTGAAAAGGGAAATGGAGACATTTCCATAAAGTAATGAAGATTATCATCTATCACATGTATGATAAAATTGAGTATAACATAAGATAAGATAATGTATAAAATTGAAGATTTTTTGAAAAAAACCAAATGCAATGATAGCCATATAAATATAATTAGAATTCAATTGAAAAAGGAAGATGAGACATTTCTCATAAAACTGAAGATTTTCATTTAGCATATATATGATAAAATTGAGGAATATGTAGGATAACTGATTAAATTGAAGACATTCTCTAGAAAAATCACAGATACAATGATAGGCATACAAATACAATTAGAATATAATTGAAAAAGGATGTAGAGACATATTCTGTCAATTCTGAAGCCTAATATCTAATTTATGGAAGATAAATGGCTGATAACATAGGAAAATTGGCTACTTTTTCAATTATATTCTAATTGTGTTTGTATGCCTATCCTTGTATCTGAGAGTTTTCTAAGAAAATCTTCAATTTTATCAGTTATCCTATGTAATACTCAATTTTAGCATACATAAGTTATATGAAAATATTCAGTTTTATCAGAAAATGTCTCATCTTCCTTTTTTTTAATTGTATTCTAATAGTCTTTGTAATCTTATCATTGCATCTGAGTTTTTCTCAAAAAATTCTTCAATATTATAAATTATTCTGTTTTCTTCAATTTTATCAAACATATGTTAAAGGAAAATCTTCAGTTTTGTAGGAAAATGTCTCCATATCCTTTGACAATTACATTCTATTTGTATTAGAATGCATACCATTGTATCTGAAAATTACCACAAAAATCTTTAATTTTTTATTATTTCCTATGAATTTCCCTCACTTTATCAGAAATATGTTATATGAAATCTTTAGTTTTTACCAGAAAATACATCCATTTCCTTTTCAATCATGTGATAATTCCATTTGTATGCCTATCACTGTATCTGTGTTTTTCCAAAAAAAATGTTCAATGTCATCTCATATTCTATGTAATCCTCAATATTATCATGAAGATTTTAGATGAAAATCTTCAGTTCTATCATAAAGTGTCTCCACTTACTTTTTCTATTGAATTCTAATTTTATTTCTATGGTTAACATTGTATTTCAGTTTTTTCAAAAAAATCTTCAATTTTATACATTATTTCCAGTTATCATGAATTTTATCATACATGCTTTGATGAAAATATCCAGTTCTTTGCAAAAATGTATCCACTTCCTTTTTTCGAGACAGGGTTTCTCTGTGTAGCTCTGGCTGTCCTGGAACTCATTCTGGAGACCAGGATGGCCTCAAACTCAGAAATCCGCCTGACTCAGCCTCCCAGGTGCTGGGATTAAAGGTATGCACCACCACCACCCTGCTTTACTTCCTTGTTTCAATTACATTCTAATTGTATCTATATGCCTATGATGGTATGTGCCTTTTTTAAAATAGATATTCAATTTTATTAATTATGTTATGTTGTCCTCATTTCTATCATGCATATATTAAATGAAATTCTTATGTTTTATAAGAAAATGTCTCCACAACACTTTTAGTAATATTCTAATTGTATTTTTATGCCTATAATTGTATCAGAGTTTTGTACAAATAAATCTTCAATTTTATCAATTACCATAGTAATCCTCTATTTTATCATACTTACGTTAGATGAAAATCTTCAGTTCTATCTGAAAATGTCTCCAATTCGTTTTTCAATTGTATTCTAATTGTATTTCTATGCCTATCATTCAATTTTTAAATTTTTCCTATGATTTTTCCTTACTTTATCAGAAATATGTTATACAAAATCTTTAGTTTTATCAGAAAATGTCTCTACTTCCTTTTCAATTGCGTGATAATTCTATTTGTATGCCTATCATTGTATGTTAGATTTTTCCAAAAATATCTTCAATTTGATCAGATATTCTATGAAATGCTCAATTTTATCATGTAGATTTTAGATGAAAAGCGTCAGTTATATCAGAGAATATCTCCTCTTCCCTTTCCAATTATATTATATTTGTATTTGTATGCAGATCATTGTTTCTGAGTATTTTTCCAAATGAATCTTCAATTTTATCAATTATCTTATGCAATCCTCAAATTTATCATACATGTTAGATGAAAATCTTCACTTCTTTACAAAAATGTCTCCATTTCCTTTTTCAATTACATTCTAATTGTATTTATATGCCTATCAATATTTCTGAGGTTTTTTAAAATATTCAATTTTATAAATTATGTTATGGTATCCTCATTTTATCATGCATATATTAACTGAAAATCCTCAGTTTTTTTGTTTTTTTTTTAATTTTTATTTTCTATATTCTATGTTTATATTCCAAAGGCCTTCCCCTTTCCCAGTTCTCCCCCCACCATATGTCCCATAATTCCTCCCCCAAACTATTCCCCAAACATATCCCGTCCCCACAAGGTTTCTCTACAAAACTAGATCCAATCTTTACAGGCCCCGGGTCCTCTCCTTTCTTCTTCTTGGGTATCATTTGACTTGCTAATTGTGCCTTGAGTAGTTAGGGCTTCTGGGTTCATTAATATCCACTTATCAGTGATAGCATTTCTTGTGTATTCTTTTGTGATTGTGTTAACTCACTGAGGATGATATTTTCCAGGTCTAACCACTTACCTACAAATTGCATGAATTCATTATTTTTAATTGCTAAGTAGTATTCGATTGTATAAATATACCACAATTTCTGTATCCATTCCTCCTTTGAGGCATATTTGGGCTCCTTCCAATTTCTGGCTATTATAAACAAGGATGCTATAAACATAGTGGAGCATGTGTCTTTATGTTGTCTCTTGAGTTTTTAATCTTAGACATTCTGACTGGTGTGAGGTGGAATCTCAGGGTTGTTTTGATTTGCATTTCTCTGATGAATAATGATGTTGAACATCTCTTAAGGTGTTTCTCAGCCATCCGAATTTCTTCTGGTGAAATTTCTTTGTTTAGCTCTGTACCCCATTTTTGATAGGGTCATTTGGTTCTTTGCAGTCTAACTTCTTGAGTTCTTTGTATATATTGGATATTAGCCCTCTGTCAGATGTGGGGTTGGTGAAGATCTTTTCCCACTTTGTTGGTTGCCGTTTTGTCCTTCTGACAGTGTCCTTTGCCTTGTAGAAACTTTGTAATTTTATGAGGTCCCATTTGTCAATTCTTGATCTTAGAGCATAAGCTATTGGTGCTCTGTTTAGAAACTTTCCCCCTGTGCCCATGTGATCCAGGGTTTTCCCTGTTATGGTATCCTCATTTTATCATGCATATATTAACTGAAAATCCTCAGTTTTATATGAAAATGTCTCTACGATTCTTTTAGTTATATTCTAAAAGTATTTTTATGTCTGTCATTGTATCTAGTTTTCTTCAAATAAATCTCCAATTTTATCAATTACCCTAGTAATGCTTTATTTTATGATATATATAAGATGAAAATATTCAGTTATATCAGGAAATGTCTCCACTTCATTTTTCATTTGTATTCTAACTGTATTTCTATGCTTATCACCGTATCTGAGTGTTTTTCTAAAAAATCTTTAATTTTATAAATTACCTTATGACATCATTTTATCATATGTAAGTTATATGAAAATCTTTAGTTGTATATGAAAATGTCTCCAGATCCTACTTCAATTATAATCTAAATGTATTTGTATGCCTATCATTGTTCCTGATTTTTTTCAAAAAAATCTTCAATTTTATAAATAATCTTAAGTTATCCTCAATTTTATCATACATATTTTAGAGGCAAGTTTTCAATTTTAAATAAAATGTCTCCACTTCCTTTTTATATTACATTCTAATTGTATTTTTATAACTACTATTGTATCTATGAAAATTATCACACAAATTTTCAATTTTTAAATTTTTCCTAAGACTTTCCCTTACTTTGACAGTAATATATGAAATCATCAGTTTTGTCAAAAAATGTCTTCATTTTCAAATATGTGATAATTCTATATGAATGCCTATCATTGTACCTGAGTTTTTTCCAAAAAAACCTTTAATTTTATCAGTTATCATATGTAATCCTCAATTTTATGATACATATGTTAGATTAAAATATTCAGTTCGACCAGAACATATCTCCACTTCCCTTTTCAATTATATTCTAATTATATTTGGATGCCTATCATTGTATCAGAGTGTATATATATATATATATATATATATATATATATATATAATTTTATAAGTTATCCAATGTAACCCTCAATTTTATCATGCATATTTTAGATGAAAAGATTCAGGTCTTTCAGAAAATATCTCCACTTTCCTTTTCAATTACATTCTAATTGTATATGTATGTAGATCATTGTATCTGAGTATTTTTCCATATAAATCTTCAATTTTATCAATTATCTTATGTAATCCTCAATTTTTACATACATATGTTAGATATAAATCTTCAGTTCTTTACAAAATGTGTCCTCTTCCATTTTCAATAATACTCTAGTTGTATTTGTATGTCTATCCTTGTATCTGAGTTTTTGTTTTCCAAAATATCTTCAATTTTATAGATTGTCTTATGTAATCCTCAATTTTAATATACATAGATTAAAATCTTCAGTTATATCAGAATATATCTTTATTCCTTTTTTTCAATAACATTCTAATTGTGCTTGAAAGCCTATCATTGTATCTGTGAAAATTACCACAAACAACTTCAAATTTTCAGTTTTCTTATGAATTTCCATAATTTTAACAGATAATATGTTATGCAAAATTTATCAGATTTATCAGAAAATACCTCTATTTCCTTTTTCAACAATATTATTATTGATTTGTATGCCTACCATTTCATATATGAAAATTACCACAAATATCTTCAAATTTTATATTTTCCTATGAATTTCCATAACTTTATCTGATATATTATGCCAAATTCCTCAAATTTATCAGAAAATATCTCCACTTCTTTTTTCTTTTTTTTGAATTTTTTTTATTTTCTATATTTTTGGTTTACATTCCAAAGGCTTTCCCCTTTCCTAGTGACACCTCAAAATATGTCCCATAAGGTCTCTTCCCACCACCCATTCCTCAATCACACCCCCCCCATTTCTTTGTTCTGATACTCTGCTACAAAACTGGATCCAGTCTTTTCAGGACCAGGGATCATTTCTTGCTTCTTCTTGGAAATCTTTTGAGTTGCTAATTGTGCCTTGAGTATTCAGAGCTTTTGGGCTCATTAATATCCACTTATCAGTGATTGTATTTCATGTGTATTCTTTTCTGATGGGGTTAACTCACGAAGATATTTTCCAGATCCAACCATTTGCCTACAAATTGCATGAATTCATTATTTTTAATTGCTGAGTAGTATTCCATTGTATAAATATATCACATTTTCTGTATCCATTCCTCCTTTGAGGGACGTCTGGGCTCCTTCCAACTTCTGGATATTATAAATAAGGCTGCTATGAACATAGTAGAACATTTGTCTTTATTGTATGCAGGGGATTACGCTGGGTATATGCCCAGTAGTGGTATGACAGGGTCCTCTGGAAGATTCATGCCCAATTTTCTGAGGAACCGCCAGACTGATCTTCAGAGCGGTTGTACCATCTTGCAATCCCACGAACAGTGTATTAGTGTTCCTTTTTCTCTACATCCTCGCCAGCACCTGTTGTCCCTTGAGTTTTTAATATTAGCCATCTGACTGGTGTGAGGTGGAATCTAAGGGCTATTTTGATTTGCATTACCCTGATGACTAATTATGTTGAACATATCTTAAGGTGCTTCTCAGCCATCTAAATTTCTTCTGGTGAAAATTATTTGTTTAGCTTTGTACCCCATTTTTTGATAGAGTTATTTGCTTCTATGGGGTCTAACTTCTTGAGTTATTTGTATATATTGGATCTTAGCCCTCTGTCAGATGTGGGGTTGGTGAAGATCTTTTCCCAATTTGTTGGTTGCTGTTTTGTCCTTCTGACAGTGTCCTTTGCCTTATAGAAACTTTGTAATTATATGAGGTCCCATTTGTCAATTCTTGATCTTAGAGCATAAGCTATTGGTGCTCTGTTCAGAAACTTTCCCCCAGTGCCCACGTGCTCCAGGGTTTTCCCAGTTTCTTTTCTATTAGATTGCAGTGTGTCTGGTTTTCTGTGGAGGTCCTTGATTCACTTGGATTTGATCTTGGTACAAGGAGATAAGTTTAGGTCAATTCACATTCTTCTGCATGTTGACCTCCAGTTGAACTAGCACCATTTGTTGAAAAGGCTATCTTTTTTCCACTGGATGGTTGTAGCTACTTTATCTAAGATCAAGTGACCATATGTCTGTGGGTTCATTTCTGTGTCTTCAATTCTATCCCATTTATCTACTTGCCTGTTACTGTAACAATACCATGCAGTTTCTTAGCACAATTGCTGTGTAGTACTGCTTAAGGTCAGGGATATTGATTCCCCCAGAAGTCCTTTTATTGTTGAGAATAGTTTTAGCTATCCTGGGTGTTTTGTCACTCCAGATGAATTTGAGAATTGCTCTTTCTAGATCTATGAAGAATTGATTTGGGATTTTGATGGGGATTGCATTGAATCTGTAGATTGCTTCTGGCAAGATGGCCATTTTTACTATATTGATCCTTCCAATCCAAGAGCATGGAATATTTTTCCATCTCCTGAGATCTTCTTTGATTTCTTTCTTCAAGGACATGAAGTTCCTGTCATATAGATCTTTCACTTTTTTTTGGTTAAACTCACGCCAAGATACTTTATATTGTTTGTGACTATTGTGCAGTGTGTTATTTCCCTAATTTCTTTCTCACCCTGCTTGTCCTTTGAGTACAAGAAGGCTATTGATTTGCTTGAGTTGATTTTGTAACCAGCCACTTTGCTGAAGTTGTTTATCAGCTGTAGAAGTGTGTTTAAAACTACGCAATACCAAACGCACTGCAACGTGGATGTATTCGTGTTACATTCAGGTCTAATGACCAGAAGTGTGTTCTTTTACAATTAACACGTTCAGTAAGTTTTAAAACACCATGCATTTAAACAACTAATTTAGCACAAAACCAAGCCATTTCGCACAATGGATGAAAAATTCTAACTGCACATACAAAGTTCTTATTAGTATGTGATTTTCTTTACTCGGGAACACTGTATTTCATTAGGATATATGATTTTCATATGCATTTATGAAAAAAAGCTGTACAATGCTGTTTATGTACAAGAAACCTCTTTAAACCTAGGCGCACCACCAAATACACTACTAATCGAATGCATTAATGTTAAATTCAGGTCTAAAAACGAGAAGTTTGTTCTTTTACAATTAACATGTTCAGTAAGTTTTAAAACACTATGTGTTTAAACAACTAATTTAGCAGAAAATGAGAACATTTTGCACAATGTATCATAATTACTAACTGCACATACAAAGTTCTTACTAGTATGTGATTTTCTTTACTCGGGAACACTCTCAATCTTACTTTGATTTTCATATGCATTTATCAGAGAAAGCTGTACAATGCAGATTACATAGTAGAAGCGTGTTTAAACCTAGATGCAACACCAAACACACTGCAATCTGAATGTATTCATGTTACATTCAGGTCTAATGACCAGAAGTTTGTTCTTTTACAATTAACAAGTTCAGTATGTTTTAAAACACTATGCATTTAAACAACTAATTTAGCAGAACACGATAATATTTCACACAATGTATGATAACTTCTAACTACACAAAGAAAGTTCTTCTTAGTATGTGATTGTCTTTACTCGGGAACACTGTATTGCATTAGTATATATGTTTTCATGTGCATTTATGAGAGAAAGCTGTACAATGCAGTTTACGTGGAGGAAATGTGTTCAAAACTAGACACACCACCAAACACACTAGAAAGTGAATGCATTCATGTTACATTCAGTTGTATTGATGAGAACTTTGTGCTTTTACAATTAACACGTTCAGTAAGTTTTAAAATATTATGTTTAAACGACTAATTTAGCAAAAAGAGAACATTTTGCACAATGTATGATATCCTCTAACTGCACATACAAAGTTCTTACTAGTTTGTGATTGTGTTAATCGGGAACACTGTCTTTCATTAGTATATAGGATTTTCTTTTTTAACTTCTAGAAATTCTTTATTATTTGTTCATAATGATAAGATTTTTTCTGCAAACTATTTCTAACCATTGTTTTAAAGCCTATATTAAAAATAGAACATATTCTAAGGGTTTTGCTTCTCTATCATATAATTCTAAGAACCACTGACCTCTAATATTGAAAACATGATATGCTTGATTTTTTAGAAAATATATTTTAAGAATATACATTAATGCAACAATAACAGTTGAAAAATTATGCTTAACACCTTAAATACAGTTCAGTTTTGATACATTTAGTAATGAAAGTCTAAGTAAATAGAAGAAACTATGTATTCAAATTATATTATTTCACACAACACACACACAGAGACACATATATATATATACATATATATATATTAATTGCTATAAGTATAGGAACTATTTTTTGGATCAAAGAATTTTTATTGGATATATTCTATATTTACATTTCATTTCCCTATTTTGTTTCCCCACCCTCTAAGGTCCCACATGCCCTTTTCCCTCCCCCTGCTCCCTTATCCACCTCTTCCTACTTCCCTATTCTGGTATTCCCCTACACTGATGCTTTGATCCTTTCCAGCACCAGTGTCCATTCCTTTATTCTGTTCAGACATCATTTGGTATGTGAATTGTGTCTTTGGTGTCCCAAGATTCTAGGCTAATATGCACTTATCAGTGACTCCATACCATGGGTATTCTTTTGAGACTGGGTTACATCACTTAGTATGATGTTCTCCAGCTCCATGCATTTCTCTAAGAATTTCATGAATTCATTGTTTCTATTGGCTGAATAGTATTCCATTGTGTATATATACCACATTTTTTTGTATCCGTTCCTCCATTGAGGGACATCTGGGTTCTTTCCAGCTTCTGGCTATTATAAATAAGGCTGCTATGAGCATAGTGGAGCATGTATCCTTATTGCATGCTGGGGAATCTTCTGGCTATATGCCCAGGAGTGGGATGTCTGGGTCCTCTGGAAGTATTATGTCCAGTTTTCTGAGGAACTGCCAGACTGATATCCAGAGTGGTTGTATAAGCTTGCAGTCCCACCAGCAGTGGAGGAGTATTCCTCTTTCTCCACATCCTCGCCAACACCTGATGTCTTTTGAGTTTTTAATCTTCGCCATTCTGACTGGTGTGAGGTGAAATCTCAGGGTTGTTTTGATTTGCATTTCTCTAATTACTAATGATGTTGAACATTTTTTAAGGTGTTTCTCAGCCACCCGAATTTCTTCAGGTGAAAAGTCTTTGTTTAGCTCTGTACCCCATTTTTGGATAGGGTTATTTTGTTTTCTGGGGTCTAACTTCTTGAGTTCTTTGTACACATTGGATATTAGCCCTCTGTCGGATGTGGGGTTGAAGATCTTTTCCCAATTTGCTGGTTGCCGATTTGTCCTTCTGACAGTGTCTTTTGCCTTACAGAAACTTTCTAATTTTATGAGGTCCCATTTGTCTGTTCTTGCTCTTCGAGCATAAGCTATTGGTGTTCTGTTCAGGAATATTCCCCCTGAGTCAATGTCCTCAAGGGTCTACCCCAGTTTCTTTTCTATTAGTTTTAGTGTGTCTGGTTTTATGTGGAGGCCCTTGATCCACTTGGAGTTGAGCTTAGTGCAAGGAGATAAGAGTGGATCAATTCTCATTATTCTGCATGTTGACCTCCAGTTGAGTCAGCACCATTTGTTGAAAAGGCTATCTTTTTTCCACAGGATGTATTCAGCTCCTTTGTCGAAGATCAATTGGCCATATATGTGTGGGTTCAATTCTGGGTCTTCAATCCTATTCCATTGATCCACTTCCCTGTCACTGTACCAATACCATGCAGTTTTTAACACGACTGCTCTGTAGTATTGCTTGAGGTCCGTTTTAAAACACTATGCATTTAAACAAAATTAGCAGAAAATGAGGACATTTCGCACAATGGATGAAAAATTCTAACTGCACATACAAAGTTCTTACTAGTATGTGATTTTCTTTACTCGGGAACACTGTATTTCATTAGGATATATGATTTTCATATGCATTTATGAAAGAAAGCTGTACAATGCCGTTTATGTACAAGAAACCTCTTTAAACCTAGATGCACCACCAAATACACTACTAATCGAATGCATTAATGTTACATTCAGGTCTAAAAACAAGAAGTTTGTTCTTTTACAATTAACAGGGTCAGTAAGTTTCTAAACACTATGCATTTAAACAACTAATTTAGCAGAAAATGAGAACATTTCACACAATGTACGATAACCACTAACTGCACATACAAAGTTCTTACTAGTATATCATTTTCTTTATTCGGGAGCACTGTATTTCAATCTTGCATTTGATATTCATATATATTTGTCAGAGAACGCTGTACAATGCAGTGTACAAGGAGGAAACGTGTTTAAACATAGCCGCAACACCAAACACACTACAAGTTGAATGCATTCAAGTTACTTTAAAGTTTAATGGTGTGAAGTTTTTTCTTTTACAATGAACAACTTCAGTAGGTTTTAAGACAATATGCATTTAAACGACTAATTCAGCAGAAAGCAAGAGCATTTTGGCACAAGGTATGATATCCTCTAACTACATGTACAAATTTCTTACAAGTATGTGATTGTCTTTACTAGGGAACACTATATTTCAATCTTACATTTGATTTTCATATGCATTTATCAGTGAAACTGTATAATGCAGTTAACGTAAAAGAAACGTGTTTAAACATAGATACAATAAAAAACACAGTACCCAGTGAATGCATTTGTGTTACATTCAAGTCTAATGAAGAGAAGTTTGTTCTTTTGCAATTAACACGTTCAGTAAGTTTTAAAACTCTATGTATTTAAAAGTCTAATTTAGCTCAAAATGAGAAAATATCACACCATGTATGATAACTTCTACCTGCCAATACAGAGTTCTTATTAGTTCATGATTGTCTTTACTCAGGAACACTGTATTTCAACAGTATACAGGAGTTTCATATGCATTTATGAGTGAAAGCTATACAATGCAGTTTACGTGGAGAAAACGTGTTTAAACCTAGATGCAACAACAAACACAATACGAAGGGATTGCATTCATGTTACATTCAAGTCTAATGACGACAAGTTTGTTCTTTTACAATTAGTTTTAGTTTTAAAATACTATTGCTTAAACGACTAATTTAGCAGAAAACGAGAACATTTCACACAATATATGATATCCTCTACCTGCACATACAAAGTTCTTACTAGTATGTGATTGTCTTTACTCGGGAACGATGTATTTTAATAGTATATATGATTTTCTTATGCACTCATGAGAGAAAGCTATACAGTGCAGTTTAGGTGAAGGAAACGTGTTTATACATAGACGCACCACCATCCACACTACAATCTGAATGCATTCATGTTACATTCAAGTCTAATGAAGAGAAGTTTTTCTTTTACAATTAACACGTTCAGTAAGTTTTAAAACACTATGTGTTTAAATGACTAATTTAGTAGAAAACGAGAACATTTAGCACAATATATGATTACTTCTAACTGCACATACAGAGTTCTTATTAGTATGTGATTGTCTTTACTCAGGAACACTATATTTCAAACTTACATTTGATTTTCATATGGATTTATCAGAGAAAGCTATATTATGCAGTTAATGTAAAATAAACGTGTTTAAACAGACGCAACAAAAAACACACTACAACGTGAATGCATTCGTGATTCATTCAAGTCTAATGAAGAGAAGTTTTTTCTTTTGTAATTAGCACGTTCAGTAAGTTTTAAAACACTATGCATTTAAACGACTAATTTAGCAGAAAATGAGAACATTTTGCACCATGTATTATAACTTCTAACTGTACATACAAAGTTCTTACTTGTATGTGATTGTCTTTACTCAGGAACAATGTATATCAATAGTATATATTTTATTTTCTTATGTATTTATGAGAGAAAGCTGTACAGTGCAAATTAGGTGGAGGAAACCTGTTTATGCATAGATGCAACCCCAACCACACTACAATGTGCATGCTTTCATGTTACATTCAGGTCTAATGTTGAGAAGTTTTTTTCTTTTACAATTAACACGTTCAATAAGTTTTAAAACTCTATGCGTTTAAAAGACTAATTTAGCTGAAAATGAGAAATTATCATACCATATATGATAACTTCTACCTGCGCATACAGATTATTAGTTCATGATTGTCTTTACTCGGGAACACTGTATTTCAACAGTATATAGGATTTTCATATGCATTTATGAGTGAAAGCAATACAATGCAGTTTATGTGGAGAAAATGCGTTTAAACCTAGATGCAACAACAAACACAATACGAAGGGAATGCATTCATGTTACATTCAGGTCTAATGACGAGAAGTTTGTTCTTTTACAATTAACACAGTAAGTTTTAAAACACTATGCGTTTAAAAGACTAATTTAGCAGAAAATGAGAACATTTTGGACAATGTATGATGACTTCTAACTGCAGATTCAAAGTTCTTACTCTTATGTGATTCTCTTTACTCGGGAACACTGTATTTCATTAGTATATAGGATTTTCATATGCATTTATGAAAGATGTACAATGAAGTTTAGAAGGAGGATTCCCGTTTAAACATAGACACACCACCACACTACACTGTGAGTGCATTCATGTTACATTCAGGTCTAATGGTGAGAAGTTTGTTCTTTTACAATTTACAAGTTCAGTAAGTAATAAAAACATGATATGTTTAAAAGAGTAACTTAGCAGAAAACAAGAACATTTCACAGAAATGGATTTGCTGGCTGGTTTTGTGTGTCAACTTGATTCAGGCTGGAGTTATCTTAGGAAAAAGAGCTTCAGGTGGGGAAGTGCCTCCATGAGATCCAGGTGCGGGACATTTTCTCAATTAGTCATCAAGTGGGGAAGGCCCCTTGTGAGTGGTACCATCTCTTGCTGGTATTGGGTTCTGTAAGAAAGCAGGTTGTGCAAACCAAGGGAAGCAAGCCAGTAAAGAACATCCCTCCATGGCTTCTGAATCAGCTCCTGCTTCCTGACGTGCTTGAGTTCCAATGCTTACTTCCTTTAGTTATGAACAGCTGTGTGGAAGTGTAAGCAGAAAAAAGCATTTCCTCCCCAACTTGCTTCTTGTCATGATGTTTGTGCAGAAAAAGAAATCCTGGGTAAGACAAAGTGTGATAACTTCTAACTGCACATACAGAGTTCTCATTAGTATGTGATTTTCTTTACTCGGCCACCCTGAATGTCAATAGTATATAGGAGTTTCACATGCATTTATGAGAGAAAGATGTACAATGCAGTTTACGTAGAGGAAACATGTTTAAATCTAGCAAAAACACCAAACACATTACAAAGTGAATGCATTCATGTTACATTCAGGTGAGAAGTTTGTTCTTTTACAATTAACAAGTTCAATAAGTTTTAAAGTACTATGTGTTTAAACGACTACTTTAGCTGAAACTGGGAACACTTAGCACAATGTATGATAACTTCTAACTGCACATACAATGTTGTTACAAATATGTGATTGTCTTTACTCGGGAATACGGTATTTCTGTCTTACATTTGATTTTCCTATGCATTTATCAAATAAAGCTGTACAATGCGGTTTACATAGCTTGAACGTGTTTAAACATAGACTGAACACCAAACACACTACAACATGAATGCATTCATGTTACATTCATGTCTAATTACAAGAAGTTTGCTCTTTTACAATTAACAGTTTCAGTAAGTTTTAAAACACTATGCGCTTAAATGACTAATTTAGCAGAAAACGAGAACATTTTACACAATGTATGAAATCCTTTACCTGCACATACAAAGTTCTTACTAGTATGTGATTGTCTTTACTCGGGAACGATGTATTTCAATAGTATATATGATTTTTTATGCATTTATTAGAGAAAGCTGTATAGTGTAGTTTAGGTGGAAGAAATGAGTTTATACATAGAAGCGCCACACAACAATCTGAATGCACTAAAGTTACATTCATGTCTAATGACTAGAAGTTTGTTCTTTTACATTTAGCACATTCAATAAGTTTTAAAACACTATGCAATTAAATGACTTAGCAGACAACAAGAACATTTTGTACAATGATAACTTCTACGTGTGCATACATACAGGAAAATTGATAAAATTGAAGATTTTTTTGATAAAATCTCAGATACAATGAAAGGCATACAAATACAACTATATATAATTGAGGAAGAAAGTGGAGACATTTTCTGATAAAACAGAAGATTTTTGTGTAACATTTCTGATAAAACTATGAAAATTCATGTGACAATGTTGAAATTTGAAGATTTTTGTGATAATTTTCACAGATACAATGGTAGGCATAGAAATAAATAATAATATAGTTGAAAAAGGAATTACAGAATGGGTTTTAGTCCAGAATTATATAAGACATTCAAAGAAGACCTAACACCAATACTCTTCAAACTATTCCACAAACTAGAAACAGAAGGAACACTGCCTAACATATACTAACAAAAGCACACAAAGATACTACAAAGAAGGAGAACTACAGGCCAATTTCCCTTAGGAATATTGATGCAAAAATACTAAATAAAATTCTTGGCAACCGAATCCAAGAACACATCAAAACGATCATTCTCCATGATCAAGTAGGCTTCAACCCAGGGATTCAGGGATGGTTCAATATATGAAAATCCATCAATGTAATCCACTACATAAACAAAAAAAAGAAAAAAGCCACATGGTCATCTCATTAGATGCTGAAAAAGCATTTGACAAAATTCAGCATCCTTTCATGCTAAAAGTCCTGGAAAGAACAGTAATTCAAGGCCCATACCTAGATATAGGTGAAAGCAATATTCAGTAAACCAGGAGACAATATCAAAATAAATGGAGAGAAACTTGAAGCAATCCCACTAAAATCAGGGCCTAGACAAGGCTGCCCTCTCTCTCCATATCTTTTCAATATAGTACTTGAAGTTCTAGTGAGAGCAATTAGACAACATAAGGAAGTCAAAGGGATGCACACTGGAAAGGAAGAAGTCAAACTATCACTTTTTGCAAATGATATGATAGTATATTTAAGCGACCCAAAAAACTCCACCAGAGAACTCCTACAGCTGATAAGCAACTTCAGCAAAGTGACTGGTTATAAAATCAACTCAAGCAAATCAGTAGCCTTCCTGTACTCAAAGGACAAGCAGGATGAGAAAGAAGTTAGTGAAATACCACCCTTCACAATAGCCACAAGCAATATAAAGTATCTTGGCATGATTCTAACCAAACAAGTTAAAGATCTGTATGACAAGAACTTCAAGTCTTTGAAGAAAGAAATCGAAGAAGAACTCAGAAGATGGAAAAATATTCCTTGCTCTTGGATTGGCAAGATCAATATAGTAAAAATGGTTGCCAAAAGCAATCTACAGATTCAATGCAATCCCCATCAAAATCCCAACTCAATTCTTCATAGATCTAGAAAGACCAATTCTCAAATTCATCTGTAGCAACTAAAAACCCAGGATAGCAAAAACTATTCTCAACAATAAAAGAACTCCTGGGGGAATCAATATCCCTGACCTCAAGCAGTACTACAGAGTACTTGTGTTAAAAACTGCATGGTATTGGTACAGCAACAGGTAAGTAGATCAATGGAATAGAATTGAAGAACCAGAAATGAACCCACAGACTTATGGTTATTTGATCTTTGATAAAAAATCTACATCCATCCAGTGGAAAAAATTAGCCTTTTCAACAAATGGTGCTGGTTCAACTGGATGTCAACATGCAGAAGAATGCGAATTGACTCACTCTTATCTCCTTGTACCAAATCAACTCCAAGTGGATCAAGGACCTCCACATAAAACCAGACACGCTGAAACTAATAGAAAAGAAATGGGGGAAGACCCTGCAGGACATGGGTACAGGGCAAAAGTTTCTGAACAGAACGCCAATAGCTTATGCTCTAAGATCAAGAATTACAAAGTTTCTGTAAGGCAAAGGACACTCTCAGAAGGGCAAAACAGCAACCAACAAAGGAAAAGATCTTCACCAACCCCACATCTCACAGAGGGCTAGTATCCAATATATACAAAGAACTCAAGAAGTTAGACCCAAAAGAACCAAATAACCCTATCAAAAATGGGGTACAGAGCTAAACAAAGAATTTTTACCGGACGAAATTCGGATGGCCGAGAAGTACCTTAAGAGATGTTCAACATCATTTGTCATCAGGGAAATGCAAATCAAAACAACCCTGAGATTCCACCTCACACCATTCAGAATGGCTAAGATTAAAAACTCAAGGGACAACAGGTGCTGGTTAGGATGTGGAGAAAAAGGAACACTCCTACAATATTGGTGGGATTGCAAGATGGTACAACTGCTCTGGAAATCAGTCTGGCGGTTCCTCAGAAAATTGGGCATGGCACTTCCAGAGGACCCTGTCATACTACTCCTGGGCATATAACCAGCGGATTCTCCAGCATACAATAAAGACACATGCTCCATTATGTTCATAGAAGCCTTATTTATAATAGCTAGAAGATGGAAGGAGTCCAGATGTTCCTCAAAGGAGGAATGGATACAGAAAATGTGGTATGTTTATACAATGGAATACTACTCAGCAATTAAAAATAATGAACTCATGCAGTTTGAAGGCAAATGGTTGGATCTGGAAAATATCATCCTAAGTGAGTTAACCCAATCACAAAAGAATACACATAAAATGCAATCACTGATAAGTGGATATTAATGAGCCCAAAAGCTCTGAATATTCAAGGCACAATTAGCAAATCAAAACATTCCCAAGAAGAAGGAAGTAGAAGACCCTGGCCCTGAAAAGACTGGGCCCAGTTTTGTAGGAGAGTATTAGAAAAATGTGGAGTGGGGTGTTTGGGGAATGGACGGAGGAAAGAGGACTTATGGGACATGTGGTCAGGGGGATGAACAGAACACCAATAGCTTTCCCTGGGAAAAGGGAAAGCCTTTGGAATGAAAATACAGAATATAGGGAAAAAAGGAAGTAAAGATATTTTCTGATAAATCTGAAGAATTTTTTATAACATATCACATAAAATTATGGAAATTCATAGGAAAAGTGTAAAATTTGAAGATTTTTGTGGTAATTTTCACAGATACAATGATAGGCTTAGAAACACAATTAGAATGTAATTGAAAAATGGAATAGAGATATTTTCTGGTAAAACTGAAGATTTTCATCTAACATATGTATGTTAAAATTGAGGATAACATAAGATAATTTATAAAATTTAAGATATTTTGGAAAACAAAAACTCAGATACAAGGAGAGGCATACAAATACTACTAGAGTATAATTGAAAAAGGAATAGAACACATTTTTGTATAGAACTGAAGATTTTCATCTAACATATGTATGAGAAAATTAAGGATTACATAATTGATAAAATTGAAGATTTATTTGGAAAAATACTTAGATACAATGATCTGTATACGAATAAAATTAGAATATAATTGAAAGGGGAAGTGGAGTTATTTTCTGATAGAATTGATGATTTTCATCTAAAGTATGCATGTTAAAATCGAGCATTACATAGGATAATTGATAAAAGTTTAGATTTTTTTAAAAAACTCTCAGATACAATGATAGGCATCCAAATAGATTTAGAATGTAATGGTTAATGGATTTGGAAATATTTTCTGTTAGAACTGAAGATTTTAATCTAACATATGTATCATGAAATTGAGGATTACATATGATAACTGATAAAATTGAACTTTTTTGAAAAAATCTGATACGTTAGGCATACAAATAGAATTATCACATATTTCAAAAAGAAGTGGAGACATTTTCTGACAAAACTGAAGATTTCATATAACATATTACTGATAAAGTAAGGGAAATTCATACATAGGAAAAAATTAAAAATTGAAAATTTTTGTGGTAATTTTCACAGATACAATGGTAGGCATACAAATACTATTTGAATTGAATCGAAAACTGAAGTGGAGACATTTTTTTTAAAGTGAAGATTTTCCTCTAAAATATCTATGATGAAATTGATGGTAACTTAGGTTAATTTAGAAAATTGAAGATTTTTTTGAAAAAACACAGATACAATTATAGGCATAGAAATATATTTAGAATATCATTGAAGGAGGAAGTGGAGACATTTTCATATCAAACTGAAGATTTTCATATAGCATACATATGGTAAAATGAGGATATCATAAGGTAATTTATAAAATTAAAGATTTTTTGGAAAAACACTAAGATACAGTGATAGTCATGGAAAAACAATTGGAATACACCTGAAAAACGAAGTGGAGACATTTTCTGATAAAACTGAAGATTTTCATCTACTATATGCATAATAAAATAAAGTATTACTAGAGTATTTGATAAAATTGAAGATTTATTTGTTCAAACTCAGATACAATCATAGACATAAAAATACAATTAGAATATATCTAAAACAGACAAGGAGACATTTTCATATAAAACTGAAGATTTTCATCTAATATATGTATGTTTAAAATGAGGATAACATAACATAATTTATAAAATTGCATATTTTTTAAAGAAACCTCAGATACTTTGATAGGCATATAAATACAATTAGAATGTAATTGAATAGGGAAATAGAGATATTTTCATAAAGTAATGATGATTTCATCTAACATATGTATGATAAATTTGAGGATAACATAAGATAATGTATAAAAGTGAAGATTTTTTGAAAAAAAACTCAAATACAATGATAGCCACACAAATATAATTATAATACAATTGAAAAAAAGAGTGGAGACATTTTATGATAGAACTGAAGATTTCCATCTAAATTATGCAAGATAAAATTGAGGATTAAATATGGTATCTGATCAAATTGACGATTTTTGTGGAAAAATCTCACATACAATGATAGGCATACAAATAGAATTATCAGATAATTGAAAAGGAAGTGGAGACATTTTCTGATAAAACTAAAGATTTCATATAACATATTTCTGATAAAGTAAGGGAAATTCATAGGAAAAATTTAAAAATTGAAGATTTTTGTGGTAATTGTCACAGAAACAATGATATGCATACCAATACAGTTAGAATGTAATTGAAAATGGAATTGGATCCATTTTCTTTTAAAACTGAAGATTTTCCTCTAGCATGTGTGTGATAAAATTGAGGAAAATTTAGGATAATTTATAAAATTGATTATTTTTTGCAACAAAATTCAGATACAATGATAAGCTTGCAAATACTATTAGAATTCATTTGAAAAAGGAAGACAAAACATTTTCTCATAAAACGGAACATTTTCATTTAACATTATGTATGATAAAATTGAGGATTACATAGGATAACTGATTAAATTAAAGATATTCTATAGAAAAATCTCAGATACAATGATAGGCATACAAATACTATTAGAATACAATTGAAAATGCAGGAGTAGACATTTTCATATAAAACTGAAGATTTTCATCTAACATATGTATGACAAACTTGAGGATATCATAATATAATTTTTAACTTTGAAGGTGTTTTTGAAAACGAAAACTCAGATCCAATATTAGGCATAGAAATCCAATTAGAATACAATTGAAAAAGGATGAGGAGATATATTCTGTTAATTCTGAATCTTTACATGTAACTTATGGATGATAAAATAAAAGGATGATAACATAGGAAAATTGATGATTGAAAATTATTGTGATAAAATCTCAGATACTATGAAAGGCATACAAATATAAATATAAATAAGTGAAAAAGAAAGTGGAGACATTTTCTGATAAAACAGAATATTTTAATTTAACTTTTGATTAAATTATGGAAATTCATGTGAAAATGTTAAAATTTGAACATTTTTGTGGTAAGTTTCCCAGATACAATGGTAGGCATACAAATAAACAATAATATAGTTGAAAAAGGGAGTGGAGATATTTTCTGATAAATCTGAGGATTTTGCATAACATATCTGCTAAAATTATGGAAACTCATAGGAAAACTGTAAAATTTGAAGATTTTGGAAAACAAAAACTCAGGTACAAGGATAGCCATACAAATTCTACTAGAGTATAATTGAAAAAGGAAGAGGAGACATTCACATAAAGAACTGAAGATTTTCATCTAACCTAGGTTTGAAAAAATTGAGGATTACAAAAGACGATTGATAGTTGAAGATTTTTTTGGAAAATAACTCAGATCCAATGGTCAGCATTCAAATACAATTAGAAAATAAATGAAAATGGAAATGGAGATATTTTCTGATAGAACTGAAGATTTTCATCTAAAATATGCATGATAAAATTGAGGATTACATAGGGTAACAGATAAAATAAACAGTTTTTATAAAAAAAATCTCAGATACAATCATAGGCATTCAAATATAATTAGAATATAATTGAAAATGGAAGTGGAGATGTATTCTGGTGAACTGAAGATTTTAATCTAACATGTATGATAAGACTGAGGATGACATATGATAACTGATAAAATTGAAGATGTTTTTGGAAAAACCTCAGATACACTGATATACAAATAGAATTATCATGTATTTGCAAATGAAGTGGAGACATTTTCTGACAAAACTGAAGATTTCATATAACATATTTCTGATAAAGTAAGGGAAATTGATAGGAAAAAATTAAAAATTAAACATTTTTGTGGTAATTTTCACAGATACAATGGTAGGCATACAAATACATTTAGAATGTAATCGAAAAATGAAGTGGAGACCTTCAATTTTGATTAAAATTGAAGATTTTCCTCCAACATATCTATGATAAAATTGAGGATAATTTAAGATAATATATAAAATTGAAGATTTTTTTGAAAAAAAACTCAGATACAATGATAGCCATACAAATACAATTAAAATATAATTGAACAAGGAAGTGGAGACCTTTTCATATAAAACTGAAGATTTTCATATAACATACGTATGCTATATTGAGGATATCACAAGGTAATTTATAAAATTAAAGATTTATGGAAAAAAATCAGATACACTAATCTAGATTCCTGAGAATCTGGAAGGTAAGCAACTTTTAATGACTTATTTCTTTTTCCAGAGCTATCCTGACATAAGAGCTAAACTTAAGCGCTTGGAGAGGGGGCCACTAACTCCCCAGGTGGAAGTCCTAGTGCTGGCCTTCAAGGTGTACCATGGGAGAGATGAGAAAACCTGAAAACAAAAGTACCACATGCTGGCAAAGCCTATCCAACCAGCTCCAGCTACCACCCCGGACCCCTGGCCTTCTAAGGCTAAAGTACTGCCAGCTCCCTGCTATAGATGTGGTCAAAAAGGTCACTGGGTGAGGGATTACCCCAAACCCCGCAACCCAAGAGGACCATTCCCTAAGTGTCATCATGAGGGACACTGGGCGACCGATGCCCTCAAGTCACACAGAACATAGGGCTATCTCACCCAGATACCCCTCCAACAGACCTCCTAGGCTTGGCTATGGATGACTGAAGGGGCCAGAGCTCTCTTGACCTGACAACACCCATCACCAGCAGGGAGCCCTGGGTAACTATAGTGGTATGTGGGTGGCTCATCTTCTTCCTCCTGGACAACGGGACCACATACTCAGTCCTGATAGAGTTTTGGGGACCCACCTCACATTCGTGTCTTCTCATAGTCAGGATAGGAGGACAGACGTACCTCCCTCACCAGACCCCACCACTTAGCTGCACTTTTAGAAACATACCCTTCACCCATTCCTTTTTGGTAGTGCCAACTTCTCCCGTTCCCTTATTAGGTAAGGACCTTTTAGTTAAGTTAGGGGCTTCAATTTCCTTTGCTCCCCCCACTCACCTGAACCCAAGCTCACCAGCAGTTCCCCTACTTCTTCTTATAGCAAGTCAACCTACTAACACTAACATGTTATTTCCTCTACCAGCTTCTCAGGTGGACCCCAGAGTTTGGGACATCCAGAATCCCTCTGTCACTAAACATCATTCTCCTGTTGTCATCCAGTTACTGGACCCTACCAGGTACATCACCCAAGCTCAATACCCTCTCTCTCTCTCCAAAGCCTCAGGGGACTTAAGCCTATCATTTCTGACCTCTTAAGGAAGAAACTCCTTCACCCCACTTCTCCTTTCAACACCCCTATACTAGCAGTCAAAAAACCTAATGGTACCTATCACCTGGTTCAAGATCTCAGGCGCATTAATGCTGCAGTGGTACCCCTCTATCCTGTCGTAGCTAATCCTTACACACTTCTTTCTACTATCCCCTCAGGAACTTCTCATTTCTCAGCCCTAGATCTAAAAGATGCCTTTTTCTCTATCCCTCTTGACACTCAGTCACAGAACATATTTGCTTTTACCTGTACAGATCCTGATACCCACTTTTCTACCTAACTTACCTGGACTGTTCTGCATCAGGGATTCAGAGACAGCTCACACCTATTTGGCCAGGCTCTGGCTTCTGACTTACTCTCTTTATCTCTCCCTAGATCTAAAATTCTTCTTTATGTATATGATGTCCTTGTCTGTAGCCCATCTCTAGAAATTAGACAAGCAGACACCTCTGCTCTTCTAAATTTCCTTTCCAGTCGAGGCTACAGGGTCTCACCTTCTAAAGTTCAACTGCCTACTCCTCAGGTTACCTATTTGGGATTAACAATTACCCCAACCCACAAGGCTATTACCTTAGAAAGAAAGAATCTGATTCAGTCTTTAACTGTTCCTTCTACAAAGGAAGAGATTTTATCATTCCTAGGAATGGCTAGCTTTTTACGTTCCTGGGTTCCTTCCTTTTCCCTCCTTTCTCAGCCCTTATATGAGGCAGCATTAGGCCTCACTCATGAACCTCTTCTCAAACCTGTTACCAAGCCCTTTCAGAGACTCCAACAGGCTCTCCTTAAAGCACCAGCTTTACACCTCCCGGACCTGACTCGTCCTTTCTCCCTCTATGTAACTGAAAAGGAGGGATTTGCCCTTGGAGTCTTAGGCCACCAGCTAGGACCTTCTTTTGCACCTGTAGCATACCTGTCCAAAAGACTGGATTTAACCATCCAAGGATGGGCACCTTGTATTCGTACCTTAGCAGCTGCTGAACTCCTTATTTGAGAGTCAAAGAAAGTAACCTTGGGGTCTCCCATAACTGTGCTCTCTTCTCATAACCTGTCGCAGCTCCTAAATTAAAAAGGCTTGCAGACTCCACCTCCCTCCAGGGTCCTTTCTCTTCAGGTAGCATTAATAGAGGATTCCACGCTCACCTTCCAATCATGTCCTCCTCTCAATATTTCTATTCTCCTTCCCCGACCTAATACTAACCACTCCCTTTCTCATTCCTGCACTGAGACTTTAGAACAACTACTACCTCATCCTTCACACATACAGGAGGGCACATTGCCTCAAGCCATTTATACCTGGTACACAGATGGAAGCTCCTTTCTATATGAAGGGACTAGAAAAGCTGACTATGCCATAGTGTCAGACAACGAGGTGTTAGAGGCACAGGCCCTCCCTGCACACACCATGAATCAGCAGGCTGAGCTAATAGCTCTCACCTGTGCCTTTCAATTGGCACAGGGACAATCCCTCAATGTCTATACAGATTCTAAATATGCTTTCCATATCCTCCTGTCCCATGCTGCTATCTGGAAAGAGTGCGGGTTACTTACCACAACAGGAGGATCAGTAACTAATGCAAGCCACATTTTAGCCATGCTAAAGGCCTCCCATCTCCCCCCAACTATTGGGATTGTCCATTGCAGATCCCACGAGATGGATGACTCTATTGTCTCCAAGGGAAACAACTGAGCTGATGAGGCAACTAGAGCTGCAGCCCTTGGGGGGGCTAAACTCATCTTACCTTCCCCGGGACATCCTCACACTACAACCCACATCTTCACCCCCTGACACTCACCAAACTCTATCCTATCTTCACCAACTCCTTCATCCTAACAGCCGAGCGTTATCTTCTTTTGTTAAGACCTACTTACAGCCTACTCCTGAGGACTTAAGTTTCTTAAAATCTATCACTGACTCTTGTAAAATCTGTCAGATGTCAGATTCCCACTCGAGATATCGTAGCACCACTTTCCCTCCCTACCCATCAGACTAGAGGTTCCCTTCCTGGAACTGACTGGCAACTTGACTTCACCCAAATGCCCACTGTCAAGCATGTCAAGTACTTCTTGGTCTTGGTGGACACCTTCTCGGGGTGGATAGAAGCATTTCCCATCACTAACAAAAGGGCTCAGACAGTTTCTGATCTCTCCTCTGAGAGATCATCCCCCGATTTGGTGTTCCAGTTTCCCTTCAGTCAGACAATGGCCCTGAATTTATTTCTGAAGTTTCTCAAATTCTTTCTAAGGCCTTAAACATCCTTTGGCATTTTCACATTCCCTACCATCCTCAATCTTCAGGTAAGGTAGAAAGAACTAATCGCTCTTTAAAAACCGCCCTTGCTAAGCTGTCATAGGAACTTCACCTTGACTGGGCAAAACTCCTACCTCTGGCTCTTTTCAGGCTACGAGCTCTCCCCAAGTGACCTCTTCTCATCTCACCCCTTGAACTTATGTATGGACATCCAGTTTTAACTCCTGGTCTTTCACCTAAATGCTCTCCCCTCCCAGACCACCTACTCACACCATTGCTTCATTCCTTCCTATGGAACTTTGCTGACCATCATCTACTGCGACCACAGACTGTCTTCTGTCCACTTCCTGTCAACATTGGAAACCAAGCTCTCTTATCCCCTCCAGATCATTAGCCGTCACCCCTCTCGCCCAAATGGCAGGGCCCTTTTAAGGTGATTCGTGTGACCCACACAGCTGCTAAACTCGAAGGATTCTCTCATTGGATCCACCTGTCTCACCTTAAACCTTTCATCCCTCTACCTAAAAATGACTCTTCTTCATACACGTCAACCCTAACAGGACTGTGCCCTATTAAGCTCTGTAAGACTTCGAGACCATCCACCTTGTCCCCAATTCCAGAACACGAGATTCCATTCCGGCATCCAAGCTCGACCTCATTGGATTAGTCATGGGTTTCTTGTCCTACCCCTGCTGTTCTTCATTTCCATCCAGGGCAGTCCTTACATCTGGAGATTCAAGGTTCAGGAAACCCCCACAGTTAACAAACAGTCTTTCCAAATAGGGTCAGGAAGCTGCTCCATATCCGGATGCCAAGAACCAATCCAAATTGCGATCATTCCTCTATCGGTTATCCCATCTAAATATTATGATCTCTATACTTGTTTTCTCTTTGACAAGACAAAAGATTATTGCAGAAGATGGCCAGACAAATATGGGGGCTGCCCATACTGGTCTTGTCAGATACATATGCTAGGATCATGGGTCAATCATTTCTTCTATCAACACCGCAAGACACTTTTCTTCTACATACAAGACCGGTGGGATTTCAGGTGGGAGACAGGAGTTGTTGGTAAGCTCTATCATAAAAATCAGCCCAGCTCCCCAGTAAGTACCATCCATATTCAAAGAAAGTATATCTCAATCGCCCAACCCCTAGGTAATGAAAAGGTAGGGGAGATAATCAAACACTCCTCCGAGGTCCTTGATTCTTTGACAGCACCCCTCATAAATGGCACTAACTTGTCATTTCGTCTATTTCTTCAAACCTTGACCTCAGCATACCATCTCCTTAATGTCACCAGGCCTGGTCACTTTAAAGATTGTTGGTTATGTGTACCCCCAGGAATTGACTCAAAACTATCACTTACAGCTTCTCCAGTGATACTGCCAAATAACCTTACCTCACCTTTTGTCAGCTGTCCTGACTCCGATGTCACCATGGCTCCATACCTTACCTCTGTCCCTCTCTTTGGCAAACTGTTTTAAGACCTCTGGGACGTGTTCTGTACGAATGTTAAGCCCCCTAGATTGTAATAAAACCATAAGCCTTGATATATCATCTCTGCCAAAATGCCCTGCAATCCAAAACCCATCAATTCTTTGTGGTACTCAGGTATATCATCGGCTACCTGTCAGCTGGTCTGGAGTTTGCACATTCATACTCCTTTTCCCTGAACTGGCAGTAATCCAGGGAAATGAGCCCCTGCCAATACCAGTTGTAGATTGATAGCTGCTCGACCTGAGAGGGCAGTTCAGATCATGCCCCTTTTGGTCGCTACAGGAATAGCCATAGGTGTTGGCACTGGTGTGGCAGAAATAACAACTTCTCTGGCCCAATACAATACATTCACTTCCCAGTTTAAAAGTGATATCCAGGGAATGACTGAAACTGTGCTTAATATCCAAAAGCGGATCAATTCTTTGGCTGCCTTGGTGCTTCAGAACCAACGTGGACTGGATGTCTTCACAGCTGAAAGAGGTGGTCTTTGCTTGTTCCTTCAAGAAGAATGCTGTCTCTATGTCAACCAGTCTGGGATAGTAAGAAACAAAATTCAGGAGCTTCAGTCAGACATAAAGAACTTCAGAGATCGTGAGACCTCCAGTTCTGGGATTTTTGAAAACCCTATATGGAAATGGATACTGCCTTTTGTAATGTCTTTTCTAGTCATCTTTCTCGTGCTATTGTTTACTCCCTGCCTCATTAATCTTGTTTCTACATTCCTCCAATGGCAAATGCAAAAAATTTCCAACCAAACTATTAATCAACTTCTGTTACAGAATTACCAACCACTGCCCATGGAAGAGCCGCTGTCCACAGAAGTACCTGATGCTGAGGACCCTGATGATGAAAGTCAGCTACAACCCCAAACTGACGATGCCCCTAGACAGCAGGAAGCAGTTTAAGAGGCAGGACGCCCTCATTCCTTTTCACCATCAGGCTCCCTCCCTCTTTTTCTTTTCCTTTTTTAATAACAGAAATGAAGGAATGTTGGTTCTGAGACCTGTGACATCATAGAGGCAACAACTAGCACTGCAAGCATAGGCCTGTTACCAAGTCAACGGCCACTATATACCCAGAATTCAATGGGCCTACCTTTTTACCTGTAATTTACATTACCACCCATATATAATGGGTAGGATTTCTTCTGCTTTTTCTCTTTTTTCCTTCCTTCTCTGCCTTCTTCCCACCCACTCAACTTTACCCCATCTTAAATAAAGACACGTGGAACTGTCTGGTCTGATCCCTCATTGCAGTGGTCCACATCTCCCCAGCTTCTCCGCTGCTTCTTTACCATGGCCTGAGGCCCGAGGGGTGGACATACAGGTGACTCGCGTGGGCTGCAGGTCCCCGAACTGTGTGAAAAAACTAACAAACATATGTATGATAAAATAGAGGATCACTAGGATAATTGATAAAATAGAAGATTTATTTATACAAAACTGATACAATGATAGGCATAAAAATACAATTAGGATATTACTAAAAGTGATGTGGAGACATTTTCTTTTTTATTGGAAATTGATATATTTACATTTCTTTTTTATTTTCTATATTCTTTGTTTACATTCCAAGGGCTTACCCTGTTCCCAGTTTCCCCTTTACCATATGTCCCATAAGTCCTTTCTGCCCCCAGGCCCTGCCTATTCCCCAATCAACCCCATCCCACCATTTCTCTGTTCTGGTACACTCCTACATAACTGGATCCAGTCTTTTCAAGACCAGGTTCTACACCTTCTTTCTTCTTGGGAATCTTTTGACTTGCTGATTATGCCTTGAGTATTCAGAGCTTCTGGGCTCATTAATATCCACTTATCATTAATGGAATTTCATGTGTATTATTTTGTGATTGGGTTAACTCAGTTAGGATGATATTTTCCAGATCTAACCATTTGCCTATAAATTGCATGAATTCATTACTTTTAATTGCTGAGTAGGTTTCCATTGTATAAACATACCACCATTTCTGTATCTATTCCTCCTTTGAGGGACATCTGGGCTCCTTCCAGCCTCTGGCTATTATAAATAAGGCTGCTATGAACATAGTGGAGCATATATCTTTATTGCATGAAGGGGAATCCTCTGGGTATATGCCCAGGAGTGTTATGACAGGGTCCTCTGGAAGTGTCATGCTAAATTTTCTGAAGAACTGTCAGACTGATTTCCAGAGCAGTTGTACAATCTTACAAACCCATCAACAGTGGAAAACTGTTCCTCTTTCTCCACATCCTCGCAAGCACCTGTTGTCTCTTGCGTTTTTAATCTTAGCCATTCTGACTGGTGTGAAGTGGAATCTCAGGGTTGTTTTGATTTGCATTTCCCTGATGACTAATAATGTTGAACATCTCTTAAGGTTTTCTCAGCCATCAGAATTTCTTCAGGTGAAAATTCTTTGTTTAGCTCTGTACCCCATTTTTTAATTAGGATTATTTGGTTCTATGGGGTCTACCTTCTTGGGTTCTTGGTATATATTGAGTATTAGCCCTCTGTCAGATGTGGGTTGGTGAAGATCTTTTGCCACTTTGTTGGTTGCAGTTTTGTCCTTCTGACAGTGTCCTTTGCCTTACAGAAACTTTGTAATTTTATGAGGTCCCATTTGTCAATTCTTGATTTAGAGCATAGGCTATTGGTGTTCTGGTCAGGAACTTTCCCCCTGTGCACATGTCCTCCAATATCTTCCCCAGTTTCTTTTCTATTAGTTTCAGTGTGTCTGGTTTTATGTGGAGGTCCTTGATCCACTTGGAGTTGATCTTAGTACAAGGAGATAAGAGTGGGTCAATTTGCATTCTTCTGCATGTTGTCCTCCAGTTGACCCAGCACCATTTGTTGAAAAGACTATGTTTTTTTCACTGGATGGTTGTACCTCCTTTATCAAATATCAAGTGACCATAACTCTGTGGGTTTATTTGAGAAAATCAACAAGATAGATAAACCGTTAGCCAGATTAAACAAAGGGCACAGAGACAGTATCCAAATTAACAAAATTAGAAATGAAACGGGGAATATAACAACAGAAAGTGAGGAAATTCAAAAAATCATTAGATCCTACTACAAAAGCCTATACTCAACACAACTGGAGAACCTGAAGGAAATGGACAATTTCCTAGACAGATTCAAATACCAAAATTAAACCAGGATCAACTAGATCAGATAAACAGTCTCAAAACCCCTAAAGAAATAGAAGGGGTTATAGAAAGTCTTCCAACAAAAAAAAAAAAAGAATGGGACCAGATGGTTTTAGTGCAGGATTTTATCAGACCTTCAAAGAAGACCTAACACCAATGCTCTTCAAACTATTCCACAAAATATAAACAGAAGGAAGACTGCCGAACTCGTTCTATGATGCCACAATTGCATTCATACCAAAATCACACAAAGATCCAACAAAGAAAGAGAACTACAGTACAATTTCCCTTATGAATATCAATGCAAAAATACTAAATAAAATTCTTGCCAACAGAATCCAAGAACACATCAAAATGATCATTCATCATGATCAAGTAGGCTTCACCCCAGGGATGCAGGGATGGTTCAATATACGGAAATCCAACAATGTAATCCACTACATAAACAAACTAAAAGAGAAAAAGATCATGGTCATCTCATTAGATGCTGAAAAAATCATTTGACAAAATTCAGCATCCTTTCATGCTAAAAGTCCTGGAAAGAACAGTAATTCAAGGCCCATACCTAAACTTAGTAAAAGCAATATACAGCAAACCAGTAGCCAACATCAAACTAAATGGAGGGAAACTTGAGGAAATCCCACTAAAATCAGGGATTAGACAAGGCTGCCCTCTCTCTCCACATCTTTTCAATATAGTACTTGAAGTTCTAGTGAGAGCAATTAGACAACATAAGGAAGTCAAAGGGATAAAAATTGGAAAGGAAGAAGTCAAACTATCATTATTTGCAGATGATGTGATAGTATACTTAAGCGACTCAAAAAACTCCACCAGAGAACTCCTACAGCTGATAAACAACTTCAGCAAAGTGGCTGGTTATAAAATCAACTCAAGCAAATCAGTAGCCTTCCTATACTCAAAGGACAAGCAGGCTGAGAAAGAAGTTAGGGAAATAACACCCTTCACAATAGCCACAAACAATACAAAGTATCTTGGCGTGACTCTAACCAAAGAAGTGAAAGATCTATATGGCAGGATCTTCAAGTCCTTGAAGAAAGAAATCGAAGAAGACATCAGAAGATGGAAAAATATTTCATGCTCATGGATTGGGAGGATCAATATAGTAAAAATGGACATCTTGCCAAAAGCAATCTGCAGATTAAATGCAATCCCCATCAAAATACCAACTCAATTCTTCATAGATCTAGAAAGAGCAATTCTTAAATTCATCTGGAATAACAAAAAAACCAGGATAGCTAAAACTATTCTCAACAATATAAGGACTTCTGGGGGAATCAATATCCCTGACCTCAAGCAGTACTACAGAACAATTGTGTTAAAAACTGCATGGTATTGGTACAGCGACAGGCAAGTAGATCAATGGAAAAGAATTGAAGACCCAGAAATGAACACACAGAGACATTTTTCTTATAAAACAGAAGATTGTCATCTAATATATGTATGATAAAAATGAGGACAGCTTAACATAATTAAATAGACTATCTATTAAAAAAGTCACATGCCATCAAAGGCATATAGATATAATTAGAATGTACTTGAAAAAAAAGAAGTGGAGACATTTTTGCAAAGAACTGAAGATTTTAATAAAAATATGTATGATAAAATTAATAACAGAAAATAATGTATTAAATTGAAGATTTTTTGAAAAAAAACTGAAA
Organism: Apodemus agrarius; assembly: GCA_964023405.1. Taxonomy (NCBI): domain Eukaryota; kingdom Metazoa; phylum Chordata; class Mammalia; order Rodentia; family Muridae; genus Apodemus; species Apodemus agrarius. Next base: position 34,957,846 of record OZ030024.1, read on the forward strand.
TACAATGATAACCATATAAATAAAATTAGAATTCAATTGAAAAAGGAAGTGGAGACATTTTATGATAAAACTGATGATTTTCATGTAAAATCTGCATGAAAAAAATTGAGGATTCCATAGGATATCTGATCAAATTGAAGATATTTTTGGGAAAATCTCACATACAATGATAGGCACACAAAGAGAATTATCATGATTGAAAAGGAAATGGACATATTTTGTGATAAAACTAAAGATTTTGTAGAACATATTTCTGATAAAGTAAAGTAAATTCATAGGAATAATAAAAAATTGAATATTTTTGTGGTAATTTTCAGTTACAATGGTATGCATACTAATACAATTAGATTGTAAGTGTAAAAGGATGTAGAGACATTTTCCTATAAAACTGAAGATTTTCCTCTATCATATGTTTGATAAAGTTGAAGAATACTTAGGATAATTTATAAAATTGACGATTTTTTTGAAAAAAACTCAGATGCAATTATAAGATTACCAAGATTATTAGAATGCAATTGAAAAAGGAAGATGAGATATTTTCTGATAAAACTGAAGATTTTCATCTAACATATGTATGATAAAATTGAGGATTACATAGGATAACTGATAAAATTGATGATTTTCTTAGAAAATTCTCAGATACAAGGGTAGGCATACAAACACAATTTGAATATAATTGAAAAAGTAGTTGGAGACATTTTTGTATAAAACTTAAATTTTCACTTAACATATGTATGATAATATGGATGATAACAGGAAAATTGATAAAATTGAAGATTTTTTGATAAAAACACAGGTACACTTATGGCATACTAATACAATTAGAATATATGTGAAAAAGAAAGTGGAGATAGTTTCTGATAAAACTGAAGGTTTTTGTATAGCATTTGTAATAAAATTATGGAAATTCATGTGAAAATGATAAATTTTGAAGATTTTGTGTTAATTTTCACAGATTGAATGGTAGGCATAAAAATACATAATAATATAGTTGTAAAGGGAAGTGGATATATTTTCTGATAAATCTGAGGAATTTTGCATGACATAGACCTGATAAAATTATGGAAATTCATAGTAAAACTGTATAATTTGAAGATTTTTGTGGTAACTTTACAGATAAAATGATAAGCTTACAAACACAAATAGAATGTAATTGAAAAAAGAAATAGAGACTTTTTTGATAAAACTGAAGATTTTGTATAACATATTTTGGGTAAAGTAAGGAAAATTCATAGGAAAATTAAAAATTGAAGATTTTTGTGATAATTTTCACAGAAAAAATGGTACACATACAAATACAATTAGAATGTAATTGCAAAAAGTAGTGGAGAGAGTTTTCTATAAAACTGAAGATTTTCCTCTAACCTATGTATGAAAAAATTGAGTATAACTTAAGGTAATTTATCCAATTGAAGATACATTGAAAAAACAGACACAATGATAAGCATACAAATAGACTTTGAATACAATTGAAAAAGTAACATTGATAGGCATATAAATACAATTAGAATGTGATTGAAAAAGGAAATGGAGACATTTTTGTAATGAAGGTTTTCATCTAAGATATATATGATAAAATTGAGGATAATATAAGATAATGTATGAAATTAAAGATGTTTTTGGAAAAACTCGAATACAATGATAGCCATAAAAATATAATTAGAATTCAAATAAAAATGAAGTGGAGATATGTTATGATAGAACTGAAGATTTTCATCAAAAATATGCGTGATTAGATTGGAAGTTACATAAGATATCTGATAAAATTGAAGATTTTTTTGGAAAACTCTAACATAAAATGATAGGCATACAAATAGAATTATCAGATAATTGAAAAGGAAATGGAGACATTTTCTGATAAAACTAAAGATTTTGTACAACATATTTCTGATAAAGTAAGGAAAATTCATAGGAAAGAATTAAAAATTGATTTTTGTGGTAGTTTTTACAAATACAAAGATATGCATACAAATACTATTAGAATGTAATTGAAAAAGGAAGTGGAACCATTTTACTATAAAACTGAAGATTTTCCTCTAACATGTGTTATAAAACTGAGGAAAACTTAGGGTAATTTGTAAAATTGAAGATTCTTTTGCAAAAGTACTCAGATAAAATGATAAGCTTACAAATAATATTAGAATTCAATTGAAAAAGGAAGAAATTTTCTCATAAAACTGAAGATTTTCATTTAAAATATGCATGATAAAATTGAGGATTACATATGATAACTGATGAAATTGAAGATATTCTCTAGAAAAATTGCAGATACAGTGATAGGAATAAAAATACAATTAGAATATGATTGAAAAAGGAGGTGGAGACATTTTTGTATAAAACTAAAGATTTTCATCTAACATATGTGTGATAAAATTGAGGATAACATAATTTTTAAACCTGAAGATATTTTTGAAAAAGAAAACTCAGATACAATGATAATCATACAAATACAATTAGAGTACAATTGAAAAAGGGACTGGACACATTCACTTATAGAACTGAAGGTTTTCATCTAACATATGTGATAAAATTGAGGATTACATAAGATAACTGACAAAATTGAAGATTTTTTGGAAAAATCTCAGATACAATTATAGGCACACAAATATAATTATCACACAAATGAAAAAGGAAATGGAGATATTTTATGATAAAACTGAAGATTTCATAAAACATATTTCATATTAAATAAGGGAAATTCATAGGAAAAAATTAAAAATTCAAGATTTTTGTGGTAATTTTCATAGATACAATGGTAATGATAAAAATACAATAAGAATGTAATTGCAAAAAGAAGTGCAAACATTTCCCTATAAAACTGAAGATTTTCCTCTAACGTATGTATGATAAAATTGAGGATAAATTAAGGTAATTTATGAAATTGAAAATTTTTTTGAAAAAAACCTCAGATGCAATGATAAGCATCCAAATACACTTAGAATACATTTGCAAAATAGAGGAGACATTTTCTGATAAAACTGAAGATTTTTATCTAACATATGTATGATAAAATTGAGAATTACATAGAATAATAGATATAATTGAAGATTTTCTGGAAAAAATACTCACATACAATAATCTGCCTACAAATACAATTACAATATAATTGAAAATTGAGGTGGAGACATTTTCTGATAGAACTGAAGCTTTCCATCTAAAATATGCATGATAAAATTGAGGATTACATAGGATAACTGATAAAATTTTACATTTTTTTTGAAAAAAAAAACCTCAGATGCAATGGTAGGCATCCAAATAGATTTATCAGAAAATTGAAAAGGGAAGTGGAGATATTTACTGGTAGAACTGAAGGTTTTAACTTAACATATGTATCATAAAATTGAGGATTACATATGATAACAGATAAAATTGAAGATTTATTTTGGAAAAAACTCAGATATACAGATAAGCATACAAATAGAACTATCACACATTCGAAAATATAGTGGAGGAATTTTCTGAAAAAAACTGAAGATTTAGTATAACATATTACTGATAAAGTAAGGGAAATTTATAGTAAATTTAAAAATTGAAAAGTTTTTGTGATAATTTTCACAGATACAATGGTAGGCATACAAGTACAATTAGAATGTAAACGAAAAATGAAGTGGAGACATTTTTATTTAAAATTGAAGGTTTTCCTCGAAAATATCTATGAAAAAATTGAAGATAACTTAAAATAATTTATAAAACTGAAGATATTTTTGAAAAAACATCAAATAAAATGACAGGCATATAAATACATTTAGAATATAATTGAAGGAGGAAGTGGAGATATTTTTATATAAAACTGAAGATTTTCAAATAACATAGGTATGATAAAATTAGGATATCATAAGGTAATTTATAAAATTAAAGATTTTTTTGGAAAAAACTCAAATACAATGATAGGCAGAGAAATACAAGTGGAATATTCCTGAAAAACGAAATGGAAATATTTTATGATATAACTGAAAAAATTCATCTAACATATGTATGATAAAATAGAGGATTACTAGGTAATTGATAAAATTGAAGATTTTTATGGACAAAACTCAGATACAAAGATAGGCATAAAATACAATTAGAATGTAACTAAAAGAGATGTGGAAACATTTTCATATAAAAATGAAGATTTCATCTAATATGTGTATGATAAAAATGAGGATACATAACGTAATTTGTAAAGCTGAATATTTAAAAAAACTCAGATGCATTGATAGGCATATAAATAAAATTAGAATGGAATTCAAAAAGGAAATGGAGACATTTTCATAAAGTAATGAAGATTATCATCTATCACATGTATGATAAAATTGAGGATAGCATAAGATAATGTATAAAATTGAAGATTTTTTTTGAAAAAAATTAAAATACAATGATAGCTATACAAATTTCATTAGAATCCAATTGAATAAGGAAGACGAGGCATTTTCTCATAAAACTGAAGATTTTCATTTAACATATGTATGATAAAATTGAGGATTGCATAGGATAACTGATTAAATTGAAGATATTCTCTAGAAAAATCACAGATACAATGATAGGCATACAAATACTATTAGAATATAATTGAAAAAGGAGGTGGAGACATTGTTTTATAAAACTGAAAATTTATCATCTATCATATGTATGATAGAATTGAGGATAACATAAGATAATTTTTACATCTGAAGATATTTTTGAAAATGAAAATTCATATACAATGATAGGCTTACAAATAAAAAATAGAATACAATTGAAAAAGGATGTGGAGACATATTCTGAATCTCAGATACAGTGAAAGGCATACAAATACAAATATAAATAAGTGAAAAAGAAAGTGCAGACTTTTTCTGATAAATATGAAGATTTTAGTATAACCTTTCTGATTAAGTTATGAAAATTCTTATAAAAATGTTAAAATTTGAAGATTTTTATGGAAATTTTCACAGATACAATGCTAGGCATACAAATAAATAATAATAATATAGTTGAAAAATAGCTGGAGATATTATCTGATAATTTTGAGGACTTTTGCATAACAGATCTGCTTAAATTATGGAAATTCATAGAAAAACTAAAATTTGAAGATTTTTGTGGTAATTTTCACAGATGCAACGGTAGGCATACAAATAAATAATAATATAGTTGAAAAAAGGAAGTGAAGATATTTTCTGATAACTCTGAAGAATTTTACAAAACATATCTGAAATAAATAAGGAAATTCATAAGAAAACTGTAAAATTTGAAAATTTTTGTGTTAATTTTCACAGTACAATGAAAGTCTTACAAACACAATTAGAATGTAATTCGAAAAAAGGAATACAGGCATTTTCTGATAAAACCAAAGAGTTTCATCTAATATATGTATGATAAAATTGAGAATTGCATAAGATAATTTTTAAATTTTAAGATATTTTGAAAACAAAAACTCAGATACAAGAATAGGCATACAAATACATCTAGAGTATTATTGAAAAAGGAAGAGGACACATTTTTGTAAAGAACTGAAGATTTTCATCTAATGTATGTATGATAAAATTGAGGATTACATAAGATAATTGATAAAATTGAAGATTTATTTGGAAAAATACTCAGATACAATGATCTGCGTACAAATACAATTAGAATATAATTGAAAAGTGAAGTGGAGATATTTTCTGATAGACTGAAGATTTTCATCTAACATATGCATGATAATATTGAGGATTACATAGGATAATTGATAAAATTTTAGGATTTTTTGAAAAAACACTCAGATACAATGATAAGCATCCAAATAGAATTAGAATGTAATTGTAAAGGGCAGTGGAGATATTTTCTGGTAGAAGTGAAGATTTTAATCAAACATATGTATCATAAAATTCAGGATTACATATGATAACTTATAAAATTGAAGATTTTCTTTGGAAAAAATCAGATATAATGATAGGCATACAAATAGAATTATCACATAATTGAAAATGAAGTGTAGACATTTTCTGACAAAACTGAAGATTTAGTATAACATATTACTGATAAAGTAAGGGAAATTCATAGGAAAAATTGAAAAATTGAAAAATTTGTGGTAATTATTACAGATACAATGGTAGGCATACAAATACAATTAGAATGTAATCAAAAATGAAGTGGAGATATTTTTATTTAAATTTGAAGATTTTCCTCTAAAATATCTATGATAAAATTGGGGATAACAGGATAATTTATAAAATTGAAGATTTTTTGAAAAAAATCAGAAACAATGACAGGCATACAAACACTTTTAGAATATAATTGAAAGACGAAGCAGAGACATTTTCATATAAAACTGAAGATTTTCATATAGCATACGTATGATAAAATGAGGATATTATCAGGTAATATATAAAATGAAAGATTTTTAGAAAAACACTCAGATACAATGATAGGCATAGAAAAACAATTAGAATACAACTGAAAAATGAAGAGGAGACATTTTCTGATAAAACTGACGATTTTCATCTAACATATGTACAATAAAGTAAACGATTACTAGGGTAATTGAAGAAATTGAAGATATATTTGGACAAAACTCAGATACAATGATAGGCATAAAAATACAATTAGAATATAACTAAAAGAGACGTGGAAACATTTTCATATAAAACTGAAGACTTTCATCTAGTATATGTATGATAAAAATAATGATAACATAACATAATTTATAAAATTGAATATTATTAAAAAATCCTCAGTTGCATTGATAGGCATATAAATACACTTAAATGTAATTGAACAGGGAAATGGAGACATTTTTTGTAAAGTAATGAATATTTTCATCTAACATATGTAAGACAAAATTGAGGATAACATAAGATAATGTACAAAATGAAACCTATAAACCTGAAGATTTTTCTCTGACATATGTTTGATAAAATTGAGGAAAACTTAGGATAATTTATAAAATTGTTTTTTTTGCAAAAATCTCAGATATAATATAAGCATACAAATACAATTAGAATACATTTAAAATAGGACGTTGAGATATACCTGTTAATTCTGAAGCTTTACATCACATTTATGTATGATAAAATGGATAATAACATAAGAAAATTGATAAAATTGAAGATTTTTTTGATAAAATCTCAGATACAATGAAAGGCATACAAATACATATATAAGGGTAAATAAAGTGGAGACATTTTCTGATAAAACTGAAGATTTTGTGTAACATTTCTTATAAATTATGGAAATTCATGTGAAAATGTTAAAATTTGAAGATTTTTGTGGTAATTTTCACAGATACAATGGTAGGCATACAAATAAATAATAATATAGTTGAAAATGAAGTGGGATATTTTCTGATAAATATGGAGAATTTTGCATAACATATCTGATAAAATTATGGAAATTCATAGGAAAACTGTAAAATTTCAATTTTTGTGATAATTTTCACAGATACAATGATAGACTAACAAACACAATTATAATGTAATTGAAAATAGGAATAGAGATATTTTATGATTACATTGAAGATTTTGCATAACATATTTTGGGTAAAGTAAGGGAAATTCATAGGAAAAATTTAAAAATTGAAGATTTTTGTGTTATTTTTCACAGATACAATGGTACACATACAAAGAAAATTAGAATGTAATTGAAAACGGAATTGGAGTCATTATCCTATAAACCTGAAGATTTTTAAGGTAATTTTCACAAATACAATGGTAAGCACACAAATACAATTAGAATGTAATTGAAAAAGGAAGTGGAGCCATTTTCCTATAAAAATGAAGAAAATCCTCTAACATATGCATGTTAAAATTCAGGATAATATAAGATAATTTATAAAGTTGAAGATTTTTTTTGAAAAAAAAAACCCTGATGAAATGAGAAGCATACAAATACAATTAGAATATAATTGAAAAAGGAAGAGGAGACATATTCTGTTAATTCTAAAGATTTACATCTACCTTATGTATGATAAAATACCTAGGATAATTGATAAAATTGAGGCATTTTTGATAAAATCTCAGATACAATGAAATGCATACAAATACAATAAGATTATAAGCAAAAAATAAAGTGGAGACATCTTCTGATAAAACTGAAGATCTTTCTATAATATTTCTGATAAAATTATGGAAATTTATGAGAAAATCTTAAAATTTGAAAATGTTTGGTAATTTTGACAGATACAATGGGAGGCATACAAATACATATTAATATAGTTAAAACGAAGTGGAGATATTTTCTAATAAATCTGAAGAATTTTGCATAGCATATATGTGATATAATTTTGGAAATTCATAGGAAAACTGTAAAATTTGTAGATTTTTTTGTAATTTTTACAGATACAATGATAGGCTTACAAACACAGTTAGAATGTAATTGAGAAAAGGAATAGAGACATTTTCTGATAAAACTGGATTTTCTTCTAACATATGTATGTTAAAATTGAGGATTACATAAGATAGTTTATAAAATTGAAGATATTTTGGAAAACAAAAACTCAGATACAAGGATAGGCATACAACTACAACTAGAGTATTATTGAAAAAGTAAGAGGACACATTTCTGTAAAGAACTGAAGATAGTCATCTAACATATGTATGACAAAATTGAGGATTACATAAGATAATTGATAAAATTGAAGATTTACTTGGAAAAACCTCAGATACAATGATCTGTGTTGCTGCCTACAGCTACGGCGAACTGGGTTACTGGAAATGGAAGCCGAGGGATGGATGGGGAAGGACAAAAAGAAGGAGGGCCAAGATGATAGTTTACTGATCAAGGCCAAAGTTTAATGGAGCTCAGACAATTTAACAGTTTTGGGGGAGCCCCTCCTCCCAGAGTCCTGCGTGGCTTCTTTGGGTGTTGATTCCATTGCTCAGGAAGCTGGGCAGGTCACCTGCTTAATTCAGGAATTCTTAGATCTGGAGGAACTTCACCTTCATGCTGAGCACTCCATCCCAGGTGGGGCAGGATTGTGAATAGCACAGGAATCCCTTCTCAAAGGCTGGGAGAAGTTCACATTGGCCAATGTCAAGTTCCTGCCATGGCAAAACACCCCAATATGGCTTTGTACAGATCTGCATACAAATACATTTCGAATATAATTGAAAAGGGAAGTGGAGATATTTTCTGGTATAACTGAAGATTTTAATCTCGCATATTTATCATAAAATTGAGGATTACATATGATAACTGATAAAATTGAAGATGTTTTTGAAAAAACTCAAATACAATGAGAAGCATACAAATAGAATTATCACATAATTGAAAATGAAGTGGAAACATTTTCTGACAATACTGACTATTTCGTGTAACATATTACTGATAACGTAAGGGCTATTCATAGGAAAAATTTAAGAATTGAAAATTATGTGGCAATTTTCACAAATAAAATGATAGGCATAGAAATAAAATTAGAATGTAATCAAAAACCAAAGTGGAGACATGTTCGTTTAAAATTGAAAAATTTCCTCTAACATTTATGATAAAAATTGAGGATAACTTAAGATAATTTATAAAATTGAAGATTTTTGAAAAAAATATCAGATAAAATTATAGGCATACAAATACATTTAGAATATAATTGAAGGTGTAAGTGGAGATATTTTCATACACAACTGAAGATTTTCATACAACATGTATGATAAATTCGGGATGTCAAAAGGTAATTTATGTAATTAAAGATTATTTTGAACAAAAAGCTCAGATACAATGATAGGCATAGAAATACAATTCGAATACAATTGAAAAATGAAGTGGAGGCATTTTCTGATAAAACTGAAGATTTTCATCTAAGATATGTGTGATAAAATAGAGGATTACTAGGGAAATTGATAAAATTGAATATTTATTTGTAGAAAACGGAGATACAATGATAGGCATAAAAATACAATTAGAATATAACTCAGACGTGGAGACACTTTCATATAAAACTGAAGATTTCCATCTAATGTATGTATAATAAAAATGAGGATAACAACATAATTTATAAAAATGTATACTTTAAAAAACACAAATACAATGATAGGCATAGAAATACAATTAGAATACAATTGAAAAACAAAGTGGATAAATTTTCTTAAAAAACTGAAGATTTTCATCTAACATATGTATGTTAGGGAAATTCATAAAATTGAAGATTTATTTGGGGAAAACTCATATAGAATGATAGGCATAAAAATACAATTAGAATATAACGGAAACAAATGTGGAGACATTTTCATATAAAACTGAAGATTTTCATCTAATGTATGTATAATAAAAATGAGGATAACATAAGATAATTTATAACATTGAATATTTTTAAAAGAACACAGATACAATGATAGTCATATAAATACAATTAGAATATAATTGAAGGAGAAAGTGGAGACATTTTTGTAAAGAATTGAAGATTTTCATCTATCATATGTATGATAAAACTGAGTATAGCATATGATAATGTATAAAATGGCCAATTTTTATGTTGAAACTCAAATACAATGATAGTCATACAAATATAATTAGAATTCTATTGAAAAAGGAAGTGGGGACATTTTATGATAGAACTGAATATTTTCATCTAAAATATGCATGATAAAATTGAGGATTACATAGGATATCTGATAAAATTGAAGATTTTTTTTTGGAAAAATTTCAGATACAATGATATACATACAAAAACATTTAGAATATAATTGAAGGATGAAGTGGAGACATTTTCATATATAACAGAAGATTTTCATATAACCTACATATGATAAAATGAGGATATCATAAGGTAATTTATAAAATTAAAGATATTTTGGAAAAACACTCAGAAACAATGATAGGCCTAGGAATACAATTAGAATACAATTGAAAAATGAAGTGGAGACATATTCTGATAAAACTGAAGATTTTCATCTAACATATGTATGATAAAATAAAGGATTACTAGGGTAATTGATAAAATTGAAGATTTATTTGGACAAAACTCTGATACAATTATAGGCATTAAAAACAGAAATACATTATAACTAAAACAGATGTGAAGACATTTTCATACAAAACTGAAGTTTTATCTAATATATGTATGATAAAAATGAGGATAACATAACGTAATTTATAAAATTTATTATCTATTTTAAAAACTCACATACCATCATAGGCATATAGATACTATTAGAATGTCATGGAAAATAGGAAGTGGAGACATTTTCGCAAAGAACTGAAGATTTTCATCCATCATATATATAATAAAATTGAGGATAACAGGAGATAATGTATAAAATTGAAGATTTTTTGAAAAAACTGAAATACAATAATAACTATAGAAATAAAGTTAGAATTCAATTGAAAAAGAAAGTGGAGACAGTTTATGATAGAACTGAAGGTTTTCATCTAAAATATGCATGATAAAATTAAGGATTACATAGGATATCTGATAAAGTTGAAGATATTTTTTGGAAAAAACTCAGATACAATGATAGGCATACAAACAATTATCACAGGATTGAAAAGGAAATGGATGTATTTTCTCATAAAACTAAAGACTTCATATATCATTTCAGATAAAGTAATGGAAATTCATAGGAAAAATTAAAAAATTGAAGATTTTTGTGGTAATTTTTACACATACAATGGTATGCATACAAATACAATTAGACTGTAACTGTAAAAGGATGTGGAGACATATTCCTATGAAACTGAAGATTTATCTCTAACAGTGTTTTATAAAATTGAGAAAAACTTAGGATAATTTATAAAATTGAAGAATATATTTGCAAAAAAACACAGACACAATGACAAGATTACAAAGACTATTAGAATACAATGGAAAAAGGAATAAGAGACATTTTCTGATAAAACTGAAGATTTTCATTTAACATATGTATGATACAATTGAGAATTACATAGGGTAATTGATTAAATCGAAGATTTTCTTAGTAAATTTCCAGATACAATGATAGGCATACAAAAATAATATGTAATTGAAAAAGTAGCTGGAGACATTTTTGCATAAAACTTAAGATTTTCACCTAACATATGTATGATAAAATGGATGATAACATAGGAAAATTGATAAAAATGAAGGTATTTTTTAATAAAATCTCAGATATACTTAAAGGCATACTAATACAATTAGCATATAAGTGAAAAAGAAAGAGGGGATATTTTCTGATAAAACTGAAGATTTTTGTATATCATTTATGATAAAACTATGGAAATTCATGTGAAAATGTTAAAATTTGAAGATTTTTGTGGTAATTTTCACAGATAGAATGGTAGGCATACAAATAAATACTAATATAGTTATAAAAAGAAGTCGAGATATTTTCTGATGGATCTGAGGAATTTTGCCAAACATATATCTGATAAAATACTGGAAATTCATAGGAAAACTGTAAAATTTGAAGTTTTTTGTGGTAATTTTCATAGATAAAGTGATAGGCTTACAATTACAATTAGAATGTAATTGAAAAAAGGAATAGAGACATTTTCTGGTAAAACTGAAGATTTTGTATAACGTATTTCTGACAAAGTAAGAGAAATTCATAGCAAAAATTTAAAAATTGAAGATTTTTGAGGTAATTTTCACATACAATGGTAAGCATACAAATATAATTAGAATGTAACTGAAAAAAGAAGTGGAGCCATTTTCCTAAAGTACTGAAGAAAATCCTCTAACATATGCATGTTAAAATTGAGGATACCATAAGATAATTTATAAAATTGAAGTTTTTTTAAAAAACTCAGATGCAATGATAAGCATACAAATACAATTAGAATACAATTGCAAAAGAAAGAGGAGACATTTTCTGATAAAATTGAAGATTTTCATCCAACATATGTATGAAAAAATTGACAATTGCATAGGATAATTGATAAAATTGAAGATTTATTCAGAAAAAAACCTCGGAGACAATGATAGGCATACAAATACAATTAGAATACTATTGAAAAGGATGAGGAGACATATTCTGTTAATTGTAAAGATTTATATTAACTTATGAATGAAAAATGGATGATAACATAGGAAAATTGATAAAATTGAAGATTTTTTGACAAAATCTCAGATTCAACGAAAGGCATACAAATTCAATAGTATTATAAGCAAAAAACAAAGTGGAGACATTTTCTGAAAAAAACTGAAGATTTTTGTATAATATTTCAGATGAAACAATGATAATTTATGAAAAATGTTAAAATTTGAAGTTTTGTGTTGTAATTTTCACAGATAAAATGAGAGGATTGCAAACACAATTAGAATGTAATTCAAATATCGAATAGAGACATTTTCTGAATAAACTGAAGATTTTCATCTAACATATGTATGACAAAATTAAGGGTTACATAAGATAACTGATAAAATTGAAGATTTATATGGAAAAGTATTCAGATACCATGATCTGCATACAAATGCAATTAGAATGTAATTGAAAGAGGAAGTGGAGTCATTTTCATTTTGGTGTTTTTTTTTTCGATTTTTTTTTTTTGTAATTTGGAGACAGGGTTTCTCTGTGTAGCCCTGGCTATCCTGGAACTCACTCTGTAGATCAGGCTGGCCTCGAACTCAGAAATCTGCCTGTCTCTGCCTCCCAGAGTGCTGGCATTACAGGCGTGCACCACCACCACAAGGCTAAACAAGCTTGTTTTTTGTTTGTTTGTTTGTTTGTTTGTTTGCTTTTTGCTTGGTTGTTTTTCAAGACAGGCTTTCTCTGTAATCCTGGCTGTCCTGGAACTCACTCTGTAGACCAGGCTGGCGACATTTTCATTAAGAACTGAAGATTTTCATCTAACATATGTATGATAAAATCTAGGATAACATAAGACAATGTATAAAATTGACGAATTGTCCCTCTCCCCCCCCCACACTCCAGCATTCAAGCTAGGCAGTTCAGCTGGCCTCTGATGGCTCCATCCTCAGCCCCTGAATTCCCTGGCCTTTGTTCTATTTAGAACAACCCAGCCACACCTGGAAGCCAAGAAAGTATCCTGTATCTGCAATTCTCAACCTTCAGCAGGAGAGCTGCTGAGCTGCTGTGAAGGAGGCAGCCAACTGCTGAGTTTGGAGCCAGAAAAGAGCTCTCTTCTTCACAAGACACCACCTCATACCTGGAGGGAGGGAATCTTTCAGACTATATATTGGATTACATTTTATTAAAATTGGGTCTTGAAAGGCAAAGGTCTCCTTGACCTCATTCTTTTGCGCTGCTTTCCCCATCCACCCCATAGTTTTCTCTTGCAGAGCTAGCATGGAATATCTACAGAGAGCTACAGAACTCAACAGAATGGCCCCCAACGTGGGGCTGGACTTGAGAGAAAGGTGACCCTGTCTTAGCGGAGCTTTGCAGAAAAATGGAAAAATGTGTTTGTAAAATGTCCTATTTGTGGCCTTGTATGAATGACTGTAATTGTTTCATGGTGAGCAGGGTGCTGGAGGATACAGATTGAGTAAGGCAGTGTTGACCTAACAATAAACTCCTTGCTTAAGAGGCAGACAGTGGAAAATGGGGAAAGAACTTTATAGGTTCTGGATTGTAACAGAAGCTATTAAGAGCTGATTCAAGAGAAAAAGAAAGGGTTTAAAAATAGGCATATGTCCACAGCCTCTAAGAGCTGCCTTAAGAAAGGTTGGAAAATGAAAGAGAAAGAGAGTAGAAAAATGGATTTAATTGCATAGCATGCTTCCCTTTCTGTGTGTCTATGTTTGTTCTTGGTGCACCATGTCTTTCATGTCCTATGTGTGTGTAAAATGTCCTATTTGTGGCCTTGTATGAATGACTGTAATTGTTTCATGTTAAAATTTTTTTCATAAAAATTTCATCTGCTGGCAGTGTATCTGTTAATCTAGCCATGGTTCACTGCAGAGGTTGATTTAAGATATCCTGTACTCAGCTAGGAGTCAAACATAGTTGAGAAAAAGCTGCTTTTAAAATGCCAACAGCCTTAAGTCTAGGGCAAGTGAATTAATGGTTGTGTTTCATAAAGAAAAATCTACAATTGTAATTTGGGTTCAAAGTGCTTTTTAGTCTCTCGAAATTGCAGCCAAAAAAATAAAAATAAAATAAATTTAAAAAAGGAAAATTGTTTGGTTTAAGTTT
The DNA here is from genome assembly GCA_964023405.1 of Apodemus agrarius. NCBI lineage: Eukaryota > Metazoa > Chordata > Mammalia > Rodentia > Muridae > Apodemus > Apodemus agrarius. The sequence continues at coordinate 34,972,848 of OZ030024.1, forward strand.
ATAAGATTCGTATAATCATTTTATTCTTTGTTAAAATTGGTATTAAAGGTATATTTTACATATATTGACTATAGAAAATTGGCTTATAAGTCATTAGACATAATTTAAAAGATATAATGTTAAAAAAAAAAAAGGTTGGTTTGGCCAGCGACACGTGGCTTAGTGTGGTACACACTTTGTTCACGTTTTTGGAATTGGTCTTAAAAGTATAAATATATTTTACATGTTTTGGCTATAGAGTGTTGGCTTATTTTTGTACATGATTTAAATGGTATAGAGTTGGCAATAAGAAACAAATTTGGAGCTGATAGCTCGAAGTTGCGGCCATTTTGAGCACATGGCTTGTTAGATTGATAGAATACAGGCCTCTGAGATGCTTCTAAATTGGCATGATGTTTTGTGTAAATCTTGGTCTAAAAAGCAAATTTATAGAGAATAATATATAATAATGTCTCTTCAAATAGTTAAAATGGTGCATTTGCCATTAATTAAAAAAAATAGATTGTTTAAAATTGGGTTTTCCTTCCAAAGTTATAGTTGCTCTAATATTATAAGAAAATTTTGAGTTAAGACAAAAATTGCCAATGTGCCATTGACTGTAATTTGCAGTCTGGTTAAAGGACAAGATTCTTAACATATTTTAAAAATGATAAAGGTTAAAAGACAACTGTGGCCAGTATGGGCCTGTTGCAACCTTTTCGCGGGTTTGTTGGCTACAATGATGGAAGCGGGATTTAACCCTCCAAAATTAAAAAGGAGATCTTAGTGGAAATTTATTTGATATCAAATAGGCTCCTCTGACTACTATAAGACAAGTAAAATTTTCCCAGAACCCTAGAATTACAGGATCCATTTGTTTGTTATTTGAGCCTCATGTCCTTGCAAGACTGGTAGATTTGGGTCTGGAAAATGGGCTCAGCTTAAAAAAAAATATTTGATTTTGAGGAACCTTGTTCAAGGTCCTTGCCAAGATGAGTGCTGAGCAAATTAAACTTGCATTTAAATAGATATAGAACTCAGAGCTTTCTCCATGGAGGCTTGTAAAGAGCTGCTTTTTTCTTACAGATCCCACCTAGGGAAGTTTTGGCCAAAACTACATTCTTAAAAACAATTTCATTAAAAAGGTTTTTTCCCTTAAGAAATGGCTAACAGCCTTATCTTAGGTGAGGAAAAGTACTTTGTCTCTGCTTCAATACAAGAAGCTAGAATCCTAGGTTTTTCAATATATTTTGTTTATAAAATATTAATTACAGGCCTTTGCTGATGGGTCCTTAAAGATTTTTAAAGTTAATGATTTTCAAAGGTTGTTAAAATAAGTTAATTGTCTAAAACATCATTTTAAGCTTGCCACAGAAAGACTTAAACCTATTTTCAAGGTAGATATAAATTACCTTGGCAAAGGATGGGTAATTTTACAAATAATAAAGGCTATTATAATCAGCTGTTTATGTTATATGTTCACTGCCATTCCTTGGCAAAGACAACGTTAATATAAAATCACCTTTTTTCCTCTCCAAATAAAGTTTTGCACCATTCAATTGAGATGTTGATGTATTAGTAAAATGTTATAAGGGTGTTTTGGAGAAATGTTTCAAGAGCCTGATGAGGGCATTTTTTCCTTGCTTAAGCAACAATCAGATTTTTTTATTGGATATATTTTATATTTACATTTCATTTCCCTTTTACTGGTTCCCCATCCCTCAAAGGTCCCACATGCCCTTTTCACTCCACCTGTTCCCCCATCCACCCCTTCCCAATTCCCTGTTCTGATATTCCCATACACTGATGTTTTGACCCTTTCCAGCACCAGTGTCCACTCCTTCCTTCTTGTCAGATATCATTTGATATGTGGATTGTGTCTTTGGTGTCAAAAATCAGATTACTATTAATTGTTAACCTATTACATGGCAAGCCTTTTTAGGCAAAATTAATAATTGTTATCTAAAAGATAATTTGTTGCAATTTACTTTTATATTTCTATACATACGTCCTATAAAGACTAAAACTATTGTTGGATTGGAGCTCATGTAGTTGGATTACATGTTTATTCTTTTGAGTTTCCTCCTATTTCAGCAGATAATTGACTTGGGTGCTGTAGCAGCTATTTTTAAGATGTTAAAAATCAAGCTTTTAATCATAGTAAATATATATATGGCTCATGGTTTACAATTGCTTAAAATTGTTCCCTTTTTAATACTGCTAATTCTTAATTTTTACAATTATTTATACTAATATAATTCAAGTTTAAAAGGATATGTTCTTTAAATGACTATCCTACATGTTTGAGAGCTGATCCAAAACTGCAGAGACAGCCATGGGTACTAGGAGTCGAGCTCTTATATTTTATGGATGTGAGCCTGAAGAGATGGCTCAGCCATTAAAGGCTAGTCCCTCAATTATGGATTATGGGAGTTCATTCCCAGCAACCACATGGTGGCTCACAACCATCTATGATGAGATCTGACACCCCTTTCTGGCGTGTTTAAAGACAGCTACAGTATACTTATATATAATTAATCTTTTAAAAGGTGCCTGGACAAGACCTCTTAAGGCAAGGCACATAAGTTTATATCCCAGACTATATATTTTTATATCAAAAAATTAATGGCTTAAAAATAATTTTATATTTTTGTGCTCATCAAATTATAAAAATTTGTTCTTAAATGTCCTCAGTTCTTACCCCTACCACATAATGGTGTTAATTCTAGAGGACTTATTTAATTGTTACAGATAAATGATACTCATATTCTAATTTATATTATGGTATATGCTTGGTGTCCAACTTAAAGTAAAACAGATAATGGAACTGGCCATTTAATAAAGTTATCAAACATTTGAGATGTCTTTGACAATTTAATTCTTTGTTATCCTCAAAGATGAGGTAATATAAAAAATTTAAAACAATATCTTCTTAAAAAATAAAAAGAGAGTGGAATTGTATCCCTGTACCCATCATTTAAATTGCTTGCATATTTTAAAGAAAATTTTAAAATTTAGATGCCAGGAAACTCCTTGCTGAGTATATGGCATCCTATAACTAGGGACACTGTTGCCTAGGTAAAAGGCAAAAAGAAAAAATGAAAAAAATTTTATTTATTGGCATATGACATGATCCTGACTTAATGTTGGGGAAGAAGGCATGTCTGTAATTTTCAATGAAAGGCTGTGGAAGCATAAACCAGCTGGTAAGTATTGGCTGATTGAAAAATATTCTCAAAGCCACTTCTCCCTTAGTTGGGAAGACAGGCTAAATTGTTTTCTAACATTTAAATTACAAGCCAGGCCCTATGGGCTGACTCAAATTTACAATTAAATTAGATACTTTGGCCCTCCCAAAAATGGTCCCAGTGTTTTTGTTTTCTGGCAGTTAATTCACAAGCCAAGCCTGGCTGTCTAAAGCACAAATTTACAATTGAATATATTGAGCCTTCCAGAGACAGCCAAGTATTTTTTTCCTTTTAATTTCTCCTTTTGTGTTTCAAGCAGGTATCTTTCAGATACAGCAATGGCTTCCAAGACTCAAAGGTTGGCTGCTTTTAAGGCCAGCCAGCTCATATTCACGTGGTTTCTACTTTACCAGTGGATCTCCAAAATGGGAGCTGCATAGAACACAGATCTATGCATGTTTGCTTTCTAACAGACATGGGCACCAATTGAGATGCCAGGCGAGGCACTGCAAGGGAAAAGGAAGAAATCCTATGTCTGAGTTTCCCTAAAGGCATACCTGGCTGCATACGGGTCGATGTTGAAAAACCGACCTTATAATAAATAATAAGGCAGTCTATTTCCTTCCCCGAAAAAGGACATCATTTAATATTTAAGGGGGCAAAAGTCTCTGCTTTTTCTCATTGGTAAATGCCCATCGTCATTAGATGGATATATTTATCCACTGGTTCTTTTAAAAGAACCTTTCAAAATAGGTGGTTCGGTCAGCCGCTGATGGCTCTTGTTCTCAGCCCGTGAATTTCTTGGCCTTTGTTCTATTTAGAACAACCCAGCCACACCTGGAAGCCAAGGAAGTATCCTGTATCTGCAATTCTCAACCTTCAACAGGCGAGCTGCTGAGCTGCAGTGAAGGAGCCAGCCACCTGCTGAGACTGGAGCCAGCAAAGAGCTCTCTTGAGACTTCATCCCAAGACTCCACCTCATACCTGGAGGGAGGGAATCTTTCAGACACTATATTGGGTTACATTTTATAAAAATTGGGTCTTGAAATGCAAATGTTTCCTTGACCTCATTCTTTTGTGCCGCTTTCTCCATCCATCCCATAGTTTTCTCTTGCAGAGCTAGCCCAGAGTAGCTACAGAGAGATACTGAACTCAACAACGATTTTTTGAAGAAAACTGAACTACAAAGATAGCCATACAAATATAATTATAATTCAATTGAAAAAGGAAATGGAGACATTTTATGATAGAACTGAATATCCTTTATCTAAAATATACATGATAAAATTGAAAATTTCATAGGATTTCTAATAAAATTGAAAAAATTTTTGGAAAAATCTCAGATACAGTGATAGGCATACAAATACAATCAGAATATAAATGAAAAGGAGGTGGAGATATTTTTGTATAAAACTGAAGATTTTCATCTAACAGATGTATGATAAAATTGAGGATTATAGCATAATTTTTAAATCTGAAGATTTTTTTGAAAATGGAAACTCAGATACAATGATATTCATACAAATACAATTAAAATACAATTGAAAAAGGAAATGGAAACCTTTTCGAATAGATCTGAAGATTTTCATCTAACATATGTATGATAAAATTGAGGATTACATAGGATAACTGATAAAATTGAAGATTTTCTTGGAAAAATCTCAGCTAAAATTATAGGCATACAAATACAATTATCACATAATTGGAAAAGGAAGTGGAGACATTTTCTTATAAAACTGAAGATTTCAAGTAACATATTTCATATGAAATAAGGAAAATTCATAGGAAAAATTTTAAAATTGAAGATTTTTGTGGTAAATTTAACAGATGCAATGGTATGCATACCAATTCAATTAGAATCTAATTGCAAAAAGAACTAGAGACACTTTTCTATAAAACTGAAGATTTTCCTTCAACATATGTATGATAAAATTGAGGATAACTTAAGGTAATTTATAAAATTGAAGATATTTTGAAAAAAAACTCAGATGGAATGATAAGCATAAAAGTACAATTTGAATACAATTGAAAAAAAGAAGAGTATACATTTTCTGATAAAACTGAAAATTTGTATCTAACATATGTATGATAAAATTGAGGATTACATACGATAATTAATAAAATTGAAGACTTATTCAGAAAAAATCTCAGATACAATGGTAGGCATAAAAATACAATTAGATTGTAACTAAAAGTCACATGGAGACATTTTCATATAAAACTGAAGATTTTCATCTAATATATGTATGATAAAATGATGATAACATAACATAATTTATAAAATTAAATATTATTTTAAAAAATTGCAGTTACATTGATAGGCATATAAATACAATTAGAATGTAATTGAAGAGGGAAATGGACGCATTTTTGTAAAGTAATGAAGATTTTCATCTAACATGTATGATAAAATTGAGGATAACATAAGATAATGTATAAAATTGAAGATTTTTTTGAAAAATAAAAACTCAAATACAATGATAGCCATACAAATATAATTAGAATTCAATTGAAAAAGGAAGTGGAGATATTTGATGATAGAACTGAAGATTTTCTTCAAAAATATGCATGATAAAATTGAGAGTTACATAGGATATCTGATAAAATTGAAGATATTTTTGGAAAAATCTCACAGTCATAGGCATACAAATAGAATTATCAGATAACTGAAACAGAAGTGGAGACATTTTCTGAAAAAAACTAAAGATTTCCTCAAACATATTTCTGATAAAATAAGGGAAATTCATAGGAAAAATTTAAGAATTGAAGATTTTTGTGGTAATTTTTATAGATACAATGGTAAGCATACAAATACAATTAGAATGTAATAGAAAAAGGAAATGTAGCCAAATTCCATTAAAACTGAAGATTTTCCTCTAACATATATGTGATAAAATTGAGGAAAACTTAGGATAATTTATAAAGTTGATGATTTTTTTTGCAAAATACTCAGATACAATAAGATTACAAATACTTTTAGAATTCAATTGAAAAAGTAAGACCAGACATTTTCTCATAAAACTGAAGATTTTCTTTTAACATATGTATGATAAAATTGAGGATTAAATAGGATAACTGATTAAATTGAAGATATTCTCTAGAAAAAGCTCAGATACAATGATAGGCATACAAATGCAATTAGAATATAGTAGAAAAAGGAGGTGGAGACATTTTGTATAAAAGTGAATATTTTCATCTAACATATGTATGATAAAATACATATTGAGGATTTATTCAGAAAACAACTCGGATTCAATGACAGGCATACAAATACAATTAGAATATAATTGAAAAAGGCTGTGGAGACATATTCTGTTAATTCTTAAGCTTTACATCTATCTTATGGATGATAGCATAGTGAAATTGATAAAAAATGAAGATTTTTGTGATAAAATCTCATATACAATGAAAAGCATACAAATACAAGAATAAATAAGTGAAAAATAAGTGGACATTTTCTGATAAAACTTAAGATTTTCATCTAATATATGTATGATAAAATTGAGAATTATGTAAGATAATTTATAAAATTGAAGATATTTTGGAAAAAAACTCAGATACAAGGATAGGCATACAAATAAAACTAGAGTATTATTGAAAAAGGAAGAGGACACACTTTTGTAAAGAACTGAACATTTTCATCTAGCATATGTATGATAAAATTGAGGATTACATAATATAATTAATAAAATCGATGATTTATTTGTAAAAATACTCAGATACAATGATCTGCATACAAATACAATTAGAATATAATTGAAAAGGGAAGTAGAGATATTTTCTGATAGAAGTGAAGATTTTCATCCAAAATATGCATGATAAAATTGAGGATTATATAGGATAACTGATAAAATTTTAGATTTTTTTTGAAAAAAAAAACTCAGATACAATGATAGGCATAGGATAGTATTATCAGATAATTGAAAAAGAAGTGGAGATATTTTCTGGTAAAACTGAAGATTTTTATCTAATATATGCATCATAAAATTGAAGATTACATATGATAACTGATAAAATTGAAGATTTTTTTGAAAAAAACTCAGATACATTGATAGGCATACAAATAGAAGTCTCTCATTATTGAAAATGAAGTGGAGACATTTTCTGACAAACCTGAAGATTTTGTATGACATATTACTGATAAAGTAAGGGAAATTCATAGAAAAATTTAAAAATTGAAAACTTTTGTGGTAATGATCATAGATAAAATGGTAGGCATACAATAACAATTAGTATGTAATCTAAAAATGAAGTGGAGACATTTTTATTTAAAATTGAAAATTTTCGTCTAAAATATCTATAATAAAATCGAGAATAACAAGATAATTTATAAAATTTAAGATTCTTTTGAACAAAACTCAGATACAATGATAGGCATACAAATACATTTAGAATATAATTGGAGAATGAAGTAGAGATATTTTCATATAAAACTGAAGATTTTCATATAACATATGTATGATAAAAAGAGGATATCCTAAGGTAATTTATAAAGTTAAACATTTTTTGGAAAAACACTCAATGATAGGCATAGAAATACAATTAGAATACACCTGAAAAACGAAGTGGAGACATTTTCTGATAAAACAGAAGATTTTCATCTTATATATGTATGATAAAATAAAAAATTACTAGGGTAATTGATAAAATTGAAGTTTTTTGGAAAAAGCTCAGTTACACTGATAGGCATACAAATAGAATTATCTCATAATTGAAAATGAAGTGGAGCCATGTTCTGACAGAATTGAAGATTTCTTATATCATATTTCTGATAAAGTAAGTGAATGTCAGAGGAATAATTTAAAAATTAAGATTTTTGTGGTAATTTTCACAGATACAATGGTTGCATACAAATACAATTAGAATGTAATTGGAAAAGGAAGTAGAGAGATTTTCGATTAAAATTTAAGATTTTACTCTAACATATGTATGATAAAATTGAGGATAAATTAAGATAATATATAAAATTGAAGATTTTTTTTGAAAAACCTTAGATACAATGATAGGCATACAAATACATTTAGAAAATTATTGAACGAGGAAGTGGAGACATTTTCAGATAAATGTGAAGATTTTCATATACATATGAAAAATTGAGGATATCACAAGGTAATTTTAAAATTAAAGATATTTTGGAAAAAATTCAGATACAATGATAGGCATAGAAATACAATTAGAAAACAATTGAAAAAACAAAGTGGAGACATTTTCAGATAAAACTGAAGATTTACATCTAACATATGTATGATAAAATAGAGGATTACTAGTATAATTGATAAAACTGAAGATTTATTTGGACAAAACTCTGATACAATGATAGGCATAAAAATAAAAATAGAATATAACTAAAACAGATGTGAAAGACATTTTCATATAAAACTGAAGATTTTCATCTAATATATATCTGATAAAAATGAGGATAACATAGCGTAATTTATAAAATTTAAAATCTCTTAAAAACTCACATACGATCATAGTCATATAGAAAGAATTAGAATATAATGGAAAAAAGGAAGTGGAGACATTTTCTCAAAGAACTAAAGATTTTCATCATACATATATATGATAAAATTGAGGATAACAGGAGATAATGTAAAAAAAATTGAAGATTTTTTTTAAAAATCAGAAATACAATGATAACCATAGAAATAAAATTAGCATTAAATTGAAAAAGAAAGTGGAGGCATATTCTGTTAATTCTGAAGATTTACATCTAACTTATGTATGACAACTGACAATATAGGAAAATTGATAAAATTGAAGATTTTTTTTATAAAATCTCAGATACAATGAAAGGCATAAAATACAAATATAAACAAGTGAAAAATATGGTGGAGACATTTTCTAATAAAACTGAAGATTTTGTATAAAATTTCTGATTAAATTATGGAAATTTATGTGAAAATGTTAAATTTTGAAGATTTTGTGGTAAATTTCACAGTTAGAATGGTAGGCATACAAATAAATAATAATATAGTTGAAAAAGGAAGTGGAGATATTTCCTGGTAAATCTGAGGAATTTTGCATAATATATATCTGGTAAAGTATGGAAATTCATAAGAAAACTGCAAAATTTGCAGATTTTTGTGGTAATTTTCACAGATACAATGGTAGGCACACAAATACAATTGGAATGTAATAGTAAAAGCACGTGGAGACATTTTCTTATAAAACTGAAGATTTTCATCTAACATGTTTAATAAAATTGAGGATCACATGATAATTTATAAAATTGAAGTATTTTTTGCAAAAAATATCAGATGCAAATGATAAGATAACACAGACTATTAGAATACAATTGAAATAGGAAGAGGAGATATTTTATGATAGAACTGAAGATTTTCATTTAAAATATGCATTCTAAAATTGAGAATTACATAGGATATCTGATAAAAATCGAAGATTTTCTTTGAAAAATCTCAGACACAATGAGAAGCATACAAATAAAATTATCACTTAATTGAAAAAGAAAGTAAGATATTTTCTGATGAAACTGAAGATTTTGTATAACATATTTTGTATAAAATAAGGGAAGTCATAGGAAAAATTTAAAAATTGAAGATTTCTATGATAATTTTCACAGATACAATGGTACACATACAAATACAATTAGAATGTAATTGCAAAAAAGTGGAGACATTTTCATGTAAAACTGAAGATTTTCCTCTAACATATGTATGATAAAATTGAGGATAACTTAAGGTAATTTATGAAATTAAAGATTTTTTGTGAAAAAAAACTGTGATGCAATGATAACCATACAAATACAATTAGAATAAAATTGAAAAATGAAGAGGAGACATTTCTGATAAAACTGAAGAATTTATCTAACACATATATGATAAAATTGAGAATTACATAGGATAATTGATAAAATTGAAGATTTATTCAGAAAAAAACTAGAATACAATGATAGGCATAGATATATAATTAGAATACAACTGAAAAATGAAGTGGAGACATTTTCTGATAAAACTGAAGATTTTCATGTAATATATGTATGATAAAATATCGTATGTAATCCTAATTTTATCATACATGCTAGATGAAAATCTTCAGTTCTATCACAAAGTGTGTCCAGTTCCTTTTTCAATTGTATTCAAATTATATTTGTATGCGTACCATTATATCTGAGTTTTCTTTTTCAAAAATAGCTTCAGATGTAAAAATTATCTTATGTTGTCCTCAATTTTATTATACATATGTTAGATGTAAATCTTGAGTTTTATAAAAAAAATGTCTCCACCTCCTTATCAATTATATTCTAATTGTATTTGTAAGCCTATCATTGTATCTGAGCTTTTTCTAGAGAATATCTTTAACTTAATCAGTTATCCTATGTAATCCTCAGTTTTATCATATATATTGTCTTAGTCAGGGTTTCTATTCCTGCACAAACATCATGACCAAGAAGCAAGTTGGGGAGGAAAGGCTTTATTGAGCTTACACTTCCACACAGCTGTTCATCACCAAAGGAAGTCAGGACTGGAACTCAAGCAGGTCAGAAGCAGGAGCTGATGCAGAGGCCATGGAGGGATGTTCCTTACTGGCTTGCTTCTCCTGGCTTGCTCAGCCTGCTCTCTTATAGAACCCAAGAATACCAGCCCAGAGATGGTACCACCCACAAGGGGCTCTCCCCCACTTGATCACTAATTGAGAAAATGCCCCATAGCTGGATCTCATGGAGGCACTTCCCCAACTGAAGCTCCTTTTCCTATGATAACTCCAGCCTGTGTCAAGTTGACACACAAAACTAGCCAGTACATATATGTTAAATGAAAATCTTCAATTTTATGAGGAAATGTCTCGTCTTCCTTTTTCAATTGAATTCTAATAGTATTTGTAAGCGTATCATTGGATTTGAATTTTTTCAAAATATCTTCAATTTTATAAATTACCTTAAGTTATGCTCTTTTTTGTCATACATATTTTAAAGGAAAATCTTCAGTTTTATAGAAAAATGTCTCCACTTCTTTTTGCAATTACATTCTAATTGTATTTGTATGCATACCTCTGTATCTGTGAAAATTACCACAAAAATCTTCAATTTTTAAATTTTTCCTATGAATTAGACTTACTTTATATGAAATATGTTATACAAAATCTTTAGTTTTATCATAAAATGTCTCTCCTTCCTTTTTTACTTACATTCTAATTGTTTGTAAGCCTATCATTTTATCTTTGAAAATTACCACAAAACTTCAAATTTTACAGTTTTCCTATGAATTTCCATAATTTTATCAGATATGTTATGAAAATTTTTTCAGATTTATCAGAAAATTTCTCCACTTCCTTTTTCAACTATATTATTATTATTTATTTGTATGCCTACCATTCTATCTGTGAAATTACCACAAAATCTTCAAAATTTAACATTTTCTCATGAATCTCCATAATTTTATTAGAAAAGCTACACAAATTCTTCAGTTTTATAAGAAATTATCTCCACTTTCTTTTTCACTTATATTCTAATTGTATTAGTATGCCCTTAAGTGTATCTGAGATTTTATGAAAAAAATTTTCAATTTTATAAATTTTCCTGTTATCATCCATATTATCATACATATGCTATGTGAAAATCTTAAGTTTTATACAAAAATGTCTCCAGCTAAGCTACCTTATCAATTATATTATAATTGTATTTGTATTCCTACCCTTGTATCTGAGAATTTTCTAAGAAAATCTTCAATTTTATCATTTATCCTATGTAATCCTCAATTTTATCATACATGTTTTATTAAAATCTTTAGATTTATCAGAAAATGTCTCATCTTCCTTTTTCAATTGTATTCTAATAGTATTGCAATCTTATTGCATCTGAGATTTTGTCATAAAATTCTTCAATTTTATAAATTATCCTATGTTTTCTTCAATTTTATCAAACATATGTTAGAAGAAAGTCTTCAGTTTTATAGGAAAATGTCTCCACATCCTTTTCCAATTACATTCTCATTGTATTACTATGCATACCATTGTATCTGTGAAAATTACCACAATAATTCTCAATTTTTTATTTTTTCTATGAATTTCCCTTACTTTATCAGAAATATGTTATATGAAATCTTTAGTCTTATCAGAAAATACATCCATTTCCTTTTTAATCATGTGATAATTATATTTGTATGCCTATCACTGTATCTGTTTTTCCCAAAAAAATTTCAATTTTATATCAGATCCTATGTAATCCTCAATTTATCCATGTAGATTTTAGAAGAAGATCTTCAGTTCTATCATAAAATGTCACCACTTTCCTTTTCAATTGAATTCTAATTTTATTTCTATGGTTATCACTATATTTCAGGTTTTTTTCAAAAAATCTTCAATTTTATGCATTATTTCCTATTATCATCAATTTTATCATACATATTTTGATGAAAATCTTCAGTTCTTTGCAAAAATGTCTCCACTTCCTTTTTCAATTACATTCTAATTGTATCTATATGCCTATGATGGTACATGACTTTTTAAAAATAGATATTTAATTTTATTAATTACGTTATGCTGTCCTCATTTTATCATGCATATAATAGATGAAAATCTTCAGTTTTATAATTATTTGTCTCCACATCACTTTTAGTAATATTCTAATTGTATTTTATGCCTATCTTTGTATCAGAGTTTTTTACAAATAAATCTTCAATTTTATCAATTACCCTAGTCTTCCTCTATTTTATCAAACATATGTTAGATGAAAATCTTCAGTTTTATCTGAAAATGTATCCACTTAGTTATTCAATTGTATTCTAATTGTATTTCAATGCCTATCATTGTATCTGAATTTTTCCATAAATCTTTAATTTTATGAATTACCTTTGATATCCTCAATATATTATATGTATATTATATGAAAATCTTCAGTTTTATACGAAAAAGTCTCCACTTCCTTGTTCAATTAAATTCTAATTGTATTTGTCTGGCTATCATTGTATCTGAGGTTTTTTTTTTTTTTTCAAAAAAAATCTTTAATTTTATATATTATCAAGTTATCCTCAATTTTATCATACATATGTGTGGAGAGCCTTATTTGGGTGCCAAGCTGCCTGCCAGGAACTTGACATTGAACAAGGACAAGGGCTCAAGCAGGAATCTGCCCTTGAGGCATAATAGGAAAGCAGATTAAGGCATTTTTCATCTTCGGGTGGAAGGAGAGGAACAAGTCTCAGACAAGACCCTGGGCTTGGCCAAGGAAGTAGACTCAGGTATTTTGGTAATCCCTACACAACTTTGGACAATTTTGTGTGTATTGACTTGTTTGTTCCTCTTTGTACTGCTTTTGACCTTAATTCCTGCATGTAATTAAACTAGTATAAAGGGGGGTTAAAAAATATTAAACCTGTCCTTCAGTCTCAGAATTGGCTGGGGCCATACTGCAGTTTTGTCTAATTGTCTCTTTCTTTTCAATCCTCACTAATGCTCTGGATAACCTGTTGACTGACTGAGCAGGCTTGGTCAATAAGTTGGAGGAAAATCTTCAATTTTAATAAAAAAGGTCTCCACTTCATTTTTCGATTACATTCTACTTGTACATGTATGCCTACCATTGTATCTGTGAAAATTACCACAAAAATAATCAATTTTTAAATTTTTCCTATGAATTTCCTTTTCTTTATCAAAAATATGTTATATGAAATCTTAAGTTTTGTCAGAACATGTCTTTACTTCATTTTCAATTATCTGATAATTTTATTCATATGCCTATCAGTGTATTTGAGATTTTTCTAAATAAATCTTCAATTTTATCAGTTATCATATGTTTATCTTATCATACATATGTTAGATTAAAATCTTCAGTTCACCAGAATATATCTCCACTTCCAATTTCAATTATATTCTAATTATATTTGAATGCCTATAATTGTATCTGAATATTTTATCAAAAAAAATCTTCAATTTTATCTGGTACCCTCTGTAATCCTCAATTTTATCATGCATATTTTAGTGAAAATCTTCAGTTCTATCAGAAAATATCTCCACTTCCCTTTTCATTTATATTCTAATTGTATTTGGATGCTGACCATAGGATCTGAGTTATTTTCCAAATAAATCTTCAACTTCTGTTGAACTTTTGTAATCCTCAATTTTTTTATATATAGGTGAGATGAAAATCTTCAGTTCTTGATGCAAATGTCTCCTCTTCCTTTTTCAATAATACTCTAGTGGTATATGTGTGTCTATCCCTGTATCTGTGTTTTTGTGTTCCAAAATATCTTCAATTTTATAAATTATCTCATGTTATCCTCAATTTTAACATACATATGTTAGATGAAAATTTTTCAGTTTAATGAGAAAATGTCTCTATTACTTTTTTCAATTACATTCTAATTGTATTTGTAAGCCTATCATAGTATCTGTGAAAATTACCACAAAAATCTTCAAATTTTACAGTTTTCCTATGTATTCCCTTCATTTTATCTGATATATGTTGTGCAAACTTCTTCATATTTATCAGAAAAAAATCTCCACTTCCTTTTTGATCTATATCATTATTTTATCTGTATGCCTACCATTCTATCTGTGAAAATTAGCACAAAAATCTTCAAATTTTAACTTTTTCACATGAATTTCCCTAATTTTTCAGAAATGTTATACAAAAATCTTCAGTTTTATCAGAAAATGTCTCCCCTTTCTTTTTCACTTACATTTTAATTGTATTTGCATTGTATCTGAGATTTTATCAAAAACATCTTCAGTTTTTTTTTCAGTTTTCCTAGTTATCATCTATTTTATCATACATAAGTTAAATGTAAATCTTCAGAATTAACAAAATTTGTATCCACTTCCTTTTTCAATTTTATTCTAATTGTATTTGTAAACCTATCATTGTATCTGATTTTTTTCTGAATAAATTTCAATTTTATCATTTATCCTATGTAATCCTCAATTTTATCATACATATGTTAGATGAAAATCTTCAACTTCGTTTTTCATTTGTATTCTACTTGTATTTATATGCTTATCATTGCATCTAAAAATTTTTTCAAAAATATCTTTAGCTTTATAAATTATCTTAAGTTATCCTCAATTTAATCATACATATGTAATAGGAAAATCTTCAGTTTTATAGGAAAATGTCTCCACGGCCTACTTCATTTATATTCTAAATGTATTTTTATGGCTAACATTGTTCTTTATCAGTAATATGTGATATGAAATCTTCAGTTTTGTCATAAAGTGTCTCTACTTCATCTTCAATTATGTGATAATTCTACTTGTATGCCTATCATTGTATCTGAGTTTTTTCCAAAAAAAATCTTAAATTTTATGAGTTATCATATGTAATCCTCAATTTATGATACATATGTTAGATGAAAATCTTCAGTTCTCCCAGAAAATATCTCAACTTCCTTTTTCAATTATATTCAAATTATATTTGGATGCCTATCATTGTATCTGAGTTTTTTCAAAAAATCTAAAATTTTATCAGTTTTCCTAATTAATCCTCAATTTTCAAAAATTTCCTATGAATTTCCCTCACTTTATCAGAAATATGTTATAAGAAATCTTTAGTATTATCAGAAAATGACTCCACATTCTTTTCAATTATCTGAGTTTTTTTCTGAATACATCTTCAATTTTATAAACTATCCTATGTAATTCTCAATTTCATCATACATATGTAGATAAAAATCTTCAATTTTATCAGAAAATGTCTCCTCTTCCTTTTTCAATTGTACTCTAATACTATTTCTATGCTGATCACTGTATCCGACTTTTTTTTTCAAAAAATCTTCAATTTCATAAAATACCTTGTTATCCTCAATTTTATTATACATATGCTAACGGAAAATCTTCAGATTCATAGGAAAATGTCACTACTTCCATTTTCAGTTACATTCTAATTTTATGTGTATGCGTACCATTGTATCTATGAAAATTACCACAAAAATCTTCAATTTTAAAGTTTTGCTATGAATTTCCCTTACTTTATCAGAAATATGTTATACAAAAGCATTAGTTTTATCAGAAAATGTCTCCACTTCCTGTATCTGATAATTCTATTTGTATGCCTATCATTGTATGTGAGATTTTTTCCAAAAAAATCTTCAATTTGATCAGGTACCCTATGTAATCCTGAATTTTATCATGTAGATTTTAGTTGAAAATCTTCAGGTCTATTATAAAATGTGTTCAGTTCTATCAGAAAATATCTCCACTTCCGTTTTCATTTACATTCTAATTGTATTTTTATGCTACCATTGTATCTGAGATCTTTCCAAATAAATCTTCAACTTTATTAATTAACTTTTGTAATCCTTAATTTTTTCATACATAGGTTGAGGAAAATCTTCAGTTTTTAACGCAAATATCTCCTCTTTCTTTTTCGATAATACTCTAGTGGTATATGTGTGCCAATCCTTGTATCTGAGTTTTTGTTTTCCAAAATATATTAAATTTTATGAATTATCTTATGTTATCCTCAATTTTAACATACATTTGTTAGATGAAAATTTTCAGTTTCATCAGAAAATGTCTCTATTCCTTTTTTCAATTACATTCTAATTGTATTTGTAAGCCTATCATTGTATCTGTGAAAATTACCAGATACATTTTCAAAGTTTACAGTTTTCCTATGTATTTCCATTAATTTATCAGATATATGTTGTGGGGACTTCTTCATATTTATCAGAAAAATATCTCCACTTCCGTTTTCAACTATATTATTATTTTATTTGTATGCCTACCATTGTATCTGTGAGAATTAGCACAAAAATCTTCAAATTTTAACATTTTCACATGAATTTCCATAATTTAATCAGAAATATTATACAAAAAACTTGAGTTTTAACAGATAATCTCTCTCCTTTCTTTTTCACTTATATTTTACTTGTAATTCTATGCCATTCATTTTATCTGAGATTTTATCAAAAATATCTTCAATTTGATCAATTTTCTTATGTTATCATCTACTTTATCATACATAAGTTAGTGTAAATATTCAGAATTAACAAAATATGCCCCCTATTCCTTTTCAATGTTATTCTAATTGTATTTGTAAACCTATCATTGTATCTGAGTATTTTTCTGAATAAATTCCAATTTTATCATTTATCCAATGTAATCCTCAATTTTATCATACAAATGTTAGATGAAAATCTTCAGTTTTATCCGAAAAGGACTCCACTTCGTTTTTCATTTGTATTCTATTTGTATTTGTATGCCTTTCATTGCATCTGATTTTTTTTCAAAAAATTTTCAATTTTATATATTATCTTAAGTTATCCTCAATATTATCATACATACCTTAGAGGAAAATCTCCAGTTTTATAGAAAAATTTCTACATTTCTTCTTTCAATTACATTCTAATTTTTTATGGATAACATTTTTTCCTATGAAAATTACCACAAAAATCTTCATTTTTGAAATTTTCCCTATGAATTTCCCTTATTTTATATGAAATATGTTATACAAAATCTTTAGTTTATCAGAAAATGACTCCATTTCCTTTTTCAATTATGTGATAATTACAGTTGTATGCCTATCCTTGTATCTGAAATTTTGCCAAGAAATCTTCAATTTTATCATTTATCCCATGTAATCCTCAATTTTATCATATATATGTTTTATGAAAAAAATTCAATTTTTAAATTCTTCCTATGAATTTTCCTTACTTTATCAGTAATATGATATACGGAGTCTTCCGTTTTGTCAGAAAATATCTCCACTTCATTTTCAAATATGTGATAATTCTATTTATGTGCCTATCATTGTATCTTAAATTTTTTCCAAAAATAAATTTCCAATTTATCTCTTATCATATATAATCCTGAATTTTATGAAACATATGTTACATAAAAATATTCAGTTCTACCAGAAAATATCTCCTTTTCAATTATGTGATAATTATATTTGAATGCCTATAATTATATCTGATAGTTTTTTAAAAAAAATCTAAAATTTTATCAGTTGTACTATATAATCCTCAATTTTATCATGAATATTTTAGATGAAAATCTTCAGTTCTATCAGAAAATATCTCCACTTCCCTTTTCAATTGTCTTCTAATTGTATTTGTATGCAGATCATTGTATCTGAGTGTTTTTACAAATGATTCTTCAATTTTATCAATTATCTCATGTAATCCTCAATGTAATCATACATATGTTAGATGAAAGTTTTCAGTTCTTTACATAAATGTGTCCTCTTCCTTCTACAATAATACTCTAGTTGTATTTGTATGCTTATCCTTGTATCTGAGATTTTGTTTTATAAAATATCTTCAATTTTATAAATTATCTTATGTTATCCTGAATTATTTGTATACCTAACATTTTATTTGCGAAAATTACCACAAAAATTTTCAAATTTTAACATTTTGTCTTAAATTATCATAATTTTATCACAAATACTATACAAAAACCTTTAGTTATATCAGAAAACATCTCCACTTTCTTTTTTGCCTATAATCTTATTGTATCTGTATGCCTTTCATTGAATCTGAGATTTTTATAAAAAAAAACCCTTCAATTTTACCAATTTTCCTATGTTATAATCCATTTTTCATACATAAGTTAGACGTAAATCTTTAAAATTAACAGAATATATCTCCTGTTCCTTTTTCAATTGTATTCTAATTGTATTTGTATGCCTATCATTGTCTCTGAGTGTTTTTCTGAATAAATCTTCAATTTTATCTATTATCCTATTTAATCCTCAATTTTATCATACATATATTTGATGAAAATCTTGAGATTTATAAGAAAATGTCTCCACTTCCTTTTTCAATTGTATTCTAATAGTCTTTGTAATGTTATCATTGCATCTAAGATTTTTCAAAAAAAACTTCAATTTTATAAATTATCTTATGTTATCTTCAATTTTAACACACATATGTTACAGGATTTTCTTCAGTTTTATAAGAAAATGGCTCCACTTCCTATCGTCAACAGTATCATTGTATTTTAGTTTTTTTTTTAAAAAAATCTTCAATTTTATACTTTATCTCCTGTTATCCTCAATTTTTTCATACATATGTTGGATGAAAAGCTTCAGTTCATTACGAAAATGTCTCCACTTCCTTTTTTCAATTATATTTTAATTGTTTGTATATGCTTATGATGGTATGTGCATTTTTTAAATAGATATTTAATTTTATATATTATGTTATGTTATCAATTTTATCATACATATATTGGATGAAAATCTTCAGTTTTATATGAAGATTTCTTCACATCTCTTTTTATTATTTTCTATTTTTATTTGTATGCCTATCATTGTATCTGCTTTTTTAAAAAAAATATTCAATTTTGTATATCATCTTAAGTTATCCTCAATTTTATCATACACATGTAAGAGGAAAATCTTCAATTTTAATTGAAAATGTCTCCACTTCATTTTCTGATTATATTCTAATTGTATTTGTATCCCTTCCATTGAATCTGTGAAAATTACAAAAAAAATCTTCAATTTTTAAATTTTTCCCATGAATTTCCCTTACTTTATCAGAACTATGTTATACAAAATCTTCAGTTTTGTCAGAAAATGTTTCCGCTTCATTTTCAATTATGAGATATTTCTATTTGTATTTCTATCAATGTATCTGAGCTTTTTCCAAAAAAATCTTCAATATTATCAGTTGTCATATGTAAACCTCAATTTTATCATACTTATGTTAGATTAAAATATTCAGTTTCTTTTTTCAATTACATTCTAATTGTATTTGTAAGCCTATCATTGTATCTGTGAAAATTGCCACAAATATCTTCAAATTTTACAGTTTTCCTATGAGTTTCCTTCATTTTATCAGATATATGTTATGCAATTCCTCAGATTTATCAGAAAATATCTCCACTTCCTATTTCCATTATATTATTATTTATTATTATTTATTTGTATGCCTACCATTGTATCTGTGAAAATTACCACAAAAAATTTCAAATTTTAACATTTTCTCATGAATTCCCATAATGTTATCAGAAATATTATATAATAATCTTCACTTTTATCAGAAAATGTCTCCACTTTCTTTGTCACTTATTCATACTTGTATTTCTATGCCTTTCATTATATCTGAGATGTTATCAAAAATCATCTATTTTATCAATGTTCCTATGTTATCATCCATTTTATCATCCATAAGTTAGATATAAATCTTCACAATTAACAGAATGTCTCCACATCGTTTTTCAATTGTATTCTAATTGTATTTGTGTGCTTGTCATTGTATCTGAGATTTTTCTGAATAAATCTTAAATTTTATCAATTATCCTATGTAATTATCAATTTTATCATACATATGTTAGATAAAAATCTTCAGTTTTATAAGAAAATGTCTCCTTTTCCTGTTTCAATTGTACTCTAATCCTATTTGTATGCTGATCACTGCATTCGAGTTTTTTTCAAATAATTCTTCAATTTCATAAATTACCTTGTTATCCTCAATTTTATCATACATATGTTAAAGGAAATTTTTCATATTCATAGGAAAATGTCTCCACCTCCATTTTCAATTACATTCTAATTTTCTTTGTATGTGTACCATTGTATCTGTGAAAATTAACACAACAATCTTCAATTTTAAAGTTTTCCTATGAATTTCCCTTACTTTATCAGAAATATGTTATACAAAATCATTAGTTTATCATGAACTGTCTCACTTCATTTTCAATTATCTGATAATTCTATTTGTTTGCCTATCATTGTATGTGAGAATTTTTCCAAAATTTGTCAATTTGATCAGATCTCCTCAGTTTTATCATGCAGATTTTAGATGAAAATCTTCAGTTCTATCATAAAGTGTCTCAACTTCCTTTTTCAATTGAATTCTAATTTTATTTGTATAGCTATCATTGTATTTGAGTATTTTTCAAAAAAGTCTTTGATTTTATATATTATGTTATCCTCAATTTTATCATATATATGTTAGATGAAAATTTTCATTAGTTTATGAAAATGTCTCCATTTCCTTTTTCAATTACATTCTAATTGTATTTATATGCCTATCAATGTATCTGATTTTTAAAAAAATATTCAATTTTATAAATTATGTTATGTTATCCTCATTTTTATCATACATATATTAGATGAAAACCTTCAGTTTTATATGAAAAGGTCTCCACTTTTTTGGTTATATTCTTCTTATATTTTTATGCCTTTCGTTGTATCTGAGTTTTGTCCAAATAAATCGTCAATTTCATTAATTACCCTAGTAATCCTTCATTTTATCATATATATGTTAGATGAAAACTTCAATTTTATCAGAAAATGTCTCCCCTCTGTTTTTCAGTTGTATTCTAATTGTGTTTCTATGGCTATCATTGAATCTGAGTGTTTTTCCAAAAATATTATTAATTTTATAAATGACCTTATGGTATCCTCATTTTATTTTGATAAATCAGGATATATGAAACCTTCAGTTTTATTTGAAAAGGTCTCCTCTTCTTCCTTCAATTATAGTCTAAATATATTTTTATGCCTATCAGTGTATGTTAGATTTTCCAAAAAAATTCTTCAGTTACCATATGTAATCCTCAAATTTATGATCCATATATTAGATTAAAATCTTCAGTTCTACCAGAAAATATCTCCACCTCCATTTTCAATTTTATTCCAATTATATTTGGATGTCTCTCATTGTATCTGAGATTTTTTCAAAATCTAAAATTTTATCAGTTATCTTATGTAATCCTCAATTTTATCATGCATATTTTAGATGAAAAGTTTCATGTCTATCAGAAAATATCTCCACTTCCCTTTTCAATTATATTCTATTTGTATTTGTATGCAGATCATTGTATCTGAGTATTTTTCGAAACAAATCTTCAATTTTATCAATTATCTTATGTAATCTTCAATTTTATCATACATATGTTAGATGAAAATCTTCAGTTCTTATATAAATGTGTCCTCTTACTTTTTCAATAATACCCTAGTTGTATTTGTATGCCTATCCTTGTATCTGAGTGTTTGTTTTCCAAAATATCTAAAATTTTATAAATTATCTTATATAATTCTCAATTTTAACATACATATGTTAGTTGAAATCCTTCAGGAAGTGGAGACATTTTCATAAAGTACTGAAGATTTTCATGAAACATATGTATGATAAAATTGATACCATATCATATCTTATGATAACATAAGATAATGTATAAAATTGAAGATTTTTGAAAAAAACTCAAATACAATCATAGCCATACAAATATAATTAAAATTCATTTGAAAAAGAAAGTGGAGACATTTTATGATAAAACAAGATTTTCATCTAAAATATGCTTGATAAATTGAGGATTATATAGAATATTTGATAAAATTGAAGATTTATTTGGAAAAATCTCACATACACTGTTAAGCATACACATAGAATTATCAGATAATTTAAAAGGAAGTGGAGACATTTTCTGAACACACTTACATATAACATATTTCAGATAGAGTAAGGAAAATTCATAGGAAAAATTAAGAAATTGAAGATTTTCGTGGTAATTTTCATACATACAAAGGAATGCATACAAATACAATTAGAATGTAATTGTAAAAGGATGTGGAGACATTTTCCTATAAAACTTATGATTTTATCTAACCTTTGTATGATAAAATTGAGGATAACTTAATTTATGAAATTGAAGATTTTTTGGAAAAGAACTCAGATTCAATGATAAGCATGCAAATACAACTAGAATAAAATTG
Source organism: Apodemus agrarius (assembly GCA_964023405.1). Lineage (NCBI taxonomy): Eukaryota > Metazoa > Chordata > Mammalia > Rodentia > Muridae > Apodemus > Apodemus agrarius. The sequence goes on from OZ030024.1 coordinate 34,995,642, forward strand.
AAAAAGGAAGAGGAGATGTTTTGTGATAAAACTGAATATTTTTATCTAACATGTAGGATAAAATTGAGAATTACAAAGGATAATTGATAAAATTGAAGATTTATTCAGAAAAAATTCAGATAGGCATGCAAATACTGTCAGAATACAATTGAAAAAATGACGTGGAGATATATTCTGATAATTCTGAAGATTTACATCTAACTTATATATGATAAAATGGATGATAACATAGGAAAATTGATAAAATTGAAGATTTTTGTTATAAAATCTCAGATACAATGAAAGGCATACAAATACAACTATTAATAATTGAAAAAAGTGGAGATATTTTCTGATAAAAATGAAGATTTTTTAATATCATTACTGAGTAAATTATGGAAAATCATGTCAAAATGTTAAAATTTGAAGATTTTTGTCATAATTTTCACAGATACAATGGTACACATATAAAAATTTATATAGTTGAAAAAGGAAATGGTGATATTTTGCATGATATTTATCTGATAAAATTATGGAAATTCATAAGAAAACTGTAAAATTAGATTTTTGTGGTAATTTTCACAGCCATACAAATATAATTAGAATGTAACTGTAAAATGATGTGAAAACATTTTTCCTATAAAACTGAAGATTTTCCTCTAAGATATGCTTGATAAAATTGAGGAAATCTTAGGATAATTTATAAAATTGAAGGATTTTTTGCAAAAAACTCAGATGCAATGATAAGAATACAAAGACTAATAGAATACAATTGAAAAATGAAGACAAGACATTTTCTCATAAAACTGAAGATTGTTATTTATCATATGTATGATACAAATGAGGATTACATAGGATAACTGATAAAATTGAAGATTTTCTTAGAAAATTCTCACATACAAGGACAGGCATACAAATATAATAAGAATATAAATGAAAAAGTAGCTGGAGACTTTTTTGAATAAAACTTAAGATTTTCACCTAAGATATTTAAGATAAAATGGATGATAACATAGGAAACTTTATCACACGCGTCTCTTGGACACCGTAATTTCATGCAGCCAAGCTGTAATCCCGGCGGAAGCTGTGTGATATTTACTGGGAAAAGTCTTGTTTGGCAGGGCTGTCCAAGGTGAATGTCGCTGTGGGCCTCCTTGGCTGGAGATAGGGCTGAGCTGAATTTCTCATGGCAAGCTTTGTCTGTGTGACCCTTTTTCTGACTTGTTCCTTTACTTACAAGATGTCCCTGCTAGCCGGAGGTGTGAGCATCCAGGCGTGATGGTTCACTGAGAGTTTATTCTTTGAGCTACAGCACTGGCCATGATTTATCTTCTAGAGATCCATTGCTTTGCTTTTGATCAGCTGTACAGTTATTACCTAGATACATTAAAGAATTAACCTCCCAACAATATATATTATTTGTATGGTTAGGTGGCTTTGGCACTCTGACATGGAAAGCATCAGTTAAGTAAAGTTTCTAAGTAAGCCTGAGGGAGTCTCACAAGAAGAAAGCAAGATATTAAACAAAGACTACACTAACAATATACCTAGTAGTGTAACAAAGTGTTTCCAAGGACTCTTGAATTACTAATTCATCATTGACTACAGCTACTCTGATCTAGGGACATAATGCTTTGTAGGTGTTGTCTGAAGTTCATACCTGATTGATTTTGTATTTCCTTGTGCCAGATACTCATGGTAACCATTCTTTGTAAACGCTTCACTAGATACATTTTTTCTTCAGTAATGTAATACCAACTTATGTGTATAAAAGTTCCTGCCTCAGAACAGTAAAGTGCATTCAGACGCATTCAGATCTTGTGTGTGTCTGTCTGTCATTTCACGCTGTGACCAGTGCCTTCCTGCATACCAAAGACCCTGATTCCCCCACGTGTGTCCCGACTAAAGGCATACTAATACAATTAGAATATAAGTGAAAAAGAAAGTGGAGATATTTTCTGATAAAACTGAAGATTTTTGTATAATATTTCTAATAAAATTTTGGAAATTTACGTGAAAATGTTAAAACTTGAAGATTTTTGTGGTAATTTTCACATATACAGTGGTAGGATTAAAACACAATTAGAATGTAATTGAAAAAAGGAATAGAGACACTTTCTGACAAAACAGAATATTTCATATTTCAGATAAAGTAAGGGAAAATCGTAGTTAAAGTTTAAAAATTGAAGATTTTTGAGGTAATTTTCACAGATACAATCGTAAGCATACAAATTCAATTAGAATGTAATTGAAAAACTAATTGGAGCCATTTTCCTATAAAACTGAAGAAAATCCTCTAACATACATATGTTAAAATTGAGGATAATGTAAGATAATTTATAGCATCAAAGCTTTTTGAAAAAAACTGTTTCAATGATTAGCATACAAATACACTTAGAATACAATTGAAGAAAGAAGAAGAGACATATCCTGATAAAATTGAAGATTTTCATCTAACAAAAGTATGATAAAATTGAAGACAATGTAGCATAATCGATAAAATATAGATTTATTTTAAAAAACTCAGATACAATGATAGGCATACAAATGCAATTAGAATACAATTGGAAAAGTAAAAGGAGACACAGTCTGTTAATTCTAAAGATTTACATCTAACTTATGTATGATAAAATGAATGATAACTTAAGAAAATTGATAAAATTGAAGATTTTTTGGATAAAATCTCATATTCAATGAAAGGCATACAGAAACAATATGATTATAAGCAAAAAAGAAAGTGGATTTATTATCTGATAAAACTGATGACTTTTCTATAATACTGATAAAATTATGGAAATTTAAGAATTTGTTAAAATTTGAAGACTTTTATTGTAATTTTCACAGATACAATGTTAGATATACACCTAACTATTAAATTAGTTGAAAAAGAAAGTGGAGATATTTTCTAATAAATCAAAAGAATTTTGCATAACATATATCCGATAAAATTATGGAAATTCATAGGAAAACTGTAAAATTTGTAGATTTTTGTTGTAATTTTCACAAAACAATTTCTAAAAAAAATCTTCAATTTAATCAGTTATCCTATGTAATCCTCAATGTTATCATACATATGTTAATTGAAAATATTTGGATTTATTAGAAACTGTCTTGTCTTAATCTTTCAATTGTATTCTAATAGTCTTTGTAATCTTATCATTGTATCTGAGTATTTTGCAAAAAAATCATCAATTTTAGAAATTATCCTAACATTTCCTCAATTTTATCACACATTTGTTAGAGGAAAATCTTCAATTTTATTGGAATTTGGCTACACTTCCTATTTCAATTACATTCTAATTTTATTTGTATGCTTACCATTGTATCTGAAAATTACCACAAAAATCTTCAATTTTTAAATTTTTCCTATGAATTTCCCTTACTTTTTCAGAAATAAGTAATACAAAATCTATAATTTTATCAGAAAATGCTCCACTTCTGTTATGTGAGATTTTTCCAAAAATATCTTCAATTTTATCAGATATCCTATATAACCCTCAATTTTATCATGCATATTTTTGATGAAAATCTTCAGTTCTGTCTTAAAATATCTACACTTCCTTTTTCAATTGAATTCTAATTATATTTGTATGCCAATCATTGTATTTGAGTTTTTTTCAAAAAAATTCTTCAATTTTATACATTATCTTATGTTATCCTCAATTTTCGCATACATATGTTAGATGAAAATGTTCATTACTTTACACAAATGTCTCCATTTCTCTTTTCAATTACATTCTAATTGTATTTATATGCCTATTTATGTAACTGAGGATTTTTTAAATAATATTCAATTTTATAAATTATGTTGTTATCCTCATTTTTGTCATACATAAATTAAATGAAAATCTTCAGTTTTATATGCAAATGTCTCCATATGTCTTTTAGTTATAATCTAATTGTATTTTTATGCCTATCATTTTATCCGAGATTTTTTTCTGAATAAGTCTTCAATTTTATTAATTATCCTATATAATCCTCAATTTTATCATAAATATGTTAGATAAAAATTGTCAGTCTTATTAGAAAATGTATCCTCTTCCTTTTTCAATTGTATTCAAATTGTATTTGCATGGTTATCATTGATTCTGAGGTTTTTTTTTCAAAATATGTTCAATTTTATAAATTAACTTAAGTTATCCTCAATTTTATCATACATATGTTAGAGGAAACTCTTCAGTATTATAGGAAAATATCTCCACTTCTTTTTGCAATTACATTCTAACTGTATTTGTATGCATAACATTGTATCTGTAAAATTTACCACAAAAATCTTCAATTTTTAAATTTTTCCTATGAATTTCCCTTGTTTTATATGAAATATGTCATATGAAATATTCAGTTTTATCAGAAAATGTCTCCTATTCCTTTTCCAATTATGTTATAATTGTATTCGTATGCCTATCATTTTAGCTGAGATTTTTCAAAGAAAATCTTCAATTTTTTTTTTTTTTTGGTTTTTCGAGACAGGGTTTCTCTGTGTAGCCCTGGCTGTCCTGGAACTAGCTCTGTAGACCAGGCTGGCCTCGAACTCAGAAATCCGCCTGCCTCTGCCTCCCAAGTGCTGGGATTAAAGGCGTGCGCCACCACCGCCCGGCACGAAAATCTTCAATTTTATTACTTATCCTATGTAATCCTCACTTTTTATCATACATATGTTAGATGAAAATCTTCAGAACTATCAGAAAATGTGTCCAGTTCCCTTTTCAATTGTATTCTAATTGTAATTGTATGCCAATAATTGTATCTGATTTTCTTTTTCAAAAAAATCTTCAGATTTACAAATTATCTTATGTTATCCTCAATTTTATTATACATATGTTAGATGAAAATCTTCAGATTCATACAAAAACGTCTCCACCTCCTTTTCAATAATATTCTAATTTTATTTGTATGCCTATCACTGTATCTGAGATTTTTCCAAAAAAATCTTCAATTTTATCAGATATTATTCCCCTGCCTTCCAAAGATCCCACATGCCCTTTTCACTCCCCCTGCTCCCTCATCCACCCCGTCCCACTTCTCTGTTCTGGTATTCCCCTACACTGATGCATTGATCCTTAATAGCACCAGTGTCCACTCCTTTCTTCTTGTCGGACATAATTGGTATGTGAATTGTGTCTTTGATGTCCCAAGATTGTAGGCTAATATCCACTTATCAGTGAGAGCATACCATGGGTATTCTTTTGAGACTGGGTTACCTCACTTAGTAGGATGTTCTCCAGCTCCATACATTTCTCTTAGAATTTCATGAATTCATTGTTTCTAATGGCTGAATAGTACTCCATTGTGTATATATACCACATTTTTTATATCCATTCCTCCGTTGAGAGACATCTGGTTTATTTCCAGCTTCTGGGTATTATAAATAAGGCTGAACATAGTGAAGCATGTATCCTGATTGCATGCTGGGGAATCTTCTGGGTATATGACTAGGAGAGGTATGGCTGGGTCCTCCAGAAGTATTGTGTCCAGTTCTTATAAGGAACTTCCAGACTGATTTCCAGAGTGGTTTTAATAGCTTGCAGTCCCACCAGCAGTGTAGGAGTGTTCCACTTTCTCCACATCCTCGCCAACACCTGATGTCTCCTGAGTTTTTAATCTTAGCCAATCTGACTGGTGTGAGGTGAAATCTCAGGGATGTTTTGATTTGCATTTCTCTAATGACTAATGATGTTGAACATTTTTTAAGGTATTTCTCAGCCATCTGAATTTCTTCAGGTGAAAAGTCTTTGTTTAGCTCTGTACCCCATTTTTGGATGGGGTTATTTGGTCTAACTTCTTGAGTTCTTTGTATACATTGGATATTCGCTCTCTGTCAGATGTAGGGTTGGTGAAGATATTTTCCCAATTTGTTGGTTGCTGATTTGTCCTTTTGACAGTGTCTTTTGCCTTACAGAAACTTTGTAGTTTTATGAGGTCCCATTCGTCTATTCTTGCTCTTAAAGCATAAGCAATTGGTGTTCTGTTCAGGAACTTTCCTCCTGAGCCATTGTCCTCAAGGTTCTTCCCCTTGAAGAGGGGAAGAACCCCTCTTTTCTATTAATTTTAGAAAAGAAGAACCCCTTCTTTTCTATTAATTTTAGTGTGTCTGGTTTTATGTGGAGGTCTTTGATTCACTTGGAGTTGAGCTTAGTACAAGGAGATAAGAGTGGATCAATTCTCATTCTTCTGCATGTTGATCTCCAGTTGAGCCAGCACCATTTCTTGAAAAGGCTATCTTTTTCCACTGGATATTTTCAGCTCCTTTGTCGAAGACCAATTGGCCATAGATGTGTGGGTTTACTTCTGGGTCTTCAATTCTATTATATTGATCCACCTCCCTGTCACTGTACCAATACCATGTAGTTTTTAACATTACTGCTCTGTAGTATTGCTTGATGTCCAGCATACTGATTCCCCCAGAAGTTCTTTTACTGTTGATGATACTTTTAGCTATCCTGGGTTTTTTGTTATTTCAGTTGAATTGGGGAATTGCTCTTTCTAACCCTATTACATTCTAATTTAATCTATATGCCTATGATGGTATGTGAGTTTTTTAAAATAGGTATTCAGTTTTATAAATTATGTTATCTTTAGTTTTATGATACATATATTAGAGGAAAATCTTCAGTTTTATATGAAAATGTCTTCAAGTCTGTCTTAGTTATTTGTATTGAAGAGACGTTTGTGCTTTTATAATGAACACGTTCAGTAAGTTTTAAAACACTGTGCATTGAAACGAATAGTTTGCAGAAAATGAGAACATTCTGCACATTTATGATAACTTCTAACTGCACATACAAATTTCTTACTAGCATGTGATTGTCTTTACTCGGGAACACTGTATTACCATATTGTATAGGATTTTCATATGTATTTATGATACAAAGCTGTACAATGCACTTTACAAGGAGTAAACATGTTTGATCCTACATGCAAATACAAACACACTACAAAGTGAATGCATTCATGTTACATTCAGTTCTATTGACGATAAGTTTCTTATTTTACAAATAACACATTCAATATATTTTTAAACAGTATGCGTTTAAAAGTGTAAATTAGCAAAACTATGCATTTAAAAGTGAAATTTCCCTCACCCTAACTCTAACCCTAACCATAACCCTAATGCTAACCCTAACACTAACCCTAACCTGAAACACCATCTTTCATAAGTATATTGGATTTTCATGTGCATTTAAGAGAGAAAGGTGTACAATGCCCTTTATAAGGAGAAAACATGTTTAAACCTAGAGGCAACTCCAAACACACAACAAAGTGAATGAATTCATGTTACATTCAGGTCTAATGACGAGAAGTTTCTTCTTTTACAATTAAAACGTTCAGAAGTTTTTTAAACACTATGCGTTTTAAAGTGTAATTTAGCAAAATTCTGTATTTAAAAGTGTTATATCCCTAACCGTAAACCTAACCATAACCATAACCATAACCATAACCATAACCATAACCATAACCATAACCATAACCCTAAACCTATCCCTAACACTAACACTAACACTAACACTAACACTAACACTAACACTAACACTAACACTAACCCTAACACTAACACTAACCAGGAACACTGTATTTCATTACTATATTTGATTTTCATATGCATTTATCAGAGAAAGCTGTACAATGCAGATTACATAGTAGAAACGTGTTTAAACCTAGACGCAAGACCAAACACACTGCAATGTGACTGTATTCATGTTACATTCAGGTCTAATGACTCAGAAGCTTGTTCTTTTACACTTAACTGGTTCAGTAATTTTAAACACCATGCGTTTAAACAAATAATTTAATGGAAAGCGAGAACATTTCACACAAGGTGTTTTAACTACTAACTGCTCATACAAAGTTCTTACTTACACGTGATTACCTTTACTCGGGAACACTATTTCATTAGGATATATGATTTTCATATGCATGTATCAGAAAAAAAACTGTACAATGCAGATTACATTGTAGAAACGTGTTTAAACCTAGAAGCAAGACCAAACACACTGTAATGTGAATGTCTTCATGTTACATTCAGGTCTAATGACCCAGAAGGTTGTTCTTTTACAATTAACAGGTTCAGTAAGTTTTAGAACACTATGCGTTTAAACAACTAATTTAGAAGAAAACGAGAACATTTCACACAAGGTATTTTAACTACTAACTGCACATACAAAGTTCTTACTAGGATGTGATTGTCTTTATTTGGGAACACTGTATTTCAATCTTACAGTTGTTTTTCCTATGTATTTATGAAAGAAAGCTGTCCAATGCAGTTTATGTAGAAGAAACCTCTATAAACGTAGAAACGCGACCAAATACACTACAAATGGAATGTTACATTTAGACCCAAAGACACGCAGATTGTTCTTTATCAAAAGAGATGTTCAGTAAGTTTTAAATCACTATGCATTTAAACAACTAAATTAGCAGAATAGGAGAACATTTCAAACAATGTATGATATCTTCTAACTGAATATACAATGTTCTTACTAGTATGTGATTGTCTTTATTTGTGAAATATTCAATATTCAAATATTTCAATCTTACATTTGATTTTCATATGCATCTATCAGAGAAAGCTGTACAGTGCAGATTACAAGTAGAAACGTGTTTAAACCTAGACGCAAGACCAAACACACTGCAATGTGGATGTATTCATGTTAAATTCACGTCTAATGACCAGAAGTTTGTTCTTTTACAATTAACAGTTTAGGTAAGTTTTTAAAACACTATGCGTTTAACCAACTAATTTTGCAGAAAGCGAGACCATTTCACACAATGTATGGTAAGTACTAATGTACATACAAAGTTCTTACTAGTATGTGATTTTATTTACTCTTTCAATCTTAGATTTGATTTTCATATGTATTTATCAGAAAAAGCTGTACAATGCAGATTACATAGTAGAAACGTGTTTAAACCTAGACGAAACACCAAACACAATGCAATATGAATGTATTCATGTTACATTCAGGTCTAATGACCCAGAAGTCTGTTCTTTTACAATTAACAGGTTCACTAAGTTTTAAAACACTATGCGTTTAGACAACTAATTTAAGAGAAAGCGAGAATATTTCACACAGGGTATTTTAACTACTAACTGCACATACAAAGTTCTTACTAGTATTTGATTGCCTTTACTCGGGAACACTGTATTTCATTAGGATATATGATTTTCATATGCATTTATGAAATAAAGCTGTACAATGCCGTTTACATAAAAGAAACCACTTTAAAGGTAGATGCACCACCAAATACACTACAGACTGAATTCATTAATGTTACTTTCAGGTCTAAAACCGAGAAGTTTGTTCTTTTACAATTAACACGTTCAATAAGTTTTAAAACAATATGCATTTAAACAATAAATTTAGCAGAAAATGAGAACATTTCCCACAATGTATGATAACTTCTAACTGCATATACAGTGTTCTTACTCGTATGTGTTTGTCTTTACTCGGGAACACTGTATTTCCATAGTGTATAGGTTTCATATGCATTTATGAGAGAAAGCTGTACAATGCAGTTTACCTGGAGCAAACATGTTTAAACAAAGACGCAACACCAAATATCCTACAACGTGAATGCATTCACGTTACTTTCAGATGTAATGACAAGACGTTTGGTCTTTTACAAATAACAAGTTCAATAAGTTTTAAAACAGGATGCATTTATAAGACTAATCTAGCAACAAGCAAACCATTTCGCACAATGTATGAAAACTTCTACCTGCACATACAAAGTTCTTGCTAGTATGTGATTGTCTTTACTTGGGAATACTGTATTGCAATAGTATATACGTTTTCATGTGCGTTTATGTGAGAAAGCTGTACAATGCAGTTTACGTGGAGGAAACATGTTTAAACCTAGACACACCCCAAACACACTAGAAAGTGAATGCATTCCTGTTACATTCAGTTGTATTGAAGAGACGTTTGTGCTTTTACAATGAACACATTCAGTAAGTTGTAAAACACTGTGCATTGAAACGAATAGTTTGCAGAAAACGAGAACATTCTGCACATTGTATAACTTCTAACTGCACATACAAATTTCTTACTAGCATGTGATTGTCTTTACTCGGGAACACTGTATTACCATAGTGTATAGGATTTTCATATGTATTTATGATACAAAGCTGTACAATGCACTTTACAAGGAGTAAACGTGTTTAATCCTACATGCAAATCCAAACACACTACAAAGTGAATGCATTCATGTTACATTCAGTTCTATTGACGATAAGTTTCTTATTTTACAAATAACACGTTTAGTATATTTTTAAACAGTGTGTGTTTAAAAGTGTAAATTAGCAAAACTATGCATTTAAAAGTGTAATTTCCCGCACCCTAACCATAACCCTAACGCTAACCCTAACACTAACCCTAACCTGGAACACCATCTTTCATTACTATATTGGATTTTCATGTGCATTTAAGAGAGAAAGGTGTACAATGCCCTTTACAAGAAGAAAACATGTTTAAACCTAGAGGCAACTCCAAACACACTACAAAGTGAATGAATTCATGTTACATTCAGGTCTAATGACAAGAAGTTTCTTCTTTTACAATTAAAACGTTCAGAAGGTTTTTAAACACTGTGCATTTTAAAGTGTAATTTAGCAAAATTCTGTATTTAAAAGTGTTATATCCCTAACCGTAAACCTAACCCTAACCATAACCATAGCCATAACCATAACCCTAAACCTATCCCTAACCCTAACCGTAACCCTAAGCCTAACCCTAACCCTAACCCTAACACTAACCAGGAACACTGTATTTCATTACTATATTTGATTTTCATATGCATTTATCAGAGAAAGCTGTACAATGCAGATTACATAGTAGAAATGTGTTTAAACCTAGACGCAAGACCAAACACACTGCAATGTGACTGTATTCATGTTACATTCAGGTCTAATGACTCAGAAGCTTATTCTTTTACACTTAACTGGTTCAGTAATTTTAAACACCATGCATTTAAACAAATAATTTAACGGAAAGCAAGAACATTTCACACAAGGTGTTTTAACGACTAACTGCTCATACAAAGTTCTTACTTACACGTGATTAGCTTTACTTGGGAACACTATTTCATTAGGATATATGATTTTCTTTTTTTAATAATAATAAATATTATTTATTTATATTCTTTTTTTAATTTTTATTTTCTATATTCTATGTTTACATTCCAAAGGCTTTCCCCTTTCCCAGTTCCCACCCACCATACTTCCCATAGTTCGTCTCCCACCCCCCAACTATTCGCCAATCATTCCCCCTCCCCCCTTGGTTTCTTTACTAAACTGGATGCAATATTTACAGGCCCAGGGTCCTCTCCTTTCTTCTTCTTGGGAATCATTTGACTTGCTATTTGTGTCTTGAGTATTTAGGGCTTCTGGGCTCATTAATATCCACTTGCATGTATCAGAAAAAGCTGTACAATGCAGATTACATTGTAGAAACGTGTTTAAACCTAGACGCAAGACCAAACACACTGCAATGTGAATGTATTCATGTTACATTCAGGTCTAATGACCCAGAAGGTTGTTCTTCTACAATTAACAGGTTCAGTAACTTTTAAAACACTATACGTTTAAACAACTAATTTAGAAGAAAACGAGAACATTTCACACAAGGTATTTTAACTACTATATGCACATACAAAGTTCTTACTAGGATATGATTGTCTTTATGTGGGAACACTGTATTTCAATCTTACATATGTTTTTCCTATGCATTTATGAATGAAAGCTGTCCAATGCAGTTTAAGTAGAAGAAACTTCTTTAAACCTACACACATGACCAAATACACTACAAATGAAATGTTACATTCACGTCTAATGACCAGAAGTTTGTTCTTTTACAATTAACAGGTTAGGTAAGTTTTTAAAACACTATGCGTTTAACCAACTAATTTTGCAGAAAGCAAGAACATTTCACACAATGTATGATAAGTACTAATACACATACAAAGTTCTTACTAGTATGTGATTTTATTTACTCAGGAACACTCTTTCAATCTTAGATTTGATTTTCATATGCATTTATCAGAAAAAGCTGCACAATGCAGATTACATAGAAACGTGTTTAAACCTAGACAAAACACCAAACACACTGCAATGTGAATGTATTCATGTTACATTCAGGTCTAATGACCCAGAAGTCTGTTCTTTTACAATTAACAGGTTCAGTAAGTTTTAAAACACTATGCGTTTAGACAACTAATTTAACAGAAAGCGAGAACATTTCACACGGGGTATTTTAACTACTAACTGCACATACAAAGTTCTTACTAGTATTTGATTGCCTTTGCTCAGGAACACTGTATTTCATTAGGATATATGATTTTCATATGCATTTATGAAAGAAAGCTGTACAATGCCGTTTACATAAAAGAAACCACTTTAAACGTAGATGCACCACCAAATACACTGCAAACCGAATTCATTAATGTTACATTCAGGTCTAAAAACGAGAAGTTTGTTCTTTTACAATTAACACGTTCAGTAAGTTTTAAAACAATATGCATTTAAACAATTAATTTAGCAGAAAACGAGAACATTTCACACAATGTATGATAACTTCTAACTGCATATACAATGTTCTTACTAGTATGTGATTGTCTTTACTCGGGAACACTGTATTTCCATAGTGTATAGGGTTTCATATGCATTTATGAGAGAAAGCTGTACAATGCAGTTTACCTGGAGCAAACGTGTTTAAACAAAGACGCAACACCAAATATACTACAACGTGAATGCATTCATGTTACATTCAGATGTAATGACAAGACGTTTGGTCTTTTACAAATAACAGGTTCAATAAGTTTTAAAACACGAGGCGTTTATACGACTAATCTAGCAATAAGCAAATCATTTCGCACAATGTATGAAAACTTCTACCTGCACATACAAAGTTCTTGCTAGTATGTGATTGTCTTTACTTGGGAACACTGTATTGCAATAGTATATATGTTTTCATGTGCTTTTATGAGAGAAAGCTGTACAATGCAGTTTATGTGGAGCAAACGTGTTTAAACCTAGACACAACCCCAAACGTACTAGAAAGTGAATGCATTCCTGTTACATTCAGTTGTATTGAAGAGACGTTTGTGCTTTTACAATGAACACGTTCAGTAAGTTTTAAAACACTGTGCGTTGAAACGAATAGTTTGCAGAAAATGAGAACATTCTGCACATTGTATGATAACTTCTAACTGCACATACAAATTTCTTACTAGCATGTGATTGTCTTTACTCGGGAACACTGTATTTCCATAGTGTATAGGATTTTCATATGTATTTATGAGACAAAGCTGTACAATGCACTTTACGAGGAGTAAACGTGTTTAATCCTACACGCAAAACCAAACACACTACAAAGTGAATGCATTCATGTTACATTCAGATCGAATGATGAGAGGTTTGTGCTCTTACAATTAACACTTTCATTATGATTTAAAACACTATGAGTTTAACCAACTAATTTAGCAGAAAGAGTACATTTCGCACAATGTATGATATCTGCTAACTGCAAATACAAAATTCTTACTAGTATGTGATTGTCGTTACCCTGGAACACCGTATTTCATTAGTATATTTGATTTTCATAAGCATTTAAGAGAGAAAGCTGAACAATGCCCTTTACAAGGAGAAAACATGTTTAAATTTAGAGGCAACTCCAAACACACTACAAAGTGAATGAATTCATGTTACATTCAGGTCTAATGATGAGAAGTTTCTTCTTTTACAATTAAAACGTTCAGAAAGATTTAAAACACTATGTGTTTTAAAGTGTAACTTAGCAAAACTGTGTGTTTAAAAGTGTTATATCCCTAACCCTAACCCTAACCCTAACACTAACCCTAACCCTACCCCTAAACCTAACCCTACCGTTACCCTAAACCTATCCCTAACCCTAACCCTAACCCTAAACCTAACCCTAACCCTAACCAGGAACACTGTATTTCATTTCTATATTTGATTTTCATATGCATTTATCAGAGAAAGCTGTACAATGCCCTTTACATAGTAAAAACATGTTTAAACCTAGACGCAAGACCAAACACACTGCAATGTGAATGTATTCACGTTACATTCAAGTCTAATGGCTCAGAAGCTTGTTCTTTTACAATTAAAAGGTACAGTAATTTTAAACACCATGAGTTTAAACAAATAATTTAACAGAAAGCAAGAACATTTCACACAAGGTGTTTTAACTACTAACTGCACACCCTACAAAGTTCTTACTTACACATGATTACCTTTACTCGGGAACACAATTTCATTAGGATATATGATTTTCATAAGCATGTAACAGAAAAAGCTGTACAATGCAGATTACACTGTAGAAACGTGTTTAAACCTAGACGCAAGACCAAACACACTGCAATGTGAATGTATTCATGTTACATTCAGGTCTAATGACCCAGAAGGTTGTTCTTTTACAATTAACAGGTTCAGTAAGTTTTAAAACACTATGCGTTTAACCAACTAATTTAGAAGAAAACGAGAACATTTCACACAAGGTATTTTAACTACTAACTGCACATACAAAGTTCTTACTAGGATGTGATTGTCTTTATTTGGGAACACTGTATTTCAATCTTACATATGTTTTTCCTATGCATTTATGAATGAAAGCTGTCCAATGCAGTTTAAGTAGAAGACACTTCTATAAACCTAAACACAAGACCAAATACACTACAAATGGAATGTTACATTCAGACCCAAAGACGTGCAGTTTGTTCTTTTACAATTAAGACTTTCAGTAAGTTTTAAAACACTATGCATTTAAACAACTAAATTAGCAGAAAGGAGAACATTTCAAACCATGTATGATATCTTCTAACTGCATATACAATGTTCTTACTTGTATGTGATTGTCTTTATTTGTGAACACTCTATTTCAATCTTACATTTGATTTTCATATGCATTTATTTGAGAAAGCTGTACAATGCAGATTAAAAGTAGAAACGTGTTTAAACCTAGACACAAGACCAAACACACTGCAATGTGGATGTATTCATGTTACATTCACGTCTAATGACCAGAAGTTTATTCTTTTACAATTAAAAGGTTAGGTAAGTTTTTAAAACACTATGCGTTTAACCAACAAATTTTGCAGAAAGCGAGACCATTTCACACAATGTATGATAAGTACTAATGCACATACAACGTTCTTACTAGTATGTGATTTTATTTACTCGGGAACACTCAATCTTAGATTTGATTTTCATATGCATTTATCAGAAAAAGCTGTACAATGCAGATTACATAGTAGAAACGTGTTTAAACCTAGACAAAACACCAAACACACTGCAATGTGAATGTATTCATGTTACATTCAGGTCTAATGACCCAGAAGTCTGTTCTTTTACAATTAACAGGTTCAGTAAGTTTTAAAACACTATGCGTTTAGACAACTAATTTAACAGAATGCGAGAACATTTCACACAGGGTATTTTAACTACTAACTGCACATACAAAGTTCTTACTAGTATTTGATTGCCTTTACTCGGGAACACTGTATTTCATTAGGATATATGATTTTCATATGCATTTATGAAAGAAAGCTGTACAATGCCATTTACATAAAAGAAACCACTTTAAACGTAGATGCACCACCAAATACACTGCAAACCGAATTCATTAATGTTACATTCAGGTCTAAAAACGAGAAGTTTGTTCTTTTACAATTAACACGTTCAGTAAGTTTTAAAACAATATGCATTTAAACAATTAATTTAGCAGAAAACGAGAACATTTCACACAATGTATGATAACTTCTAACTGCATATACAATGTTCTTACTAGTATGTGATTGTCTTTACTCGGGAACACTGTATTTCCATAGTGTATAGGGTTTCATATGCATTTATGAGAGAAAGCTGTACAATGCAGTTTACCTGGAGCAAACGTGTTTAAACAAAGACGCAACACCATATACACTACAACGTGAATGCATTCATGTTACATTCAGATGTAATGACAAGACGTTTGGTCTTTTACAAATAACAGGTTCAATAAGTTTTAAAACACGAGGCGTTTATATGACTAATCTAGCAATAAGCAAATCATTTCGCACAATGTATGCAAACTTCTACCTGCACATACAAAGTTCTTGCTAGTATGTGATTGTCTTTACTTGGGAACACTGTATTGCAATAGTATATACGTTTTCATGTGCGTTTATGAGAGAAAGCTGTACAATGCAGTTTATGTGGAGGAAACGTGTTTAAACCTAGACCCAACCCCAAACACACTAGAAAGTGAATGCATTCCTGTTACATTCAGTTGTATTGACGGGACGTTTGTGCTCTTACAATGAACATGTTCAGTAAGTTTTAAAACACTGTGCATTGAAACGAATAGTTTGCAGAAAATGAGAACATTCTGCACATTGTATGATAACCTCTAACTGCACATACAAATTTCTTACTAGCATGTGATTGCCTTACTCGGGAACACTGTATTTCCATAGTGTATAGGATTTTCATATGTATTTATGAGACAAAGCTGTACAATGCACTTTACGAGGAGTAAACGTGTTTAATCCTCACGCAAAACCAAACGCACTACAAAGTGAATGCATTCATGTTACATTCAGATCAAATGATGAGAGGTTCGTTCTCTTACAATTAACACTTTCATTATGATTTAAAACACTATGAGTTTAAACAACTAATTTAGCAGAAAGAGTACATTTCACACAATGTATGATATCTGCTAACTGCACATACAAAATTCTTACTAGTATGTGATTGTCTTTACCCTGGAACACCGTATTTCATTAGTATATTTGATTTTCATAAGCATTTAAGAGAGAAAGCTGTACAATGCCCTTTACGAGGAGAAAACGTGTTTAAACCTAGAGGCAACTCCAAACACACTACAAAGTGAATGCATTCATGTTACATTCAGGTCTAATGACAAGAAGCTTCTTTGTTTACAATTAACACGTTCAGTAAGTTTAAAAACACTATGCGTTTAAAAGTGTAACTTCCCTAACCCTAAACCTAACCCTAACCATAACCCTAACCCTAACACTAATCCTAACCCTAACCCTAACCCTAACCCTAACCCTAACCCTAACCCTAACCCTAACCCTAACCCTAAACCTAACCCAACTCTAATCCTAACTCTAAATGTAACCCTAACCAGGTACAGCATATAACATTAGTATATTGGATTTTCATATGCATTTAAGAGAGAAAGCTGAAGAATGCCCTTTACGAGGAAAAAACGTGTTTAAACCTAGAGGCAACACCAAACACACTACAAATTCAATGCATTCAAGTTACATTCTCGTATAATGACAAGTTGTTTCTTCGTTTACAATTAACATATTCAGTAAGTTTCTAAACACTATGCCTTTAAAAGTGTAATTTCCCTAAACCTAAACCTAACCCTAACCCTAACCCTAACTCAAACCCTAACCCTAACCCTAACCCTAACTCTAACCCTAGCCCTATCCCTAACCCTAACCCGAACTCTAACCCTAACCCTAACCCGAACCCTAACCCAAACCCTAACCCGAACCCTAACCCTAACCCTAACCTGGAACACCGAATTTGATTAGTATATTGGATTTTCATATGCATTTAAGAGAGAAAGCTGTACAATGCCCGTTGCAAGGAGAAAACATGTTTAAACCTAGAGGCAGCTAAAACCACACTACAAAGGGAATGCATTCATGTTACACTCAGGTCTAATGACGAGAAGTTTCTTCGTTTACAAATAACACGTTTAGTAAGTTTTTAAACACAGTACATTTAAAAGTATAATTTAGCAAAACTATGTGTTTAAAAGTGTAATTT
The DNA here is from genome assembly GCA_964023405.1 of Apodemus agrarius. NCBI lineage: Eukaryota > Metazoa > Chordata > Mammalia > Rodentia > Muridae > Apodemus > Apodemus agrarius. Next base: position 35,013,427 of record OZ030024.1, read on the forward strand.
TCCTAACGCTAACCCTAACCCTAACCCTAATAGTAACCCTAACCGTAAACCTAACCCTAACCTAAGTCTACTCCTAACCTTATCCTAACCCTAACCCTAACCCTTAACCTATCTCTAAACCTAACCCTAATCCTAACCCTAATCCTAACCCTAACCCTAACACTAATGCTAACCATAACCCTAACACTAACACTAACCCTAACTCTAACCCTAACCCTAACCCGAACACTAACCCTAACCCTAACCCGATCCCTAACCCGAACCCTATCCCTAACCTGGAACACCGAATTTCATTGGTATATTGGATTTTCATATGCATTTAAGAGAGAAAGCTGTACAATGCCCGTTGCAAGGAGAAAACATGTTTAAACCTAGAGGCAACTAAAACCACACTACAAAGTGAATGCATTCATGTTACATTCAGGTCTAATGACGAGAAGTTTCTTCGTTTAGAAATAACAGGTTCAGTAAGTTTAAAAACACTATGCATTTAAAAATGTAACTTCCCTAAACGAAACCCTAAACCTAACATTAACCCTAACCCTAAACCTAAACCTAAACCTAACCCTAACACTAACCCTAACCCTAACCCTATCCCTAAACCTAACCCTAACACTAACACTAATCCTAGCCCTAACCCTAATGCTAACCCTAACCCTAACCCTTACCCTATCCCTAACCTGGAACACCTTATTTCATTAGTATATTGGATTTTCATATGCATTTAAGAGAGAAAGCTGTACAATGCCCTTTACAAGGAGAAAACATGTTTAAACCTAGAGGCAACTGCAAACACACTACAAAGTGAATGCATTCATGTTACATTCAGGTCTAATGACAAGAAGTTTCTTCATTTACAAATAACATGTTCAATATGTTTTTAAACACTATGCGTTTAAAAGTGTAATTTAGCAAAACTATGCATTTAAAAGTGTAATTTCCCTCACATTAACCCTGACCCTAACCCTAACCCTAACCCTAAACCTTACGCTAAACCATAACCCAAATCTAATCGTAACTCTAAACCTAACCCTAACCAGGTACAGCATATATTATTAGTATATTGAATTTTCATATGCATTTAAGAGAGAAAGCTGTACAATGCCATTTACATAAAAGAAACCACTTTAAACGTAGATGCACCACCAAATACACTGCAAACCAAATTCATTAATGTTACATTCAGGTCTAAAAACGAGAAGTTTGTTCGTTTACAATTAACACGTTCAGTAAGTTTTTAAACACTATGCCTTTAAAAGTGTAATTTCCCTAAACCTAAACCTAAACCTAACCTTAAACTTAACCCTAACTCTAACCATAACCCTAACCCTAACGCTAACCCTAACCCTAACCCTAACACTATCCCTAAGCCAAGCACTAACCCTATCCCTAACCCTAACCCTAATCCTAACCCTAACCCAAACCCTAACCCTAAACTGGAACACCGAATTTCATTAGTATATTGGATTTTCATATGCATTTAAGAGAGAAAACTGTACAATGCCCTTTGCAAGGAGAAAACATGTTTAAACCTAGAGGCAACTAAAACCACACAACAAAGTGAATGCATTCATGTTACATTCAGTTCTAATGACGAGAAGTTTCTTCATTTAGAAATAACATGCTCAGTAAGTTTAAAAACACTATGCTTTTAAAAGTATAACTTCCCTAACCCTAACCCTAACCCTAACCCTAACCCTAACCCTAACCCTAACCCTAACCCTAACCCTAACCCTTAACCTATCTCTAAACCTAACCCTAACCCTAAACCTAATGCTAACCATAACCATAACCCTAACCCTAACCCTAACCCTAAACCTAACCCTAACCCTAACCCTAACCCGATCCCTAACCCGAACCCTAACCCTAACCTGGAACTCCAAATTTCATTAGTATATTGGATTTTCATATGCATTTAAGAGAGAAAGCTGTACAATGCCCATTGCAAGGAGAAAACATGTTTAAAACTAGAGGCAACTAAAACCACACTACAAAGGGAATGCATTCATGTTACATCCAGGTCTAATGACAAGAAATTTCTTCATTTACAAATAACATGTTCAATATGTTTTTAAACACTATGCGTTTAAAAGTGTAATTTAGCAAAACTATGCATTTAAAAGTGTAATTTCCCTCACATTAACCCTGACCCTAACCCTAACCCTAACCCTAAACCTTACCCTAAACCATAACCCAACTCTAATCCTAACTCTAAACCTAACCCTAACCAGGTACAGCATATATCATTAGTATATTGAATTTTCATATGCATTTAAGAGAGAAAGCTGAAGAATGCCCTTTACTAGGAGAAAACGTGCTTAAACCTAGAGGCAACACCATACACACTACAAAGTCAATGCATTCAAGGTACATTCTCATATAATGACAAGTTGTTTCTTCGTTTACAATTAACATATTCAGAAAGTTTCTAAACACTATGCCTTTAAAAGTGTAATTTCCCTAAACCTAAACCTAACCCTAACCTTAACCCTAACTCTAACCCTAACCCTAACCCTAACCCTAACTCTAACCCTAGCCCTATCCCTAACCCTAACCCGAACAATTACACGTTCAGTAAGTTTTTCAACACAGTGCGTTTAAAAGTGTAATTTAGCAAAACTATGCATTTAAAAGTGTAATTTTCCTAATGCTAACCCTAACCCTAACCCTAATAGTAACCCTAACCCTAACCCTAACCCTAACCCTAACCCTAACCCTAACCCTAACCCTAACCCTAACCCTAACCCTAACCCTAACCTGGAACACAGTATTTCATTAGTATACTTGATTTTCATAAGCATTTAAGAGAGAAAGCTGTACAATGCCATTTACGAGGAGAAAATGTGTTTAAAACTAGAGGCAACTCCAAACACACAGCAAAGTGAATGCATTCATGTTACATTCAGGTCTAATGACAAGAAGCTTCTTTGTTTACAATTAACACGTTCAGTAAGTTTAAAAACACTATGCGTTTAAAAGTGTAACTTCCCTAACCCTAACCCTAACCCTAACCCTAACCCTAACCCTAACCCTAACCCTAACCCTAACCCTAACCCTAACCCTAACCCTAACCCTAACCCTAACCCTAACCCTAACCCTAACCCTAACCCTAACCCTAACCCTAACCCTAACCCTAACCCTAACCCTAACCCTAACCCTAACCCTAACCCTAACCCTAACCCTAACCCTAACCCTAACCCTAACCCTAACCTGGAACACTCTATTTCATTAATATATTGGAATTTCACATGCATTCAAGAGAGAAAGCTGTACAATGCCCTTTACAAGGAGAAAACATGTTTACACCTAGAGGCAACTCCAAACCCACTACAAAGTGAATGCATTCATGTTATATTCAGGTCGAATGACCCAGAAGTCTGTTCTTTTACAATTAACGTGTTATTTAAGTTTTAAAAGACTATGCGTTTAGACAACTAATTTAACAGAAAGCGAGAACATTTCACACAGGGTATTTTAACTACTAACTGCACATACAAAGTTCTTACTAGTATTTGATTGCCTTTACTCGGGAACACTGTATTTCATTAGGATATATGATTTTCATATGCATTTATGAAAGAAAGCTGTACAATGCCATTTACATAAAAGAAACCACTTTAAACGTAGATGCACCACCAAATACACTGCAAACCAAATTCATTAATGTTACATTCAGGTCTAAAAACGAGAAGTTTGTTCTTTTACAATTAACACGTTCAGTAAGTTTTAAAACAATATGCATTTAAACAATTAATTTAGCAGAAAACGAGAACATTTCACACAATGTATGATAACTTCTAACTGCATATACAATGTTCTTACTAGTATGTGATTGTCTTTACTCGGGAACACTGTATTTGCATAGTGTATAGGGTTTCATATGCATTTATGAGAGAAAGCTGTACAATGCAGTTTACCTGGAGCAAACGTGTTTAAACAAAGACGCAACACCATATACACTACAACGTGAATGCATTCATGTTACATTCAGATGTAATGACAAGACGTTTGGTCTTTTACAAATAACAGGTTCAATAAGTTTTAAAACACGAGGCGTTTATATGACTAATCTAGCAATAAGCAAATCATTTCACACAATGTATGCAAACTTCTACCTGCACATACAAAGTTCTTGCTAATATGTTATTGTCTTTACTTGGGAACACTGTATTGCAATAGTATATACGTTTTCATGTGCGCTTATGAGAGAAAGCTGTACAATGCAGTTTATGTGGAGGAAACGTGTTTAAACCTAGACCCAAACCCAAACACACTAGAAAGTGAATGCACTCCTGTTACATTCAGTTGTATTGACAGGACGTTTGTGCTTATACAATGAACATGTTCAGTAAGTTTTAAAACACTGTACATTGAAACGAATAGTTTTGCAGAAAATGAGAACATTCTGCACATTGTATGATAACCTCTAACTGCACATACAAATTTCTTACTAGCATGTGATTGCCGTACTCGGGAACACTGTATTTCCATAGTGTATAGGATTTTCATATGTAGTTATGAGACAAAGCTGTACAATGCACTTTACGAGGAGTAAACGTGTTTAATCCTCACGCAAAACCAAACGTGCTACAAAGTGAGTGCATTCATGTTACATTCAGATCAAATGATGAGAGGTTTGTGCTCTTACAATTAACACTTTCATTATGATTTAAAACGCTATGAGTTTAACCAACTAATTTAGCAGAAAGAGTACATTTCGCACAATGTATGATATCTGCTAACTGCAAATACAAAATTCTTACTAGTATGTGATTGTCTTTACCCTGGAACACCGTATTTCATTAGTATATTTGATTTTCATAAGCATTTAAGAGAGAAAGCTGAACAATGCCCTTTACGAGAGAAAACGTGTTTAAACCTAGAGGCAAAACCAAACACACTACAAAGTGAATGCATTCATGTTACATTCAGGTCTAATGACGAGAAGCTTCTTTGTTTACAATTAACACGTTCAGTAAGTTTAAAAACACTATGCGTTTAAAAGTGTAACTTCCCTAACCCTAACCCTAACCCTAAGCCTAACCCTAAACCTAATGCTAACCCTAACCCTAACCCTAACCCTAACCCTAACCCTAACCCTAACCCTAACCCTAACCCTAACCCTAACCCTAACCCTAACCCTAACCCTAACCCTAACCCTAACCCTAACCTGGAACACCCTATTTCATTAGTATATTGGATTTTCACATGCATTTAAGAGAGAAAGCTCTACAAGGAGAAAGCTGTACCCTTTACAAGGAGAAAACATGTTTAAACCTAGAGGCAACTGCAAACACACTACAAAGTGAATGCATTCATGTTACATTGAGGTCTATTGACGAGAAGTTTCTTCATTTACAAATAACATGTTCAATAAGTTTTTCAACACTATGCATTTAAAAGTGTAATTTAGCAAAACTATGCGTTTAAAAGTGTAATTTCCCTCAGCCTAACCCTAACCCTAACCCTAACCCTAACCCTAACCCTAACCCTAACCCTAACCCTATCCCTAACCCTATCCCTAACCTTAACCTAACCCTAACCCTAACCCTAACCCCAACCCTAACCCAACTCTAATCCTAACTCTAAACGTAACCCTAACCAGGTACAGCATATATCATTAGTATATTGGATTTTCATATGCATTTAAGAGAGAAAGCTGTAATGCGTTTACGAGGAGAAAACGTGTTTAAACCTAGAGGCAACACCATACACACTACAAAGTGAATGCATTCATGTTACATTCTCGTCTAATGACAAGTTGTTTTTTCGTTTACAATTAACACGTTCAGTAAGTTTTTAAACACTATGCGTTTAAAGGTGTAATTTAGCAAAACTATGCATTTAAAAGTGTAATTTTCCTAACCCTAACCCTAAACCTAACCCTATCCCTAACCCTAACCCTAACCCTAACCTAACTCTAACCCTAACCCTAACCCTAACCCTAACCCTAACCCTAACCCTAACCCTAACCCTAACCCTAACCCTAACACTAACACTAACACTAACACTAACCCTAACAGTAACCCTAACACTAACCCTAACCCTAACACTAACCAGGCACACCGTATTTCTTTAGTATACTGGATTTTCATATGCATTTAAGAGAGAAAGCTGTACAATGCCCTTTACGAGGAGAAAACGTGTTTAAACCTAGAGGCAACACCAAACACACTACAAAGTCAATGCATTCATGTTACATTCGGGTCTAATGACAGGAAGTTTCTTCGTTTACAATTAACACGTTCAGTAAGTTTTAAAACACTGTGCGTTTAAAAGTGTAATTTGGCAGAAAACAAGAACGTTTTCACAAATGTCTTTTCTGGCTGGTTTTGTGTTGTCAACTTGATTCAGGCTGGAGTTTTCTTAGGAAAAGTAGCTTCAGGTGGGCAAGTGCCTCCATGAGATCCAGCCGTGGGGTATTTTCTCAATTAGCGATCAAGTGGGGAAGGCCCCTTGTGAGTGGTACCATGTCTTGCTGGTATTGGGCAAGCTGAGCTAGCCAGGGGTAGCAAGCCAGTAAGGAATATCCCGCCATGGCCTCTGCATCAGCTCTTGCTTCCTGACCTGCTTGAGTGCCAGTGCTTACTTCCTTTAGTGATGAACAGCTGTGTGGAAGTGTAAGCTGAATAAAGCATTTCCTCCCCAAGTTGCTTCTTGGTCATGATGTTTGTGCAGGATCAGTAACCCTGAATAAGACAAAGTATGTTCACTTAATATTGCACGTACAGAGTTCTTATTAGTACGTGATTGCCTTTACTCAGAAACACTGTACTTCAATAGTATACAGGATTTTCATATGCATTTATGAGAGAAAGCTGTACAATGCCGTTTATGAGGAGATTAAGTGTTTAAGCCTAGACACAACACCCAACAATCGACAAAGAGAATGCATTCATGTGATATTCAGGTCTAAAAGGAGAAGTTTGTTCTTTTACAATTAACAGGTCAGTAAGGGTTAAAAAACTATGCATTTAAACAACTAATTTAACAGAAAACCAGAACATTTCACACATTGTATGATAACTACTAAAGTTCTTACTAGTATGTGATTTTCTTTACGCATGAACACTCTATTTCAATCTTACATTTGATTATCATATCCATTTATCAGAGAAAGCTGTACAATGCAGATTACATTGTAGAAACGTGTTTAAACCTAGACGCAAGACCAAACACACTGCAATGTGAATGTATTCATGTTACATTCAGGTCTAATGACCCAGAAGGTTGTTCTTTTACAATTAACAGGTTCAGTAAGTTTTAAAACACTATACGTTTAAACAACTAATTTAGAAGAAAACGAGAACATTTCACACAAGGTATTTTAACTACTAACTGCACATACAAAGTTCTTACTAGGATGTGATTGTCTTTATTTGGGAACACTGTATTTCAATCTTACATATGTTTTTCCTATGCATTTATGAATGAAAGCTGTCCAATGCAGTTTAAGTAGAAGAAACTTCTTTAAACCTACACACACGACCAAATACACTACAAATGGAATGTTACATTCAGTCCCAAAGACGCGCAGTTTGTTCTTTTACAATTAAGATGTTCAGTAAGTTTTAAAACACTATGCATTTATACAACTAATTTAGCAGAAAAGGAGAACATTTCAAACAATGTATGATCTCTTCTAACTGCATATACAATGTTCTTATTGTATGTGATTGTCTTTATTTGTGAACACTCTATTTCAATCTTACATTTGATTTTCATATGCATTTATCAGAGAAAGCTGTACAATGCAGATTACAAGTAGAAACGTGTTTAAACCTAGACGCAAGACCAAACACACTGCAATGTGGATGTATTCATGTTACATTCACGTCTAATGACCAGAAGTTTGTTCTTTTACAATTAACGGTTTAGGTAAGTTTTTAAAACACTATGCGTTTAACCAACTAATTTTGCAGAAAGCGAGACCATTTCACACGGGGTATTTTAACTACTAACTGCACATACAAAGTTCTTTCTAGTATTTGATTGCCTTTACTTGGGAACACTGTATTTCATTAGGATATATGATCTTCATATGCATTTATGAAAGAAAGCTGTACAATGCCCTTTACATAAAAGAAACCACTTTAAACGTAGATGCACCACCAAATACACTGCAAACCGAATTCATTAATGTTACATTCGGTTCTAAAAACGAGAAGTTTGTTCTTTTACAATTAACACGTTCAGTAAGTTTTAAAACAATATGCATTTAAAGAATTAATTTAGCAGAAAACGAGAACACTTCACACAATGTATGATAACTTCTAACTTCATATACAATGTTCTTACTAGTATGTGATTGTCTTCACTCGGGAACACTGTATTTCCATAGCATATAAGGTTTCATATGCATTTATGAGAGAAAGCTGTACAATGCAGTTTACCTGGAGCAAACGTGTTTAAACAAAGACGCAACACCAAATACACTACAATGTGAATGCATTCATGATACATTCAGTTGTATTGACGGGACGTTTGGGCTTTTACAATGAACATGTTCAGTAAGTTTTAAAACACTGTGCATTGAAACGAATAGTTTGCAGAAAATGAGAACATTCTGCACATTGTATGAAAACCTCTAACTGCACATACAAATTTCTTACTAGCATGTGATTGCCTTACTCGGGAACACTGTATTTCCATAGTGTATAGGATTTTCATATGTATTTATGAGACAAAGCTGTACAATGCACTTTACGAGGAGTAAACGTGTTTAATCCTCACGCAAAACCAAACGCACTACAAAGTGAATACATTCATGTTACATTCAGATCAAATGATGAGAGGTTCGTTCTCTTACAATTAACACTTTCATTATGATTTAAAACGCTATGAGTTTAAACAACTAATTTAGCAGAAAGAGTACATTTCACACAATGTATGATATCCGCTAACTGCACATACAAAATTCTTACTATTATGTGATTGTCTTTACCCTGGAACACAGTATTTCATTAGTATACTTGATTTTCATAAGCATTTAAGAGAGAAAGCTGTACAATGCCATTTACGAGGAGAAAATGTGTTTAAACCTAGAGGCAACTCCAAACACACTACAAAGTGAATGCATTCATGTTACATTCAGGTCTAATGACAAGAAGCTTCTTTGTTTACAATTAACACGTTCAGTAAGTTTAAAAACACTATGCGTTTAAAAGTGTAACTTCCCTAACCCTAACCCTAACCCTAACCCTAACCCTAACCCTAACCCTAACCCTAACCCTAACCCTAACCCTAACCCTAACCCTAACCCTAACCCTAACCCTAACCCTAATGCTAACCCTAACCCTAACCCTAACCCTAACCCTAACCCTAACCCTAACCCTAACCCTAACCCTAACCCTAACCCTAACCCTAACCCTAACCCTAACCCTAACCCTAACCCTAACCCTAACCCTAACCCTAACCCTAACCTGGAACACTCTATTTCATTAATATATTGGAATTTCACATGCATTCAAGAGAGAAAGCTTTACAATGCCCTTTACAAGGAGAAAACATGTTTACACCTAGAGGCAACTCCAAACACACTACAAAGTGAATGCATTCATGTTATATTCAGGTCGAATGACCCAGAAGTCTGTTCTTTTACAATTAACGTGTTATTTAAGTTTTAAAAGACTATGCGTTTAGACAACTAATTTAACAGAAAGCGAGAACATTTCACACAGGGTATTTTAACTACTAACTGCACATACAAAGTTCTTACTAGTATTTGATTGCCTTTACTCGGGAACACTGTATTTCATTAGGATATATGATTTTCATATGCATTTATGAAAGAAAGCTGTACAATGCCATTTACATAAAAGAAACCACTTTAAACGTAGATGCACCACCAAATACACTGCAAACCAAATTCATTAATGTTACATTCAGGTCTAAAAAAACAAGAAGTTTGTTCTTTTACTATTAACACGTTCAGTAAGTTTTAAAACAATATGCATGTAAAAAAATAATTTAGCAGAAAACGAGAACATTTTACACAATGTATGATAACTTCTAACTGCAAACCCTGACCTATACAATGTTCTTACTAGTATGTGATTGTCTTTACTCGGGAACACTGTATTTGCATAGTGTATAGGGTTTCATATGCATTTATGAGAGAAAGCTGTACAATGCAGTTTACCTGGAGCAAACGTGTTTAAACAAAGACGCAACACCAAATATACTACAACGTGAATGCATTCATGTTACATTCAGATGTAATGACAAGACGTTTGGTCTTTTACAAATAACAGGTTCAATAAGTTTTAAAACACGAGGCGTTTATATGACTAATCTAGCAATAAGCAAATCATTTCGCACAATGTATGCAAACTTCTACCTGCACATACAAAGTTCTTGCTAGTATGTTATCTAACCCTAACCTAACCCTAACCCTAACCCTAACCCTAACCCTAACCCTAACCCTAACACTAACACTAACACTAACACTAACCCTAACACTAACCCTAACCCTAACACTAACCAGGCACACCGTATTGCAATAGTATATACGTTTTCATGTGCGCTTATGAGAGAAAGCTGTACAATGCAGTTTATGTGGAGGAAACGTGTTTAAACCTAGACCCAAACCCAAACACACTAGAAAGTGAATGCACTCCTGTTACATTCAGTTGTATTGACAGGACGTTTGTGCTTATACAATGAACATGTTCAGTAAGTTTTAAAACACTGTACATTGAAACGAATGCTAACGTTAACCCTAACCCTAACCCTAACCCTAACCCTAATGCTAACCCTAACCCTAACCCTAACCCTAACCCTAACCCTAACCCTAACCCTAACCCTAACCCTAAACCTAACCCTAAACCTAACCCTAAACCTAACCTGGAACACTCTATTTCCATAGTGTATAGGATTTTCATATGTAGTTATGAGACAAAGCTGTCCAATGCACTTTACGAGGAGTAAACGTGTTTAATCCTCACGCAAAACCAAACGTGCTACAAAGTGAATGCATTCATGTTACATTCAGATCAAATGATGAGAGGTTCGTTCTCTTACAATTAACACTTTCATTATGATTTAAAACACTACGAGTTTAACCAACTAATTTAGCAGAAAGAGTACATTTCGCACAATGTATGATATCTGCTAACTGCAAATACAAAATTCTTACTAGTATGTGATTGTCTTTACCCTGGAACACCGTATTTCATTAGTATATTTGATTTTCATAAGCATTTAAGAGAGAAAGCTGAACAATGCCCTTTACGAGAGAAAACGTGTTTAAACCTAGAGGCAAAACCAAACACACTACAAAGTGAATGCATTCATGTTACATTCAGGTCTAATGACGAGAAGCTTCTTTGTTTACAATTAACACGTTCAGTAAGTTTAAAAACACTATGCGTTTAAAAGTGTAACTTCCCTAACCCTAACCCTAACCCTAACCCTAACGCTAAGCCTAACCCTAAACCGAATGCTAACCCTAACCCTAACCTTAAAGCTAATGCTAACCCTAACCCTAACCCTAACCCTAACCCTAACCCTAACCCTAACCCTAACCCTAACCCTAACCCTAACCCTAACCCTAACCCTAACCCTAACCCTAACCCTAACCCTAACCCTAACCCTAACCTGGAACACCCTATTTCATTAGTATATTGGATTTTCACATGCATTTAAGAGAGAAAGCTGTACAAGGAGAAAGCTGTACCCTTTACAAGGAGAAAACATGTTTAAACCTAGAGGCAACTGCAAACACACTACAAAGTGAATGCATTCATGTTACATTGAGGTCTATTAACAAGAAGTTTCTTCATTTACAAATAACATGTTCAATAAGTTTTTCAACACTATGCATTTAAAAGTGTAATTTAGCAAAACTATGCGTTTAAAAGTGTAATTTCCCTCAGCCAAACCCTAACCCTAACCCTAACCCTAACCCTAACCCTAACCCTAACCCTAACCCTAACCCTAACCCTAACCCAACTCTAATCCTAACTCTAAACGTAACCCTAACCAGGTACAGCATATATCATTAGTATATTGGATTTTCATATGCATTTAAGAGAGAAAGCTGTAGAATGCGCTTTACGAGGAGAAAACGTGTTTAAACCTAGAGGCAACACCATACACACTACAAAGTGAATGCATTCATGTTACATTCTCGTCTAATGACAAGTTGTTTTTTCGTTTACAATTAACACGTTCAGTAAGTTTTTAAACACTATGCGTTTAAAGGTGTAATTTAGCAAAACTATGCATTTAAAAGTGTAATTTTCCTAAACCTAACCCTATCCCTAACCCTAACCCTAACCCTAACCTAACTCTAACCCTAACCCTAACCCTAACCCTAACCCTAACCCTAATGCTAACCCTAACCCTAACCCTAACCCTAACCCTAACCCTAATGCTAACCCTAACCCTAACCCTAACCCTAACCCTATCCCTAACCCTAAACCTAACCCTAAACCTAACCCTAACACTAACCAGGCACACCGTATTTCTTTAGTATACTGGATTTTCATATGCATTTAAGAGAGAAAGCTGTACAATGCCCTTTACGAGGAGAAAACGTGTTTAAACCTAGAGGCAACACCAAACACACTACAAAGTCAATGCATTCATGTTACATTCGGGTCTAATGACAAGAAGTTTCTTCATTTACAATTAACACGTTCAGTAAGTTTTAAAACACTATCCGTTTAAAAGTGTAATTTGGCAGAAAACAAGAAAATTTTCAAAAATGTATTTCCTGGCTGGTTTTGTGTGTCAACTTGATTCAGGCTGGAGTTTTCTTAGGAAAAGTAGCTTCAGGTGGGCAAGTGCCTCCATGAGATCCAGCCGTGGGGCATTTTCTCAATTAGCGATCAAGTGGAGAAGGCCCCTTGTGAGTGGTACCATGTCTTGCTGGTATTGGGCAAGCTGAGCTAGCCAGGGGTAGCAAGCCAGTAAGGAATATCCCTCCATGGCCTCTGCATCAGCTCTTGCTTCCTGACCTGCTTGAGTGCCAGTGCTTACTTCCTTTAGTGATGAACAGCTGTGTGGAAGTGTAAGCTGAATAAAGCATTTCCTCTCTACGTTTCTTCTTGGTCATGATGGTTGAGCAGGATCAGTAACCCTGAATAAGACAAAGTATGTTCACTTAATATTGCACGTACAGAGTTCTTATTAGTACGTGATTGCCTTTACTCAGAAACACTGTACTTCAATAGTATACAGGATTTTCATATGCATTTATGAGAGAAAGCTGTACAATGCCGTTTATGAGGAGATTAAGTGTTTAAGCCTAGACACAACACCCAACAATCGACAAAGAGAATGCATTCATGTGATATTCAGGTCTAAAAGGAGAAGTTTGTTCTTTTACAATTAACACGTTCAGTGAGTTTTAAAACATTATGCATTTAAACAATTAATTTAGCAGAAAACCAGACATTTCACACATTGTATGATAACTACTAAAGTTCTTACTAGTATGTGATTTTCTTTACGCATGAACACTCTATTTCAATCTTACATTTGATTATCATATCCATTTATCAGAGAAAGCTGTACAATGCAGATTACATTGTAGAAACGTGTTTAAACCTAGACGCAAGACCAAACACACTGCAATGTGAATGTATTCATGTTACATTCAGGTCTAATGACCCAGAAGGTTGTTCTTTTACAATTAACAGGTTCAGTAAGTTTTAAAACACTATACGTTTAAACAACTAATTTAGAAGAAAACGAGAACATTTCACACAAGGTATTTTAACTACTAACTGCACATACAAAGTTCTTACTAGGATGTGATTGTCTTTATTTGGGAACACTGTATTTCAATCTTACATATGTTTTTCCTATGCATTTATGAATGAAAGCTGTCCAATGCAGTTTAAGTAGAAGAAACTTCTTTAAACCTACACACACGACCAAATACACTACAAATGGAATGTTACATTCAGTTGTATTGACAGGACGTTTGTGCTTATACAATGAACATGTTCAGTAAGTTTTAAAACACTATGCAACTAATTTAGCAGAAAAGAACATTTCAAACAATGTATGATCTCTTCTAACTGCATATACAATGTTCTTATTGTATGTGATTGTCTTTATTTGTGAACACTCTATTTCAATCTTACATTTGATTTTCATATGCATTTATCAGAGAAAGCTGTACAATGCAGATTACAAGTAGAAACGTGTTTAAACCTAGACGCAAGACCAAACACACTGCAATGTGGATGTATTCATGTTACATTCACGTCTAATGACCAGAAGTTTGTTCTTTTACAATTAACGGTTTAGGTAAGTTTTTAAAACACTATGCGTTTAACCAACTAATTTTGCAGAAAGCGAGACCATTTCACACGGGGTATGTTAACTACTAACTGCACATACAAAGTTCTTTCTAGTATTTGATTGCCTTTACTTGGGAACACTGTATTTCATTAGGATATATGATCTTCATATGCATTTATGAAAGAAAGCTGTACAATGCCCTTTACATAAAAGAAACCACTTTAAACGTAGATGCACCACCAAATACACTGCAAACCGAATTCATTAATGTTACATTCGGTTCTAAAAACGAGAAGTTTGTTCTTTTACAATTAACACGTTCAGTAAGTTTAAAAACACTATGCGTTTAAAAGTGTAACTTCCCTAACCCTAACTCTAACCCTAACCCTAACACTTCACACAATGTATGATAACTTCTAACTTCATATACAATGTTCTTACTAGTATGTGATTGTCTTCACTCGGGAACACTGTATTTCCATAGCATATAAGGTTTCATATGCATTTATGAGAGAAAGCTGTACAATGCAGTTTACCTGGAGCAAACGTGTTTAAACAAAGACGCAACACCAAATACACTACAATGTGAATGCATTCATGATACATTCAGTTGTATTGACGGGACGTTTGGGCTTTTACAATGAACATGTTCAGTAAGTTTTAAAACACTGTGCATTGAAACGAATAGTTTGCAGAAAATGAGAACATTCTGCACATTGTCAGCCTAACCCTAACCCTAACCCTAACCCTAACCCTAACCCTAACCCTAACCCTAACCCTAACCCTAACCCTAACCCTAAACCTAACCCAACTCTAATCCTAACTCTAAACGTAACCCTAACCAGGTACAGCATATATCATTAGTATATTGGATTTTCATATGTATTTATGAGACAAAGCTGTACAATGCACTTTACGAGGAGTAAACGTGTTTAATCCTCACGCAAAACCAAACGCACTACAAAGTGAATACATTCATGTTACATTCAGATCAAATGATGAGAGGTTCGTTCTCTTACAATTAACACTTTCATTATGATTTAAAACACTATGAGTTTAACCAACTAATTTAGCAAAACTATGCATTTAAAAGTGTAATTTTCCTGACCCTAACCCCAAACCTAACCCTATCCTAAACCCTAACCCTAACCGTAACCTAACTCTAACCCTAACCTAACCCTAACCCTAACCCTAACCCTAACCCTAACCCTAACCCTAACCCTAACCCTAACCTAACCCTAACCCTAACCCTAACCCTAACCCTAACCCTAACCCTAACCCTAACACTAACACTAACCCTAACACTAACCCTAACCCTAACACTAACCAGGCACACAGTATTTCATTAGTATACTTGATTTTCATAAGCATTTAAGAGAGAAAGCTGTACAATGCCATTTACGAGGAGAAAATGTGTTTAAACCTAGAGGCAACTCCAAACACACAACAAAGTGAATGCATTCATGTTACATTCAGGTCTAATGACAAGAAGCTTCTTTGTTTACAATTAACACGTTCAGTAAGTTTAAAAACACTATGCGTTTAAAAGTGTAACTTCCCTAACCCTAACCCTAACCCTAACCCTAACCCTAACCCTAACCCTAACCCTAACCCTAACCCTAACCCTAACCCTAACCCTAACCCTAACCCTAACCCTAACCCTAACCCTAACCCTAACCCTAACCCTAACCCTAAAGCTAACGTTAACCCTAACCCTAACCCTAACCCTAACCCTAACCCTAACCCTAACCCTAACCCTAACCCTAACCCTAACCCTAACCCTAACCCTAACCCTAACCCTAACCCTAACCCTAACCCTAAACCTAACCCTAACCCTAACCTGGAACACTCTATTTCATTAATATATTGGAATTTCACATGCATTCAAGAGAGAAAGCTGTACAATGCCCTTTACAAGGAGAAAACATGTTTACACCTAGAGGCAACTCCAAACCCACTACAAAGTGAATGCATTCATGTTATATTCAGGTCGAATGACCCAGAAGTCTGTTCTTTTACAATTAACGTGTTATTTAAGTTTTAAAAGACTATGCGTTTAGACAACTAATTTAACAGAAAGCGAGAACATTTCACACAGGGTATTTTAACTACTAACTGCACATACAAAGTTCTTACTAGTATTTGATTGCCTTTACTCGGGAACACTGTATTTCATTAGGATATATGATTTTCATATGCATTTATGAAAGAAAGCTGTACAATGCCATTTACATAAAAGAAACCACTTTAAACGTAGATGCACCACCAAATACACTGCAAACCAAATTCATTAATGTTACATTCAGGTCTAAAAACGAGAAGTTTGTTCTTTTACAATTAACACGTTCAGTAAGTTTTAAAACAATATGCATTTAAACAATTAATTTAGCAGAAAACGAGAACATTTCACACAATGTATGATAACTTCTAACTGCATATACAATGTTCTTACTAGTATGTGATTGTCTTTACTCGGGAACACTGTATTTGCATAGTGTATAGGGTTTCATATGCATTTATGAGAGAAAGCTGTACAATGCAGTTTACCTGGAGCAAACGTGTTTAAACAAAGACGCAACACCAAATATACTACAACGTGAATGCATTCATGTTACATTCAGATGTAATGACAAGACGTTTGGTCTTTTACAAATAACAGGTTCAATAAGTTTTAAAACACGAGGCGTTTATATGACTAATCTAGCAATAAGCAAATCATTTCGCACAATGTATGCAAACTTCTACCTGCACATACAAAGTTCTTGCTAGTATGTTATTGTCTTTACTTGGGAACACTGTATTGCAATAGTATATACGTTTTCATGTGCGTTTATGAGAGAAAGCTGTACAATGCAGTTTATGTGGAGGAAACGTGTTTAAACCTAGACCCAAACCCAAACACACTAGAAAGTGAATGCATTCCTGTTACATTCAGTTGTATTGACAGGACGTTTGTGCTTATACAATGAACATGTTCAGTAAGTTTTAAAACACTGTACATTGAAACGAATAGTTTGCAGATAATGAGAACATTCTGCACATTGTATGATAACCTCTAACTGCACATACAAATTTCTTACTAGCATGTGATTGCCGTACTCGGGAACACTGTATTTCCATAGTGTATAGGATTTTCATATGTAGTTATGAGACAAAGCTGTACAATGCACTTTACGAAGAGTAAACGTGTATAATCCTCACGCAAAACCAAACGTGCTACAAAGTGAATGCATTCATGTTACATTCAGATCAAATGATGAGAGGTTCGTTCTCTTACAATTAACACTTTCATTATGATTTAAAACACTACGAGTTTAACCAACTAATTTAGCAGAAAGAGTACATTTCGCACAATGTATGATATCTGCTAACTGCAAATACAAAATTCTTACTAGTATGTGATTGTCTTTACCCTGGAACACCGTATTTCATTAGTATATTTGATTTTCATAAGCATTTAAGAGAGAAAGCTGAACAATGCCCTTTACGAGAGAAAACGTGTTTAAACCTAGAGGCAAAACCAAACACACTACAAAGTGAATGCATTCATGTTACATTCAGGTCTAATGACGAGAAGCTTCTTTGTTTACAATTAACACGTTCAGTAAGTTTAAAAACACTATGCGTTTAAAAGTGTAACTTCCCTAACCTTAACCCTAACGACAAGCCTAACCCTAAACCTAATGCTAACCCTAACCCTAACCCTAACCCTAACCCTAATGTTAACCCTAACACTAACCCTAACCCTAACCCTAACCCTAACCCTAACCCTAACCCTAACCCTAACCCTAACCCTAACCCTAACCTGGAACACCCTATTTCATTAGTATATGGATTTTCACATGCATTTAAGAGAGAAAGCTCTACAAGGAGAAAGCTGTACCCTTTACAAGGAGAAAACATGTTTAAACCTAGAGGCAACTGCAAACACACTACAAAGTGAATGCATTCATGTTACATTGAGGTCTATTGACGAGAAGTTTCTTCATTTACAAATAACATGTTCAATAAGTTTTTCAACACTATGCATTTAAAAGTGTAATTTAGCAAAACTATGCGTTTAAAAGTGTAATTTCCCTCAGCCTAACCCTAACCCTAACCCTAACCCTAACCCTAACCCTAACCCTATCCCTAACCCTATCCCTAACCTTAACCTAACCCTAACCCTAACCCTAACCCCAACCCTAACCCAACTCTAATCCTAACTCTAAACGTAACCCTAACCAGGTACAGCATATATCATTAGTATATTGGATTTTCATATGCATTTAAGAGAGAAAGCTGTAGAATGCGTTTACGAGGAGAAAACGTGTTTAAACCTAGAGGCAACACCATACACACTACAAAGTGAATGCATTCATGTTACATTCTCGTCTAATGACAAGTTGTTTTTTCGTTTACAATTAACACGTTCAGTAAGTTTTTAAACACTATGCGTTTAAAGGTGTAATTTAGCAAAACTATGCATTTAAAAGTGTAATTTTCCTAAACCTAACCCTATCCCTAACCCTAACCCTAACCCTAACCTAACTCTAACCCTAACCCTAACCCTAACCCTAACCCTAACCCTAACACTAACACTAACCCTAACACTAACACTAACCCTAACCCTAACCCTAACCCTAACACTAACACTAACCCTAACCCTAACACTAACCAGGCACACCGTATTTCTTTAGTATACTGGATTTTCATATGCATTTAAGAGAGAAAGCTGTACAATGCCCTTTACGAGGAGAAAACGTGTTTAAACCTAGAGGCAACACCAAACACACTACAAAGTCAATGCATTCATGTTACATTCGGGTCTAATGACAGGAAGTTTCTTCGTTTACAATTAACACGTTCAGTAAGTTTTAAAACACTGTGCGTTTAAAAGTGTAATTTGGCAGAAAACAAGAACGTTTTCACAAATGTCTTTTCTGGCTGGTTTTGTGTTGTCAACTTGATTCAGGCTGGAGTTTTCTTAGGAAAAGTAGCTTCAGGTGGGCAAGTGCCTCCATGAGATCCAGCCGTGGGGTATTTTCTCAATTAGCGATCAAGTGGGGAAGGCCCCTTGTGAGTGGTACCATGTCTTGCTGGTATTGGGCAAGCTGAGCTAGCCAGGGGTAGCAAGCCAGTAAGGAATATCCCGCCATGGCCTCTGCATCAGCTCTTGCTTCCTGACCTGCTTGAGTGCCAGTGCTTACTTCCTTTAGTGATGAACAGCTGTGTGGAAGTGTAAGCTGAATAAAGCATTTCCTCCCCAAGTTGCTTCGTGGTCATGATGTTTGTGCAGGATCAGTAACCCTGAATAAGACAAAGTATGTTCACTTAATATTGCACGTACAGAGTTCTTATTAGTACGTGATTGCCTTTACTCAGAAACACTGTACTTCAATAGTATACAGGATTTTCATATGCATTTATGAGAGAAAGCTGTACAATGCCGTTTATGAGGAGATTAAGTGTTTAAGCCTAGACACAACACCCAACAATCGACAAAGAGAATGCATTCATGTGATATTCAGGTCTAAAAGGAGAAGTTTGTTCTTTTGCAATTAACAGGTCAGTAAGGGTTAAAAAACTATGCATTTAAACAACTAATTTAACAGAAAACCAGAACATTTCACACATTGTATGATAACTACTAAAGTTCTTACTAGTATGTGATTTTCTTTACGCATGAACACTCTATTTCAATCTTACATTTGATTATCATATCCATTTATCAGAGAAAGCTGTACAATGCAGATTACATTGTAGAAACGTGTTTAAACCTAGACGCAAGACCAAACACACTGCAATGTGAATGTATTCATGTTACATTCAGGTCTAATGACCCAGAAGGTTGTTCTTTTACAATTAACAGGTTCAGTAAGTTTTAAAACACTATACGTTTAAACAACTAATTTAGAAGAAAACGAGAACATTTCACACAAGGTATTTTAACTACTAACTGCACATACAAAGTTCTTACTAGGATGTGATTGTCTTTATTTGGGAACACTGTATTTCAATCTTACATATGTTTTTCCTATGCATTTATGAATGAAAGCTGTCCAATGCAGTTTAAGTAGAAGAAACTTCTTTAAACCTACACACACGACCAAATACACTACAAATGGAATGTTACATTCAGTCCCAAAGACGCGCAGTTTGTTCTTTTACAATTAAGATGTTCAGTAAGTTTTAAAACACTATGCATTTATACAACTAATTTAGCAGAAAAGGAGAACATTTCAAACAATGTATGATCTCTTCTAACTGCATATACAATGTTCTTATTGTATGTGATTGTCTTTATTTGTGAACACTCTATTTCAATCTTACATTTGATTTTCATATGCATTTATCAGAGAAAGCTGTACAATGCAGATTACAAGTAGAAACGTGTTTAAACCTAGACGCAAGACCAAACACACTGCAATGTGGATGTATTCATGTTACATTCACGTCTAATGACCAGAAGTTTGTTCTTTTACAATTAACGGTTTAGGTAAGTTTTTAAAACACTATGCGTTTAACCAACTAATTTTGCAGAAAGCGAGACCATTTCACACGGGGTATTTTAACTACTAACTGCACATACAAAGTTCTTTCTAGTATTTGATTGCCTTTACTTGGGAACACTGTATTTCATTAGGATATATGATCTTCATATGCATTTATGAAAGAAAGCTGTACAATGCCCTTTACATAAAAGAAACCACTTTAAACGTAGATGCACCACCAAATACACTGCAAACCGAATTCATTAATGTTACATTCGGTTCTAAAAACGAGAAGTTTGTTCTTTTACAATTAACACGTTCAGTAAGTTTTAAAACAATATGCATTTAAAAATTAATTTAGCAGAAAACGAGAACACTTCACACAATGTATGATAACTTCTAACTTCATATACAATGTTCTTACTAGTATGTGATTGTCTTCACTCGGGAACACTGTATTTCCATAGCATATAAGGTTTCATATGCATTTATGAGAGAAAGCTGTACAATGCAGTTTACCTGGAGCAAACGTGTTTAAACAAAGACGCAACACCAAATACACTACAATGTGAATGCATTCATGATACATTCAGTTGTATTGACGGGACGTTTGGGCTTTTACAATGAACATGTTCAGTAAGTTTTAAAACACTGTGCATTGAAACGAATAGTTTGCAGAAAATGAGAACATTCTGCACATTGTATGATAACCTCTAACTGCACATACAAATTTCTTACTAGCATGTGATTGCCTTACTCGGGAACACTGTATTTCCATAGTGTATAGGATTTTCATATGTATTTATGAGACAAAGCTGTACAATGCACTTTACGAGGAGTAAACGTGTTTAATCCTCACGCAAAACCAAACGCACTACAAAGTGAATACATTCATGTTACATTCAGATCAAATGATGAGAGGTTCGTTCTCTTACAATTAACACTTTCATTATGATTTAAAACGCTATGAGTTTAAACAACTAATTTAGCAGAAAGAGTACATTTCACACAATGTATGATATCCGCTAACTGCACATACAAAATTCTTACTATTATGTGATTGTCTTTACCCTGGAACACAGTATTTCATTAGTATACTTGATTTTCATAAGCATTTAAGAGAGAAAGCTGTACAATGCCATTTATGAGGACAAAATGTGTTTAAACCTAGAGGCAACTCCAAACACACAACAAAGTGAATGCATTCATGTTACATTCAGGTCTAATGACAAGAAGCTTCTTTGTTTACAATTAACACGTTCAGTAAGTTTAAAAACACTATGCGTTTAAAAGTGTAACTTCCCTAACCCTAACCCTAACCCTAACCCTAACCCTAACGCTAACCCTAACCCTAACCCTAACCCTAACCCTAACCCTAACCCTAACCCTAACCCTAATGCTAACCCTAACCCTAACCCTAACCCTAACCCTAACCCTAACCCTAACCCTAACCCTAACCCTAACCCTAACCCTAACCCTAACCCTAACCCTAACCCTAACCCTAACCTGGAACACTCTATTTCATTAATATATTGGAATTTCACATGCATTCAAGAGAGAAAGCTGTACAATGCCCTTTACAAGGAGAATACATGTTTACACCTAGAGGCAACTCCAAACCCACTACAAAGTGAATGCATTCATGTTATATTCAGGTCGAATGACCCAGAAGTCTGTTCTTTTACAATTAACGTGTTATTTAAGTTTTAAAAGACTATGCGTTTAGACAACTAATTTAACAGAAAGCGAGAACATTTCACACAGGGTATTTTAACTACTAACTGCACATACAAAGTTCTTACTAGTATTTGATTGCCTTTACTCGGGAACACTGTATTTCATTAGGATATATGATTTTCATATGCATTTATGAAAGAAAGCTGTACAATGCCATTTACATAAAAGAAACCACTTTAAACGTAGATGCACCACCAAATACACTGCAAACCAAATTCATTAATGTTACATTCAGGTCTAAAAACGAGAAGTTTGTTCTTTTACAATTAACACGTTCAGTAAGTTTTAAAACAATATGCATTTAAACAATTAATTTAGCAGAAAACGAGAACATTTCACACAATGTATGATAACTTCTAACTGCATATACAATGTTCTTACTAGTATGTGATTGTCTTTACTCGGGAACACTGTATTTGCATAGTGTATAGGGTTTCATATGCATTTATGAGAGAAAGCTGTACAATGCAGTTTACCTGGAGCAAACGTGTTTAAACAAAGACGCAACACCAAATATACTACAACGTGAATGCATTCATGTTACATTCAGATGTAATGACAAGACGTTTGGTCTTTTACAAATAACAGGTTCAATAAGTTTTAAAACACGAGGCGTTTATATGACTAATCTAGCAATAAGCAAATCATTTCGCACAATGTATGCAAACTTCTACCTGCACATACAAAGTTCTTGCTAGTATGTTATTGTCTTTACTTGGGAACACTGTATTGCAATAGTATATACGTTTTCATGTGCGTTTATGAGAGAAAGCTGTACAATGCAGTTTATGTGGAGGAAACGTGTTTAAACCTAGACCCAAACCCAAACACACTAGAAAGTGAATGCATTCCTGTTACATTCAGTTGTATTGACAGGACGTTTGTGCTTATACAATGAACATGTTCAGTAAGTTTTAAAACACTGTACATTGAAACGAATAGTTTGCAGATAATGAGAACATTCTGCACATTGTATGATACCCTCTAACTGCACATACAAATTTCTTACTAGCATGTGATTGCCGTACTCGGGAACACTGTATTTCCATAGTGTATAGGATTTTCATATGTAGTTATGAGACAAAGCTGTACAATGCACTTTACGAAGAGTAAACGTGTATAATCCTCACGCAAAACCAAACGTGCTACAAAGTGAATGCATTCATGTTACATTCAGATCAAATGATGAGAGGTTCGTTCTCTTACAATTAACACTTTCATTATGATTTAAAACACTACGAGTTTAACCAACTAATTTAGCAGAAAGAGTACATTTCGCACAATGTATGATATCTGCTAACTGCAAATACAAAATTCTTACTAGTATGTGATTGTCTTTACCCTGGAACACCGTATTTCATTAGTATATTTGATTTTCATAAGCATTTAAGAGAGAAAGCTGAACAATGCCCTTTACGAGAGAAAACGTGTTTAAACCTAGAGGCAAAACCAAACAAACTACAAAGTGAATGCATTCATGTTACATTCAGGTCTAATGACGAGAAGCTTCTTTGTTTACAATTAACACGTTCAGTAAGTTTAAAAACACTATGCGTTTAAAAGTGTAACTTCCCTAACCCTAACCCTAACCCTAACCCTAACCCTAACCCTAACCCTAACCCTAACCCTAACGCTAAACCTAACCCTAAACCTAACCCTAACCCTAACCCTAACCCTAACCCTAACCCTAACCCTAAAGCTAACGTTAACCCTAACCCTAACCCTAACCCTAACCCTAATGCTAACCCTAACACTAACCCTAACCCTAACCCTAACCCTAACCCTAACCCTAACCCTAACCCTAACCTGGAACACCCTATTTCATTAGTATATTGGATTTTTACATGCATTTAAGAGAGAAAGCTCTACAAGGAGAAAGCTGTACCCTTTACAAGGAGAAAACATGTTTAAACCTAGAGGCAACTGCAAACACACTACAAAGTGAATGCATTCATGTTACATTGAGGTCTATTGACGAGAAGTTTCTTCATTTCAAATAACATGTTCAATATGTTTTTCAACACTATGCATTTATAAGTGTAATTTAGCAAAACTATGCGTTTAAAAGTGTAATTTCCCTCAGCCTAACCCTAACCCTACCCCTAACCCTAACCCTAACCCTAACCCTATCCCTAAACCTATCCCTAAACCTAACCCTAACCCTAACCCTAACCCTAACCCTAACCCTAACCCTAACCCAACTCTAATCCTAACTCTAAACGTAACCCTAACCAGGTACAGCATATATCATTAGTATATTGGATTTTCATATGCATTTAAGAGAGAAAGCTGTAGAATGCGCTTTACGAGGAGAAAACGTGTTTAAACCTAGAGGCAACACCATACACACTACAAAGTGAATGCATTCATGTTACATTCTCGTCTAATGACAAGTTGTTTTTTCGTTTACAATTAACACGTTCAGTAAGTTTTTAAACACTATGCGTTTAAAGGTGTAATTTAGCAAAACTATGCATTTAAAAGTGTAATTTTCCTAACCCTAACCCTAAACCTAACCCTATCCCTAACCCTAACCCTAACCCTAACCTAACCCTAACCCTAACCCTAACCCTAACCCTAACCCTAACCCTAACCCTAACCCTAACCCTAACCCTAACCCTAACCCTAACCCTAACCCTAACACTAACCCTAACCCTAACACTAACCAGGCACACCGTATTTCTTTAGTATACTGGATTTTCATATGCATTTAAGAGAGAAAGCTGTACAATGCCCTTTACGAGGAGAAAACGTGTTTAAACCTAGAGGCAACACCAAACACACTACAAAGTCAATGCATTCATGTTACATTCGGGTCTAATGACAGGAAGTTTCTTCATTTACAATTAACACGTTCAGTAAGTTTTAAAACACTGTGCGTTTAAAAGTGTAATTTGGCAGAAAACAAGAACGTTTTCACAAATGTCTTTTCTGGCTGGTTTTGTGTTGTCAACTTGATTCAGGCTGGAGTTTTCTTAGGAAAAGTAGCTTCAGGTGGGCAAGTGCCTCCATGAGATCCAGCCGTGGGGTATTTTCTCAATTAGCGATCAAGTGGGGAAGGCCCCTTGTGAGTGGTACCATGTCTTGCTGGTATTGGGCAAGCTGAGCTAGCCAGGGGTAGCAAGCCAGTAAGGAATATCCCGCCATGGCCTCTGCATCAGCTCTTGCTTCCTGACCTGCTTGAGTGCCAGTGCTTACTTCCTTTAGTGATGAACAGCTGTGTGGAAGTGTAAGCTGAATAAAGCATTTCCTCCCCAAGTTGCTTCTTGGTCATGATGTTTGTGCAGGATCAGTAACCCTGAATAAGACAAAGTATGTTCACTTAATATTGCACGTACAGAGTTCTTATTAGTACGTGATTGCCTTTACTCAGAAACACTGTACTTCAATAGTATACAGGATTTTCATATGCATTTATGAGAGAAAGCTGTACAATGCCGTTTATGAGGAGATTAAGTGTTTAAGCCTAGACACAACACCCAACAATCGACAAAGAGAATGCATTCATGTGATATTCAGGTCTAAAAGGAGAAGTTTGTTCTTTTACAATTAACAGGTCAGTAAGGGTTAAAAAACTATGCATTTAAACAACTAATTTAACAGAAAACCAGAACATTTCACACATTGTATGATAACTACTAAAGTTCTTACTAGTATGTGATTTTCTTTACGCATGAACACTCTATTTCAATCTTACATTTGATTATCATATCCATTTATCAGAGAAAGCTGTACAATGCAGATTACATTGTAGAAACGTGTTTAAACCTAGACGCAAGACCAAACACACTGCAATGTGAATGTATTCATGTTACATTCAGGTCTAATGACCCAGAAGGTTGTTCTTTTACAATTAACAGGTTCAGTAAGTTTTAAAACACTATACGTTTAAACAACTAATTTAGAAGAAAACGAGAACATTTCACACAAGGTATTTTAACTACTAACTGCACATACAAAGTTCTTACTAGGATGTGATTGTCTTTATTTGGGAACACTGTATTTCAATCTTACATATGTTTTTCCTATGCATTTATGAATGAAAGCTGTCCAATGCAGTTTAAGTAGAAGAAACTTCTTTAAACCTACACACACGACCAAATACACTACAAATGGAATGTTACATTCAGTCCCAAAGACGCGCAGTTTGTTCTTTTACAATTAAGATGTTCAGTAAGTTTTAAAACACTATGCATTTATACAACTAATTTAGCAGAAAAGGAGAACATTTCAAACAATGTATGATCTCTTCTAACTGCATATACAATGTTCTTATTGTATGTGATTGTCTTTATTTGTGAACACTCTATTTCAATCTTACATTTGATTTTCATATGCATTTATCAGAGAAAGCTGTACAATGCAGATTACAAGTAGAAACGTGTTTAAACCTAGACGCAAGACCAAACACACTGCAATGTGGATGTATTCATGTTACATTCACGTCTAATGACCAGAAGTTTGTTCTTTTACAATTAACGGTTTAGGTAAGTTTTTAAAACACTATGCGTTTAACCAACTAATTTTGCAGAAAGCGAGACCATTTCACACGGGGTATTTTAACTACTAACTGCACATACAAAGTTCTTTCTAGTATTTGATTGCCTTTACTTGGGAACACTGTATTTCATTAGGATATATGATCTTCATATGCATTTATGAAAGAAAGCTGTACAATGCCCTTTACATAAAAGAAACCACTTTAAACGTAGATGCACCACCAAATACACTGCAAACCGAATTCATTAATGTTACATTCGGTTCTAAAAACGAGAAGTTTGTTCTTTTACAATTAACACGTTCAGTAAGTTTTAAAACAATATGCATTTAAAGAATTAATTTAGCAGAAAACGAGAACACTTCACACAATGTATGATAACTTCTAACTTCATATACAATGTTCTTACTAGTATGTGATTGTCTTCACTCGGGAACACTGTATTTCCATAGCATATAAGGTTTCATATGCATTTATGAGAGAAAGCTGTACAATGCAGTTTACCTGGAGCAAACGTGTTTAAACAAAGACGCAACACCAAATACACTACAATGTGAATGCATTCATGATACATTCAGTTGTATTGACGGGACGTTTGGGCTTTTACAATGAACATGTTCAGTAAGTTTTAAAACACTGTGCATTGAAACGAATAGTTTGCAGAAAATGAGAACATTCTGCACATTGTATGAAAACCTCTAACTGCACATACAAATTTCTTACTAGCATGTGATTGCCTTACTCGGGAACACTGTATTTCCATAGTGTATAGGATTTTCATATGTATTTATGAGACAAAGCTGTACAATGCACTTTACGAGGAGTAAACGTGTTTAATCCTCACGCAAAACCAAACGCACTACAAAGTGAATACATTCATGTTACATTCAGATCAAATGATGAGAGGTTCGTTCTCTTACAATTAACACTTTCATTATGATTTAAAACGCTATGAGTTTAAACAACTAATTTAGCAGAAAGAGTACATTTCACACAATGTATGATATCCGCTAACTGCACATACAAAATTCTTACTATTATGTGATTGTCTTTACCCTGGAACACAGTATTTCATTAGTATACTTGATTTTCATAAGCATTTAAGAGAGAAAGCTGTACAATGCCATTTACGAGGAGAAAATGTGTTTAAACCTAGAGGCAACTCCAAACACACTACAAAGTGAATGCATTCATGTTACATTCAGGTCTAATGACAAGAAGCTTCTTTGTTTACAATTAACACGTTCAGTAATTTTTAAAACACTATGCGTTTAAAAGTGTAACTTCCCTAAGCCTAACCCTAACCCTAAGCCTAACCCTAAACCTAATGCTAACCCTAAACCTAACCCTAACCCTAATGCTAACAATAACACTAACCCTAACCTAACCCTAACCCTAACCCTAACCCTAACCCTAACCCTAACCCTAAACCTAACCCTAACCCTAACCCTAACCCTAACCTGGAACACCCTATTTCATTAGTATATTGGATTTTCACATGCATTTAAGAGAGAAAGCTGTACAAGGAGAAAGCTGTACCCTTTACAAGGAGAAAACATGTTTAAACCTACAGGCAACTGCAAACACACTACAAAGTGAATACATTCATGTTACATTGAGGTCTATTGATGAGAAGTGTCTTCATTTACAAATAACATGTTCAATAAGTTTTTCAACACTATGCATTTAAAAGTGTAATTTAGCAAAACTATGCGTTTAAAAATGTAATTTCCCTCAGCCTAACCCTGTCCCTAACCCTAACCCTAACCCTAACCCTAACCCTAACCCTAACCCTAACCCTAACCCTAACCCTAACCAAACTCTAATCCTAACTCTAAACGTAACCCTAACCAGGTACAGCATATATCATTAGTATATTGGATTTTCATATGCATTTAAGATCTAATCCTAACTCTAAACGTAACCCTAACCAGGTACAGCATATATCATTAGTATATTGGATTTTCATATGCATTTAAGAGAGAAAGCTGTAGAATGCGCTTTACGAGGAGAAACGTGTTTAAACCTAGAGGCAACACCATATACGCTGCAAAGTGAATGCATTCATGTTACATTCTCGTCTAATGACAAGTTGTTTTTTCGTTTACAATTAACACGTTCAGTAAGTTTTTAAACACTATGCGTTTAAAGGTGTAATTTAGCAAAACTATGCATTTAAAAGTGTAATTTTCCTAACCCTAACCCCAAACCTAACACTATCCCTAACCCTAACCCTAACCCTAACCCTAACCCTAACTCTAACCCTAAACTAACCCTAACCCTAACCCTAACCCTAACCCTAACCCTAACCCTAACCCTAAACTAACCTAACACTAACACTAACCCTAACACTAACCCTAACCCTAACACTAACCAGGCACACCGTATTTCTTTAGTATACTGGATTTTCATATGCATTTAAGAGAGAAAGCTGTACAATGCCCTTTACGAGGAGAAAACGTGTTTAAACCTAGATGCAACACCAAACACACTACAAAGTCAATGCATTCATGTTACATTCAGGTCTAATGACAAGAAGCTTCTTTGTTTACAATTAACACGTTCAGTAAGTTTAAAAACACTATGCGTTTAAAAGTGTAACTTCCCTAACCCTAACCCTAACCCTAACCCTAACGCTAAACCTAACCCTAACCCTAACCCTAACCCTAACCCTAACCCTAACCCTAATGCTAACGTTAACCCTAACCCTAACCCTAACCCTAACCCTAATGCTAACCCTAACCCTAACCCTAACCCTAACCCTAACCCTAACCCTAACCCTAACCCTAACCCTAACCCTAACCCTAACCCTAACCCTACCCTAAACCTAACCCTAACCCTAACCTGGAACACTCTATTTCATTAATATATTGGAATTTCACATGCATTCAAGAGAGAAAGCTGTACAATGCCCTTTACAAGGAGAAAACATGTTTACACCTAGAGGCAACTCCAAACCCACTACAAAGTGAATGCATTCATGTTATATTCAGGTCGAATGACCCAGAAGTCTGTTCTTTTACAATTAACGTGTTAGGTAAGTTTTAAAAGACTATGCGTTTAGACAACTAATTTAACAGAAAGCGAGAACATTTCACACAGGGTATTTTAACTACTAACTGCACATACAAAGTTCTTACTAGTATTTGATTGCCTTTACTCGGGAACACTGTATTTCATTAGGATATATGATTTTCATATGCATTTATGAAAGAAAGCTGTACAATGCCATTTACATAAAAGAAACCACTTTAAACGTAGATGCACCACCAAATACACTGCAAACCAAATTCATTAATGTTACATTCAGGTCTAAAAACGAGAAGTTTGTTCTTTTACAATTAACACGTTCAGTAAGTTTTAAAACAATATGCATTTAAACAATTAATTTAGCAGAAAACGAGAACATTTCACACAATGTATGATAACTTCTAACTGCATATACAATGTTCTTACTAGTATGTGATTGTCTTTACTCGGGAACACTGTATTTGCATAGTGTATAGGGTTTCATATGCATTTATGAGAGAAAGCTGTACAATGCAGTTTACCTGGAGCAAACGTGTTTAAACAAAGACGCAACACCAAATATACTACAACGTGAATGCATTCATGTTACATTCAGATGTAATGACAAGACGTTTGGTCTTTTACAAATAACAGGTTCAATAAGTTTTAAAACACGAGGCGTTTATATGACTAATCTAGCAATAAGCAAATCATTTCGCACAATGTATGCAAACTTCTACCTGCACATACAAAGTTCTTGCTAGTATGTTATTGTCTTTACTTGGGAACACTGTATTGCAATAGTATATACGTTTTCATGTGCGTTTATGAGAGAAAGCTGTACAATGCAGTTTATGTGGAGGAAACGTGTTTAAACCTAGACCCAAACCCAAACACACTAGAAAGTGAATGCATTCCTGTTACATTCAGTTGTATTGACAGGACGTTTGTGCTTATACAATGAACATGTTCAGTAAGTTTTAAAACACTGTACATTGAAACGAATAGTTTGCAGATAATGAGAACATTCTGCACATTGTATGATAACCTCTAACTGCACATACAAATTTCTTACTAGCATGTGATTGCCGTACTCGGGAACACTGTATTTCCATAGTGTATAGGATTTTCATATGTAGTTATGAGACAAAGCTGTACAATGCACTTTACGAGGAGTAAACGTGTTTAATCCTCACGCAAAACCAAACGTGCTACAAAGTGAATGCATTCATGTTACATTCAGATCAAATGATGAGAGGTTTGTGCTCTTACAATTAACACTTTCATTATGATTTAAAACACTATGAGTTTAACCAACTAATTTAGCAGAAAGAGTACATTTCGCACAATGTATGATATCTGCTAACTGCAAATACAAAATTCTTACTAGTATGTGATTGTCTTTACCCTGGAACACCGTATTTCATTAGTATATTTGATTTTCATAAGCATTTAAGAGAGAAAGCTGAACAATGCCCTTTACGAGAGAAAACGTGTTTAAACCTAGAGGCAAAACCAAACACACTACAAAGTGAATGCATTCATGTTACATTCAGGTCTAATGACGAGAAGCTTCTTTGTTTACAATTAACACGTTCAGTAAGTTTAAAAACACTATGCGTTTAAAAGTGTAACTTCCCTAACCCTAACCCTAACCCTAACCCTAACGCTAAGCCTAACCCTAAACCTAATGCTAACCCTAACCCTAACCCTAACCCTAATGCTAACCCTAACCCTAACCCTAACCCTAACCCTAACCCTAACCCTAACCCTAACCCTAACCCTAACCCTAACCCTAACCCTAACCCTAACCCTAACCCTAACCTGGAACACCCTATTTCATTAGTATATTGGATTTTCACATGCATTTAAGAGAGAAAGCTGTACAAGGAGAAAGCTGTACCCTTTACAAGGAGAAAACATGTTTAAACCTAGAGGCAACTGCAAACACACTACAAAGTGAATGCATTCATGTTACATTGAGGTCTATTGACGAGAAGTTTCTTCATTTACAAATAACATGTTCAATAAGTTTTTCAACACTATGCATTTAAAAGTGTAATTTAGCAAAACTATGTGTTTAAAAGTGTAATTTCCCTCAGCCTAAACCCTGTCCCTAACCCTAACCCTAACCCTAACCCTAACCCTAACCCTAACCCTAACCCTAACCCTAACCCTAACCCTAACCCTAACCAAACTCTAATCCTAACTCTAAACGTAACCCTAACCAGGTACAGCATATATCATTAGTATATTGGATTTTCATATGCATTTAAGAGAGAAAGCTGTAGAATGCGCTTTACGAGGAGAAAACGTGTTTAAACCTAGAGGCAACACCATATACGCTGCAAAGTGAATGCATTCATGTTACATTCTCGTCTAATGACAAGTTGTTTTTTCGTTTACAATTAACACGTTCAGTAAGTTTTTAAACACTATGCGTTTAAAGGTGTAATTTAGCAAAACTATGCATTTAAAAGTGTAATTTTCCTAACCCTAACCCCAAACCTAACCCTATCCCTAACCCTAACCCTAACCCTAACCCTAACCCTAACCCTAACCCTAACCCTAACCCTAACCCTAACCCTAACCCTAACCCTAACCCTAACCCTAACCCTAACCCTAACACTAACACTAACACTAACACTAACAGTAACCCTAACACTAACCCTAACCCTAACACTAACCAGGCACACCGTATTTCTTTAGTATACTGGATTTTCATATGCATTTAAGAGAGAAAGCTGTACAATGCCCTTTACGAGGAGAAAACGTGTTTAAACCTAGAGGCAACACCAAACACACTACAAAGTCAATGCATTCATGTTACATTCGGGTCTAATGACAGGAAGTTTCTTCCTTTACAATTAACACGTTCAGTAAGTTTTAAAACACTGTGCGTTTAAAAGTGTAATTTGGCAGAAAACAAGAACGTTTTCACAAATGTCTTTTCTGGCTGGTTTTGTGTTGTCAACTTGATTCAGGCTGGAGTTTTCTTAGGAAAAGTAGCTTCAGGTGGGCAAGTGCCTCCATGAGATCCAGCCGTGGGGTATTTTCTCAATTAGCGATCAAGTGGGGAAGGCCCCTTGTGAGTGGTACCATGTCTTGCTGGTATTGGGCAAGCTGAGCTAGCCAGGGGTAGCAAGCCAGTAAGGAATATCCCGCCATGGCCTCTGCATCAGCTCTTGCTTCCTGACCTGCTTGAGTGCCAGTGCTTACTTCCTTTAGTGATGAACAGCTGTGTGGAAGTGTAAGCTGAATAAAGCATTTCCTCCCCAAGTTGCTTCGTGGTCATGATGTTTGTGCAGGATCAGTAACCCTGAATAAGACAAAGTATGTTCACTTAATATTGCACGTACAGAGTTCTTATTAGTACGTGATTGCCTTTACTCAGAAACACTGTACTTCAATAGTATACAGGATTTTCATATGCATTTATGAGAGAAAGCTGTACAATGCCGTTTATGAGGAGATTAAGTGTTTAAGCCTAGACACAACACCCAACAATCGACAAAGAGAATGCATTCATGTGATATTCAGGTCTAAAAGGAGAAGTTTGTTCTTTTACAATTAACAGGTCAGTAAGGGTTAAAAAACTATGCATTTAAACAACTAATTTAACAGAAAACCAGAACATTTCACACATTGTATGATAACTACTAAAGTTCTTACTAGTATGTGATTTTCTTTACGCATGAACACTCTATTTCAATCTTACATTTGATTATCATATCCATTTATCAGAGAAAGCTGTACAATGCAGATTACATTGTAGAAACGTGTTTAAACCTAGACGCAAGACCAAACACACTGCAATGTGAATGTATTCATGTTACATTCAGGTCTAATGACCCAGAAGGTTGTTCTTTTACAATTAACAGGTTCAGTAAGTTTTAAAACACTATACGTTTAAACAACTAATTTAGAAGAAAACGAGAACATTTCACACAAGGTATTTTAACTACTAACTGCACATACAAAGTTCTTACTAGGATGTGATTGTCTTTATTTGGGAACACTGTATTTCAATCTTACATATGTTTTTCCTATGCATTTATGAATGAAAGCTGTCCAATGCAGTTTAAGTAGAAGAAACTTCTTTAAACCTACACACACGACCAAATACACTACAAATGGAATGTTACATTCAGTCCCAAAGACGCGCAGTTTGTTCTTTTACAATTAAGATGTTCAGTAAGTTTTAAAACACTATGCATTTATACAACTAATTTAGCAGAAAAGGAGAACATTTCAAACAATGTATGATCTCTTCTAACTGCATATACAATGTTCTTATTGTATGTGATTGTCTTTATTTGTGAACACTCTATTTCAATCTTACATTTGATTTTCATATGCATTTATCAGAGAAAGCTGTACAATGCAGATTACAAGTAGAAACGTGTTTAAACCTAGACGCAAGACCAAACACACTGCAATGTGGATGTATTCATGTTACATTCACGTCTAATGACCAGAAGTTTGTTCTTTTACAATTAACGGTTTAGGTAAGTTTTTAAAACACTATGCGTTTAACCAACTAATTTTGCAGAAAGCGAGACCATTTCACACGGGGTATGTTAACTACTAACTGCACATACAAAGTTCTTTCTAGTATTTGATTGCCTTTACTTGGGAACACTGTATTTCATTAGGATATATGATCTTCATATGCATTTATGAAAGAAAGCTGTACAATGCCCTTTACATAAAAGAAACCACTTTAAACGTAGATGCACCACCAAATACACTGCAAACCGAATTCATTAATGTTACATTCGGTTCTAAAAACGAGAAGTTTGTTCTTTTACAATTAACACGTTCAGTAAGTTTTAAAACAATATGCATTTAAAGAATTAATTTAGCAGAAAACGAGAACACTTCACACAATGTATGATAACTTCTAACTTCATATACAATGTTCTTACTAGTATTTGATTGTCTTCACTCGGGAACACTGTATTTCCATAGCATATAAGGTTTCATATGCATTTATGAGAGAAAGCTGTACAATGCAGTTTACCTGGAGCAAACGTGTTTAAACAAAGACGCAACACCAAATACACTACAATGTGAATGCATTCATGATACATTCAGTTGTATTGACGGGACGTTTGGGCTTTTACAATGAACATGTTCAGTAAGTTTTAAAACACTGTGCATTGAAACGAATAGTTTGCAGAAAATGAGAACATTCTGCACATTGTATGATAACCTCTAACTGCACATACAAATTTCTTACTAGCATGTGATTGCCTTACTTGGTAACACTGTATTTCCATAGTGTATAGGATTTTCATATGTATTTATGAGACAAAGCTGTACAATGCACTTTACGAGGAGTAAACGTGTTTAATCCTCACGCAAAACCAAACGCACTACAAAGTGAATACATTCATGTTACATTCAGATCAAATGATGAGAGGTTCGTTCTCTTACAATTAACACTTTCATTATGATTTAAAATGCTATGAGTTTAAATAACTAATTTAGCAGAAAGAGTACATTTCACACAATGTATGATATCCGCTAACTGCACATACAAAATTCTTACTATTATGTGATTGTCTTTACCCTGGAACACAGTATTTCATTAGTATACTTGATTTTCATAAGCATTAAAGAGAGAAAGCTGTACAATGCCATTTACGAGGAGAAAATGTGTTTAAAACTAGAGGCAACTCCAAACACACTACAAAGTGAATGCATTCATGTTACATTCAGGTCTAATGACAAGAAGCTTCTTTGTTTACAATTAACACGTTCAGTAAGTTTAAAAACACTATGCGTTTAAAAGTGTAACTTCCCTAACCCTAACCCTAACCCTAACGCTAACCCTAACCCTAACACTAACCCTAACCCTAACCCTAACCATAACCCTAACCCTAACGCTAACCCTAACCGTAAC
The DNA here is from genome assembly GCA_964023405.1 of Apodemus agrarius. Lineage (NCBI taxonomy): Eukaryota > Metazoa > Chordata > Mammalia > Rodentia > Muridae > Apodemus > Apodemus agrarius. The sequence goes on from OZ030024.1 coordinate 35,049,308, forward strand.
CCTAACCCTAACCCTAACCCTAACCCTAACCCTAACCCTAACCCTAACCCTAAACCTAACCCTAACCCTAACCCTAAACCTAACCCTAAACCTAACCTGGAACACTCTATTTCATTAATATATTGGAATTTCACATGCATTCAAGAGAGAAAGCTGTACAATGCCCTTTACAAGGAGAAAAATGTTTACACCTAGAGGCAATTCCAAATCCACCACAAAGTGAATGCATTCATGTTATATTCAGGTCGAATGACCCAGAAGTCTGTTCTTTTACAATTAACGTGTTATTTAAGTTTTAAAAGACTATGCGTTTAGACAACTAATTTAACAGAAAGCGAGAACATTTCACACAGGGTATTTTAACTACTAACTGCACATACAAAGTTCTTACTAGTATTTGATTGCCTTTACTCGGGAACACTGTATTTCATTAGGATATATGATTTTCAAATGCATTTATGAAAGAAAGCTGTACAATGCCATTTACATAAAAGAAACCACTTTAAACGTAGATGCACCACCAAATACACTGCAAACCAAATTCATTAATGTTACATTCAGGTCTAAAAATGAGAAGTTTGTTCTTTTACAATTAACACGTTCAGTAAGTTTTTAAACACTATGCATTTAAAGGTGTAATTTAGCAAAACTATGCATTTAAAAGTGTAATTTTCCTAACCCTAACCCCAAACCTAACCCTATCCCTAACCCTAACCCTAACCCTGACCTAACTCTAACCCTAACCTAACCCTAACCCTAACCCTAACCCTAACCCTAACCCTAACCCCAAACTCTAATCCTAACTCTAAACGTAACCCTAACCAGGTACAGCATATATCATTAGTATATTGGATTTTCATATGCATTTAAGAGAGAAAGCTGTACAATGCAGTTTACCTGGAGCAAACGTGTTTAAACAAAGACGCAACACCAAATATACTACAACGTGAATGCATTCATGTTACATTCAGATGTAATGACAAGACGTTTTGTTCTTTACAAATAACAGGTTCAATAAGTTTTAAAACACTGATGCGTTTAAAGGTGTAATTTAGCAAAACTATGCATTTAAAAGTGTAATTTTCCTAACCCTAACCCCAAACCTAACACTATCCCTAACCCTAACCCTAACCCTAACCCTAACCCTAACTCTAACCCTAACCTAACCCTAACCCTAACCCTAACCCTAACCCTAACCCTAACCCTAACACTAACACTAACACTAACACTAACCCTAACACTAACCCTAACCCTAACACTAACCAGGCACACCGTATTTCTTTAGTATACTGGATTTTCATATGCATTTAAGAGAGAAAGCTGTACAATGCCCTTTACGAGGAGAAAACGTGTTTAAACCTAGATGCAACACCAAACACACTACAAAGTCAATGCATTCATTAATTTAGAAGAAAACGAGAACATTTCACACAAGGTATTTTAACTACTAACTGCACATACAAAGTTCTTACTAGGATGTGATTGTCTTTATTTGGGAACACTGTATTTCAATCTTACATATGTTTTTCCTATGCATTTATGAATGAAAGCTGTCCAATGCAGTTTAAGTAGAAGAAACTTCTTTAAACCTACACACACGACCAAATACACTACAAATGGAATGTTACATTCAGTCCCAAAGACGCGCAGTTTGTTCTTTTACAATTAAGATGTTCAGTAAGTTTTAAAACACTATGCATTTATACAACTAATTTAGCAGAAAAGGAGAACATTTCAAACAATGTATGATCTCTTCTAACTGCATATACAATGTTCTTATTGTATGTGGTTGTCTTACTTGGAACACTGTATTTCATAGTGTATAGGATTTTCATATGCATTTATGAGAGAAAGCTGTACAATGCACTTTACAAAGAGAAACGTGTTTAACCTAGACGCAAAACCAAACACACTACAAAGTGAATCATTCATGTTACATTCAGTCAAATGACCAGAAGTTTGTTCTTTTACAATTAACACTTTCATTAAGTTTTAAAACACTATGCGTTTAACAACTAATTTAGCAGAAAGCGAGAACATTTCACACAGGGTATTTTAACTACTAACTGCACATACAAAGTTCTTACTAGTATTTGATTGCCTTTACTCGGGAACACTGTATTTCATTAGGATATATGATTTTCATAAGCATTTAAGAGAGAAAGCTGAACAATGCCCTTTACGAGAGAAAACGTGTTTAAACCTAGAGGCAAAACCAAACACACTGCAATGTGGATGTATTCATGTTACATTCACGTCTAATGACCAGAAGTTTGTTCTTTTACAATTAACACGTTCAGTAAGTTTTAAAACAATATGCATTTAAACAATTAATTTAGCAGAAAACGAGAACACTTCACACAATGTATGATAACTTCTAACTTCATATACAATGTTCTTACTAGTATGTGATTGTCTTCACTCGGGAACACTGTATTTCCATAGCATATAAGGTTTCATATGCATTTATGAGAGAAAGCTGTACAATGCAGTTTACCTGGAGCAAACGTGTTTAAACAAAGACGCAACACCAAATACACTACAACGTGAATGCATTCATGATACATTCAGTTGTATTGACGGGACGTTTGGGCTTTTACAATGAACATGTTCAGTAAGTTTTAAAACACTGTGCATTGAAACGAATAGTTTGCAGAAAATGAGAACATTCTGCACATTGTATGAAAACCTCTAACTGCACATACAAATTTCTAACTAGCATGTGATTGCCTTACTTGGAACACTGTATTTCCATAGTGTATAGGATTTTCATATGTATTTATGAGACAAAGCTGTACAATGCACTTTACGAGGAGTAAACGTGTTTAATCCTCACGCAAAACCAAACGCACTACAAAGTGAATACATTCATGTTACATTCAGATCAAATGATGAGAGGTTCGTTCTCTTACAATTAACACTTTCATTATGATTTAAAACGCTATGAGTTTAAACAAGTAATTTAGCAAAACTATGCGTTTAAAAGTGTAATTTCCCTCAGCCTAACCCTAACCCTAACCCTAACCCTAACCCTAACCCTAACCCTAACCCTAACCCTAACCCTAACCCTAACCCTAACCCTAACCCTAACCCTAACCCCAACCCTAACCCAACTCTAATCCTAACTCTAAACGTAACCCTAACCAGGTACAGCATATATCATTAGTATATTGGATTTTCATATGCATTTAAGAGAGAAAGCTGTACAATGCCATTTACGAGGAGAAAACGTGTTTAAACCTAGAGGCAACTCCAAACACACTACAAAGTGAATGCATTCATGTTACATTCAGGTCTAATGACAAGAAGCTTCTTTGTTTACAATTAACACGTTCAGTAAGTTTAAAAACACTATGCGTTTAAAGGTGTAATTTAGCAAAACTATGCATTTAAAAGTGTAATTTTCCTAACCCTAACCCTAAACCTAACCCTATCCCTAACCCTAACCCTAACCCTAACCTAACTCTAACCCTAACCCTAACCCTAACCCTAACCCTAACCCTAACCCTAACCCTAACGCTAACCCTAACCCTAACCCTAACCCTAACCCTAACCCTAACGCTAACCCTAACCCTAACCCTAACCCTAACCCTAACACTAACCCTAACCCTAACCCTAAACCTAACCCTAAACCTAACCTGGAACACTCTATTTCATTAATATATTGAAATTTCACATGCATTCAAGAGAGAAAGCTGTACAATGCCCTTTACAAGGAGAAAACATGTTTACACCTAGAGGCAACTCCAAACCCACTACAAAGTGAATGCATTCATGTTATATTCAGGTCGAATGACCCAGAAGTCTGTTCTTTTACAATTAACGTGTTAGGTAAGTTTTAAAACACTATGCGTTTAGACAACTAATTTAACAGAAAGCGAGAACATTTCACACAGGGTATTTTAACTACTAACTGCACATACAAAGTTCTTACTAGTATTTGATTGCCTTTACTCGGGAACACTGTATTTCATTAGGATATATGATTTTCATATGCATTTATGAAAGAAAGCTGTACAATGCCATTTACATAAAAGAAACCACTTTAAACCTAGATGCACCACCAAATACACTGCAAACCAAATTCATTAATGTTACATTCAGGTCTAAAAACGAGAAGTTTGTTCTTTTACAATTAACACGTTCAGTAAGTTTTAAAACAATATGCATTTAAACAATTAATTTAGCAGAAAACGAGAACATTTCACACAATGTATGATAACTTCTAACTGCATATACAATGTTCTTACTAGTATGTGATTGTCTTTACTCGGGAACACTGTATTTGCATAGTGTATAGGGTTTCATATGCATTTATGAGAGAAAGCTGTACAATGCAGTTTACCTGGAGCAAACGTGTTTAAACAAAGACGCAACACCAAATATACTACAACGTGAATGCATTCATGTTACATTCAGATGTAATGACAAGACGTTTGGTCTTTTACAAATAACAGGTTCAATAAGTTTTAAAACACGAGGCGTTTATATGACTAATCTAGCAATAAGCAAATCATTTCGCACAATGTATGCAAACTTCTACCTGCACATACAAAGTTCTTGCTAGTATGTTATTGTCTTTACTTGGGAACACTGTATTGCAATAGTATATACGTTTTCATGTGCGTTTATGAGAGAAAGCTGTACAATGCAGTTTATGTGGAGGAAACGTGTTTAAACCTAGACCCAAACCCAAACACACTAGAAAGTGAATGCATTCCTGTTACATTCAGTTGTATTGACGGGACGTTTGTGCTTATACAATGAACATGTTCAGTAAGTTTTAAAACACTGTACATTGAAACGAATAGTTTGCAGAAAATGAGAACATTCTGCACATTGTATGATAACCTCTAACTGCACATACAAATTTCTTACTAGCATGTGATTGCCGTACTCGGGAACACTGTATTTCCATAGTGTATAGGATTTTCATATGTAGTTATGAGACAAAGCTGTACAATGCACTTTACGAGGAGTAAACGTGTTTAATCCTCACGCAAAACCAAACGCACTACAAAGTGAATGCATTCATGTTACATTCAGATCAAATGATGAGAGGTTTGTGCTCTTACAATTAACACTTTCATTATGATTTAAAACACTATGAGTTTAACCAACTAATTTAGCAGAAAGAGTACATTTCGCACAATGTATGATATCTGCTAACTGCAAATACAAAATTCTTACTAGTATGTGATTGTCTTTACCCTGGAACACCGTATTTCATTAGTATATTTGATTTTCATAAGCATTTAAGAGAGAAAGCTGAACAATGCCCTTTACGAGAGAAAACGTGTTTAAACCTAGAGGCAAAACCAAACACACTACAAAGTGAATGCATTCATGTTACATTCAGGTCTAATGACAAGAAGCTTCTTTGTTTACAATAAACACGTTCAGTAAGTTTAAAAACACTATGCGTTTAAAAGTGTAACTTCCCTAACCCTAACCCTAACCCTAAGCCTAACCCTAAACCTAATGCTAACCCTAACCCTAACCCTAACCCTAACCCTAACCCTAATGTTAACCCTAACACTAAACCTAACCCTAACCCTAACCCTAACCCTAACCCTAACCCTAACCCTAACCCTAACCCTAACCTGGAACACCCTATTTCATTAGTATATTGGATTTTCACATGCATTTAAGAGAGAAAGCTCTACAAGGAGAAAGCTGTACCCTTTACAAGGAGAAAACATGTTTAAACCTAGAGGCAACTGCAAACACACTACAAAGTGAATGCATTCATGTTACATTGAGGTCTATTGACGAGAAGTTTCTTCATTTACAAATAACATGTTCAATAAGTTTTTCAACACTATGCATTTAAAAGTGTAATTTAGCAAAACTATGCGTTTAAAAGTGTAATTTCCCTCAGCCTAACCCTAACCCTAACCCTAACCCTAACCCTAACCCTAACCCTAACCCTAACCCTAACCCTAACCCTAACCCTAACCCTAACCCTAACCCTAACCCTAACCCAACTCTAATCCTAACTCTAAACGTAACCCTAACCAGGTACAGCATATATCATTAGTATATTGGATTTTCATATGCATTTAAGAGAGAAAGCTGTAGAATGCGCTTTACGAGGAGAAAACGTGTTTAAACCTAGAGGCAACACCATACACACTACAAAGTGAATGCATTCATGTTACATTCTCGTCTAATGACAAGTTGTTTTTTCGTTTACAATTAACACGTTCAGTAAGTTTTTAAACACTATGCGTTTAAAGGTGTAATTTAGCAAAACTATGCATTTAAAAGTGTAATTTTCCTAACCCTAACCCCAAACCTAACCCTATCCCTAACCCTAACCCTAACCCTAACCCTAACCCTAAACCTAACCCTATCCCTAACCCTAACCCTAACTCTAATCCTAACTCTAAACGTAACCCTAACCAGGTACAGCATATATCATTAGTATATTGGATTTTCATATGCATTTAAGAGAGAAAGCTGTAGAATGCGTTTACGAGGAGAAAACGTGTTTAAACCTAGAGGCAACACCATACACACTACAAAGTGAATGCATTCATGTTACATTCTCGTCTAATGACAAGTTGTTTTTTCGTTTACAATTAACACGTTCAGTAAGTTTTTAAACACTATGCGTTTAAAGGTGTAATTTAGCAAAACTATGCATTTAAAAGTGTAATTTTCCTAACCCTAACCCTAAACCTAACCCTATCCCTAACCCTAACCCTAACCCTAACCCTAACCCTAACCCTAACCCTAACCCTAACCCTAACCCTAACCCTAACCCTAACCCTAACCCTAACCCTAACCCTAACCCTAACCCTAACCCTAACCCTAACCCTAACACTAACCAGGCACACCGTATTTCTTTAGTATACTGGATTTTCATATGCATTTAAGAGAGAAAGCTGTACAATGCCCTTTACGAGGAGAAAACGTGTTTAAACCTAGAGGCAACACCAAACACACTACAAAGTCAATGCATTCATGTTACATTCGGGTCTAATGACAGGAAGTTTCTTCGTTTACAATTAACACGTTCAGTAAGTTTTAAAACACTGTGCGTTTAAAAGTGTAATTTGGCAGAAAACAAGAACGTTTTCACAAATGTCTTTTCTGGCTGGTTTTGTGTTGTCAACTTGATTCAGGCTGGAGTTTTCTTAGGAAAAGTAGCTTCAGGTGGGCAAGTGCCTCCATGAGATCCAGCCGTGGGGTATTTTCTCAATTAGCGATCAAGTGGGGAAGGCCCCTTGTGAGTGGTACCATGTCTTGCTGGTATTGGGCAAGCTGAGCTAGCCAGGGGTAGCAAGCCAGTAAGGAATATCCCGTCATGGCCTCTGCATCAGCTCTTGCTTCCTGACCTGCTTGAGTGCCAGTGCTTACTTCCTTTAGTGATGAACAGCTGTGTGGAAGTGTAAGCTGAATAAAGCATTTCCTCCCCAAGTTGCATCTTGGTCATGATGTTTGTGCAGGATCAGTAACCCTGAATAAGACAAAGTATGTTCACTTAATATTGCACGTACAGAGTTCTTATTAGTACGTGATTGCCTTTACTCAGAAACACTGTACTTCAATAGTATACAGGATTTTCATATGCATTTATGAGAGAAAGCTGTACAATGCCGTTTATGAGGAGATTAAGTGTTTAAGCCTAGACACAACACCCAACAATCGACAAAGAGAATGCATTCATGTGATATTCAGGTCTAAAAGGAGAAGTTTGTTCTTTTACAATTAACAGGTCAGTAAGGGTTAAAAAACTATGCATTTAAACAACTAATTTAACAGAAAACCAGAACATTTCACACATTGTATGATAACTACTAAAGTTCTTACTAGTATGTGATTTTCTTTACGCATGAACACTCTATTTCAATCTTACATTTGATTATCATATCCATTTATCAGAGAAAGCTGTACAATGCAGATTACATTGTAGAAACGTGTTTAAACCTAGACGCAAGACCAAACACACTGCAATGTGAATGTATTCATGTTACATTCAGGTCTAATGACCCAGAAGGTTGTTCTTTTACAATTAACAGGTTCAGTAAGTTTTAAAACACTATACGTTTAAACAACTAATTTAGAAGAAAACGAGAACATTTCACACAAGGTATTTTAACTACTAACTGCACATACAAAGTTCTTACTAGGATGTGATTGTCTTTATTTGGGAACACTGTATTTCAATCTTACATATGTTTTTCCTATGCATTTATGAATGAAAGCTGTCCAATGCAGTTTAAGTAGAAGAAACTTCTTTAAACCTACACACACGACCAAATACACTACAAATGGAATGTTACATTCAGTCCCAAAGACGCGCAGTTTGTTCTTTTACAATTAAGATGTTCAGTAAGTTTTAAAACACTATGCATTTAAACAACTAAATTAGCAGAAAGGAGAACATTTCAAACCATGTATGATATCTTCTAACTGCATATACAATGTTCTTACTTGTATGTGATTGTCTTTATTTGTGAACACTGTATTTCAATGTTCCATTTGATTTTCATATGCACTTATCAGAGAAAGCTGTACAGTGCAGATTACATAGTAGAAACGTGTTTAAACCTAGACGCAAGACCAAACACACTGCAATGTGGATGTATTCATGTTACATTCACGTCTAATGACCAGAAGTTTGTTCTTTTACAATTAACAGGTTAGGTAAGTTTTAAGACACTATGCGTTTAAACAACTAATTTTTCAGAAAGTGAGAACATTTCACACAATATATGTTCAATTCTCTCAGTTATCATATGTAATCCTCAATTTTATGATACATATGTTAGAATAAAAAGTTCAGTTCTACCATAAAATATCTCCCCTTTCCTTTTCAATTATATTCAAATTATATTTTGATACCTATCATTGTATCTGAGCGTTTTTTCAAAAATAATCTAAAAATTTATCAGTTATCCTATGTATTCCTTAATTTTATCATGCATATTTTAGATGAAAATCTTCATTTCTATCAGTAAATATCTCCACTCCCCCTTTCAATTATATTCTTCTTTAAATTTTTTATCGGATATATTCTATATTTCATTTCTTTTCCCTTTCCCTGGTTCCCTGCCCCCCAAGGTTCTACATGCCCTTTTCCCTCCCTGTGTTCCCCTATCAACCCTTTCCCAATTCTCTGTTCTGGTATTCCCCCACCCTGATGCTTTGTGCCTTTCCAGAACCAGGGTTCACTCCTTCCTTCTTGATGGACATCATTTGGAATGTGGATTTTGTCTTTAGTGTCCCAAGATTCTCGGCTAATAACCACTTATCTGTGAGTGCATACCATGGGTTTTCTTTTGAGGCTAGGCTACCTCACTTAGTATGATGTTCTCCAGCTCCATCCATTTCTCTATGAATTTCATGAATTCATTGTTTCTAATGGCTCCATTGTGTATATATACCACATTTTTAGTATCCATTCTTCCATTGAGGGACATCTGGGTTCTTTCCAGTTTCTGGCTATTATAAATAAGGCTGCTATGAACATAGTGGGGCATGTATCCTTATTGCATGCTGAGGAATCTTCTGGGTATTTGCCCAGGAGTGGTATGGATGAGTCTTCTGAAAGTATCTTGTCCAGTTTTCTGAGGAACCACCAGAATGATTTCCAGAGTGGTTGTACCAGCTTGCAGTCCCACCAGCAGTGGAGGAGTGTTCTTCTTTCTCCACGTCCTCGCCAACACCTGCTGTTTCCTGAGTTTTTAATCTTAGCCATTCTGACTTGTGTGAGGTGAAATCTCAGGATTGTTTTGATTTGCTTTTCTCTAATGAATAATGATGTTGCACATTTTTAAAGGTGTTTCTCAGCCTTCCGAATTTCTTCAGGTAAAAAGTCTTTCTTTAGTTCTGTACCCCAGTTTTTGATAAGGTTATTTGGTTTTCTGGGGTCTAACTTCTTGAGTTCTTTGTATACATTGGATATTAGCCCTCTGTCAGATGTAGGGTTGGTGAAGATCTTTCCCCAATTTGTTGGTTGCTGATTTGTCTTTTTGACAGTGTCTTTTGCCTTGCAGAAACTTTGTAATTTTAAATGCCTATACCTAAACATAGTAAAAGCAATTTACAGCAGACCGGTAGCCAACATCAAAGTAAACATAGTGAAAGTTGAAGCAATCCAACTAAAATCAGGGACTAGACAAGGCTACCCCCCTATCACGGCACATTTCTTGAACCCCGTAATTTCACGCAGCCAAGCTGCAATCCAGGCAGAGGCTGTGTGATATTTACTGGGGAACGCCTTGTTTGGCAGGGCTGTTCAAGATGAATGCCGCTGTGGGCCTCCTTGGCTGCAGATAGAGCTGAGCTGAAATTTCTCATGGCAAGCTGTGTGACCCTTTTCTGACCTGTTCTTTTACTTACAAGATGTCCCTGCCAGCCGGAGGTGCGAGCATCCAGGCGTGATGGTTCTCTCAGAGTTTATTCTTTGAACTACAGTACTGGCCATGATTTACCCTCTGGAGATCCATTGCTTTGCTTTTAATCAGCTGTACAGTTATTACCTAGATACATTAAAGAATTAACCTCCCAACAATATCTATTATTTGTGTAGTTAGCTGGCTTTGGCACTCTGACATGGAAACCATCAGTTAAGTAAAGTTTCAAAGTAAACCTGAGGGGGTCTTACAAGAAGGAAGCAAGATTTAAACTAAAACTGCACTAACAATACCTAGCCCTGTAACATAGTGGTTTCCAAGGACTCTTGAACTACTAGCTTATCATTAACTACAGAGGGACGCGATGACTTTGTGTGTATTCTCTAACGTTCATACCTGATTGATTTTGTATTTCCTTGTGCCAGATACTCATGGTAACCATTCTTTGTATACATTTCCCTGGATACAATTTTTCTTCAGTAATGTAATACCAACTTATGAGTATAAGAATTCCTGCCTCAGAACAGTAAAGTGCATTCAGACGCATTCAGATCTTGTGTGTGTCTGTCTGTCATTCGCCGGACCTGTACCTTCCTGCATATCAAAGACCCTGATTCCCCACGGGAGTGTGTGTTCCGACTGAGTCGGTCCGTGGCACCCCCCTCACCATATCTTTTCAATATAGTATTAGCTAGAGCAATTCAAAAACATAAGGAAGTCAAAGGGATAGAAATTGAAAAGGAATAAGTCAAAGTATCACTATTTGCAGATGATATAGTACAATTAAGTGACCCAAAAACTCCACCAGAGAACTCCTTCAGCTGATAAACTTCAGCAAAGTGGCTGGTTATAAAATCAACTCAAGCAAATCAGTAGCCTTCCTATACTCAAAGGATAAGCAAGCTGAGAAAGAAATTATGGATATGACACCCTGCACAATATCCACAAACAATATAAAGTATCTTGTTGTAACTCTCACCAAACAAGTGAAAGATTTGTATGGCAAAAATTCAGGTCTCTGAAGAAGAAAATGTAAGAAGACCTCAGAAAATGGAAAAAACCTTCCATGCTTGTGGGTTGGCAGGATTAATAGAGTTAAAATGGCAATTTTGCTAAAAGCAATATACAGATCCAACGCAATCCCCATCAAAATCCCAACTCAGTTCTTCACAGAGTTAGAAAGAGCAATTCTCAAATTCATCTGGAATAACAAAAAACCCAGTATAGCTAAAACTATCATCAGCAGTAAAATAACTTCTGCAGAAATCAATATCCCAGACCTCAAGCAATATTACAGAGCAGTAGTGTTAAAAACTGTATGGTATTGATACAGTGACAGGGAGGTGGATCAATGGAATAGGATTGAAGACCCAGAATTGAACCCACACATCCATGGCCAATTGATCATGGACAAAGGATCTGAAACATCCATTGCAAAAAAAGTAGCCTTTCAACAAATGGTGCTGGCTCAACTGGAGGTCAAACATGCAGAATGAGAATTGATCCACTCTTATCTCCTTGTACTTAGCTCAACTCCAGTTGGATCAAGGACCTCCACATTAAACCAGACACACTAAAATTAATAGAAAAGAAACTAGGGAAGACCTTTGAGGACATTGGCCCAGGGGGAAAGTTCCTGAAGAGAACACCAACAGCTTTCAATTATATTCTAATTGTATTTGTATGCAGATCATTGTATCTGAGTATTTTCCAGATAAATCTTCAATTTTATCAATTATCTCATACAATACTCAATTTTATCATACATATGTTAGCTGAAAATCTTCAGTTATTTCCAAAATTTGTCCACTTCCTTTTTCAATAATACTTTAGTTGTATTTGTATGGCTATCCTTGTATCTGAGTTTTTGTTTTCCAAAATAGCTTCAAATTTATAAACTACCTTACGTAATCCTCAATTTTAACATACATTTGTTAGATGAAAATCTTCAATTTTATCAGAAAATGTCTCTATTCTTTTTTCAATTACATTCTAATTGTGATTGTAAGCCCATCATTGTATCTGTGAAAATTACCACAAGAATCTGGAAATTTTACAGTTTTCTTATGAATTTCCATAATTTAATCAGATATATGTTATGCAAAGTTCTTCAGATTTATCAGAAACTATCTCCACTTCCTTTTCCAACTATATTATTATTTTTTGTATGCCTACCATTGTATCTGTGAAAATTACCACAAAAATCTTTAAATTTTCACATTTTCACATGAATTTCAATAATTTATTCAGAAATGTTATACAAAAAATTTCAATTTTATCCATTTTCCTGTGTTATCTATTTTATCATCCATAAGTTAGATGTAAAGTTTCATAATTAACATAATTTATCTCCAGGTCCATTTTCAATTGTATTCTAATTGTATTTGTATGCCTGAGATTTTTCTAGAGAATATCTTCAATTTAATCAGTTATCATAAGTAAGCCTCAATTTTATCATACATATGTTAAATGAAAATCTTCAGTTTTTCTGTCTTGTCTTCCTTTTTCAAGTGAATTCTAATAGTTTTTGTAAGCTTACCTGAGTTCTTTTGCAAAAACATCATCTAATTTTATAAATTATCTTAAGTTTTCCTAAATTTTATCACACATACGTTAGAGGAAATTGTTCAGTTTTTTAGGAAAATGGCTCCACTCCCTTTTTCACTTACATTCTAATTGTATTTGAATGCTTACATTTGTATCTGTGAAAATTACCATAAAAATCTTCAATTATTTAATTTTTCCTATGAATTTCACTTCCTTTATCAAAAATATGTTATGTGAAATTGTTAGTTTTATCAGAAAATGTCTCCACTTCCTTTTCAATTATATGATAATTCTGTTTGTATGCCTATCATTTTATGTGAGTTTTTTCCAAAAAAAAATCTGCAATTTGATCAGATAGACTATGTAATCCTCAATTTTATCATGCAGCTTATAGATGAAAATCTTCGGTTCTATCATAAAATGTTTCCACTTCTTTTTTTTCAATGGAATTCTAATTATGTTTGTATAGCTATCATTGTATTTGAGTTTTTTAAAAAAACTCCATCAATTTTATACATTATCTTATGATATCCTCAATTTTATCATACATATGTTAGATGAAAATCTTCATTTGTTTACAAAAATGTCTCCATTTCCTTTTTCAATTACATTCTAATTGTATTTAGATGCCTATCAATGTATCTGAGGTTTTTTAAAAAAACATTCAATTTTATAAATTATGTTATGTAATCCTCATTTTTATCATATATATTAGATGAAAATCTTCATTTTTTATGAAAATATCTCCACATTTGTTTGAGTTATATTCTAATTGTATTTTTATGCCTAACATTGTATCCGAGTTTTGTCCAAATAAGTCTTCAATTTTATCATTTACCCTAGTAATCCTTTATTTTATCATACATATGTTAGATGAAAATCTTCAGTTTTATCAGGAAATGTCACCACTTCGTTTTTCAGTTGTATTCTAATTGCATTTCTATGCTTATCATTGTATCTGAGTGTTTTTCCAAAAAATCTTTAATTTTATAAATTACCTTATGATATCCTCATTTTATCATATGTAGGTTATATGAAAATCTTCCATTTTATATGAAAATGTCTCCACTTCATCCTTCAATTATATTGTAAATGTTTTTGTATGACTATCATTGTATCTGAATTTTTTCCAAAAATAATCTTCAATTTTATCAGATATCCTATGTAATCCTTAATTTTATCATGCATATTTTAGATGAAAATATTCAGTTCTATCATAAAATGTCTCCACTTCCTTTTTCAATAGAATTCTAATTATATTTGTATGACTATCATTATATTTGAATTTCAACATAAAAATCTGCAATTTTATACATTATCTTGTGCTATACTCAGTTTTATCATACATATGTTAGAAGAACATCTTTAATTCTTTATCAAAATGTCTCCACTTCCTCTTTCAATTACATTCTAATTGTATTTATATGCCTATTGTTGTATCTGTGTTCTTTTAAAAAATTTTCAATGCTATAAATTATCTTATGTTATCCTCATTTTTCTTATACATATTAAATGAAAATCTTCAGTTTTATATGAAATTGTCTCCACGTTTGTTTGAGTTATATTCTAATTGTATTTTTATGCCTATTATTCTGTCTGAGTTTTCTCCAAATAAATCTTCAATTTTATCAATTACCCTTTTAATACTCTATTTTATCATTCATATGTTAAATGAAAATCTTCAGCTTTTTCAGAAAATTTATCCACTTTGTTTTTCTTTTCTTTTTTATTATTTTCTATATACTTTATTTACATTCCAAAGGCTTTCCCCTTTCCAGTTCCCCCACACTATATATCCCATAAATCCTCTTACCCCCCATTCCACAATCACCTACCCTCCCCACCATTTCTCTGTTCTGGTACTCTCCTACAAAATCAGATTCAGTCTTTTCTGGACCAGGGTCCTCTCCATCCCTTTTCTTGGGAATCTTTTGCTGGGCTAATTGTATCTTCAGTATTCAGAGCTTCTGGGCTCATTAATATCCACTTATCAGTAATTGCAATTCATGTGTATTCTTTTGTGATTGGGTTAACTCACTTAGGATGATATTTTCCAGATCCAACCATTTGCCTACAAATTTCATGAATTCATTATTTTTAATTGCTGTGTAGTATTCCATTGTATAAATATACTACTTGTATTTCTACTTGCATTTCTATGCCTATCATTGTATCTGTGCTTTTTAAATATTCAATTTTATAAATTGTTATGTTATCCTCATTTTTATTATATATATATTAGATAAAAATCTTCAGTTTTATATGAAAATGTCTCAACGTCTGAGTTATATTCTAATTGTATTTTATGTCTATCATTGTATCTGAGTTTTGTATAAATAAATATTCAATTTTATCAATTTCCCTAGTAATCCTCTATTTTATCACACATATGTTAGATGAAAATCTTCAGTTTTATCAGAAAATGTCTCCACTTCATTTTTCAATTGTAATCTAATTGTATTTCTATGCCTATCATTGTATCTGAGCTTTCTGTTCCAAATAATCTTTAATTTTATAAATTACATTTTGACATTCTGAATTTATCATACATATGTTATATAAAAACCTTCAGTTGTGTATGAAAATATCTCCACTTCCTCCTTCAATTATATTCTAAATGTATTTGTATGCCTATCATTTTATCTGAGTTTTTCCAAAAAAATCTTCAATTTTATAAATTGTCTTAAGTTATACTCAATTTTATCGTAGATATGTTAGAGGAAAATTTTCAATTTTAAACAAAAATGTCTCCACTTTTTTTCATTACATTCTAATTTTATTTGTATGCCTATCATTTTCTTTGTGAAAATTGCCATAAAAATTCCAAGTTTTAAATTTTTCCTATGAATATACCTTACTTTATCAGTAATATGTTACAGGAAATATTCAGTTTTGTCAGAAAATGTCTCCACTTCATTTTCAATTATGTAATAATTCTATTTGTATGCCTTTCATTGTATTTGAGTTTTTAAAAAAACTTCAATTTTATCAGTTATCATATGTAATTCTCAATTTTATAATAAATATGCTAGATTAAAATCTTCAGTTATACCAGAAAATGTCTCCACTTCTCTTTTCAATTATATTCTAGCAATATTTGGATGCCTATCATTGTATCTGAGATTTTTTCAAAAAAATCTAAAATTATATCAGTTATTTTATGTAATCCTCAATATTTTCATGCATATTTTAGATGAAAATCTTCAGTTCTATCAGAAAATATCTCCACTTTCCTTTTCAATTATATTCAAAATGTATTTGTATGCAGATCTGTACAGAGCCATATTGGGGTGTCTTGCCATGGCAGGAACTTGACATTGGTCAAGGTGAATTTCTCCCAGCCTTTGAGCAGGAATTCCTGTGCTATTCACAATCCTTCCCCACATGGGGTGGAGTCTCAGCATGAATGTGAAGTTTCTACAGATCTAAGAATTCCTAAATTAAGCAGGTGACCCGCCCAGCTTCCTGAGCAATGGAACCAACACCCAAAGAAGCCATGCAGGACAATGGCAGGATGGGCTCCCCCAAAACTGTTAAATTGTCTGAGCTCCATTAAACTTTGACCTTGATCGGTAAACTATCATCTTGGCCCTCCTTCTTTGCATCCTTCCCCATCCATCCCTCAGCTTCCGTTTCCAGGAACCCAGTTCACAGTAACTGCAGGCAGCAACAGAATGGTGCCCAACGTGGGGCTGGACTTGAGAAGATTTCCTAAGGTGACCCTGTCTTGGCGAAGCTTTGCAGAAAACAGAAAAAGATGGTTCTTTATGGTGAGCAAAATAGGGTGCTACAGGATCTAGACTAAGTGAGGCAGTGTCTAGCCACCATTGATCTCACTTAGGGGGCAGACAGTGAAATATGGGACAAGAAATTTACAGGCATTTGTCCACAGCTTTTAAGAGCTGAATTCAGGCAAAAAAGAAAAGGGTTTTAAAACAGGCGTATGTCTGCAGCCTCCAAGAGCTGCTTTAAGAAAGGTTGAAAAATGAGAGAAAGAGAGAGTAGGAAATGGATGTAATTCCATAACAAGCATGCTTTCCCTTCTGTGTTTGTCCTCGGGTACATACCATGTCTACATGTTCATGTCCTATGTGTGTGTGAATTGTCCTATTCGTGGCATTGTGTGAATGACTGTAATTGTTTCGTGTTAAAAGAAAAATTGGTAGAAATTTCATCTGCTGGTGGTCTCTTAATATAGCCACAGTTCACAGCAGAGTTTGATGTAAGGCATTCACAGCAGAGGTTGATTTTAGGTATCCCGTACTCAGCTAGGAGTCAGACAAAGTTGAGAGAAAGTTGCTTTTTAAAAGGCCAGCAGCATTAAGTGTAGGACAAGTGAATTAATGGTTGTGTCTCCTAAAGAAAAATCTCTACAATTGTGTGTGTTGTGTGTGTGTGTGTGTGTGTGTGTGTGTGTGTTTGTTCAGAGTGCTTTGTGTTCTGTTGAAATTGCAGCTAGAAAAAAGAAAATTGTTTGGTTTAAGTTTATAAGATTCATATAATTGTTTTATTCTTGGCTATAATTCGTCTTAAAGGTATAAATTACATGTCCTGACTATAGAAAATTGGCTTATAAGTCATTGGACATAATTTAAAAGGTATAATGTTGTTAAGAGAAGGTTGGTTTGGTCAGCTATACATGGCTTAGTGGGGCGCACACTTTGTTTCATTTTTTGTAGTTAGTCTTAAAAATATAAATAGGTTCTACATGTTTTGACTACAGAGCATTGACTTATGAATTATTGTGCTTGATTTAAATGGTATAGAGTTGACAATAAGAGAGTTTGGAGCTAATGGCTTGAGGTTTCGACCATCTTGAGCACATGGCATGTTGAGACTCAGAGAATTCAGGTCTCTGGGATGCGTCTAAATTGGCATGGTGTTTTGTGTGAATCTTAACCTAGAAATTAGACTTACAAAGAATAAGATTTAAAATAATGTCTCTTCATTCAGTTATACTGTCACACACTTAAACATAAGAACTGGCAGACTAACCTTGCAGTATAAAAGTAATGCATTTGCCATTGATTTTAAAGAAGGTGGATTGTTTAAAATTGGGTTTTGCTTCCAAAATTGTAGTTAAGCTTTACTATTGCTAGAGAAAATTAAGCTACAATAAAAATTGCCAGTGTGCCATTGGCTGCAATTTGCATATTGGGTAAAGACTCACAATTCTTACCATATGTTATAATTAAGATAATTTTAAGAGTGATAAAGGTTAGAAACAGCTTTGGCCAATATGGGCCTATTGCCACTTTTTCACAAGTTTATTTGTACAGTGGTAGAAGCAAAATTTAACCCTCCAAGATTAAAAAGGAGATCTCAGTGAAAATTTATTTGATATCAAACAGGTTCCTTTGACTAATAAAAACCAAGGATTAACATCTTTCCAAAACCCCTGAAATTACAGGTTCCTTTTGTTTGTTATTCAACCCTCATGTCCTTGCAAGACAAGTGGGTTTGCCTCTGGCCTTAGACAATAGGCTCAGGTTAGAAGATATTTACATTTAAGGAACCTCATGCTTTGTCCCTGGGAAACCGGTGGGTGTTGGCAAAAAAAAATACATTTGAGTTAATGCAAAGCTTAGACTTTCCTCAGTGGAAGTTTGTGAAGAACTTTTATCTTGCAGACCCTACCTAGGGAGTGTTTAGCCAAAACAACATTCTTGACTTAATTCAGGTGTGGTTCAAAATGCAGTTCAAATTTATGAAAGTTTACTAAGGTTATGTAGACCTTATAAAGGCATTAAAATTTGGCCTGCCTACTTCATACAAAAATATTACAGGTTTAAATGGTTGTCTTTTGCTTTACATTCTGATAATTAAAAAGGTATTTGCTTGTATGAGCTAACTTTAAAGAAAGCAATTTCATTAGAATGATTTTCCTCATACAATGCCTGATAGCCTTTCCTCATATGAAAAGGGTTTTGTCTCAATAAAAGAAGCTAGGATGTTAGATTTTTCAGAGTATATAGTTCATGAAATGTTTGTTACAGCCCTTTTCTTTAACTATTGGCTTTTAAATTTTTAAATAAATGATTTTCAAAAGTTGGTAGGATATATTAATTGGCTTATACTTGTACTTACCTCATGTTTAGATTGCCACAGGAGGCCTCTGTTTTCAAGGTAGATATAAATTAACTGGCAAAAGTATAGTTTTACAGATAATGAATGCTACTGTAATCAGCTGTTTATGATATACGTTCACTGCCATTCCTTGGCAAAAAGAACATTAATGTAGAATCACCTTTTTTTTAAATCTCCAAGTAAAGTTTTGACACACTCTGATATATTCGTGTGTTGATAAGCTGTTATAAGATAAAAATATAAAAATATTTTAAAAGGAATGTTTTAAGAGCCTGATAAAACATTTGTTCCTTGCTTCAAGCAGTAATCAAATAGATTATTATTGATGGTTGATCTATTATATGACAAGCCTTTTTAGGCAAAATTAATAATTGTTATCCAAAAGATAATTTGTTGCAGTTTACTTTTATATTTCTATACATACATCCTATAAAGACTACAACTATTGTTGGATTGGAGCTCATGGAGTTGGATTACATGTTTATTCTTTTGAGATTTCCCCATGCTACAGCACAGATAATTGACTTGGGTGCTATAGTGGCTATTTTTAAGATGTTAAAAATCAAGCTTTTAATAATAGTACACACACACACACACACACACACACACACACATATATATATATATGTATATATATATATATATATATATATATATATATATATATATGGCTCATGGTTTACAATTGCTTAAAATTGTTCCTTCTTATCACTGCTAATTCTTAATTTTATAATTGTTTGTGCAAAAGTAATTCAAGTTAAAAAAGATATGTTCTTTAAATGACTGTCCTCTGCATGTTCAAGGGCTAGTCCAAAGGCTGGAGAGAGTCGTGGGTGCTGGGAGCCGACCTCTTGTATTTTATAGATGTGAGCCTGAAGAGATGGCTCAGCCATTAAAGGCTAGGCCCTCAATTATGGAGTATGGAAGTTCTTTCCCAGCAACCACATGGTGGCTCACAACCACCTATGATAGGATCTGACACACTCTTCTGGCGTGTCTAAAGATAGCTACAGACATACAGAAAACAATTGGCTGTATAAGCATATTCTTTATATCATCAAAAGAGTAATGGCTTAAAAATAATGTTATATTTGTGCACATCAAATTATAAACATTTGTTCTTGGTGCCCTCAAATTCTATCTCTACCACATAATGGTACTAATTCTAGAGTACTTAATTCTCACAGATAAATGATACTACTCATGCTTTCTTATTTAGAAAATTAAAATATGTACGTGTGACTATTGACACCTTTTCAGGCTTTCTAGTTGCCTGAAAAAAGGAGAAGCAACTAAAAAGTTAATCAATCATTGCCTATGCTGTTTTTATATATTGGGCGTTACAAAGCAGATTAAAACATATATTGGGAACTGGCTATTTCAGTTAAGCATTTGAGACTTCCTGCAGACAGTTTAATATCACCCATATTATTGGGATTCCTTATAATCCTCATGGATAAGTGCTTCAAGCAGGAATTTGACATTGAGGCAAAATAGGGAAGTCGGTTATGTCAGAAATTTTTATCTGAGTGTGGACTGAGAGAAACAAGTTTCAGGCATAATCCTGGGCTTGGAAAAGAAAGTAGGCTAAGGTATTTTAGTCATCCTTACACACCCTTAAACAATTTTGTGGTTATTGTTCCACATTGTGCTACCTTTTGACCTTAATTCCTGCATGTAACTGAACTTGTATAAAAGGAGGATTGAAAATTATTAAACCTGACTGCTCTAACAGAAAAAGCAGCTAAAAATGCTATGTTCATTTTCTATAATTGCATAGTTATTGCCTATATTATGGTATATGCTTGTGATTCCAACTTTAATTAATAAAACAATATCTTCTTGGAAGATAGGAGAGAGAGGAACTTGTGTCCCCATACATATTACTTAAATTGTGTTTGTATAAAAAAAGCTTTTAAAGTTTGGATGTAATAAAACTACTTGATAATTGTATATGGCATCCTATAACTAGGCATACTAAGCCTAGGTAAAATGAAAGAATTTACTTCTTGACATATGGGATGACTCTGATTTAATATTGGGGAAGAAGGCATGTCTATGTTTTTTTTTCCACAGAACTCTGCAGAAGCATGCTAGCTGCCAGAGTAATTGGTGTGGCATGCTGAAGATATGCTGACTATAGGCTTGCTGAGTGCCCAGACAATGACTGGCTTGTCTCCACCCAGGCCCGCCTGGATTGAAAATCACAAGTCTTCAACAGACACTGGCAGACCCCCTGGCTTCAAAGTTATACAAGTAGATCTCCAAAGAGAGAGCTGTATAGAACTCAGATGTATGCATGTTTGTTTTCTGACAAACAAGGGCATCAATTGGGATGCCAGGTGAAGCACAGCAAGGGAAAGGGAAGAAATACTGCGTCTGAGTTTCCCTGAAAGTATACCTGGCTGCATAGAGGTTGATGTTGAGAGACTGCTCTTATAATAAATAATAAGACAGTCTATTTCCACTCCCTGAAAAAGGACATCATTTAATATTTAAGGGGGCCAAGTTCTTTGCAAATGTCTCTACTTTTATTTTCAATTACATTCTAATTGTGTTTTCCTATGAATTTCCATAATTTTATCAGATCTATGTTATGCAAAATTCTTCAGATATATCAGAAAATATCTCCACTTTCTTTTTCAACTATATTATTATTTATTTTTATGTCTACCATTGTATCTGTGAAAATTACCACAAAAATCTTCAAATTTTAACATTTTCACATAAATTTCCATAATTTTATCAGAAACGTTACACAAAAATCTTCAGTTTTATCAGAAAATGTCTCCACTTTATTTTCCCATATATAGTTGTATTTGTATGCCTTTCTTTGTAACTGAGGTTTTATCAAAAAATCTTCAATTTTTTCAATTTTCTTATGTTAGAGTCCATTTTTTCATACATAAGTGAGGTGAAAAGCTTCAGAGTTACCAGATATGTCTCCATGTCCTATTTCAATTGTATTCTAATTGTCTTTGTATGCCTATATTGTATCTGAGTGTTTTCTAAAAAATCATCAATTTTATAAAATATTCTAAGTTTTCTTCAATTTTATCAAACATATGTCAGAGGAAAATCTTCAGGTTTATAGGATAATGGCTCCACTTCCATTTTCAATTACATTCTAATAATATTTGTATGCTTACTATTGTATCTGTGAAAATTACCACAAAAATCTTCAACTTTTAAATTTTTCCTATGAATCTCCCTTACTTTATCAGAAATATTTTATACGAAATCTTTACTTTTATCAGAAAAAGTCTCCACTTCCTTTTCAATTATCTGATAATTCTATTTGTATGCCTATCATTGTATGTGAGATTTTTCAAAAAAAATCTTCAATTTTGTAAGATATCTTATGTAATGCTCAATTTTATCATGCATATTTTTGATGAAAATCTTCAGTTTTAACATAAAATGTCCCCACCTCTTTTTTTCAATTGAATTCTATTTATATTTGTATGGCTTTCATGGTATTTGACCTTTTTTCAAAAAAATCTTCATATTTATATATTATATTATGTTTTCCTCAATTTTATCATACATGTTTGATGAAAATCTTCATTACTTTAAAAAATATGTCCCATTCCTTTTTCAATTACATTGTAATCGTATTTATATGCCTATCAATGTAACTGAGGATTTTTAAAATAATATTGAATTTTATAAATTATGTTATATTATCCTCCTTTTTATCATACATATATTAGATGAAAATCTTCAGTTTTGTCTGAAAATGTCTCCACATCTCTTTTAGTTATATCTAATATTATTTTTATGCCTATCATTGTATCTGAGTTTTGTCTAAATATATCTTAATGTTATCAATTACCCTAGTAATCGTTTATTTTATCATACATATGTTAGATGAAAATCTTCAGTTTTATCAGAAAATGTCTCCTCTTCATTTTTCATTTGTATTTTAATTCTTTTTCTATGCCTATCATTGCATCTGAGTATTTTTCCAAAAATCTTTAATCTTATAAATTACCTGATGATATCCTCATTTTATCATATGCATGCTAATGAAAATCTTCAGTTTTATATGATAATGTCACCATTTTTCTTTTAATTATATTCTAAATCTATTTGTATGCCTATAATTTTTTCTGATTTTTTCCAAAAAATCTACAATTTTATAAATTATCCTTAATTATTCTCAATTTTATCATAGATGTTTTAGAGGAAAATCTTCAATTTTAAATAATAGTAACTCCATTCTTCAATTACATTCTAATTGTAATTGTATGCCTACTATTGTATCTAACAATTACCACAATTATTTCAATTTTTAAATTTTTCCTATGAATTTCACTTACTTTATCAGTAATATATGATAGTAAATCTTCAGTTTTGTCAGAAAATGTCTACATTTCATTTTCAAATATGTGATAATTCTATTTGTATGCTTATCATTGTATCTGATTTTTCCAAATAAAATCTTCAATTTTATCAGTTATCATATGTAATCCTCAATTTTATGAATACATATATTAGATTAAACTCCAGTTCTACCAGAAAATATCTTCACTTCCCTTATCAATCATCAGATAAATCTATTTGGATGCCTATCATTGTCTCTGAGTTTTTTTTTTAATGTAAAATTTTATCAGTTATCCTATGTATTCCTCAATTTTCTTTTTTTTTTCAAAAAAAATTTTTTTATTGGATATATTCTATATTTAAATTTCATTTCCCTTTTTTGTTTCCCCACACCCCTAAGGTCCCACATGCCCTTTTCCCTCCCCCTGCTCCCTCATCCACCCCTTCCCACTTCCCTGTTCTGGTATTCCCCTACACTGATGCTTTGATCCTTTCCAGCAGTAGTGTCCATTCCTTTCTTCTTGTCAGACATCATTTGGTATGTGAATTGTGTCTTTGGTGTCCCAAGATTCTAGGCTAATATCCACTTATCAGTGACCGCATATCACGGGTATTCTTTTGAGACTGGGTTACCTCACTTAGTATGATGTTCTCCAGCTCCATCCATTTCTCTAAGAATTTCATGAATTCATTGTTTCTAATGGCTGAATAGTATTCCATTGTGTATATTCCTCAATTTTCTAATGCATATTTTAAATGAAAAGCTTCAGTTCTATCAGAAAATGTCTCCACTACAATTTTCAATTATATTCTAATTGTATTTGTATGCAGATTAATGTGATCATTTTTCCAAAAATCTTCAATTTTATCTATTATACATTGTAATTCTCAATTTTATTGTACACATGTGAGATAAAAATCTTCAATTTTATCAGAAAATGTCTCCTCTTTATTTTCAAATGTATTCCAAGTGTATTTGTATGCTTATCATTGTATCTGACTTTTTTTTCAAAAAATTCTTCAATTTCTTAAATTACCTTAAGTTATCCTCAATTTTATCATATATATGTTAGAGAAATTCTACAGTTTTATAGGGAAATGTTTCCACTTCTTTTTGCAATTACATTCTAATTGTATTTTTATTTGTACCATTATATCTGTGAAGATTACCACAAATATCTTCAATTTTTAAATGTTTCCAATGAATTTTCCTTATTTAATATGAAATATGTTATACGAACTCTTCAATTTTATCATAATATGTCTCAACTTCCTTTTTCATTTATGTGATAATTGTATTTGCACGCTTATCATTGTATCTGAGATTTTTCCAAAAAAATCTTCAATTTTGTCAGTTATCTTATGTAATCCTCAATTTTATCATTCTTATGTTAGATGAAAACTACCAGTAAATGTGACCAATTCCTTTTTCAATTGTATTCTAATTGTATTTGTATGCCTATCATTGTATCTGAGTTTTCTTTTTCAAAAATATCTTCAGGTTTAAAAATTATCTTCTGTTATCCTCAATTTTATTATATATATGTTAGATGAAAATCTTAAGTTTTATAAAAAAATGTCTCCACCTCTTTTTTCAATCATATTCTAATAGTATTTGTATTCCTATAATTGTATCTGCGATTTTTCTAGAGAATATCTTCAATTTAATCAGTTATCCTATGTAATCCTCAATTTTATGATACAGAACTTAAATGAAAATCTTCAGTGAGAAAACGTCTCGTCTTCCCTTTTCAATTGAATCATAATATTATTTGTAAGCTTATCATTTTATCTTAGTTTTTTTGCAAAAGAAACTTCAATTTTACAAATTATCCTAGTTTTCCTCAATTTTATCACACATATGTAAGAGGAAAATCTTCAGTTTTATAGGAAAATTGCTCTACTTTCTTTTTCAATTACATTCTAATAGTATTTGTATTCATACCTTTGTATCTGTGAAAATTACCACAAAAATCTTCAATTTTTAAATTTTTCCTATGAATTTCCCTTACTTTATCTGAAACATGTTGTATAAAATCTTTAGTTTTATCAGAAAATGTCTCCATTTCCTTTTCAATTATCTGATAATTCTATTTGTACGCCTACCATTTTATGTGAGATTTTTCAAAAAAATATCTTCAATTTTATCAGATATCTTATGTAACTCTCAATCTTTCCATGCATATTTTTGATGAAATTCTTCAGTTCTATCATAATATGCCTCCACTTCCTTTTTCATTTGAATTCTAATTATATTTGTGTGGCTATCATTGTATTCGAGTTTTTCTAAAAACATCTTCAATTTCATACTTTATCTTATATTATCCTCAATTTTATCATATATATGTTAGATGAAAACCTTTATTACTTTACAAAAATGTCTCCATTTCCTTTTTCAATTACATTCTACTTGTATTTATATGCCTATCAACATAACTTTTTCAATTGTATTCAAATTGTATTTGTACGCTTATCATTGTATCTGAGTTTTTTCAAATTATCTTCAATTTTTTAAATTACCTTAAGTTATCCTCAATTTTATCATACATATGATAGAGGAAAATCTTCAGTTTTATAGAACACTATCTCCACTTCTTTTTTCAATTACATTCTAATTGTATTTCTATGCATACCATTGTATCTGTGAAAATTACAACAAAAATCTTCAATTTTTTAATTTTTCTTATGAATTTCCCTTACTTTACCCAAAATATGTTATACAAAATCTTCAGTTTTATCAAAAATATCTCCATTCCTTTTTTAAATTACATTCTAATTGTGTTTGTAAGCCTATCATTTTTTTCTGTGAAAATTACCACAAAAACTTCAAATTATATAGTTTTCCTATGAATTTCCATAAATTTATCAGATCTGTGTTATGCAAAATTCTTCAGATATATCAGAAAATATGTCTACTTCCTTTTCAACTATATTATTAATTATTTTTATGCCTACCCTTTCTCCACTTTCATTTTCACTTATATTCTAATTGTATTAGTATGCCTTTAATTGTATCTGAGATTTTGTCCAAAAATCTTCAATTTTATCAATTTTCCTGTTATCATCCATATTACCATATATGTGTTATGTGAAAATCTTAAGTTTTATACAAAAATGTCTCCAGCTAATTTTTAATTATATTCTAATTGTGTTTATATGCCTATCCTTGTATCAAGAATTTTCTAAGAAAATCTTCAATTTTATCACTTACCCTATGTAATCCTCAGTTTTATCATACATATGTTATATGAAAATCTTCAGTTTTATCAGAAAATATCTCATCTTCCTTTTTCAATTGTATTCTAATAATTTTTGTAATCATCATTGCATCTGAGGTTTTTTAAAAAAATTCAATTTTATAAATTATCCTAAGTTTTCTTCAATTGTATCAAACATATGTTAGAGGAAAATCTTCAGTTTTATAGGAAAATATCTCCACATCCTTTTACAATTACATTCTAATTGTATTAGTGTGCATACCATTGTATCTGTGAAAATTACTACAAAAATCTTCAATTTTTTATTTTTTCCTATGAATTTCCCTCACGTTATCAGAAATATGTTCTACAAAATCTTTAGTTTTATCACAAAATACATTCATTTCCTTTTCAATCATGTGATAATTCTATTTGTATGCCTATCATTGTATGTGAGATTTTTCCAAAAATATCTTCAATTTAATCAGATATCCTATGTAATCCTCAATTTTTTCATGAAGATTTTAGATGAAAATCTTCAGTTCTATCATAAAATGTCTCTACTTCCTTTTCCAATTGAATTCTAATTTTATTTATATGATTATCATTGCATTTCTGTTTTTTTCAAAAATCTTCAATTTTATACATTATTTCCTGTTATCAATTTTATCATACATATTTTGATGAAAATCTTCAGTTCTTTGCAAAAATGTCTTCACTTCCTTTCTCCAATTACAAATTATATCTATATGCCTATATTGGTATGTGACGTTTTTTAAATCGATACTCTATTTTATTAATTATGTTAAGTTGTCCTCATTTTTATCATACATTTATTAGATGAAAATCTTCAGTTTTATAAGAAAATGTCTCTGTGTGTTCATTTCTGGGTCTTCAATTCTTTTCCATTGATCTACTTGCCTGTTGCTGTACCAATACCATGTAGTTTTTAACACAATTGCTCTGTAGTACTGCTTGAGGTCAGGGATATTGATTCCCCCAGACGTCCCTTTATTGTTGAGAATAGTTTTAGCTATCCTGGGTTTTTTGTTACTTCAGATGAATTTAAGAATTGCTCTTTCTATATCTATGATGAATTGATTTGGGATTTTGATGGGGATTACATTGAATCTGTAGATACCTGTTTACACATAGACATACCACCAACCACACTACAATGTGAATGCATTCATGTTACATTTAGGTGTAATAATGAGAAGTTTTTTCTTTTACAATTAGCACGTTCAATAATTTTTAAAACTCTATTTCTGTAAACGACTAATTTAGCAGAAAATGAGAAAATTTCACACCATGTATGATACCTTGTACTTGCACATTCAAAGTTCCTACTAGCATTTGATTGTCGTTACTTGGGAACACTGTATTTCATTAGTACATAGGATTTTCATATGCATTTATGAGAAAAAGATGTACAATGCAGTTTAGATGGAGGATTCGTGTTTAAACATAGACACACCACCACACTACAATGTGAATGTATTCATGTTACAATCAGGTCTAAAGGCGGAAGTTTGTTCTTTTACAATTTACAAGTTGAGTAATTTTTAAAACATACTTAAAAGAGTAATTTAGCAGAAAACAAGAACATTTCACACAATGTATTTACTTGCTTGTGTTGAATGTCAACTTGACTCAGGGTGGAGTTATCATAGGAAAAGGACCTTCAGGTAGGGAAGTGCCTCCATGAGATCCAGCTGTGGTGCATTTTCTCAATTAGTGATCAAGTGGGGAAGGCCCCTTGTGAGTGGTACCATCTCTTGCTGGTATTGGGTTCTGTAAGAGAGCAGGCTGTGCCAGCCAGGGGAAGCAAATCAGTAAGGAACATCACTCCATGGCCTCTGCATCAGCTTCTGCTTCCTGACCTCCTTGAGTTCCATTGCTTACTTCCTTTAGTGATGAAGAGCTGTGTGGAAGTGTAAGCTGAATAAAGCTCCCCAACTTGCTTGTTGGTCATGTGATGTTTGTGCAGAAAAAGAAACCCTGAGTAAGACAAAGTGTGATAACTTCTAACTGCACATACAGAGTTCTTATTAGTATGTGATTGTCTTTACTTGGAAACACTGTATTTCAATAGTATATAGGATTTTCATATGCATTTATGAGAGAAAGCTGTACAAAGCAGTTTATATGGAGGAACGTGTTTAAACCTAGAGGAAACAGCAAACACACTACAAAATGAATGCATTCATTGTACATTCAGGTCTAATGTCGAGAAGTTTCTTCTTTTACAATTATCACATACACTA
This sequence comes from Apodemus agrarius, assembly GCA_964023405.1. Taxonomy (NCBI): domain Eukaryota; kingdom Metazoa; phylum Chordata; class Mammalia; order Rodentia; family Muridae; genus Apodemus; species Apodemus agrarius. The sequence goes on from OZ030024.1 coordinate 35,078,099, forward strand.
AGTTTTAAAACACTATGCCTTTAAATGACCAATTTAGCTGTTAATGGGAACGTTTAGCACAATATATGATAACTTCTTTTTTTTTTCAAAAAAATTTTTTATTGGATATATTCTATATTTAAATTTCATTTCCCTTTTTTGTTTCCCCACTCCCCTTAAGGTCCCACATGCCCTTTTCCCTCCCCCTGCTCCCTCACCCACCCCTTCCCACTTCCCTGTTCTGGTATTCCCCAACACTGATGCTTTGATCCTTTCCAGCACTAGTGTCCATTCCTTTCTTCTTGTCAGACATCATTTGGTATGTGAATTGTGTCTTTGGTGTTCCAAGATTCTAGGCTAATATCCACTTATCAGTGACTGCATACCATGGGTATTCTTTTGAGACTGGGTTACCTCACTTAGTATGATGTTCTCCAGCTCCATCCATTTCTCTAAGAATTTCATGAATTCATTGTTTCTAATGGCTGAAGAGTATTCCATTGTGTATATATCACATTTTTTTGTATCCATTCCTCCGTTGAGGGACATCTGGGTTCTGTATGATAACTTCTAACTGCACATACAAAGTTCTTACCAATATGTGATTGTCTTTACTCAGGAACACTGTATTTCAGTCTTACATTAGATTTTCATATGCATTTATCAAAGAAAGCTGTACAATGCAGTTTACGTAGAGGAAACTTGTTTAAACATAGATGCAACAAAAAACACACTACAATGTGAATGCATTCATATTACATTCAAGTCTAATGAGGAGAATTTTGTTCTTTTACAATAAACAATTTCAGTAAGTTTTAAAACACTATGCTTTTAAACAACTAATTTAGCAGATAGCGAGAACATTTTGCACAATGTATGATATCCTCTAACTGCACATACAAAGTTCTTACTACTATGTGATTGTCTTTACTTGGGAACAATGTATTCCAATAGTATATATGTTTTTCTTATGCATTAATGAGAGAAAGCTGTACAGTGCAGTTTAGGTGGAGGAAACGTGTTTATTCATAGACGCACCTTCAACCACACTACAATGTGAGTTCATTCATGTCACATTCAAGTCTAATGAAGAGAAGTTTGTTCTTTTACAATTAACACGTTCAGTAAGTTTTAATACACTATGTGTTTAAACGACTAATTTAGTAGAAAATGAGAACATTTCATACAATGTATGATAACTTCTAACTGCACATACAGAGTTCTTATTAGTATGTGATTGTCTTTACTTGGGAACACTATATTCCAATAGTATAGAGGATTTTCATATGCATTTAGGAGAGAAAGCTCTACAATATAGTTTACATGGAGTAAACCTTTTTAAATCTAGATGCACCACCAAACACACTACAAAGTGAATGCATTCATGTTACATTTAGTTGTAATGAGGAGACGTTTGTTCTTTTACAATTAACACGTTCACTAAGGTTTAAAACAATGTGTTTAAACAAGTAATTTAGCAGAAAACGAGAACATTTTGAACAATGTATGATAACTTCTAACTGCACACACAAAGTTCTTACCAGTATGTGATTGTTTTTACTCGGGAACACTGTATTTCAATAGTATATAGGATTTTCATATGCTTTTATGAGAGAAAGCTGTACAATATAGTTTATGGGTAGGAAACATGTTTAAACCTATACGCACCACAAAATACACTACAACGTGAATGCATTCATGTTACATTCAGTTGTAATGATGAGAAGTTTTTTCATTTACAATTAACATTTTCAGTAAGGTTTAAAACACTGTGCACTTAACTAATTTAGCAGAAAAGGGGAACATTTTGCACAATGTATGATAACTTCTAATTGCAAATACAAAGTTCTTACCAGTTTGTGATTGTCTTTACTCGGGAACACTGTATTTCAATCTTACATTTGATTTTCCTACGCATATATCAAATAAAGCTGTACAATGTAGTTTGGGGGGGGACGTGTTTAAACATAGATGCAACACCAAACACACTACAACTTGAATGCATTCATGTTACATTCAAGTTTAATGACATGAATTTTGTTCTTTTGCAATGAACAAGTTCAGTAGGTTTTAAAACACTATGTGTTTAAATGACTAATTTAGCAGAAAACGAGAACATTTCACTCAATGTATGATATCCTCTAACTGCACATACAAAGTTCTTACGTGTATGTAATTGTCTTTACAAGGGATCAATGTATTTCAATTGTATATATGATTTTCTTATGCATTTATGAGATAAAGGTATACAATGCAGTTTAGGTGGAGGAAATGTGTTTATACATAGACACACCTCCAACCACACTACAATCTGAATGCATTCATGTTACATTCATGTCTAATGATTCATGTCTAATGAATTTTGCATAACATATCTCATAAAATTATGGAAATTCATAGGAAAAGTGGTAATTTTCACAGATACAATGATAGTCTTAGAAATACAATTAAGATGTAATTGAAAAATGGAATAGAGACATTTTCTGAAAAAACTAAAGATTTTCATCTAACATATGTTTGTAAAAATTGAGGATAACATAAGATAATTTATAAAATTTAAGTTATTTTGGAAAATGAAAACTCAGATACAAGGATAGGCACACAAATACTACTAGAGTATAATTGAAAAAGAAGAGGACACATTTTTGTAAAGAACTGAAGATTTTCATCTAACATATGGATGATAAAATTGAGGATTACCTAAGAAAATTGATAAAATTGAAGATTTATTTGGAAAAATACTTAGATAAAATGATCTGCATACAAATATAATTAGAATATAATTGAAAAGGGAAGTGGAGATATTTTCTGACAGAACTAATAATTTTCATCTAAAGTATGCATGTTAAAATTGAGGATTGCATAGATTTTCATATAACACACATGATAAAATGAGGATATAAGGTAATTAATAAAATTAAAGATTTTTTGGGGAAAGCACTCAGATAAAATGATAGGTATAGAAATACAATTAGAATACAACTGAAAAACTAAGTGGAAACATTTGATGATACAACTGAAGATTTTCATCTAACATATGTATGATAAAATAAAGGATTATTAGGGTAATTGATAAAATTGAAGGTTTACTTGGACAAAACTCAGATAGAATGATAGGCATAAATGTACAATCAGAATATAATTAAAAGAGAGTTGGACACATTTTCATATAAAGCAGATTTTCATCTAATATATGTATGATAAATTGACCATAACATAACATAATTTACAAAATTTAATATTATTTTAAGAAAAACCTCAGTTACATTGATAGGTATATAAATACAATTAGAATGTAATTGAAGAAGGAAATGGAGGCATTTTGTAAAGTAATAAAGGTTTTCATCTAACATATGTATGATAAAATTGAGGATAACATAATAATGTATAAAATTGAAGATTTTTTTGTAAAACTCAAATACAGTTATAGCCATACAAATATAATTAGAATTCAATTGAAAAAGGAAGTGGAGACATTTTATGATAGAACTGAAGATTTTCATCAAAAATATGCATGATAAAATTGAGGATTATATAAGATATCTGATAAAATTGAAGATTTTTTGGAAAAATGTCACATACAATGATAGGCATACAAAAAGAATTATCAGATAATTGAAAAGTAAGTGCAGACATTTTGAGATAAAACTAAAGGTTTTGTACATCATAATTATGATAAAGTAAGGGATATTCATTGGAAAAATTTAAAAATTGGCGATTTTTGTGGTAATTTTCACAGATACAAAGGTAAGCAAACAAATATTATTAGAGTGTAATTGAAAAAGGGAGTGGAGCCATTTTCCTATAAAACTGAAGATTTTCCTTAAACATATGTGTGATAAAATTGAGGAAAACTTAGGATAATTTATAAAATTGAAGATTCTTTGGCAAAAAACTGAGATAAAATGATTAGCTTACAAATACTATTAGAATTCAATTTAAAACGGAAGATGGACATTTCTTCATAAAATTGAAGATTTTCATTTAACATATATATTTAACATATATATATATTCTATAACATACATATATTGAGGATTATATAGGGTGATTTATAAAAGTGAATATACTTTGAAAAAATCTCAGATACAGTGATGAGGATACAAATAAAATTTGAATACAATTGAAAAAGGAAAGGATACACTGAAGATTTTTATCTAACATATTTATGATATCATTGAGGATTACTAATTGTTATAATTGAAGATTTATTCAGAAAAATATCTCGGATACAATGGTAGGCATAAGAGTACAATTAGAATACAACTTAAAAGGAAGTGGAGACATATTCTGTTAATTCTGAAGATTTAAATGTAACATATGGATGGAAAAATGGATAAGATAGGAAAATTGATAAAATTGAAAATTTTTTTGATAAAATCTCAGATAAAATGAAAGGCATACAAATACCAGTATCAATAGGTGGAAGAGAAATTGGAGACATTTTCTGATAAAACTGAAGATTTTTGTATAACATTTCTGATTAAATTTTGGAAATTCAAGTGAAAATGTTAAAATTTGAAGATTTTTGTGGTAATTTTCACAGATATAATGGTAGGCATACAAATAAATAATAATATAGTTAAAAAAGGAATTGGAGATATTTTCTGATATATCTGAGTAATTTTGCATGACAAATATCTGATAAAATTATGGAAATTCATAAGAAAACTTTAAATTTGAATATTTTTGTGGTAATTTTTACCGATACAATGGTAGGCTTACAAACACAATTAGAATGTAATTGAAAGAAAGAATAGAGACATTTTCTAATCAAACAAGATTTTCATCTAACATATGTATGTTAAAATTGAGGATAACATAAGATAATGCATAAAATTGAAGATTTTTTGAAAAAACTAAAATACAATGATATCCATATAAATATTAGAATTCAAATGAAAAAGGAAATGGAGTCATTTTATGATAGACATGAAAATTTTTATGAAAAATATGCATGAGAATATTGAGGGTTACATAAGATATCTGAAAAAATTGAAGAATTTTTTTGGAAAAAATCTCACATACAATGATAGGCATACAAATAGAATTATCAGATAATTGAAAAGGAAGTGGAGACATTTTTGATAAAACTAAAGGTTTTGTACATCATATTTCTGATAAAGTAAGGGAAATTCATAGGAAAAATTTAAATATTGATTTTTGTGGTAATTTTCAAAGATACAATGGTAAGCATAAAAATACTATTAGAATGTAATTGAAAAAGGAAGTGGAGCCATTCTTCTATAAAACTGAGGATTTTCTTCTAACATGTGTGTGATAAAATTGAGGAAAACTTCAGATAATTTATAAAATTGAGATTCTTTTGCAAAAAGAACTCAGATACAATGATAAGCTTACATATTCTATTAGAATTCAATTGAAAAAGGACAATGAGACATTTCCTCAAAATATTGAAGATTTTCAATTAACATATGTATGATAAAATTGAGGATTACATAGGGTAATTTATAAAATTGAAGATACTTTGAAAAAATTCAGATACAATGATAAGCATACAAATACTATTTGAATACAATTGAAAAAGGAAGAGGATATATTTTCTGATAAAACTGAAGATTTTTATCTAACTTATGTAGGACAAATTTGAGGAATTCAAATGATGATTGGTATAATTGAAGATTTATTCAGAAAAAATCTTGGATACAACGATAGGTATAAAAATACCATTAGAATACAGTTTAAAAGGAAGTGGAGACACATTCTGTTAATTCTGAAGATTTCCATGTAACTTACCTGATAAAATGGTTGATAACATAGGAAAATTGATAAAATTGAAGATTTTTTGATAAAATCTCAGATACAATGAAAGGCATACAAATACGACCATATATAAGTGAAGAAGAAAGTGGAGACATTTTATGATAAATCTGAAGATTTTTGTGTAACAATTCTGATAAAATTATGGAAATTCATGTGAAAATGTTAATATTTGAAGATTTTTTGTGGTAATTTTCACAGATACAATGGTAGGCATACAAATAAATAATAATATAGTTGAAAAAGGAAGTGGAGTGGAGATATTTTCTGATAAAGATGAAGAATTTTGTATTACCTATCTCATAAAATTATGGAAATTCATAGGAAAAGTGTAAAATTTGAAGAATTTTGTAGTAATTTTCACAGACACAATGATAGGCTTAGAAACACAACTAGAATGTAATTGAAAAATCAAATAGAGACATTTTCTGAAAAAACTGCTGATTTTCATCTAACATGTATGTTAAAATTGAAGATAATATAAGATAATTTTTAAAAGTTAAGATATTTTGGAAAACAAAAACTCAGATACAAGGATAGGCATACAATTACAAGTAGAGTATAACTGAAAAAGTAAGAGGGCACAGTTTTGTAAAGAACTGAAGATTTTCATCTAACATATGTATGATAAAATTGAGGATTACATAAGATAATTGATAAAATTGAAGATTTATTTGGAAAAATACTCAAATACAATGATCTGCATACAAATAAAATTAGAATATAATTGAAAAGGGAAGTGGAGATATTTTTCTGATAGAACTGATGGTTTTCATCTAAAGTATGCATGTTAAAATTGAGGATTACATAGGATGATTGATAAAATTTTAGATTTTTGAAAAAACACTCAGATACAATGATAGGCATCCAAATAGATTTAGAATGTAATGGTAAATGGAAGTGGAGATATTTTCTGGTAGAAATGAAGATTTTAATCTAACATATATATCATGAAATTGAGGACTACATATAATAACTGATAAAATTGAAATTTTATTTGAAAAAAGTCAAATACAATGTGAGGCATACAAATAGAATTATCACAAATTTGAAAAAGAAGTAGAGACATTTTTGTCAAAACTGAAAATTTAGTATAACATATTGATAAAGTAAGTGAAATTCATAGGAAAAATTTAAAAATTGAAAATTTTTGTGGTAATTTTCACAGATACAATGGTAGGCATACAAATGCTATTTGAATGGAATCGAAAAATGAATTGGAGACATTTTTTTAATTGAAGATTTTCCTCTAAAATATCTCTGATAAAATTGAGGATAACAGGATAATTTATAAAAGGGAAAATTTTTTGAAAAAAAAACAAAGATACAAATATAGGCATAGAAATATATTTAGAATATAATTGAAGGATGAAGTGGAGACATTTACATATAAAACTGAAGATTTTCATATAGCACACATATGGTAAAGTGAGGATATCATAAGGTAATATAAAAAATTAGAGATTTTTGGAAAAACACTCAGATACAATGATAGTCATAGAAAAATAATTAGAATACACCTGAAAAACGAAGTAGAATCATTTATTGATAAAACTGAAGATTTTCATCTAATATATTCATGATAAAATAAAGTATTACTAGTATTTGATAAAATTGAATAATTATTTGGACAAAACTCAGATACAATGATGGGCATAAAACTGAAGATTATCATCTAATATATGTATGATTAAAATGAGGACACATTAAATAATTTATAAAATTCTATATTTAAAAAAAGAGATTCGTTGATAGGCATATAAATACAATTAGAGTGTAATTGAAAAGGGAAATGGAGACATTTTCGTAAAGTAATGATGATTTCATCTAACATATGTATGATAAAATTGAGGATAACATAAGATAATGCATAAAATTGAAGTTTTTTTTGAAGAAAAACTCCAATACAATGATAGCCATACAAATATAATTAGAATACAATTGAGAAAAGAAGTGGAGACATTTTATGATAGAACTGAAGATTTCCATCTAAAATATGCATGATAAAATTGAGGATTAAATATGATGTCTGATCAAATTGAAGATTTTTTTGGAAAAATCTCACATACAATGATAGGCTTACAAATAGAATTATCAGATAACTGAAAAGGAATTGGAGACATTTTCTGATAAAACTAAAGATTTTGTAAAACATGTTTCTGATAAAGTAAAGGAAATTTATAGGAAAAAATTAAAAATTGAAAAATTTTGCAGTAATTTTCACAGATACAATGGTAAGCATACCAATATAGTTAGAATGTAATTGAAAAAAGGAAGTGGAGCCATTTTCTTTTAAAAGATTTTCCGCTAACATATGTGTGATAATATTGAGGAAAATTTAGGATAATTTATAAAATTGATTATTTTTTTGCCAAAAAACTCAGATAAAATGATAAGCTTACAAATACTATTAGAATTCAATTGAAAAAGGAATACGAGACATTTTCTCATAAAACTGAAGATTTTCATTTAACATATGTATGATAAAATTGATGATTACATAGGAAAACTGATTAAATTGAAGATATACTCTAGAAAAATCTGAGATACAATAATAGGCACACAAATACTATTAGAATACAATTGAAAATGGAGGAGGAGACATTTTAATATAAAACTGAAGATTTTCCCCTAACATTGTATGATGAACTTAAGGTAACATAATTGTTAACTCTGAAGATATTTTTGAAAACAAAAACTCAGAATATCAGGAATATAATATCAGGAATAGAAATACAATTAGAGGCCAGCTGCTTCCCATCCAGCTGGCGGCAGGGGAGCCAGCCTCAGCCAGCTTCCCAGGTGCTCAGACCCAGCCTTCAGAACCAGGTACCCAAGATATCCCGAGTTTAAGACCTTCGGGGACTCAGGCCTGGAGCAGGAGCTGGGCACAGAGTAGCCATTTGGAGGACACCTGCAGAGCCTGTGCTCTGCGCTCACAGGGCGGACCCCGAAATCCCTGCAGTCAGCGCCATCTTGCCAGCTGCTTCCCATCCAGCCACCAGTGGGGGAGCCAGCCTCAGCCAGCTTCCCAGCAGCTTTGGACCAGCAGGCAGAACCAGATAACTGAGTTATCCTGACTTTAAGACCTCTGGGGAATTAGGACAGCAGACAGCAAACCCTGAGCAGGAGCAGTGCAGAGCAGCTGCCCAACAGGCAGAACCAAGTACCTGGGATATCCTGAGTTTAAGACCTTGGGGGACTCAGGCCACCTGTCAGCAGTCTGTGAGCAGGAGCCCTGCAGGGCAGTGGTTCAGGTGTCACAGTCACGGGGAAATAGCCTTACGAGCCCACAGGAGGGTCAAGCACCAGCTAGTAACTATAGGACCAACTAACACCAGAGTTAACCAGATGGCAAAAGGCAAACGTAAGATCGTTACTAACAGAAATCAAGGCAGTATGGCAGCATCCGAACCCAGTTCCCCGACAGCAATAAATCTTGGATACCCCGAAACACCAGAAAAACAAGACTCAGATCTAAAATCACTGGTCAGGATGCTGATAGAGGAACACTTAGATAAATCTCTTAAAGTAATACATGAGAAAATAGATCAAAAGCTAGAAGCCCTTACAAGGCAAATACAATTAAATCTCAGATATCTCAACAAACCAGAAAAACAAGACTCAGATCTAAAATCACTGGTAAAGATGCTGATAGAGGATCACTTGGATAAATTTCTTAAAGTAATAGAGGAGAAAGTAGATCAAAAGCTAGAAGCCCATACAAGGAAAACACAAAAACCACTTAAAGAAATCCAGAAGAATATAGAGCAAAAAATGAATCCCAATAAGGGGGAGAACAAAAATCACTTAAAGAAATACAAGCGAACATGTGTCAACAAGTAGAAGTCATAAAAGAGGAAACACAAAAATCCCTTAAAGAATTACAGGAAAACACAAACAAGCAATTGAAAGATCTGAGCAAAACCACACAGAATCTAAAAACAGAAGTAGAAACAACTAAGAAATCACAAAGGGAGACAACTTTGGAGATAGAAAACCTTGGGAAGAAATCAGGAGTCATAGATGCAAATATCAACAATAGAATACAAGAGATAGAAGACAGAATCTTAGATGCTGAAGATACCATAGGAACCATGGATTCAACAATTAAAGAAAATGCAAAATGCAAAAAGCTGGTAACCCAAAAAATTCAGGAAATCCAGGACACAATGAGAAGACCAAACCTAAGGGTTATAGGGATAGATGAGAATGAAGAGCTACAACTTAAAGGGCCAGCAAATATCTTATACAAAATTATGGAAGAAAACTTCCCCATCCTAAAGAGAGAGATGCCCATGAATATACAAGAATCCTATAGAACCCCAAATAGACTGGACCAGAACAGAAATACTTCCCGTCACATAATAATCAAAACCCCAAATGTACTAAACAAAGAAACAATATTAAAGGCAGTAAGAGAAAAAGGACAAGTAACATATAAAGGAAGACCTATCAGAATTACACCAGACTTCTCACCTGAGACCATGAAAGCTAGAAGATCCTGGACAGACCTCATGCAGACCCTAAGAGAACACAAACTTCAGCCAAAACTACTATACCCAGCAAAACTCTCAATTGCCATAGATGGGGAAACCAAGGTATTCCACGACAAAACCAAATTTGCACGATACTTATCTACAAACCCAGCCCTACAAAGGATAATAGGGGAAAAATACCAACACAAGGGGGGGAACTACACCCCAGAAGAAGCAAGATAGAAACCCCATCTCATCCAATCCAAAAGAGAACCACTCAAATAAAATAATAATAATAATAACGCCCAAAATGTCAGGAAATAATAATTACTATTCCTTAATATCTCTTAATATCAATGGACTCAATTCCCCAATAAAAAGACACAGACTAAAAGACTGGATACGGAAACAGGACCCTACATTTTGCTGCATACAGGAAACACATCTCAGTGTCAAAGACAAACACCACCTTAGAATAAAAGGCTGGAAGACAGTTTTACAAGCAAATGGTCTCAGGAAACAAGCCGGAGTAGCCATTCTAATATCAGATAAAATTGACTTTCAATCTAAAGTCATCAAAAGAGACTCAGAAGGTCACTTCTTGCTTGTCAAAGGGTAAATCCACCAAGAAGAATTCTCAATACTGAACATCTATGCGCCAAATGTAAGGGCACCCTCATTCGTAAAAGAAACTTTACTAAAGCTTAAAACACACATTGCACCTAACACAATAATTGTAGGTTACTTCAACACTCCACTCTCCTCAATGGACCAATCAGGAAAGCAGAAACTAAACAGGGACACAGTGAAACTAATTGAAGCTTTGGACCAATTGGATTTAACACACACACACACACACACACACACACACACACACACATATATAAACATTCCATCCTAAAGCAAAAGAGTATGCCTTTTTCTCAGCACCGCATGCCTTTTTCTCAGCACCGCACAGTACCTTCTCAAAAATTGATCATATAATTTGTCACAAGACAGACCTCAACAAATACAAGAAGACCGAAATAAACCCATGTCTCCTATCAGATCACTATGGAGTAAAAGTGGTCTTCAATAGCAAGAAGAACAACAAAAAGCCCACATGCACATGGAAACTGAACAATACTCTACTCAATGACACCTTGGTCAAGAAAGAAATAAAGAAAGAAATCAAAGACTTTTTAGACTTCAATGAAAATGAAGGTACGACCTACCCAAATCTTTGGGACACAATGAAAGCAGTGCTAAGAGGAAAACTCATAGCCCTGAGTGCCTCCAAAAAGAAACTGGAGAGAGCATACACTAGCAACTTAACAGCACACCTGAAGGCCCTGGAACAAAAAGAAGCTAATTCACCCAGGAGGAGTAGAAGAGAGGAAATCATCAAACTAAGGGCTGAAATCAATCAAGTAGAAACAAAGAGAACCATACTAAGAATCAACAAAACCAAGAGCTGGTTTTTTGAGAAAATCAACAAGATAGAGAAACCCTTAGCTAGACTAACCAAAGGGCACAGAGACAGTATCCAAATTAACAAAATTAGAAATGAAAAGGGGGATATAGCAACAGAAACTGAGGAAATTCAAAAGATCATTAAATCCTACTACAAAGGCCTATACTCAAAACAACTGGAGAATCTGGAGGAAATGGACAATTTCCTAGACAGATACCAAATACCAAAATTAAATCAGCATCAAGTAGATCAGCTAAACAGTCCCATAACCCCTAAAGAAATAGAAGGGGTTATAGAAAGCCTCCCAACCAAAAAAAGTACGGGACCAGATGGTTTTAGTGCAGAATTCTACCAGACCTTCAAAGAAGACTTAACACCAATACTCTTCAAACTATTCCACAAAATATAGACAGAAAGGACACTGCCCAACGCATTCTTCGAACCCACAATTTCGCTGATACCTAAACCACAAAAGATCCAACAAAGAAAGAGAACTACAGGCCAATTTCTCTTATGAATATTGATGCAAAAATACTAAATAAAATTCTTGCCAACCGAATCCAAGAGCATATCAAAACGATCATTCACCATGATCAAGTAGGCTTCATTCCAGGGATGCAGGGATGGTTCAATATACGGAAATCCATCAATGTAACCCACTACATAAACAAACTAAAAGAAAAAAACCAAATGGTCATCTCATTAGATGCTGAAAAAGCATTTGACAAAATTCAGCATCCTTTCATGCTAAAAGTCTTGGAAAGAGCAGGAATTCAAGGCCCATACCTAAACATAGTAAAAGCAATCTACAGCAAACCAGTAGCCAACATCAAAATAAATGGAGAGAAACTTGAAGCATTCCCACTAAAATCAGGGACTAGACAAGGCTGCCCTCTCTCTCCATATCTTTTCAATATAGTACTTGAAGTTCTAGCGAGAGCAATTAGACAACATAAGGAAGTCACAGGGATACAAATTGGAAAGGAAGAAGTCAAAGTATCATTATTTACAGATGATATGATAGTCTACTTAAGCGACCCAAAAAACTCCACCAGAGAACTTCTACAGCTGCTAAACAACTTCAGCAAAGTGGCTGGTTATAAAATTAACTCAAGCAAATCAGTAGCCTTCTTGTACTCAAAGGACAAGCAGGCTGAGAAAGAAGTTAGGGAAATAACACCCTTCACAATAGCCACAAACAACATAAAGTAGCTTGGCATAACTCTAACCAAACAAGCGAAAGATCTGTATGACAGGAACTTCAAGTCCTTGAAGAAAGAAATCAAAGAAGACCTCAGAAGATGGAAAAATATTTCTTGCTCCTGGATTGGCAGGATCAATATAGTAAAAATGGCCATCTTGCCAAAAGCAATCTACAGATTCAATGCAATCCCCATCAAAATCCCAAATCAATTCTTCATAGATCTAGAAAGAGCAATTCTCAAATTCATCTGGAGCAACAAAAAACCCAGGATAGCTAAAACTATTCTCAACAATAAAAGGACTTCTGGGGGAATCAATATCTCTGACCTCAAGCAGTACTACAGAGCAATTGTGTTATAAACTGCATAGTATTGGTACAGCAACAGACAGGTAGATCAATGGAATAGGATTGAAGACCCAGAAATGAACCCACAGACTTATGGTCACTTGATCTTTGATAAAGGAGCTGCAACCATCCAGTGGAAAAAAGATAGCCTTTTCAACAAATGGTGCTGGTCCAACTGGAGGTCAATATGCAGAAGAGTGCGAATTGACCCACTCTTATCTCCTTGTACTAAGATCAATCCCAAGTGGATCAAGGACCTCCTTATAAAACCAGACACACTGAAACTATTAGAAAAGAAACTTGGGAAGATCCTGGAGGACATGGGCACAGGGGGAAAGTTCCTGAACAGAACACCAATAGTTTATGCTCTAAGATCAAGAATTGACAAATGGGACCTCATAAAATTACAAAGTTTCTGTAAGGTAAAGGACACCGTCAGAAGGACAAAAAGGCAACCAACAAAGTGGGAAATGATCTTCATCAACCCCACATCCGACACAGGGCTAATATCCAATATATGCTAAGAATTCAAGATGTTAGACCCCAAAGAACCAAATAACCCTACCAAAAAATGGGGTACAGAGCTAAACAAAGAATTTTCACCAGAAGAAATTCGGATGACCGAGAAACACCTTAAGAGATATTCAACATCATTAGTCATCAGGGAAATGCAAATCAAAACAACCCTGAGATTCCACCTCACACCAGTTAGAATGGCTAAGATTAAAAACTCAAGAGACAACAAGTGCTGGCGAGGATGTGGAGAAAGAGGAACACTCCTCCACTGTTGGTGGGATTGCAAAATGGTAAAACCGCTCTGGAAATCAGTTTGGCGGTTCCTCAGAAAATTGGGCATGTCACTTCCAGAGGACCCTGTCATACCACTCCTGGGCATATACCCAGAGGATTCCCCTGCATACAATAAAGACACATGCTCCAGTATATTTATAGCAGCCTTGTTTATAATATCCAGAAATTGGAAGGAGCCCAGATATCCCTCAAAAGAGGAATGGATACAGAAAATGTGGTATATTTATACGATGGAGTACTACTCAGCAATTAAAAATTATGAACTCATGCAATTTGTAAGTAAATGGTTAGATCTGGAAAATATCATCCTAAGTGAGCTAAACCAATCACAAAAGAATACACATGAAATGCAATCACTGATATGTGGATATTAATGAGCCCAGAAGCCCTAAATGCTCAAGGCACAATTACCAAGTCAAATGACTCCCAAGAAGAAGAAAGGAGAGGACCCTGGGCCTGTAAATATTGGATCCAGTTTTGTAGACCCAGAACAGAGAAATCGTGGGAGGGGGATGATTGGGGAATAGCTGTGGGGGGGGAGAGGAATTATGGGACATATGGTGGGGTGGAACTGGGAAAGGGGAAAGACTTTGGAATGTAAACATAGAATATAGAAAATAAAAATTAAATAAAAAAAAGAAATACAATTAGAATACAATTGAAAAAGGACAAGGAGATATATTCTGTTAATTCTGAATCTTTACATCTACCTTATAGATGATAAAATAAATGGATGATAACCTAGGAAAACTGATAAAATTGAAGATTATTGTTATAAAATGTCAGATACAATGAAAGGCATACAAATACAAATATAAATAAGTAAAAAAGAAAGTGGAGACATTTTCTGATAAAACGGAATATTTTAGTATAACCTCTTTGATTAAATTATGGAAATTCATGTGAAACATTGAAATTTGAAGATTTTTTGTGGTAATTTTCACAGATACAATTGTACCCATGCAAATAAATAATAATATAGTTGAAAAAGGAAGTGGAGATATTTTCTGATAAATCTGAGGATTTTGCATAACCTATATCTGCTAAAATTATGGAAATTCTTAAAAAACTGTAAAATTTGAAGATTTTTGTGGTAATTTTCACAGATACAATGAGAGGCTTACAAACACAATTAGAATGTCATTGAAAAAAGGAATAGAGAAATTTTCTGATATAAATGACGATTTCCCCCTGACATGTATGTTAAAATTGAGGATTACATAAGATAATTTATAAAATTGAAGATATTTTGGAAAACAAAAAATCAGATACAATGATAGTCATAAAAAATACATTTGGAATATAAATGAAGGAGGCAGTGGAGACATTTTCCTATAAAACTGAAGATATTTCTCTGACATATGTATGATTAAATTGAGGATAACAAGATAATTTATAAAATTGAATATAGTTTTGAAAAAATTTCAACTGCAAAGATAATCATACAAATACAATTAAAATACAAATGAAATATTAAGTGCAGACATTTTCTGTTAAAACTGAAGATTTTCATGTAACATATATATGGTAAAATTGAGGATTACATAGGATAAATTATAAATTTGAAATTTATTCAGATACAATTATAGGTTTACAAATACAATTAGAATAAAATTGATAAAGGAAGTGGATGGATATTTTGTTAATTCTGAAGATTTACATTTAACTTATGTATGATAAAGTAGATGATAATTAGGAAAACTGAAAAAATTGAAGATATTTTTGATAAAATCTCAGATAAAATGAAAGGCATACAAATACAATTTAAATATAAGTGAAGAAGAAAGGGGAGACATATTCTGAAAAACTGAAGATTTTTGTATAGCATTTCTGATAAAATTATGGAAATTCATGTGAAAATGTTAAAATTAGATTTTTGTGCTAATTTTCACAGTTAAAATGGTAGGCATACAAATTAAATAATAATATAGTTGAAAAAGGAACTGGAGATATTTGTCTGATAAATCTGAAGAAGTTTGCACAACATATATCTGATAAAATGACAGAAGTATATAGGAAAACTGTAAAATTTGAAGTTTTTTTGGTAATTTTCACAGATACAATGATAGGCTTACAATTACAATTAGAATGTAATTGAAAAAAGGAATAGAGATATTTTCTGATTAAACTGAAAGATTTCATCTGACATGTACGTTAAAATGAGGATAACATAAGACAATTTATAAAATTGAAGATATTTTGTAATACAAAAACTCAGATGCAAGGATAGGCATACAAATACCACTTGAGTATTATCGAAAAAGGAAGAGGAGACATTTGCATAAAGATCTGAAGATTTTCATCTAAACTATGTATGAAAAAATTGAGGATTACAAAAGCTGATTGATAAAGTTGAAGATTTATTTGGAAAATAACTCAGATCCAATGGTCAACATTCAAATAAAATTAGAATATAAATGAAAAGGGAAGTGGAGATATTTTCTGATAGAACTGAAGAATTTTATCTAAAATATGCATGATAAAATTGAGGATTACATGGGGTAACATAAAATTGAGTTTTTTTGAAAATAACTCTGATACAATTATAGGCATCAAAATATACTTAGAATATAATTGAAAATGGAAGTGGAGATATATTCTGGTGAACTGAAGATTTGAGTTTAGCATGTATGATAAGATTGAGGATTACATATGATAACTGGTAAAATTGAAGATGTTTTTGGAAAAAGCTCAGATACACTGATAGATAAACAAATAGAATTATCATGTATTTGCAAATGAAGTGGAGACATTTTCTGACAAAACTGAAGATTTCGTATAACATATTTCTGATAATGTAAGGGAAATTCATAGGAAAATTTAAAAATTGACCATTTTGTGGTAATTTTCAGAGATACAATGGCAGGCATACAAATACAATCAGAATGTAATCAAAAATGAAGTGGAGACATTTTTTATTAAAATTGAAGATTTCCCTCCTATATATGTATGGTAAAATTGAGGATAAACTAAGATAATATAGAAAATTGAAGATTTTTTTTTGAAAAAAAAGCTCAGATACAATAATAGTCATACAAATACAATTAGAATATAATTGAACAAGAAAGTGGAGACCTTTTCTTATAAAACTGAAGATTTTCATATAACATACATATGATATATGGAGGATATCACAAGTTAATTTATAAAATTAAAGATTTATGGAAAAAATTTAGATACAATGATAGGCATAAAAATACAATTAGAATACAATTGAAAAAATGGAGACATTTTCAGATAAAACTGAAGATTTTCATCTAACATATGTATGATAAAATAGAGGATTACTAGGGTAAATGATAAAATTGATGATTTATTTATACAAAACTCTGATACAATGATAGGCATAAAATACAATTAGAATATTACTAAAACTGATGTGGAGACATTTTTATTGGAAATTTATTTATGTACATTTCTTTTTTTTATTTTCTATATTCTTTGTTTACATTCCAAGGGCTTTCCCTGTTCCCAGTTTCCCCCTCACCATATGTATCATAAGTCCTTTCCCACCCCGCTCCCCATTCCCCAATTCACCACCTCCCCACCATTTCTAGGTTCTTGTACTCTGCTACATAATTGGATTCAGTCTTTTCAAGACCAGGTTCCTAACCTTCCTTCTTCTTGGGAATCTTTTGACTTGCTAATTGAGTATTCAGAGCTTCTGGGCTCATTAATATCCACTTACAGTGATGGCATTTCATGTGTATTCTTTTGTCATAGGGTTAACTACCTTAGGATGATATTTTCCAGATCCAACCATTTGAATACAAATTGCATGAATTCATTATTTTTAATTGCTGAGTAGTATTCCATTGTATAACTATACCACATTTTCTGTATCCATTCCTCCTTTGAGGGACATCTGGTCTCCTTCCAGCTTCTGGCTATTATAAATAAGGCTGCTATGAACATAGTGGAGCAAGTGTCTTTATTGCATGCACGGGAATCCTCTGGGTATATGCCCAGGAGTGGTATGACAGGGTCCTCTGGAAGTGTCATGCCCAATTTTCTGAGGAACAGCCAAACTGATTTCCAGAGCAGTTGTACCATCTTGCAATACCACCAACAGTGGAGCAGTGTTGCTCTTTCTCCACATCCTCGTGAGCACCTGTTGTCTCTTGAGTTTATTTTAAAATTTTATTTTCTATATTCTTTGTTTACATTCCAAGGGCTTTCCCCTTTCCAAGTTCCCCCCACCATATGTCCCATAAGTCCTCTTCCCCCCAACTATTCCCCAATCACCCCCTCCCCATTTCTCTGTTCTGGATCTACAAAACTGGATCCAATATTTTCAGGCCCAGGGTCCTCTCCTTTCTTCTTCTTGGGAATCATTTGACTTGCTAATTGTGTCTTGAGTATTTAGGGCTTCTGTGCTCATTAATATCTACTTATCAGTGATTACATTTCATGTGTATTCTTTTGTGATTGGATTAACTCGCTTAGTATGATATTTTCCAGATCTAACCATTTGCCTACAAATTGCATAAATTCATTATTTTTAATTGCTGAGTAGTATTCCATTGTATAAATATACTACATTTTCTGCATCCATTCTGCCTTTGAGGGACATCTGGGCTCCTTCCAGCTTCTGGCTATTATAAATAAGGCTGCTATGAACATAGAGGAGCATGCGCCTATATTGTATGCAGGCGAAACCTCTGGGTACATGCCCAGGAGTGATATGACAGGGTCCTCTGGAAGTGTCATGCCCAATTTTCTGAGGAACAGCCAGATGATTTCCAGAGTGGTTGTACCATCTTGCAATCCCACCAACAGTGTGGGAGTGTTCCCTTTTCTCCACATCCTCGCCAGCACCTGTTGTCCCTTGAGTTTTTAATCTTAGCTACTCTGACTGGTGTGAGGTGGAATCTCAGGGTTGTTTTGATCTGCATTTCGCTGATGACTAATGATGTTGAACATCTCTTAAGGTGCTTCTCAGCCATCCAAATTTCTTCAGGTGAAAATTCTTTGTTTAGCTCTGTACCCCATTTTTAATAGGGTTATTTGGTTCTTTGGGGTCTAACTTCTTGAGTTCTTTGTATAGGATATTAGTCCTCTGTCGGATGTGGGGTTGTTGAAGATCTTTTCCCAATTTGTTGGTTGCCATTTTGTCCTTCTTACAGTGTCCTTTGCCTTATGGAAACTGTAATTTTATGAGGTCCAATTGGCCAATTCTTGATCTTAGAGCATAGGCTATTGGTGTTCTGTTCAGGAACTTTCCCCCCATGTCCATGTCCTCCAAGGTCTTCCGCAGTTTCTTTTGTATTAGTTTCAGTGTGTCTGGTTTTATGTGGAGGTCCTTGATCCACTTGGAGTTGATCTTAGTACAAGGAGATAAGAGTGCATCAATTCACATTCTTCTGCATGTTGTACTCCAGTTGAACCAGCACCATTTGTTGAAAAGACTATGTTTTTTCCAACAGATGGTTTTAGCTCCATTATCAAATATCAAGTGACCATAACTCTGTTGGTCTGCAGATAAACCCTTACCGAGGCTAACCAAAGGGCACAGAGACAGTATCCTAATTAACAAAATTAAAAATGAAAAGGGGGATATGACAACAGAAATTTAGGAAATTCAAAAAATTCATCAGATCCTACTACAAAAACCTATACTCAACAAACTGGAGAACCTGGAGGAAATGGACAATTTCCTAGACAGATACCAAATACCAAAGTTAAACCAGGATCAATTAGATCAGCTAAACAGTCCTGTAACCCCTAAAGAAATAGAAGAGGTTATAGAAAGTCTTCCAACCAAAAAAAGTATGGGACCAGATGATTTCAGGGCAGAATTTTATCAGATATTCAAAGAAGACTTAACACCAATACTCTTCAAACTATTCCACAAAATAGAAGCAGAAGGAACACTGCCCAACTCGTTTTACTATGCCACAATTACTCTGATACCAAAACCAGACAAAGATCCAACAAAGAAAGAGAACTACAGGCCAATTTCCCTTATGAATATGGATGCAAAAATGCTAAATAAAATTCTTGCCAACCGAATTAAAAAACTCATCAAGATGATAATTCACCATGATCAAGTAGGCTTCATTCCAGGGATGCAGGAATGGTTCAATATATGTAAATCCATCAATGTAATCCACTACATAAACAAACTAAAAGAGAAAAAACACATGGTCATCTCATTAGATGCTGAAAAACATTTGACAAAATTCAGCATCCTTTCATTCTAAAAGTCCTGGAAAGAACAGGCCCATACCTAAACATAGTAAAAGCAACCTACAGAAAACCAGTAGCCATCATCAAAATAAATGGAGAGAAACTTGAAGAAATCCCACTAAAATCAGGGACTAGACAAGGGTGCCCACTCTCTCCATATCTTTTCAATATAGTACTTGAAGTTCTAGCGAGAGCAATTAGACAACATAAGGAAGGCAAAGGGATACAAATTGGAAAGGAAGAAGACAAACTATCATTATATGCAAATGATATGATAGTATACTTAAGTAACCCCAAAAACTCTACCAGAGAACCCCTACAGCTGTTAAACAACTTCAGCAATGTGACTGGTTATAAAATCAACTCAAGCAAATGAGTAGCCTTCCTATACTCAAAGGACAAGCAGACTGAAAAAGAAGTTAGGGAAAGAACACCATTCACAATAAACCCAAACAATAAAATGTATCTTGGCATGTCTCTATCCAAATGTATCTTGGAGTGACTCTAACTAGAGAAGTGAAAGATCTATATGACAGGACCTTCCACTCCTTGAAGAAAGAAATTGAAGTAGACCTCAGAAGATGGAAATATATTATATGCTCTTGGATAGGTAGGATCAATATATTAAAAGTGGCCATCTTGCCAAAAGCAATCTACAGATTCAATGCAATCCCCATCAAAATCCCAAATCAATTCTTCATAGATATAGAAAGAGCAATTCTTAAATTTATCTGGAGTAACAAAAAACCCAGGATAGCTAAAACTATTCTCAACAGTAAAAGGATTTCTGGGGGAATCAATATCCCTGACCTCAAGCAAATTTATTAAAAACTGCATGGTATTGGTACAGTGACAGGCAAGTAGATCAATGGAAAAGAATTGAAGACCCAGAAATGAACATGCAGAGCCATTTTCTTATAAAACAGATTTTTATCTAATATGTGTATGATAAAAATGAGGACAACTTAACATAATTAATAAAATAGAGTATCTATTTAAAAAACATCACATACCATCATAGGCATATAGATATTATTAGAATGTAATTGAAAAAAGTAAGTGGAGACATTTTGCAAAGAACTGAAGATTTTCATCAAAATATGTATGATAAAATTGATAACAGGAAATAATGTATAAGATTGAAGATTTTTGACATACAAATAGAATTATCACATGATTGAAAAGGAAATGGACATATTTTGTGATAAAAGTAAAGATATTGTAGAACATATTTCTGATAAAGTGAGGGAAATTCATAGAAAAAAAATGAAGATTTTTGTGGTAATTTTCACAGATACAAAGATATGAATACTAATACAATTAGAATGTAATTGCAAAAGGATGTGTAGACATTTTCCTATAAAACTGAAGATTTTCCTCTAACATATGTTTGATAAAATTGAAGAAAACTAAGGATAATTTATAAAATTGAAGAATTTTTTGAAAGAAAACCTCAGATGCAATGATAATATTACAAAGATTATTAGAATACAATTGAAAAAGGAAGATGAGATATTTTCTGATAAAACTGAAGATTTTCATATAGCATATGTATGAACATAGGATAAGAGATAAAATTGGATATTTTCATATAACATATGTATGAACATAGGATAAGAGAAAATCTTAGAAAATTCTTGATACAAGGGTAGGCATACAAACCCAATTAGAATATAATTAAAACATTAGCTGGAGACATTTTGTATAAAACTTAAGATTTTCATATAACATATATATGATAATATTGAAGATAACATAGGAAAATTGATAAAATTGAAGATTTTTGATAAAATCTCAGATATATTTAAAGGCATACTAATACAATTAGAATATAAGTGAAAAAGAAAGTGGAGATATTCTCTGATAAAACTGAAGATTTTTGAATAGCATTTCTAATAAAAATTATGGAAATTCATGTGAAAATGTTAAATTTTGACAATTTTGTGGTAATTTTCACAGATAGAATGGTAGGCATACAAATAAATAATAATATAGTTGAAAACGGAAGTGGAGATATTTTCTGATATATCTGAAGAATTTTACATAACATAGATCTGATAAAATTATGGAAATTCATAGGAAAACTGTATAATTTGAAGTTTTTTGTGGTAATTTTCACAGAAAAAAATGATAGGCTTACAAACACAATTAGAATGTAATTGAATAAAGCAATAGAGATATTTTTGATAAAATTGAAGATTTTTCTATAACATATTTTGGCTAAAGTAAGGGAAATTCATAGGAAAAATAAAAAAAATCGAAGAGTTTTGCCATAATTTTCACAGATACAATGGTATACATACAAATACAATTAGAATGTAATTGAAAAAAGAAGTGGAGACAGTTTTATATAAAACTGAAGATTTTCCTCTAACATATGTATGTTAAAATTGAGGATAGCATAAGATAATTCATAAAATTGAATTTTTTTAAAAACTCAGTTGCAAAGATAAGCATACAAATACAATTAGAAGACAATTGAAAAGAAAGAGGAAACATTTTCTGATAAAATGGAAGATTTTCATCCAACATATGTATGAAAAAATTGAGGATTGCATAGGATAACTGATAGAATTGAAGATTTATTCAGAAGAAACTTTGGAGACAATGATAGGCATACAAATAGAATGATTATACTATTGGAAAAGGAAGAAGAGACATATTCTGTTAATTCTAAAGATTTACATCTAACTTATGAATAAAAATCGATAACATAGGAAAGTTGATAAAATTGAAGATTTTTAAAATAAAATCTCACATTCAATGAAAGGCATACAAATACAATAGGATTATAAGCAAAAAAGAATGTGGAAACATTTTCTGAAAAAAACTGAAGATTTTTGTATAATATTTCAGATAAAACAATGATAATTTATGAGAAAATGTTAAAATTTGAAGTTTTTGTGGTAATTTTCACAGATAAAATGATAGGCTTACAATTAGAATGTAATTGAAAAATCGAATATAAATATTTTCTGATTAAACTGAAGATTTTAATCTAGCATATGTATGTTAAAATTGAAGATAACATAAGATAATTTATAAAATTGAAGATATTTTGGAAAACAAAAACTCAGATACAAGGACAGGCATACAAATAAAACTAGAGTATTATTGAAAAGGGAAGAGGACAAGACAAATTTTAGTATCACCAAGACAGATTTATTTTGCTTAATATTTCAGAATCTAGTTTTTGGAGGTCTCTCTTATTTTGATCTCTTTCCCAGAGGTATAATATAATCATGAAGTTTATTATAATAATCAACAATTTAAAATAGATGAAATAAACCAACTTAAACTCAGAATTCCCATATTCACCACCTTGAGTCTTGTTAAGTCTTATTTCCCTATCAGGGGGCCTCAAAGACTTCTGTCTCTTCTTTGTTTTAACTTGGTGGAGAATGACCTTGCAGATGCAGTTGGGAGTCTTCTTTAGAATAAACTACAAAGAAAAAAAGGGGGCTGCAGCCATAGTCGGGCAGCAACTTTTGGCTCAGTGGAAGGTCATAGTGGAAGGTCATATATCAGGCAGATATAATTCAACTCTGAGCAAGGTGCCAGATGTCTCAGGAATGTGGTGATCTAGTAGTTCCTGGAGGGAGCAAAGAATGTTACCTCAATATTTATGATTCCTCAGGCTGAGATCAGAGAAAAGAGGAAAAAAAGAACAAGCAGCTCTGTGTCTAAAAGTATCGAGTTGGAGTCTAAGAGAGTCGCTTTTCAGTCAGTCTGAAGTCTAAACACTTTCGTCCTTCTAAGTCCAGGAGCACAAAACAAGATACAGAATAACACCATATAGACAGTCTGACCCTGCCACCATCATGCCTCTAGATTTAAGACCATAGAACAGGGAAAATTAACACGGTCTAGCAAGGCTGCCAGTCAAACTTACCACACCAGACAGGCTCTCTGAGCCCCAAACACAAGTAAAACTGAAATTTTCAGACCGGCTTACAGCAAAGAACAAAAAATACAAGAACAGAACAAAAACAACTGACATTAGCACATCTAAACACACTCGTCCGTGTCTGGACTTGAACCAAAGAGCCGAACGCAACATCTGACAGAGTGGGATTCCACGTCCACTACCACCTGGGCAAAATGAGCACTCCATCTCCTTTGTTCCATAGCCAGGTCCTCCTAGCTACCCTTCCCCCTAGGACATCTCAGAAGTGGGGTCACACCACGGCCACTGGGTCCTTACAGTCCATAGTGACAGAGGCACAGAGTGGGATTCCACATCCATTCTCCCTGTAACATGGAGTGGGATTCCATATCCACTCCCTCCGTTAATGGAGTGGGATTCCACATCCACTTCCTCTGTTACAAACCAAAACCAAGATACACACACATACACACAGACAGCGGCGCCGCACTCGAACACTCAGAACAAAGACATCGGCTGGCACACACACATTTCAGAGGGGATCCCCTTACCTCCAAGTTGGTTCTCGAGGGTGGGGGGTGATCGCATTTTTCAGCCAATGCACCAAATGTAAGACCCGTAAGAAAAACGGGGGCACCCCAGCACCCCATGCCTTGGAACGTGTCACCCCAATCACTCACGAGAAACAGTCTTGATGCAATAGCAGGAGGATTTTAATTCCAGAGTCTCTGGGGTTCAGTCTTACCGTGCAGGGGTAGAGGACTGTGGACCCTGAGTGCAGAATTGGAACAGGTTTTATAGGTTCATAACAAAGCACATTGCAAGCCAATCTATTCGTACCACTCCATAGCTTCTAAGCCAATCAGTTTAAATTATCCAAGCCTGAACTCCTAGGACCAATCAGCTTTCTATAGAAGCCATATAGCAACTAGTTAGCTCAATTTTTCTTATGAGCCTGGGATCACATACTTAAGGCCTTTTTATCTAATTTCTAACAAAGAGCAGGGTCTTGAATTTTAGTTGTTTAGGGCTTTGTAGGAGGCTGGAGTTAGAGCTGTATTTTTTTTATCCTTTCAATACAATGATCTGCATACAAGTGCAATTAGAATGTAATTGAAAAGGGAAGTGGAGATAATTTCTGATAGAACTGAAGATTTTCATCTAACATATGCATGATAAAATTGAGGATTACATAGGATAACTAATAAAACTCTTGGTTTTTTGGTTTGTTTGTGTTTTTTTATATATTTTTGGTAATTTGAGACAGGGTTTCTCTGTGTAGCCCTGGCTGTCCTGGAACTCACTCTGTAGACCATGCTGGCCTTGAACTCAGAAATCTAGCTGTCTCTGCCTCCCAGAGTGCTGGGATTACAGGCATGTGCCCCCATGCCAGGCTGAACAGGCTTCTTCTTGTTTGTTTGTTTGTTTGTTTGTTTGTTGTTTTTCAAGACAGGCTTTCTCTGTAGTCCTGATTGTCCTGAAACTCACTCTGTAGAATGGCTGGTGACATTTTGATAAAGAACTGAAAATTTTATCTAACATATGTATGATCAAATTTAGGATAACATAAGATAATGTATAAAATTGACGATATTTTGAAGAAAACTCAAATACAATGATAGCCATACAAATATAAATAGAATTCAATTGAAAAAGGAAGTGGAGATATTTTATGATAGAACTGAATATTCTTTTTTTTTAGTTATTTTTATTTTCTATATTCTATGTTTACATTTCAAAGGCTTTCCCCTTTCCCAGTTCCCACCCACCATAGTTCCCATAGTTCTTCTCCCCCCCAACTATTCCCCAATCATTCCCCCTCCCCCCTCAGTTTCTTTACTAAACTGGATGCAATCTTTACATGCCCAGGGTCCTCTCTTTTCTTCTTCTTGGGAATCATTTGACTTGCTATTTGTGTCTTGAGTATTTAGTGCTTCTGGGCTCATTAATATCCACTTATCAGTGATTGCATTTCATGTGCATTCTTTTGTGATTGGGTTAGCTCACTCAGGATGATATTTTCCAGGTCTAACCATTTACCTACAAATTGCATAAATTCATTATTTTTAATTGCTGAGTAGTATTCCATTGTATAAATATACCACATTTTCTGTATCCATTCCTCCTTTGAGGGATATTTGGGCTCCTTCCAATTTCTGGCTATTATAAACAAGGCTGCTATAAACATAGTGGAGCATGTGTCTTTATTGCATGCAGGGGAATCCTCTGGGTATATGCCCAGGAGTGGTATGCCAGGGTCCTCTGGGAGTGCCATGCCCAATTTTCTGAGGAACTGCCAAACTGATTTCCAGAGTGGTTTTACCATTTTGCAATCCCACCAACAGTGGAGGAGTGTTCCTCTTTCTCCACATCCTCGCCAGCACTTGTTGTCTCTTGAGTTTTTAATCTTAGCCATTCTGACTGGTGTGAGGTGGAATCTCAGGGTTGTTTTGATTTGCATTTCCCTGATGACTAATGATGTTGAACATCTCTTAAGGTGTTTCTCGGCCATCCGAATTTCTTCTGGTGAAAATTCTTTGTTTAGCTCTGTGCCCCATTTTTTGATGGGGTTATTTGGTTCTTTGCGGTCTAACTTCTTGAGTTCTTTGTATATATTGGATATTAGCCCTCTGTCGGATGTGGGGTTGGTGAAGATCTTTTCCCACTTTGTTGGTTGCCGTTTTGTCCTTCGGACAGTGTCCTTTGCTTTGCAGAAACTTTGTAATTTTATGAGGTCCCATTTGTCGATTCTTGATCTTAGTGCGTACACAATTGGTATTCTGTTCAGGAACTTTTCCCCTGTGCCCAAGTCCTCCAGGGTCTTCCCAAGTTTCTTTTCTAATAGTTTCAGTGTGTCTGGTTTTATGTGGAGGTCCTTGATCCACTTGGAGTTGATCTTAGAGCAAAGAGATAAGAGTGGGTCAATTCGCATTCTTCTGCATGTTGACCTCCAGTTGAAACAGCACCATTTGTTGAAAAGGCTATCTTTATTCCATCGGATGGTTGTGGCTCCTTTATCAAAGATCAAGTGACCATAAGTCTGTGGGTTAATTTCTGGGTCTTCAATCCGGTTCCATTGATCTGTTTGCCTGTTGCTATACCAATACCATGCAGTTTTTAACACAATTGCTCTGTAGTACTGCTTGAGGTCAGGGATATTGATTCCCCCAGAAGTCCTTTTATTGTTGAGAATAGTTTTAGCTATCCTGGGTTTTTTGTTGCTCCAGATGAATTTGAGAATTGCTCTTTCTAGATCTATGAAGAATTGAGTTGGGATTTTGATGGGGATTGCATTGAATCTGTATATTGCTTTTGGCAAGATGGCCATTTTTACTATATTGATCCTGCCAATCCAGGAGCAAGAAATATTTTTCCATCTTCTGAGGTCTTCATCGATTTCTTTCTTCAAGGACTTGAAGTTCCTGTTGTACAGATCTTTCGCTTGTTTGGTTAGAGTTACGCCAAGATACTTTATGTTGTTTGTGGCTATTGTGAAGGGTGTTATTTCCCTAATTTCTTTCTCAGCCTGCTTGTCCTTTGAGTACAAGAAGGCCACTGACTTGCTTGAGTTAATTTTATAACCTGCCACTTTGCTGAAGTTGTTTATCAGCTGTAGAAGTTCTCTGGTGGAGTTTTTTGGGTCGCTTAGGTAAACTATCATATCGTCTGCAAATAATGATAGTTTCACTTCTTCCTTTCCAATTTGTATCCCTTTGACTTCCTTATGTTGTCTAATTGCTCTTGCTAGAACTTCAAGTACTATATTGAAAAGATATGGAGAGAGAGGGCAGCCTTGTCTAGTCCCTGATTTTAGTGGGAATGCTTCAAGTTTCTCTCCATTTATTTTGATGTTGGCTACTGGTTTGCTGTAGATTGCTTTTACTATGTTTAGGTATGGGCCTTGAATTCCTGCTCTTTCCAAGACTTTTAGCATGAAAGGATGCTGAATTTTGTCGAATGCTTTTTCAGCATCTAGTGAGATGACCATGTGGTTTTTTTCTTTCAGTTTGTTTATGTAGTGGATTACATTGATGGATTTCCGTATATTGAACCATCCCTGCATCCCTGGGATGAAGCCTACTTGATCATGGTGGATGATCGTTTTGATGTGCTCTTGGATTCGGTTAGCAAGAATTTTATTTAGTATTTTTGCATCTATATTCATCAGAGAAATTGGCCTGAAGTTCTCTTTCTTTGTTGGATCTTTTTGTGGTTTAGGTATTAGCGTAATTGTGCCTTCGAAGAATGAGTTGGGCAGTGTCCCTTCTGTCTCTATTTTGTGGAATAGTTTGAAGAGTATTGGTGTTAAGTCTTCTTTGAAGGTCTGTTAGAATTCTGCACTAAAACCATCTGGTCCCGTACTTTTTTTGGTTGGGAGGCTTTCTATAACCCCTTCTATTTCTTTAGGGGTTATGGGACTGTTTAGCTGATCTACTTGATGCTGATTTAATTTTGGTATTTGATATCTGTCTAGGAAATTGTCCATTTCCTCCAGATTCTCCAGTTGTTTTGAGTATAGACCTTTGTAGTAGGATCTGATGATCTTTTGAATTTCCTCAGTTTCTGTTGTTATGTCTCCCTTTTCATTTCTAATTTTGTTAATTTGTATACTGTCTCTGTGTCCTTTGGTTAGTCTGGCTAAGGGTTTCTCTATCTTGTTGATTTTCTCAAAGAACCAGCTCCTGGTCTTGTTGATTCTTTGTATGGTTTTCTTTGTTTCTATTTGATTGATTTCAGCCCTGAGTTTGATGATTTCTTGTCTTCTACTCCTCCTGGGTGAATTAACTTCTTTTTCTTCCAGGGCTTTAAGGTGTGCCGTTAAGCTGCTAGTGTATGCTCTCTCCATTTTCTTTTTGGATGCACTTAGAGCTATGAGTTTTCCTCTTAGCACTGCTTTCATTGTGTCCCATAGATTTGGGTAGGTTGTACCTTCATTTTCATTGAATTCTAAAAAGTCTTTGATTTCTTTTTTTATTTCTTCCTTGACCAAGGTGTCATTGAGTAGAGTATTGTTCAGTTTCCATGTGTATGTGGGCTTTCTGTTGTTTTTGTTGCTATTGAAGACCACTCTTACTCCATGGTGATCTGATATGAGGCATGGGATTAGCTCGATCTTCTTTATTTGTTGACATTTGTCTTGTGACCGATTATATGGTCTATTTTGGAGAAGGTACCATGCGGTGCTGAGAAAAAGGTATATTCTTTAGCTTTAGGATGAAATGTTCTATATATATATATATATATATATATATCTGTTAAATCCAATTGGTCCAAAGCTTCAATTAGTTTCACTGTGTCCCTGTTTAGTTTCTGCTTTACTGATCGGTCCATTGAGGAGAGTGGAGTGTTGAAGTCACCCACATTTATTGTGTTAGGTGTAATGTGTGCTTTAAGCTTTAGTAAGGTTTCTTTTACGAATGAGGGTGCCCTTGCATTTGGAGCATAGATGTTCAGTATTGAGAGCTCTTCTTGGTGGATTTTCCCTTTGGCCAGCAAGAAGTGACCTTCTGAGTCTCTTTTGATGATTTTAGGTTGGAAGTCAATTTTATCTGATATTAGAATGGCTACTCCAGCTTGTTTCCTGAGACCATTTGCTTGTAAAATTGTCTTCCAGCCTTTTACTCTAAGGCAGTGTTTGTCTTTAACACTGAGATGGGTTTCCTGTATGCAGCAAAATGTAGGGTCCTGTTTCCGTATCCAGTCTGTTAATCTATGTCTTTTTATTGGGGAATTGAGTCCATTGATGTTAAGAGATATTAAGGAATAGTAATTATTTCCTCCAGACATTTTTGAAATTATATTTATTTATTTTATTTATTTTTTTATATTCGAGAGGTTACCTTCTTTTAGGTTTGATGAGAGGAGGTTTCTATCTTGTTTCTTCCCGGGTGTAGTTTCCGTCCTTGTCTTGGTGTTTTCCCCCTATTATCCTTTGTAGGGCTGGATTTGTGGAAAGATATCGTGCAAATTTGGTTTTGTCATGGAATACCTTGATGTCTCCATCTATGGCGATTGAGAACTTTGCTGGGTAAAGTAGTTTTGCCTGAAGTTTGTGTTCTCTTAGAGTTTGCATTATATCTGCCCAGGATCTTCTAGCTTTCATGGTCTCAGGTGAGAAGTCTGGTGTTATTCTGATAGGTCTTCCTTTATAAGTTACTTGGTTTTTTTCTCTTGCTGCCTTTAATATTCTTTCTTTGTTTAGTACATTTGGAGTTTTGATTATTATGTGACGGGATGTATTTCTGTTCTGATCCAGTCTGTTTGGGGTTCTGTATGCTTCTTGTATATTCATGGGCATCTCTCTCTTTAGGTTGGGGAAGTTTTCTTCCATAATTTTGTAGAAGATATTTGCTGGCCCTTTAACTTGTACATCTTCATTCTCATCTATACCTATAATCCTTAGGTTTGGTCTTCTCATTGTGTCCTGGATTTCCTGGATGTTTTGGGTTACAGCCTTTTTGCATTTAGTATTTTCTTTGACTGTTGAATCAATGGTTCCTATGGTATCTTCGGCTTCTGATATTCTGTCTTCTATCTCTTGTATTCTATTGTTGATATTTGCATCTATGGCCCCTGATTTCTTCCCAAGGTTTTCTATCTCCAATGTTGTCTCCCTCTGTGATTTCTTAGTTGTTTCTACTTCTGTTTTTAGTACCTGGATGTATGTGCCCAGATCTTTCGCTTGCTTGATTGTGTTTTCATGTATTTCTTTAATAGATTTTTGTGTTTCCTCTTTCATAGCTTCTACTTGTTGGCCCACGTTCTTCTGTATTTCTTTAAGTGATTTTTGTCTTTCTTCCTTATTGTCTTCTTCTTTTTGATCCATCTTCTCCTGCATTTCTTGAAGTGATTTTTGTATTTGCCTTGTAAAGGCTTCTAACTTTTGATCCATTTTCTCCTCTATTTCTTTACGAGATTTTTCTATGTGTTCAGCTACCAGCATCCTGACCAGTGATTTTATATCCAAGTCTTGTTTTTCTGGTGTTTTGGGGTATCCAGGGCTTCCTGTTGTTGGCGAACTGGGTTCAGATGCTGTCATGTTGCCTTGATTTCTGTTAGTGACATTCCTTCGTTTACCTTTTGCCATCTGGTTATTTCTGGTGTTAGTTGACCTTGTTGTCACTGGCTGGTGTTTGAATCTCCTGTGAGGCTGGGCTTACCTGTTGTTTTTCTACTGGTGGTTATGCGTGATTGCTGCTCAACGGGCTCACGAGCTGGCTGCCACCCGCTGACTTTGTGCACAGCCTGAGGTCTCTGGGAAGTGTGGGGAGTGCAGCAGAGCCTTGGCAGGCGCTGCTGGGCCTGCCTAGTAAGGAGAGCCTAGAAGATCCCCTCACGTGGTAGCCCCTGATGGAATCTGTCTACCTGTGCCTTTCCAGCTGTGTCCTGGTTGCAATATGGAGGCCTGCCTCTATCGCTGGTCCGGGGTCCTGGGGAGCTGGGTGGTTCCGGCTGCCTCGGTGCACGTCCTAAGCTCGCAGGGAAGTGCTGCAGAGCCTAGGCGCCTGGGCCCTCCTCTGGGCGAGAGCTTAGCAGCGCTCCCTGCTCTAGCCCCAGATGGAGTCCCTACCTGCGCCTTTCCAGCTGTGTCCTGGTTGCAATATGGAGGCCTGCAGCTATCGCTGTGATGTCCTCATTTTATATGTGTTATATGAAAATCTATGTAATCCTCAATTTTAACATGTATACTTTAGATGAAAATCATCAGTTCTATCAGAAAATATCTCCACTTCCCTTTTCAATAATATTCTAATTGTATTTGTATGCAGATCATTATATCTGAGTATTTTTCCAAATAAATCTTCAATTTTATCAATTATCTTATGTAATCTTCTATTTTATCATATATATATTAAACAAAAATCTTCACTTTACAAAAATGTGTTATTTTCCTTTT
Source organism: Apodemus agrarius (assembly GCA_964023405.1). Classification (NCBI taxonomy): domain Eukaryota; kingdom Metazoa; phylum Chordata; class Mammalia; order Rodentia; family Muridae; genus Apodemus; species Apodemus agrarius. The sequence continues at coordinate 35,110,121 of OZ030024.1, forward strand.
TCAATTATACTCTAGTAGTATTTGTGTGCCTATCCTTGTATCTGAGTTTTCATTTTCCAAAATAACTTAAATTTTATAAATTATATTATGTTATCCTCAATTTTAACAAACATATGTTAGATGAAAATATTTAGTTTTTTTCAGAAAATGCATAGTGTTTTAAACCTTACTGAAAATGGTAATAGCAAATGAAGATACTTCTCTACATTACAACAGGAATGCCTTCACTTTGTAGTGTGTTTGGTGGTGCATCTAGGTTTAAACACGTTTCCTACCCATAAACTATATTGTACAGCTTTCTCTCATAAATACATATGAAAATCCTATATGCTATTGAAATACAGTGTTCCCTAGTAAAGACAATCACATACTGGTAAGAACTGTGTATGTGCAGTTAGAAGTTATCATACATTGTGTGAAATGTTCTCGTTTTCTGCTAAATTACTTGTTTAAACGCATTGTATTCTAAACCTTAGTGAACATGTTCATTGTAAAAGAACAAACTTCTCATTACAACTGAATGTAACATGAATGTGTTCACGTTGTAGTGTGTTTGGTGTTGCGTCTATGTTTAAACACGTTTCCTCTAAGTAAACTGCATTGTACAACTTTCTTTGACAAATACATATAAAAATCACATGTAAGATTGAAATACAGTGTTCCCGAGCAAAGAAAATCTCATATTAGTAAGAACTAGAAGTTGTCATACATTGTACTAAATGTTCTCATTTTCAGCTAAATTAGTTGTTTAAATGCATAGTGTTCAAAGAATATAGAAAATAAAGAAAATAATCTAAAAAAAAACAAAAATAACCTTACTGAACTTGTTAATTGTAAAAGAACAAACTTCTGGTCATTACACCTGAATATAACATGAATGCATTCACTTTGTAGTGTGTTTGGTGTTTCCTCTAGGTTTAAACACTTTTCCTCCATGTAAACTGCATTGTACAGCTTTCTCTCATAAATGCATATGAAAATCCTATATACTATTGAAATACTGTGTTGCTGAGTAAAGACAATCACATACTAATAAGAACTCTGTATGTCCAGTTAGAAGTCATCACACTTTGTCTTACTTTGGGTTTCTTTTTCTGCACAAACATTATGACCAAGAAGCAAGTTGGGGAGGAAACGCTTTATTCAGCTTACACTTCCACACAGCTGTTTCATCACTAAAGCAAGTAAGCAGTGGAACTCAAGGAGATCAGGAACAGGATCTGATGCAGAGGCCATGGAGGGATGTTCCTTACTGGCTTGCTTCCCCTGGCTTGCACAGTGTGCTCTCTTACAGAACCCAATACCAGCAAGAGATGGTACCACTCACAAGGGGCCTTCCCCACTTGATCACTAATTGAGAAAATGCCCAAAATCTGGATCTCATGGAAGCACTTCCCTACCTGAAGCTCCTTTTCCTATGATAACTCCATCCATACCAAGTTGACACACAAAGCAAGCCAGTAAATACATTGTGTGAAATGTTCTCCTTTTCTGCTAATTTGGTCGTTTAAAAGCATAGTGTTGTGAAACTTAATAGACGTGTTAATTGCAAAAGAACAAATTTTTCTTCATAAGACTTGAACGTAACATGTATGCATTCAAATTTTAGTGTTTTTTTGTTGCGTCTATGTTTAAACACCTAAACTGCACACTGTACAGATTTCTCTCATAAATGTATAAGAAAATCATATATACTATTGAAGCACATTGTTCCGGAGGAAAGACAATTACATACTAGTAAGAACTTTGTATGTGCAGTTAGAAGTTATCATACATTGTGTGAAATGTACTCATTTCTGCTAAATTAGTCATTTAAACGCATAGTGTTTTAAAACTTACTGAACGTGTTAATTGCAAAGGAACAAACTTGTCTTCATCAGACTTGGATGTAACATGAATGCATCCATGTTGCAGTGTGTTTTTGTTGTGGCTATGTTTAAACACGCTTATTTTACCTAAACTGCATTATACAGCTTTCTCCGATAAATGCACATGAAAATCAAAAGTAAGATTGAAACATAGTGTTCCCTAGTAAAGACAATCACATACTAGTAAGAACTCTGTATGTGCAGATAGGAGTTATCATACATTGTGCAAAATGATCTCGTTTTCTGCTAAATTAGTCCTTTAAACGCATAGTATTTTAAAACATACTATACGTGGTAATTGTAAAAGAACAATCTTCTCATCATTACAACTGAATGTAGCATGAATGCATTCACTTTGTAGTGTGTTTGGTGGTGCATCTAGGATTAAAGACGTTTCTTCCACGTAAACTGCATTGTACAGCTTTCTCTCATAAATGTATATGAAACCCTATATACTGTTGAAATACAGTGTTCCCAAGTAAAAACAATCACATACTTGCAAGAAGTTTGTATGTGCAGTTAGAATATATCATACATTGCGCAAAATGTTCTCGTTTCTGCTAAATTAGTCCTTGAAATGCATAGTATTTTAAAACATAGTGAACGTGTTAATTGCTGTTTAATGCAGTTTATGTGACAGAAATGTGTTTAAACAAAGATGCAACACCAAACACACTACAACCTGAATGCATTAATGTTACATTCAGGTCTAATGGCGAGAGGTTTGTTCTTTTACAATTACCCTAGTAATCCTTTATTTTATCATACATATGTTAGATGAAAATCTTCAGTTTTATCAGAAAATGTCTATATTTCCTTTTTCAGTGGTATTCTAATTGTATTTTTATGCCTATCATTGTATGTGAGTGTTTTTCCAAAAAACCTTTAATTTTATAAATTACCTTAAGATATCCTCATTTTAATTGTATGTATGTTATAAGAAAATTTTCAGTTATACATGAAAATGTCTCCACATTCTCTTTCGAATATATTCTAAAAGCATTTGTATGCCTATCATTATATCTTAGTTTTTTTCAAAAAAATGTTCAATTTCATAATTTACCTTAATTTATCATAGATATTTTAGAGGAAAAATTTCAATTTTACATAAAAATGTCGGCACTCCCTACTCCCTGCAACCACCACAGGCAACCTTGCAGCCGTCTGGACAGAGCAAGCTGAACCAGGAACCCGTGATATAAAGAATTTGGGTTCTCTGGGGACTCAAGGCTGCCAGGCAGTGATATGGGCAGAGCAGCAGTTCCTGGGTACCAAACAGACTTGGGCTCTGTGCCCTGATGGGGACCCTGCAGTCTGCACAACCCCAGCCATCTTGGTGGCGACTGCTTGGACTGAGCAGGCAAACCAGAAGATATACCAGAGGTCCAACAGCACCCAAGAGGAGAACAACATATCAGCAATCTGTGCCAGGGGAAACCTAGTCATCCAGTGGTGGGGAAATAACCTTATGGGCCCACAGAATATTCAAGCATCAGCTAGTGACTAGAGGACCAACAAAGGCCAGAGATAAGCAGATGGCAAAAGGCAAACATAGGAATGTTACTAACAGAAATCAAGGCAATATGGCAGCATCTGAACCCAGTTTCCGACAGCAGTAAGTCCTGGATACCCCAACACACCAGAAAAACAAGATTTGGATCTAAAATCACTGGTCAGGATGCTGATACAGGACGTTATAGATAAATCTCTTAAAGAAATACAGGAGAAAATGGATCAAAAATGTGAAGCCCTTACAAAGCAAACACAAAAATTACTTAAAGAAATTGAAGAGAATATGGATCAAAAAGTAGAAGCCATTAAGGAGGAATCACAAAAATCACTTAAAGAAATAGAGAAGAACATGGGTCAACAAGTAGAAGTCATGAAAGAGGAAACACAAAAATCTCTTTAAAAATACATGAAAATACAAACAAGCAAGTGGAAGATCTGAGCAAAACCATCCAGGATCTGAAAACAGAAGTAGAAACAACTAAGAAATCACAAAGTGAGACAACTTTGGAGATAGAAAACCTTTGGAAGAAATCAGGGGCCATAGATGCAAATATCAACAACAGAATACAAGAGATAGAAGAGAGAACTCAGATGACAAAGATATCATAGAAAGCATTGATTCAACAGTCCAAAAAAATACAAAATGCAAAAATGTTGTAACCCAGGAAATCCAGGAAACAATGAGAAGCCCAAACCTAAGAGTTATAGGCATAGATGAGAGGGAAGACATACAACTTAAACGGCCAGAAAATATATTCTACAAAGTTATTGAAGAAAACTTCTCCAGCCTAAAGAGATAGATGCCCATGAATATACAAGAAGCCTACAGAACCCCAAACAGACTGAACCAGAACAGAAATACCTCCTGTCACATAATAATCAAAACCCCAAATGTAGTAAACAAAGAAAGAATATTAAAGGCAGTAAGAGAAAAAGGTCAAGTAACATATAAAGGAAGACCTATCAGGATTACTCCAGACTTCTCACCTGAGACCATGAAATCTAGAAGATTCTGGGCAGATATCATGAGGACTCTAAGAGAACACAAATTTCAGCCAAAACTACAATACCCAGCAAAATTGTCAATCGTCATAGATGGAAAAAACAAGGTATTCCATGAAAAAACCAAATGTGCACATTATCCTTCTACAACCCAGCCTTACAAAGGATAATAGGGGAAAAACACCAACACAAGGAGGGAAACTACAACCCAGAAGAAGCAAGATAGAAAGCCCTCATCAAACCCAAAAGAAGATAACCACTCAAATATACAAAAATAGCGTCAAAAATGTCAAGAAGTAATAATTACTATTCCTTAATATCTCTTAACATCATTGCACTCAATTCCCCAATAAAAAACACAGGCTAACAGACTGGATATGGAAACAGGACCCTACATTTTGCTGCACACTGGAAACACATCTCAGTGTCAAAGACAAACACTACCTTAGAGTAAAAGGCTGGAAGACAATTTTACAAGCAAATGATCTCAGGAAACAATCTGGAGAAGCCATTCTAATATCAGATAATAATGACTTTTAACCTAAGTCATCAAAAGAGACCCTGATATTAGCCCCCTGTCGGATGTAGTATTGGTGAAGATATTTTCCCAACTTGTTGATGGCTGTTTTGTCCTTCTGACAGTGTCCTTTCCCTTACAGAAACTTTGTAATTTTATGAGGTCCCATTTGTCAGTTCTTGATCTTAGAACATAAGCTATTGGTGTTCTGTTCAGAAATTTTCTCCCTGTGCCCATGTCCTCCAGGGTCTTCCCCAGTTTTTCTACTAGGTTCAATGTGTCTGGGTTGATGTGGAGTTCCTTGATCCACTTTGAGTTGATCTTAGTACAAGGACATAAGAGTGGGTCAATTCACATGTTGACCTCCAGTTGAACCAGCACCATTTGTTGAAAAGGCTATCTTTTTTCCATTGGATGGTTGCAGCTCCTTTATCAAAGATCAAGTGACCATAAGTCTGTGGGTTCATTTCTGGGTCTTCAATTCTATTCCACCGATCTACTTGCCTGTTGCTGTACCAATACCATGCAGTTTTTAACACAATTGCTCTGTAGTACTGCTTGAGGTCAGGGATATTGATTCCCCCAGAAGTCCTTTTATTGTTCAGAATAGCTTTAGCTATCCTGGGTTTTTTGTTATTCCAGATGAATTTGAGAATTGCTCTTTCTAGATCTATGAAGAATTGATTTGGGATTTTGATGGGAATTGCATTGAATCTGTAGATTGCTTTTGTAAAGATGGCCATTTTTACTATATTGATCCTCCCAATCCAAGAGCATGAAAAAATTTTCCATTTCCTGAGGTCTTCTTGGATTACTTTATTCAAGGACTTGAAGTTCCTGTCATACAGATCTTTCACTTGTTTGGTTAGAGTCACACCAAGATATTTTATATTTTTGTGGCTATTGTGAAGGGTGTTATTTCCCTAACTTCTTTCTCAGCCTGCTTGTCCTTTGAGTACAGGAAGACGACCAATTTGCTTGAGTTGATTTTATAACCAGCTATTTTGCTGAAGTTGTTTGTCAGTGGTAGCAGTTCTCTAAGAACCAAATAACCATATCAAAAAATGGGGTACAGAGCTAAACAAAGAATTTTCACCAGAAGAAATTCAGATGGCCAAGAAACACCTTAAGAGATGTTCAACATCATTAGTCCTCAGGGAAATGAAAATCAAAACAACCCTGAGATTCCACCTCACACGAGTCAGAATAGCTAATATTAAAAACTCAAGAGACAAACGGTGTTGGCAAGGATGTGGAGAAAGAGGAACACCCCTAAACTGTTGGTGGGACTGCAAGATGGTACAACCGCTCTGGAATCAGTCTGGCGGTTCCTCAGAAAATTAGGCATGACACTTCCAGAGGACCCTGTCATGCCACTCCTGGGCATATATCCAGAGTATTCTCCTGCATACAATAAAGACACATGCTCCACTATGTTCATAGCAGCCTTATTTATTATAGCCACAAGTTGGAAGGAGCCCAGATGTCCCTCAAAAGAAGAATGGATACAGAAAATGTGGTATATTTATACAATGGAATACTACTCAGCAATTAAAAATAATGAATTCATGCAATTTTTATGCAAATGGTTGGATCTGGAAAATATCATCCTAAGTGAGTTAACCCAATCACAAAAGAATGCACATGAAATGCAATCACTGAAAAGTGGATATTAATGAGCCCAGAATCTCTGAATACTCAAGACACAATTAGCAAGTCAAAAGATTCCCAAGAAGAAGGAAGGAGAGGACCCTGGTCTTGAAAGAACTGGATCCAGTTTTGTAGGAGAGTACCAGAACAGAACAGAGAAATGGTGGGGTGGTGATTGAGGAATAGGCAGGGGGCAGGGGTGAAGAGGACATATGGGACATATGGTGAGGGGGGAACTGGGAACTGGGAAAGCCTTTGGAATATAAACAAAGAATATAGAAAATTAAAAAAATAAAAAAAAAGAGACACGGAATGTCACTTCCTGCTGGTCAAAGGAAAAATCCACTAAGAAGAACTCTCAATTCTGAACAACTATGCTCCAAATGCAAGGGCACCTTCATTTGTAAAAGAAACTTTACTAAAGTTGAAAGCACACATTGCACCTAACACAATAATTTTGGGTGACTTCAACACGCCACTATCCTCAATGGACTGATCAGGAAACCAGAAACTAAACAGTGACACTGTGAAGCTAATTGAAGCTTTGGATCAATTGGATTTAACAAATATACATATATATATATATATATATATATATATATATATACGTATACGTATACGTATACGTATATGTATATGTATATGTATATGTATATGTATATACACACACACACATGCATATATATGTATGTATGTATATAAATGTATATATGTATATATGTATATATATGCCACGGACCGACTCAGTCGGAACACACTCCCGTGGGGAAATCAGGGTCTTTGGTATGCAGGAAGGTACAGGTCCGGCGAATGACAGACAGACACACACAAGATCTGAATGCGTCTGAATGCACTTTACTGTTCTGAGGCAGGAACATTTATACACCCTAAGTTGGTATTACGGTGAAATGTTTACAAAGAATGGTTACCATGAGTAACTGGCACAAGGAAATACAAATGAATCAGGCATGAACGTCAGAGATTACACACAAGGTTATCGTGTCCCTCTGTAGTCAATAATAAGTTAGTAATTCAAGAGTCAGAGACTACACACAAGGTTATCGCGTCCCTCTGTGGTCAATAATAAATTAGTAATTCAAGAGTCAGAGACTACACACAAGGTTATCGCGTCCCTCTGTGGTCAATAATAAATTAGTAATTCAAGAGTCAGAGATTACACTATGTTTGGGTATTTTCTTGTGAGACTTCCTCAGGCTTATTTTGAAACTTTACTAACTGATGGTTTCCATGTCAGAGTGCCAAAGACCAGCTAACCATACAGAATAATATAAATTGTTGGGAGGTTAATTCTTTAATGTATCTAGGTAATAACTGTACAGCTAATTAAAAGCAAAGCAATGGATCTCCAGAGGATATAAATCATGGCCAGTACTGTAGTTCAAAGTATAAACTCTGAGTGAACTGTCACGCCTGGAATGCTAGCACCTCTGGCTGGCAGAGACATCTTGTAAGTAAAAGAACAGGTCAGATAAAGGGTTACACAGCTTGCCACGAGAAATTTCAGCTCAGCTCTATCTGCAGCCAAGGAGGCCCACAGCGGCATTCATCTCGGACAGCCCTGCCAAACAAGGCGTTCCCCAGTAAATATCACACAGCCTCTGCCTGGATTGCAGCTTGGCTGCGTGAAATTACGGGATCCAAGAAATGCGCAGTGATATATATACATACATATATATATATATATATATATATATATATATATGTATATGTATATATACCATTTCAGATAAAATTGTCTTTCAACCCTAAGTCATCAAAAGAGACACAGAAGGTCACTTCTTGCTGGTCAAAGGAAAAATCCTTCAAGAAGAACTCTCAATTCTGAACAACTATGCTCGAAATGCAAGGGCACCTTCATTTGCAAAAGAAACTTTACTAAAGCTCAGAGCACACATTGAACCTAACATAATAATTGTGGGTGACTTCAACACTCCACTATCCTCAATGTACCGATCAGGAAACCAGACTAAACAAACTAAACAGGGACACAGTGAAACTAATTGAAGCTTTGGACCAATTGGATTTAACAGGTATACATTTAGAACATTTCAAACCAAAGCAAAAGAATATACTTTTTTCTTAGCACCGCATGATACCTTCTCCAAAATCAATCATATAATTGGTCACAAGACAGATGTCAACAAATACAAGAAGGTCGAACAAATCCCATGCCTCCTATCAGATCACTGTGGAGTAAAAGTTGTCTTCAATAGCAAGAAAAACAACAGAAAGCCCACGTACACATGGAAACTGAACAATACTTTACTCAATAACACCTTGGTCAAGGAAGAAATAAAGAAATCAAAGACTTTTTAGAATTCAATGGAAATGAAGGTATAACCTACCCAAATCTATGGGACACAATGAAAGCAGTGCTAAGAGGAAAACTCATAGCCCTGAGTGCCTCCAAAAAGCAACTTGAGAGAGCATACACTAGCAGCATTATAGCACACCTGAAAGCCCAGGAACAAAAAGAAGCTAATTCACCCAGGAAGAGTAGAAGTAAGGAAATCATCAAACTAAGGGCTGAAATCAATCAAGTAGAACCAAAGTGAACCATACAAAGAGTCAACAAAACCAGGAGCTGGTTCTTTGCAAACATCATCAAGATAGATAAACCCTATGTAATCCTCAATTTTATCATACATAGGTTTAAGGAAAATCTTCAATTATAAATAAAAATGTCTCCACTTCATTTTTCGATTACATTCTAATTGAAGTGGTATGTCTACCATTCTATCTTTTGAAATTACCATAAAATATTTCAATTTTAAATTTTTCCTCTGAATTTCCCTTAGTTTATCAGTAATATGTTATATGAAATCTTCCATTTTGTCAGAAAATGTCTCCATCATTTTCAAATATGTGATAATTCTATTTGTATGCTTATCATTATATCTGAGTTTTTTCCTAAAAAAACTTCAATTTTATTAGTTATCATATGTAATCCTCAATTTTATCATATATGTTAGATTAAAATCTTCAGTTCTACCAGAAAATATCTCTACTTTCTTTTCATTTATATTATAATTATTTTTGTATCTGATTTTTTCAAAAAAATCTAAAATTTTATTAGTTTCCTATGTAATCCTCAATTTTATCGTGCATATTTTAGATGACAAGCTTCATTTCTTTCAGAAAATATCTCCACTTACTGTTTCAATAATATTCTAATTGTATTTGCATGGAGATCATTGTATCTGAGATTTTTCCAAATAAATCTTCAATTTTATCAATTATCTTATGTAATCCTCAATTTTATCATACATATGTTAGATAAAAATCTTCAGTTCTTTACAAAAAATGTGTCCTCTTTCTTTTTCAATAATAATCTAGTTGTATTTGTATGCCTATCCTTGTATCTGAGTTTTTGTTTCCCAAAATATCTTCAATTTTATAAATTAACTAAAGTTAGCCTCAATTTTATCAAACATATGTTAGAGGAAAATCACCAGTTTTATAGGAAAATGTCTCCACTTCCTTTTTCCATTACATTCTAATTGTATTTGTATGCATACCATTGTATCTGTGAAAATTACCAAAAAAATCTTAAATTTTAATGTTTTCCTATGAATTTCCCTTACTTTATCAAAAATATGTTACATGAAATCATTAGTTTTATCAAAAATGTCTCCATTTCCTTTTTAATTATCTGATAATTCTACTTTTATGCCTATCATTGTATTTGAGATTTTTCCAAAAAAAAATCTTCAATTTTATCAGATTTCCTATATAATCCTCAATTTTATCATGCATATTTTAGATGAAAATATTCAATTCTATCATGAAACGTCTCCACTTCCTTTTTCAATTGAATTCTAATTATATTTGTATGGCTATCATTATATTTGAGTTTTTTTTAAAAATCTACAATTTTATACATTATCTTACATTATCCTCAATTTTTTCATAAATGTTAGATGAAAATCTTGATTACTTTATGAAAATGTCTCTATTTCCATTTTCGATTACAATCTAATTGTATTTATATGCCTATCAATGTATCTGAGTTTTAAAAAAATATTCAACTTTTTAAAATATGATGTTGTCCTCATTTTTATCATACATATATTAGATGAAAGTCTTCTGTATTATATGATAATGTCTCCATGTCTCTTTTAGTTATATTCTAATTGTATTTCTATGCCTATCATTGTATCTGAGTGTTTTTTCCAAAAATCTTTAATTTTATAAATATACTTATGATATCCTCATTTTATCATATGTAAGTTATATGAAAATCTTCAGTATTATATGAAAATGTCTCTATTCATTTTTCAATTACATTCTTACTGTGTTTGTAAGCCTATCATTGTATCTGTGAAAATTACCACAAAAACTTCAAATTTTATAATTTTCCTTTGAATTTTCATAATTTTAGCAGATATATGACATGGAAAATTCCTCAGTTTTATCAGAAAATATCTCCACTTCCTTTTGAACTATGTTATTACTTATTTGTATGCCTACAATTTTATCTGTGAAAATTACCACAAATATCTTCAAATTTAAGATTTTCTCATGACTTTCCAAAATTTAGTCAAAAATGTTATATAAAAATGTTCAGTTTTATCAGAAAATGTCTCCACTTTCCTTTTCACCTATTTATACTTATTTTAGTATGCCTTTCATTGTATCTGAGATTTTATCCAAAACATCTTCAATTTTATCAATTTTCCTATGCTATCCTCCATTTTATCATCCATAAGTTAGATGCCAATCTTCAGAATTAACAGAATATGTCTCCACATCATTTTTCACTTGTATTCTAATTGTATTTGTATGCCTATCATTGTATCCAAGTATTTTTCTGAATATATCTTAAATTTTCTCAATTATCCTATGTAATTCTCAATTTTTTCATACATATGTTAAATAAAAATCTTCAGTTTTATCATAATATGTCTCCTCTTGCTTTTACAATTGTATTCTAATTGTATTTGTATGCTTATCATTGCATCTGGGTTTTTTTCAAAAAATTCTTCAATTTCATAAATTACCTTAAGTTATCCTCAATTTTATCAAACATATGTTAGAGGAAAATCATCAGTTTTATAGCAAAATGGCTCCACTTCCTATTTCAATTAAATTCTGATAGTGTTTGTATGTGTGTCATTGTATGCCTATCATTTTATCTGAGTGTTTTTCCAAAAAATCTTTAATTTAATTTTATGTTTTTCTTTATTTTCTATATTCTTTGTTTACATTCCAAAGGCTTTCCCCTTTCCCAGTTCCCACCTCACCATATGTCCCCTAAGTTATCTTCCCTCCATCGATTCCCCAATCACCGCCGCCTATTTCTCTGTTCTGAATCTCTCCTACAAATCTATATCCAGACGTTTCAGGACCAGGGTCCTTTCCTTCCTTCTTCTTGGTAATCTTTTGATTTGCTAATTGTGCCTTGAGTATTCAGTGCTTTTGGGCTCATTAATATCCACTTATCAGTGATTGCATTTCATGTGTATTTTTTTGTGATTGGGTTAACTCACTTAGGATGATATTTTCCAGATCTAACCATTTGCCTACAAATTGCATGAATTCATTATTTTTAATTGCTGAGTAGTATTCCATTGTATAAGTATACCACATTTTCTGTATCCATTCCTCATTTGAGGAACTACTGGGCTCCTTCCAATTTCTGGCTATTATAAATAAGGCTGCTATGAACATAGTGGAGCATGTGTCTTTATTGTATGCAGGGGATTCTGCTGGGTATATGCACAGGAGTGGTATGACAGGGTCCTCTGGAAGTGTCATGCCTAATTTTCTGAGGAACCGCCAGACTGATTTCCAGAGTGGTTGTACCATCTTGCAAAACCACCAACAGGAGTGTCCCTTTTTCTCCACATCCTCGCCGGCACCTGTTGTTCCTTGAGTTTTTAATCTTAGCCATTCTGACTGGTGTGAGGTGGAATCTATTTGCATTTCCATGATGACTAATGATGTTGAACATCTCTTAAGGTGCTTCTCAGCCATCCGAATTTCTTCTGGTGAAAATTCTTTGTTTAGCTCTGTACCCCATTTTTGATAGGGTTATTTGGTTCTTTGGGGTCTAACTTCTTGAGTTCTTTGTATATATTGGATATTAGCCCTCTATCGGATATCTCTACATTGTTTTCCAGTTATATTCTTATTGTACTTCTTTGCCTATCATTGTATCTGAGAGCTTTTCAAAAAAATCTTTAATTTTATAAATTACCTTAGGATATCCTCATTTTATCATATGTATGTTATATGAAAATCTTCAGTTTTTTATGTAAATGTCTCTACTTCATTCTCCAATTATATTCTAAATGTATTTGTATGCCTATCATTGTATCTGCGTTTTTTTCAAAAGAATATTAAATTTTAAAATTTAGCTTAAGATATTCTCAATTTTATTATAGATATTTTAGAGAAAAATCTTCAATTTTAAATAAAAATGTCTCCACTTCATTTTTAGATTACATACTAATTGAACTTTCATGCCTATCATTTTATCTATGAACATTACCACAAAAATTTTCAATTTTTAAATTTTTCCTATGAATTTCCCTTGCTTTACCAATAATATGTTATATGGAATATTCAGTTGTGTCAGAAAATGTCTCCATTTCATTTTCAATTATTTGATACTTCTATTTGTATGTATATCATTGTATCTGAGATTTTTCTTAAAAAAATCTTCAATCTTTTCAGTTATCACATGTAATCCTCAATTTTATGATGCATATGTTAGATGAAAATCTTCAGTTCTATCAGAAAATATCTCCACTTCCATTTTCAATTATGTTCTAAATTATATTTGTATGCAGATCATTGTATCAGAGCATTTTTCAATTATGTGATAATTCTATTTGAATGCCTATCATTGTATTTGAAGTTTTTTTAAATCTAAAATTTTATCAGTTATCGTATATAATCCTCAATTTTATCATGCTTATTTTAGATGAAAATCTTCACTTCTATCAGAAAATATCTCCACTTCCCTTTTCAATTATATTCTAATTATACTTGTATGCAGATCATTGCATCTGAGAATTTTTATAAATATTCAATTTTATCAATTATTTCATGTAATCCTCAATTTTATGATACATATGTTAGAAATCTTCAGTTCTACCTTAAAATAACTCCACTTCCCTTTTCAATTATATTCTAATTATATTTGGATGCCTATCATTGTATCTGAGATTTTTTCCAAAAAACCTAAAATTTTATGTTTTCTATGTAATCCTCTATTTTATCATGGATATTTTAGATGAAAATCTTCAGTTCTATCAGAAAATATCTCCACTTTCCTTTTCAATTATATTCTAACTGTATTTGTATGCAGAGCATTGTGAGTATTTTTCCAAATAAATCTTCAATTTTATCAATTATCTTATGTAATCCTCAATTTTATCATACATATGTTAGATGAAAATGTCTCCTATTCCTTTTTCAATAATACTCTAGTTGTGTTTGTATCCCTAGCCTTGTATCAGAGTTTCTGTTTTCCATAATATCTTCAATTTTATAAATGATTTTATGTTATCCTCAATCTTAACATACATAAGTTAGATGAAAATCTTCAGTTTTATCAGTAAATGTCTCTATTCCTTTTTTCAATTGCATTCTAATTGTGTTTGTAAGCCTATCATTGTATGTGTGGAAATTACCACAAAAATCTTCAAATTTTACAGTTTTCCTATCAATTTCCATGAACTTATCATATATATGTTAGGGAAAATTCCTGAGATTTATCAGAAAATATCTCCACTTACTTTTTAACTATATTATTTTTTATTTGTATGCCTACAATTGTATCTGTGAAAATTATCACAAAAATCTTCAAATTTTAAGATTTTCACATGAATTTCCATAATTTAATCAGAAATGTTATGCCTTTCATTGTATCTGAGTTTTTATCAAAAAACATCTTCAATTTTATCAATTTTCCTATGTTATCCTCCATTTTATCATCCATGTTAGATGTAAAGCTTCAGAATTAACACAATATGTTGCCACGTCCTTTTTAAATTGTATTCTAATTGTATTTGTATGCTTATCATTGTATCTGTTAAATGAATATCTTGTTTTATGAGAAAATGTCTCGTCTTCATTTTGAATTGAATTCTAATAGTATTTGTAAGCTTATCATTTTATCTGTGTTTTTTGCAGAAAAGTCATCAATTTTATAAATTATCCTGTTTTCCTCAATTTTATCACAAATATGTTAGAGTAAAATCTTCAGTTTTATAGGAAAATGGCTCTACTTCCTTTTTCAATTACATTCTAATTGTATTTGTATGCTTACAATTGTATCTGTGAATATTACCACAAAAATTTTCAATTTTTATTTTTTCCTATGAATTTCCCTTACTTTATCAGAAATATGTTATACTAACTCTTTAGTTTCATCAGAAAATGTCTCCACTTCCTTTTTCAATTATGTAATAAATGTATTTGTGTGCCTATCATTGTATCTGAGGTTTTTAAAAGAAAATCTTCAATTTTATCAGTTATCCTATGTAATTCTCAATTTTATCATACATGTGTTAGATGAAAATCTTAGTTCTATCACAAAATATGTCCAGTTCCTTTTCAATTGTTTTCTAATTGTATTTGTATGCCTTTCATTACATCTAAGTTTTCTTTTGCAAAAAATCTTCAGACTTGAAAATTATCTAATGTTATCCTCAATTATATCATACATATGTTAGATGAAAATATTCAGTTTTATACAATAATATCTCCACCTCCTGTTTCAATTATATTCTAATTGTATTTGTATGCCTATCATTGTATCTTTTTCTAGAGAATATGTTCAATTTAATCAGTTATCCTTTGTAATCCTCAATTTTATCATACATATGTTAAATGAAAATCTTCAGTTTCATGAGAAAATGTCTCGTCTTCCTTTTTCAACTGAATTCTAATAGTATTTGTAAGCTTATCATTGTATCTGACTTTTTTGCAAAAGATCATCAATTTTATTAATTATCCTACGATTTCCTCAATTTTATCCTCCATATGTTAGAGGGAAATCTTAGTTTTATAGGAAAATGGCTTCACTTCCTTTTTCTATTACATTCTAATTGTATTTGTATGCTTACAAATGTACCTGTGAAAATTACTACAAAAATCTTCACTTTTAAAATCTTTAGTTTTATCAGAAAATGTCTCCACTTCCTTTTCAATTATCTGATAATTCTATTTGTATGCCTATCATTGTATGTGAGAGTTTTCAAAAAAAATCTTCAATTTTACCAGATATCCATGTAATCCTCAATTTAATCATGCAGATTTTAGATGAAAATTTTCAATTCTATCATAAAATGCCTCCACTTCTTTTTCAATTTAATTCTAAATATATTTGTATGGGTATCATTGTATCTGAGTTTTTTTTTAATCTTCAATTTTATCCTCATGTTATCCTCAATTTTATCATACATATATTAGATGAAAATCTACATTACTTTATGAAAATGTCTCCATTTCCTTTTTCAATTACATTCTAATTGTATTTAAATGCCTATGAATGTATCTGAGATTTTTTTAAATATTCAGTTTTATATATTATATTATGTTATCCTCATTTTTATCATACATATATTAGATGATAATCTTCAGTTGTATATGAAAATTTCTCCACATTTCTTTTAGATATATTCTAATTTTATTTTTAGGCCTATAATTGTATCTGAGTTTTGTCCAAATAAATTTCAATTTTATCAATTACCTTATTAATCCTTTATTTTATCAAACATTAGTGAGAGGAAAACCTTCAGTTTTATCAGAAACTGTCTGCACTTCATTTTTCATTTGTATTATAATTGCATTTCTTTGCCAATCATTGTATTTGAGAGTTTTTTATTTAATTTTTATTTTCTATATTCTATGTTTACATTCCAAAGGCTTTCCCCTTTCCCAGTTCCCCCCACCATATGTCCCATAATTCCTCTCACCCCCAACTATTCCCCAATCATCCCCCCCAACGATTTCTCTGTTCTGCGTCTACAAAACTGGATCCAATCTTTACAGGCCCAGGGTCCTCTCCTTTCTTCTTCTTGGGAGTCATTTGACTTGCAAATTGTGCCTTGAGTATTTAGGGCTTCTGGGCTCATTAATATCCACTTATCAGTGATTGCATTTCATATGTATTCTTTTGTAATTGGGTTAGATCACTTAGGATGATATTTTCCAGGTCTAACCATTTACCTACAAATTGCATGAGTTAATTATTTTAATTGCTGAGTAGTACTCCATTGTATAAATATACCACATTTTCTGTATCCATTCCTCTTTTGAGGGATATATGGGCTCCTTCCAATTTCTGGCTATTATAAACAAGGCTGCTATAAACATAGTGGAGCCTGTGTCTTTATTGTATGCAGAGGAATCCTCTGGGTATATGCCCAGGAGTGGTATGACAGGGTCCTCTGGAAGTGACATGCCCAATTTTTTGGGGAACCGCCACACTGATTTCCAGGGCTGTTTTACCATTTTACATTCCCATCAACAGTGGAGGAGTGTTCCTCTTTCTCCACATCCTCGACAGCACTTGTTATCTCTTGAGTTTTTTTTAAATTTTTATTTTCTATATTCTATGTTTACATTCCAAAGGCTTTCACCTTTCCCAGTCCCCCCCTGCCCTATGTCCCATAATTTCTCTTCCCCCCAACTATTCCCCAATCATTATTTGGTTTTCTGGAGTCTAACCTCTTGAGTTCTTTGTATATATTGGATATTAGCCCTCTGTCGGATGTGGGGTTGGTGAAGATCATTTCCCACTTTGTTGGTTGCTGTTTTGTCCTTCTGACAGTGTCCTTTGCCTTACAGAAACTTTGTAATTTTATGAGGTCTCATTTGTCAATTCTTGATCTTAGAGCATAAGCTATTGGTGTTCTGTTCAGGAACTTTCCCCCTGTTCCCATGTCCTCCAGGGTCTTCCCAAGTTTCTTTTCTAATAGTTTCAGTGTGTCTGGTTTTATGTGGAGGTCCTTGATCCACTTGGAGTTGATCTTAGTACAAGGAGATAAGAGTGGGTCAATTTGCATTCTTCTGCATGTTGACTTCCAGTTGAACCAGCACCATTTGTTGAAAAGGCTATCTTTTTTCCACGGATGGTTGTGGCTCCTTTATCAAAGATCAAGTGACCATAAGTCTGTGGGTTCATTTCTGGGTCTTCAGTCCTATTCCATTGATCTACTTGCCTGTTGCTGTACCAATACCATGCTGTTTTTAACACAATTGCTCTGTAGTACTGCTTGAGGTCAGGGATATTGATTCCCCCAGAAGTCCTTTTATTGTTGAGAATAGTTTTAGCTATCCTGGGTTTTTTGTTCCTCCAGATGAATTTGAGAATTGCTCTTTCTAGATCTATGAAGAATTAATTTGGGATTTTGATGGGGATTGCATTGAATCTGTAGATTGCTTTTGGCAAGATGGCCATTTTTACTCTATTGATCCTGCCAATCCAGGAGCAAGAAATATTTTTCCATCTTCTGAGGGCTTCTTCATTTTCGTTCTTCAAGGACTTGAAGTTCCTGTCATACAGATCTTTCACTTGTTTGATTAGAGTTACACCAAGGTACTTTATGTTGTTTGTGGCTATTGTGAAGGGTGTTATTTCCCTAACTTCTTTCTCAGCCTGCTTGTCCTTTGAGTACAAGAAGGCTACTGATTTGCTTGAGTTAATTTTATAACCATCCACTTTGCTGAAGTTGTTTATCAGCTTTCAAAGTTCTCTGGTGGAGTTTTTTGGGTCGCTTAAGTAAACTATCATATCGTCTGCAAATAATGATACTTTGATTTCTTCCTTTCCAATTTGTATCCCTATGACTTCCTTAGGTTGTCTAATTGCTCTCGCTAGAACTTCAAGTACTATATTGAAAAGATATATATAGAGAGGGCAGCCTTGTCTAGTCCCTGATTTTAGTGGGATTGCTTCAAGTTTCTCTCCATTTATTTTGATGTTGGTTACTGGTTTGCTGTAGATTGCTTTTACTGTGTTTAGGTATGGGCCTTGAATTCCTGCTCTTTCCAAGACTTTTAGCATGAAAGGATGCTGAATTTTGTCGAATGCTTTTTCAGTATCTAATGAGATGAACATGTGGTTTTTTTTCTTTTAGTTTGTTTATGTAGTGGATTTAATTGATGGATTTCCGTATATTGAACTATCCCTGCATCTCTGGAATGAAGCCTACTTGATCATGGTGAATGATCATTTTGATATGCTCTTGGATTCGGTTGGCAAGAATTTTATTTACTATTTTTGCATCAATATTCATAAGAGAAATTGGCCTGTAGTTCTCTTTCTTTGTTGGATCTTTTTGTGGTTTAGGTATCAGCGTAATTGTGGGTTCAAAGAATGAGTTGGGCAGTGTCCCTTCTGTCTCTATTTTGTGGAATAGTTTGAAGAGTTTTGGTGTTAAGTCTTCTTTGGAGGTCTGGTAGAATTCTGCAATAAAACCATCTGGTCCCGTACTTTTTTTGGTTGGGAGGCTTTCTATAACCCCTTCTATTTCTTTAGGGGTTATGGGACTGTTTAGCTGATCTACTTGATGCTGATTTAATTTTGGTATTTGGTATCTGTCTAGGAAATTGTCCATTTCCTCCAGATTCTCCAGTTGTTTTGAATATAGGCCTTTGTAGTAGAATCTGATGATCTTTTGCATTTCCTCAGTTTCTGTTGTTCTATCCCCCTTTTCATTTCTAATTTTGTTGATTTGAAAACTGTCTCTGTGCCCTATGGTTAGTCTAGCTAAGGGTTTTTCTATCTTGTTGATTTTCTCGAAGAACCAGCTCTTGGTTTTGTTGATTCTTTGTATGGTTCTCTTTGTTTCTACTTGATTGATTTCAGCCCTTAGTTTGATGATTTCCTCTCTTCTACTCCTCCTGGGTGAATTAGCTTCTTTTTGTTCCAGGGCCTTCAGGTGTGCTGTTAAGTAGCTAGTGTATGGTCTCTCCAGTTTCTTTTTGGAGGCACTCAGGGCTATGAGTTTTCCTCTTAGCACTGCTTTCATTGTGTCCCAAAGATTTGGGTAGGTCGTACCTTCATTTTCATTGAAGTCTAAAAAGTCTTTGATTTCTTTCTTTATTTCTTCCTTGACCAAGGTGTCATTGAGTAGAGTATTGTTCAGTTTCCATGTGTATGTGGGCTTTCTGTTGTTCTTCTTGCTATTGAAGACCACTTTTACTCCATAGTGATCTGATAGGAGACATGGGATTAGTTCAGTCTTCTTGTATTTGTTGTGGTCTGTCTTGGGACCAATTATATGATCAATTTTTGAGAAGGTACCGTGCGGTGCTGAGAAAAAGGTATACTCTTTTGCTTTAGGATGGAATGTTCTATATATATCTGTTAAATCCAATTGGTCCAAAGCTTCAATTAGTTTCACTGTGTCCCTGTTTAGGTTCTGCTTTCCTGATCGGTCCATTGAGGAGAGTGGAGTGTTGAAGTCACCAATAATTATTGTGTTCGGTGCAATGTGTGCTTTAAGCTTTAGTAAAGTTTCTTTTACGAATGATGGTGCCCTTACATTTGGGGCATAGATGTTCAGTATTGAGAATTCTTCTTGGTGGATTTTCCCTTTGAAAAGCAATAAGTGATCTTCTTATTCTCTTTTGATGACTTTAGGTTGAAAGTCAATTTTATCTGATATTAGAATGGCTACTCTGGCTTGTTTCTTGAGAGCATTTGCTTGTAAAATTGTCTTCCAGCCTTTTACTCTAAGGTGGTGTTTGTCTTTGACACTGAGATGTGTTTCCTGTATGCAACAAAATGTAGGTTCCTGTTTCCATATCCAGTCTGTTAGTCTGTGTCTTTGTATTGGGGAATTGAGTCCATTTATATTAAGAGATATTAAGGAATAGTAATTATTACTTCCTGACATTTTGGACGTTATTTATTTATTTACTTTTTGTATTCGAGTGGTTCTCTTCTTTTGGATGAGATGGGGTTTCTATCTTGTTTCTTCTGGGGTGTAGTTTCCCTCCTTGTGTTGGTATTTTTCCCTATTATCCTTTGTAGGGCTGGGTTTGTAGATAAATATCGTGCAAATTTGGTTTTGTCGTGGAATACCTTGGTTTCCCCATCTATGGCAATTGAGAGTTTTGTTGGGTATAGTAGTTTTGGCTGAGGTTTGTGTTCTCTTAGAGTCTGCATGAGGTGTGCCCAGGATCTTCTAGCTTTCATGGTCTCAGGTGAGAAGTCTGCTGTAATTCTGATAGGTCTTCCTTTATATGTTACTTGTCCTTTTTCTCTTACTGCCTTTAATATTCTTTCTTTGTTTAGTACATTTGGGGTTTTGATTATTATGTGATGGGAAGTATTTCTGTTCTGGTCCAGTCTATTTGGGGTTCTATAGGCTTCTTGTATATTCATGGGCATCTATCTCTTTAGGTTGGGGAAGTTTTCTTCCATAATTTTGTATAAGATATTTGCTGGCCCTTTAATTTGTAGATCTTCATTCTCATCTATCCCTATAACCCTTAGGTATTGTCTCCTCATTGTGTCCTGGATTTCCTGAATGTTTTGTGTTACCAGCTTTTTGCATTTTGCATTTTCTTTAATTGTTGAATCCATGGTTCCTATGGTATCTTCAGCATCTGAGATTCTGTCTTCTATCTCTTGTATTCTATTGTTGATATTTGCATCTATGACTCCTGATTTCTTCCTAAGGTTTTCTCTCTCCAACGTTGTCTCCCTTTGCGATTTCTTAGTTGTTT
This sequence comes from Apodemus agrarius, assembly GCA_964023405.1. Classification (NCBI taxonomy): domain Eukaryota; kingdom Metazoa; phylum Chordata; class Mammalia; order Rodentia; family Muridae; genus Apodemus; species Apodemus agrarius. Next base: position 35,131,385 of record OZ030024.1, read on the forward strand.
CTACTTCAGTTTTTAGATTCTGTATGGTTTTGCTCAGATCTTTCAATTGCTTGTTTGTGTTTTCCTGTAATTCTTTAAGGGATTTTTGTGTTTCCTCTTTTATGACTTCTACTTGTTGACCCATGTTTTCTTGTATTTCTTTAAGTGATTTTTGTTTCTCCCCCTATTGGGATTCATTTTTTGCTCTATATTCTCCTGGACTTCTTTAAGTGATTTTTGTGTTTTCCTTGTATGGGCTTCTAGTTTTTGATCTATTTTCTCCTCTATTACTTTAAGAAATTTATCTAAGTGATCCTCTATCAGCATCCTTACCAGTGATTTTAGATCTGAGTCTTGTTTTTCTGGTGCGTTGAGATATCTGAGATTTAATCGTGTTTGCCTTGTTAGGGCATTTAGCTTTTGATCTATTTTCTCATGTATTACTTTAAGAGATTTATCTAAGTGTTCCTCTATCAGCATCCTGAGCAGTGATTTTAGATGAGTCTTGTTTTTCTGGTGTTTCGAGGTATCCAAGATTTATTGCTGTCGGGGAACTGGGTTCAGATGCTGCCATACTGCCTTGATTTCTGTTAGTAACGATCTTATGTTTGCCTTTTGCCATCTGGTTAACTCTGGTGGTAGTTGGTCCTGTAGTTACTAGCTGGTGCTTGACCCTCCTGTGGGCTCGTAAGGCTATTTCCCCGTGACTGGGACACCTGAACCACTGCCCTGTAGGGCTCCTGCTCACAAGTTGGTGACAGGTGGCCTGAGTCCCCCGATGTTTTAAACTCAGGATATCCCTGGTACTTGGTTCTGCCTGTTGGGCAGCTACTCTGCATTGCTCCTGCTCAGAGTTTGAGTGTTTTTCCAAAAAATCTTTAATTTTATAAATTACCTTATGATATCCTCATTTTATCATATGTATGTTATATGTAAATCTTCAGTTTTATATAAAAATGTCTACACTTCCTCCTTCAGTTATATTCTAAATGTATTTGTATGCCTATAATTGTATCTGATTTGTTTTTCAAAAAATCTTCAATTATATAAATTTTCTTAAGTTACCATCAATTTTATCATATGTATTTTAGAGGAAAAACTTCAATTTTAAATAAAAACAGATCCCCATCATTTTTCGATTACATTCTAATTGTATTGGTATGCATACCATTGTATGTGAAAATTACTAAAAAAATTTTCAATTTTTAATTTTTTCTTATGGTTTTCCCTTATTTTATCAGTTATATGTTATACAAAATCTTCAGTTTTGTCAGAAAATGTCTCCACTTCATTTTCGAATATGTGATAATTCTATTTGTATGCCTATCATTGTATCTGAGTTTTTTTCCAAAATAACTTCAATTTTGTCAGTTATCATATGTAATCCTCAATTTTCTGATACATATGTTAGATTAAAATCTTCAGTTTGGCCGGGTGTGGTGGCGCATGCCTGTAATCCCAGCACTTGGGAGGCAGAGGGAGGCAGATTTCTGAGTTCGAGGCCAGCCTGGTCTACAGAGTGAGTTCCAGGACAGCCAGGACTACACAGAGAAACCCTGTCTCAAACAAACAAACAAACAAACAAACAAACAAACAAAGAAACCCAAACAACAACAACAACAAAAAAACAAAATCTTCAGTTCAAACAGAAAATATCTCCACTTCCCTTTTTAATTACATTCCAATTTTATTTGGATGCTTATCATTGAATTTGAGTGATTTTTTAAAAAAATATCTAAATTTTTATCAGCTATCCTATGTAATCTTCAATTTTATCATGCATATGTTAGCTGAACATCTTCACTTCTATCAGAAAATATCTCCACTTTCCTTTTCAATTATATTCTAATTGTATTTGTATGCAGATCATTGTATCTGAGTATTTTCCAAAAAAATTCAATTTTATCGATTATCTTATGTAATCCTCAACTTTATCATACTTATGTTAGATGAAAATATTCATTTCTTTACAATGTGTTCTATTCCTTTTTCAATAATACTCTAGTTGTATTTGTATACCTATCCTTCTATCTGAGTTACTGTTTTCCAAAATATCTTAAATTTTATAAATTATCTTATGTAATCCTCAATTTTAACATACATATATTAGATGAAAATCTTCACTTTTATCAGAAAATGTCTCTACTCCTTTTTCAATTACATTCTATTTGTGTTTGTAAGCCTATCATTGTATCCATGAAAATTACCACAAAAATTTCAAACATTACATTTTCTTATGAATTTCCATAATTTTGTCAGATATATGTTATGCAAAATACCTCAAATTTATCAGAAAATATCTCCACATCCTTTTTCAACTATATTATTATTTATTTGTATGCCAAACATTGTATCTGTGAAAATTGCCATAAAATTCTTCAAATTTTAACATTTTACATGAATTTCCATAATATAATCAGAAATGTTATACAAATATCTTCAGTTTTATCAAAAAATCTCCACTTTCTTTTCCACTTATTTATAGTTGTATTTGTATGCCTTTCTTTGTATCTGAGATTCTATCACAAAAATCTTCAATTTTATCAATTTTCCTATGTTACCATCCATTTTATTATCCATAAGTTAGATGTAAAGCTTCAGAATTAACAGAATATGCCTCCATGTCTATTTCAATTGTATTCTAATTGTATTTTTATGCCTATCATTGTATCCGAGTTTTTTCTGAATAAGTCTTCAATTTTATCAATTATCCTATGTAATTCTCAATTTCATCATGCATATGGTAGATAAAAACTTCAGTTAACAGAAAATGTATCCTCTTCCTTTTACAATTGTATTCAAAGTGTATTTGTATGCTTATCATTTTATCTGAGTTATTTTCAAAATATCTTCAATTTTTTCAGATATCCTATGTAATTTTCAATTTTATCATACACATGTTAGATGAAAATCTTCAGTTCATTCAGAAAATGTGTCCACTTCCTTTTTTAATTGTATTCTAATTGTATTTGTTTACCTATTATTATATCTGAGTTTTCTTCTCCAAAAAATATCTTCAGATTTAAAAATTATTTTGTTATCCTCAATTTTATTATACATATGTTAGATGAAAATTTTCAGTTTTATACAAAAAAGTCTCCTCCTCCTTTTTCAATTATATTCTAATTGTATTTGTAGGCTTACCATTGTATCTGAGATTTTTACACAAAAATCTTCAATTTTATCAGATATCCTATGTAATCCTCAGTTTTACCATGCAGATTTTAGATGAAAATCTTCAGTTCTATCATAAAATGTCTCAACTTCCTTTTGCAATTGAATTCTAATTACATTTGTATGGCTATCATTGTATTTGAGTTTTCTTCAAAAAAATCTTCAATTTTAATCATTATCTTATTTTATCCTCAATTTTATCATACATATGTTACATGATAATCTTCAGTTCTTTATGAAAATGTCTCAACTTCCTTTTTCAATTATCCTATGTAATTCTCAATTTCATCATGCATATGGTAGATAAAAACTTCAGTTAACAGAAAATGTATCCTCTTCCTTTTACATTACATTCTAATTGTATTTATATGCCTATCATTGTATCTGTTTTTTTAATATTCAATTTTATAAATTACCTTATGTTATCCTCATTTTTATTATATACACATTAGATGAAAATCTTCAGTTTTAGAAAATGTCTCCACGGCTGTTTGAGTTATATTCTCATTGTATTTTTATGCTCATCATTGTATCTGTTTTTTGTCAAAATAATCTTCAATTTTATAAATTATCTTAAATTATCCTCAATTTATCATAGATACAATAGAGGAAAATTTTCAATTTTAAACGAAAATATCTCCTCTTCATATTTCCATTAATTTCTAATTTTATTTGTATGCCTCTCATTGTATTTGAGGTTTTTTTGAAAAAAATCTTCAATTTTATCAGTTATCATAGTTAATATTCAATTTTATGATACACATATTAGATTAAAATCTCCAGTTATATCAGAATATGTCTCCAGTTCTCTTTTCAATTTTATTCTAATTATATTTGGATGCCTTTCATTGTATCTGAGGTTTTTTCAAAATAATCTAAAATTTTATCAGTTATCCTATGTAATCCTCAAATTTTTCATTCATATTTTAGATGAAAATCTTCAGTTCTATCAGAACATATCTCCACTTCCCTTTTCAATTATATTCTAAATGTATGCGTATGCAGATCATTGTATCTGAGTACATTTCCAAGTAAATCTTCAATTATATCAATTATTTTATGTATTCCTCAATTTTATCATACATATGTTAGATGAAAATCTTCAGTTCTTTACGAAAATGTCTCCTCTTCCCTTTTCAATAATACTCTAGTTGTATTTGTATGCCATCATTGTATCTGAGTTTTTGTTTTCCAAAATATTTCAATTTTATAAATTAACATGTAATCCTCAATTTTAACATACATTTGTTAGGTGAAAATCCAGTTTTATCAGAAAATATCTGTATTCCTTTTCTCATTCTAATTGTTTTTGTATTCCTATCATTGTATCTGTGAAAATTTCCACAAAAATCTTCAAATTTTACAGTTTTCCTATTAATTTCCACAATTTTATCAGATATATGTTATGCAGAATTCTTCAGAATTATGAGAAAATATCTCCATTTTGTTTTTTAACTATATTATTATTTATTTGTATACCTAATATTGTATCAGCTGAAATTACAACAAAAATCATCAAATTTAAACATTTTCTCATAAATTTCCATAATTTTATCAGAAATATTATAGAAATATCTTTAGTTTTATCAGATAATATCTCCAGTTTCTTTTTCGTTTATATTCTTATTGTATTTGTATGCCTATAACTGAATCTGAGATTGTATCAAAAAATCTTCAATTTTATCATTTTTCTGTTATCACTTTATTATACATAAGTTAGATGTAAATCTTTAGAATTAACAGAATATGTCTTCACTTCCTTTTTCAATTGTATTCTAATTTTATTTGTATGAATATCATTGTATCCGAGTTTTTGCCTCAATAAATCTTCAATTTTATCAATTACGCTATGTAATCTTCAATTTTATTATACATATATTAGATGGAAATCTTCAATTTTCTCAAAATGTGTGTCTTCTTCTTTTTTCAATTGTATTCTAATTATATTTGTATGGTTATCATTGCATCTGAGGTTGTTTTCAAAAATCTTCAATTTTATAAATTATCCTCAATTTTAACATACGTATGTTAGAAGATTTTCATCAGTTTTATAGGAAAATGGCTCCACTTCCTTTTTCAATTACATTTTAATTGTATTTGCATGCTTACCATTGTTTTTGTGAAAATTACCACAAAAATATTCAATTTTTAAATTTTTCTATGAATTTCTCTTACTTTACCCAAAATATGTTATACAAAATCTTCAGTTTTATCAAAAATGTCTTTATTCCTATTTTCAATTACATTCTAATTGTGTTTGTAAACCTATCATTTTATCTATGAAAATTACCACAAAAAACTTCAAATTTTACAGTTTTCCTATGAATTTCCATAATTTTAGCAGATATATGTTATGCAAAATTCTTCAGATTTATCAGAAAATATCTCCACTTCCTTTTGCAACTATATTATTATTTGTTTGTATGCCTATCATTGTATCTGTGAAAATTACTACAAACTCTTCAAAATTTAATATTTTCACATGACTTTATATTATTTTATTAGAAATACTATAAAAAACTTTAGTTTTATCAGAAAATATCTTCATTTTATTTTCACATATATTCTAATTGTATTAGTATGCCTTTAACTGTGTCTGAGATTTTATCAAAAAAATCTTCAATTTTATCAATTTTCCTATGTTTTCATCCATATTATCATGCATATGTTATATGAAAATCTTAAGTTTTATACAAAAATGTCTCCAGCTACTTTTCAATTATATTCTAATTGTGTTTGTCTGCCTACTCTTGTATCTGAGAATTTTCTAAGAAAATCTTCAATTTTATAGTTAGCCTATGTAATCCTCAATTTTATCATACATATGTTATATGAAATCTTACATGTTATATGAAAATCTTCAGTTCATCTTCCTTTTTCAATAGTATTCTAATAGTCTTTGTAATCTTATCATTGCATCTTTTTCTAAAAAAATTCTTCAATTTCATAAATTATCCTAAGTTTTCCTCAATTTTATCAAACATATGTTAGAGGAAAATCTTCAGGTTTATAGGAAAATGTCTTCACATCCTTTTACAATTACATTCTAATTGTATTAGTATGCATAACATTGTATCTGTGAAAATTACCACAAAAATCTTCCATTTTTTATTTTTTCCTGTGAATTTCCCTTACTTTATCAGAAATGTTATACAAAATCTTTAGTTTTATCAGAAAATACATTCATTTCCTTTTCAGTCATGTGATAATTCTATTTGTATGCCTATCTCTGTATGTGCTTTTCCAAAATAAGTTCAATTTTATCTCATATCCTACATAATCCTCAATTTTATCATGCAGATTTTAGATGAAAATCTTCAGTTCTATCATAAAATGTCTCCACTTTTTTTTCAATTGAATTCTAATTTTATTTCTATGGTTATCATTGTAGTTCAGTTGTTTTTTCAAAAAATCTTCAATTTTATACATTATTTCTTGTTATCAATCTTAGCGTACATATTTTGATGAAAATCTTCAATTCTTTGCAAAAAATGTCTCCACTTCCTTTTTTCAATTACATTCTAATTGTATCTATATGCCTATGATGCTATGTGACTTTCTTTAAATAGATATTCAATTTTATTAATTATGTTATGTTGTTCTCATTTTATCATACATATATTAGATGAAAATCTTCTGTTTTATAAGAAAACATCTCCACATCACTTTTAGTAATATTCTAATTGTATTTTTATGCCTATCATTGTATCAGAGTTTTGTACAAATAAATCTTCAATTTTATCAATTAACCTAGTAATCCTCTATTTTATCATAAATGTGTTAGACGAAAATTTTCAGTTTTATCAGGAAATGTCTGCACTTCGTGTTTAATTGTATTCTAATTGTATTTCTATGCCTATCATTGTATCTGAATTTTTCCATAAATCTTTAATTTTATAAATTACCTTGTGATATCCTCAATATATCATACATATGTTATATGAAAATCTTCAGTTTTATATGAAGAGGTCTAAATTTCCTTGTTCAGTTATATTCTAATTGTATTTCTCTGAATATCGTTGTATCTGAGTTTTTTTTTCAAAAAAATCTTCAATTTTGTATATTATCTTAAGTTATCCTCAATTTTATCATACATAAGTTTGAGGATAATCTTCAATTTTAATCAAAAATGTCTCCACTTCATTTTTAGATTACATTCTACCTCTACTTGTATGCCCACCATTGTATCTGTGAAAATTACAACAAAGATGTTCAATTTTTAAATTTTTCCTATGAATTTCCCTTACTTTATCAGAAATATGTTATATGAAACTTCAGTTTTGTCAGAAAATGTCTCCACTTCATTAGCAAATATGTGATAATACTATTTCTATGTCTATCAGTATATCTGAGCTTTTTCTAAAAACATCTTCAATTTCATCAGTTATCCTAAGTAATCCTCAATCTTATCATAGATATGTTAGATTAAAATCTTCAGTTCACCAGAATATATGTCTACTTCCATTTTCAATTATATTCTAATTATATTTGAATGTCTATAATTGTATCTGAGTTTTTTTTAAAAAAAGTCTCCAATTTTTTCTGTTACCCTATGTAATTCTCAATTTCATCATGCATATTTTAGATGAAAATCTTCAGTTCTATCAGAGAATATTTCCACTTCCCTTTCAATTTATATTCTAATTGTCTTTGAATGCCGATCATTGGATCTGAGTTATTTTCCAAGTAAATCTTCAACTTTTTCAATTAACTTTTGTAATCCTCAATTTTTTTCATACATAGGTTAGATGACAATCTTCAGTTATTTACACAAATGTCTCCTCTTCCTTTATCAATGATACTCAAGTGGTATTTGTATGCCTATCCTTATATCTGAGTTATTGTTTTCCAACAATTTTATAAATTATCTCCTGTTATCCTCAATTTTAATATATATATATATATGTTAGATGAAAATTTTCAGTTTAATCAGAAAATGTCTCTATTCCTTTCTTCAATTACATTGTAATTGTATTTGTAAGCCTATCATTGTATCTGTGAAAATTACCACAAATATCTTCAAATTTTACAGTTTTCCTATATATTTCCGTCATTTTATCAGAAATGTGCTGTGCAAACTTCTTCAGATTTATCAGAAAAATATCTCCACTTCCTTTTTCAACTATATTATTATTTTATTTGTATCATTTTATCTGTGAAAATTAGCACAAAAATGTTTAAATTTTATCACTTTCACATGAATTTCAATAATTTTATCAGAAATGGTATACAAAAATCTTCAGTTTTATCAGAAAATATCTCCCCTTTCTTTTTCACTTATATTTTAATTGTATTTGTGTGCCTTGCATTGTATCTGAGATTTTACCAAAAATATCTTCAATTTTTTCAGTTTTCCTAGTTATCATCTATTTTATCATACATAGGTTGTATGTAAATCTTCAGAATTAACAAAATATGTATCCACTTCCTTTTTCAATTATATTCTAATTGTATTTGTAAACCTATCATTGTATCCGAGTTTTTTTCTGAATAAATTTCAATTTTATCTTTTATCCTATGTATCCTCAATTTTATCATACATATGCTAGATGAAAATCTACAATTTTAACAGAAAATATCTCCAACTACTTATTCATTTGTGTTCTAATTGTATTTGTATGCTTATCATTGCATCTCAAATTTTTTTCAAAAATATGCTCAATTTTATAAATTATCTTAAGTTATCATCAATTATGTCATATATATGTTAGAGGAAAATCTTCACTTTTTTGAGAAAATGACTCTATTTCTTTATTCAATTACATTCTAATTGTGTTTATGAGCCTATCATTGTATCTGTGAAAATTACCACACAGTTTTCCTATGAATTTCCATAATTTTAGCAGATATATGTTATGCAAAAGTCCTCAGATTTATCAGAAAATATCTCCAATTACTTTTCAACTATATTATTATTTATTTGTATGCCTACCATTGTATCTGTGAAAATTATCACAAAAACCTTCAAATTTTAGAGTTTTCTTATGAATTTCCATAATTTTAGCATATATATGTTATGCAAAATTCCTCAGATTTATCAGAAAATATCTCCACTTCCTTTTTCAACTATTTATTTATTTATTTGTATGCCTACCATTGTATCTGGGAAAATTACCACAAAAATCTTCAAATTTTTACATTTTCACATGAATTTCCATAATTTAATGAAAAGGTTATACTAAAATCTTCAGTTTTATCAGAAAATGTCTCCACTTTCTTTTTCACTTATTTATATTTGTATTTGTATGCCTTTTGTTGTATCTGAGATTTTATCACAAAAATCTTCAATTTTATCAATTTTCCTATGTTACCATCCATTTTATCATCCATAAATTAGATGTAAAGCTTCCGAATTAACAGAATATGTCTCCACATCCTTTTTCAATTGTATTCTAATTGTATTTATGCCTATCATTGTATCTGAGTTTTCATTTTCAAAAATATCCTCAGAGTTGAAAATTATCTTATGTTATCCTCATTTTAACCTACATATGTTAGATGAAAATCTTCAGTTATATACAAAAATGTCTCCTCCTCCATTTTAAATTATATTCTAATTGTATTTGTATGCACATCATTGTATCTGAGATTTTTGTAGAGAATATCTTCAATTTAATCAGTAATCCTCAATTTTATCATACATATGTTAAATGAAAATACCCTTTAATTTTATCAATTTTCCTATGTTAATCCATTTTATCATACAAGCTAGGTGAAAATCTCAAGTTTTATACAAAACTGTCTCCAACTACTTTTTCAATTATATTCTTATTATATTTGTATGCCTATTCTTGTATCTGAGAAGAAAATCTTCAATTTAATCAGTTATCCTATGTAATCCAAATTGTATCATATATATGTTAAATGAAAATCTTCAGTTTTATCAGAAAATGTCTCATCTTCCTTTTTCATTGTATTCTGAATGTCTTGGTAATCTTATCATTGCGTCTGAGTTTTTACCCAATAAATCTTCAATTTTATTAATTACCCTAGTAATCCTTTATTTTATCATACATATATGAGATGAAAATCTTCAGTTTTATCTGAAAATGTCTCCACTTTGTTTTTCATTTGAATTCTAATAGTATTTGTAAACCTATCATTGTATCTGAGGTTTTTTGCAAAAGAATCTTCAATTTTATAAATTATACTGTTTTCCTGAATTTTATCACACATATGTTTGAGGAAAATCTTCAGTTTTATAGGAAAATGACTCCACTTCCTTTTTCAATTACATTCTAATTGTATTTGTATGCTTACCATTGTATCTGTAAAAATTACCACAAAATGTTCAATTTACTTTACTTTACTTTATCAGAAATTTGTTATATGAAATCTTTAATTTTATCAGAAAATGTCTCCACTTCCTTTTCAATTATCTGATAACTCTACTTGTATGCCTATCATTGTATATGGCATTTTCAAAAATATCTTCAATTTTATCTGTTATCCCATGTAACCCTCAATTTCATCATGCATTTTTTTTGTTTTTTGTTTTTGTTTTTGTTTTTTTCTGTGACAGGGTTTCTCTGTGTAGCTCGGGCTGTCCTGGAACTCACTCTGTAGACAAGGCTGACCTCGAACTGAGAAATCCGCCTGCCTCTGCTTCCCTAGTGCTGGGATTACAGGTGCTCACCACCACCGCCTGGCTTATCATGCATATTTTTGATGAAAATCTTCAGTTCTATCATAAAATGTCTCCACTTCATTTTTCAATTGAATTCTAATTATATTTGTAAGGCTATCATTGTATTTGAGTTTTTTTTCAAAAAAATCTATATTTATGTTGCTCATTATATCTGAGATTTGTTCAAATAAATATTCAATTTTATCAATTACCCTAGTAATACTTTATTTTATCATGCATATATTAGATTAATATATTCAGTTTCATCAGAAAATATTCCAAGTCGTTTTTCAGTTGTATTCTAATCGCATTTCTTTTTTTTCTTTTTTTTTTGTATTTTTAAATTTTTTTTCCTTTTTTATTGGATATATTCTATATTTACATTTCATTTCCCTTTTTTTGTTTCCCCACACCCATAAGGTTCCACATGCCCCTTTCCCTCCTCCTGCTCCCTCATCCAACCCTTCCCACTTCCCTGTTTTGGTATTCCCCTACACTGATGCTTTGATCCTTTCCAGCATTAGTGTCCATTCCTTTCTTCTTGTCAGACATCATTTGGTATGTGAATTGTGTCTTTGGTGTCCCACAATTCAGGCTAATATCCACTTATCAGTGACTGCATACCATGTGTATTCTTTTGAGACTGTGTTACCTCACTTAGAATGATGTTCTCCAGCTCCATCCATTTCTCTAAGAATTTCATGAATTCATTGTTTCTAATGGCTGAATAGTATTCCATTGTGTATATATACCACATTTTTTTTGTATCCATTCCTCTGTTGAGGGGCATCTGGGTTCTTTCCAGCTTCTGGCTATGATAAATAAGGCTGCTATGAACATAGTAGAGCATGTATCCTTATTGAATGCTGGGGAGTCTTCTGGGTATATTCCCAGGAGTGGTATGGCTGGATCCTCTGGAAGTATCATGTCCAGTTTTCTGAGGAACTGCCAGACTGATCTCCAGAGTGGTTGTACCAGCTTGCAGTCCCACCAGCAGTGGAGGAGTGTTCCTCTTTCTCCACATCCTCGCCAACACCTGATGTCTTCTGAGTTTTTAATCCTAGCCATTCTGACAGGTGTGAGGTGAAATCTCAGGTTTGTTTTGATTTGCATTTCTCTAGTGAGTAATGATGTTGAACATGTTTTAAGGTGTTTCTCAGCCATCCAAATTTCTTCAGGTTAAAAGTCTTTGTTTAGCTCTGTACCCCATTTTTGGATAGGGTTATTTGGTTTTCTGGGGTCTAACTTGATTTCTTTGTATACATTGGATATTAGCCCTCTGTTGGATGTGGGGTTGGTGAAGATCTTTTCCCAATTTGTTGGTTGCCGATTTGTCCTTTTGACAGTGTCTTTTGCCTTACAGAAACTTTGTAATTTTATGAGGTCCCAGTTGTCTATTCTTGATCTTAGAGCATAAGCAATTGGTGTTCTGTTCAGGAATTTTCCCCCTGAGCCAATGTCCTCAAGGGTCTTCCCCAGTTTCTTTTCTATTAGTTTTAGTGTGTCTGGTTTTATTTGGAGGTCTTTGATCCACTTGGAGTTGAGCTTAGTGCAAGGAGATAAGAGTGGATCAATTCTCATTCTTCTGCATGTTGACCTCCAGTTGAGCCAGCACCATTTGTTGAAAAGGCTATCTTTTTTCCACTGGATGTTTTCAGCTCCTTTGTCGAATATCAATTGGCCATATATGTGTGGGTTCAATTCTGGGTCTTCAATCCTATTCCATTGATCCACTTCCCTGTCCCTGTACCAAAACCATGCAGTTTTTAACACTACTGCTCTGTAGTATTGCTTGAGGTCCGGGATATTGATTTCCCCAGAAGTTCGTTTACTGTTGATGATAGTTTTCACTATCCTGGGTTTTTTGTTATTCCAGATGAATTTGAGAATTGCTCTTTCTAACTCTATAAAGAACTGAGTTGGGATTTTGATGGGGCTTCCATTGAATCTGTATATTGCTTTTGGCAAGTTTGCCATTTATAATATTAATGGCAAATATTAATCCTGCCAACCCACGAGCATGGAAAATTTTTTCCATTTTCTGAGGTCTTCTTCAATTTCCTTCTTCAGAGACCTGAAGTTTTTGTCATATAAATCTTTCACTTGTTTGGTTAGAGTCACACCAAGATACTTTATATTGTTTGTGGCTATTGTGAAGGGTGTCATTTCCCTAATTTCTTTCTCGGTCTGCTTATCCTTTGCATATAGGAAGGCTACTGATTTGCTTGAGTTGACTTTATAACCAGCCACTTTGCTGAAGTTGTTTATCAGCTGTAGGGGTTCTCTGGTGAAGTTTTTGGGTCGCTTAAGTATACCATCATATCATCTGCGAATAGTGAGAGTTTTACTTCTTCCTTTCCAATTTGTATCCCGTTGACTTTCTTATGTTGTCGAATTGCTCTAGCTAGTACCTCAAGTACTATATTGAAGAGGTATGGTGAGAGGGGGCAGCCTTGTCTAGTCCCTGATTTCAGTGGGATTGCTTCAAGTTTCTCTCCATTTACTTTGATGTTGGCTATCAGTCTGCTGTAAATTGCTTTTACTATGTTTAGATATGGGGCTTGAATTCCTGTTCTATCCAAGACTTTAAGCATGAAAGGATGCTGAACTTTGTCAAATGCTTTTTCAGCATCCAATGAGATGACCATGTGGTTTTTTTCTTTGAGTTTGTTTATGTAGTAGATTACATTGATGGATTTCCATATATTAAACCATCCCTGCATCCCTGGGATGAAGCCAACTTAATCATGGTGAATGATCGTTTTGATGTGTTCTTGGATTCGGTTGGCAAGTATTTTATTTAGTATTTTTGCATCAATATTTTTGCATCTCTTTCTTAGTTGGATCTTTCTGTGGTTTTGGTATCAGGGTAATTGTGGCTTCATAGAATGAGTTGGGTAGTGTTTCTTCTGTTTCTATTTTGTGGAATAGTTTGAAGAGTATTGGTATTAGGACTTCTTTGAAGGTCTGATAGAATTATGCACTAAAACCATGTGGTCCTGTGCTTTTTTTGGTTGGAAGACTTTCTATGACCCCTTCTATTTCTTTGGGTGTTATGGTTCTGTTTAGATGATCTATTTGATCCTGATTTAATTTTGGTATTTGGTTTCTCTCTAGGAAATTGTCCATTTCCTCCAGATTCTCCAGTTTTGTTGAGTATAGGCTTTTGTAGTAGGATCTGATGATTTTTTGAATTTCCTAATGTGTTATATGAAAATTTCAGTTTTATATGAAAATGTCTCCAATTACTGATAAAGTAAGGGAAATTCATAAGAAAAATTTAAAAATTGAAAATTTTTGTGGTAATATTCACAGATACAATGGTAGGCATACAAATAAAATAAGAATGTAGTCATAAAATGAAGTAGAGACATTTTTATTTACAATTGAAAATTTGCCTCTAAAATATCTATGATAAAATTGAGGATAACAAGATAATTTATAGAATTGAAGATTATTTTTGAAAAAAAACTCAGATACAATTATAGGCATACAAATACATTTAGAATAAAATTGAAGGAGGAAGTGCAGAGATTTTCATAAAAAACTGATGATTTTCATATAACATACATATGATAAAATGAGGATATCATGAGGTAATTTATAAAATTAAAGATTTTTTGGAAAAACACTCAATTACAATGATAGGCATAGAAATACAGTTAGAATACAACCGTAAAATGAGGTGGAAATATTTTCTGTTAAAACTGAAGATTTTCATCTAACATATGTATGATAAAATAAAGGATTACTATGGTAATTGATAATATTGAAGATTTATTTGGACAAAACTGAGATAATTATAGGCCTAAAAATACAGTTAGAATATAACTAAAAGAGACATGGAGACATTTTAATATAAAACTGAAGATTTTCATATAATATATGTATGATGAAAATGGGGATAACAACATAATTTATAAAACTGAATATTTTTTTAAAAAATGAATACATTGATAGGCATATAAATACAATTAGAATGTAATTGAAAAAGGAAATGGACATATTTTCGTAAAGTAATGAAGATTTTCATGTAACATATTTATGATAAAACAGGATAATGTAAGATAATATATAAAATTGAAGATTTTTTTGAAAAAGACCTCAAATACAATGATAGCCATACAAATATAATTAGAATTCATTTGAAAAAGAAGTGGAGACATTTTATGATAGACCTGAAGATTTTCATCTAATATATCCTCAATAAAATTGAGGATTATATAGGATATCTGATAAAATTAAAAATTTTTTGGAAAACTCTCACATACAATGATAGGTATACAAATAGAATTATCAGATAATTTAAAAGGAAGTGGAGACATTTTCTGATTACACTAATGATTTTGTATAACATAATTCTGATAGAGAAGGGAAATTTATAGGAAACATTTAGAAATTGAAGATTTTTGTGGTAATTTTGACACATACAATGGTATGCATACAAATACAATTAGAATACAATTGAAAAAGGAAGTGGAGACCTTTTTCTATAAAACTGATGATTTTCCTCTAACTTTTGTATGATAAAATTGAGGATAACTTAATGTAATTTATGAAATTGAAGATTTTTGGAAAAAGAACTCAGATGCAATGATAAGCATACAAATACAATTAGAATACAATTGAAAAAGGAAGAGGAGATATTTTGTGATAAAACTGAAGATTTTTATCTAACATATGTAAGATAAAATTGAGAATTAGAAAGGATAATTTATAAAATTGAAGATTTATTCAGAAAAAAATCAGATACAATAATAGGCATGCAAATACAATTAGAATACAAGTGAAAAAATGACGTGGAGACATGTTCTGTTAATTCTGATGATTTACATCTAACTTATGTATGATAAAATGGATGATAACATAGGAAAAGTGATAAAATTGAAGATTTTTTGATAAAATCTCAGGTTCAAGGGAAAAGCATGCAAATACAACTATAAATAAGTAAAAAATAAAGTGGAGATATTTTCTGATAAAACTGAAGATTTTTGTATATCATTTCTGAGAAAATTATGGAAATTCATGTGAAAATGACAAAATTTGAAGAATTTTGTGGTAATTTTCACAGATACAATGGTAGGCATATAAACAATAATATTGTTGAAAAAGGAAGTGGATATATTTTCTGATAAATCTGAGGAATTTTGCATAACATATATCTGATAAAATTCCGGAAATTCATAAGAAAACTGTAAAATTTAAATATCTTTTGGTAATTTTCACAGAACCAATAGTAGGCATACAAATATAATTAGAATTAGAATGTAATTGTAAAAGGATATGGAGACATTTTCCTTTTTTTTCTTTTTTTAAATTAGATATTTTCTTTATTTACATTTCAAATGTTATCCACATTCCTGGTTTCCCCTCTGAAAACACCATATCCCATCCCCCTGCCTCTGCTCACCAACTCACCCACTCCCAAGTCCTTGTCTTGGCACTCCCCTATACTAGGGCATCGAGCCTTTTCAGGACCAAGAGTCTCTCCTTCCTTTGAGGTCCAACAAGGTCATCCTCTGCTACATATGTAGCTGGAGCCAATGTGTACTTTTTGATAGGTGGTTTAGTCCCTGGGAGCTCTGGCAGTACTGGCTGGTTAATGAGATTCTGACATTTTCTAATAAAACTGAAGATTTTCCTCTAACATATGCTTGATGAAATTGAGGAAAACTTAGGATTATTTATAAAATTGAAGTATTTTTTGAAAAAATATCAGATTCAATGATAAGATTACAAAGACTATTAGAATACAGTTGAAAAAGGAAGACTAGACATTTTCTGATAAAACTGAAGATTTTCATATAACATGTATGATACAAATGAGGATTACATAGGACAACTGATAAAAATGAAGATTTTCTTAGAAAATTCTCACATACAAGGATAGGCATAGAAATAGAATTAAAATATAATTGAAAAAGTAGCTGGAGACTTTTTTGTATAAAACTTAAGATTTTCACCTAACATATGTATGATAAAATGGATAATAACATAGGAAACTTGATAAAATTGAAGGTTTTTTTGATAAAAACTCAGATATTCTTAATGACATACTAATACAATTAGAATAAAAGTGAAAAAGAAAGTGGAGATATTTTCTGATAAAACTGAATATTTTTGTATAATATTTCTAATAAAATTTTGGAAATACATGTGAAAATGTAAAACTTGAAGATTTTTGTAGTAATTTTTACAGATAGAATGGTAGGCATACAAATGGATAATAATATAGTTATAAATGGAAGTGGAGATTTTTCTGATAAATCTGAAGAATTTTGCATTACATATATCTGATAAAATTATGGAAATTCATAGGAAAATTGTAAAATTTGAAGTTTTTTTTTGGTAATTTTCACAGATACAATGATGGCCTTAAAAACACAATTAGAATGTAATTGAAAAATGGAAAAGAGACATTTTCTTATAAAACTGAAGATTTCATATAAGATATTTCAGTTAATATAAGGGAAATTCGTAGTTAAAGTTTAAAAATTGAAGATTTTTGAGTTAATTTTCACAGATACAATGGTAAGCATACAAATACAATTAGGATGTAATTGAAAAGGTAGTGGAGCAAATTTTCTATAAAAGTGATGAAAATCCTCTAACATATGTATGTTAAAATTGAGGATAACATAAGATAATTTATAACATTGAAGATTTTTTGAAAAAAAAAACTCAGTTGCAATGATAACCATACAAATACTCTTAGAATACAATTGAAAAAGAAAGAGGAGACATATTATGATAAAATTGAAGATTTTTATCTAATGTATGCATGATAGAATTAAGGATTATATAGCATAATTAATAAAATTGAAGATTTATTCTGAAAAAACTCAGATACAATGATAGGCATACAAATACAATAAGAATACAATTGAAAAAGGAAGAAGAGACAGATTCTGTTAATTCCAAAGATTTACATATAACTTATGTATGATAAAATGAATGATAACATAAGAAAATTGGTAAAATTCAAGATCTTTTTGAAAAACATATCAGATTCAATGAAAGGCATACAAAAACAATAAGATTATAAGCGAAAGAGAACATGGATACATTATCTGATAAAACTGAAAATACTCCTATACTATTTCTGATAAAATTATGGAAATTTATGAGAAAAGGCTAAAATTTGAAGATTTTTGTGGTAATTTTCACAGATACAATGGTAGGTATACAAATAAATAAAAATATAGTTGAAAAAGGAAATGGAGATATTTTCTGATAAATCTGAAGAATTTTGCATAACATATCTGATAAAATTATGGAAATACATAAGAAAACTGTAAAATTTGAAAATTTTTGTGTTAATTTTCACAGATACAATGATAGACTTACAAACACTATAAGAATGTTAATGAAAAAAAGGGATTGAGACATTTTCTGATAAAACAGAATATTTATATCTAACATATGTATATTGAAATTGAGGATTACATAAGATAATTTATAAAATTGAAGATATTTGGAAAACCAAAACTCAGATACAAGGATATGCATACAAATACAACTAGAGTATTATTGAAAAAGGAAGAGGACACTTTTTTGTAAAGAACTAAATATTTTCATCTAACATATGTATGATAAGATTGAGGATTACATAGGATAACTGATAAAATTGAAGATTTACTGGGAAAAAGTTTCCAGCTACTTTTTCAATTATATTCTAATTGTGTTTGTATGGCTATCCTTGTATCTGAGAATTTTCTAAGAAAATCTTCAATTCAATCATTTATCCTTTGTAATCCTCAATTTGATCATACATATGTTAATTGAAAATTCTCAGACTTATCAGAAAAAGTCTCGACTTCTTTTTCTATTGAATTCTGATAGTATTTGTAATCTTATCATTGCATCTGAGTCTTTTTGCAAAAAATTCTTCAATTTTATAAGTTATCCTTAATTTTCCTCAATTTTATCAAACATATGTTAGAGGAAAATCTTCAGTTTTATAAGAAAACATCTCCTTTTATAATTATGTTTAATGTTATTTGTATGCATACCATTGTATCTGAAAATTACCACAAAAATCTTCAATTTTTTAATTTCTCCTATGAATTTCCCTTCCTTTTTCAGAAATCTGTTATATGAAATTTTTAGTATTTTCAGAAAATATGTCCACTTCCTTTTAATTCATGTGATAATTCTATCTGTATGCCTATCGTTGTATCTGAGATTTTTACAAAAAAATCTTCAATTTTATCAGATATCCTATGAAATCCTCAATTTTATCATGCATATTTTAGATGAAAATCTTCAGTTCTATCATAAAAATCTCCAGTTTCCTTTTCAATTGAATTCTAATTTTATTTATATGGGTATCATTGTATTTCAGCCTTTTTCAAAAAATCTTCAATTTTATACATTATCTCCTGTTATCCTCAATTTTTTCATAAATATGTACAATGAAAGTCTTCAGTTTCATATGAAAATGTCTTCATTTCTGTTTTAGTTATATTCTATTTCTATTTTTATGCCTATCATTGTGTCAGAGTTTTGTACAAATAAATCTTCAATTTTATCAATTACCCTAGTAATACTCTATTTTATCAAGCATATTTTAGATGAAAATCTTCAGTTTTATCTGAAAATATCTCCACTTCGTTTTTCAATTGTATTCTAATTGTATTTCTATGCCTAACATTCTATCTGATTTTTCCAAAAAAATCTTTAATTATATAAATTACCTTGTGATATCCCCATTTTTCATATGTATGTTATATGAAATCTTCAGTTTTATTGAAAAGTTCTCCACTACCTCATTCAATTTTATTCTAAATGTATTTGTATGCCTATCATTGCATCTGAATTTTTTCAAAATAATCCTCAATTTTATATATTATTTTGTTATCCTCAATTTTATCATACATATGTTAGAGTAAAATCTTAAATTTTAATCAAAATTTTCTCCACTTACTTTCTCAATTACATTCTAATTGTATTTGTATGCATACCATTGTATCTGTGAAAATTACTACAAAATCTTCAATTTTTAAATTTTTCTTCTGACATTCCCTTACTTTATGAGCAATATGTTATACAAAATCTTCAGTTCTGTCAGAAAATGTCTCCATTTCATTCTCAATTATGACATAATTCTATTTGTATGCCTATCAGTGTAACCGAGATTTTTCGATAGAAATCTTAAATTTTATCAATTACCCTAGTAGTCCTTTATTTTATCATACATATATTAGATGACAATCTTCAGTTTTATCAGAAAATGTCTCCACTTCGTATTTCTGTTGTATTCTAATTGTATTTCTATGCCTATCATTGAATCTGAGTGTTTATTTCAAAATATCTTTTATTTTATAAATTACCTTATGGTATCCTCATTTTATCATACGTATGTTGTATGAAAATCTTCAGTTTTATATGAAAATGTCTCTACTTCATCCTCTAATTATATTCTAAATGTATTTGTATGCCTATCATTTTATATGAGTTTTTTTCCCAAAGAATCTTAAATTTTATAAATTAGCTTAAGTTGTTCTCAATTTTATCATAGATATTTTAGAGGAAAATCTTCAGTTTTAAATAAACATGTCTTCACTTTATTTTTAGATTACATACTAATTTTACTTGTATGCCTACCATTTTATCTGTGAACATTACCACAAAAGTGTTAGTTTTTAAATTTTTAAATTTTGCCTATGAATTTCACTTACTTTATCAGTAATATAAGAAATCTTCAGTTTTGTCAGAAAATGTCTCCACTTCCTTTTCAATTATGAGATAATTCAATTTGTATGCCTGTCATTGTATCTGAGTTTTTTGAAAAAAAATCTTCAATTTTATCAGTTATCATATGTAATCCTCAATTTTATGATACATATGCTAGATTAAAATCTTCAGT
The DNA here is from genome assembly GCA_964023405.1 of Apodemus agrarius. Taxonomy (NCBI): domain Eukaryota; kingdom Metazoa; phylum Chordata; class Mammalia; order Rodentia; family Muridae; genus Apodemus; species Apodemus agrarius. The sequence continues at coordinate 35,152,033 of OZ030024.1, forward strand.
TCTACCAGAAAATACCTCCATATCCCTTTTCAATTATCTGATATTTGTATTTGTATGCCTATCATTGTATCTGAGTTTTTTTCAAAAAAATCTGAAAGTCTATAAGTTATCCTATGTAATCCTCAATTTTATCATGCATATTTAAGATAAAAATCTTCAGTTCTTGTCAGAAAATATCTCCACTTCCCTTTTCAATTATATTCTAATTGTATTTGTATGCAGATCATTGTATCTGAGTATTTTTCCAAATAAATCTTCAATTTCATCAATTATCTTACGTAATCCTCAATTTTATCATACATATGTTAGATAACAATCTTCAGTTCTTTACAAAAATGTGTACTATTCCTTTTTCTTTTTTAATTTTTATTTTCTATATTCTATGTTTACATTTCAAAGGCTTTCCCCTTTCCCAGTTACCCCCCACCATATGTCCCATAATTCCTCTCCCCCTTGCTATTTCCTACTCATTCCCCCCCGCCCACGATTTCTCTGTTCTGGGTCTACAATACTGGATCAAATCTTTACAGGCCCAGGGTCCTCTCCTTTCTTCTTCTTGGGAGTCATTTGACTTGCTAATTGTGCCTTGAGTATTTAGTGCTTCTGGGCTCATTAATATCCACTTATCAGTGATTGCATTTCATGTGTATTCTTTTATGATTGGGTTAGCTCACTTACGATGATATTTTCCAGATCTAACCATTTACCTACAAATTGCATAAGTTCATTATTTTTAATTACTGAGTAGTACTCCATTGTATAAATATACCACATTTTCTGTATCCATTCATCTTTTGAGGGATATCTGGGCTCCTTCCAATTTCTGGCTATTATAAACAAGGCTGCTATAAACATAGTGGAGCATGTGTCTTTATTGTATGCAGAGGAATCCTCTGGGTATATGCCCAGGAGTGGTATGCCAGGGTCCTATGGAGGTGACATGTCGAATTTTCTGAGGAACCGCCACACTGATTTCCAGAGTGGTTTTACCATTTTGCAATCCCACCAACAGTGGAGGAGTGTTCCTCTTTATCCACATCCTCGCCAGCACCTGTTGTCTCTTGAGTTTTTAATCTTAGCCATTCTGACTGGTGTGAGGTGGAATCTCAGGGTTGTTTTGATTTGCATTTCCTTGATGACTAATGATGTTGAACATCTCTTAAGGTGTTTCTCGGCCATCTGCATTTCTTCTGGTAAAAATTCTTTGTTTAGTTCTGTACTCCATTTTTTGATAGGGTTATTTGGTTCTTTGGGGTCTAACTTCTTCAGTTCTTTATACATATTGGATATTAGCCATCTGTAGGATGTGGGGTTGGTGAAGATCATTTCCCACTTTGTTGGTTGCCATTTTGTCCTTCTGACAGTGTCCTTTGCCTTACAGAAACTTTGTAATTTTATGAGGTCCCATTTGTCTATTCTTGATCTTAGAGGATAAGCTATTGGTGTTCTGTTCAGGAACTTTCCCCCTGTACCCATGTCCTCCAGGGTCTTCCCAAGTTTCTTTTCTAATAGTTTCAGTGTGTCTGGTTTTATGTGGAGGTCCTTGATCCACGTGGAGTTGATCTTAGTACAAGGAGATAAGAGTGGGTCAATTCGCATTCTTCTGCATGTTGACCTCCTGTTGAACCAGCACCATTGAAAAGGCTATCTTTTTTCCACTGGATGGTTGTGGCTCCTTTATCAAAGATCAAGTGACCATAAGTCTGTGGGTTCATTTCTGGGTCTTCAATCCTATTCCATTGATCTACCTGCCTGTTCCTGTACAAACACCATGCAGTTTTTAACACAGTTGCTCTGTAGTACAGCTTGAGGTCAGGAATATTGATTCCCCCAAAGTCCTTTTATTGTTGAGAATAGTTTTAGCTATCCTGGGTTTTTTGTTGCTCCAGATGAATTTGAGAATTGCTCTTTCTAGATCTATGAAGAATTAAGTTGGGATTTTGATGGGGATTGCATTGAATCTGTAGATTGGTTTTGGGAAGATGGCCATTTTTACTCTATTGATCCTGCCAATCCAGGAGCAAGAAATATTTTTCCATCTTCTGAGGTCTTCTTCGATTTCTTTCTTCAAGGACTTGACGTTCCTGTCATACAGATCTATCGCTTTTTTGGTTAGAGTTACTCCAAGGTACTTTATGTTGTTTGTGGCTATTGTGAAGGGTGTTATTTCCCTAACTTCTTTCTCAGCCTGCTTGTCCTTTGAGTACAGGAAGCGTACTGATTTGCTTGAGTTAATTTTATAACCAGCCACTTTGCTGAAGTTGTTTATCAGCTGTAGAAGTTCTCTGGTGGAATTTTTTGGATCGCTTAAATAGACTATCATATCGTCTGCAAATAATGATACTTTGACTTCTTCCTTTCCAATTTCTATCCCTGTGATTTCCTTATGTTGTCCAATTGCTCTCGGTAGAACTTCAAGTACTATATTAAAAAGATATGGAGAGAGAGGGAAGCCTTGTCTAGTCCCTGATTTTAGTGGGATTGATTCAAGTTTCTCTCCATTTATTTGGATGTTGGTTACTGGTTTGCTGTAGATTGCTTTTACTATGTTTAGGTATGGGCCTTGAATTCCTGCTCTTTCCAAGACTTTTAGCATGAAAGGATGCTGAATTTTGTTGAATGCTTTTTCAGCATCTAATAAGATGACCATGTGGTTTTTTTCTTTTAGTTTGTTTATGTAGTGGATTACATTGATGGATTTCCGTATTTGTGGTTTCGAAGAGCGAGTTGAGCAGTGTCCCTTCTGTCTCTATTTTGTGGAATAGTTTGAAGAGTTTTGGTGTTAAATCTTCTTTGAAGTTCTGGTAGAATTCTGCACTAAAACCATCTGGTCCCGTACTTTTTTTAGTTGGGAGGCTTTCTATAACCCCTTGTATTTCTTTAGGGGTTATGGGACTGTTTAGCTGATCTACTTGATGCTGATTTAATTTTGGTATTTGGTATCTGTCTAGGAAATTGTCCATTTCCTCCGGATTCTCAAGTTGTTTTGAGTATACGTCTTTGTAGTAGGATCTGATGATCTTTTGAATCTCCTCAGTATCTGTTGTTATATCCCCCTTTTCATTTCTAATTTTGTTAATTTGGATACTGTCTCTGTGCCCTTTGGTTAGTCTAGCTAAGGGTTTATATATCTTGTTGATTTTCTCGAAGAACCAGCTCTTGGTTTTGTTGATTCTTTGTATGGTTCTCTTTGTTTCTACTTGATTGATTTCAGCCCTTAGTTTGATGATTTCCTGTCTTCTACTCTTCCTGGGTGAATTAGCTTCTTTTTGTTCCAGGGCTTGGTGTTTTCCCCTATTATCCTTTGTATAGCTGGGTTTGTGGAAAGATAAAGTGCTAATTTGTTTTTTGTCATGGAATACCTTGGGTTCCCCATCTATGGCAATTGAGAGTTTTGCTGGGTATAGTAGTTTTGGCTGAAGTTTGTGTTCTCTTAGGGTCTGCATGTGGTCTGCCCAGGAGCTTCTAGCTTTCATGTTCTCAGGTGAGAAGTCTGGTGTAATTCTGATAGGTCTTCCTTTATATGTTACTTGTCCTTTTTCTCTTACTGCCTTTAATATTCTTTCTTTGTTTAGTACATTTGGGGTTTTGATTATTATTTGACGGGAAGTATTTCTGTCCTGGTCCAGTCTATTTGGGGTTCTATAGGCTTCTTGTATATTCATGGGCATCTCTCTCTTTAGGTTGGGGAAGTTTTCTTCCATAATTTTGTAGAAGATATTTGCTGGCCCTTTAAGTTGTAGATCTTCATTCTCATCTATCCCTATAATCCTTAGGTTTGGTCTTCTCATTGTGTCCTGGATTTCCTGAATGTTTTGTGTTACCAGCTTTTTGCATTTTGCATTTTCTTTAATTGTTGAATCCATGGTTCCTATGGTATCTTCAGCATCTGAGATTCTGTCTTCTATCTCTTGTATTCTATTGTTGATATTTGCATCTATGACTCCTGATTTCTTCCCATGGTTTTCTATCTCCAACGTTGTCTCCCTTTGCAATTGCTTACTTGTTTCTATTTCTGTTTTTAGATTCTGTATGGTTTTGCTCAGATCTTTCAATTGCTTGTTTGTGTTTTCCTGTAATTCTTTAAGGGATTTTTGCGTTTCCTCTTTTATGACTTCTACTTGTTGACCCATGTTCTCTTGTATTTCTTTAAGTGATTTTTGTTTCTCCCCCTTATTGGGATTCATTTTTTGCTCTATATTCTCCTGGATTTCTTTAAGTGATTTTTGTGTCTGCCTTGTATGGGCTTCTAGCTTTTGATCTATTTTCTCCTCTATTACTTTAAGAAATTTATCTAAGTGATCCTCAATCTGCATCTTTACCAGTGATTTTAGATCTGAGTCTTGTTTTTCTGGTGTGTTGAGATATCCGAGATTTAATTGTGTTTGCCTTGTAAGGGCTTCTAGCTTTTGATCTATTTTCTCATGTATTACTTTAAGAGCTTTATATAAGTGTTCCTCTATCAGCATCCTGACCAGTGATTTTAGATTTGAGTCTTATTTTTCTGGTGTTTCGAGGTATCCAAGATTTATTGCTGTCATGGAACTGGGTTCAGATGCCCCCATACTGCCTTGATTTCTGAGAGTAACGATCTTACGTTTGCCTTATACCATCTGGTTAACTCTGGTGGTAGTTGGTCCTGTAGTTACTAGCTGGTGCTTGACCCTCCTGTGGGCTTGTAAGGCTATTTCCCTGTGACTGGGACACCTGAACCACTGCCATGCAGGGCTCCTGCTCACAGATTGCTGACAGGTGGCCTGAGTCCCCCGAGGTCTTAAACTCAGGATATGCCAGGTACTTGGTTCCACCTATTGGGTAGCTGCTCTGCACTGCTCCTGCTCAGGGTTTGCTGTCTGGTATACTGATTCCCCAGAGCTCTTAAAGTTGGGATATCTCAGTTATCTGGTTCCGCCTGCTGGTCCAAAGCTGCTGGGAGGCTGGCTGAGGCTGGCTCTCCTGACGCCGGTTGGATGGGAAGCAGCTGGTAAGATGGCGCTGTCTGCAGGGAGTTCGGGGTCCACCCTGTGAGCGCAGAGCGCAGGCTCGGCCACTGTGTCCCAAACCGCTACTCTGTGCGCAGCTCCCGCTCCAGGCCTGAGTCCTTGAATATCTTAAACTTGGGCTATCTTGGATACCTGGTTCTGCAGGCTGGGTCTGAGCACCTGGGAAGCTGGCTGGGTCTGGCTTCCCTGCCACCGGCTGGATGGGAGGCTGCAGGCAAATGGTGCCTACTGCAGGGATTTCGGGGTCCACCCTGCAAGCGCAGAGCTCAGGCTCGGCCGCTGTGCCCCAAACTGCTACCCTTTGCACAGCTCCTGCTCCAGGTCTGAGTCCCCGAAGGTCTTAAACTTGGGCTATATCAGGTACCTGGTTCCCCAGGCTGAGTCTGAGCGATGGGAAGCTCTATTCCTTTTTCAATAATACTCTAGTTGTGTTTGTATGCCTAACCTTGTATCTGAGCTTTTGTTTCCCAAAATATCTTAATTTTATAAATTATCTTATGTCATCCTCAATTTAAACATACATATGTTAGATAAAAATCTTCAGTTTTATCAGAAAATGTCTTCACTGATTTTCACTTTATAGTTATATTTGTGTGCTTTTCATTGTATCTGAGATTTCATCACAAAAATCTTCAGCTTTATCAATTTTGCTATGTTATCATCCATTTTATTTTCCATAACTTAGATGTAATGCTACGAAATTAACAGAATATATTTCCACGTCCTTTTATCAATTGTATTCTAATTTTATTTGTATGCCTATCATTGTATCCGAGTTTTTTTCTGAATATATCTTCAATTTTATCAATTAACCTATGTAATTCTCATTTTCATCATACATATGCTAGATAAAAATCTTCAGTTTTATCAGGAAATGTCTCCTCTTCCTTTTTCAATTGTATTGTAATTATATTTGTATGCTTATCATTGCATCTGAGTTTTTTTTAATAATCTTCAATTTCATAAATTACCTTAAGTTATCCTCAATTTTATCACACATATGTTAGAGGAAATTCTTGTTTTACAGGAAAATGTCTCCACTTCCATTTTCAATTACATTCTAATTGTATTTGTATGTGTACCTATATCTGTGAAAATTACCACAAAAATCTTCAATTTTTATTTTTTCCTGATGAATTTCCCTTATTTATATGAAATATGTTTTAAGAAATATTCAGTTTTATCATAAAATGTCTCCACTTCCTATTTCAATTATGTGATAATTGTATTTGTACACCTATCATTGTATCACAGATTTTTCAAAGAAAATCCTCTATATTATCAGTTATCCTATGTAATCCTCAATTTTATCATACATGTTAGATGAAAATCTTCAGTTCCTTCACAAAATATATCCAGTTCTTTTTCAACTGTATTCTAATTGTATTTGTATGCCTATAATTGTATCTGAGTTTTCTTTTTCAAAAATATCTTCAGATTTAAAAATTATCTTATGTTATCTTTAATTTTATCATGCATATGTTAGATGAAAATCTTCACTTTTATACAAAAATGTATCCACCTCCTTTTTCAATTATATTTTAATTGTATTTGTATGCCTATCATTGTATCTGAGATTTTTCTAGAGAATATCTTCAATTTAATCATTTATCCTATGTAATCGACAGTTTTATGATACATGTTAAATAAAAATCTTCAGTTTTATGAGCAAATATCCAGTCTTCCTTTTTCAATTGAATTCTAATAGTATTTGCAATCTTATCATTGTATCTGAGTATTTTGCAAAAAAAATCATCAATTTTATAAATTATCCTAAGTTTTCCTCAATTTTATCATACATATGTTAGAGGAAAATCTTCAGTTTTATTGGAATTTGGCTACACTGATAAAATTGAAGATTTTTTTGGAAAAAAACTCAAATACAATGAGAGGCATTGTACAAATACAAATAGATTATCACATATTTGAAAATGAAGTGGAGACATTTTCTGACAAAACTGAAGATTTCATATAACGTATTATTGATAAAGTAAGGGAAATTCTTAGGAAAAATTTAAAAATGAAAATTTTATGATAATTTCAACAGATACAAAGGTAGGAATACAAATACAATTAGAATGTAATCTAAAAATGAAGTGGAAACATTTGTATTTAAAACTGACGCTTTTCTACTAAAATATCTATGATAAAATTAGGATAAATTAAAGTAAATTTTAAAATTGAAGATTTTTTTTAACAAAAACCTGAGATACAATGATAGGCATACAAATACATTTAGAATATAATTGAAGGAGAATGTGGAGACATTTTCATATAAAACTGAAGAGTTTCATATAACATACATACAATAAAAGGAGGATATCATAAGGTAATTTTTAATATTCAAGATTTTTTTGAAAAACACTCAGATACAATGATAGGGATAAAAATACAATTAGAATACAACTGAAAAACCAAGTGGAGACATTTTCTGATAAAAGTGAAGACTTTCATCTAACATATTTATGATAAAATAAAGGATAACTAAGGTAATTGATTAAAATTGAAGATTTATTTAGACAAAGCTCAGATACAATGATAGGCATAAAAATACAATTAGAATATAAATAAAAGTGATATGGAGACATTTTCATACAAAAGTGAAGATTTTCATATAATATATGGATGATAAAAATGAGGATAACATAACATAGTTTATAAAATTGATTATTTTTTTAAAAAACCTTAGGTACATTGATAGGCATATAAATACAATTAGCATGTATTTGAAAAAAATGGAGACATTTTCATAAAGAAGTTAACATTTTCTTCTAACATATGTATAATAAAATTGAGGATAACATAAGATAATGTATAAAATTGAAGATTTTTTGAAAATACTCAAATACAATGATAGTCATCCAAATATCATTAGAAAATAACTGAAAAAGAAAGTGGAGATATTTTCGGGTAGAACTGAAGATTTTAATCTAACATATGTATCATGAAATTGAGGATTATATATGATAAGTGATAAAATTGAAGATTTTTTTTGAAAAAGCTCAGATATAATGATAGGCACAAAAATAGAATTATCACATATTTGAAAATGAAGTGGAGACTTTTCTGACAAAACTGAAGATTTCATATAACATATTACTGATTAAGTAAGGGAAATGCATAGGATATATTGAAAAATTGAAGATTTTTGTTCTAATTTTCACAGATATAATAGTAAGCATACAAATACAATTAGAATGTTGTTAAAAAAGGAAGTGGAGCCATTTTCTTATAAATCTGAAGATTTTCCTCTAACGTATGTGTGATCAAATTGAGGGAAACTTAGGATAATTTATAAAATTGATAAATCTTTTGCAAAAAAACCAACAAATAAAATGATGAGCCTACAAATACTATTAGAATTCAATTGAAAAAGGAAGACAAGACATTTTCTCATACAACTGATTATGTCATTTAACATATGTATGATAAAATTGAGGATTACATAGGATAACTGATTAAATTGAAGATATTCTCTAGGAAAATCACAGATACAGTGATAGGCATACAAATGCAATAAAAATATAATTGAAGAAGGAGGTGGAGACATTTTTGTATAAAACTGAAGATTTTCATCTAACATGTATGATAAAATTGAGGATAACTTAAGATAATTTTTAAACTTGACAATATTTTTGAAAAAGAAAACTCAGATACAATGATATGCATACAAATACAATTAGAATACAATTGAAAAAGGAACTGAACATATTTACTGATAGAACTGAAGGATTTCATCTAACATAAGAATGATAAAATTGAGGATTATATAACTGAGAAAATTGAAGATTTTTTTGAAAAATCTCAGATACAATTATAAGCATACAAATATAATTATCACATAAATGAAAAAGGAAGTGGAGACATTTTATGATAAAACTGAAGATTTTGTTTAACATCTTTCATATTAAATAAAGGAAATTCATTGGAAAAATTTATAATTGAAAATTTGTGGTAATTTTCACAGATACAACGGTAGGCATATAAATACAATTAGAATGTAATCAAAAAATGAAGTGGAGATATTTTTATTTAAAATTGAAGAGTTTCCTCTAAAATATGTATGATAAAATTGAGGATAACTCACGATAATTTATAAAATTGAAGTTTTTTTGAAAAAATATCAGAAACAATGATAGTCATACAAATACATTTAGAATATAAATGAAAGAGGAAGTGGAGACATTGTCATATAAAACTGAAGGTTTTCATATAACCTACATATGATAAAATGAGGATATCATAAGTTAATTTATAAAATTATAGATTTTTGGAAAAACTCTCAGATACAATGATAGGCATAGGAAAACAAGTATAATACAACTGAGAAATGAAGAAGAGACAGTTTCTGATAAAACTGAAGATTTTCATGTAGCATATGTATGATAAAATAAATGATTACTAGGGTAATTGATAAAATTGAAGATATATTTGGACAAAACTCGGATACTATGATAGGCATAAAAATGAAATTAGAATATAACTAAAAGAGACATGGAGATATTTTCATATAAAACTGAAGATTTTCATCTAATATATTGAATATTATTTAAAAAACCCTCAGTTACATTGATAGGCATATAAATACTATTACAATGTAATTGAAAAAGGAAATGGAGATATTTTTGTAAGGTAATGAAGATTTTCATCTAACATTTTTATGAGAAAATTGAGGAAAACATAATATAATATATAAATATAAAGATTTCCTTTTTAAAAAGCTCAAATGCAATGATAACCATACAAATATAATTAGAATTCAATTGAAAAAGGAAGTGGAGACATTTTATGTTAGAACTCAAGATTTTCACCAAAAATATGCATGATAAAATTGAGGATTACATAAGATATCTTCTAAAATTGAAGATTTTTTTAAAAAAATATCTCACATACAATGATAGGCATACAAACAGAATTATCAGATAATTGAAAAGGAAGTGGAGACATTTTCTGATAAATCTAAAGATTTTGTCTAACATATTTCTGATAAAGTAAGGGAAATTCACAGGAAAAATTTAAAAATTGAAGATTTTTGTGGTAATTTTCACAGATACAATGGTAAGCATAAAAATACAATGAGAATTTAATTGAAAACAGAGTTGGATCCCTTATCATATAAACCTGAAAAATTTTCTGTTATGGTTTGTATATGCTTTTCCCCAGGAGAGGCACTATAGGAGGTGTGACCTTGTTGGAGTAGGTGTGTCACTGTGGGTGTGGGCTTAAGATCTTCACCCAGGTTGGCTGGCAGTCAGTCTTCTACTAGCAGCCTTCAGATGAAGAGGTAGAACTCTCAGCTCCTCCTGTACCATGCCTGTCTGGATGCTGCCATGTTTCTGCCTTGATGACAATGGACTGAACCTCTGAGCCTGTAAGCCAACCCCAATTAAGTGTTGTCTTTTATAAAACTTGCATTGGTCATGGTGTCTGTTCACATCAGTGAAACCCAAACTAAGACAGAAGTTGATACCAGGAGTGGGGTATTGCTGTGATAGGCCTGACCATGCTTTTGTTCAGAAGAATGTGTATTTTGGGACTTTGGATTTGGAAAGACACAGAATTCTTTAAGTGGGGCTTAATGGGACAGACTAGTAGGAATATGAAGACAGTGGTGATGAGGGACATTTGAACTGTGTAGGCCTGTTGCCCCAAGAGTTTTCAGTGGAGAAGAACTTTAATATGAGGCTGAGAAACTGTTTTTGTGATGTTTTGGTGAAGAGCATGGGTGCTTTTTGCCATTGTCTGAAGAGACTGACCAAAGCTAAAGTAAAGAGATTTATATTAACTGCATATGCAAAAGAAGTCTCAAAAAAGCCCAACAAAGACTTTGTTCTCTGGTTAAGTCTGGTGAAGAGAATTTTGAACAAAAATAGCAAGCTGAGAAAGGAAATGTACAAAATATATAGTTTGAATATTAAAGGAACTCCGGGAAGTGAAATGGTGCCAAATTCAAGGATATTAAATTGAATTAAAGGAGTGGTAATCTTGGGGGGCAAGATTCACCCAGTTTACTTTAGGTCCAGGCATGGTCGTACAGGCCTTTAATCCCAGGAGGCAAAGATAAGCAGATCTCTGGGTTCAAGGCCAGCCTAGAACAGAGCAAATTCTGGGTAAAGAAAAATTTTAACCCAGGCTTGGTGGACCACATCTTTTATCCCAGTGTTTAGGAGACAGGCATGCAGATCTCTTGAGTTCAAAGTCAGTATAAGGAGCAAGATTCAGGACAGCCAACTTAGGCAGTGAAGGAACTGGGAAAAAGGAAGCTCGTGATGATGTAATAGAACAAGGGGGGCAATGTTCCAACTCCTGCAAGCAGCATAACTCAGCAGCTTCAGCCATACTCAAACAATTGATATTGTTTAGCTGGCGCTAAGAAATTAGTGGTGATTAAGAAAAGGCCAGAATCACTGAGGTGAAATATGGGAAGTGTTTTCTAAGAACAAAAAGAAGCTGTATTCCAGAGATAGATAGCCAAATGTTCCTCATGCTGCAGCTGTACTTGGTAGCATGTAAGAATCATCCAGGTTTTACTGCTTTTGAAGGCAAGAAGGCATCATGAAGAACAGCTAAGGCTTAGTACTGTGAGAGGCCATGGAAGGCCATTGGTGAAAGTGTAATTGATTCAGCTGTAATTGACTGCCCAGGACTGAAGGGGTCAGGCAAAAGAGTTGAGGCTTGTTACCATGAAGAGAGCCTATGAGAGGCTTTGGTGAAGCATAGTTGCAGTGGAAGACCCTAGCATATTGGAGATGCCAGTACCACAGGATGAACACCAAGAATAGCAGTGGCAGTGAGTGGATCAACCTGAACTTAGAATGCTACAGAGGGCAGAGCTGGAGAAGTGACACCAGCTCTTTGGAGATACCAGATCATGTGTGGATCTCAGACATTGGAACAAGAAGCTGTGGATCTGAAATTGACTTTGGGTACCCAAGATGTTAAAGATGCCAGAGAGCCATAGGATGCCTGCAAAGTAAAACTGCTAACAGGGAGTGGAACAAGCCCAGGAGAAAGAACCTTGTTGACGTCAACAAAGATGAAAAAGGAGTTGGATATCTGAAGACTGCTTTGCCATCAGAAGTGGAGATGAAGAGTTTTGCCTTTGCCCAGCTGGTTTCCTGTCTTTCTTGGAAAATTACATTTAAGTGATTGGGTGAATCTCAAAATAGACCTTGAACTTTGGACTTTTAACACTGTTGAGACTTCTATAGTTTATAGGGACTTTTGAAGTTGGACTAAATGTATTTTGCATTATGCTATGTTTAAGTATGGCCCACATAGACTAATGTTTGAAGAAGCCTATGGGGGCCAGGGAGTGGAATGTTATGGTTTGTATATGCTTTTCCCAGGGAGAGGCACTATAGGAGTTGTGACCTTGTTGGAGTAGGTGTGTCACTGTGGGTGTGGGCTTAAGATCTTCACCCTAGTTGGCTGGAAGTCAGTCTTCTACTAGCAACCTTCAGGTGAAGAGGTAGAACTCTCAGCTCCCCCTATACCTTGCATGCCTGGATGCTGCCATGTTTCTGTCTTGATGACAATGGACTAAACCTCTGAGCCTATAAGCCAACCCCAATTAAATGTATTTTATAAAACTTGCATTGGTCATGGTGTCTGTTCACAGCAAGGAAACCCAAACTAAGACATTTCCTCTGATATATGTTTGTTAAAATTGAGGAAAACTTAGGATAATTTATAAAATTGATTTTTTTTGCAAAAACTCAGATAAAATGATAGGCATACAAATACAATTGAAATAGGCCGTGGAGACATATTTGTTAATTCTGAAGCTTTATATTTCACTTATGTATGATAAAATGGATGATAACATAAGAAAATTGATAAAATTGAAGATTTTTTTTGATAAAATCTCAGATACAATGAAAGTCATACAAATACATCTATAAATTAGGGAAAAAGAATGTGGAGACATTTTCTGAAAAAAGTGAAGATTTTCGTATAACATTTCTTATAAAATTATGGAAATTCATAGGAAAAATGTTAAATTTGATTTTTTTTGGTAATTTCACAGATACAATGATAGGCTAACAAACCCAATTAGAAATGTAATTGAAAATAGGAATAGAGACATTTTCTGATAAAATTGAGGATTTTGTATAACATATTTTGGGTAAAGTAAGGGAAATTCATAGGAAAAATTTAAAAATTGAAGATTTTTGTGTTAATTTTTACAAATACAGTGGTAAACATAGAAATACAATTAGAATGTAATTGAAAAAGTAAGTGGATACATTTTCCTATCAACCTGAAGAAACTCCCCTAACATATGTATGTTCAAATTGAGGATAACATATGATAATTTATGAAATTGAAGATTTTTTTGAACATAAACTCAGATGCAATGATAGCATACAAATACAATTAGAATACAATTGAATAAAATTATGGAAATTAATGAGAAAATATTAAAATTTGAAAATTTTTGTGGTAATTTTCACAGATACAATGGAAGGCATAGAAATAAATAATAATATATAAAAAGGAGGTAGAGATATTTTCTAATAAATCAGAAGAATTTTGCATAACTTATATCTGATAAAATTATTTAAATTCATAGGAAAACTGAAAAATTTGTAGATTTTTGTTGTAATTTTCACACATACAGTGATAGCCTTAGAAACACAATGAGAATGTAATTGAGAAAAGGAATAGAGATATTTTCTGAAAAAACAAGATTTTCATCTAACAAATGTATGTTAAAATTGAGGATAACAGAAGATAATTTATAAAATTGTAGACATTTTGGAAAACAAAAACTTAGATACAAGGATAGGCATACAAATACAACTAGAGTATTATTGAAAAAGGAAGAGGACAAATTTTGGAAAGAAGTAAAGATTTTCATCTAACATATGTATGATAAAGTTGAGGATTGCATAACACAATTGATAAAATTGAAGATTTATCTGGAAAAATACTCAGATACAAAGATCTGCATATAAATACAATTAGAATATAATTGAAAGTTATTGGTGTTCTGTTCAGGAACTCTCTCCGTGAGCCAATCTTCTCATGGGCCTTCTCCAGTTTCTTTTCTATTAATTTTCTATTAATTCTATTAATTTTAGTGTGTCTGGTTTAATGTGGAGGTCCTTGATCCACTTGGAGTTGAGCTTAGTACAAGGAGATGGATCTGTATATTGCTTTTGGCAAGATTGCCATTTTAACTATATTAATCCTGCCTTCCCACAAGCATGGAAGATTTTTCCATTTTCTGAAATCTTCCATTTCCTTCTTCAGAGACCTGAAGTGTTTGTCATACAAATCTTTCACTTGTTTGGTTAGAGTCACACCAAGATACTTTATATTGTGTGTGGATATTGTAAAGGGTGTCATTTCCCTAATTTCTTTCATAGCCTGCTTATCCTTTGAGTATAGGAAGCCTACTGAGTTGCTTGAGTTGATTTTATAACAAGTCACTATGCTGAAGTTGTTTATCAGCTATAGGAGATCTCTGGTGGAGTTTTTTGGGTCGCTTAAATATATTATCATATCATCTGCGAATAGTGATAGTTTGACTTCTTCCTTTCCAATTTGTATCCCTTTGACTTCCATATGTTTTTGAATTGATCTAGCTAGTACCTCAAGTACTATATTGAAAAGATATGGTGAAAGGGGCAGTCTTGTCTTGTCCCTGATTTTAGTAGGATGGCTTCAAGTTTCTCTCTGCTTACTTTTATGTTGGCTACTCGTCTGCTTTAATTGCTTTTACTATGTTTAGGTATGGGCCTTAAATATTACAAAGTTTCTGCAAGGCAAAGGACACTGTCAAAAGGACAAATCTGCAACCAACAAATTGGGAAAAGATCTTCACCAATCCTACATCTGACAGAGGGCTAATATCTAATGTATACAAAGAACTCAAGAAGTTAGACCCCAGAAAACCAAATAACCCTATCAAAAAATGGAGTACAGAGCTAAACAAATACTTTTCACCTGAAGAAATTTGGATGGCAGAGAAACACCTTTAAAAATGTGCAACATCATTAGTCATTAGAGAAATGCAAATAAAAACAACCCTGAGATTTCACCTCACACCAGTCAGAATGGCTAAGATGAAAAACTCAGGAAGCAGCAGGTGTTGGCAAGGATGTGGAGAAAGAGGAACACTCCTCCACTGCCGGTGGGACTGCAAGCTGGTACAAACACTCTGGAAATCATTCTGGAGGTTCTTCAGAAAACCGGACAAGGTACTTCTGGAGGACTCATCCATACCACTACTTGGCATATACCCAGAAGATTCCCCAACATGCAATAAGGATACATGCTCTACTATGTTCATAGCTTCCTTATTTATAATAGCCAGAAGCTGTAAAGAACCCAGATGTCCCTCAATGGAAGACTGGCTACAAAACATGTGGTATATATAAACAATGGAGTACTATTCAGCCATTAGAAACAATGAATTCATGAAATTCTTAGAGAAATGGATGGAACTGGAGAACATCATTCTAAGTGAGGTAACCCAGCCTCAAAAGAAAACCCATGGTATGCACTCACTGATAAGTAGATATTAGCCTAGAATCTTGGAACACCAAAGACAATATCCACATACCAAATGATGTCCAACAAGAAGGAAGGAGTTTACCCTGGTTCTGAAAAGGTTCAAAGCATCAGTGTAGGGGAATACCAGAACAGGGAAGTGGGAAAGGGTGGATGGGGGAACACGGGGAGGGAAAAGGGCATGTGGGACAATTGGGGGGCAGGGAACCAGGAAAAGGGAAATGAAATGTACATATAGAATATGTCCAATAAAAATTTTTTTTAAAATGTATATAATTGAAAAGGAAAGTGGAGATATTTTCTGATAGAACTGAAGATTTTCATCTGAAATATGCATGATAAAATTGAGGATTACATAGCATAACTGATAAAATTGTAGATTTTTTTTGAAAAAACCCTCAGATACAATGATAGGTATCAAAATATGGTTTGAATATAATTGAAAAGGAAAGTAGAGTTATTTTCTGATAGAACTGAAGTTTTAATTCCAACATGTATTATAAAATTGATACACATGATAACTGACAAAATTGAAGATTTTTTTGGAAAAATCTCAGATACAATTAAAGGCATACAAATAGAATTATCACAGATTTGAAAATGAAAAGGAGACATTTTCTAACAAAACTAAATATTTTAAATAACATGTTACTGATAAAGCAAGGGAAAGTTACAGGAAAAATTTAAAAATTATATTTTTTGTGGTAATTTTTGCAGATACAATGGTAGGCACAAGAATACAATTAGAATGTAATCTAAAAATGAAGTGGAGATATATTTTTATTTAACATTGAAGACTTTCCTCTGAAATATCTATGATAAAATTGAGGATAACAAGATAATTTATAAAATTGAAGATTATTTTGAAAAAAATCAGAGACAATGATAGGCATACAAATACATTTAGAATATAACTGAAGGAGGCAGTGGAAACATTTTCAAATAAAATTGAAGATTTTCGTATAACATATATGATAAAATGAGGATATAATAATGTAATTTATAAAATTAAAGATTTTTTGGAAAAACACACAGATACAATGCTAGGCATAAAAATACAATTAGAATACAACTGAAAAACGAAGTGGAGACATTTTCTGATAAAACTGAAGATTTTCATTCTACATGTACAATAAAATTAATGATTACTAGGGAAATTGATAAATTTGAAGATTTATTTGACAAAACTCAGATGCAATGATAGGCATAAAAATACTATTAGAAAATAAAAGAGATGTGGAGATATTTTCATATAAAACTGAGGATTTTTATCTAATATATCTATGATAAAAATGAGGATAACATAACATAATTTACAAAATTGAATATTTTTTAAAAACCTCATATACTTTGACAGGCATATAAATACAATTAGAGTGTAATTGAAAAGGGAAATGGAGACATTTTTGTAAAGAAATGAAGATTTTCTTTTTTTTTAATTTTCATTTTCTATATTCTATGTTTACATTCCAAAGGCTTTCCCCGTTCCCAGTTCACCCCCACCATATGTCCCATAATTCCTCTCCCCCCAACTATTCCCCAATCATTCCCCCTCCCCCCATGGAAGATTTTCATCTAAGATAAATATGATAAAATATAGGATAACATAAGATAGTGTATAGTATTAAAGATTTTTTTGAAAAAAACTCAAATATATTGATAGCCATACAAACTAAGGCCAGAGATAACCAGATGGCAAAAGGCAAACATATGACCTTTACTAAAACAAATCAAGGCAATATGGCAGCATCTGAACCCAGTTCCCCAACAGCAGTAAGTCCTGGATACCCCAACACAACAGAAAAACAAGACTTGCATCTAAAATCACTGGTCAGGCTGCTGATAGCAGAACACATAGAGAGATCTCTTAAACAAATACAGGAGAAAATGGTTCAAAAATTAGAAGCACTTACAAGGCAAACACAAATATCGCTTAAAGAAATTCAGGAGAATATGAATCAAAAAATAGAAGCCAATAAGTAGGAATTACATAAATCACTTAAAGAACTACAGGGGAACGTGGGTCAACAAGTAGAAGTTATGAAAGAGAAAGCACAATAATCTCTTAAAAAAATCCAGGAAAATACAAGCAAGCAAGCGGAAGATCTGATCAAAACCATCCAGGATCTAAAAGCAGAAGTAGAGACAACTAAGAAATCACACAGGGAGACAACTTTGGAGATAGAAAACCTTGTGAAGAAATCAGGGGCCATAGATACAAATATCAATAATAGAATACAAGAGATAGAAGAAAGAATCTCCGATGCTGAAGATAGCATTGAAAACATTGATTCAACAGTCCAAGAAAGTGGAAAATGCAAAAAGCTTGTAAACCAAAACATCCAGGAAATCCACGACACAATGAGAAGCCCAAACCTAAGGGTTATAGGCATAGATGAGAGGGAAGATATACAACTTAAAGTGCCAGCAAATATCTTCTACAAAACTATGGAAGAAAACTTCCCCAACCTAAAGAGAGAGATGCCCATGAATATACAAGAAGCCTACAGAACTCCAGACAGACTGGACCAGAACAGAAATACCTCCTGTCACATATTAATCAAAACCCCAAATGTAGTAAACAATGTAAGAATATTAAAGGCAGCAAGAGAAAAAGGCCAAGTAACATATAAAGGAAGACCTATCAGGATTACTCCAGACTTCTCACCTGAGACCATGAAAGCTAGAAGATCCTGGGCAGATACCATGCAACTCTAAGAGAACACAAATTTCAGCCAAAACTACTATACCCAGCAAAACTCTCAATCGTCATAGATGGAGAAACCAAGGTACTCCATGACAAAAAACAAATTAGCACATTATCTTTCCACAAACCCAGCCATACAAAGGATAATAGGGGAAAAACACCAACACAAGACAAGAAACCACACCCCAGAAGAAGCAACATAGAAACCCCCTCTCATCAAACCCAAAAGAAGATAACCACTCAAATATACAAAAATTACGTCAAAAATGTTAGGTATTAATAATTACTATTCCTTAATATCTCTTAATATCAATGGTGTCAATTCCCCAATACAAATATATAGAGTAACAGACTGTATATGGAAAGAGGACCCTACATTTTGCTGCATAAGGAAATATATTTCAGTGTCAAAACAAACACTACCTTAGAGTAAAAGGCTGGAAGACAAGTTTACAAGCAAATGGTCTCAGGAAACAAGGTGGAGTAGCTATTCTAATATCAGATAAAATTGACTTTCAGCCTAAAGTCATCAAAAGAGACAGGTAGGTCACTTTTTGCTAGTCAAAGGAAAAAATCCACCAAGAAGAACTCTCAATTCTGAACAATTATGCTCCAAATGCAAGGGCACCTTCATTTGTAAAAGAAATTTTATAAATCCAAAGCACATATTGCACCTAACACAATAATTGTGGGTGGCTTCAACACTCCACTATCCTCAATGGACCGATCAGGAAACAAGAAACTAAACAGGGACACAGTGAAACTAATTGAAGCTTTGGACCAATTGGATTTAACATATATATATATATATATATATATATATATATATATATATATATTATATATAATATATAATATAATAAAATATAAGATAATAATAAAATAATAAACATAATAATATAATAAATATATATAATATATGTTAAATAGCTATTTAACATATATATATATATATATATATATATATATATATATATATATATAACATTTAATCCCAAAGCAAAAGAATATACCTTTATCTCAGCATGCAGGATACCTTCTCCAAAATCAATCATATAATTGGTCACAAGACAGATGTCAACTAATACAAGTTTGAACTAATCCCATGCCTCCTATCAGATCACTGTGGAGTAAGAGTGGTCTTCAATAGCAAGAAAAACAAGAGAAAGCCCACATACACTTGGAAACTGAACAATACTTTACTCAATGACACCTTGGTCAAGGAAGAAATAAAGAAATCGAAGACTTTTTAGAATTCAATGAAAATGAATGTATAGCCTATCCAATCCATGGGACACAATGAAAGCAGTGCTAAGAGGAAAACTCATAGCCCTGAGTGCCTCTAAAAAGAAACTGGAGAGAGCATGCACTAGCAGCTTAACAGCACACCTGAAAGCCCTGGAACAAAAAGAAGCTAATTCACCCAGGAGGAATAGAAGACAGGAAATCATCAAACTAAGGGTTGAAATCAATCAAGTAGAAACAAAGTGAACCATACAAAGAATAAACAAAATCAGGAGCTGGTTCTTTGAGAAAATCAACAATATAGATAAACCCTTAACCAGACTAACCAATGGGCACAAAGACAGTATCCAAATTAACAAAATTAGATATGAAAAGGGGGGTATAATAACAGAAACTGAGGAAATTAAAAAAAATTATCAGATTCTACTACAAAAGCCTATACTCATCCTAACTGGAGCATCTGGATGAAATAGACAATTTCCTAGACAGATACAAAATATCAAAATTAAATCAGGATCAATAGATCAGCTAAATAGTCCCATAAAACCTAGAGAAATTGAAGGGCTTATAGATAGTCTCCCAACCAAAAACAAGTATGTAACCAGATGGTTTTAGTGCAGAATTTTATCAGACTTTTAAAGAAGACTTAACACCAATACTCTTCAAACTATTCCACAAAATAGAAACAGAAGGAACACTGCCCAATGTGTTCTACGAATCCAGAATTATGCTGATAACAAAACCACACAAAGATCCAACAAAGAAAGAGAAGTATAGGACAATTTCCCTTAGATTATCGATGCAAAAATACTAAAGAATATCCTTGCAAACCGAATCTGAGAGCACATCAACACGATCATTCACCATGATCAAGTAGGCTTCATCCCAGGAATGCAGGGATGGTTCAATATATCAAAATCCGTCAATGTGATCCACTACAGAAACAAACTAAAAGAAAAAAGAACCACATGGTCATCTCATTAGATGCTGAAAAAGCATTGACAAAATTCCTCATTCTTTCATGCTAAAAGTCCTGGAAAGAATAGGAGTTCAAGTCCCATACCTAAACATAATAAAAGTGATACACAGCAAACCATTAGCCAACATCAAAATAAATGGAGAGAAAGTTCAAGCAATCTCACTAAAATCAGGGACTAGACAAGGCTGCCCTCTCCACATCTTTCCAGCATAGTACTTGAAGTTCTAGCCAGAGCAATTAGACAACATAAGGAAGTCAAAGGGATACAAATTGGAAAGGAAGAATTTAAGCTATCATTATTTGCAGATGATATGATTGTATACTCAAGTGACACCAAAAAACTCCACCAGAGATCTCCTACAGCTGATAAACAACTTCAGCAAACTGGCTGGTTATAGAATCAACTCAAGAAAATCAGTTGCCTTCCTATACTCAAAGGTCAAGCAGGCTGAGAAAGAAGTTATGGTAATAACACCCTTCAAAATAGCCACAAACAACAAAAAGTATCTTGCCGTGACTCTAACCAAACAAGTGAAAGATCTGTATGACAGGAACTTCAAGTCTTTGAAGAAAAAAATCAAAGAAGACCTCAGAAGATGGAAAAACATTTCTTGTCTTGGATTGGCAGGATCAATATAGTAAAAATGGCCATCTTGCCAAAAGCCATCTACAGATTCAATGCAATCCCCATCAAAATCCCAATTCAATTCTTCATAGACCTAGAAGGTGCAATTCTTAAATTCATCTGGATTAACAAAATCCCAGGATAACTAAAACTATTTTCAAAAATAAAAGGACTTCCGGGGGAATCAATATCCCTGTCCTCAAGCAGATCTACAGAGCAATTGTGTTAAAAACTGCATGGTATTGGTACAGAAACAGGCAAGTAAATCAATGGAATAGAATTGAAGACCCAGAAATGAACACACAGAGTTATGGTCACTTGATCTATGATAAAAAAAAAAGTTACAAGCATCCAGTGGGAAAAAGAAAGCCTATTCAACAAATGGTGCTGGTTCAACTGGAGGTCAACATGCAGATGAATGCAAATTGACCCACTCTTATCACCTTGTACTAAGATCAACTCCAAGTGGTTCAAGGACCTCCACATAAAGCCAGACACACTGAAACTAATAGAAAATAAACTGGGGAAGACCCTGGAGGACATGGACACTGGGGAAAAGTTCCAGAACAGACTACCAATAGCTCATGCTCTAAGATCAAGAATTGACAAATGGGACCTCATAAAATTACAAGGTTTTTTTTAAGGCAAAGGACACTGACAGAATGACAAAACGGCAACCAACAAGTTGGGAAAAGATTTTCACTAACCCCACATCCGACAGAGGGCTAATATCCAATACATACAAAGAACTCAAGAAGTTAGACCCCAGAGAAACAAATAACTGTATTTAAAAATGGGGTACAGAGCTAAACAAAAATTTTTCACCTGAAGAAATTCGGATGGTTGAGAAGCACCTTAAGAGATGTTCAACATCATTAGTCATCAGGGAAATGCAAATCAAAACAACCCTGAGATTCCACCTCACACCAGTCAGAATGGCTCAGTTTAAAAACTCAATAGACAACAAGTGCTGGCAAGGATGTGGAGAAAGAGGAACACTCCTCCACTGTTGGTGGGTTTGCAAGATGGTACAACTGCTCTGGAAATCAGTCTGGCGGTTGCTCAGAAAATTGGGCATGACACTTCCAGAGGACCCTGTCATACCACTCCTGGACATATATCCAGAGGATTTTGCTTCATGCAATAAAGACACATTCTCCACTATGTTCATAGCATATTTATAATAGCCAGAAGCTGGATGGAGACCAGATATACCTCAAAGTAGGAATGGATACAGAAAATGTGGTATATTTATACAATGGAATACTACTCGGCAATTAAAAATAATGAATTCATGCAATGTGTAGGCAAATGGTTAGATCTGGAAAATATCATCCTAAGTGAGTTAACCCAATCACAAAAGAATACACATGAATTGCAATCACTGATAAGTGGATTTTTTTTTGTTTTTTCGAGACAGGGTTTCTCTGTGTAGCCCTGGCTGTACTGGAATTCACTCTGTAGACCAGGCTGGCCTCGAACTCAGAAATCTGCCTGCCTCTGCCTCCCAAGTGCTGGGATTAAAGGCATGCACCACCACTGCCTGGCTGATAAGTGGATATTAATGAGCGCAGAAGCTCTGAATACTCAAGCCACAATTAGCAAATCAAAAGATTCCCAAGAAGAATGAAGGAGAGGATACTGATCCCCAAAAGACTGGTTCCAATTTTGTAGGAGAGTACCAGAACATCGAAAGTATTTGGGGGGTGGCGATTGGGGAATGGGCAGGGGGGTAGAGGACTTATGGGACACATGGTGAGGGGGAAACTGGGAAAGGGGAAAGCCTTTGGAATGTAAACAAAGAATATAGAAAAAATAAATAAAATAAAAAAAATAAAATAAAAATGTCTCCACTTCATTTTTCAATTACATTCTAATTGTATTTCGGTGTCTACCTTTGTATCTGTTGAAATTACCATAAAAATTTTCGATTTTTAAATTTTCGTAAGAATTTCCCTTACTTAATCAGTAATATGTTATATAAAACCTTCAGTTTTGTCAGAAAATATCTCCACTTTATTTTCAAATATGTGATAATTATATTTGTATCAATTATCATCTGTAATCCTCAATTTTATGATACATATGTTAGATTAAAATCTTCAGTTCTACAAGAAAATATCTCCACTTCCCTTTTCAATTATATTCTAATTATAATGATGCCTATCATTATATCTCATGTTTTTCAAAAAAAATTAAGTTTTATTAGTTATCCTATGTAATCCTCAATTTTATCATGCATATTTTAGATGAAAATCTTCAGTTCTATCAGAAAATATCTCCACTTCCTTTTTTAATTATATTCTAATTGTATTTTTATGCAGATCATTGAATCTGAGTATTTTTCCAAATAAATCTTCAATTTTATCAATTATGTAATGCTCAATTCTATCATACATATGTTAGATGAAAATCTTCAGTTCTTTAAAAAAATGTGTTCTCTTCCTTTTTCAATAATACTCTAGTTGTATTTGTATCCCTATCCTTGTATCTGAGTTTTTGTTTTCTAAAATATCTTAAATTTTATAAATTATCTTATATTATCCTACATTTTAACATACGTATATTAGAGGAAAATCATGTATTTTATCAGAAAATATCTCTATTCCTTTTTTCAATTACATTCTAATTGTGTTTGTAACTCTATCATTGTATCAGTGAAAATTACCACAAAAATCTTCAAATGTTACAGTTTTGTTATAAATTTAGATATTTTATCAGATATTTATTATTAAAAATTCTTCACATTTATCAGAAAGTATCTCCACTTGCTTTTTCAACTATATTATTATTTATTTGTATGCCTATCATTGTATATGTGAAAATTACCACAAAAATCTTCAAATTTTACAGTTTTCCTATGAATTTCCATAATTTTATCAGATATGTGTTATGCAAAATTCCTCAGATTTATCAGAAAATATCTCTACTTCCCTTTTCAACTGTATTATTATTTATTTGTATGCCTAACATTGTATCTGTGAAAATTACCACAAAAATCTTCAAATTTTAACATTGTCACATGAATTTCCATAACTAAATCAGAAATGTTGTACAAAAATCTTCAGTTTTTTCAGAAAATGTCTCAGCTTTCTTTTCCACTTATTTATTTTGTACTTGTATGTCTTTCATTGTATCTGAGTTTTTATCACAAAAATCTTCAATTTTATCAATGTTCCAATGTTTCATTTCATCATCCATATGTTATAGGTAAAGCTTCAGAATAAAAAGAATATGGCTCCATGTCCTTTTTGTATTGTATTCTAATTGTATTTGCATGCCTATCATTGTATCTGAGTTTAGTTTTTCAAAAATATCTTCAGATTTAAAAATTATCTTATGTTATCCTCAATTCTATCATATATATTTTAGATGAAAATCCTTATTTTTATACAAATATGCCTCTACCTCCTTTCTCAATTATATTCTAATAGTTTTTGTATGCCTATCATTGTTTCTGAATTTTTTTCAAAGAAAATCTTCTATTTTATCAGTTAACCTTCGTAATCCTCAAATTTATCATACATATGTTTAATGAAAATTTTCATTTTATGAGAAAATGTCTCATCTTCCTTTTACAATTGAATTCTCAAAGTACTTATAATCTTATCATTGTATCTGTTTTTTTTTTGCAAAAAATCAATTTTATAAATTATTCTAAGTTTTCTTCAATTATATCACACATATGTTAGAGGAAAACATTCAGTTTTATAGGAAATTGGCTCCAGTTACTTTTTCAATCACATTCTAATTGTATTTCTATGCTTACTATTGTATCTGTCAAAATTACCAAAAAAATCTTTAATTTTCAAACATTCCTATGAATTATACTTATTTTATATGAAATATGTTATACAAAATCTTCAGTTTCATCAGAAAATGTCTCCTCTTCCTTTTTCAATTATGTGATAATTATATTTGTATTCCTATCATTGTCTGAGATTTTTCCAAGAAAACTTCAATTTTATCAGTTATCCTTTGTAATCCTCCATTTTATTATTCATATATTTGATGAAAATCTTCAGTTTTTTTCTGAAAAGATGTCATTAATTTTTCAAATGTATTTTAATTGTATATCTTTGCCTATCACTGAATCTGAGTTTTGTTTTTCAAAGTATTTTCAGTTTCAATAATTATCTTGTTATCAATTTTTCATATATATGTTAGATGAAAATCTTGTTTTGTACAAAAATGTCTTCACATCCTTTTTCATATCTATTCTAATTGTATTTGTATGCCTATCATTGTATCTGAGATTTTTCCAAGAATATCTTCAATATTATCAGTTATCCTCTTTAATCCTCAGTTTTATCATATATATGTTAGATGAAAATTTTCAGATCTACCAGAAAATGTGTCCAGTTACTTTTTCAATAGTATTCTAATTGCATTTGTATGCCTATCACAGTATCTCAGATTTATCAAAAAAACCCTTCAATTTTATCAGATATCATATGTATTCCTCAATTTTATCATGCATATTTTTGATGAAATTATTCAGTTCTATCATAAAATATCTCCACTTCCTTTTTCAGTTGAATTCTAATTATATTTGTATGGCAATCATTTTATTTGAGTTTTCTTCAAAAGAATCTTCAATTTTATATATCATCTTATGTTATCCTCAATTTTATCATATATATGTTAGATGAAAATCTTCAGTTCTTTATGAAAATGTCTCTAATCCCTCTTTCAATTACATTCTATTTGTATTTATATGACTATCATTGTTTCTGTGCTTTTTAAAAAATATTCAATTTTCTATATTATCTTAGGTTATCTACTTTGTTATTATACATACATTAGATGAAAACCATCAGTTTTATATGAAAATGTCTCCACGTCTGTTTTAGTTATATTCTAATTGTATTTTTATAACTATCATTGTATCAGAGTTTTGTCCAAATATATCTTCAATTTTATCAAATACCCTATTAATCCTCTATGTTATCATACATATGTTAGAAGAAAATCTTCAGTTTTATCAGGAAATGTCTCCACTTCACTTTTTAATTGTATTCTAATTGTATTTCGATGCCTATCATTGTATCAGAGCATTTTGTTGCAAATAATCTTTAATTTTATAAATTACCTTATGACATCCTCAATTTATCATATGTATGTTATATGAAAATTAAAGTTGTATATGAGAATGTCTCCACTTCCTCCTTCAATTATATTGTAAATGTATTTGTATGCCTATCATTGTATCTAAGTTCTTTTAAAAAATCTTTAATTTTATAAATTATCTTAAATTATCCTCAATTTCATCATAGATACATTAGAGGACAAATTTCAATATTAAACTAAAATGTCTCCACTTAATTTTTCAATTACATTCTAATTTTATTTGTATGCCTATCATTGTATTGGTGAAAATAGTCATGAAAAAATTCAACTTTTAAATTTTTCTTATGAATATCCTTTACTTTATCATTAATATCTTACACGAAAACTTCAGTTTTGTCAGACTCCTCTTCATTTTCCATTATGTGATAATTTTATTTGTATGCCTCTCTTTGTATTTGAGATTTTCCCTAAAAAATCTTCAATTTTATCAGTTATAATATGTAATCCTCAATTTTATGATACATATGTTAGATTAAAATCTTCAGTTCTACCAGAAAATGTCTCCACTTCTCTTTTCAATTATATTCTAATTACATTTGGATGCCTATCATTGTATCTGAGTTTGTTCAAAAATATCTAAAATGTTATCAGTTATTTTATGTAATCCTCAATCATGCATATTTCTGATGAAAATCTTCAGTTCTATCAGAAAATATCTCCACTTCCCTTTTCAATTATATTCTAAATGTATTTGTATGCAGATCCTTATATCTGAGGTTTTTCCACATAAAACTTCAATTTTATAAGTTATCTTATACATATGTTAGATAAAAATCTTCAGTTCTTTACAAAAATGTGTCCTCTTCCTTTTTCAATAATACTCTAGTTGTATTTGTATGCCTATTCTTGTATCTGAGATTTTGTTTTCCAAAATATCTTCAATTTTATAAATTATCTGTTATCCTCAATTTTAACATACATTTGTTAGATGAAAATCCTCAGTTTTATCAGAAAATATCTCTATTCCTTTTCTCAATTACATTCTAATTGTGCTTGCATGCCTATTATTGCATATGCAAAATTTATAATACAAATCTACAAATTTTACAATTTTCCTATGAATTTCAAATATTTTATCAGATATATGTTATGCAAAATTCTTCAAATTTTAGAAAATATCTCCACTTCCTTTTGAACTATATTATTATTTACTTGTATACCTAGCATTGTATCTGTGAAAATTACCACAAAAATCTTCACATTTCAACATTTTCTCATAAATTTCCTTAATTTAATCAGAAATGTTATACAAAAATCTTCAGTTTTATCAATGTCTCCACTTTCTTTTTCGCTTATAATTTTATTGTATTTGTATGCCTTTCATTGAATCTTTCATTATCAAACAAATCTTCAATTTTATCAATTTTCCCATGTTATCATAAATTTTATCACATATGTTAGATGTAAATCTTTAGAATTAACAGAATATGTCTTCACTTCCTTTTTCAATTGTATTCTAATTGTATTTGTGTGCCTATCATTGTATCCATGTTTGGTCTGAATAAACATTCACTTTAGTAAATTAGCCTATGTAAGCCTCAATTTTATCATGCATATTTTTGATTAAAATCTTCAGTTCTATCAGAAAATATCTCCACTTTCCTTTGAATTTATATTTTAGTTGTATTTTATGCCTACCATTGTATCTGAGTTTTTTTCCAAATAAAACTTCAACTTTTTCAATTCTCTTTTGTAGTACTCAAGTTTTTCATACACAGGTTAATGAAAATCTTCAGTTCTTTACGCAAATGTCTCCTCTTCCTTTTTCAATAATACTCTAGTTGTATTTGCATGCCTATCCTTGTATCTGAGTTGTTTTCCAAAATATTTTCAATTGTATAAATTATCTTATGTTATCCTCAATTTTAACATATATTTGCCAGATGAAAATTTTCACTTTTATCAGAAAATGTCTCTATTTCTTTTTTCAATTACATTCTAATTGTATTTGTAAGCCTATAATTTTATCTGTGAAAATTACCACAAAAATTTTCAAAGTTTACAATTTTCCTATGTATTTCAATCATTTTATCAGATATATGTTGTGGAAACTTCTTCAGATTTATCAGAAAGATATCTCCACTTCCTTTTTCAACTATATTATTATTTTATTTGTATTTCTACCATTATATCTGTGAAAATTAGCACTAAAATCTTCAAATTTTAACATTTTCGCATGAATTTCCAAATTTAATCAGAAATGTTATTATTGTATCTGAGTTTGTTTTTCAAAGAAATCTTCAGTTTTAAAAATTATCTTGCTATCCTCAATTTTATTCATATGTTATACAAAAATCTTCAGTTTTATACAAAAATGTCTCTATGTACTTTTTCATGTCTATTCTAATTGTGTTTCTATGCCTATCATTCTATGTGAGATTTTTCTAAGGAAATCTTCAATTACATCAGTTATCTTATGTAAAACTCAATTTTATTATACATATATTGAATGAAAATCATCAGTTCTTCACTTTTATCATAAAATGTCTCTATTCATTTTCTGAATTACATCCTAAATGTGTTTGTAAACATATCATTGGATCTGTTACAATTACCACAATAATCTACAAATTTTACAGTTTTCTTATGAATTTACATAATTTATCAGATGTATTATGCAATATTCTTGATTTATTAGAAAATATCTCCACTTCCTTTTTAATTATATTATTACTTTTTCATATATCTAACACTGACTGTATCTGTGAAAATTACCACAAAAATCTTCAAATTTTAACATTTTCTCATAAATTATCATATTTGTATCAGAAATATTATTCAAAAATATTTAGTTTTATTAGAAAATGTCTCCATGTAATTTTTCACTTATAATCTTATTGTATTTGCATGCCTTTCATTGATTCTGAGATTTTTATCAAAAAATCTTCAATATTATCAATTTTCCTCTGTCATCATCCATTTTCATTCATAAGTTAGATGTAAATCTTTAGAATTAACAGAGGTCTCCTCTTGCTTTTTCAATAGTATTCTAATTGTATTTGTATGCCTATGTGTTGGAGTATTTATCTGAATAAATCTTCAATTTTATCAATTATCCTATGCAATCCTCAATTTTTTCATACATATATTGGATGAAAATCTTCAATTTAATCAGAAAATGTCTCCACTTCCGTTTCAATTGTATTCTAATTGTATTTGGATGCTTATCATTGCTTCTGTGTTTTTTTAGCAAAAACAACTTCAATTTTATAAATTATGCTAGCCTCAATTTTAACTTACATATGTTAGAGGATTTTCTTCAGTTTTATAGGAAAATGGTTCCACTTCCTTTTCCAAATACATTCTAACTGTATTTGTATGCTTACCATTATATCTGTGAAATTCACATCAAAAACTTCAATTTTTATACTTTTCCTATGAATTTCCCTTACTTTATCTGAATTATGTTATACGAAATCATCAGTTTTATCAGAAAATGTCTCTATTCCTTTTTAATTACATTCTAATTATGTTTGTAAGCCTATCACTTTATCTGTGAAAATTACCAGAAAAAACTTCAAATTTTACAGTTTTCCCATGAATTTCTATAATTTTATCAGATATATGATATGAATATGAATATCTAATAAACATGAGTTTCTGATAAATTCTTCAGATTTATCAGAAAATATCTCCAATTCCTTATACAACTATATTATCATTGATTTATATGCCTCCCATTCTATCTGTGAAAATTTCCACAAAAATCTTCAAATTTTAAACTTTTCACATGAATTTCCATAATTTTATTAGAAATGTTATACAAAAATCTTCAGTTTCATCAGAAAATATATCCACTTTCTTTTTCACTTATATTCTAATTGTATTAGTATGCCTTTTTAGGATATCTGAGATTTGATCAAAAAAACCTTCAATTTTATCAATTTTCCAATGTTATCCATTTTATCATACATAACTTAGGTGAAAATCTTAAGTTTTATACAAACAGGTCTCCAGCTATATTTTCAATTATATTCATATTATATTGTATGTTTATTCTTATATCTGAGAATTTTCTAAGAAAATCTTCAATTTAGTCAGTTATCCTATGTAATCCTAAATTATATCATACATATGTTAAACGAAAATCTTCAGTTTTATCAGAAAATGTCTCGTCTTCCTTTTTCCATTGTATTCTAACAGTCTTTGTAATCTTATCATTGCATCTGAGTTTTCTCCAAATAAATCTTCAATTTTATCAATTACCCTAGTAATCATTTATTTTATCATATATATGTTAGATGGAAGTCTTCAGTTTTATATGAAAATGTCTCCACTTAGTTTTTCAGTTTTATTCTATTTGTAATTCTATGCCTGTCATTATATCTGGGTGTTTTTCCAAAATATCTTTAATTTTATAAATTACCTTATGCTATCCTCATTTTCTCATTCTTATATTATATGAAAATCTTCAGTTTTATATGAAAATGTCTCTACTTCCTCCTTCAATTATATTCTAAATGTATTTGCATGCCTATCATTGTATCTGAGTTTTTTTCAAAAGAATCTTAAATTAAATTAAATTATAAATTATCTTAAGTTATTCTCAATTTTATCATAGATATTTTAGAGGAAAATCTTCAATTTTAAATAAAAATGGCTCCACTTCATTTTCCTACTACATTCTAATTTTACTTGTATGCCTACCATTTTATCTGTGAATATTACCACAAAAATATTCAATTTTAAATTTTTTCCTCTGAATTTCCCTTACTTTTTCAGTAATATGTTATATGACATCTTCAGTTTCGTCAGAAAATGTCTCCACTTAATTTTGAAATATGTGATAATTCTATTTGTATGCCTATAATTGTATCTTAGATTTTTTCCAAAAAATCTACAATTTTATCAGTTATCATATGTAATCCTTAATTTTATGATTCATATGTTAGATAAAAATCTTCAGTTCTACCAGAAGATATCTCCACTTTCGTTTTCAATTATGTGATAATTCTATTGGATGCCTATTATTGTATCTGATTTTTGTTTAAAAAAATCTAAAATTTTATCAGCTATCCTATGTAATTCTCAATTTTATCATGATATTTTAGATGAAAATCTACAGTTTTATCATAAAATATATCAATTCCCTTTTCAATTGTCTTCTAATTGTATTTGTATGCAGATAATTTTAACATACATATGTTAGATGAAAATATTCAGTTTTATCAGAAAATGTCTTCACTTATTTTTCACTTATTTATAATTATATTTGTATTATTTTTCATTGTATCTGAGATTTTATCACAAAATTCTAAAATTTTATCAATTTTCCCATGTTATCCATTTTATCATCCATAAATTAGATGTAATTCATAATTTTTTCAGACATATGTTAGATAAAATTCTTCAGTTTTATCAGAAAATGTCTCATCTTCATTTTTAATTGTATTCAAATTGTATTTTTATGCCTATCAATGTATGCATGTTTTCTCTGAATTGATCTTCAATTTTATCAATTATCCTATGTAATTCTCAATTTAATCATATATATGTTAGATAAAAATCATCAGTTTTATCAGAAAATGTATCCTCTTCTCTTTTCAATTTTATTCTAATTTCATTTGTATGATTATTTATCTGAGTTTTCTGCAAAAAAATCATCAATTTTATAAATTATCCTGTTTTCCTCAATTTTATCACACATATGTTATAGGAAAATCTTCAGTTTCATAGAAAATGGCTCCATTTCCTTTCTCAATTACACTCTAAAGGTATTTTATGCTTACCATTGTATCTTTGAAAATTACCACAAAAATCTTCAATTTTTAATTTTTTCCCACGAATTTCCCTTACTTAATTAGAAATATGTTATACGAAATCTTCAGTTTTGTCAGAAAATGTATCCAATTCATTTTCAATTATCAGATATTTCTATTTGTATGTCTATCAATGTATCTGAGCTTTTTCTCAAAAAATCTTCAATTTTATCAGTTATCATAAGTAATCCTCAATTTTATCATAAATATGTTAGATTAAAATTTTCAGTTTACCAGAAAATATTTATACTTCCTATTGCAATTATATTCTAATTTTATTTGAATGCCTATCACAGTATCTGAGTTTTTTCAAAAAAAATCTTCAATTTTGTCAGTTACCCTATATAATCCTCAATTATATCATGCATATTTTAGATGAAAATCTTCAGTTCTATCAGAAAATAACTCCATTTCCCTTATCCTTTATATTCTAATTTTATGTGTATGCCGACAATTGTATCTGAGTTTTTTTCCCAAATAAATCTTCAATTTTATCAATTAGCTTTTGTTATCCTCAACATTTTCATATATAGGTTAGATGAAAGTTTTCACTTTTTTAATGGAAATGTCTCCTTTTCCTTTTTCAATAATATTCTAGTGGTATTTGTAAGCCTATCCTTGTATCTGAGTTTTCGTTTTCCTAAATATCTTTTATTTTATAAATTATCTTATGTTATACTCAATTTTAACATGCATATGTTAGATGAAAATCATGTTTTTATCAGAAAATATCTCTTTTTTCAATTACATTCTAATTGTATATGTAAGCCTATCACTGTATATGTAAAAATTACCACAAAAATCTTCAAATTTTACAGTTTTCCTATGAATTTCCTTCATTTTATCAGATATGTTATGCAATTCCTCAGATTTATCAGAAAATATCTCCACTTCCGTTTTCAACTATAGTATTATTTCTTTGTATGCCTACCATTTTATCTGTGAAAATTACCACAAAATTCTTTAAATTTCAAATTTTTCACATAAATTTCCAGAATTTAATCAGAAATGATATACAATAATCTTCACTTTATCAGAAATGTCTCCACGTTCTTTTTTACATATTTATACTTGTATTTGTATGCCTTTCATTATATCTGAGATTTTATAAAAAATTGTCTATTTTATCAATGTTCTTATGTTATCATCCATTTTATCATCCATATGTTAGAAATAAATCTTCAGAATTAACACAATATGTCTACACGTTCTTTTTCAATTGTATTCTAATTGTATTTGTATACCTCTCATTGTATCCGAGTTTTTTCTGAATAAATCTTCAATTTTATCAATTATCCTATATAATTCTCAATTTTATCATACATATGTCAGATAAAAATCTTCAGTTTTATTATAAAATGCCTCCTCTTCCTGTTTCTATTGTACTCTAATTCTATTTCTATGCTGACCACTGCATCTAAATATTTGTTTCAAAAAATTTTCTATTTCATAAATTACCTTAAGTTATCTTCAATTTTATCAGACATATATTAATGGAAAAATTTCAGATTCATAGGAAAATGTCTCCACTTCCGTTTTCAAGTACATTCTTATTTTATTTGCATGTGTACCATTGTATCTGTGAAAATTACCACAAAAATATTCACTTTTTAAATTTTCCTATGAATTTCCCTTACTTTATCAGAAATATGTTATATGAAATCATTAGTTTTATCAGAAAATGTCTCCACTTCCTTTTCCATTATCTGATAATTCTATTTGTATGCCTATCATTGTATGTGAGGTTTTTCAAAAAAATCTTCAATTTGATCAGATATCCTATGTAATCCTCAATTTTATCATGCATATTTTAGATGAAAATCTTCAGTTCTATCATAAAATGTCTCCACTCCTTTTTCATTGAATTCTAATTATATTTGTATGTCTATCATTGTATTTGGGGTTTTTAAAAAACAATCTGCAAATTTATACATCATCTTATGTTATCCTCAATTTTATCATACATATGTTAAAGGAAAATTTTCAGATTCATAGGAAAATGTGTCAACTTCTGTTTTCAAGTTCAGTCTAATTTTATTTGTATGTGTAGGATTGTATCTGTGAAAATTACCACAAAAATCTTCAATTTTAAAGTTTTCCTATGAATTTCCCTTACTTTATCAGAAATATGTTATATGAAATTGTTAGTTTTATCGGAAAATGTCTCCACTTCCTTTTCAATTATCTGATAATTCTATTTGTATGCCTATCATTTTATGTGAGATTTTTCCAAAAGAACCTTCAATTTGATCAGATATCCTATGTAATCCTCAATTTTATCATGCATATTTTAGATGAAGATCTTCATTTCTATCCTAAAATGTCTCCACTTCTTTTTTATTGAATTCTAATTATTTTTGTATGGCTATATTGTATTTTAGGTTTTTTTTCAAAAAAAATCTTCAAATTTATGCATTATCTTATCTTATTCTCAATTTTATCATACATATGTTAGATGAAAATCTTCATTACTTTACAAAAATGTCTCCATTTCCTTTTTGAATTACATTCTAATTGTATTTATATGCCTATCAATGTATCTGATTTTTTTTAAAAATTCAATTTTATAAATTATGTTATCCTCATTTTTATCATACATATATTAGATGAAAATCTTCAGTTTTATATGAAAATATCTCCACGCCTCTTTCAGTTATATATTTATACTTTTATTCCTATCATTGTATCTGAGTTTTGTCCAAATACATCTTCAATTTTATCAATTACCCTAATAATCTTCATTTTTATCAGAAAATGTCTCCACTTTGTTTTTCAGTTGTATTCTAATTGTGTTTCTATTCCTATCATTGTATCTGAGTGTTTTTCCAAAAATATCATTAATTTTATAAATTACCTTACAATATCCTCATTTTATCATACATGTCTTATATGAAAACCTTCAATTTTATATGAAAAGGTCTCAATTTCTTCCTTCAATTATTTTTTAAATGTATTTGTATGCCTATCATTGTATTATGAGTTTTCCAAATATTTGTGTATGCCTATCATTGCATCTTATATTTTTCCAAAAAAATCCTCAATTTTATCAGTTATAATATGTAATCCTCAATTTTGTGGTACATATGTTAGATTAAAATCTTCAGTTTGACCAGAAAATATCTCCACTTCCCTTTTCAATTACATTCTAATTATATTTGGATGCCTATCATTATATCCTTTTTAAAAAAATCTAAAATTTTATCAGTTATCCTATGTAATCCTCACTTTAATCTTGCATATTTTAGATGAAAATCTTCAGTTCTATCAGAAAATATCTCCACTTCCCTTTTCAATTATATTCTCATTGTATTTGTATGCAGATCATTGAATCTGAGTTTATTTCTAAATAAATCTTCAATTTTATCAATTATCTCATGTAATCCTCAATTTTATCATACATGTTAGGTGAAAACCTTCAGTTTTATCAGAAAATGCATCTATTCCTTTTGTCAATTACATTCTAATTGTGTCTGTAAGTCTATCATTGTATCTGTGAAAATTACCACAAAAATCTTCAAATTTTACAATTTTCCTATGAATTTCCTTCATTTGATCAGGTATTTGTTATGGAAAATTCCTCAGATTTGTCAGAAAATATCTCCAATTCCTTTGTCTACTACATTATTAATTATTTGCATGCCTAACATTGTATCTGTAAAAATTACAACACAAATCTTCAAATGTTAAAATTTTCACATAAATTTCCATAATTTAATCAGAAATGTTATACAAAAATTTTAAGTTTTATCAGAAAATATCTCCACATTCTTGTTCACTTATTTATAGTTGTATTGGTATACCTTTCATTGTATTTGAGAGTTTATCTCAGTTTCCATAACATATATCTGATAAAATGATGGAAATACATAGGAAAACTGTAAAATTTGAAAATTTTGTGGTAATTTTCACAGACACAATGATAGGCTTACAAATACAATTAGTATGTAATTGAAAAAAAGAAATAGAGACAATTTTCTGATAAAAGTGAAGATTTTCATCTAACAAATATATGTTAAAATTGAGGATACCTTAAGATAATTTATAAAATTGAATATATTTTGGAAAACAAAATCTCAGATACAAGCATAGGCACACATATACTAATAGAGTATTATTGAAAAAGGAAGAGGAGACATTTGAGTAAAAAACTGAAGATTTTCATCCAACCTATGTATGAAAAAATTGATGATTACAAAAGATAACTAATAAAGTTGAAGGTTTATTTGGAATAAAACTCAGATACAATGGTAGGCATACAAATACAATTAGAATATAAATGCAAAGAGAAGTGGAGATATTTTCTGATAGAACTGAAGATTTTCATCTAAAATGTACATGATAAAATTGAGGATTACATAGGATAATATATAAAATTGAAGATTTATTCAGATCAAACTCAGATACAATGATATGAATACAAATAAAATTAGAATACAATTGAAAAAGGAAGTGAAGGCATATTCTGTTAATTTTAAAGATTTACATCTAACTTATATATGATAAAATGGATAACATAAGAAAATTGATAAAATTGAAGATTTTTTTGATAAAATCTCAGAAACAATGAAGGGCATACAAATACAAACAGATTATAAGGGAAAAAGAAAGTGGAGACATTATCTGATAAAACTGAAGACTTTTGTATAATATTTCTGATAAAATTATGGAAAATAATGAGAAAATGTTAAAATTTGAAGATTTTGGTTGAAATTTTCACAGATACAATGTTAGGTATACAAATAAATAATAATATAGTTAAAAAGGAAATGGAGATATTTTCTAAATATCTGAAGAATTTTGCATAACATATATCTGATAAAATTATTGAAAATCATAGGAAAATTCTAAACTTTTTTGATTTGTGTTGTAATTTTCACAGATACAATGGTAGGCTTACAAACAATCAGAATGTAATTGATAAAAGGAAAAAGATATTTTTTGATTAAACAGAAGATTTTCATCTAACAAATGTCTGTTAAAATTGAGGATAACATAATTTATAAAATTGAAGATATTTTGGAAAACAAAAACTCTGATACAAGGATAGGCATACAAATACAATGGGGTATTATTGAAAAAGGAAGAGGATACATTTTCATAAAGAACTGATGATTTTTATCTAACATATGTATGATAAAATTGAGGATTATATAAGATAACTGGTAAAATTGAAGATTTACATGGAAAAACACAATTGAAAAGGGAAGAGTAGATATTTTCTGATAAAATGAAGATTTTTATCTAACATATGTATGATAAAAATGTTAATTACTTAGGATAATTGATAAAAGTGAACATTTTATGATAAAATCTCAGAAACAATGAAAGGCATACAAATACAACTATAGAGAATTGAAAAAGAATGTGGATAATTTTTCTGATAGAACTGAAGATTTTCATATATCCTTTCTGATTAAATTATGGGAATTCATGTGAAAATGTTAAAATTTGGAGATTTTTGTGGGAGTTTTCACAGATAAAATGGTAGGCATACAAATAAATAATAATATATATGAAAATGTAATGAGATATTTTCTGATAATTCTGAGGATTTTGCATAAATATAACCACTAAAATTATGGAAATTCATAGGAAAACTAAAATTTGAAGATTTTTGTGGAAATTTTTACAGATACAATGGTAGGCATACAAATAAATAGTATAGTTGAAAAAAGGAAGTGGAGATATTTTCTGATAAATCTGAAGAATTTTGCAAAACATATATCTGATAAAATTAAGGAAATTCATAAGAAAACTGTAAAATTTGAAGATATTGAGATAATTTTCACAGATAAAATGATAGGCTTACAAACAATTAGAATGTAATTGAAAAAAGGAATACAGATATTTTGTGACAAAACCAAACATTTTCATCTAACATATATATATTAAAATTGAGAATTACATAAGATAATTTTAAAAATTTAAGGTATTTTGGAAAACAAAAACTCAGATACAAGGATAGGCATACAAATACAACTAAAGTATAATTGATAAAGGAAGAGGACACATTTTATATAGAACTGAAAATTTTCATCATACATATGTATGATAAGAATGAGGATTAAATAAGATAATTGCTAAAATTGAAGAGTTATTTGGAAAAATACTCAGATACAATGATCTGCATACAAATACAATTAAAATAAAATTGAAAAGGAAAGTGGAGATATTTTCTGATAGAACTGAAGATTGTCATCTAAAATATGCATGATAAAATTGAGGATTACTAGAGTAATTGATAAAATTGAAGATTTATTTGGACAAAACTCAGATACAATGATAGGCATAAAAATACA
Source organism: Apodemus agrarius (assembly GCA_964023405.1). Lineage (NCBI taxonomy): Eukaryota > Metazoa > Chordata > Mammalia > Rodentia > Muridae > Apodemus > Apodemus agrarius. The sequence continues at coordinate 35,190,301 of OZ030024.1, forward strand.
ATTAGAATATAATTAAAAAAGATGTGCAGACATTTTCATATATAACTGAAGATTTTCATCTAATATATTTAGGATAAAAATGAGGATGACATAATAAAATTTATAAAACTGAATATTTTTTTACAAAAGCCTCAGATACATTGATAAGCATATAAGTACAATAAGAATTTAAATGAAAAATGAAATGGAGACAGTTTTGTAAAGTAATAAAGATTTTCACCTCACATAAGTATGATAAAATGGATGATAACATAGGTAACTTGATAAGATTGAAGGTTTTTTGGATAAAATCTCATAGATACTTAAAGGCATAATAATACAATTAGAATATAAGTGAAAAAGAAAGTGGAGATATTTTCTGATAAACCTGATGGTTTTTGTATAATATTTCTAATAAAATTTTGGAAATACATGTGAAAATGTTAAAACTTGTACATTTTTGTGATAAATTTTACAGATAGAATGTTATGCATACAAACAAATAATAATATAGTTATAAAAGGAAGTGGAGATATTTTCTGATAAATCTGAAGAATTTTGCATAACATATATCTGAAAAAATTATGGAAATTCATAAGAAAACTGTAAAATTTGATGTTTTTTGTGGTAATTTTCAGAGATACAATAATGGGCTTACAAATACAATTAGAATGTAATTGAAAAATAGGATAGAGACATTTTTTGATGAAACTGAAGATTTTGTATAACATATTTTGTGTAAAGTAAAGGAAATTCATAGTTAAAATTTAAAAATTGAAGATTTTTGAGGTAATTTTCACAGATACAGTGGTAAGCATACAAATAGAATTAGAATGTATTTGAAAAAGGAAGTGGAGCCATTTTTCCTATAAAACTGAAGAAAATCCTCTAACATATGTATGTTAAAATTGAGGATAACATAAGATAATTTAAAACATTGAAGATTATTTGAAAAAACTCATTTGCAATGATAAGCATACAAATACACTTAGAATACAATTGAAAAAGGAAGAGGAGACAAATTCTGATAAAATTTAAGATTTTCATCTAACATATGTATGATAAAATTGAGGATTACATAGCACAATTGAAAAAATTGAACATTTACTGGGAAAAAATCTCCAGCTACTTTTTAATTATATTTTAATTGTGTTTTTACGTTTATACTTGTATGTGAGAATTTTCTAAGAAAATCTTCAATTTAATCATTTATCCTATGTAATCCTCAATTTTATCATATACATATTAATTGAAAATTTTCAGATTTATCAGAAAATGTCTTGATTTGCATTTCCCTAATGACTAATGATGTTGAACATCTCTTAAGGTGTTTCTCAGCCATCGAATTTCTTCTGGTGAAAATTCTTTGTTTAGCTGTGTACCCCATTTTTTGATAGGGTTATTTGGCTCTTTGGGCTCTAACTTCTTGAGTTCTTTGTATATATTGGATATTAGCCCTCTGTCGGATGTGGGGTTGGTGAAGATCTTTTCCCAATTTGTTGGTTGCCGTTTTGTGCTTCTGACAATGTCCTTTGCCTTACAGAAATGTGGTATATATATACAATTCAAAACTACTCAGCAATTAAAAATAATGAATTCATGCAATTTGTAGGCAAATGGTTAGATCTGGAAAATATCATCCTAAGCAAGTTAACCCAATCACAAAAGAATACACATGAAATGTAATCACTGATAAGTGGATATTAATGAGCCCAGAAAGCCTAAATACTCAAGGCACAATTAGCAAGTCAAAGGATTCCCCAAAACAAGAAAGGGGCCTGAAAAGATTCGATCTAGTTTTGTGGAGAGTACCAGAACAGAGAAATGGTGGTGGTGGGGGTGATTGGGGAAGAGTTGTGGGGGAGAGGACTTATGGGACGTATGGTGGGGTTGAACTGGGAAAGGGGAAAGCCTTTGGAATGTAAACAAAGAATATAGAATAAAAAAATGAAAAAAGAAAATGTCTCATCTTTCTTTTTCAATCAAATTCTAATAGTATTTGTAAGCTTACCATAGTATCTGTGTTTTTTTTACAAAAAACCATCAATTTGATAAAATATCCTATATTTTCCTCAATTTATCACACATATATATGTGAAAATTATCATAGAATCTTCAATTTTTAAAATTTTGGTATGAATTTCCCTTGCATTATCAGAAATATGTTATACAAAATCTTTCATTTCATCAGAAAAAGTCTGTACTTCCTTTTCAATTATTTGATAATTCTATTTGTATACCTATCATTGTATGTGAGATTTTTCCAGAAATATCTTCAATTTGATCAAATATCCTATGTAATCCTTCACTTTATCATGCATATTTTAGATGAAAATCTTCAGTCCTATGATAAAATGTCTCCACTTGCTTTTTCAATTGAATTCTAATTATATTTGTATGGCTATCAATGTATTTGAGTTTTTTCACAAAAATCTTCAATATTATACATTATCTTATATTATCCTAAATTTTATCATACATATGTTAGATGAAAATCTTCATTTCTTTACAAAAATGTCTCCATTTCTTTCTTCAGTTACATCCTAATTGTATTTATATGCCTATCAAAGTATCGGAAGATTTTTAAAAAAATATTCAATTTTATAAATTATGTTATGTTATCCTCATTTTTATCATACATATATTAGATGAAAATCCTCAGTTTTATATGAAAATATCTCCACGTCTCTATTATATTCTAATAGTATTTTATGCCTATCATTGCATCTGAGTTTTATTCAAATATATCTTCAAATTTATCAATGTCCCTAGTAATCATTAATTTTATTATACATGTTGAATGAAAATCTTCAGTTTTATCAGAGAATGTCTACACTTCGTTTTTTCAGTTGTATTCTAATTGTATTTTTATGCCTAGCATTGTATCTGTGCGTTTATCCAAAAATCATTAATTTTAAAAATTATATTATTATATCCTCATTTTATCATATGTATATTATATGAAAATCTTCAATTTTATATGAAAATGTCTCCACTGCCTCCTTCAATTATATTCTAAATGTATTTTTGTGCCTATCATTGTATCTGATTTTTTTCAAAATAATCTTCAAGTTTATAAATTATCTTGTTATCCTCAATTTTTTCATAGATATTTCAGAAGAAAGTCTTTAATTTTAAATAAAAATGTCTCCACTTCATTTTAGATTGCATTCTAATTGTATTTGTATGCTTATCATGGTGTCTGTAAAAATTACCACTAAAAATTTCAATTTTTAAAATTTCCTATGACTTTCCCTTACTTCAACAGTAATATGTTATACAAAATCTTCAGTTTTTTTTTAGAAAATATCTCCTTTTCATTTTCAAATATGTGATAATTCTATTTGTATGCCTATAATTGCATTGGAGTTTTTTCCAAAAAAAAGTCTTCAATTTTATCAGTTATCATGTGTATCAATTTTATGATACATATGTTGGATTAAAAACTTCAGTTCTTCCAGAAAATAATTCCACTTTCCTTTTCAATTATATTCAAATTATATTTTGATACCTATCATTGTATCTGAGTGTTTTTTCAAAAAAATCTACAATTTTATCAGTTATCCCATGTAATCCACAATTTTGTCATGCATATTTTAGATGAAAATCTTCAGTTCTATCAGAAAATATCTTCACTTCCCTTTATAATTATATTCTCTTTAAAATTTTTTAATTGGATATATTCTATATTTACATTTCATTTCCCTTTTCCTAGTTCCCTGTCCCCCAAATGTCCCACATGCCCTTTTCCCTCCCCATGTTCCCCCATCCACCCTTTCCCACTCCCCTGTTATGGTATTCCCCTACACTGATGCTTTGATCCTTTCCAGAAACAGGGTCCACTCATTCCTTCTTGTCAGACATCATTTGGTATGTGGATTTTGTCTTTGGTGCCCCAAGATTCTAGGCTAATATCCTCTTATCAGTGAGTACATACCATGCGTTTTCTTTTGAGGCTGGGTTACATCACTTAGTATGATGTACTCCAGCTCCATCCATTTCTCTAAGAATTTCATGAATTCATTGTTTCTAATGGCTGAATAGTACTCCATTGTGTATATATACCACATTTTTTGTATCCATTCTTCCATTGAGGGACATCTGGGTTCTTTCCAGCTTCTGGCTATTATAAATAAAGCTGCTATAAACATAGTGGAGCATATATCCTTATAGCATGCTGGGGAATCTTCTGGGTATGTGCCCCGGAATGGTATGGATGAGTCCTCTGGAAGTACCATGTCCAGTTTTCTGAGGATGATTTCCAGAGTGGTTGTACCAGCTTGCAGTGCCACCAGGAGTGGAGGAGTGTTCCTCTTTCTCCACATCCTCGCTGACACCTCCTTTTTCCTGAGTTTTCAATCTTAGCCATTCTGACTGGTATGAGGTGAAATCTCAGGGTTGTTTTGATTTGCGTTTCTCTAGACTAATGATGTTGAACTTTTTAAAAGGTGTTTCTCAGCCATCCAAATTTCTTCAGGTGAAAAGTCTTTGTTTAGTTCTGTACCCCATTTTTGATAGGGTTATTTGGTTTTCTGGGGTCTAACTTCTTGAGTTCTTTGTATAAATTACATATTAGCCCTCTGTCAGATGTGGGTTTGGTGAAGATCTTTTCCCAATTTGTTGGTTGCAGATTTGTCCTTTTGACAGTGTCTTTTGCCTTGCAGAAACTTTGTAATGTAAACATAGTAAAAGCAATTTACAGCAGACCAATAGCCAACATCAAAGTAAATGGAGACAAACATGAAGCAATCCCACTAAAATCAGGGACTAGACATGGCTGTCCCCTCTCACCATATCTTTTGAATATAGTACTTGAGGTACTAGCTAGAGCAATTTGAAAACATATGGAAGTGTAAGGGATACAAATTGGAAAGAAAGAACTCAAGCTATCACTATTTGCAGATGATATGATAGTATATTTAAGTGACCCAAAAAACTCCACCAGAGAACTCCTACAGCTGATAAACAACTTCAGCAAAGTGGCAGGCTATAAAATCATCTCAAGCAAATCAGTGGCCTTCCTATTCTCAAAGGATAAGCAGGCCAAGGAAGAAATTACGGAAATGACATCCTTCACAATATCTGCAAACAAAATAAAGTATCTTGGTGTGACTCTAACCAAACAAGTGAAAGATTTGTATGACAAAAACTTCAGGTCTCTGAAGAAGAAAATGGAAGAAGATCCCAGAAAATGGAAAAATCTTCCATGCTTGTGGGTTGGCAGGATTAATATAGTTAAAATGGCAATCTTGCCAAAAGCAATATATAGATTCATCACAATCCCCATCAAATTCCCAACTCAGTTCTTCATAGAGTTAGAAAGAGCAATTCTCAAATTCATCTGGAATAACAAAAAACCGAGGATAGCTAAAACTATCATCAACAGTAAAAGAACTGCAGGAATTAATATCCCAGACCTCAAACAATACTGCAGTGCAGTATTGTTAAAAACTGCATGGTATTGGTACAGTGACAGGGAGTTGGATCAATGGAATAGGATTGAAGACCCAGAATTGAACCCATACATCTATGTCCAATTGATCTTTGGCAAAAAAATCAAATTTTATATATTTCCTATGAATTTCCATAATTTTATCAGATATATGTTATGAAAAATTCTTCAGATTTATCAGAAAATATCTCCACTACCTTTTCAACTATATTATTATTTATTTGTATGCCTACTATTGTATCTGTGAAAATTACCACAAAAATCTTCAAATTTTAGCATTTTCACATGAATTTCTACAATTTTAAAAGAAATGTTATGCAAAAATCTTCAGTTTTATCAGAAAATGTCTCCACTTTCCTTTTCCCTTATTTAGAGTTGTATATGCATGCTTTTCATTGGATCTGAGATTTTATCAAAAAATCTTCAATTTTATCAATTTCCTTATGTTATCATCCATTTTATCATACGTAAGTGAAATATAAAGCTTCTGAATTAACAGGAATATCTCCATGGCCTATTTTAATTGTATTCTAATTTTATTTGTATGCCTACAATTTTTTTCTGAGTTTTTTGCAAAAAAAAAATCATCAATTTTATAAATTATCCTAAGTTTTCCTCAATTTTATCAAACATATGTCAGAGGAAAATCTTCAGGTTTATAGGATAATTTGTCCACTTCTGTTTTCAATTACATTCTAATTGTATTTTTATGCTTACTATTGTATCTGTGAAAATTACCACAAAAATCTTCAATTTTTAAATTTTTCCTATGAATTTCCCTTACTTTATCAGAAATATGTTATACGAAATCTTTAGTTTTATCAGAAAATGTCTCCACTTCCTTTTCAATTATCTGATAATTCTGTTTGTATGCCTATCTATGTATGTGAGAATTTTCCAAAAAAAAATCTTCAATTTTAGAAAATATCTTATGTAATCCTCAATTTTATCATACATATTTTTGATGAAAATCTTCAGTTCTAACATAAAACGTCTCCCTTCCTTTTTCAATTGAACTCTAATTATATTTGTATGGCTTTCATTGTATTTGAGCGTTTTAAAAAGATATCTTCATATATATATATATTATATTACATTACATTACATTATATTACATTATATTATATTATATTATATTATATTATATTATATTATATTATATTATATTATGTTTTCCTCAATTTTATCATATATATGTTAGATGAAAATCTTCATTATTACAAAAATATCTCCATTTCCTTTTTCAATTACATTGTAATAGTATTTATATGCCTATCAATGTAACAGGATTTTTAAAATAATATTAAATTTTATAAATTATGTTGTTATCCTCATTATTATCATATATATTAGAAGAAAATCTTCATTTTTATATCAAAATGTCTCCATGTCCCTTTTAGTTTTATTCTAATTTTATTTTTATGCCTATCATAGTATCTGAGTTTTGTCCAAACACATCTTCAATTTTATCAATTACCCTAGCAATCGTTTATTTTATCATACATATGTTCAATGAAAATCTTCAGTTTTATCAGAAAATGTCTCCACTTCATTTCTCAGTTGTATTGTAATTGTTTTTCTATGCCTATCATTGTATCTGAATGTTTTTCCATAAATCTTTAATTTTATATATGACATTATGATATCCTCATTTTATCATACGTAGGTTATATGAAAATCTTCAGGTTTATTTGAAAATGTCTCCACTTCCTCTTTTAATTGTATTCTAAATGTACTTGTATGCCTATCATTGCTTCTGATTTTTTTCAAAAAATATTCAATTTTATAAATTATCCTTTTATCCTCATTTTTATCATAGATATTTTAGAGGAAACTGTTCAATTTTAAATAAAAATTTCTTCACTTCATTTTTTGATTACATTCTAATTGTATTTCTATGCCTATATTGTATCTGTGAAAATTACCACAAATTTTTCATTTTTAATTTTTTCCTATGAATTTCCCTTACTTTATCAGTAATATGTTATATGAAATCTTCAGTTTTGTCAGAAAATGTCTCCACTTCATTTTCAAATATGTGATAATTCTATTTGTATGCGTATCATTGTATCTGATTTTTTTCCAAAAGAAAATCTTCAATTTTATCAGTTATCATATGTAATCCTCAATTTTATGATACATATGTTTGATTAAAGTCTTCACTTCTACCAGAAAATATCTCCACTTCCCTTTTCAGTTAACTGATGAATCTATTTGGATGCATATCATTGTATCTGAGTTTTTTTTAAAAAAAATCTAAAATTTTATCAGTTATCCTATGTAATCCTCAGTTTTATCATGCATATTTTAGATGAAAACCTTCAGTTCTATCAAAAAATGTCTCCACCGCAATTTTCAATTGTTTTCTAATTGTATTTGTATGCAGATTATTGTGTGTGAATATTTTTCCACAAAATCTTCAATTTTATCTTTCATGGTATGCAATTCTCAATTTTATCATACATAATTTAGATGAAAATCTTCAGTTTTGTCAGAAAATGTCTCCTCTTCAGTATTCAAATGTATTCTAAGTATATTGGTATGCTTATCATTGCATCTGTGTTTTTTTTTCAAAAAAATTTTTAATTTCATAAATTAACTTAAGTTATATTCAATTTTATCATACATATGTTAGAGGAAAATCTTCAGTTTTATAGGGAAATGTTTCCACTTCTTTTTGCAATTACATTCTTATTGTATTTGTATGCGTACCATCATATCTGTGAAATTTACCACAAAATCCTCAATTTTTAAATTTTTCAATGAATTTACATTATTTAATATGAAATATGTTATACGAAATCTTCAGTTTTATCATAAAATGTCTCCACTTCCTTTTTCATTTATGTGACAATTATATTTGTATGCCTAATAGTATCTGAGATTTTTCCAAAAGAATCTTCAAATTAGTCAGTTATCTTACATAATCCTCAATTTTATCATTCTTATATTAGATGAAAACCTTCAGTTCTATCAGTAAATGTGTCCATTTCCGTTTTTAATTGTATTCTAATTGTATTTGTATGCCTATCTTTGTATCTGAGTTTTCATTTTCAAAAATATCTTCAGGTTTAAAAATTATCTTATCCTCAATTTTATCATACATATGTAAAATTAAAATCTTCAGTTTTACACAAAAATGTCTCCACCTCCTTTTTCAATTATATTCTTATTTTATTTGTATGCTTATCACTGTATCTGTGATTTTTCAAGGGAATATCCTCAATTTAATCAGTTATCCTATGTAATCCTCAATTTTATCATACATATGTTAAATGAAAATAATCAGTTTTATGAGAAAATGTCTGGTCTTCCTTTTTCAATTGAATTCTAATAGTATTTGTAAGCTTATAGTTTTATGTGAGTTTTTTTTGCCAAAGAATCTTCAATTTTATAAATTATCCTAAGTTTTATCAATTTTATCACACATATGTTAGAGGAAAATTTTCAGTTTTATAAGAAAATGACTCCACTTCCTTTTTCAATAACATTCTAATTATATTTGTATGCTTACTTTTGTATCTGTGAAAATTGAAACAAAAATCTTCATTTTTAAATATTTCCTATGCATTTCCCTTACTTTATTAGTAATATGTTATATGAAATCGTCAGTTTTGTCAGAAAAGGTCTCTACTTCATTTTCAAATATGTGGTAATTCTATTTGTATGCCTATCATTGTATCTGAGTTTTTTTCCAAAAATCTTCAATTTTATCACTTATCATATGTAATCCTCAATTTCTTGATACATATGTTAGATTAAAATCTTCAGTTCTACCAGAAAATATCTCCACTCTCTTTTTCAATTATATTCTAATGATATTTGGGTGACTATCATTGTATTTGAGTATTTTCAAAAAATATTCAATTTTATACATTATCCTATGTTATCCTCAATTTTTTCATACATATGTTAGAAGAAAATCTTAATTACTTTACAAAATGTCTCTGTGTCACTTTTATTTATATTCTAATTTTATTTTTATGCCTATCATTGTATCTGACTTTTGTCCAAATAAATTTTCAATTTTATCAGTTACCTTAGTTATCCTTTATTTTATCATACATATGTTAGATGAAAATCTTTAGTTTTATCAGAAAATGTCTCCACTTGGTTTTTCAGTTGTATTCTAATTGTATTTTTATACCTATCGCTGTATCTGAGTGTTTTTCCTAAAAATCTTTAATATTAAAAATTACCTCATGATATCCTCATTTTATCATATGTATGTTATATGAAAATGTTCAGTTTTATATGGAAATGTCTCCATATTCTCCTTCATTTATACTCTAAACATATTTGTATGCCTATCATTGCATCTGAGATTTTTTTCAAAAAAAATCTTCAATTTTATAATTTACCTTAATTTATCCTAATTTTATCATAGATATTTTAGTGGAAAAGCTTCAATTTTAAATAAAAATATTGCCACTACATTTTTAGATTACATTCTAATTGTATTTTTATTCCTACCATTGCATCTGTTGAAATTACCATAAAAATGTTCATTTTTAAATTTTTCCTAAAAAATTCCCTTACTTTATCAGTAATATGTTATATGAAATCTTCAGTTTTGTCAGAAAATGTCTCCACTTCATTTCCAAATATGTTACATTCTATTTGTATGCCTCTCATTGTATTTGAGTTTTTTCCAAAAAGTCTTCAATTTTATCAGTTATCACATGTGATCCTCAATTTTATGATACATATGCTAGATTAAAATCTTCAGTTCAATCAGTAAATATCTCCATTTCCCTTTTCAATTAGTTATTATATTTGGATGCCTATCATTGTATCTGAGATTTTTCTCAAAAAAAATCTAAAATTTTATCAGTTATCCTATGTAATCCTCAATTTTATCATGAATATATTAGATGATAAGCTTCAGTTCTATCAGAAAATATCTCCAATTCACTTTTCAATTATATTCTAATAGTATTTGTATGCAGATCATTGTATCTGAGTATTTGTCCAGATAAATCTTCAATTTGTTCAATTATCTCATGCAATTCTCAATTTTACCATACATATGCTAGATGAAAATCTTCAGTTCTTTACAATAATGTGTCCTCTTGCTTTTTCAATAATACTCTAGTTGTATTTGTATGCCTATCCTTGTATCTGAGGTTTTATTTTCCGAAATATCTTCAATTTTATAAATTATCTTATCTTATACTCACTTTTCCTATGAATTTCTATAACTTTATCAGATATAGGTTCTGCTAAAATCCTCAGGTTTACCAGAAAATATCTCCACTTCCTTTTTCAACTATATTATTATTTATTTGTATGCATACCATTGTATCTGTGAAAATTATCACAAAAACCTTCATATTTTACAGTTTTTCAATGAATTTCCATAATTTTATCAGATATATGTTATGCAAAATACCTCAGATTTATCAGAATATATCTCCAATCACTTTTTCAACTCTATTATTATTTATTTGTATGCCTTCCATTGCATCTGTGAAAATTACCTCAGAAATCTTGAAAGCCACATTTTCACATGAATTTCCATAGTTTCCATTGGAAATGTTATACAAAAGTCTTCTGTTTTATGAGAAAATATCTGCACTCTCTTTTACACTTATTCATAGTTGTACTTGTATGCCTTACATTGTATCTGAGATTTTATCATAAAATCTTCAATTTTATCAATTTTCCTATGTTAGCATCCATTTTGTCATCCATAAGTTAGATGTAAAGCTTCAGAATTAACAGAATATGCGTCCACGTCCATTTTCAATTGTATTCTAATGGTATTTGTATGTCTATCTTTGTATCCGAGCTTTTTTCTTAATAAATCTTCAATTTTTTCAATTATCCTATGTAATTCTTTGTTTTATTATACATATGTTAGATAAAAATCTTCAGTTTTATCAGAAAATGTATCCTCTTCCTTTTTAAATTGTATTCTAATTTTACTTGTATGCTCATGATTACATCTGAGTTTTTTTCAAAAAAATCTCAATTTCATAAATTACCTTAAGTTATCCTCAATTTTAACATACATATGTTAGAGGAAAATCTTCAGTTTTATAGGAAAATGTCTCCACTTCTTTTTGCAATTACATTCTAATTGTATTTGTATGCATACCATTGTATCTGTGAAAATTACCATAGAAATCTTCAATTTTTCAATTTTTCCTATGAATTTCCCTTATTTTGTAAGAAATATGTTATACGAAAACTTCATCAGAAAATGTCTCCACTTCCTTTCTCAATTAAGTGATAATTTTATTTGTATGCCTAGCATTATATCTGAGATTTCTCAAAGAAAATCTTCAATTTTATCAGATATCCTATGTTATCCTCAATTTTATCATGCATATTTAGACGAAAAATTTCAGTTCTATCATAAAATGTCTCATCTTCCCTTTTCAGTTGAATTCTAACTATATTTATATGGCTATAATTTTATTTGAGTTTTTTCAAAAAAATCTTAAAATTTATACATTATCTTATGTTATCCTGAATTTTATTATACATATTAGATGACAATCTTCAATATTTTAGGAAAATGTCTCCATTAACTTTTTCAATTACATTCTAATTGTATTTATATACCTATCAATGTTACTGATTTTTTTTTAAAAATGGTCACTTGATCTTTGATAAAGGAGCCACAACCATCCAGTGGAAAAAAGATAGCCTTTTCAACAAATGGTGCTGGTTCAACTGGAGGTCAACATGCAGAAGAAGGCGAATTGACCCACTCTTATCTCCTTGTACTAAGATCAACTCCAAGTGGATCAAAGACCTCCACATAAAACCAGACACACTGAAACTATTAGAAAAGAAACTTGGGAAGACCCTGGAGGACATTGGCACAGAGGGAAATTTCCTGAACAGAACTCCAATAGCTCATGCTCTAAGATCAAGAATTGGCAAATGGAACCTCATAAAATTACAAAGTTTCTGTAAGGCAAAGGACACCGTCAGAAGGACAAAACGGCAACCAACAAAGTGGGAAATGATATTCACCAACCCCACATCCGACAGAGGGCTAATATCCAATATATACAAAGAACTCAAGAAGTTAGAGCCCAAATAACCAAATAACCCTATCAAAAAATGGGGTAATATCACACGCATTTCTTGAACACCGTAATTTCATGCAGCCAAGCTGCACCAGGCAGAAGCTGTGTGATATTTACTGGGAAAAGCCTTGTTTGGCAGGGCTGTTCAAGGTGAATGCCGCTGTGGGCCTCCTTGGCTGCAGATAGGGCTGAGCTGAAATTTCTCATGGCAAGCTGTGTGACCCTTTATCTGACCTGTTCTTTTACTTACAAGATGTCCCTGCCAGCCGGAGGTGCGAGCATCCAGGCGTGATGATTCATTGAGAGTTTATTCTTTGAGCTACAGCACTGGCCATGATTTATCGTCTAGAGATCCATTGCTTTGCTTTTAATCAGCTGTACAGTTATTACCTAGATACATTAAAGAATTAACCTCCCAACAATTTATATTATTTGTATGGTTAGCTGGCTTTGGCACTCTGACATGGAAACCTTCAGTTAAGTAAAGTTTCAAAGTAAGCCTGAGGAAGTCTCACAAGAAGATAGAAAACATGGTGTAATCTCTGACTCGTGAATTACTAATTTATCATTGACTACAGAGTGACGCGATGACCTTGTGTGTAATCTCTGACTCTTGAATTACTAATTTATCGACTACAGAGGGACGCGATAACCTTGTGTGTAATCTCTGACGTTCATGCCTGATTGATTTTGTATTTCCCTGTGCCAGAAAGCTTAGTCATTGTTAGTAATCATTTCTATGAACACATTTCCCCTCAGAAATGTAATGCCAGTTTGCCTGTATAAAAGTTCCTGCCTCAGAACAGTAAAGTGCATTCAGACGCATTCAGATCTTGTGTGTGTCTGTCTGTCATTCGCCGGACCTGTACCTTCCTGCATACCAAAGACCCTGATTCCCCACGGGAGTGTGTGTTCCGACTGAGTCGGTCCGTGGCAGGGTACAGAGCTAAACAAAGAATTTTCGCCAGAAGAAATTCAGATGGCCGAGAAACACCTTAAGAGATGTTCAACATCATTAGTCATCAGGGAAATTCAAATCAAAACAACCCTGAGATTCCACCTCACACCAGTCAGAATGGCTAAGATTAAAAACTCAAGAGACAAGAAGTGCTGGCAAGGATGTGGAGAAAGAGGAACACTCCTCCACTGTTGGTGGGATTGCAAAATGGTAAAGCCGCTCTGGAAATCAGTTTGGCGGTTCCTCAGAAAATTGGGCATGTCACTTCCAGAGGACCCTGGCATACCACTCCTGGGCATATACCCAAAAGATTCCCCTGCATACAATAAAGACACATGCTCCACTATGTTTATAGCAGCCTTGTTTATAATAGCCAGAAATTGGAAGGAGCCCAGATATCCCTCAAAAGAGGAATGGATACAGAAAATGTGGTATATTTATACAATGGAGTACTACTCAGCAATTTAAAATAATGAATTCATGCAATTTGTAGGTAAATGGTTAGACCTGGAAAATATCATCCAGAGTGAAATAACCCAATCACAAAAGAATGCAGATGAAATGCAATCACTGATAAGTGGATATTAATGAGCCCAGAAGCCCTAAATACTCAAAGCACAATGAGCAAATCAAATGACTCCCAAGAAGAAGAAAGGAGAGGACCCTGGGCCTGTAAAGATTGGATCCAGTATTGTAGACCCAGAACAGAGAAATCGTGGGGGGGATGATTGGGGAATAGCTGGGGGGAGAGGAATTATGGCTCATATGGTGGGGGTGAACTGGGAAAGGGGAAAGCCTTTGGAATGTAAACATAGAATATAGAAAATAAAAATTAAATAAAAATATTCAATTTTCTAAATTATGTTATTTTATCCTCATTTTTATCATACATATATTAGATGAAAATCTAATTGCATTTTTATGCCTGTCATTGAATCTAAGACTTGTCCAAATAAACCTCAATTTTATTAGTTACTCTGGTAATCCTTTATTTTATCATACAAATGTTAGATGAAAATCTTGAGTTTTATCAGAAAATGTCTCTATTTCTTTTTTAATTACATACTAATTGTGTTTGTAAGCCTATCATTTTATCTGTGAAAATTACCACAAAAACTTCAATTTTACAGTTTTACTATGAATATCCGTAATTCTATCAGATATATGTTGTGGAAAATTCCTTAGATTTCTCAGAAAATATCTCCACTTCCTTTTTTAACTATATTATTGTTTATTTGTATGCCTACCATTGTATTTGTGAAAATTACAACATAAATCTGCAAATTTCAACATTTTCAAATGAATTTGCATAATTTAGTTAGAAATGGTATACAAAAATCTTCAGTTTTATCAGAATATCTCCCCTTTCTTTTTCACTTACATTTTAATTGTATTTGTGTGCCTTGCATTGTATCTGAGATTTTATCACAATAATCTTCAATTTTATCAATTTTCCTATGTTATCATCCATTTTAACATACATAAGTTAGATGTAAATCTTTAGAATTAACAGAATATTTCTCCATGTCCTTTTTCAATTTTATTATAATTGTACGTGGAAGACTATCATTTTATCTGAGTTTTTACTGAATAAATCTTCAATTTTATCAATTATCCTTTGTAATTCACAATTTTATCATACATATGATAGATAAAAATCTTCATTTTATCAGAAAATATCTCCTCTTCCCTTTTCAATTGTATTCTAACTGTATTTGAATGCTTATCATTGCATCTGAGTTTCTTTTCAAAAAATCTTCAATTTCATAAATTACCTTAAGTTATCATCGATTTTATATATATGTGCTAGAGGAAAATTTTCAGTTTTAAAGAAAAATGTCTCCAATTCTTTTTGCAATTACATTCTATTTGTATTTGTATGCATACCATTGTATATGTGAAAATTACCACAAAAATCTTCAATTTTTAAATTTTTCCGATGAATTTCACTTATTTTATACAAATAGGATATACTAAATCTTCAGTTTATTCAGAAAATGTCTCTACGTCCTTTTTAAATTATGTGATAATTGTGTTTGTATGCCTATCATTGTATCTGAGATTTTTCAAAGAATATCCTCAATTTTATCATACATATGTTAGATGAAAATCTTCAGTTCTATTCCAAAATGTGTCCAGTTCCTTTTTCAGTTGTACTCTAATTGTATTTGTATACCTATCATTGTATCTGAGTTTTCTTTTTCAAAAATATTTCCAAAGTTAAAATTTATCTTATGTTATCCTCAATTTTTTCATACATATGTTAAACGAAAATATTCAGTTTTATACAAAAATGTGTCCACCTCCCTTTTCAATCATATTCAAATTGTGTTTGTATGCCTATCATTGTATCTGAGATTTTTCTAGAGAATATTTTCAATTAATCAGTTATCATCTGTAATATTAAATTTTGTCATACATATGTTAAATAAAAATCTTCAGTTTTATGACAAAATGTCTCCTTTTTCAATTCAATTTGAATAGTATTTGGAAGCTTATCATTGTATATAAGTTGTTTTGCCAAAAAAATCATCAATTTTATAAATTATCCTGTTTTCCTCAATTTTATCACACATATGTTAGAGGAAAATCTTCAGTTTTATAGGAAAATGGCTCAACTTACCTTTTCAATTACATTCTAAATGAATTTGTATGCTTACCATTGTATCTATGAAAATTCCAACAAAAATCTTCAATTTTCAAAATTTTCCTATAAATTTCCCTTACTTTATCAGAAATATGTTATACGAAATCTTTAGTTTTATCAGAAAATGTCTCCACTTCCTTTTCAATATTCTGAAAACTCTTTTTGTATGCCTGTCATTGTATGTGAGATTTTTTTCCAAAAAAAACTTATATTTGATCAGATATCCTATGTAGTCCTCAATTTTATCATGCATACTTTAGATGAAAATCTTCAGTTCTATCATAAAATGTCTCCCCTTCCCTTTTCAATTGAATTCTAATTATATTTGTATGTCTATCAATGTATTTGAGTTTTATTCAAAAAATCTTTAATTTTATACATTATCTTATGTTAGCCTCAATTTTATCATACATGTTAGATAAAAATTTTCATTAATTTATGAAAATGTCTCCATTTCCTTTTTCAATTACATTATAATTGTATTTATATGCCTGTCAATTTATCTGAGGGTTTTTTAAAACATATTCAATTTTATAAACTATGTTGTTGTCCTTTTTATCAGACATATATTAGATGAAAATCTTCAGTTTATATGAAAATGTCTCCACGTCTCTTTTAGTAATATTCTAATTGTATTTTTATTCCTATCATTGTATCTTAGTTTTGTCCTTATAAATCTTCAATTTTATCAATTACCCTAGCAGTCCTTTATTTTATCATACATATGTTAGATGAAAATCTTTAGTTTTATGAGAAAATGTCTCCTCTTCATTTTTCAATTGTATTCTAATTGTATTTTTATCCCTATCATTGTATTTGAGTGTTTTTCAAAAATAGCTTTAATTTTATAAATTACCTTAAGACATTCTCATTTTAATCGTATGTATGTTATATGAAAATCTTCAGTTTTATATGAAAATATCTTCACATTCTACCTCAATTATATTCTAAAAGTATTTATATGCCTTTCATTGTATCTGAGGTTTTTTTTTTTCTAAAAAATTTGCAATTTTATAATTTACCTTAATTTATCCCTAATTTTATCACAGATATTTTAGTGGAAATTTTTCAATTTTAAATTAAAATGTTGGCCCTCCCCAATCCCAGCAGCCACTGCCGGCATCCTTGCAGTTGTCTGGACTAAGCAAGCTGAGCCAGGTACCTGTGATATCAAGAATTTGGGATCTCTGGGAACTCAAGGCCGCCAGGCAGTGAACTGGGCAGAGCAGCAGTTCCTGATTCCCAACCAGGCACAGGCTCTGCGCCCTGAGGGGGACCCTGCACTCTGTGCTACAGAGGCCATCTTGATGGCAGCTGCTTGGATTCAGTGGGAAGGGATCCAACAGCACCAAAGAGAACAACACATCAGCAATCTGTGCCAGGGTAACCTAGTCATCCAGTGGTGGGGAAATAGCCTTTCGAGCCCATAGGAGATTCAAGCACCACCTAGTGACTAAAGGACCAACTAAGGCCAGAGATAACCAGATGGCAAAAGGCAAATGTAGAAACTTTACTAACAGAAATCAAGGCAATATGGCAGCATCCGAATCCAGTTCCCTGACAAAAGTAAGTCCTGGATACCCCAACACACTAGAAAAACAAGATTTGGATCTAAAATCACTGGTCAGTATGCTGATAGCAGAACACATAGATAAATCTCTTAAAGAAATACAGGAGAAAATGGATCAAAAATTAGAAGCCCTTACAAGGCAAACACAAAAATTACTTAAAGAAATTCAGGAGAATATGGATCAAAAAATAGAAGCCAAGAAAGAGGAATTATAAAAATCACTTAAAGAAATACAGGAGATTGTGGGTCAACAAGTAGAAGTCATGAAAGAAGAAAATCAAAAATCTCTTAAAGAAATACATGAAAATACAAACAAGCAAGCAGATGATCTGAGCAAAAACATCCAGGATCTAAAAACAGAAGTAGAAACAACTAAGAAATCAAAAGGGAGACAATTTTGGAGATAGAAAACCTTGGGAAGAAATCAGGGGCCATAGATTAAATATCAACAATAGAATACAAGAGATAGAAGAAAGAATCTCAAATGCTGAAGATACCATGCAAACCATTGATTCAACACTCCAAGAAAATGCAAAATGCTTGTAAACCAAAACATCCTGGAAATCCAGGACACAATGAGAAGACCATTACTAAGGGTTATAAGCATAGATGAGAGAAGATCTATAAGTTAAACGGCCAGCAAATATCTTCTACAAAATTATGGAAGAAGACTTCCCCAACCTAAAGAGGCAGAAGCCTATGAATATACAAGAAGCCTAGAGAACTCCAAACAGACTGGACTGGAAAAGAAATACCTCCTTTCACATAATAATCAAAACCCCAAATGTACTAAACAAAGAAAGAATATTGAAGGCAGTAAGAGAAAAAGGCCAAGTAACATAGAAAGGAAGACCTATCATGATTATACCAGACTTCTCACCTGAGACCATGAAAGCTAAAAGATCCTGGGCAGATATCATGTAGACCCTAAAAGAACACAAATTTCAGCCAAAACTACTATACCCAGCAAAACTCTCAATCGTCATAGATGGAAACCAAGGTATTCCATGACAAAACCAAATTTGCCCATTATCTATCCACAAACCTAGCCCTACAAAGGATAATAAGGGAAAAAACCAACAGAAGGAGGGAAACCACACCCCAGAAGAAGCAAGATAGAAACCCCCTCTCATCAAACCCTGTACAGAGCCGTATTGGGGTATCTTGCCATATGGCAGGAACTTGACATTGGTCTAGGTGAACATCTCCCAGCCTTTGAGCAGGGATTCCTGTGCTATTCACAATCCTGCCTCACCTGGGGTGGAGTGCTCAGCAGGAAGATGAAGTTCCTGCAGATGTACGAATTCCTGAATTAAGCAGGTGACCTGCCCAGCTACCTGAACAGCAGATACAACACACAAAGAAGCCACACAGGACTCTGGGAGGAGGGGCTCCCCCAAAACTGTTACATTGTCTGAGCTCCATTAAACTTTGGCTTTGATTGGTAACCTATTGTCTTGGCTCTCCTTCTTTTCATCCTTCCCCATCCATCCCTGGGCTTCCATTTCCAGGAACCCAGTTCACAGTAGCTGCAGGCAGCAACAGAATGGCACCTGAATGCGGGGCTGGACTTTAGAAAATGTCCTGAGGTGACCCTGTCTTGGCAAAGCTTTGCAGAAAAGGGAAAAATATGGTCCTGCACGGTGAGCAAAATAGGTGCTGGAGGATATAGACTAAGTGAGGCAGTGTTGACCCACCATTGAACTCGCTTAGTGGGCAGACAGTGAAAAAAGGATCAAGAAATTTACAGACATTTGTCCACAGCTGTTAAAAGCTGAATTCAGGTGAAAAAGAAAAGGGCTGTAGAACAAGTGTATGTCTGCAGCCTCCAAGAGCTGCTTTAAGAAAGGTTGAAAAATGAGAGAGAGAGATAGAGAGTAGGAAAATGGATTTAATTCCATAACAAGCATGCTTTCCTTTCTGTGTTTGTCCTCAGGTGCACACCATGTCTACATGTTCATGTCCTATGTGTGTGTGTGTGAAGTGTCTTATTCGTGACCTTGTGTGAATGACAGTAATTATTTTGTGTTTAAAGAAAAATTGGTAGAAATTTCATCTGTTGGTGGTCTATCTCTTGATCTAGCTGCGGTTCACAGCAGAGGTGGTTTTAAGGTATCATATACTCAGCTAGAAGTCATAGTTGAGAGAAAGATGCTTTTAAAAAGGCCAGCATCCTTGAGTGTAGGACAAGTGAATTAATGGTTGTGTCTCCTAAGGAAAAATCTCTACAATTGTGGGTTTTTTTTTGTTTTTGTTCAGAGTGCTTTTTGTTCTCTTGAAATTGCAGCTAGAAAAAGGAAAATTGTTTGGTTTAAGTTTATGAAATTCATGTGATCGTCTTATTCTTGTTTATAATTTGTCTTAAAAGCGTAAACATGTTTTGCATGTTTTGACTATCAAGTCTTGGCTTGTGAATTATTGTGCATGATTTAAATGGTGTAGAGGTGGCAATAAGAGGCGAGTTTGGAGCTGACAGCTCTAGATTATGTCCATCTTGAACACATGGCATGTTTGAGACTCAGAGAATGCAGGTCTCTGGGATGCTTCCAAATTGGCATGGTGTTTTGTGTGAATCTTAACCTAGAAATTAGACTTACAAGGAATAAGATTTAAAATAATGTCTCTTCAACTTTTATACTGTCATACACTTAAACATAAGAACTGGCAGACTAACCTTGCAGTATAAAAGCAATGCATTTGCCATTGTTTTAAGGAAGGTGGATTGTTAAAAATTTGGTTTTGCTTCCAAAGTTGTAGTTAAGCTCTAATATTGCTAGAGAAAATTAAGTTACAATAAAAATTGCCAGTGTTCCGTTGACTGCAATTTGCGGCCTGGTTAAAGACTTGCGATTCTTACGATATGTTATAATTAAGATAATTTTAAGAGTGATAAAGGTTAGAAACAGCTATGGACAATATGGGCCTATTGTCACTTTTTCACAAGTCTATTGGTACAGTGGTAGAAGCAAAATTTAACCCTCAAGATTAAAAAGAACTCTGAGTTAGATGAAAATCTCCAGTTTTATCAGGAAATGTCTCCACTTCATTTTTCAGTGGTATTCTAATTGTATTTCTATTCCTATCATTGTATCTGAGTGTTTTTCCAAAAAATCTTTAATTTTATAAATTTCCTCATGATATCCTCATTTTATCATGTGTAGGTTATATGAAAATGTCTACAAGTAATCCTTCAGTTATATTCTAAATGTTTTTGTATGCTTAACATTGTATCTGAGATTTTTCCAAAAAAATCTTCAATTTTATCAGCTATCCTATGTAATCCTCAATTTTATCATGCATATTTTAGATGAAAATATTGAGTTCTATCATAAAATGTCTCCTCTTCCTTTTCAATTGAATTCTAATTATATTTGTATGGCTATCATTATATTTGAGTTTCAACATAAAAATCTGCAATTTTACACATTATTTTATGTTATCCTCAATTTTACCATACATAAGTTTAGATGAAAATCTTTAATTCTTTACGAAAATGTTTCCACTTCCTCTTTCAATTACATTCTAATTGTACTTATATGCCTATCATTATATCTGTGTTCTTTTAAAAAATATTCAATGTTATAAATTTTCTTATGTTAAACTCATTTTTATTATACATACATTAGATGAAAATCTTCAGTTTTATATGAAAATGTCTCCACATCTGTGAGTTACATTCTAATTGTATTTTTATGCCTATCATTGTTTCTGAGTTTTCTCCAAATAAATCTTCAATTTTATCAATTACTGCATTAACCCTCTATTTTATCATACATATGTTTGGTGGTTTGTATATGCTTTTCCCAGGGAGTGGCACTATTAGGAGGTGTGGGAGTAGTACTTGTTGGAGTAGGTGTGTCACTGTGGGTGTGGGGTTAAGACCTTCACCCTAGTCGCCTGGAAGTCAGTCTTCCACTAGCAGCCTTCAAATGAAGATGTAGAACTCTCAGCTCCTCCTGCACCATGCCTGCCTGGATGCTGCCATGTTTCTGCCTTGATGACAATGAACTGAACCACTGAGCCTGGAAGCCAATCCCAATTAAATGTTGTCTTTTATAGAACTTGCATTGGTCATGGTGTCTGTTCACAGCATTGAAACCCTAACTAAGACAATATGTTAGATGAAAATCTTCAGTTTTTTCAGAAAATTTATCCACTTCATTTTTCAATTGTATTCTAATTGTATTTCTATGCCTATCATAGTATCTGTGTTTTTTTAATATTCAATTTTATAAATTATGTTACGTTATCCTCATTTTATTATACATTCATTAGATGAAATTCTTCAGTTTTATATGAAAATGTCTCCACGACTGTTTAAGTTATATTCTAATTGTATTTTTATGCCTATCATTGTATCTGAGTTTTGTACAAATAAATCTCCAATTTTATCAATTACCCTAGTAATCCTCTATTTTATCACACACATTAGATGAAAATCTTCAGTTTTATCAGAAAATGTCTCCACTTTGTTTTTCAATTTTATTCTAATTGTATTTCTATGCCTATCATTGTATCTGAGCTTTTTGTTCCAAATAATCTTTAATTTTATAAATTACCTTATGACATCCTCAATTTATCATACTTATGTTATATGAAAATCTTCAGTTGTGCATGAAAATATCTCCACTTCCTCCAATTATGTTCTAAATGTATATGTATGTCTATCATTTTATCTGAGTTTTTTTTAAATATCAATTTTATAAATTATCTTATGTTATCCTCAATTTTATTATAGATATGTTAGAGGAAAAATTTTAATTTTCAACGAAAATGTCTCTACTTTGTTTTTCAATTACATTCTAATTTTATTTGTGAAATAAAATTATTTATTTTATGCTTATTATTTTATTTGTGAAAATTGCCACAAAACTTCCAATTTTTAAAATATCCCTATGGATAGCCCTTACTTTATCAGTAATATGTTACAGGAAATCTTATGTGATAATTCTATTTGTATGCCTCCCATTGTATTTGAGTTTTTTTCAAAAAAAATTTCAATTTTATCAGTTATCATATGTAATCCTCTATTTTATGATAAATATGTTAGATTAAAATCTTGTTATACCAGAAAATGTCACCACTTCTATTTTCAATTATATTCTAGTTATATTTGTATGCCTTCATTGTATCTGAGATTTTTTTCAAATTAATCTAAAATTATATCAGTTATTTTATATAATCCTCAATTTTTTCATGCATATTTTAGATGAAAAGCTTCAGTCCTATCAGAAAATATCTCCACTTCCCTTTTCAATTATATTCTAATTGTATTTTATGAAGATCATTTTATCTGAGTATTTTTCCAAATCAATCTTAGTTTTATCAGTTATCTCATGTAATCCTCAATATTATCATACATATGTTTGATGAATGTCTTCAGTTCTTTACAAAAAAAG
This sequence comes from Apodemus agrarius, assembly GCA_964023405.1. Lineage (NCBI taxonomy): Eukaryota > Metazoa > Chordata > Mammalia > Rodentia > Muridae > Apodemus > Apodemus agrarius. Next base: position 35,213,349 of record OZ030024.1, read on the forward strand.
TGTCATCTTCCCGTTTCAATAATACTCTAGTTGTGTTGGTTGCCTATCCTTGTATCTGAGTTTTGGTTTTCCAAAATACCTTCAATTTTATAAATTATCTTATGTAATCCTCAATTTTAACATGCATATGTTAGATGAAAATCTTCAGTTTTATCAGAAAATAACTCTATTCCTTTTCTCAATTACATTCTAATTGTGTTTGTTAACCTATCATTGTATCTGTGAAAATTACAATAAAATCTACAAATTTTACAGTATTCCTATGAATTTCCATAATTTTATCAGATATGTTATGCAAAATTCTTCAGAATTATTAGAAAATATCTCAATTTCCTTTTTAACTATATTATTATTTATTTGTATGCCTACCATTGTATCTGTGAAAATTACCACAAAAATCTTCAAATTTTAACATTTTCTCATAAATTTCCATAATTTTATCAGAAATATTATAGAAATATCTTCAGTTTTCTCAGATAATGTCTCCACTTTCTTTTTTGCTTACAGTCTTATTGTATTTGTATGCCTTTCATTGAATCTGAGATTGTTTCAAAAATATCTTCAACTTTATCAATTTTCCTATGTTATCCTCCACTTTATCATTTATAAGTTAGATATAAATCTTTAAAATTAACAGAATATGTCTTCACTTCCTTTTTCAATTGTATTCTATTTGTATTTGTATGCCTATCATTGTATGTAATCCTCAATTTTATCATAGATATGTTAAATGAAAATCTTTGGTTTTATGAGAAAATGCCTCGTCTTCCTTTTTCAATTGAATTCTAAAAGTATTTGTAAGATTATCATTGTATCTGAGTTTTGTTGCAAAACATCATCAATTTTATAAATTATCTTAAGTTTTCCTCAATATTATCACACTTTTGTTTGAGGAAAATCTTCAGCTTTATAGGAAGATGTCTCTGCTTCCTTTTTCAATGACTTTCTAACTGTATTTGTATGCTTAGCATTGTGTCTGTGAAAATTACCCCAAAATTTTTCAATTTTTAAATTTTTCCTATGAATTTCCCTTACTTTTTCAGAAACATGTTATACAAAATCTTTAGTTTTATCAGAAAATGTCTCCAGTTCCTTTTCAATTATCTGATAATCCTATTTGTATGCCTATGATTGAATGTAAGATTTTTCCAAAAAATCTTCAATTTCATCAGATATCCTATGTAATCTTCAATTTTATCATTCATATTTTAGATAGAAATCTTCGGTTCTATCATAAAATGTCTCTACTTCCTTTTCAGTTGTATTCTAATTATGTTTGTATGGCTATCATTGTATCTGAGGATTTTTTTTAAAAAAACCTTCAATTTTATACATTATCTTTTGTTATTCTCAATTTTATCATACATATGTTAAATGAAAATCATTACTTTATGAAAATGTCTCCATTTCCCTTTTCAATTACATTCAAATTTTTCTGTTTTCATATGTATTTCCATCATTTTATCAGATATATGTTGTGCAAACTTCTTCAGATTTATCAGAAAAATATCTCCACTTCCTTTTTCAACTATATTACTATTTTATTTGTATACATACCATTGTATCTGTGAAAATTAGCACAAAAATATTCAAATTTTAACATTTTCACATGAGTTTCCATAATTTTATCAGAAATGTTATACAAAAACTTCAGTTTTATTGGAAAATCTCTCCCCTTTCGTTTCCACTTATATTTTAATTGTAGTTGTATGCCTTTCATTGTATATGGGATTTTATCAAAAATGTCTTCAATTTTATCAACTTTCCTATGTTATCATCTATTTTACCATACATAAGTTAAATGTAAATCTTCAGAATTAACAAAATTTGTATACACTTTCTTTTTCAATTTTATTCTAATTGTATTTGTAAGCCTATCATTGTATCTTAGTTTTTTATGAATAAATTTCAGTTTTATCATTATACTATGTAATCCTCAAATTTATCATATAAATGTAAGATGAAAATCTTCAGTTTTATCAGAAAAAGTCTCTACTTTGTTTTTCATTTGTATTCTAATTGTATTTGTATACCTTTCATTGCATCTGAATTTTTTTCAAAATATCTTCAATTTTATAAATTATCTTTAGTTTCAATTTTATCATATATATGTTAGAGGAAAATCTTCAGTTTTATAGAAAATGTCTCCACTTTTTGTCAATTACACTCTAATTTTTATGCATACCAGATATGTGTTAAAATTCCCATAAAAAATCTTAAATTTTGAATTTTTTCCTATGAATTTCCCTTATTTTATATGAAATATATTATATGAAATCTTTAGTTTTATCAGAAAACTTCTCCACTTTCTTTTTCAATTATGTGATAATTGTATTTGTGTGCCTATCATTGTATCTGAGATTTTTCCAAGAAATCTTCAATTTTATCATTTAGCCTATACAATCCTCAATTTTATCATGTGTTTGATGGAAATCTTCAGTTCTATCAGAAAATATGTCCAGTTAATTTTTCAAATGTATTCTAATTTTATACCTTTGTCTATCATTGTATCTGAGTTTTGTTTTCCAAAGAAATCTTCAGTTTCAAAAATTATCTTATGGTATCCTCAATTTTATCATACAAATAGTAGATGAAAATCTTTGGTTTTATACAAAAATATCTCTACATCCTTTTTAATATCTATTGTATTTGTATGCCTATCATTGTATGTGAGATTGTTCTAAGAAAATCTTCAATTTTATCAGTTACCCTATGTAATCTTCAATTTTATCATACATATATTAGATGAAAAATTTCAGTTCTTTACGAAAATGTCTACTCTTCCTTTTTCAATAATACTGTAGCTGTATTTATATTCGTATCCTTGTATCTGAGTTTTTGTTTTCCAAAAGATCTTCAATTTTATAAATTATGTTATCCTCAATTTTATCCTCACATACATATGTGAGATGAAAATCTTCAGTTTTATCAGAAAATGTCTCTATTCCTTTTCTCAATTACATTGTTATTGTGTTTGTTAGCCTATCATTGTAACTGTGAAAATTACCACAAAAATCTCAAATTTTATAGTTTTCTTATGAATTTCCATAATTTCATCAGATATATTATGCAAATTTATTCAGATTTATTAGAAAATACCTCCACTTCCTTTTTATCTATATTATGTATTTGTATACCTAACATTTTATCTGTGAAAATTACCACAAAAATCTACAAATTTTAACATTTTCTCATAAATTATCATAGTTTTATCATAAATATTATACAAAACCTTCACTTTTATCAGAAAATGTCTCCACCTTCTTTTTCGCTTATAATCCTATTGTATTTGTATGCCTTTAATTGAAGCTGAGATTTTATCAAAAAAACCTTCAATTTTATCAATTTTCCCATGTTATCATCAATTTTTCATTCATATTCTACTAATTCTGAAGCTTTATATCTAATTTATGGATGATAAAATGGCTGATAACAGGAAAATTGATAAAATTGAAGATTTTTGTGATAAAATCTCAGATACAATGAAAGGCATATAAATACAACTATATATAAGTGAAAAAACAGTGGAGACATTTTCTGATGAAACTGAAGATTTTTGTATAACATTTTTGATTAAATTCTGTATATTCATGTGAAATGTTAAAATTTGAAGATTTTTGTGGCAATTTTCACAGATACAATGGTCGGCATACAAATAAATGATAATATAGTTGAAAAAGGAAGTGGAGATATTTTCTGATAAATCTGAGAAATTTTGCATAACATATATCTGATAACATTATGGAAATTCTTAGAAAGCTAAAATTTCAAGATATTTGTGGTAATTTTCACAGATTCAATGGTCGGCATAAAAAGAAATAATAATATAGTTGAAAAATGAAGTGAAGCTATTTTCTGATAAATGTGAAGAATTTTGCATAACATATATGTGATAAAATTATGGAAATTAATAAGAAAACGGTAAAAATTGAAGGTTGTTGTGGTAATTTTCAGAGATACAATGATAGGCTTACAAACACAATTAGAATTTAATGGAAAAATGGAATACAGACATTTTCTGAAAAAACTGAAGATTTTCATCTAATATATGTATGTTAAAATTGAAGATAACATAAGATAATTTATAAAATTGAAGATATTTTGGAAAACAAAAACTCAGATACAAGGATAGGCATACAAAGACTACTAGAGTATAATTGAAAAAGGAATGGGACACATTTCTCTAAAGAATTGAAGATTTTCATCCAACATATGTATGATAAAATTGAGGATTACATAAGGTAAGTGATAAAATTGAAGATTTATTTGGAAAATAAATATTTTTATATTTATTTCTTAAGTAAATATTTTTACTATTTTTATGTATTTTTTATATTCCTTTTTCAATTGAATTCTAATTATATTTTTATGGCTATTATTGTATTTGAGTTTTTTCAAAAAATCTTCAATTTTATAAATTATCTTAAGTTATCCTCAATTTTATCATATATATTTTAGAAGAAAATTTTCAATTTTACATAAAAATGTCTCCACTTCATTTTTGAATACAATCTAACTACATTTGTATACTTAACATTGTATCTGTTAAAATTAACCACCAAACTTTCAATTTTTAAAATTTTCCTGTGAATTTCCCCTACTTTATTAGTAATATGTGCTATGAAATCTTCAGTTTTTTCATAAAATGTCTCTACTTCTTCTTCAAATATGTGATAATTTTATTTGTATACCTGTCATTTTATCTGAGTTTATTCAAAAAAACCTTCAATTTTATCAGTTATCATATGTAATCCTCTATTTTGTGATACATATGTTAGATTATAATCTTCAGTTCTACCAGAAAATATCTCAACTACCCTTTTCAATTATTTTCAAATCATATTTGGATGACTATCATTGTAGCTGAGTTTTTCTTCAAAAAATCTAAAATTTTATTAGTTATCTTCTGTAATCCTCAATTTTATCATGCATATTTTAGATGAAAATCTTCAGTTCTATCAGAAAATATCTCCAATTCCCTTTTCAATTATATTCTATTTGTATTTTTATGCATCATTGTATCTGAGTATTTTTCCAAATAGATCTTCAATTTTATCAATTATCTTATGTAATCCTCAATTTTGTCATACACATGTTAGATGAAAATCTTCAGTTCTTTATAAAAAAGTGTTCCCTTCCTTTTTAAATAATACTCCAGTTGTATTTGTATGCCTATCCTTTTATCTGAATTTTTGTTTTCCAAAATATCTTCAATTTTATAATTTATCTTATGTTATCCTCAATTTTAACATAATAATGTTAGAGGAACATCTTCTGTTTTATCAGAAAATGTGTCTATACCTTTTAAGAATTACATTCTAATTGTGTTTGTAAGCCTATCATTGCATCTGTGAAAATTACCACATAAATCTTCAAATTTTAGAGTTTTGTTATGAATTTGGATGATTTTATCAGATATTTTTATGCAAAATTCTTTACATTTATCAGAAAGTATCTCCACTTCCTTTTTCAACTATAATTTTTATTTTTATGCCTACCATTTTATCTGTGAAAATTACCACAAAATCTTCAAATTTTAACATTTTCACATGAAGTTCCAAAATTTAATCAGAAATGTTATACAAAAATTTTCAGTTTTATCAGAAAATTTCTCCACTTTCTTTTCCACTTATTTATTGGTGTACTTGTATGCCTTTCATTGTATCGGAGATTTTATCACAAGTATCTTCAATTTTCATATGTTGTCATCCATGTTATAATCCATAAATTATATGTAAAGCTTCAGAATTAAAAGAATATGTCTCCACGTACTTTTCAATTGTATTCTAATTGTATTTGTATGCCTATCATTGTATCTGAGCTTTCTTTTTCAAAAATATCTTCAGATTTAAAAATTACCTTATGTTATCCTCAATTTTATCATACATATGTTAGCTGAAAATCTTCAGGTTTATACAAAAATGTCTCCACCTCCCTTTTCAATTATATTCTAAATGTATTTGCATGCCTATCATTGTATCTGAGATTTTTCAAAGAAAATCTTTAATTTTATTGGTTATCTTTTGTAATCTTCAATTTTATCATATATATGTTAAATGAAAATTTTCAGTTTTATGAGAAAATGTCTCATCTTCCTTTTTCAATTGAATTCTCAAAGAACTTGTAAGCTTATCATTGTATCTAAGATTTTTTGCAAAAAAAATCAATTTTATGAATTATCCTAAGTTTTCCTCAATTTTATCACACATATGTTAGAGGAAAACCTCCAGTTTTAGAGGAAAATGGCTCCAGTTCTTTTTTCAATTACATTCTAATTATATTTGTATGCAATCTGTGGTAATTTTCACAGATAAAATTGTAGGCATAAAAATAAAAATTATAGTTGAAAAAGGAAGTGGAGATACTTTCTGATAAATGTAAAGAATTTTGCATAAAAATATCTGATAAAATCATCCAAATTCATAACAAAACTCTAAAATTTGAAGATTTATGTGGTAATTTTCACAGATGCAATGATAGGCTTACAAACACAATTAGAATGTAATTCTTAATTCTTTGTATGCTTACTGTTGTATCTGCCAAAATTACCATAAAAATCTTCAATTTTCAAAATTTCCTAGGAATTACCCTTATTTTGTATGAAATATGTTAAATGAAATCTTCAGTTTCATCAAAAAAATGTCTCCACTTCCTTTTTCAATTATGTGATAATTGTATTTGTATGCCTATCATTGTGTCTGAGATTTTTCCAAGAAAGTCTTCAGTTTTATCAGTTATCCTATGTAATCCTCAATTTTATCATACATATATTTGATGAAAATTTTCAGATCAGAAAATATGTCCAGTTCCTTTTTCCATAGTATTCTAATTGTTTTTGTATGCCTATCACTGTATCTCAGATTTTTCAAAAAAATCTTCAATTTTATCAGATATCCTATGTAATCCTCAATTTTATCATGCATATTTTTGATAAAAATATTCAGTTCTATCATAAAATAACTCCACTTACTTTTTCAATTGAATTCTAATTATATTTGTATTGCTATCATTGTATTTGACTTTTCTTCAAAAAATCTTCAATTTCTTTTCACTTTTTTTCATATCTTTTGTTTACATTCCAAAGGCTATCCCCTTTCCCAGTTCCCCCCTAACCATATGTCCCTTAAGTCCTTTTCCCTCTGCGCATTCCCCAATCACCCCCCCCCATTTCTCTATTCTGATACTCTCCGACAAAACTGGATCCAGCCTTTTCAGGACCTGGGTACTTTCCTTTCTTCTTGGGAATCTTTTGATTTGCCTTGAGTATTCAGAGCTTTTGGGCTCATTAATATCCACTTATCAGTGATTGCATTTTATGTGTATTCTTTTGTGATTGGGTTAACTCACTTAGGATGATATTTTTCAGATCCAACCATTTGCCTACAAATTGCATGAATTCATTAATTTTAATTGCTGAGTAGTATTCCACTGTATAAATATACCACATTTTCTGTATCCATTCCTCCTTTGAGGGACATCTGGGCTCCTTCCAACTTCTGGCTATTATAAATAAGGCTGCTATGAACATAGTGGAGCATGTGTTTTTTTGGGGGATGGGGACAGGGTTTCTCTGTGTAGCTCTGGCTGTCCTGGAACTCACTCTGCTCTGTAGAACAGGGTGGCCTCAAACTCAAATCTGCCTGCCTCTGCCTCCCATAGTGCTGGTATTACAGGCATGTGCCCCCACAGCCCTGCATGTGTCTTTATTGTATGCAGGAGAATCCGCTTGGTATATGCCCAGGAGTGGTATGACAGAGTCCTCTGGAAGTGTCATGCCCAATTATCTGAGGAACCGCCAGACTAAAAATCTTCAATTTATAAATTATCTTATGTTATCCTCAATTTTAATACATTTGTTAGATGAAAATCCTCAGTTTATCAGAAAATATTTACATTCTTTTTCTCAATTACATTCTAATTGTGTTTGTAAGCCTATCATTGTATCTGTGACAATTACCACACAAATCAACAAATTTTAGAATTTTCCTATGACTTTCAATAATTTTATCAGATATATGTTGTGGAAACTTCTTCAGATTTATCAGAAAAATATCTCCACTTCCTTTTTCAAATATATTATTATTTATTTGTATACCTAGCATTGTATCTGTGAAAATTAGCACAAACATCTTCAAATTTTAATATTTTCTCATAAATGCCCATAATTTAATCAGCAATATTATAGAAAAAAACTTCAGTTTTATCAGAAAATATCTCCCCTTTCTTTTTTGCTTATAATCTTATTGTAATTGTATGCCTTTCATTTTATCTGAGATTTTATCAAAAATGTCTTCAATTTTATCAACTTTCCTATGTTATCATCTATTTCATCATATGTAAGTTAATGTCAATATTCAGAATTAACAAAATATGCCTTCACTTCCATTTTCAATTTTATTCTAATTGTCTTTGTAAACCTATCATTGTAACTTAGTTTTTTTCTGAATAAATTTCAATTTTATCATTTATCCTATGTAATCCTCAATTTTATCATACAAATGTTAGATGAAAACCTTCAGTTTTATCAGAAAATGTCTCCACTTTGTTTTTCATCTGTCCTCTAATTGTATTTGCATGCCTTTCATTGCATCTGAAATTTTTTCAAAAAATCTTCAATTTTATAAACTATCTTAAGTTATCCTCAATATTATCATATATATGTTAGAGGAAAATCTTCAGTTTTATAGGAAAATGTCTCCACTTCTTTTTTCAATTACATTCTAATTTTTTATGCCTAACATTTTGTCTCTGAAAATTACCACAAAAATCTTCAGTTTTGAAATTTTTCCTATTAATTTCCAGTATTTTCTATGAAATATGTTATATGAAATCTTTAGTTTTATCAGAAAATGACTCCACTTTCTTTTTCAATTATGTTATAATTATATTTGTATGTCTATCATTTTATCTGAGATTTTTCCAAGAAATCTTCCATTTTATCATTTATCCCATGTAATCTTCAATTTTATCATACATATGTTTGATGAAAATTTTCAGTTCTATCAGAAAATATGTCCAGTTAATTTTTCAAACGTATTCTAATTGTATATCTTTGCCTATCATTGTATCTGAGTTTTGTTTTTCAAAGAAACCTTCAGTTTTAAAAATTATGTTATCCTCAATTTTATTCGTATGTTAGACAAAAGTCTTCAGTTTTATACAAAACCGTCTCTACATCCTTTTTCATATCTATTCTAATTGTATTTGTATGCCTATCACTGTATGTGAGCTTTTACTAAGAAAATCTTCAATTATCAGTTATCCTATGTAATCCTCAATTTTATCATACATAGATTAGTTGAAAATCTTCAGTTCTTTATGAAAATGTCTCCTCTTCCTTTTCAATAATACTCTAGTTGTATTTGTATGCCTATCCTTGAATCTAAGTTTTTGTTTTCCAAAATATCTTTAATTTTATAAATTATCTTATGTTATCCTCAATTTTAACATCTAAAAATTTTAGTTTTCTTATGAATTTCCATAATTTTATCAGATATATTATGCACAATTCTTCAGATTTTTTAGACAATATCCCCACTTTGTTTTTAACAATATTATTATTTATTCATATACCTAAATCTGTATCTGTGAAAATTACCACAAAATCTATAAATTTTAACATTTTCTCAATTTTCCTGTTATCAACCATTTCTAATTTATAAGTTAGATGTAAATCTTTAGAATTAAGAGAATGTGTCTCCTCTTTCTACTTCAATAGTATTCTAATTGTATTTGCATGCCTATCATTATTTCTGAGGTTTTTTGGAATAAATCTTGAATTTTATCAATTATCCTATTTAATCTTCAATTTTTTCATACATATGTTGGATGAAAATCTTCAATTTTATCAGAAAATGTCTCCTCTTCCTTTTTCAATTGTATTCTAAGTGTATTTGTATGCTTACCATTGCATCGGAGTTTTGTTGTAAAAAATACCTTCGACTTTATAAGTTATCTTATGCTATCCTCAATATTAACATAGATATGTTAGAGGATTTTCTTCAGTTTTATAGGAAAACAGCTTCACTTCCTTTTTCAATTACATTCTAATTGTATTTGTATGCTTACCATTGTATCTGTGAAAATTACCTCAACAATCTTCAATTTTTAATTTTTTTCTATGAATTTCCTTTACTTTATCTGAAATATGTTATATGAAATCTTCAGTTTTATCAGAAAATGTCTCTATTCCTTTTTTCAATTACATTCTAATTGTGTTTGTAAGCCTATCATTTTATCTGTGAATATTACCATAAAAACATAAAATTTACAGTTTTCCTATGAATTTTCATAATTTTTATCAAATTTATGTTAGGCACAATTCTTTAGATTTATCAGAAAATATCTCCACTTCCTTTTACAACTATATTATTATTGATTTGTATGCCTACCATTCTATCTGTGAAAATTACCTCAAAAATCTTCAAATTTTAACATTTTCACAAGAATGTTCATAATTTTATTAAAAATGTTTTACAAAAATCTTCAGGTTCATCAGAAAATATCTCCACTTTCTTTTTAACTTATATTCAAATTGTATTAGTATGCCTTTAAGTATATCTGAGATTTTATCATAAAAACCTTCAATTTTTCAATTTTCCTATGTTATCTTCCATTTTATCATACATATGTTAGGTGAAAATCTTAAGTTTTATACAAAAATGTCTCCAGCTCCTTTTTCAATTATATTCTTATTATATTTGTATGCCTATCCTTGTATCTGAGAATTTTCTAAGAAAATCTTCAATTTAATCAGTTATCCTATGTAATTCTCAATTGTATCATACATATGCTAAATGAAATCTTCAGTTTTATCAGAAAATGTCTCATCTTCCTTTTTACATTGTATTCAAATAGTCTTTTTAATCTTATCATTGAAACTGTGTTTTGTCCAAATAAATCTTCAACTTTTTCAATTACTCTGGGAATCCTTTATTTTATCATATGTCAGATGAAAATCTTAAGTTTTATAAAAATATGTCTCTACTTCCTCCTTCCATTATATTTTAAATGTGTTTGCATGTCTATCATTATATCTGAGTTTTAAAAAAATCTTAAATTTTATAAATTATCTTAAGTTATTCACAATTTTATCAAAATATTTTAGAGGAAAATCTTCAATTTTAAATAAAAATATCCCCACTTCATTTTTAGATTACATTCTAATTTTACTTGCATGCCTTCCATGTTGTCTGTGAACATTACCACAAAAATTTTCAATTTTTAAATTTTTCCTATGAATTTCCCTTACTTTATCAGTAATATAGGAAATCTTTTGTTTTGTCAGAAAATATTTCAAATATTTGATAATTCTACATGTATGCCTATCATTGTATCTTAGTTTTTATCCCAAAAATGTTCAATTTTATCAGTTATCATATGTAATCCTCAATTTTATGATACATTTGTTAGATAAAAATCTTCAGTTCTATCAGAAATTATCTCCACTTCCCTTTTCAATTTTGTAATAATTCTATTTGGATGCCTATCATTGTATCTTATTTTTTTTTCAAAAAAATGTAAAATTTTATCCATTTTATCATGAATATTTTAGATGAAAATCTTCAGTTCTTTCAGAAAATATATCCACTTCACTTTTCTATTATATTCTTATTTTATTTGTATGCAGACCATTGTAACTGAGTATTTTTCCAAATAAATCTTCCATTTTATCAATTATCTTATGTAATCCTCAATTTTATCATACATATGTTAGATGTAAATCTTCAGGTCTTTACGCAAATATCTCCCCTTCCTTTTTCAATAATACTCTAGTTGTATTTGTATGCCAATCCTTGTATCTGAGTTTTTGTTTTCCAAAATATCTTCAATTTTATAAGTCATATTAGTTATCCTCAATTGTAACATATGTAGGGTAGATGAAAATCTTCAGTTTTATCAGAATATTTCTTCCCTTATTTTTCACTTATTTATAGTTGTATTTGTATGCTTTTCATTGTATCTGAGATTTTATCACAAAAATCTACAATTGTATCCATTTTCCTATGTTATCATCCATTTTATCATACTTAAGTTAGATGCAAAGCTTCAGAAATAACAGAATATGCCTCCACATCCTCTTTCAATTGTATTCTAATTGTATTTGTACGCCTATAATTGTTCTTAGTTCGAATAGTCTTTGTAATCTTATCTGAGTTTTTTTTCAAAAAATTCTTCAATTTTATAAATTGTTCTAAGTTTTTTTCAATTTTATCAAACATATGTTAGAGGAAAATCTTCAGTTTTATAGGAAAATTTCTCTACTTCCTTTTTCAATTACATTCTAATTGTATTTGTATGCATACCATTATATCTGTGAAAATTACCACAAAAATCATCAATTTTAAAGTTTTTCCTTTTTCAATTGAATTCTAATTTTATTTGTATGGCTATCATTGTATTTGACTTTTTCAAAAAATCTTCAATTTTATACATTATCTTATGTTATCCTCAATTTTATCATACATATGTTAGATGAAAATATTCATTGCTTTATGAAAATGTCACCATTTCCATTTTCAATTACATTCTAATTGTATTTATATGCCTATCAATGCATCAGAGTTTTTAGTAAAACATACTCAATTTTTTTAAAATTATGTTATGTTGTCCTAATTTTTTCATATATATATTAGATGAAACTCTTCTGTTTATATGAAAATATCTCCATGTCTCTTTTACTTATATTCTAATTGTATTTTTATGCCTATTATTGTATCTGAGTTTTGTTCAAATAAATCTTCAATTTTATCCATTACCCTAGTAATTCTTAATTTTATCATACATATGTTAGATGAAAATCTTCAGTTTTATCAGAAAACTAATCCACTTTTTCAGTTGTATTGTAATTGTATTTCTATGCCCATCATTGTATCTGAATGTTTTTACAAAAAATCTTTAATTTTATGAATTTCCTTATTGTATCCTCATTTTATCATATGTATGTTATATGAAAACTTCAGTTGTATATGAAAATTTCTCCACTTCCTCCTTCAATTATATTCTAAATGTATTTGTATGCCTATCATTATATCTGACGGCTTTTTTTCCAAAAAAATCTTCTTTTTTTATAAATTATCCTAAGTTATCCTCAATTTTATCATAGATATTTTAGAGGAAAATCTTCAATTTTAAATAAAAATGTCTCACTTCATTTTTAGATTATATTCTAATTGTATTTATATGTCTACCATTGTATCTGTAAAAAGTACAACAAAATTTTTAATTTTTAAATTTTTCCTCTGAATTTCCCTTACTTTATCAGTAATGTTATACAAAATCTTCAGTTTTCTCAGAAAATGACTCCACTTCATTTTCAAATATGTGATTATTCTATTTGTATGCCTATCATTGTATCTTAGTTTTTTCCAAAAAAATCTTCATTTTTATCACTTATCATATGTAAACCTCAATTTTATGATACATATGTTATAGTAAAATTTTAAGTTTTACCAGAAAATATCTCCACTTCCCTTTTCAATTATATTGTAATTATATTTCGATGCCTATGATTGCATCTGAGTTTTTTCAAAAAAATCTAAAATGTTATTAGTTATCTTATGTAAATCTCAATTTTATCATGCATATATTAAATAAAAATCTTCAGTTCTATCAGAAAATATCTCCACTTCCCTTTTCTGTTATATTCTAATTGTATTTTGATGCTGATCATAGCATCTGAGTATTTTCCAAATTAATCTTTGTTTTATCAGTTATCTCATGTAGTCCTCAATTTTATCATATATATGTTAGATGAAAATCTTCAGTTCTTTACAAAAATGTGTCTTCTTCCTTTTTAAACAATATTCTAGTTGTATTCATATGCCTATCCTTGTATCTGAGTTTTTGTTTTCCAAAATATCTTCAATTTTTTAAATTATCTAATGTTATCCTCAATTTGAACATACATATATTAGATGAAAATCTTCATTCTTATCAGAAAATGTCTCTATTCTTTTTTTCAATTAAATTCTCATTGTGTTTGTAAGCCTATCATTGTATCTGTGAAAATTACCACAAAATTCTTCAAATGTTACTGTTTTCCTATGAATTTCAATAATTTTATCAGATATATGTTCTGCAAAATTCTTCAGATTTATCAGAAATTACCTCCACTTCCTTTTTCAACTATATTATTATTTATTTGTATGTCTACCATTGTATCTGTGAAAATTACACAAAAAAATCTTCAAATTTTAACATTTTCACAAGAATTTCCAAAATTTAGTCAGAAATGTTATATAAAAATCTTCCATTTTATCAAAAAATGTCTCCACTTTCTTTTTCATTTATTTATAGTTGTTTTTGTATGCCTTTCATTGTATCTGAGATTTTATTAAAATAATCTTCAATGTATCAATTTTCCTGTTATCTAATTTATCATCTATAAGTTAGATGCAAATTTCAGAATTAACAGAATATATCTCCACATCCTTTTTTCACTTGTATTCTAATTGTATTTGTATCCATATCATTGTATCTGAGTATTTTTCTGAATATATTTAAGTTTTATCAATTATCCTATGTAATTCTAAATTTTTTCATACATATGTTAAAAAAATCTTCAGTTTTATCAGAAATATATCTATTCTACCTTTTACAATTGTATTCTAGTTGTATTTGTATGCTTATCAATGCATCTGCGTTTTTTCAAATAATTCTTCATTTTCATAAATTACCTTAAGTTATCCTCAATTTTATCATGCATATGTTAGAGGACAATCATAAGTTTTATAGGAAAATGGTTCCACTTCTTTTTTCAACTACATTCTGATTGTATTTGTATGTGTACCGTTGTTTCTGTGAAGATTACCACAAAAATCTTCAATTGTTAAATTTTTCCTATGAACTTCCCTTACTTTATCAGAAACATGTTATATGAAATGATTAGTTTTATCAGAAAATGTCTCCAAATCTTTTTCAATTATCTGATAATTCTAATTGTATGCCTATCATTGTATGTAAGATTTTTCCAAAGAAATCTTCAATTTTATCAGATATCCTATATAATCCTCAATTTTATCATGCATATTTTAGATGAAAATCTTCAGGTCTATCATAAAACATCTCCACTACTTAGAATTCAATTGAATTCTAATTATGTT
Source organism: Apodemus agrarius (assembly GCA_964023405.1). Classification (NCBI taxonomy): domain Eukaryota; kingdom Metazoa; phylum Chordata; class Mammalia; order Rodentia; family Muridae; genus Apodemus; species Apodemus agrarius. The sequence goes on from OZ030024.1 coordinate 35,228,453, forward strand.
TGCATGGCTATCATTGTATTTGATTTTTTCAAAAAATCTTCAATTTTATACATTATCTTATGTTATCTTCAATTTTATCATAGATGGAAATCTTCATTACTTTATGAAAATGTATCCATTTCCTTTTTCAATTACATTCTAATTGTATTTATATGCCTATCAATATATCTGTGGTTTTTAAAAAATATTCAATTTTATAAATTATTTTATGTTATGCTCATTTTTTCATACATATATTAGATGAAAATCCTCAATATTATATGAAAATTTCTCCACGTCTCTTTTAGTTTTATTCTAATTGTGTTTGTATGCATATCCTTGTATCTGAGATTTTTCAAAGAAAATCTTCAATTTTATCAATTATCCTATGTAATCCTCAATTTTATCATATATATGTTAGATGAAAATCTTTAGTTCTATCATAAAATGTGTCCAGTTCCTTTTTCAATTTTAACAGAGTTGTTAGATGAAAATCATCAGTTTTATCATAAAATGTCTCTATTCCTTTTCTCAATTACTTTCTAATTATGTTTGTAAGCCTATCATTGTATCTGTGAAAATTACCACTAAAATCTACAAATTTAGTTACCTATGAATTTCCATAATTTTATCAGATATATATTATGCAAAATTCTTATGATTTATTAAAAAATATCTCCACTTCCTTTGTAACTATATTATTATCTATTTGTATACCTAACATTTTGTCTGTGAAAATACCACAAAAATTTTCAAATTTTAACATTTTCTCATAAATTATCATAGTTTTATCAGAAATATTATACAAAACCTTTAGTTTTATCAGAAAACATCTCCACTTTCTTTTTCACTTATAATCTCATTGTATTTGTATGCCTTTCATTGAATCTGAGATTTTTATCAAAAAAATCTTCAATTTTATCAATTTTCCTGTTATCATCCTTTTTTCATACATAAGTTAGATGTAAATCTTTAGAATTAACAGAATATGTCTCCTGTTCCTTTTTCAATTGTATTCTAATTATATTTGTATGCCTTTCATTGTCTCTGAGTATTTTTCTGAATAAATCTTCAATTTTATCAATTATCCTATTCAATCCTCAATTTTATCATATATATGTTAGATGAAAATCTTCAATTTTATCAGAAAATATCTCCTCTTCCTTTTTCAATTGTATTCTAATTGCATTTGTATGCTTGTCATTGCATCTGAGATTTTTCAAATTACTTCAATTTTATAAATTATCTTATGCTATCCTCAATTTTAACTCACATATGTTAGAGAATTTTCTTCAGCTTTATAGGAAAATGGCTTCACTTCCTTTTTCAATTACGTTCTACTGCACGAATCTCGGTGGACACTGTGAATTTCCACAGGCAAAGCACACTATCTTGGTGGACACTGTATGATAATTTCCACAGGTAAAGGCCTTGTACAATGAGGCTGTCCTCGAGTAAAACTGACGCTGTCCTTGAGGGAATTTCGCTGTGGAATCTCCCTGGCCGGAGAGAATTCTGAGCTCTTTTCTCAGGGCAGACTTGCCTTTATGACTTTCCTTTGATCTACTTCCTTATTCACAAGAATTTCTGATAGTCTGAGATTTAAGTAATCAGGCAAAAATGTTAGTTAAAAGTTCATTCTTTGAACTACATTATTGGCCAAAACCCTCGGTTCTAGGCGGCATTGCTTTGCTTGGTAGTTTACATAATTACATTGATCTCCCAACAAAATGTAAACTTTTATGGCTATGCTGATTGAGAGTGGCTCTGACATTGTGATTTGCAAAGCTTTAACCTAACACTATGATCTCATGTTCCCTCAGAGAGGGCCAGGTGATAATTAGGTTACTCACAGAATCTCACTAAGGTCTGAGAGATCTGTTTTAATGTCTTTTGAAGTCCCCTTTACAAATGTTACCTATGGCTTTTTACACTGAAACGTTTACATTTCCTCATGGCAAATGCTTATTGCTAATTGTCTTTTGTGCCTGTTGTACTGGATACATCCTTTGATATGTAAAATCTCATGTTTAAAATCCCCTAGCTGACTGCAGCAAAATGCACTCAGATACCAAATAGACTCAGATTCCAAACTATTTGTGTGTAATGGTTTCTGTTTGCCATTTGGCCAAACTGTGCTTTCCTGCTTTGCAAAAGAATTCTGGAAATCTACAGCCCCAACCCCGAGAGAGTGTGGTCCGTAGCAACATTCTAATTGTTTTTGTATGCTTAAAATTGTATCTGTAAAAATTACCTCAAAATTTTTCAATTTTTAAATTTTTCCCATGAATTTCCCTTACTTTACCCAAAATATGTTATACAAAATCTTCAGTTTTATCAGAAAAAGTCTCTATTCTTTTTTCAATTACATTCTAATTGTATTTGTAAGCCTATCATTTCATCTGTGAAAATTACCACACAAAAACTTCAAATTTTAAAGTTTTCCTATTAATTTCCATAATTTTATAAGATATATGTTATGGAAAATTCCTCAGATATATCAGAAAATATCTCCACTTCCTTTTACAACTATACTATTATTTATTTGTATGCCTACTGTTCTATCTGTGAAAACTACCACAAAATTCTTCAAATTTTAACATTTTCATGTGAATTTCCATAATTTTATTAGAAATGTTATACAAAAAATCTTCAGTTTTATCAGAAAATCTCCCCTTTTTCACTTATATTCTAATTGTATTAGTATGCCTTTAAGTATATCTGAGATTTAATAAAAAAACTTCAATATTATCAATTTTTCTATGTTATCATCCATTTTATCATCCATATGTGATGTGAAAATCTTAAGTTTTATACAAAAATGTCTCCAGCTAATTTTTCAATTGTATTCTAATTGTGTTTTTATGCCAATCCTTGTATCTGAGAATTTTCTAAGAAAATGTTCAATTTAATCAGTTATCCTATGTAGTTCTCAATTTTATCATAAATGTGTTAAATGAAAATCTTCAGTTTTATCAGAAAATGTCTCGTCTTCCTTTTTCAATTGTATTCTAATTGTCTTTGTAATCTTACCATTGCATCTGAGTTTATTTGCAAAATAATCTTCAATTTTATTAATTATCCTAAGTTTTCATCAATTTTATCAAATATATGTTAGAGGGAATTCTTCAGTTTTATAGGAAAACGTCTCCACATCCTTTTACAATTAAATTCTAATTGTAATTGTATGCATACCATTGTATCTGTGAAAATTACCACAAAAATCTTCAATTTTTAACTTTTTCCTATGAATTTCCCTTACTTTATCAGAAATACATTACACAAAATCTTTACTTTTATCAGAAAATATGTCCACTTCCTTTTCATTTATGTGATAATTATATTTGTATGCTTATAATTGTATGTGAGATTTTTCCAAAAAAATCTTCATTTTTGTAAGATATCCTATGTAATCCTCAATTTTTCATGTATATTTTAGATGAAAATCTTCAGTTCTATCATAAAATGTCCCCACTTTCTTTTTCAATTTAATTCTAATTTTATTTCTATGGTTATCATTGTATTTCAGTTTTTTAAAAAATATCTTCAATTTTATACATTATCTCCTGTTATCCTCAATCTTATACATATGTACAATGAAAATATTCAGTTCTTTGCAAAAATGTCTCCACTTCCTTTTTTCCATTATGTTATAATTGTATCTATATGCCAATGATCGTATGTGAGTTTTTAAATACATATCAAATTTTATAAATTACGTTATGTTATCTTAATTTTAGCATACATATATTAGATAAAAATCTTCAGTTTTATATGAAAATGTCTTTACGTTTGTTTTTGTTATTTTTTATTTTTACTTGTATGTCTATCATTGTGTCTGTGGTTATTTTAAAAAAAATTCAATTTTGTATGTTATCTTAAGTTATCCTCAATTTTATTATACATATGCTACAGGAAAATCTTCAATTTTAATCGAAAATGTCTCCACTTCATTTTTCGATTACATTCTAATTGTATTTGTATGTCCACCATTGTATCTGTGAAAATTACCACAAAAATCTCCAATTTTTAAATTTTCCCTATGAATTTATCTTACTTTATCAGAAATATGTTATACAAAAGCTTCAGTTTTGTCAGAAAATGTCTCCAATTATTTTTAATTATGAGATATTTCTATTTGTATGTCTATCAATGTATCTGAGCTTTTTCCAAAAAAAATCTTCAATTTTATCAGTTATCATATGTAAACCTCAATTTTATCATACATATTAGATTAAAATCTTCAGTTCACCAGAAAATATCTCCACTTACTTCTTCAATTATATTCTAATTATATTTGAATGCCTATCACAGTATCTGAATTTTTTTCAAAAAATCTTCAATTTTATTAGTTACCCTATGTAACCCTCAATTTTATCATGCATATTTTAGATGAAAACCTTCAGTTCTATCAGAAAATATCTCCACTTCCCTTTTTATTTATATTCTTATTGTATTTGTATGCTGACCATTGTATCTGAGTTTTTCCAAATAAATCTTCAATTTTATCAATTGTCTTTTGTAATCCTCAATATTATCATACATAGTTTAGATGAAAATTTTCAGTCCTTTACGCAAATGTCTCCTCTTCCTTTTTCAATAATACTCTAGTGGTATTTGTATACCTATCCTTGTCTGTGAGTTTTTGTTTTCAAAATATCTTCAATTTTATAAATTATCTTACTTCAATTTTATAAATTATCTTATGTTATTCTCAATTTTAACACACATATGTTACATGAAAATCTTCGGTTTTTTCAGCAAATGTTTCTATTTCTTTTTTCAGTTACATTCTAATTGTATTTGTAAGCCTAACATTGTATCTGTGAAAATTACCCCCAAAAGCTTCAAATTTTAGTTTTCTTATGAATTTCCTTCATTTTATCAGATATATGTTATGCAATGCCTCAGATTTATCAGAAAATATCTCCACTTTCTTTTTCCACTATATTATTATTTATTTGAATGCTTACCATTGTATCTGTGAAAATTACCACAAATATCTCCAAATTTTAAATTTTTCACATGAATTTCCATAATTTAATCAGAAATGTTATGCAATATTAACTTTTATCAGATAATGTCTCTACTCTCTTTTTCACTTATTTATACCTGTATTTGCATGCCTTTCATTATATCTGAGATTTTATCAAAAAATCGTCTATTTTATCAATGTTCCTATGTTATCATCCATTTTATCATCCATACGTTAGATGTAAATCTTCAGAATTAACAGAATATGTCTCCACATCCTTTTCAATTGTATTCTAATAGTATTTGTTTGTCTAGCATTGTATCCGAGCTTTTTTTCTGAATAAGTCTTCAATTGTAACAATTATCCCATGTAATTTTCAATTTTATCACACATGCTAGATAAAAATCTTGTTTTATCAGAAAATGTCTCTTCTTCCTGTTTCAATTGTACTTTAATCCTATTTGTATGCTGATCACTGCATCAAGTTTTTTTCCAAAAATCTTCAATTTCATAAATTACCTGAAGTTATCCTCAATTTTATCATACGTATGTTAAAGGAAAATCTTCAGATTCATAGGAAAAAGTCTCCATTTCTGTTTAAATTTACATTCTGATTTTATTTTTATGTGTACCATTGTTTCTGTGAAAATTACCACAATAATTTTCAATTTCTAAATTTTCCCGATGAATTTCCTTTCTAAAATATGTTATATAAAACCTTCATTTTTATCAGAAAATGGCTCTATTCCTTTTTTCAATTACATTTTTTAATATGAAAAGAGTATTTAGTTATGTTTAATATTAATGAAATATTTAGCTTTTGAAAAAAATTATTTTCTATATTCTATGTTTACATTTCAAAGGCTTTCTCCTTTCCCAGTTCCCCCCCACAATACGTCCCATAGTTCCTCTCCCCCCAATTATTCCCCAATCATTCCCCCTCCCCCTTCGGTTTCTTTACAAAACTGGATCCAATGTTTACAGGCCCAGGGTCCTCTCCTTTCTTCTTCTTGGGAATCATTTGACTTGCTAATTGTGCCTTTAATATTTAGGGCTTCTTGGCTCATTAATATCCACTTATCAGTGATTGCATTTCATGTGTATTCTTTTGTGATTGGGTTAACTCACTCAGGATGATATTTTTCAGGTCTAACCATTTACCTACAAATTGTATGAATTCATTGTTTTTAATTGCTGAGTAGTATTCCATTGTATAAATATACCACATTTTCTGTATCCATTCCTCCTTTGAGGGATATTTGGGCTCCTTCCAATTTCTGGCTATTATAAACAAGGCTGCTATAAATATAGTGGAGCATGTGTCTTTACTGTATGCAGGGGTATCCTCTGGGTATATGCCCAGGAGTGGTATGCCAGAGTCCTCTGGAAGTGACATGCCCAATTTTCTGAGGAACCGCCAAACTGATTTCCAGAGCAGTTTTACCATTTTGCAATCCCACCAACAGTGGAGGAGTGTTCCTCTTTTGCCACATCCTTGCCAGCACTTGTTGTCTCTTGAGTTTTTAATCTTAGCCATTCTGACTGGTGTGAGGTGGAATCTCAGGGTTGTTTTGATTTGCATTTCCCTGATGACTAATGATGATGAACATCTTTTAAGGTGTTTCTCGGCCATCTGATTTTCTTCAGGTGAAAATTCTTTGTTTAGCTCTGTACCCCATTTTTTTGATAGGGTTATTTGGTTCTTTGGGGTTTAACTTCTTGAGTTCTTTGTATATATTGGATATTAGCCCTCTGTCGGATGTGGGGTTGGTGAAGATCTTTTCCCACTTTGTTGGTTGCAGTTTTGTCCTTCTGAGAGTGTCCTTTGCCTTGCAGAAACTTTGTAATTTTATGAGGTCACATTTGTCAATTCTTGATCTTAGTGAGTAAGCTATTGGTGTTCTGTTCAGGAACTTTTCCCCTGTGCCCATGTACTCCAGGGTCTTCCCAAGTTTCTTTTCTAATAGTTTCAGTGTGTCTGGTTTTATGTTGAGGTCCTTGATCCACTTGGAGTTGATCTTAGTGCAAAGAGATAAGAGTGGGTCAATTCCCATTCTTCTGCATGTTGACCTCCAGTTGAACCAGCACCATTTGTTGAAAAGGCTACCTTTATTCCACTGGATGGTTGTGGCTCCCTTATCAAAGATCAAGTGACCACATGTCTGTGGGTTAATTTCTTTTTCTTCAATCCTATTCCATTGATCTACTTGCCTGTTGCTGTACCAATATCATGCAGTTTTTAACACAATTGCTCTGTAGTACTGCTTAAGGTCACGGATATAGATTCCCCCAGAAGTCCTTTTATTGTTGAGAATAGTTTTCGCTATTCTGGGTTTTTTGTTGCTCCAGATGAATTTGAAAATTGCTCTATCTAGATCTATGAAGAATTGAGTTGGGATTTTGATGGGGATCGCATTGAATCTGTAGATTGCTTTTGGCAAGATGGCCATTTTTACTATATTGATCCTGCTAATCCAGGAGCAAGAAATATTTTTCCATCTTCTGAGGTCTTCTTCGATTTCTTTCTTCAAGGACTTGAAGTTCCTGTCGTACAGATCTTTTGTTTGTTTGGTACCAAGGTACTTTATGTTGTTTGTGGCTATTGTGAAGGGTGTTATTTCCCTAATTTCTTTCTCAGCCTGCTTGTCATTTGAGTACAAGAAGGCTACTGATTTGCTTGAGTTAATTTTATAACCTGCCACTTTGCTGAAGTTGTTTATCAGCTGTAGAAGTTCTCTGGGCGAGTTTTTTTGGGTTGCTTAAGTAAACTATCATATCGTCTGCAAACAATGATAGTTTGACTTCTTCCTTTCCAATTTGTATTCCTTTGACTTCCTTATGTTGTCTAATTGCTCTCACTAGAACTTCAAGTACTATATTGAGAAGATATGGAGAGAGAGGGCAGCCTTGTCTAGTCCCTGATTTTAGTGGGATTGCTTCAAGTTTCTCTCCATTTAGTTTGATGTTGGTTACTGGTTTTCTGTAGAATCCTTTTACTATGTTTAGGTATGGGCCTTGAAATACTGCTCTTTCCAAGACTTTTAGCATGAAAGGATGTTGAATTTTGTCGAATGCTTTTTCAGCATCTAATGAGATGACCATGTGTTTTTTTTCTTTCAGTTTGTTTATGTAGTGTATTACAGTGATGGATTTCCGTATATTAAACCATCCCTGTATCCCTGGGATGAAGCCTACTTGATCATGGTGAATGATCGTTTTGATGTGCTCTTGGATTCGGTTGTCAAGAATCTTATTTAGTATTTTTGCATCGATATTCATAAGAGAAGTTGGCCTGTAGTTCTCTTTCTTTGTTGGATCTTTTTGTGGTTTAGGTATCAGCGTAATTGTGGCTTCGAAGGATGAGTTGGGCAGTGTCCCTTCTGTCTCTATTTTGTGGAATAGTTTGAAAAGTATTGGTGTTATGTCTTCTTTGAAGGTCTGGTAGAATTCTGCACTAAAACCATCTGGTCCCGTACTTTTTTTGGTTGGGAGGCTTTCTATAAATCCTTCTATTTCTTTAGGGGTTATGGTACTATTTAGCTGATCTACTTGATGGTGATTTAATTTTGGTATTTGGTATCTGTCTAGGAAATTGTCCATTTCCTCCAGATTCCCCAGTTGTTTTGAGTATAGACCTTTGTAGTAGGATCTGATGATCTTTTGAATTTCCTCAGTTTCTGTTGTTATGTCTCCCTTTTCATTTCTAATTTTGTTAATTTGTATACTTTCTCTGTGTCCTTTGGTTAGTCTGACTAAGGGTTCATCTATCTTGTTGATTTTCTCAACTAACCATCTCCTGGTCTTGTTGATTCTTTGTATGGTTTGTTTGTTTCTACTTGATTGATTTCAGCCCTGAGTTTGGTGATTTCTTGTCTTCTACTCCTCCTGGGTGAATTAACTTCTTTTTCTTCCAGGGCTTTGAGGTGTGCCGTTAAGTTGCTAGTGTATGCTCTCTCCAGTTTCTTCTTGGATGCACTTAGAGCTATGAGTTTTCCTCTTAGCACTGCTTTCACTGTGTCCCTTAGATTTGGGTAGGTTGTACCTTCATTTTCATTGAATTCTAAAAAGTCTTTGATTTCTTTTTTTATTTCTTCCTTGAATAAGTTGTCATTGAGTAGAGTATTGTTCGGTTTCCATGTGTATGTGGGCTTTCTGTTGTTTTTGTTGCTATTGAAGACCACTCTTACTCCATGGTGATCTGATAGGAGGCATGGGATTAGCTTGATCTTCTGGTATTTGTTAACATCTGTCTTGTGACCAATTATATGATCAATTTTGGAGAAGGTACCATGCGGTGCTGAGAGAAAAAAAATGGAACGCTTCATGAATTTGCGTGTCATCCTTGCGCAGGGGCCATGCTAATCTTCTCTGTATTGTTCCAATTTTAGTATATGTGCTTCCCAAGCGAGCACTTTCAATTACATTCTAATTGTTTGTAAGCCTATCATATTACCACAAAAAACTTCAAATTTTACTATTTTCCTATGAATTTCCATAATTTTGTCAGATATATGTTAGGCAAATTCCTCAGATTTATCAGAAAGTATCTCTGCTTCCTTTTACAACTATATTATTATTGAATTGTATGCCTACCATTCTATCTGTGAAAATTACCACAAAATCTTCAAATTTTAACATTTTCACACGAATTTCCATAATTTTATTAGAAATGCTATAAAAAATCTTTTTTTATCAGAAAATATCTACACTTTCTTTTTCACTTATATTCTAATTGTATTAGTATGCCTTTAAGTATATCTGAGATTTTATCAAAAAACCCTTCAATTTTATCAATTTTCCTATGTTATCATACATATGTTAGGTGAAAATCTTAAGTTTTATACAAAAATGTCTCCAGATATTTTTTCAATTATATTCTAATTGTGTTTTTGTGCTGATCCTTGTATCTGAGAATTTACTAAGAAACTTCAATTTAATCAATTATCCTATGTAATCCTCAATTGTATCATACATGTTAAATGAAAATCTTCAGTTTTATCAGAAAATGTCTCGTCATCCTTTTTTTATTGTATTCTAATAGTCTTTTTTATCTTATCATTACGTCAGAGATTTTTTGTAAAAAAATTCTTCAATATTATAAATTATCCTAAGTTTTTCTTGATTTTATCAAACACTGTTAGAGATAAATATTCAGTTTTATAGGAAAATATCTCCATGTCCTTTTTCAATTACATTCTAATTGTATTTGTATGCATACCATTTTATATGTGAAAATTACCACAAAAATCTTCAATTTTTAAATTTTTCCTATGAATTTCTCTTACTTTATCAGAAATATGCTATACAAAATGTTTAGTTTTATTAGAAAATACATCCATTTCCTTTTCAGTCATGTGATAATTATGTTTGTATGCCTATCATTGTATCAGAGTTTTAACCAAAATATAACTTCAATTTTATCAGATACCCTATATAATCCTCAATTTTATTTTAGATGAAAACCTTCAGTTCTATCATAAAATGTCTCCACTTTCTTTTTCAATTAAATTCTAATTTTATGTCTATTGTTATCATTGTATTTCAGTTTTTTTTAAATCTTCAATTTTATATATCATTTCCTCTTATCCTCAATTTTATCATACATATGTTGGATGAAAATCTTCAGTACTTTCCAAAAATGTCTCCACTTCCTTTTTAGATTACATTCTAATTGTTATCTATATGCCTATGATGGTATGTGAGTTTTTAAAATAGATATTAAATTTTATAAATTATGTTATGTTATCCTCATTTTTATCATACATATATTAGATGAAAATCTTCAGTTTTATATGAAAATATCTTCACATATGTTTTAGTTATTTCTTATTAGTTATCTATTTCTATTTTTATGCCTATCATTTTATCAGAGTTTTGTCCAAATAAATCTTCAATTTTATCAATTACCCTAGTAATCCTCTTTTATCAAACATATGTTAGATGAAAATCTTCAGTTTTATCTGAAAATGTCTCAACTTCATTTTTCAATTGTATTCTTTTTTTTTTTGGTTTTTCAAGACAGGGTTTCACTCTACAGCTTTGGCTGTCCTGGAACTCACTCTGTAGACCAGGCTGGCCTTGAACTCAGAAATCCGCCTGCCTCTGCCTCCCAAGTGCTGGGATTACAGGCATGTGCCACCACTGCCCGGCTTTCAATTGTATTCTAATTGTATTTCTTTGCCTAACATTGTATCTGAATTTTTTCCCAAAAAATCTTTAATTTTATAAATTACCTTGTGATATTGTGATATCCTCAATTATTCATATGCATGTTATATGAAAATCTTCAGTTTTATAAGAAAAGTTTCCACTTCCTTGTTCAATTATATTCTAAATGTATTTGTATACCTATCATTGCATCTGAGCTTTTTTTCAAAAAAAATCTTCAATTTTATATATTAAGTTATCCTCAATTTTATCATACATGTTAGAGTAAAATCTTAAATTTTAATTTAAAATGTCTCCAGTTCATTTTTCGATTACATCCTAATTGTATTTGTATGCCTACCATTGTATCTGTGAAAATTACCACAAAAATCTTCAATTTTTAAATTTTTCCTATGATTTTCCCTTACTTTTATCAGATATATGTTATACGAAATCTTCAGGACTGTCAGAAAATATCTCCACTTCATTTTCAATTATGAGATAATTCTATTTGTATGCCTTTCAGTGTATCTTACCTTTTTTTCTAAAAAAATTTTCAATATTATCAGTTATCATATATAATCCTCAATTTTATCATACATGTATTAGATTAAAATCTTCAGTTCACCAGAAAATATCTCCATTTCCTTTTTCAATTATATCCTAGTCATATTTGAATGCCCATCATTGTATCTGAGTTTTTTTTTAAAAAATCTTCAATTTTATCAGTTACCCTATGTAATCCTCAATATTATCATGCAGATTTTAGATGAAAATCTACAGTTCTATCAAAAAATATCTCTACTTCCCTTTTCATTTATATTCTAATTGTATTTGTATGCCAACCATTGTATTTGAGATTTCTTTTCAAATATATCTTCAATTTTTCAATTATCTCTTGTAATCCTCATAATTATCATATATAGGTTACTTGAAAATTTTCAGTTCTTTATGCAAATGACTCCTGTTCCTTTTTCAATAATACTCTAGTGGTATTTGTATGCCTATCCTTGTATCTGAGTTTTGTTTCCCAAAATGTGTTCAATTTTTAAATTAACTTATGTTATTCTCAATTTAAACCTACATATGAAAGATGAAAATATTCAGTTTTATCAGAAAATGTCTTTAATTATTTTACACTTATTTATAGTTGTATTTGTATGCTTTTCATTGTATCTGAGATTTATTCACAAAAATCTTCAATTTTATCAATTTTCCTATGTTATCATCCTTTGTTATTTTTTGCAAAAAAATCAACTTTATAAATTATCCTTTATTTTCCTCAATTTTATCACACATATATTAGAGGGAAATCTTCAGTTTTATAGTAAAATGGCTCCACTTCCTTTTTCAATTCCATTCTAATTGTATTTGAATGCTTATCGTTGAATTTGTGAAAATCACCACAGAATCCTCAATTTTTTAATTATTCCTATGAATTTCCCTTACTTTATCAGAAATATGTTATAAAAAATTTTTAGTTTTATCACAAAATGTCTCCACTTACTTTTCAATTATCTGATAATTCTGTTTGTATGCCTATCAATGTATGTGAGATTTTTCCCAAAAATCTGCAATTTGATCATATAGTCTATGTAATCCTCAATTTTATCATGCAGATTATAGATCAAAATCTTCAGTTCTATCATAAAATGTCTCCACTTCCTTTTTCAATTGAATTATAATTATATTTGTATGTCTATCATTGTATTTGAGATTTTTAAAAAAAATCTTCAATTTTATACATTATCTTATGTTATCCTCAATTTTATCATACATATGTTAGATGAAAATCTTCATTACTTTACAAAAATGTCTCCATTCCTTTTTCAATTACATTATAATTGTATTACATGCCTATCAAAGTATCTGAGTTTTTTTTAAATATTCAATTTTATAAATTATGTTATGTTATTCTCATTTTCATCATACATATATTAGATGAAAATCCTCAGTTTTATATGAAAATGTCTCCATGTCTCTTTTAGTTATATTCTAATAGTATTTTTATGCCTTTCATTGCATCTGAGTTTTGTTCAAATAAATCTTCAATTTTATCAATTATCCTAGTAATCCTTTATTTTATCATACATGTTAGATGAAAATCTTCAGTTTAGTCAGAAAATGTCTCCACTTTGTTTTTCAGTTGTATTCTCATTGTATTTTGATGCCTATCATTGTATCTGAGTGTTTTTCCAAAAAAATCTTTAATTTTATGAATTACCTTATGACATCCTCAATTTATCATACACATGTTATATGAAAATCTGCAGTTGTATAAGAAAATGTCTCCACTTCCTCCTTCAGTGAAATTCTAAATGTAATTTATGCCTATCATTGTATCTGAGATTTTTTAAAAATTCCTCAATTCTATAAATTATCTTAAATTATCCTCAATTTCATCATAGATATGTTAGAGGAAAAATTTCAATTTTAAAGTAAAGTGTCTCCACTTCATTTTTCAATTACATTCTAATTTTATTTGTATGCCTATCATTGTACTGGTGAAAATTGCCACGAAAAAATTAAAATTTTAAATTTTTCCTATGAATTTCCTTTACTTTATCAGTAATATGTTACACGAAATCTTCAGTTTTGTCAGAAAATGTCTCCACTTCATTTTCCTTTATGTGATAATTCTACTTGTATGCCTCTCATTATATCTGAGATTTTTTCAAAAAAATCTTCAATATTATCAGTTATCATATGTAATCTTCAACTTTATGATACATATGTTAGATTAAAATGTTCAGTTCTACCAGAAAATGTCTCCACTTCTCTTTTCAATTATATTCTATTTACATATGGATGCATATCATTGTATCTGAGATTTTTCAAAATTCTAAAATTTTATCAGTTTTTTATGTAATCCTCAATTTTATCATGCATATTTTAGATGAAAATCTTCAGTTCTATCAGAAAATATCTCCACTTCCCTTTTCAATTATATTCTTGTTTTAATTTCTTATTGTATATATTCTATAATTACATTTCATTTCCCTCTTCCTGGTTCCCTGCCCCACTAAGGTCCCACATGCCCTTTTCCCTCCCCGTGTTCCCCCATCTACCCTTTACCAATTCTGTGTTCTGGTATTCGCCTACACTGATGCTTTGAGCCTTTTCTGAACCAGGGTCCACTCTTTCCTTCTTGTCAGACATCATTTGGTATGTAGATTTTGTCTTTGGTGTCTCAAGATTCTAGGTTAATATCTACCTATCAGTGAGTGCATACCATGGGTTTTCTTTAGAGACTGGGTTACCTTACTTAATATGATAGTCTCTAGCTCCATCCATTTCTCTAAGAATTTCATGAATTCATTGTTTCTAATGACTGAATAGTACTCCATTGTGTATATATACCACATTTTTTGTATCCATTCTTCTGTTCAGTGACATCTGGGTTATTTCCAGCTTCTGGATATTATAAATGAGGCTGCTATTAACATAGTGGAGCATATATCCTTATTGCATGCTGGGGAATCTTCTGGGTATATGCCCAGGAGTGGTATGGCTGGGTCCTCTGGAAGTATCTTGTCCAGTTTTCTGAGGAACCACCAGACTGATTTCCAGAGTGGTTGTACCAGCTTGTAGTCCCACCAGCAGTGGAGGAGTGTTCCTCTTTCTCCACATCCTCGCCAACACCTGCTGTTTCCTGAGTTTTTAATCTTAGCCATTCTTACTGGCATGAGGTGAAATCTCAGGTTTGTTTTGATTTGCATTTCTCTAATGACTAATGATGTTCAACATTTTTAAGGTGTCTCTCGGCCATCTAAATTTCTTCCAGTGAAAAGTCTTTGTTTAGCTCCAAACCCTGTTTTTTGATAGGGTTATTTGGTTTTCTGGGATCTAACTTCTTAACTTCTTTGTATGCGTTGTCTATTAGCCCTCTGTCAGATGTAAGATTGGTGAAGATCTTTTCCCAATTTGTTGGTTGCCAATTTGTCCTTTTGACAGTGTCTTTTGCCTCATAGAAACTTTGTAATTTTATGAGGTCCCATTTGTCTATCCTTGATCTTAAAGCATAAGCAATTGGTGTTCTGTTCAGGAACTTTCCCCCTGAGCCAATGTCCTCAAGGGTCTTCCCCAATTTCTTTTCTATTAATTTTAGTGTGTCTGGTTTTATGTAGAGGTCCTTGATCTGCTTGGAGTTGAGCTTAGTAAAGGAGATAAGGGTGGATCAATTCTTATTCTTCTGCATGTTGAGTTCAACTCAAGCACATCAATAGCCTTCCTGTACTCAAAGGACAAGCAGGCTGAGAAAGAAATTAGGGAAATGACACCCTTCACAATAGCCACAAGAATATAAAGTATCTTGGTGTGACTCTGACCAAACAAGTGAAAGATTTGTATGACAAAAACTTCAGGTCTCTGAAGACTGAAATGGAAGAAGACCTCAGAAAGTGGAAAAATCTTCCATGCTCGTGGGTTGGCAGGATTAATATAGTTAAAATGGCAATCTTGCCAAAAGCAACCTACAGATTCAATGCAATCTTCATCAAAATCCCAAATCAGTTCTTCATAGAGTTAGAAAGAACAATTCTTAAATTCATCTGGAACAACAAAAAAACCCAAGATAGTTAAAACTATCATCAACAGTAAAAGAACTTCTGGGGGAATCAATATACCGGACCTCAAGCAATACTACAGAGCAGTAGTGTTAAAAATTGCATGGTATTGGTACAGTGACAGGGAGGTGGATAAATGGAATAGGAATAAAGACCCATAATTGAACCTACACATATTTGGCCAATTGATCTTTGACAAAGGAGCTGAAAACATCCAGTGGAAAAAGGATAGCCTTTTCAACATATGGTGCTGGCTCAACTGGAGTTCAACATGCTGAAGAATGAGAATAGATCCACTCTTATCTCCTTGTACTAAGCTCAACTCCACGTGGATCAAGGAACTCCACATTAAACCAGACACACTAAAATTAATAGAAAAGAAACTGGGGAAGACATTTGAGGACATTGGCTCAGGGGGAAAGTTCCTGAACAGAACACCAATAGCTTCCAATTATATTGCAATTGTATTTGTATGCAGATCATTGTATCTGAGTATTTTTCCAGATAAATCTTCAATTTTATCAATTATCTTATGCAATCCTCAATTTTATCATACATATGCTAGATGAAAATCTTCAGTTCTTTCTAAAACTTGTCCTCTTCCTTTTTCAATAATGCTCTATTTGTATTTGTATGCCTATTCTTGTATCTGAGTTTTTGTTTTCAAAAATATCTTCAATTTTATAAACAAATTTATGGAATCCTCAATTTTAATATGCATGTGTTAGATGAAAAATTTCAGTTTTATCAGAAAATGTCTCTATTCCTCTTTTCAATTACAGTCTAATTGTGTTTGTAACCCTATCATTGTATGTGTGAAAATTTTCACAAAAATATTCAAATTTTACACTTTTCTTATTAATTTCCATAATTTTATTAGATATGTTATGTAAAATTCTTCAGATTTATCAGAAAATATTTCCACCTCCATTTTTACTAAAATTATTATTTATTTGTATGCCTACCATTACATCTGTGAAAATTACTACAAAAATATTCAAATTTTACAGTTTTCCTATGAATTTCCATAATTTTATCAAATTATGTTATGCAAAATTCCTCAGATTTATCAGAAAATATCTCCACTTCCATTTTCAACTATATTATTATTTATTTGTATGTCTACCATTGTATCTGTGAAAATTAACTTAAATAATTTCAAATTTTACAGTTTTCTTTTGAATTTCCATAATTTTATTAGCTACATGATAAAATTCCCCAGATTTATCAGAAAATATCTCCACTTCTTTTTTCTACTATATTATTATTTATTTGTATGCCTATCATTGTATCTGAGTGTTATTTTTCAAAATTACATTCAGATTTAAAATTATCTTATGTTATCCTCAATTTTATTATACATATGTAAGATGTAAATCTTCAGTTTTATACAAATTGTCTCCATCTCCTTTTTAAATTATATTCTAATTGTATTTGTATGCCTATCATTGTATCTGAGATTTTCCTAAAGAATATCTTCAATTTACTCTGTTATCGTATGTAATCCTCAATTTTATCATACATATATTCAATGAAAATCTTCAGTTTCATGAGAAAATGTCTTGTCTTCCTTTTTCAAATGAATTCTAATAGTTTTTGTAAGCTTTTCATTGTACCTGAATTTTTGCATAAAAAATCATCAATTTTATAAATTACCCTGTTTTCCTCAATTTTATCTCACATATGTTAGAGGAAAATCTTCAGTTTTATAGGAAAATGGCTCCACTTCCTTTTTCAATTACACTCTAATTGCATTCCTATGCTTACATTTGTATCTGTGTAAATTACCACAAAAATTTTCAATTTTTAAAATTATCTATGTATTTTCCTTACTTTTTCAGAAGTATATTATACAAAATCTTTAATTTTATCAAAAATATCTCCACTTCCTTTTCAACTATCTGATAATTCTATTTGTATGCCTGTCATTGTATGTGAGATTTTTCTAAAAAATTGGCAATTTGATCATATATCCTATGTAATCCTCAATTTTATCATGCAGATTATAGATGAAAATCTTCAGTTCTATCATAAAATATATCTACTTCATTTTTTCAATTGAATTCTAATTATGTTTGTATTGATATCATTGTATTTGAGTTTTTCAAAAACATCTTAAATTTTATACATTATCTTATATTTTACTCAATTTTATCATAAATGTTAGATGAAAATCTTCATTTCTTTGCAAAAATGTCTCCATTTCCTTTTTCAATTACATTCAATTTTATCCATTACCCTAGTAATCCTTAATTTTATCATACATATGTTAGATGAAAATCTTCAGTTTTATCAGAAAATGTCTCCACTTTTTCAGTTGTATTCTAATTGTGTCTGAGTGTTTTTCAAAAAATCTTTAATTTTATAAATTACTTCCTTTTTCATATGTAGGTTATATGAAAATCTTCAGTTTTATATGAAAATGTTTCCACCTCATCCTTCAATTATATTCTAAATGTTTTTGTATGCCTATCCTTGTATCTGAGATTTTTCAAAAAAATATTCAATTTTACCAGATATCCTATGTAATGCTCATTGTTTTCATGCATATTTAGATGAAAATATTCAGTTCTATCATAAAATGTCTCCACTTCCTTTTTCAATTGAATTCTAATTGTATTTGTATGGATATCATTGTATTTGAGTTTCAACATGAAAATCTGCAATTTAATACATTATCTTATGTTATCCTATATTTTATCATAGATGAAAATCATTACTTTAGAAAAATATCTCCATTTCCTTTGTCAATTACATTGTAATAGTATTTATATGCCTATCAATGTGAGGATTTTTTAAAATAATTTCAATTTTATAAATTATGTTGTTACCCTTGTTTTTATCATACATATATTAGATGAAAATCTTCAGTTTTATATGAAAATGTCTCCACTTCCTCATTCCATTATATTCCGGATGTATTTGTATGCCTATCATTGTTTCTTATTTTTTTCAAAAAAATCTTCAATTTTATAAATTATTCTTAGTTATCCTCAATTTTATCTTAGATATTTTAGAGGAAATTTTCAATTTTAAATAAAATGTTTCCACTTCATTTTTTGATTACATTCTAATTGTATTTGTTTGTCTTCCATTGTATCTGTGAAAACTACCACAAAATTTCTATTTTCAAATTTTTCTATGAATTTCCCTTTCTTTATCAGTAATATGTTATAGTAAATCTTCAGTTTTGTCAGAAAATGTCTCCACTTCAAGTATGTGATAATTCTATTTGTATGTCTATCATTGTATCAGATTTTTTCTAAAGAAAATCTTCAATTTTATCAGTTATCATATGTAATCCTCAATTTTAAGATATATATATGCGTGAAGAAAATCTTCACTTCTACCAGAAAATATCTTCACTTCCCTTTACAATTACATTCTAATTCTACTTGGATGCTTATCATTGTTTCTGAGTATTTTTTCAAAAAGCCTAAAATTTAATTAATTATCCTATGTAATCCTCAATTTTATCATGCATATGTTAGATGAAAATCTTCAGTTGTATCAGAAATTATCTCCACTTCCCTTTTCAATTATATTCTAATTGTGTTTGTATGCAGATCATTATATCTGAGTATTTTTCCAAATAAATCTTCAATTTTATCAATTATCTTATGTAATCCTCAATTTTATCATACTTATGTGTGATGAAAATTTTCAGTTCTATACAAAAATGTGTCCTCTTCCTTTTTCAATAATACTCTTGATATATTTGTATGCATGTCCTTGTATCTGAGCTTTTGCGTTCCAAAATATCTTAAATTTTAAAATTTATCTTATGTAATTCTCAATTTTAACATACATGTGTTAGATGAAAAACTTCGGTTTTATCAGAAAATATCTGTATGCCTTTTTTTCAATTACATTCTAATTGTGTTTGTAAGCCTATCATTGTATCTGTGAAAATTACCACAAAAATCTTCAAATTTTATAGTTTTTTAATGAATTTCCTTAATTTTATCAGCTATATGTTATGCAAAATTCTTCAGATTTATCAGAAAATATCTCCACTTCCTTTTACAACTATATTATTATTTATTTGTATGTCTATCATTGCATCTGTGAAAATATCACAGAAATCTTCAAATTTTACAGTTTTCCTATGAATTTCCATAATGTTATCAGATATATATTATGCAAATTTTCTCAGACTTATCAGAAAATATCTCCAATTCCTTTTTCAACTATTTTATTATTTATTTGTATGCCTACCATTGTATCTGTTAAAATTCCCACAAGAATCTTGAAATTTTAACCTTTTCACATAAATTTCCATAATTTAATCAGAAAGGTTACACTAAAAATTTCAGTTTTATCAGAAAAAGTCTCCATTTACTTTTTCAGTTATTTGTAGTTGTATGTGTATGCTTTTCATTGTATCTGAGATTTTATCACAAAAAAATTCAATTTTATCAATTTTCCTATGTCCATTTATCATCCATAAATTAGATGTTAGGCTTCTGAATTAACAGAATATATCTTCACATCCTTTTTCAACTGTATTCTAATTGTATTTGAATGCCTATCATTGTTTCTTAGTTTTCTTTTTCAAAAATATCTTCAGATTTAAAAATTATCTTATGTTATCCTCAATTTTATTATACATGTTTGATGAAAATATTCAGTTTTATACAAAATTTTCTCCACCTACTTTTTCAATTATATTTTAATTGTATTTGTATGCCTATCATTGTATCTGTGATTTTTCTAGAGAATGTCTTCAATTTAATCAGTTATCCTATGTAATCCTCAATTTTATTATGCATATGTTAAATGAAAATCTTCAGTTTTATGAGAAATGTCTCGTCTTCCTTTTTTAATTGAATTCTAATTATATTTATATGCCTATCATTGTATTTTAATTTTTTTTCAAAAAAATCTTCAATTTTATACATTATCTTATGCTATCCTCAATTTTATCATACATGTGAGAGATGATAATCTTCATTACTTTACGGAAATGTCTCCATTTCCCTTTTCAATTACATTCTAATTGTAATTATATGCCTATCAATATATGTGAGATTTTTTAAAAAAATATGTTGAATTCTACAAATTATGTTATGTTATTCTCATTTTTATCATACACATACAAGATGAAATTCCTCAGTTTTATATGAAAATGTTTCCATGTCTCTTTTAGTCATATTCTAATTGTATTTTTATGCCTATCATTGTATCTGAGTTTTGTCCATATAAATCTTCAATTTTATCATTTACCTATTAATCCTTTATTTTATGATGCATATGTTAGATGAACATCTTCAGTTTTATTATAAAATGTCTCCACTTCATTTTTCAGGAATATTCTATTTGTATTTCTCTGCCTATCATTGTATCTGAGTTTTTTTCCAAAAAAATCTTTAATTTTATAAATTACCTTATGATATCCTGATTTTATCATTCGTATGTTACATAAAATCTTCAGTTTTATGTGAAAATGTTTCCACTTCCTCCTTAAATTATATTCTAAATGTATTTATATGCCTATCATTTTATCTGAATTTTTCTCAAAAAAATCTTCAAATTTATAAATTATCTTGTTATCCTCTTTTTTTCATAGATATTTTGGAGGAAAATCTTCAATAAAAATGTGTCCACTTCATTTTTTGATTACATTTTAATTGTATTTGTTTGCCTACCATTGTATCAGTGAAAATTATCACAAAAAATTTCAATTTTTTTCCTACGAATTTCCCTTACTTTTTCAGTAATATGTTATACGAAATCTTCAGTTTTGTCAGAAAATTTCTCCACTTTATTTTCAAATTTGTGATAATTCTATTTGTATGCCTATCATTGTATCTGAGTTTTTTCAAAATAATCTAAAATTTTATCAGTTATCATATGTAATCCTAAATTTTACTATACATTTTTATACGAAAATCTTCAGTTCTATCAGAAAATGTTTCCACCTCCATTTTCAATTATATTCTAATTGTATTTGTATGCAGATCATTGTATGCATTTTTCCAAAAAATCTTCAATTTTATTTAGTATTCTATGTAATTCTCAATTTTATCATACATATGCTAGATAAAAATCTTGTTTTATCAGAAATTGTCTCCTCTTCCTTTTTCAAATGTATTATAAGTATATTTGTATGTTTATCATTGCATCTGAGCTTTTTCTTTTTCAAAAAATCTTCAGGACACAATGAGGAGAACAAACCTAAGGATTATAGGGATAGATGAGAGTGAAGATCTACAATTTAAAGGGCCAGCAAATATCTTCAACAAAATTATGGAATAAAACTGGCCTAACCTAAACAGAGATATGTCCATGAATATACAAGAAGCCTACAGAACTCCAAGCAGACTGGACCAGAACAGAAATACCTCCCATCACACAATAATCAAAACCCCAAATGTACTAAACAAAGAAAGAATATTAAAGGCAGTAAGAGAAAAAGGCCAAGTAACATATAAAGGAAGACCTATCAGAATCACACCAGACTTCTCTCCAGAGACCATGAAAACTAGAAGATCCTGGGCATTTGTAATGCAGACTCTAAGAGAACACAAATGTCAGCCAAGACTACTATACCCAGTAAAACTCTCAAACGACATAGATGGAGAAATCAAAATATTCCATGACAAGACCAAATTTACACAATAACTTTCTATTAATCCAGCTCAACAAAGGATAATAGGAGGAAAACTCCAATACAAGGAGGGAAACTGCACCCTAGAAAAAGCAAGATAGAAACCCTCTTCCATCAAACTCAAAAGAAGATAACCACTCAAAAATAAAAATAACATCAAAAATGACAGGAAGAAATAATTACTATTCCTTAATATCTCTTAACATCAAATGGACTTAATTCCCCAATAAAAAGACATAGGCTAACAGACTGGATACAGAAACAGGGCCCTACATTTTGCTGTATACAGGAAACACACCTCAGAATCAAAGACAAACACTACCTTAGAGTAAAAGGCTAGAAGACAATTTTGCAAGCAAATGGTCACAGGAAGTGAGCTGGAATAGTCATTCTAATAAAATGGACTTTTAGCCCAAAGTCATCAAAAGAGACACAGAAGGTCACTTCTTGATAGTCAAAGGAAGAATCAACCAAGAACTCACAATTCTAAACATCTATGCTCCAAATGCAAGCACACTCTCATTCATAAAAGAAACTTTACTAAAGCTCAAAGCACACATTGCACCTAACACAATAATTGTGGGGGACCTCAACACTCCACTAACCTCAATGGACCGATCAGGAAATCAGAAACTAAACAGGGGCACTGGGAAACTCATTGAAACTTTGGACCAATTAGATTTAACCAATATATATAGGACATTTCATCCTAGAGCAAACAACTGTACCTTTTTCTCAGCACCTCATGGTACCTTCTCCAAAATCGACCATATAATTGGTCCCAAGACAGACCTCAACAAATATAAAAAGATTGAACTAATTCCATGCCTCCTATCAGATCACCATGGAGTAAGAGTGTTCTTCAATAGCAACAAAAACAACAGAAAATCCTCATAAACATGGAGGCTGAACAATATTCTACTCAATGATAACTTAGTCAAGGAAGAAATAAAGAAAGAAATCAAAGACTTTTTAGAATTTGATGAAAATGAAGGCACAACATACCCAAATCTATGGGATACAAGGAAAGCAGTGCTAAGCGGAAAAATCATAGCCCTGAGTGTCTTAAAAAACCAACAAACAAACAACAACAAGAAAAAACAGGAAAGAGCATATACTATCAACTTAATGGCACACCTAAAAGTTCTAGAACAAAAAGAAGCTATTTCACCCAGGAAGAGTGGAAGACAGGAAATCTTCAAACTCAGGACTGAAATAAGTCAAGTTGAAACAAAAAGAACTATACAAAGAATCTTGAAAACCAGGAGCTGGTTCTTTGAGAAAATAACAAGATAGATAAACACCTAGCCAGACTTAACAAAGGGCACAGTGACAGTATTCAAATTAAGAAAATTAGAAATTAAAAGGGAGATATAACAACAGAAACTGAGGAAATTAAAAAAAAATCATCAGATCCTACTACAAAAGCCTATACTCAACACAACTGGAGAATCTGGAGGAAATGGACAATTTCCTAGACAGATAACAAATACCAAAATTAAATCAGGATCAAATAGATTGTCTAAACAGACTCATAACCCCCAAAGAAATAGAAGGGTTCAGAGAGAGTCTTCCAATCAAAAAAAGCACAGGATCAGATGGTGTTAGTGCAGAATTCTATGAGACCTTCAAATAAGACCTAATAGCAATGCTCTTCAAACTATTCCACAAAATAAAAACAGAAGGAACACTACCCAACTCATTCTGCAAAGCCACAATTACCCTGATACCAAAACCACACAAAGATCCAACTAAGAAAGTGAACTTCATACCAATCTCCATTATGAACATCGATGCAAAAATACTAAATAAAATTCTTGCCAACCAAAACAAAGAGCACATTAAAATGATCATTCACCATGATCAAGTAGGCTTCATCCCAGGGATGCAGGGATGGTTCACTATATGGAAATCCATCAACGTAATCCACTACATAAACAAACTTGCTGCAAGATCCTCGTGGGCATTGTGAATTTCCACAGGTAAAGCACAGGGTTTTGGTGGTCACTGTGGGATAATTTCCACAGGTAAAGGCCTTTAACAATAAAGGCGGTCCTCTGAGTAAGACTCCTGCGCTTTCCACGAGGGAACATCTCTGTGGAATTCCCTTGCCTGAGAGGATTCTGAGCTCTAATCTCAGGGCAGCCTTGCCTTTGTGACTTTCCTTTAATCTATTTCACAGAAATTTCTGGTAGCCTGAGCTATAAGTAACCAGGCAAAAATGTTAGTTCTTTGACCTACAACACTGGCCCAAAAAACACCTCAGTTCTAGGCAGCATCACTTTGCTTAGTAGTTTACATAATTACATTGATCTCCCAATGAAATGTTAACTTTTATGGCTATGCTTATGAGAGTGGCTCTGACACTGTAAAACTTTGACTTAACACTATGATCTCAGGTTCCCTCAGAGAGACCAGGTGATATTTAGGTTACTCACTGAATCTCATTAAGACCTAGGGGTTCGTGAAGATCTTTTCCCACTTTGTTGGTTGCAGTTTTGTCCTTCTGACAGTGTGCTTTGCCTTGCAGAAACTTTGTAATTTTATGAGGTCCCATTTGTCAATTCTTGATCTTAGTGTGTAAGCTATTGGTGTTCTGTTCAAGAACTTTCCCCCTGTGCCCATATCCTCCAGGGTCTTCCCAAGTTTCTTTTCTAATAGTTTCAGTGTGTCTGGTTTTATGTGGAGGTCCTTGATCTACTTGGATTTGATCTTAGAGCAAAGAGATAAGAGTGGGTCAATTCGCATTCTTCTGCATGTTGACCTCCAGTTGAACCAGCACCATTTGTTGAAAAGGCTATCTTTATTCCACTGGATGGTTGTGGCTCCTTTATCAAAGATCAAGTGACCATAAGTCTGTGGGTTAATTTCTGGGTCCCCACATCCGACAGAGGGCTAAAATCCAATATATACAAAGAACTCAAGAAGTTAGACAGCAAAGAACCAAATAACCCTATCAAAAATGGGGTACAGTGCTAAACAAAGAATTTTAACCAGACGAAATTCAGATGGCCGAGAAACACCTTAAGAGATGTTCAACATCATTAATCATCAGGGAAATGCACATCAAAACAACCCTGAGATTCCACCTCACACCAGTCAGAATGGCTAAAATTAAAAACTCAAGAGACAACAAATGCTGGCAAGGATGTAGAGTAAGAGGAACACTCCTTCACTTTTGGTGGGATTGCAAAATGAAAAAACCACTCTGGAAATCAGTTTGGTGGTTCCTCAGAAAATTGGGCATGGCACTTCCAGAGGTCCCTGGCATACCACTCCTGGGCATATACCCAGAGGATTTATTGCATACAATAAAGACACATGCTCCACTATGTTTATAGCAGCCTTGTTTATAATAGCCAGAAATTGGAAGGAGCCCAAATATCCCTCAAAGGAGGAATGGATACAGAAAATGTGGTATATTTATACAATGGAATACTACCTAGCAATTAAAAATAGTGAATTCATGCAATTTGTACGTAAATGGTTAGATCTGGAAAATATCATCCTGAGTGAGTTAACCCAATCACAAAAGAATACACATGAAATGCAATCACTGATAAGGGGATATTAATGAGCCCAGAAGCCCTAAATACTCAAGGCACAATTAGCAATTCAAATGATTCCCAAGAAGAATAAAGGAGAGGACCCTGGGCCTGTAAAGATTGGATCCAGTTTTGTAGAGAAACTGTGGGGGGGAGGAATGATTGTGGAATTGTTGGGGGGGAGAGGAATTATGGGACGTGTGGTGGTGGGGGAACTGGGAAAGGGGAAAGCCTTTGGAATGTAAACATAGAATATTGAAAATAAAAATTAAAAAAAAGACCTAGGTGTTCAGGTTTACAGTCCCCTTTACAGATGTCACACAAAACACATATTCTACCTGGCTGGTTTTACATTTCCTCATAGCAAATGGTTATTGCTGATTATCTTTTGCGCCTCCTGTACTGGATACATCCTTTGATATGTAAAGATCTCATGTTTAAAATCCCCTGGCTGACTGCAGCAAGATTCACTCAGACACCAAATACATGGAGATACCAAAATACTTCTGTGTCATGGTGTTCTGTTTGCCATTTCGCCTGGAACCTGTGCTTTCCTGCCTCATGAAAGAATCCTAGCCCCAACCATGAGGGAGTGTGGTCCATAGCAAAACTCAAAAGAAAAAACCACATGGTCATCTCATTGGATGCTGAGAAAACATTTGACAAAATTCAGCATCCTTTCATGCTAAACGTCCTGGAAAGATCACGAATTCAAGGCCCATACCTAAACATAGTAAAAGCAATCAACAGAAGACCAGTAGATAACATCAAAGTAAATGGAGAGAAACTTGAAGCAATCCCACTAAAATCAGGGACTAGACAAGGCTGCCCTCTCACCATATCTCTTCAATATAGTACTTGAGGTACTAGCTAGAGCAATTCAAAAACAAAAGGAAGTCAAAGGGATACAAATTGGAAAGGAAAAAGTCAAACTATCACTATTCGCAGATGATAGTGTACTTATGGGACCCAAAAACTCCACCAGAAAACTACTAAAGTTGGTAAACAACTTCAGCAAAGTGGCTGGTTATAAAATCGACTCAAGCAAATCAGTAGCCTTCCTATATGCAAAGGATAATAAGGCCAAGAAAGAAATGTGGGATGTGACACCCTTCACAAAGGCCACAAACAATATAAAGTATCTTGGTGTGACTCTAACCAAACAAGTGAAAGATTTACATGACAAAACTTCAGGTCTCTGAAGAAGGAAATTGAAGAAGACCTCAGAAAATGGAAAAATCTTCCATGCTCGTGGGTTGGCAGGATTAATATAGTTAAAATAGCAGTCTTGCCAAAAGCAATATACAGATTCAACGCAATCCCCCTTGAAATTCAAACTCAGGTCTTCATAGAGTTAGAAAGAGCAATTCTCAAATTCATCTGGAATAACAAAAAAAACCCAGGATAGCTAAACCTCTCATCAACAATAAAACAATTCCTGGGGGAAATCAATATCCCATACATCAAGCAATACTACAGAGCAATAGTGTTAAAAACTGCACGGTATTAGTACAGTGACAGGGGGAGTGGAACAATGGAATAGGATTGAAGACCCAGAATTGAACCCACACATCAATGACCAATTGATCTTCGACAAAGGAGCTGAAAACATCCCGTGGAAAAAAACATAGCCTTCTCAACAAATGGTGTTGGCTCAACTGGAGGTCAACATGCAGAAGAATGATAATTGATCCACTCTTATCTCCTTGCACTAATTTCAACTCCAAGTGGATCAAGGACCTCCACATAAAACCAGAAACACTACAACTAATAGAAAAGAAACTGGGGAAGACCCTTAAGGACATTAGCTCAGGGGGAAAATTCCTGAACAGAACACCAATTGCTTATGCTCTAAGATCAAGAATAGAAAAATGGGACCTCATAAAATTACAAAGTTTCTGTAAGGCAAAAGACACTGTCAAAAAGACAAATCTGCAACCAACAAATTGGGAAACGATCTTCACTAACCCCACATCCGACAGAGGGTTAATCTCATATCCAATGTATACAAAGAAGTCAAGAAGTTAGACCCCAGAAAAACCAAATAACCCTATCCGAATTGGGGTACAGAGCTAAACAAAGACTTTTCACCTGAAGAAATTCAGATGGCTGAGAAACACCTTAAAAAATGTTCAACATCATTAGTCATTAGAGAAATGCAAATCAAAAGTACCATGAGATTTCACCTCACACCAGTCAGAATGGCTAAGATTAAAAACTCAGGAGATCTCAGGTGTTGGCGAGAATGTGGAGAAAGAGGAACAATCCTCCACTGCTGGTGGGACTGCAAGCTGGTACAACCACTCTGGAAATTAGTCTGGCGGTTCCTCTCAAAACTGGAGGAACCAATTCAGATAGGGTTATTTGGTTTTCTGGGGTCTAACTTTTTGACTTCTTTGTATACATTGGATATGAGATTAACCCTCTGTCGGATGTGGGGATAGTGAAGATCTTTTCCCAATTTGTTGGTTGCTGATTTGTCTTTTTGACAGTGTCTTTTGCCTTACAGAAACTTTGTAATTTTATGAGGTCCCATTTGTCTATTCTTGATACTTCCGGAGGACCCAGCCATACCACTCCTGGGCATATACCCAGAAGATTTCCCAGCATGCAATAAGGATATATGCTCCACTATGTTCATAGCAGCCTTATTTATAATAGCCAGAAGCTGGAAAGTACCCAGATGTCCCTCAATGGAGGAATGGATACAAAAAATGTGGTATATATACACAATGGATTAATATTCAGCCATTATAAGCAATGAATTCATGAAATTCTTGAGAAATGGATGGAGCTGGAGAACATCATACTAAGTGAGGTAACCCAGATTCAAAAGAATACCTATCGTATGCAATCACTGATAAGTGATACTATCCTAGAATCTTGGGACACCAAAGTCACAATTCACATAACAAATGATATCCGACAAGAAGAAAGGAGTGGACACTGGTGCTGGAAAGGATCAAAACATCAGTGTAGGGAAATACCAGAACAGGGAAGTGGGAAAGGTTGGATGAGGGAGCAGGGGGAAGGAAAAGGGCATGTGGGAACTTTGGGGGGTGGGGAACCAGAAAAAGGGAAATGAAATGTAAATATAGAATATATCCAATAAAAAATGTTAAAAAAGAAGCTATGGAAAAAGTAAAAAAAAATCTTCAATTTCATAAATTACCTTAAATTATCCTCAATTTAATCATACATATGTTACAGGAAAATCTTCAGTTTTATAGGGAGATGTTTCCATTTCTTTTTGAAATGACATTCTTATTGTATTTGTATGCATACCATTGTTTTTGTGAAAATTACCACAAAAATCTTCAATTTTTAAATTTTTCCAATGAATTTCCCTTATTTAAAATGAAATATGTTCTTTGAAATATTTAGTTTTATCATAAAATGTCTCCACCTCCTTTTTCATTTATGTGATGATTGTATTTGTACACCTATCATTGTTTCTGAGATTTTCCCCAAAAAATCTGTTGAACCATCCCAGCATCCCTGGAATGAACCCTACTTGATCATGGTGAATGATCATTTTGATACACTCTCAGATTCGGTTGGCAAGGATCTTATTTAGTATTTTTGCATCGATATACATAAGGAAAATTGACTTTTGTTCTCTTTCTTTGTTGGATCTTTGTGTGGTTTTGGTAGCAGCATAATTGTGGTTTCATAGAATGAGTTGGGCATTGTTCCTTCTGTTTCTATTTTGTGGAATAGTTTGTAGAGTATTGGTGTTAGGTCTTCTTTGAAAGTCTGATAAAATTCTGCACTAAAACCATCTGGTCCCATACTTTTTTTGGTTAGGAGACTTTATTACCCCTTCTATTTTTCTAGGATTTATGGGACTGTTTACATGATCTAATTGATCCTGATTTAATTTTGGTATTTTTTATCTGTCTTGTAAATTGTACATTTTCTCCAGATTCTCCAGTTGCATTGAATATAGGCTTTTGTAGTAGAATCCAATGACTTTTTGAATTTCATCAGTTTCTCTTGTTATATCCCCCTTTTTATATCTAATTTTGTTAATTTGGATACTGTCTCTGTGACCTTTGGTTTGTCTGGCTAAGGGCTTATCAATCCTGTTGATTTTCTCAAAGAACCAGCTCCTGGTTTTGTTGATTTTTTGTATGGTTTGCTTTGTTTCTACTTGATTGATTTCAGCCCTTAGTTTGATGATTTCCTGTCTTCTACTCTTCTTGGGTGAATTAGCTTCTTTTTGTTCCAGGGCTTTCAGGTGTGCTGTTAAGCTGCTAGTGTATGCTCTCTCCAGTTTCTTTTTGTAGGCACTCAGGGCTATGAGTTTTCCTCTTCGCACTGCTTTCATTGTGTCCCATAGATTTGGATAGGTTGTACCTTCATTTTCATTGAATTCTAAAACATCTTTGATTTCTTTCTTTATTTCTTCCTTTACCAATGTGTCATTGGGTAAAGATATGTTCAGTTTCCATGTGTATGTGGGCTTTCTGTTGTTTTTCTTGCTATTGAAGACCATTTTTACTCCACAGTGATCTGATAGGAGGCATGAGATTAGTTCAATCTTCTTGTGTTTGTTAACATCTGTCTTGTGATCAATTATATGATCGATTTTGGAGCAGTTATCATGCAGTGGTAAGTAAAAGGTATATTCTTTTGCTTTGTGATTAAAT
This sequence comes from Apodemus agrarius, assembly GCA_964023405.1. NCBI lineage: Eukaryota > Metazoa > Chordata > Mammalia > Rodentia > Muridae > Apodemus > Apodemus agrarius. The sequence goes on from OZ030024.1 coordinate 35,258,926, forward strand.
GTTTTTTATATATATATATAAAATATTTCATATATCTGTTTTATATATTTGTATACATATATATACACATATATATGTATGTATACATATATATGTGTATATATATATATATATATATATATATATATAAATCTGTTATATAACATTTCATATATCTGTTAAATCCATTTAGTCCAAAGCTTCAATTAGTTTCACTGTGTCCCTGTTTGGTTTCTGGTTTCCTGATCCGTCCATTGAGGAGATTCAAGTGTTGAAGTCACCCGTAATTATTGTGTTAGGTGTAATGTATGCTTTAAGCTCTTGCAGAGTTTCTTTTACGAATAAGGGTGCTCTTGTATTTGGAGCATAGATGTTCAGTATTGAGAGTTCTTCTTAGTGGAATTTCCCTTTGACCAGCAAGAAGTGACCTTCCATGTTTCTTTTGATGTCTTTACATTGAAAGTCAATTTTATGTGATATTAGAATGGCTACTCCAGCTTGTTTCATGAAACCATTTGCTTGTAAATTGCCTTCCAGCCTTTTACTCTAAGGCAGGTTTTGTCTTTGACACTGAGATGTGTTTCCTGTATGCAGCAAAATGTAGGGTCCTGTTTCCATATCCAGTCTGTTAGTCTATGTCTTTTTATTGGGGAATTGAGTCCATTGATGTTAAGAGATATTGAAGAATAGTAATTATTACTTCCTGACATTTTTGACTTTTTTTTTATATTTTAGTGGTTATCTTCTTTTGGGTTTGATGAGAGGGGGTTTCTTTCTTGCTTCTTCTGGGGTGTGGTTTCCCTCCTTGTGTTGGTGTTTTTCCCCATTTTCCTTTGTAGGGCTGGGTTTGTGGAAAGATAATGTGCAAAATTGGTTTTGTCATCGAATGCCTTGGCTTCTCCATCTATGATGATTGAGAATTTTGCTGCGCATAGTAGTTTTGGCTGAAATTGTGTTCCCTTATAGTCTGCATGATATCTGCCCAGGATCTTCTAGCTTTCATGGTCTCAAGTGATAAGTCTGGTATAATCCTGATAGGTCTTCCTTTATAGGTTACTTGGCCTTTTTCTCTGACTGCTTTTAATATTCTTTCTTTTTGTTAGTACATTGGGGGTTTTGATTATTATGTGACAGGAGGTATTTCTGTTCTGGTCCAGTCTGTTTGGAGTTCTGTAGGCTTCTTGTATATTCATGGGCATCTCTCTCTTTAGGTTAGGGAAGTTTTCTTCCATAATTTTGTAGAAGATATTTGCTGGCCCTTTAAGTTGTATATCATCTATACCCATAACCCTTAGGTTTGTTCTTCTCATTTTGTCCCAGATTTCCTTGATGTTTTAGGTTACAATCTTTTTGCATTTTGCATTTTCTTGGACTGTTGAATCAATGGTTTCTATTGTATGTTTGACATCTGAGATTCTTTCTTCTATCTCTTGTATTCTATTTTTGATATTTGCATCTATGGACCTTGATTTTTTCCCAAGGTTTTCTATCTCCAAAGTTGTCTCCCTTTGTGATTTCTTAGTTGTTTCTACTTCTGTTTTCATATCCTGGATGGTTTTGCTGAGATCTTCCGCTTGCTTGTTTGTATTTTCATGTATTTCTTTAAGAGATTTTTGTGGTTTCTCTTTCATAACTTCTACTTGTTGACCCACGTTCTCCTGTAGTTCTTTACGTGGTTTTTGTAATTCCTCCTTATTGGCTTCTAATTTTTGATCCATATTCTCCTGAGTTTCTTTAAGTGATTTCGTGTTTGCCTTGAAAGTGCTTCTACGTTTTGATCCATTTTCTCCTGTACTTCTGCAAGAGATATATCTATGTGTTCTACTATCAGCATCCTGACCAATGATATTAGATCCAAATCTTGTTTTTCTGGTGTGTCGGGGTGTCTGGGACTTACTGCTATTGGGGAACTGGGTTCGAATGCTGCCATATTGCCTTGATTTCTATTAGTAAAGTTCCTATGTTTACCTTTTGCCATCTGGTTATCTCTGGCCTTGGTTGGTCCTGTAGTCACTAGCTGGTGCTTGAACCTCCTGAGGGCTTGAAAGGCTATTTTCCCACCACTGGATGACTGGGTTTCCCTGGGCATAGATTGCTGATGTGTTGTTCTCCACTTGGGTGCTGTTGGACCACTGGTGTATATTCTGCTTCTGCCCACTGAAACCAAGCAGCTGCCACCAAGATGGCTGTAATTGTGTGGAGTGCAGGCTCCCCCTCAAGGCATAGAGTCCATACCTGGTTGGGACCCAGGAACTGCTGCTCTGCCCAGATCGGTGCATGGTGGCCTTGAGTCCCCATATATCCCCAATTTTGGAAATTACAGGTACCTGTTTCAGCTGGCTTAGTCCAGACAGCTGCAAGAATGCCGACTGTGGCCGTGCGGAGTGGGAGGTACCGACATTTTTATTTAAAATTGAAAATTTTTCTCTAAAATATCTATGATAAAATTGAGGATAAATTAAGGTAAATTATAAAATTGCAGATTTTTTTTGAAAAAAAAACTCAGATACAGTGATAGGTATACATATACATTGAGAATATAATTGAATGACAATGTGGAGACATTCTCATATAAAACTGAAGATATTCATATAATATATATATGATTAAAATGAGGATATCATAGGGCAATTTATAAAATTAAAGTTTTTTTTGAAAAACTCTCAGATACAATGATAGGCATAAATACACAATTAGAATACAACTGAAAAACGAAGTGTAGACATTTTCTCATAAAACTGAAGATTTTGATCTAACATATGTATGATAAAATAAATGATTGCTTTGTAAATTGATAAAATTGAAGATTTATTTGGACAAAACTCAGACACAATGATAGGCATAAAAATACAATTAGAATATAACTTAAAGAGATGTGGAGAAATTTTCATATAAAACTTATGATATTCATCTAATATATCTACGATAAAAATGAGGTTAAAATAACATAATTTATAAAATTGAATGTTTTTTTAAAAAACTCAGATACATTGATAGCCATATAAATACAATTAGAATGTAATTGAAAAAGGAAATGGAGACAGTTTTGTAAATTAATGAAAATTCTCATCTTACATGTGTATGATAAAATTGAAGATAACAGAAAATGTATAAAATTGAAAATTTTTTTGAAAAAACTCAAATACATTGATATCCATACAAATATAATTAGAATTCAATAAAAAAGGAAGTTGAGATACTTTATGATAGAACTGAATATTTTCATCAAAAATATGCATTATAAAATTGAGGATTACATAAGATATCTGATCAAATTGAAGATGTTTTTGGAAAAATCTCACACACAATGATATGTATACAAATAGAATTATCAGATAATTGAAAAGAACGTGGAGTCATTTTTGATAATACTAAAGATTTCTTATATTTCTGATAAAGTAAGTAAAATTCATAGGAATATTGAAGATTTTTGTTGGAATTTTCCCACATACAATGTTAAGCATACAAATTCAATTACAATGTAATTGAAAAAAGGAAGTGGAGCCATTTTCCTATAAAACTGAAGATTTTCCTTTAACATATGTGTGATAAAATTGAGGAAAACTTAGGATATTTTATAAAATTGATGATTTTTTTTGCAAAATGCTTCAGATACAATGATAAGCTTACAAATACTATTCGAATTCAATTGAAAAAGAAGACGAGAAATTTTCTCATAAAACTGAAGATTTTCATATAACATATATATGTATGACAAAATTGAAGATTACTTAGGTAAACCGATTATTTGAAAATGTTCTGTAGAAAAACCTCAGATACAATGTTTGGCATACAAATAAAATTAGAATATAATTGAAAAATGAGGTGGATACATTTTTGTAGAAAACTGAAGATTTTCATTTAACATTTGTATGACAAAATTGAGTATAACATAAGATACTTTTAAAATTTGAAGATATTTTTTAAAAAGAAAACACAGATACATTGATAGGCATACAAATACAATTAGAATACAATTGAAAAAGGACCTTGACATGTTTTGTGATAGAACTGAATATTTTCATCTAATATATGTATGATAAAATTAAGGATTACATAGAATAACTAATAAAATTGAAGATTTTCCTGAAAAAATTGAAGATAAAATGATAGGCATAAAATACAATTATCACATAATTGAAAAAGGAAGTAGAGACATTTTGTGAATAACTGAAGATTTCCTATAACCTTTGTATAAAATAAGAGAAATTCATAGAAAAAAATTAAAATTTGAAGATTTTTGTGGTTATTTTCACATATACAATGGTATGCATACAAATACAATTAGAATGTAATTGCCAAAAGAAGTGGAGACATTTTCCTATAAAACTGAAGATTTTCCTCTAGCATATGTATGATGAAATTGATGACAACTTAAGGTAATTTATGGAATTGAAGATTTTTTGAAAGAAAATCAGATGCAATGATAAGCATATAAATACAATTAGAATAAAATTGAAAAAAGAACAGGAGATATTTTCTGATAAAATGAAGATTTTTTTCTGACATATGTATGATAAAATTGTAAATTATATAGGATAATTGATAAAATTGATGATTTATTCAGAAAAAATCTCAGATAAAATGATAGACATGCATACAATTAGAATACAATTGAAAAAGAACATGGAGAAATATTCTGCTAATTCTGAAGATTTACATGTAATTTATGTATGAGAAAATAGATGATAACATAGGAAAATTGGTAAAATTGAAGGTTTTTGTGATAAAATCTCAGATACAATGAAAGGCATACAAATACAACTAGAAAGAAGTGTAAAAGAGAGTAGAGACATATTCTGATAAAACTGAAGATTTTTGTATAACATTTCTGATTAAATTATGGAAATTCATGTGAAAATGTTAAAAGTTGCAGATTTTTTTCTTGTAATTTTCACAGATAAAATGGTAGGCATACAAATAAATAATAATACAGTAAAAAAGGAAGTGGAGATATTTTCTGATATATCTAAAGAATTTTCCATAACATGTATCTGATAGAATGATGGAAATTCATAGGAAAACTGTAAAATTTGAAGTATTTTGTGGTAATTTTCACAGATACAATGATAGGCTTATAAACACAATTAGAATGTAATTAAAAAAGGAATAGAGACATTTTCTGATAAAACTGAAGATTTTCATCTAACATATGTATATTAAAATTGAGGATAACATAAGATAATTTATAAAATTGAAGATATTTTGGAAAACATAAACTCAGTTACAAGGATACAAATACAATTAGAGTATTACCGAAAAAGGAAGTTGACACATTTTTGTAAAGACCTGAATATTTACATCTACCATATGTATGATCAAATTGAGGATTACATAAGATAATTGATAAAATTGAAGTTTTATTTGGAAAAATACTCAGAAAAAATGATCTGCATACAAATACAATTAATATAATTGAAAAGGGAAGTGCAGATATTTTCTGATAGAACAGAAGCTTTTCATATAAAATATGCATGAAAAAATTGAGGATTACTTAGGAAAACTGAAAAATTTTAGATTTTTTGAAAAAACACTCAGATACAGTGATAAGCATCCAAATATAATTTGAATATAATTGAAAAGGGAAGTGGAGATATTTTCTGGTAGAACTGAAATTTTCATTTAACATATGTATCATAAAATTGAGGATTACATATGATAACTGATAAAATAGAAGATGTTTTTGGAAAAAACTCAGATACAATGATAGGCATACAAATAGAATTATCACATATTTGAAGATGTAGTAGAGACACTTTATGACACAACTGAAGATTTCATATCACATATTACTGATAAAGTACAATGATAGCCATAAAAATACATTTAGAATATAAATGAAGGAGGCAGTGGAAATATTTTCCTATAAAACTGAAGATTTTCCTTTAACATATGTATGATTAAATTGAGGATAACTTAAGATAATTTATAAAACTGAAGATATTCTTGAAAAAAATTTTAGATACAATGATAAGCATATAAATACAATTAGAATACAAATGAAAAACGAAGTGGGGACATTTTCTGTTAAAAGTGAAGATTTTCTTTTTTCCATCAATTTATTTATTTATTCACTTTACATCCAGAACATAGCACCCCTCTCCTTTCAGTCACCCCCTCAAAGAGCTCTCCCCATTCACCCCTGAGAAGGTACTAACCTACACTAGCAGATCAAGCCACTGCAGAACTGGGCATATACTTTTCCACTGAGCAAAGCACCTCCGTTAGGGGAACAGAATCTACTGGCAAGTAATAAATACAGGGATAGCCCTCCTTCCTGGTGTTGTGGGACCTACATTAAACCAAGCTGCACATGTTGGGAAGGCCTAGCTCCATATAATGTATGCTCTTTGATTGATGGCTCAGGCTCTGCAAGCCCCCAAGTGTCTAGGGGTTAGTTGACTCTGTTGGTCTTCTTCTAGAATCTCTATCTGTTCCAGGTCTCTTAATCCTTCCCCTATATTTTCCACAAGACTCACTGAACTCCATCTAAAGTTTGGTTGTGAGTCTCTGCATCTGATTTAGTCAGCTACTTGGTAGATCCTTTCAGAAGATAGTTATCTCAGGCTCCTCTCTCCATCATCTAACATATGTATGATAAAATTGAAGATTACATAGGATAAAAGAGAAAAATGAAATTTATTCAGAAAAAAATCAGATACAATGATAGGTTTACAAATACAATTAGAATAAAATTGAAAAAGGAAGTGGATACAAATTTTGTTAATTCTGAAGATTTACATTTAACTTATGTATGATAAAATAGATGATAAGTAGGAAAACTGAAAAATTTGAAGATATTTTTGACAAAATCTCAGATACAACATAAGGAATACAAATAAAATTAAAATATAAGTGAAAAAGAAAGGGGAGACATTTTCTGATAAAACTGAAGATTTTTGTATAACATTTCTGAAAAAATTAGGGAAATTCATGTGAAAAATTTAAAATTTAAAGATTTTTGTGCTAATTTTTACAGATAAAGTGGTAGGCATACAAATAAAATAATAATATAGTTCAAAAAGGAAGTGGAGATATTTGTCTGATAAATCTGAAGAAGTTTGCACAACATATATCTGATAAAATGACGGAAATACATAGGAAAACTGTAAACTTTGAAGATTTTTGTGGTAATTTTCACAGATACAATGATAGGTTTACAAATACAATTAGAATGTAATTGAAAAAAGGAATAGAGACATTTTCTGATTAAACTGAAAATTTTCATCTAATATATGTATGTTTAAATTGAGGATAACATGAGACAATTCATAAAATTGAAGATATTTTGGAAGACAAAAACCCAGATACAAGGATAGGCATACAAATATCTCTTGAGTATTATTGAAAAAGGAAGAGGAGACATTTGCGTAAAGAACTGAAGATTTTCATCTAAAATATGCATGATAAAATTGAGGATTCAGTAGGGTAACAGATAAAATTGAAGATTTTTTTTTGAAAAAAATCTCAGATACAAGTATAGGCATTCAGATATAATTAGAATATAACTGAAAATTGAAGTGGAGATATATTCTGGTGTACCGAAGTTTTTAATCTAACATTTTTTATTAAAATTGAAGATTTTCCTCTAACATATTGACCAAGCCCCCTCAGTTGGTCAACAGGTTTTCCAGCACTGGAGTGGGGGTTGAAAAGAAAGAGACAATTAGACAAAACTGCTGTATGGCCCCAGCCAGTTCTGAGACTAAAGGGTGGGTTTAATAATTTTTAGCTCCCTTTTATACCAGTTTAATTACATGCAGGAATTAAGGTCAAAAGCACTACAAGAAAGAACAAACAAGTCAATAAACACAAAATTGTCCAAGGTTGTGTAGGGATTACCAAAATACCTGAGCCTATTTTCTTGGCCAAGCCCAGAGTCTTGCTTGAGGCATATTTCTCTCGTTCCACCCTATGATAAAAATTCCTGGTTTAATCTGCTTCCCTATTATGCCTCAAGGTCAGACTCCTGCTTGAGCCCTTGTCCTTGGTCAATGTCAAGCTCCAGGGAGGTAGCTTGGCACCAAAATAAGGCTCTCCACACATATGTATAATAAAATTGGGGATAACTTAAGATAATATGTAAAATTGAAATTTTATTTGAAAAAAAAACCCAGATACAATGATAGTCAAACAAATACAATTAGAATATAACTGAACAAGAAAGTGGAGACCTTTTCTTGTAAAACTGAAGATTTTCATATAACATACACATGATATATTGAGGATAGCAAAGGTAATTTATAAAATTAAAGATTTATTGAAAAATTCAGATACAATGATAGGCATTGAAATACAATTAGAATACAATTGAATAACGAAGTGGATACATTTTCAGATAAAACTGAAGATTTTCATCTAACATATGTTTGATAAAATAGAGGATGACTAGAGTGATTGAAAAACTTGAAGATTTATTTATGCAAAACTCTGATACAAAGATAGGCATAAATTACAATTAGAATATTACTAAAAGTGATGTGGAGACAATTTAATATAAAGCTGAAGATTTTCATCTACTATATGTATGATAAAAATGAGTACAACGTAACATAACTAATAAAATTGAATATCTATTTTAAAAAACTCACATACCATCATAGGTATATAGATACAATTAGAATGTAATTGAAAAAAGGAAGTGGAGACATTTTTGCAAAGAACTGAAGATTTTTCATCAAAATATGTATGATAAAATTGATAATAGGAAATAATATATAAAATTGAAGATTTTCTAAAAAAACCTGAAGTACAATGATAACCATAGAAATAAAATTAGAATTCAATTGAAAAGGAAAGTGGAGCCATTTTATGATAGAACTGAAGATTTTCATCTAAAATATACATAATAAAATTGAGAATCACATAGGATATGATATAAAATTGAAATTTTTTTGGAAAAACACAGACACAGTGATAGGTATAGAAATAGAATTATCACATGATTGAAAAGGAAATGGACATATAACATATTTCTGATAAAGTAAGGGAAATTCATAGGAAAAAATAAAAAATTGAGTATTTTTGGGGTAATTTTCACAGATACAATGGTATGCATACTAATACAATTAGAATGTAATTGTAAACGGATATGGAGACAATTTCCTATAAAACTGAAGATTTTCCTCTAACATATGTTTGATAAAATTGAAGAAAACATAGGATAATTTATAAAATTAAAGAATGTTATGAACAAATCTCAGAATCAATGATAAGATTATGAGGAATATTAGAATACAATTGAAAAAGGAAGATGAGACATTTTTCTGATAAAACTGAAGATTTTAATAAAACATATGTATGATAAAATTGAGGATTACTTAGGATAACTGATAAAATTGAAGATTTTCTTAGAAAATTCTCAAATACAAGGGTAGGCATACAAACACAATTATAATATAACTGAAAAGGTAGCTGGAGACATTTTTGTATAAAACAAGATTTTCACATATCATATGTATGATAATATGGATGATAACATAGGAAAATTTATAAAATTGAAGATTTTTTGATAAAGTCTCAGATACACTTAAAAGCACACTAATAAAATTAGAATATAGTGAAAAAGAAAGCAGATATTTTCTTATTAAACTGAAGATTTTGTGTAGCATTTCTAATAAAATTATGGAAACTCATGAGAAAATATTAAATTTTGAAGATTTTGTGGTAATTTTCACAGATAGAATGGTAGGCATACAAATAAAAAATAATATAGTTGAAAAAAAGAAGTGGAGAAATTTTCTGATAAATCTGAAGAATTTTACATAACATATATCTGATAAAATTATGGAAATTCATAAGAAAACTGTAAAATTTGAAGTTTTTTTGTGGTAATTTTCATAGATTAAAATGATAGGCTTACAAACACAATTAGAACATAAGAAAAAAAGGAAATGGAGACATTTTATGATAAAACTGAAGATTTTTGTATAACATATTTCATATAAAATAAGTCTAATTCATAGGAAAAATTTAAAAATTGAATATTTTTGTGGTAATTTTCAGAGATACAGTGGTACACATACAAATATAATTAGAATGCAATTGCAAAAAGAAGTGGAGACACTTTTCTTAAAACTGAAGATTTTTCTCTAACATATGTATGACAAAAATGAAGATACCTTGTAATTTATAAAATTGAAGATATTTTGAAAAATTCAAATAAAATGATAAGCTTACAAATACTGTTAGAATTCAATTAAAAAGGAAGACGAGACATTTTCTCATAAAATTGAAGATTTTCATTTAACATATATATGATAAAATTGAGGATTACATCAGATAACTGATTAAATTGAAGATATTCTCTAGAAAAATCTCAGATACAATGATAGGCATATAAATACTATTAGCATATAATTGAAAACAGAGGTGGAGACATTTTTGTATAAAACTAAAGATTTGCATCTAACATGCATAATAAAATTGAGGATAACATAAGATAATTTTTAAATCTGAAGGTATTTTTGAAAAAGAAAACTCAGGTACAATGATAGGAATACAAATACAATTAGAATACAATTAAAAAAGGAACTGGACACATTTTGTGATAGAACTGAAGATTTTCATGTAACATGTATGATAAAATTAGGATTACATAGGATGACTGATAAAATTGAAGAATGTGTTTGAAAAACCTAAGATACAATGATAGGCATACAAATATAATTATCATATAATTGAAAAAGGAAGTGGAGATATTTCTGATAAAACTGAAGATTTCGTATAAAATCTTTCTTATAAAATAAGAGAAATTCATAGTAAAAATTTAAAAATTGAAGATGTTTGTGGTAATTTTCAAAGATACAATGGTATGCATACAAATACAATTAGAAGGTAATTGCAAAAAGAAGTGGAGACATATTCCTATAAAACTGAAGATTTTCCTCTAAAATATATATCATAAATTTGAGGACAACTTAAGGTCATTCATGAAATTGAAGTTTTTTTTGAAAAAAAAACCTCAGATGCAATGATAAGTATAAAAATATGATGAGAATTCAATTCAAAAAGGAAGAGGAGACATTTTCTGATAAAACTGAAGATTTTTATCTAACATATGTATGATAAAATTGAGAATTACACAGGATAATTTATAAAATTGGAGATTTATTCAGAAAAAACTCAGATACAATGATAGGTATAAAAAACAATTAGAATACAATTGACAAAGCATGTGGAGACATATTCTGTTAATTTTGAAGCTTTACTTCTACCTTATGGATGATAAAATGAATGAAAACATAGGGAAATTGATAAAATTGAAGATTTTTGTGATAAAATGTCATATACATTGAATGGAATACAAATACAACTATATATAAGTGAAAAAATTTTGAAACATTTTCTGATAAAACTGAAAACTTTTGTCTACCATTTCTGATTAAACTATGGAAATTCATGTGAAATTGTGAAAGTGTGAAAAATTTTCTGGTAATTTTCACATATACAATGGTCGGCATACAAATAAATAATATAGTTGAAATAGGAACTGGAGATATTTTTTGATAAATCTGAGGAATTTTGCATAACATATATCGGATAAAATTTTGAAAATTCATAGAAAAACTATAAAATTTGAAGATTTTGTGGTAATTTTCACAGATACAATGGTAGGCTTACAAACACAATTAGAATGTAATTGCAAAAAGGAATAGACACATTTTCTGATAAAACTGAAGATTTTCATCTAATTCATGTGAAAATGATAAAATTTGAAGATATTTGTGGTAATTTTTACAGATACAATGGTAAGCATACAAACAAATAATAATATAGTTGTAAAAGGCAGTGGAGATATTTTCTGATATAGCTGAAGAATTATGAAAATTCATAGGAAAAGTGTAAAATTTGATGATTTTTGTGGTAATTTTCAGATACAATGATAGGCTTACAAACACAATTAGAATGTAATTGAAAAAAGGAATAGAGACATTTTCTGATAAAACTGAAGATTTTCATGTTAAAATTGAGAATAACATAAGATAATATATAAAATTGAAGATATTTTGGAAAACAAAACTCACATACGAGGATAGGCATACAAATACAACAAGAGTATTATTGAAAAAGGAAGAGGACACATTTTTGTAAAGAACTAAAGATTTTCTTCTAACATATGTATGATGAAATAGATGATTACATAGGTTAACTGATAAAAATGAAGATTTTCTTTGAAAAATCTCGGACAAAAAGATAGTCATACAAATACAACTTATCACATAATTAGAAAAGGAATTGGAGACATTTTCTTATAAGACTGATGAGTTCATACAACATATTTCATATAAATTAAGGAAAATTCATAGAAACAATTTAAAAATTGAAGATTTTTTGGTAATTTTCACAGATATAATGGCAAGCATAAAAATACACTTAGAATGTAATTGCAAAAAGAATTGAAGACATTTTTGTATAAAACTCAATATTTCCTCTAACATATGTATGATAAAATTGAGGATAAGTTAAGTTAATTTATAAAATTGAAGATATTTTAAAAACCTTAGATGCAATGATAAGCATACAAATACAATTTGAATACAATAGGAAAAGATAGAGGATACATTTTCTGATAAAACTGAAGATTTTTATCTAACATATGTATGATAAAATTGAGGATTGCATACAATAATTGATAAAATTGAAGAATTATTCACAAAATCTTTGATACAATGATAGGAATAAAATTTCAATTAGAATACAGTTGAAAAGGAAGTGGATACATATTCTGTTAATTCTGAGCATTTACATCTAACTTATATGATAAAATGGATGATAGCATAGCAAAATGGTTAAAATTGATTTTTTGTTAAAATCTCAGATACAATAAAAGGCATAAAAATATAAATATAAATAATTGATAAAATCTCAGATACAATGAGAGCCATACAAATATAACTATATATAAGTGAAAAAGAAAGTGGAGACATTTTTTATAAAACTGAAGGTTTTTATCTAACATATATATGATAAAATTGAGAATTACATAGGATAATTGATAAAATTGAAGATTAATTCAGAGAAAACATGGATACATTGATAGGCATAAAAATACAATTTGAATACAATTGAAAAATGAAGACAAGACATTTTCTGATAAAACTGAAGATTTTTATCTAACATATGTCTGAAAAAATTATGAATTACATCTTATTTATGGATGATAAAATGGATTACATGGGAAAATTGTAGACTTTGAAAATATTTGTGGTAATTTCCACAGATACAATTATAGGCTTACAAATACAATTAGAATGTAATTGAAAAAAGAAATAGAGACATTTTCTGATAAAAGTGAAAATTTTCATCTGGCAAATATATGTTAAAATTGAGGATAACATAAGATAATTTATACAATTGAAGATATTTTGGAAAACAAAAACTCAGATACAAGGATAGGCATGCAAATAGAACTAGAGTATTATTGAAAAAGGAAGAGGACACATTTGGGTAAAAAACTGAAGATTTTCATCTAACCTATATATGAAAAACTTGAGGATTACAAAAGATAATTGAAAAAGTTGAAGCTTTATTTGGAAAAATCTCAGATACAGTGGTAGGCATAAAATACTATTAGAATATAAATGAAAAGGAAAGTGGAGATATTTTCTGATAGAACTGAAGATTTTAATCAAAAATATGCATAATAAAATTGAGGCTTACATAGGGTAATTTATTAAAATGAATATTTATTCAGATCAAACTCGGATACAATGATAGGCACACAAATACAATTAGAATACAATGAAAAAGTAAGTGAAGACATATTCTGTTAATTCTAAAGATTTACATCTAACATATGTGATAAAATTTATGATAACATAGGAAAATTGATAAAATTGAAGATTTGTTTGATAAAATCTCAGATTCACTGAAAGGCATACAAATACAATAAAATTAAAAGCGAAAAAGAAAGTGGAGACATTGATAAAATGAAGATTTTGTATAACATTTCTGATTAAATTAAGGAAATTTATAAGAAAATGTTGAAATGTGATGATTTTTGTGGTAATTTTCACAGATACAATGCTAGGTATACAAGTAAATAATAATATAGTTCAAAAGGAAGTGGAGATATTTTCTAAAATTTGAAGAATTTTGCATAACATATATCTGATAAAATATTTGAAATTCATAGGAAAATTGTAAAATTTGTAGATTTTTGTTATAAATTTCACAGTTTTGGCTGAAATTGTGTTCAATGATAGGCATGCAAACACAATTAGAATGTAATTGAGTAAAGGAATAGAGATATTTTCTGATAAAACTGAGGATTTTCATCTAACAAATGTATGTTAAAATTGAGGATAACATAAGATAATTTATAAAATTGAAGATATTTTGGAAAACAAAAACTCAGATACAAGAATAGGCATACAAATACAACTAGAGTATTATTGAAAAAGGAAGAGGGCACATTTTTGTAAAGAACTGAAGATTTTTATCTAACATGTACGATAAAATTGAGGATTACATAAGATAACTTATAAAATTGAAGTTTTATGTGGAAAAACCTCAGATATAAGGATCTGCATACAAATACATTTAGAATATAAATGAAAAGGGAAGTGGAGATATTTCCTGATAGAACTGAAGATTTTCTTCTAAAATATGCATGATAAAATTGAGGATTACATAAAATAACTGATAACATTTCAGATACTTTTGAACAAACTCAGATACAATGATAGGCATCAAAATGTAATTAGAATATAAGTGAAAAGAGAAATGGAGACATTTTCTGGTAGAACTGAAGATTTTAAACTAACATATGTATCATGAAATTGAGGATTACATATTATAACTGATAAAATTGAAGATTTTTTGGGAAAACCTCAAATACATTGAGAGGCATACAAATAGAATTATCACATAATGGAAAATGAAGTGGAGATATTGTCTGACAAAACTGAAGATTTCATGTAACATATTACTGATAAAGTAAGGGAAATTCATAGGAAAAATTTAAAAATTTATTTTTTGTGGCAATTTTTACCAATACAATAATAGGCATACAGATAAAATTAGAATGTAATTGAAAAATGAATTGAGACACTTTAGTTTAAAATTGAAAATTTTCCTCTAATATATCTATGATGAGATTGAGGATAATTTAAGATAATTTATAGAATTGAAGACTTTTAAAAAAAGAACTCAGATACAATGATAGGCATACAAATACAATATAATTGAAGGAGGAAGTGGAGACATTTTCATATACAACTTTAATTTTCATATAACATACATGTGATAAATTGAGGATGTCATAAGGTAATTTATAAAATTTAAGATTATTTGCAACAAAATGCTCTGATGCAATGATAGGCATTGAAATACAATTAGAATACAATTGAAAAGTGAAGTGGAGACATTTTCTGATAAAACTGAAGATTTTCTTCTAACATATGGATGATAACATAGAGGATTAATAGGGTAATTGACAAAATTGAATGTAATTGAAAAAGGAAATGGAGACATTTTTGCAAAGAAATGAAGATTGATAAAATTGAAGATTTATTTGGACAAAACTCTGATACAATGATAGTTATAAAAATACAATTAGAATATAACTAAAACAGACATGGAGACATTTCATATAAAACTGAAGGTTTTCATCTAATGTATGTATAATAAAAAAGTGGATAACCTAAGATAATATAGAAAATTGAATATTTCTTTTAAAAAACACAGAAACAATGATAGTCATATAAATACAATTAGAATGTAATTGAAAGAGGGAGTAGAGACATTTTCATAAAGAACTGAAGATTTTCATCTAACATATATATGATAAAATTGAAGATAACATAAGATGATATATAAAATTGAAGATTTTTTTGAATAAAATGATAGCCATACAATATAATTGGAATTCAATTGAAAAAGGAAGTGGAGATATTTTATGATAGAACTGAATAATTTCATCAAAAATATGCATGATAAAATTGAGGAATACATATGATATCTGATAAAATTGAAGGAATTTTTGATAAATCTGAGATACCGTGATATGCCACGGACCAACTCAGTCGGAACACACACACCCGTGGGGAATCAGGGTCTTTGGTATGCAGGAAGGTACAGGTCCGGCGAATGACAGACAGACACACCAGATGTAGGTTGAGTCTGAATGCGTCTGAATGCACTTTACTGTTCTGAGGCAGGAACTTTTATACACACAAGTTGGTATTACATCACTGAAGAAAAAATGTATCCAGTGAAATGTTTACAAAGAATGGTTACCATGAGTATCTGGCACAAGGAAATACAAAATCAATCAGGTATGAACTTTAGAGAATACATACAAAGCCTTCACGTCCCTCTGTAGTTAATGATAAACTAGTAGTTCAAGAGTCCTTGGAAACACTATGTTTCCAAGGACTCTTGGACTCCAAGGACTCCAACACCACTAGGTGTATTGTTAGTGTAGTCTTTGTTTAATATCTTGCTTTCTTCTTGTAAGACTCCCTCAGGTTTACTTTGAAACTTTACTTAACTGATGCTTTCCATGTCACAGTGTCAAAGCCACCCAACTATACAAATAATATATATTGTTGGGAGGTTAATTCTTTAATGTATCTAGGTAATAACTGTGCAGCTGATCAAAAGCAAAGCAATGGATCTCTAGAAGATAAATCATGGCCAGTGCTGTAGCTCAAAGAATAAACTCTCAGTGAACCATCACGTCTGGATGCTCGCACCTCCGGCTAGCAGGGACATCTTGTAAGTAAAGGAACAAGTCAGAAACAAGGGTCACACAGTTTGCCATGAGAAATTCAGCTCAGCCCTATCTCCAGCCAAGGAGGCCCACAGCGACATTCATCTTGGACAGCCCTGCCAAACAAGACTTTTCCCAGTAAATATCACACAGCTTCTGCCGGGATTACAGCTTGGCTGCGTGAAATTACGGTGTCCAAGAGACGCGTGTGATAGTGATAGGCATACAAATACAATTAGAATACTATTGTAAAAGGAACTGGACACATTTTCTGATAGATCTGAAAATTTTCATCTAACATATATATGATAAAATTGAGGATTACAGAGGATAACTGATAGTATTGAAGATATTCTTGGAAAAATCTCAGATACAATGATAGGCATACAAATACAATTAGAATAGATATGAAAAAGGATGTGGAGACATTTTTGTACAAAACGGAAGATTTTCATCTAACATATATATGATAAAATTAAGGATAACAAGATAATTATTGAAACTGAAAATACTTTGAAAAACAAAACTCAGATTCAGTGATAGGCAAAGATATAAAATTAGAATACATTTGAAAAATTAATGACATATTTTCAGATAAAACTAAAGATTTTCATCAAACATATGAATGATAAAATGGAGGATTACATAGGATAACTGATAAAATTGAAGTTTTCTTGGAAAAATATCAGACAATGATAGGCATACAAATAAAATTATCACATAATTGAAAAAGGAAGAGGAGACATTTTCTAATGAAACTGAAGATTTTGTATAACATATTTCATATAAAATAAGGATAATTCATAGGAATATTTGAAAATTAAAGATTTTTTTGGTAATTTTGAGAGATAAAATAGTAAGCATACAAACACAATTAGAATGTAATTGAAAAAGTAACTGGAGCCAATTTCCTATAAAACTGAATGTTTTCCTCTAACATATGTGTGATATAATTGTGGAAAATTTGGATAATTTTTAAAATTGATGTTTTTGCAAAAAAACTCTGATACAATAAGATTACAAGTACTTTGGGAATTCAATTGAAAAAGGAAGATGAGACATTTTCTCATAGAATGAAAATTTTCATTAAACATATGTATGATAAATTTGAGGATTACAAAGGTTAACTGATAAAATAGAAGATTTTCTTTGAAAAAATTCAGAAACAATGATAGGCATACAAATACTATTAGAATATAATTGAGAGAAGAGGTAGAGTCATTTTTGTGTAAAAATGAGGATTTTCACCTAACATATGTATGATAAAATTGAGGATAACATAAGATAATTTTTAAATCTGAAGATATTTTTGAAACACTAAACTCAGATGCAATGATAATCATGCAAATGCAATTAAAATACAATTGAAAAAGGACATGGAGCCATATTCTTTTTATTCTGAAGCTTTACCTATAACATATGGATGATGAAATGAAACATTGGAACATGGAGATTTTGTGTTAATTTTCACTGATACAATGATAGGCTTACAAAAACAATTAGAATGTAATTGAAAAATGATATAGAGACATTTGCTGATAAAATACATGATTTTCCTCTAACATATGTATGTTAAAATGTAGGATAACATAAGATAATTTATAAAATTTAAGATATTTTGGAAAATAAAAACTCAGTTACAAGGATAGGCATACAAATACAACTAGAGTATTATTGAAAAAGGAAGAGAACATATTTTTTAAAGAACTGAAGATTTTCATCTAACATATGTATGATAGAATTGGGCATTACATAATTGATAAAATTGAAGATTTATTTAGAAAAATAATCAGATTCAATGATCTGCATGGAAATACAATTAGAATATAATTGAAAAGGGAAGTGGAGATATTTTCTGATAGCACTGAAGATTTTCATCGAAAATATGCATGATAAAATTAAGGATTACATAGAATAACTAATAAAATTTAAATTTTTTTTGAAAAAAAATGAGATATAATGATAGGCATCCAAATATAATTAGAATATAATTGAAAAGGGAAGTGGAGATATTTTCTTGTAGAACTGAAGATTTTAATCTAACATATGTATCATATAATTGAGGATTACATATGATAACTGATACAAATATAATTATCACATATTTGAAAATGAAGTGGAGATATTTTCTGACAAAACTGAAGGTTTTGTATAACATATTACTGATTAAGTAAGGGAAATTCTTTGGAAAATTTAAAAATCAAAAAATTTTATGGTAATTTCAACAGATACAAAGGTAGGCATAGAAATACAATTAGAATGTTATTGAAAAATGAAGTTGAGACATTTTCATTTTATTTTTTAAATTTTATTTATTTATTTATTTATTTATTCTATATTCTTTGTTTACATTCCAAAGGCTTTCCCCTTTCCCAGTTCCCCCCTCACCATATGTCCCATAAGTCCTCTTCCCCCCTGCCCATTCCCCAATCGCCCCCCTCCCCAAATACTTTCTCTGTTCTGGTAGTCTCCTACAAAATTGGAACAAGTCTTTTTGGGATCAGTGTCCCCTCCTTCATTCTTCTTGGGAATCTTTTGATTTGCTAATTGTGGCTTGAGTATTCAGAGCTTCTGCACTCATTAATATCCACTTATCAGCCGAGCAGTGGTGGCACACGCCTTTAATCCCAGCACTTGGGAGGTAGAGGCAGGCAGATTTCTGAGTTCGAGGCCAGCCTGGTCTACAGAGTGAGTTCCAGGACAGCCAGGGCTATACAGAGAAACCCTGTCTCGAAAAACCAAAGGAAAAAAAACAATCCACTTATCAGTGATTGCAATTCATGTGTATTCTTTTGTGATTGGGTTAACTCACTTAGGATGATATTTTCCAGATCTAACCATTTGCCTTCACATTGCATGAATTCATTATTTTTAATTGCTGAGTAGTATTCCATTGTATAAATATACCACATTTTCTGTATCCATTCCTACTTTGAGGTACATCTGGTCTCCTTCCAGCTTCTGGCTATTATAAATAAGGCTGCTATGAACATAGTGGAGAAAGTGTCTTATTGCATGCAGCAAAATCCTCTGGATATATGTCCAGGAGTGTTATGAAAGGGTCCTCTGGAAGTGTCATGCCCAATTTTCTGACCAACCTCCAGACTGTATCATCTTGCAAACCCACCAACAGTGCAGGAGTGTTCATCTTTCTCCACATCCTTGCCAGCACCTGTTGTCTATTGAGTTTTTAATCTTAACCATTCTGACTGGTGTGAGGTAGAATCTCAGGGTTCTTTTGATTTGCATTTCCCTGGTGACTAATGATGTTGAACATCTCTTAAGGTGCTTCTCAACCATCTGAATTTCTTCTGGTGAAAAATTTTTGTTTAGCTCTGTACCCCATTTTTAAATATGGTTATTTGTTTCTCTGGGGCCTAACTTCTTGAGTTCTTTGTATGTATTGGATATTAGCCCTCTGTCGGATGTGGGGTTAGTGAAAATCTTTTCCCAACTTGTTGGTTGCCGTTTTGTCATTCTGTCAGTGTCCTTTGCCTTAAAGAAACCTTGTAATTTTATGAGGTCCCATTTGTCAATTCTTGATCTTAGAGCATAAGATATTAGTAGTCTGTTCTGGAACTTTCCCCCAGTGTCCATGTCCTCAAGGGTCTTCCCCAGTTTATTTTCTATTAGTTTCAGTGTGTCTGGCTTTATGTGGAGGTACTTGATCCACTTGGATTTGATCTTAGTATAAGGTAAGTGTGGGTCAATTTGCATTCATCTGCATGTTGACCTCCAGCTGAACCAGCACCATTTGTTGAAAAGGCTTTCTTTTTTCCTCTGGATACTTGTAGCTTTTTTTTTCATCAAAGATCAAGTGTCCATAACTCTCTGTGTTCATTTCTGGGTCTTCAATTGTATTCCGTTGATTTACTTGCCTGTTGCTGTACCAATACCATGCAGTTTTTGACACAGTTGCTCTGTAGATCTGCTTGAGGACAGGGATATTGATTCCACCAGAAGACCTTTTATTGTTGAAAATAGTTTTAGGTAACCTGGGATTTTTTGTTAATCCAGATGAATTTAAGAATTGCACTTTCTAGATCTATGAAGAATTGAATTGGGATTTTGATGGGGATTGCATTGAATCTGTAGATTGCTTTTTGCACGATGGCCATTTTTACTATATTGATCCTGCCAATCCAAGCCAAGAAATATTTTTCAATCTTCTGAGGTCTTCTTTGATTTTTTTCTTCAAAGACTTGAAGTTCCTGTCATACAGATCTTTCACTTGTTTGATTAGAGTCACGGCAAGATACTTTTTATTGTTTGTGGCTATTATGAAGGGTGTTATTTCCATAACTTCTTTCTCAGCCTGCTTGTCCTTTGAGTATAGGAAGGCTACTCATTTGCTTGAGTTGATTTTATAACCAGCCACATTGCTGGAGTTGTTTATCAGGTGTAGGAGTTCTCTGGTGGAATTTTTTTGGGTCGCTTAAGTATACTATCATATCATCTGCAAATACTGATGTATTACCTGTATGCAGCAAAATGTTGGGTCTTGTTTCCATATAAAGCCTGGTACTCTATATATTTTTATTGGGGAATTGACTCCATTGATATTAAGAGATATTAAGGAATAGTAATTATTACTTCCTAACATTTTTGACGTTATTTTTGTATATTTGATTCGTTATCTTCTTTTGGGTTTGATGAGAGGGGGTTTCTATCTTGCTTCTTCTGTGATGTGGTTTCCTTTCTTGTGTTGGTGGTTTTCCCCTATTATTCTTTGTATTGCTTGGTTTATGGAAAGATAATGTGCTAATTTGCTTTTTGTCTTGAAATACCTTGGTTTCTCCATCTATGACAATTGAGAGTTTTGCTGGGTATAGTAGTTTTGGCTGAAATTTGTGTTCTCTTAGAGTTGCATGGTATCTGCCCAGGATCTTCTAGCTTTCATGGTCTCAGATGAGAAGTCTGGTGTAATCCTGATAGGTCTTCCTTTATATGTTACTTGGCCTTTTTCTCTTACTTCCTTTAATATTCTTTCTTTGTTTACTACATTTGGGATTTTGATTGATATGTGACAGGAGGTATTTCTGTTCTGGTCCAGTCTGTTTGGAATTCTGTAGGCTTCTTGTATATTCATGGGCATCTCTCTCTTTAGGTTGGGGAAGATTTCTTCCATAGTTTTGTTGAAGATATTTACTGGCAGTTTAAGTGTATATCTTCCCTCTCATCTATGCCTATAACCCTTAGGTTTGGGCTTCTCATTGTGTCGTGGATTTCCTGGATGTTTTGGTTTACAAGCTTTTTGCATTTTCCATTTTCTTGGACTGTTGAATCAATGTTATCTTCAGCATCTGAGATTCTTTCTTCTATCTCTTGTATTCTATTATTGATATTTGCATCTATGGCCCCTGATTTCTTCACAAGGTTTTCTATCTCCAAAGTTGTCTCCCTTTGTGATTTCTTAGTTGTTTCTACTTCTGTTTTTAGATCCTGGGTGGTTTTGCTCCGATCTTCCACTTGCTTGTTTGTATTTTCCTGGATTTCGTTAAGAGATTATTGTGTTTTCTCTTTCATAACATCTACTTGTTGACCTACGTTCCCCTGTAGTTCCTTACGTGGTTTTAGTAATTCCTACTTATTGGCTTCTATTTTTTAATTCATATTATCCTGACTTTCTTTAAGTGATATGTGTGTTTGCCTTTTAAGTGCTTCTAAATTTTGATCCATTTTCTCCTGTACTTCTGCAAGAGATGTATCTATGTGTTCCACTATCAGCATCCTGACCAGTGATTTTAGATGCAAATATTGTTTTTCTGTTGTGTTGGGGTATCCAGGACCTGCTGATTTTGGGGAACTGGGTTCAGATGCTGCCATATTGCCTTGATTTGTGTTAGTGAAGGTCATATTTTTGCCTTTTGCCATCTCATTATCTCTGGCCTTAATTTGGCTATCAATGTATTTGAGTTTTTTTTCAAAAAAAATCTTCAATACTATACACTATCTTATGTTATCCTAAATTTTATCATATTTATCTTAGATGAAAATCTTCATTTCTTTACAAAAATGTCTCCATTTCCCATTTCAATTACATTCTAATTGTATTTATATGCCTGTCAAAGTATCTGAGGTTTTTAAAAAATATTCAATTTTGTAAATTATGTTATGTTATCCTCATTTTTATCATACATATATTAGATGAAGATTCTCAGTTTTATATGAAAATATCTCCATGTCTCTTTTATATTTTAATAGTATTTTTATGCCTATCATTGCATCTTAGTTTTGTCAAATAAATCTTCAAATTTATCAATTTCCCTAGTCGTCATTAATTTTATTATAAATGTAGAATGAAAATCTTCAGTTTTATCAGAAAATGTCTCCACTTCGTTTTTCAGTTGTATTCTAATTGTATTTTTATGCCTAGCATTGTATCTGTGTTTTTTCCAAAATATATTTAATTTTATAAATTACATTATTATATCCTCATTTTATCATATGTATGTTATATGAAAATCTTCAATTTTATATGAAAATATCTCCACTGCCTCCTTCAATTATATTCTAAATGTATTTGTATGCCTATCATTGTCTCTGATTTTTTCAAAATAATATTCAATTTTATAAATTATCTTGTTATCCTCAATTTTATCATAGATATTTCAGAAGAAAGTCTTCAATTTTAAATAAAAATATCTCCACTTCATTTTTAGAGTACATTCTAATTGTATTCTTATGCCTACCATTTTATCTGCAAAAATTACCACAAAAAATTCAATTTTTAAATTTTTCCTATGACTTTCCCTTACTTTATCAGTAGCATGTTATACGAAATCTTCAGTTTTGTTAGATAATGTCTCATTTTCATTTTCAAATCTGTGATAATTCTATTTGTATGCCTTTAATTGTATCTGAGTTTTTTTCCCAAAAAATCTTCAATTTTATCAGTTATCATGTGTATCAATTTTATGATACATGTTGGATTAAAAACTTCAGTTCTATTAGAAAATAGCTCCACTTTCCTTTTCAATTATATTCAAACCATATTTTGAAACCTATCATTGTATCTGAGGTTTTTTCAAAAAAATCTACAATTTTATCAGTTATCCTATGCAATCCTCAATTTTATCATGCATATTTCAGATGAAAATCTTCAGTTCTATCAGAAAATATTTCCACTTCCCTTTTCAATTATATACTTTATTTTAATTTTTTATTGGATATATTCTATATGTACATTTCATTTCCCTTTTCCTGGTTCCCTGCCCCCCAATTGTCCCAAATGCCCTTTTCCCTCCCTGTGTTCCCCCATCCACCCTTTCCCACTTCCCTGTTCTGGTATTGCCCTACACTGATGCTTTGAGCCTTTTCAGAACCAGGGTAAACTCTTTCCATCTTGTCGGACATCATTTGGTATGTGGATTTTGCCTTTGGTGTTCCAAGATTCTAGGCTAATATCCACTTATCAGTGAATGCATACCATGGGTTTTCTTTTGAGCCTGGGTTACCTCACTTAGAATGATGTTCTCCAGCTCCATCCATTTCTCTAAGAATTTCATGAATTCATTGTTTCTAATGGCTAAATAGTACTCCATTGTGTATATATACCACATTTTTTGTATCCATTCTTCCATTGAGGGACATCTGGGTTCTTTCCAGCTTCTGGATATTATAAATAAGGTAGCAATGAACATAGTAGAGCATGTATCCTTATTGCATGCTGGGGAATCTTCTGGATATATGCCCAGTAGTGGTATGGATGAGTCCTCGAGAAGTACCTTGTCCAGTTTTCTGAAGAACCTCCAGAATGATTTCCAGAGTGGTTGTACCAGCTTGCAGTCCCACTGGCAGTGGAGGAGTGTTCCTCTTTCTCCACATCCTCGCCAACACTTGCTGTTTCCTGAGTTTTTAATCTTAGCCATTCTGACTGGTGTGAGGTGAAATCTCAGGGTTGTTTTTATTTGCATTTCTCTAATGACTAATGATTTTGCACATTTTTAAAGGTGTTTCTCAGCCATCGAAATTTCTTCATGTGAAAAGTCTTTGTACCCCATTTTTTGATAGGGTTATTTGTTTTTCTGGGGTCCAAGTACTTGAGTTCTTTGTATACATTAGATATTAGCCCTCTTTCAGATGTAGGATTGATTCAGATCTTTTCCCAATTTGTTGGTTGTGGATTTGTCCTTCTGACAGTGTCTTTTGCCTTGCAGAAACTTTGTAATGTTCAAGGCCCATACCTAAACATAGTAAAAGCAATTTAAACAGAGCAGTAGCCAATATCAAAGTAAACGGAGAGAAACTTGAAGCAATCCCACTAAAATCAGGGACAAGACAAGGCTGCCCCTCTTACCATATCTTTTCAATATAGTACTTGAGGTACTAGCTAGAGCAATTCAAAAACATATGGAAGTCAACGGGATACAAATTGGAAAGGAAGAAGTCAAACTATCACTATTCACAGATGATATGATAGTATATTTAAGTGGCCCAAAAAACTCCACCAGAGATCTCCTACAGCTGATAAACAACTTCAGCAAAGTGACTGGTTATAAAATCAACTCAAGCAAATCAATAGCCTTCCTACACTCACAGGATAAGCAGGCTAAGAAAGAAATTAGGGAAATAACACCCTTTGCAATATTCACACACAATATAAAGTATCTTGGTGTGACTCTAACCAAACAAGTGAAATATTCGTATGATAAAAACTTCAGGTCTCTGAAGAAGGAAATGGAAGAAGATCTCAGAAAATGGAAAAATCTTCCATGCTCATGGGTTGGCAGGATTAATATAGTTAAAATGGCAATCTTGCCAAAAGCAATATACACATCCATCTCCTTGTACCAAGCTCAACTCCAAGTGGATCAAGGATCTCCATATTAAGCCAGACACACTAAAATTAATAGAAAAGAAACTGGGGAAGGCCCATAAGGACATTGGCTCAGGGAGAAAGTTCCTGAACAGAACACCAATAACTTTCAATTATTTTCTAATTGTATTTATATGCAGATCTTTGTATCTTAGTATTTTTCCAGATAATTCTTCAATTTTATCAATTATCTTATGCAATCCTCAATTTGATCATACATATGTTAGATGAAAATCTTCAGTTTTATCAGAAAATATCTCTATTCCATTTCTCAATTACATTCTAATTGTGTTTCTAAGGCTATCATTGTATGTGTGAAAATTACAACAAAAATCTACAAATTTTCCAGTTTTCTTATGAATTTAAATAATTTTATCAGATATAAGTTATGCAAAATTCTTCTGATTTATTAGAAAATATCTCCACCTCCTTTTTAATATATTAATATTTATTTCTATGCCTCCCATTGTATCTGTGAAAATTACCACAAAAATTTTCAAATTTTAATATTTTCTCATAAATTTCCATAATTTTATCAGAAATATTATAGAAAATTTTTCAGTTTTATCAGAAAATGTCTCCACTTTCCTTTTCACTTATAATCTTATTGTATTTGTATGCCTTTCATTCAGTCTGAGATTTTATCAAAAAAATCTTCAATTTTATCAATTTTCCTATGTTATCATCCATTTTTAGCAAATATAAGTTAGATATAAATCTTTAGAATTATTAGAATATATCTTCACTTCCTTTTTCAATTGTACTCCAATTGTATTTGTATGCCTATCATTGTATCTGAGTTTTTTCTGAATAAATCTTCAATTTTATTCATTATCCTGTGTAATTCTCAATTTTATCATACGTTAGATAAAAATCTTCAGTTTTATCAGAAAATGTCTCCTCTTCCTCTTTTAATTGTATTCTAATTGTATTTGTATGCCTATCATTGTATCCGAGTTTTTGTCTCAATACATCTTCAATTTTACCAATTATCCTATGGAATCCTCAGTTTTATCATACATTGTTAGATGAAAATCTTCAGTTTTTTTCAGAATATGTCTTCTCTTCCTTTTTCAATTGTATTCTAATTGTATTTGTATTCTATCATTGCATCTGAGTTTATTTTCAAAAAAAATTCAATTTTATAAATTATCTTATGTTATCCTCAATTTTAACATATATATGTTAGAGGATTTTCTTCAGTTTGATAGGAAAATGGCTCCACTTACTTTTTCAATTACATTCTAATTGTATATGTATGCTTACCACTGTATCTGTGAAAATTAACACAAAAATCTTCAATTTTTAAATTTTTCCTATGAATTTTCCTTACTTTACCCAAAATATATTATACAAAATCCTCAATTTTATCAGAAAATATCTCTATTCCTATTTTCAATTACATTCTAATTGGATTTGTTAGCCTATCCTTGTAGCTGTGAAATTACCAAAAAACAATCAAATTTTACATTTTCCTATGAATTTCAATAATTTTATCAGATATATGTTATATAAAATACTTCAGATTTATCAGAAAATATCCACACTTCCTTTTTCAATTATATTAGTATTTATTTCTATGCCTACTATTGTATCTGTGAAAATTACCACAAAAATCTTCAAATTTTAGCATTTTCACATGAATTTCCATAATTTTATAAGAAATGTTATACTAAAATCTTCTTTTATCAGAAAATGTCTCCACTTTCTTTTTCCTTTATTTATAGTTGTATTTATATGACTTTCATTGTATCTGAGATTTTATCAAAAAAAATCTTCAATTTTATCAATTTTCTTATGTTATCATCCATTTTATCATACAAAAGTGAGATGTAAAGCTTCAGAATTAACAGGTATGTCTCCACGGCCTATTTCAATTGTATTCTAATTGTATTTGTATGCCTATCAGTTTTTTCTGAGTTTTTGCAAAAAAAATCAATTTTAAAAATTATTCTAATTTTTCCTCAATTTTATCAAACATATGTCAGAGGAAATATCTTCGTTTGGGTTTCACTGCTGTGAACAGACACCATGACCAATGCAAGTTTTATAAAAGACAACATTTAATTGGGGTTGGCTTACAGGCTCAGAGCTTCAGTCCATTGTCATCAAGGCAGAAACATGGCAGCATCCAGGCAAGCAAGATATAGGAGGAGCTGAGAATTCTACCTCTTCACCTGAAGGTTGCTAGTAGAAGACTGACTTTCAGCCAACTAGGGTGAAGATCTTAAGCCCATACCCACAGTGACACACCTACTCCAACAAGGCCACACCTCCTATAGTGCCTCTCCCTAGGAAAAGCAATTACAAACTGTAACATTCCACTCCCTGGCCCCCATAGGCTTGTTCAAACATTAGTCTATGGGGGCCATACTTAAACATAGCATAATGCAAAATACATTTAGTCCAACTTCAAAGTGCCTATAGAAGTTTCAACAGTGTTAAAGTCCAAAGTTCAAGGTCTATTTTGAAATTCATCCCATCACTTAAATGTAATTCTCCAAGCAAGATAGGAAACCAGCTGGGCAAAGTCAAAACTCTTCATCTCCACTTCTGATGGCAAAGCAGTCTTCAGATATCCAACTCCTTTTTCATCTTTGTTGACTTCAACAAGGTTCGTTCTCCTGGGCTTGTTCCACTCTCTGTTAGCAGCTTTCCTTGGCAGGCGTCCTATAGCTCTCTGGCATCTTTAACATCTTGGGTACCCAAAGTCAATTTCAGATTCACAGTGTCGTGTTCCAATGTCTGAGATCCACACATGATCTTCTGGTATCTCCAAAGAGCTGGTGTCACTTCTCCAGCTCTGCCCTCTGTAGCACTCTAAGTTCAGGTTGATCCACTCACTGCCACTGCTACTCTTGGTGTTCATCCTGTGGTACTGGCATCTCCAATATGCTAGGGTCTTCCACTGCAACTATGCTTCACCAAAGCCTCTCATAGGCTCTCTTCATGGTACCAAGCCTCAACTCCTTTGCATGACCCCTTCAGTCCTGGGCAGCCTGAGGGTACACTTTTACCAATGGCCTTCCATGGCCTCTCACAGTACCAAGCCTCAGCTGTTCTTCATGATGCCTTCATGCCTTCAAAAGCAGTACCACCTGGATGATTCTTATATGCTACCAAGTACAGATGCAGCATGAGGAACATTTGGCTATCTCTGGAATACAGCTTCTTTTTGTTCTCAGAAAGCACTTCCCATATTTCCCTTCAGTGATGCTGGTCTTTTCTTAATCACCACTAATTTCTTAGCTCCACCTAACCAGTATCAATTGTTTGAGTAGTCTCCTTCTCCTCTTGAATATAAAGCCAGAGACACATGGCTGAAGCTGCGGAGTTATGCTGCTTGCAGGAGTTGGAACATTGGCCCCCTTGTTCTATTACATCATCACTAGCTTCCTTTTTCCCAGATCCTTCACTGCCTAAGTTGGCTGTCCTGAATCTTGCTTCTTACACTGACTTTGAACTCAAGAGATCTGCATGCCTGTCTCCTAAACACTGGGATTAAAGGTGTGGTCCACCAAGCCTGGATTAAAGTTTTTCTTTACCAAGAATTTGCTCTGTTCTAGGCTGGCCTTGAACCCAGAGATCTGCTTATCTTTGCCTCATGGGATTAAAGTCCTGTGCGACCATGCCTGGACCTAAAGTTAACTGGGTGAATCTTGCCCCCAAGTCACCACTCTTTTAATTCAATTTAATATCCTTGAATTCAGCACCATTTCACTTCCCAGAGTCCCTTTAATACTCAAACTATATATTTTGTACTTTTGCTTTCTCAGCTTGCTATGTTTCTTCAAAATTCTCTTCACCAGACTTAACCAGAGAACAAAGCCTTTGTTGGACTTTTTTGAGACTTCCTTTGCAGATGCAGTTAATATAAATCTATTTACTTTAGCCTTGGTCAGTCTCTTCAGACAATGGCAAAAAGCAGCCATGTTCTTCACCAAAACATCACAAAAACAGTTTCTCAGCCACATATTAAAGTTCTTCTCCACTGAAACCTCTTGGGGCAACAGGCCTACACAGTTCAAATGTCCCTCAGCACCACTGTCTTCCATATTCCTACTTAGTCTGTCCCATTAAGGCCCACATAAAGAATTCTGTGGCTTTATAAATCAAAAGCCCCCAAATCCACATTCTTCTGAACAAAAGCATGGTCAGGCCTATCACAACAATACCCCACTCCTGGTACCAACTTCTGTCTTAGTTTGGTTTTCACTGCTGTGAACCGAGACCATGACCAATGCAAGTTTTACAAAAGAAAACATTTATTTGGGGTTGGCTTACAGGCTCAGAAGTTCAGTCCATTGTCATAGAGGCAGAAACATGGCAGCATCCAGACAGGCATGGTACAGGAGGAGCTGAGAGTTCTACCTCTTCATCTGAAGGCTGCTACTAGAAGACTGACTTCCAGCCAACTAGGGTGAAGATCTTAAGCCCACACCCACAGTGACACACCTACTCCAACAAGGACACACCTCCTATTATTTAACATGTATTATAAAACTGATGATTACATAGGATAACAGATTAAATTGAAGATATTCTCTAGAAAAATCTCAGGTACAATGATAGGCACACAAATACAATTAGAATATAACTGAAAAAGGAGGTTGAGACATTTTTGTATAAAAGTAAACATTCTCAGCTAACATATGCATGATAAAATTGAGGATAACATAATTTTTAAATCTGAAGATATTTTTGAAAATGAAAATTCAGGTACAATTATAGGCATACAAATGCAATTAGAATACAGTTGAAAAAGAACTGGATATATTTTGTGAAGGAATTGAAGATTTTCATCTAACATATGTGTGATAAAATTGAGGATTACATTGGATAACTGATAAAATAGAGGATTTTCTTTGAAAAATCTGTGATACAATGATAGGTGTACAAATACAATTATCACATAATTGAAA
Source organism: Apodemus agrarius (assembly GCA_964023405.1). Lineage (NCBI taxonomy): Eukaryota > Metazoa > Chordata > Mammalia > Rodentia > Muridae > Apodemus > Apodemus agrarius. Next base: position 35,289,362 of record OZ030024.1, read on the forward strand.
AAGGGACTGGAGACATTTTCCGATAAAACTGAAGATTTCTTAAAACATATTTCATATAAAATAAGGGAAATTCATCAGGAAAAATAAAAATTGAAGATTTTTGTGGTAATTTTCACAGATGTAGGTACACATACAAATACAATTAGAATGTAATTGAAAACGGAAGTGGAAACACTTTCCTGTAAAACAAGATTTTCCTCTAACATATGTCTGATAAAATTGAGGATAACTTAAGGTAATTTATGAAATTGAAGATTATTTGAAAAAAAACTCAGATGCAATGATAAGCATACAAATATAATTACAAAACAATTGAAAAAGGAAGAGGAGACATTTCCTGATAAAAATGAAGATTTTTACCTAACATATGTATGATGAAATTGAGAATTACATAGGTTAATTGATAAAATTGAAGATATATTCAGAAAAAACTTGGATACAATGATTGGCATACAAATAAAATTAGAATACAATTGAAAAAGGATGTGGAGATATATTCTGTTAATTCTGCAGCATTACATCTAAGTTATGGAAAATAAAATGGATTATAACATAGCAAAATTGGTAAAAATGAAGATTTTTGTGATGAAATCTCAGATACAGTGAAAAGCACACAAATATAACTATAAATAAGTGAAAATCAGTGAAGACATTTTCTGATAAAACTGAAGATTTTCATCTAACATATGTATGTTTAAATTGAGGATGATATAAGATAATTTATAAAATTGAAGATATTTTTGAAAAGAAATATTCAAATACAAGGTTAGACATACAAACACAACTAGAGTATTATTGAAAAAGGAATAGTACACATTTTTGTAAATAACTGAAGATTGTTATCTAACATATGTATGATAAAATAGAGGATTATATAAGATAATTGATAAAATTGAAGATTATTTTGAAAAAAATTAGACGTAATGATAGGCATACACATACATTTAGAATATAATTGAATGAGGAAGTGGAGAACTTCAATAAAACTGAAGATTTTCATATAACATACATATGGAAAAATGAGGATATCACAAGGTAATTTATATAATTAAAGATTTTTTTGGAAAAAATAAGATAGAATGTTAGGCATAGAAATACAATTAGAATACAAATGAAAAACAAAGTGGATACATTTTCAGATAAAACTGAAGATTTACATCTAAAATATGCTTGATAAAATAGAGTATTACTAGGGTAATTGATAAAATTGAAGATTTATTTGTACAAATCTCTGATACAATGATAGGTATGAAAATAGAAATAGAATATAACTAAAACAGAAAGGAAGACATTTTCATATAAAACTGAAGACTTTCATCATACAAATGTATGAAAAAATTGAGGATAACAGGAGATAATGTATCAAATTTAAGATTTTTTGAAAAAGGCTGAAATACCATTATACCCATATAAATAAAATTAGAATTCAATTGAAAAGGAAACTGGAGACTTTTTATGGTAGGACTGAAGATTTTCATCTAAAATATGCATGATAAAATTGAGGATTGCATAGGATATCTGATAAACTTGAAGACTCTTTAGTAAAAATCTCAGATACAATGATAGGCATACAAATAGAATTATCACATGAATTAAAAGGAAGTGGACATATTTTCTGAAAATACTAAAGATTTCATATAACATATTTCTAAAAGAGTAAGGGAAATTCATAGGAAAAATTAAAAAATTGAATATTTTTGTGGTAATTTTCAGATACAATCGTATGCATACAAATACCATTAGAATGTAATTGTAAAAGGATGTGGAGACTTTTTCTTATAAAACTGAAGATTTTCCTCTAACATATGTTTGATAAAATTGAGGAAAATTAAGGATAATTTATAAAATTGAAGGATTTATTGCAAAAAACTCAGATGCAATGATAAGATTACAATTACTATCAGAATACAATTGAAAAAGGAAGATGAGACATTTTCTGATAAATCTGAGAATAAATCTTAGAAAATTCTCAGATACAAGGATAGGCATACAAACACAATTAGAATATAATTGAAAAAGTAGCTGGAGACTTTTTCCCAGTAAATCTTCAATTTTATCACTTGTCCTATGTAATCCTCAATTTTATCATACATATGTTAGATGAAAATCTTTAGTTCTTTACAAAAAAGTGTTCTCTTCCTTTTTCAATAATACTCTAGTTGTATGTGTATGCCTATTCTTGTATCTGAGTTTTGGTTTTCCAAATATCTTCAATTTTATAAATTATCTTATGTAATCCTCAATTTTAACACATGTATATTAGATGAAAATATTCTGTTTTATCAGAAAATGTCTCAATTCCTTTTTTTCAATAACATTCTAATTGTGTTTGTAGGTCTATCACTGTATCTGTGAAAATTAACACAAAAATCTTCAAATTTTACTGTTTTCTTAAGCATTTAGATAATTTTACCAGATATATGTTATGCAAAATTCTTCAGATTTATCAGAAATTATCTCCAATTCCTTTTTCAACTATATGTTTATTTACTTGTATGCCTACCATTGTATCTGTGAAAATTACGACAAAAATCTTCAAATTTTAGCATTTTCTCATAAATTACCATAATTTTATCAGAAATAGTATTGGAATATCTTCAGCTTTATCAGATAATGTATCCACGTTCTCTTTAGCTTATAATCTTATTGTTTTTGTATGCCTTTCATTGAATCTGTGATTTTTTTTAAAAAAATTCTTCAATTTTACCAATTTTCTCATGTTATCATTCATTTTATCATACATAAGTTACATGTAAATCTTTGGAATTAACAGAATTGTCTCCTCTTCCTTTTTCAATTGTATTCTTCTTTATTTGTATGCATATCTTTGTATCTGAGTTTTTTCAGGATAAATCTTCAATTTTATTAATTATGCTATGTAATCTTTAATTCTATCATGCATACGTTAGATGAAAATCTTCAATTTTATCATAATATGTCTCCTCTTCCTTTTTCAATTGTATTCTAAGTGTATTCGTATGGTTATCATTGCAACTGAGGTTTTTTTTCAAAAAATCTTCAATGTTATAAATTATCTTATGTTATCCTCAATTTTAATATATATATGTTAGAGGATTTTCATCAGTTTTATAGAAAAATGGCTCCACTTCCTTTTTCAATTACATTCTAATTGTGTTTGTATGCTCACCATTGTATCTGTGAAAATTACATCAAAATATTCAAAATTTAAATTGTAACTATGAATTTCCCTTACTTTAGCTGAAATATCTTATATTAAATCTTCAGTTTTATCAGAAAATGTCTCTATTCCTTTTTTCAATTACATTCTAATTGTGTTTGTAAGCCCATCATTGTATCTGTGAAAATTACCAAAAAAACTTCAAATTTTAGTTTTCCTATGAATTTCCATAATTTTAGCAGATATATGTTATGCAAAATTCTTCAGATTTATCAGAAAATATCTCCAATTCCTTTATTTTCAATTTTATCATACATATGTTACATGAAAATCTTCATTACTTTATGAAAATATGTCCATTTCCTTTTTCAATTACATTCTAATTGTATTTATATGCCTATCAATGTATTCTTTTTTAAAAAATATATTCAGTTTTATAAATTATGTTATGTTATCCTCATTTTTATCATACATATATTATATGAAAATCTTCAGTTTTATATGAAAATGTCTCCATGTCACTTTTAGTTATATTTTAACTGTATTTTTATGACTATCATTATGTCTGAGTTTTGTCCAAATAAATCTTCAATTTTATCTATTACCGTAGTATTCCTTTATTTTATCATACATATGTTAAATGAAAATCTTCAGTTTTATCAGAAAATGTTTCCACCTCATTTTTCTGTTGTATTCTAATTGTATTTCTATGCCTATCATTGTAGTTGAGTGTTTTTCCAAAAAATCTTTAATTTTATAAATTACCTCATGATATCCTCATTTTATCATATGTATGTTATATGAAAATCATCAGTTTTTTATGAAAATCTCTGCACTTCCTCCTTCGATTTTATTCTAAATGTATTTGTATGCCTATCATTTTATCTGAGTTTTTTTCAAAAATAATCTTCAATTTTATAAATTATCTTGTTATCCTCAATTTTATCATAGATATTTTAGAGGCAAATCTTCAATTTTAAATAAAAATGTCTCCACTTCATTTTATGACTACATTCTTTTTGTATTTGTACGCCTACTATTGTATCTGTGAATATTACCACAAAATTTTTCAATTTTTAAATTTTTCTTATGAATTTCCCTTACTTTATCAGTAATTGGAGACATTTTCATATAAAACTGAAATTTTCATATAACACATGATAAAATGAGGATATCATAAGGTAATTTATAAAATTAAATATTTGTTGTGGAAAACACTCACATACAACAATAGGCATAGAAATGCAATTAGAATACAAATGAAAAACGAAGTGGAATATTTTCTGATGAAACAAGATATTCATCTAGTATGTGTATGATAAAATAAAGTATTACTAGGGTAATTGATAAAATTGAATATTTATTTGAACAAATCTCAGATATAATGAACAGCATAAATATAGATTTTTTTGGAAAAAAACCTCAAATACAATGATAGCCTTATAAATAGAATTCAATTGGAAAATGAAGTGGAGACATTTTATGATAGAACTGAAGATTTTCATCAAAAATATGCATGATAAGCCAGGCAGTGGTGGTGCACGCCTGTAATCCCAGCACTAGGGAGGCAGAGGCAGGTGAATTTCTGAGTTCGAGGTCAGCCTGGTCTACAGAGTGAGTTCCAGGACAGCCTGAGATACACAGAGAAACCCTGTCTCAGAAAAAAAAATGCATGATGAAATTGAGGGTTACATGGGATATCAGATAAAGTTGAAGATATTTTTGAAAATGTCATACAATGATAGGCATACAAGTAGAGTTATCAGATAATTGAAAAGGAAGTGGAGACATTTTCTGATAAAACTAAACATTTCATATAACAAATTTCTGATAAAGTAAAGTAAATTGAAGACTTTGTGGTAATTTTTACAGATACAATGGTAAGCATACAAATACAATTAGAATGTAATTGAAAAAGGAAGTGGAGTCATTTTCCTATAAAACTGAAGATTTTCCTCAAACATATGTGTGATAAAATTCAGGAAAACTGTATAATTTATAAAATTGAAGATTCTTTTGCAAAAATCCTCAGATACAATGATAGGTTTACAAATACTATTAGAATTCAAATGAAAAACGAAGTGGAGACATTTTCAGATAAAACTGAAGATTTTCATCTCATATATGTATGATAAAATTAAGGATTACTAGGGTAATTAATAAAATTGAAGATTTATTTGGTCAAAACTCAGATGCAATGATAAGATTAACAAGACATTCAAAATACAATGGAAAAAGGAAGATGAGATATTTTCTGATAAAACTGAAGATTTTCATTTAACATATGTATGATACAATTGAGAATTACATAGGTTAACTGATTAAATTGAAGATTTTCTTCTCAGATGCAAGGATAGGCATAGAAATATAATAAGAATATAATTGAAAAAGTAGCTGGAGACAATTTTGTATAAAACTTGAGATTTTCACCTAACATGTATGATAAAATGGATAACATAGGAAAATTGATTTTATTGAAGGGTTTCTTGATAAAATCTCAGATATACTTAAAGGCATACTAATACAATTAGAATATAAGTGAAAAAGAAAATGGTGATATTTTCTGATAAAACTGAAGATTTTTGTATAACAAAAAATTATGGAAATTCATGTGAAAATGTTAAAATTTGAAGAAAATTTCACAGATAGAATGGTAGGCATAAAAATAAATAATAATATAGTTGGAAAAAGAAGTGGAGACATTTTCTGATAAATCTGAGGAATTTTGCCGAACATATATCTGATAAAATTATGGAAATTCATGGGAAAACTGTAAAATTTGAAGTTTTTTTGTGGTAATTTTCACAGATAAATTGATAAGCTTACAAACACAATTAGAATGTAATCAATTAAAGGAATAGAGACATTTTCTGATAAAACTGAAGATTTTGTATGACATATTTATGATAAAGTAAGGTAAATTCATAGGAAAAATTTAAACATTGAAGTTTTAAGGTAATTTGCACAGATACAATGGTAAGCCTAGAAATACAATTAGAATGTAATTGAAAAAAGGAAGTGGAGCCATTTTACTATAAAACTGAAGAAAATCCTCTAACATATGTATGTTAAAATTGAGATTAGCATAAGATAATTTATAAAATTGAAGTTTTTTTAAAAAACTCAGATGCAATGATAAACATACAAATACAATTAGAAAACAATTGAGAAAGAAAGAGGAGACATTTTCTGATAAAATTTAAGATTTTCATCCAACATATGTATAAAAAATTAAGGATTTCCTAGGATAATTGATAAAATTGAAGATTTATTCAGAAAAAACTTGGAGACAATGACATGCATACATATACAATTCAAATACTATTGAAAAAGGAAGAGGAGACATATTCTGTTAATTCTAAAGATTTACATCTAACTTATGAATGAAAAATGATGATAACAGGAAAATTGATAAAATTAAAGATTTTTTTGATAAAATCTCAGATTCAATGAAAGGCATACAAATACAATAGGATTATATGTGTAAAAGAAAGTGGAAATATTTTCTGATAATATCTCCACTTCTATTTTCAGTTGGATTCTAATTGTATTTCTATGTGTATTATTGTATCTGAGGGTTTTCCTAAAAATATCTTTAATTTTATAAATTACCTTATGATATTTTCATTTTATCATATGTGTTATATGAAAATTTCAGTTTTTTATAAAAATGTCTCCACTTCATCCTTCAATTATATTCTAAATATATTGGTATGCCTATCATTGTATCAGAGTTTTTTCCAAAATAAACCTTCAATTTTATGAGTTATAGTATGCAATCCTCAATTTTATCATACATATATTAGATTAAATCTTCAGTTCTACCAGAAAATATCTCCACTTCCGGTTTCAATTATATTCTGATTTTATTTGTATGCCTATCATTATATCTGAGTTTTTTCTCCAAAAAAATTAATATTTTATCAGATACAATGATAAGTTTACAAATACTATTAGGATAGAATTGAAAAAGGAAGACGATATATTTTCTCATAAAACTGAAGATTTTCATTTAACATATGTATGATAAAATTGAGGATTACTGATTAAATTGAAGATATTCTCTACAAAAATCTCAGATACAATGATGGGCATACAAATACAATTAGAATATAATTTAAAATGGAGGAGGAGACATTTTTGTATATAACTGAAGATTTTCATCTAACATATGTAGGTTAAAATGAGGATAACATAAGATAATTTTTAACTCTGAAGATATTTTTGTAAATGAAAACTCAGATACATTGATATGCATAAATATAATTAGAATACAATTGAAAAAGGATGTGGAGACATATTCTGTTAATTCTGAAGCTTTACATCTAACTTATGGATGACAAAATGGATGGTAACATAGGAAAATTGATAAAATTGAAGATTTTTGTGATAAAATCTCAGATACAATGAAAGGCAAACAAATACAAATATAAATAACTGAAAAAGAAAGTGTAGACATTTTCTGATAAAACAAGATTTTAGTATAACCTTTTTCATTAAATAATGGAAATTCCTATGAAAATGTGAAAATTTGAAGTTTTTGTGGTAATTTTCCTAGATACAATTGTAGGCCCACAAATAAATAATTAAATAGTTGAAAAGGAAGTGTAGATATTTTCTGATAAATCTGAGGAATTTTGTATGACATATATCTGCTAAAATTATGGAAATTCATAGGAAAACTCTAAAATTTGAAGGTTTTTGTGGTAATTTTCACAGATACAATGGTAGGCATACAAATAAATAATAATATAGTTGAAAAGGTAATTGGAGACATTTTCTGATAAATCTGATGACTTTCACATAACATATCTGCTAAAATTATGGAAATTCATAGGAAAATTGTGTGGTAATTTTCACAGATACAATGATAGGCTCACAAACACAATTAGAATGTAATTGAAAAAAAGGAATAGAGTCATTTTCTCATACAACTGAAGATTTTCCTCTCACATATTTATGATAAAATTGAGGATAACTTAAGATAATTTATAAAATTGAAGATATTTTTGAAAAAAATTGAGATGCAATGATAAGCATACAAATACAATTAGAATACAAACGAAAAACTAGTTGGAGATATTTTCTGTTAAAATTGAAGATTTTCATCTAACATATGTATGATTAAATTGAGGATTACATAGAATAAAGATAAAATTAAAATTTATTCAGAAAAAACTCGGTGGTGGCGCACGCCTATAATCCCAGCACTTGGGATGCAGATGCAGGCAGATTTCTGAGTTCGAGGCCAGCCTGGTCTAGAGAGTGAGTTCCAGGACAGCCAGGACTACCAAGAAACCCTGTCTTGAAAAGCCAAAAAAATTAATAAATAAATAAACAAATACAATTAGAATATAATTGAAAAAGGAAGTGGATTCATATTTTAATTCTGAAGATTTACATAAAACTTATGTATGATAAAATAGATGATAACTAGGAAACTGAAAAAAATGAAGATATTTTTGGTAAAATCTCAGATACAATGCAAGGCATACAAATACAATTGAAATATAAATGAAAAAGAAAGGGGAGACATTTTCTGATAAAACTGAAGATTTTTGTATAGCATTTCTGATAAAATTATTGAAATTCATGTGAAAGTGTTAAAATTAGAAGATTTTTGTACTAATTTTCACAGATAAAATGATAGGTATACAAATAAAATAATAATATAGTTGAATAAGGAAGTGGAGATATTTTTCTGATAAATCTGAAGAAGTTTGCACAGCACATATCTGATAAAATGATGGAAATAGGAAAACCGTAAAATTTGAAGATATTTCTGGTAATTTTCACAGATACAATGATAGACTTACAAATTCAATTAGAATGTAATTGAAAAAAGGAATAGAGACATTTTCTGATTAAACTGAAAATTTTCATCTAACATATGTATGTTAAAATTGAGGATAACATGAGATAATTTATAAAATTGAAGATGTTTTGGAAAACAAAAACTCAGATATAAGGATAGGCATACAAATACCACTTGAGTATTATTGAAAAAGGAAGAGGAGACATTTGTGTAAAGAACTGAAGATTGTCATCTAACCTACATATGAAAAAATTGAAGATTACAAAAGTTAATTGAAAAAGTTGAAGATTTACTTGGAAAATAACTCAGATCCAATGATCGGCATTCAAAGACAATTAGAATATAAATTGAAAGGGAAGTGGAAATATTCTCTGATAGAACTGAAGATTTTCATCTAAAATATGCATGATGAAATTGAGAATTACATAGGGTAACAGATAAAATTGAAGACTTTTTTTTAAAAAAAACTCAGATACAATTATAGGCATTCAAATATAATTAGAGTATAATTGAAAATGGAAGTGGAGATATTCTGGTGAACTGAAGATTTTAATCTAACATATGTGTGATAAGATTGAGAATTACTTAGGATAACTGATAAAATTGAAGATGTTTTTGGAAAAAGCTCAGATATACTGATAGACATACAAATAGAATTATCACATATTTGCAAATGAAGTGGAGACATTTTCTGACAAAACTGAAGATTTCGTATGACATATTTCTGATAAAGTAAGGGAAATTCATAGACAAAATTTAAAAATTGAACATTTTTGTTGTAATTTTCACAGATACAATGGTAGGCATACAGGTATAATTAGAATGTAATCTAAAGATGAAGTGGAGACATTTTTGATTAAAATTGAAGATTTTCCTCCAACTTATGTATGATAAAATTGAGGATAACTTAAGATAATATATAAAATTGAAGATTTTTTTTAAAAAAAAACTCAGATACAACGATATCCAGAGAAATACAATTTGAATATAATTGAACAAGGAAGTTCAGACCTCTTCGTATAAAACTGAAGATTTTCATATAAGATACATATGATATATTGAGGATATCACAAGGTAATTTATAAAATTAAAGATTTATGGAAAAATTCAAATACAATGATAGGCATAGAAATACAATTAGATTACAATTAAAACACGAAGTGGAGACATATGTATGATAAAATAGAGGATTACTAGAGTAATTGATAAAATTGAAGACTTATTTGTACAAAACTCTCATACAATGATAGGCATAAAAATACAATTAGAATATTACTAAAAGTGACGTGGAGATGTTTTCTTATAAAACAGAAGATTTTCATCCAATATATGTATGATAAAAATGAGGACAACATAACATAATTAATAAAATTGAATATCTATTTAAAAAGGTCACATACCATCATAGGCATATAGATACAATTAGAATATAATTGAAAAAAGGAAGTGGAGACATTTTGGAAAGAACTGAAGATTTTCATCAAAATATGTATGATAAGATTGATAACAGGAAATAATGTACAAAATTGAAGATTTTTTGAAAAAAAACTGAACTACAATTATAACCATAGAAATAAAATTAGAATTCAATTGAAAAAGAAAGTGGAGACATTTTATGATAGAACTGAAGATTTTCATCTAAAAATCTGCATGATGAAATTAAGGATTACATAGCATATGAGATAAAATTTGACATTTTTTTGGAAAAAAACACATACAGTGATTGGCATACAAATAGAATTATCACATGATTGAAAAGGAAATGGATGTATTTTCTGATAAAACTAAAGATTTCATATAACATATTTCTGACAAAGTAAGGGAAATTCACAGGAAAAAATAAAAAATGGAAGATTTTTGTGGTAATTTTCATAGATACAATGTTATGCATACTAATACAATTAGTATGTAATTGTAAAAAGATGTGAAGACATTATCCTATAAAACCGAAGATTTTCCTCTAACATATATTTGATAAAATTGAGGAAAACTTAGGATAATTTATGAAATTGAAGAATTTTTTGAAAAAACTCAGATGCAATGATAAGAGTACAAAGACTATTAGAATACTATTGAAAAAGGAAGATGAACTGCAGATTTTCATATAACATGTAAGATTTTCATATAACATATATATGATAAAATTGAGGATTACATAGGATAACTATAAAATTGAAGATTTTCTTAGAAAATTCTCAGATACAAGGGTAGGCATAAGAATACAATTACAATATAATTGAAAATGTAGCTGGAGACATTTTTATATAAAACTTAAGATTTTCACATAACATATCCATGATAATATGAATGACAACATAGGAAAATTGATAAAATTGAAGATTTTTTGATAAAATCTCAGATACAGTTAAAGGCATACTAATACAATTAGAATATATGTGAAAACTAAAATGGAGATATTTTCTGATAAAACTAAAGTTTTTTATACTATTTCTAATAAAATGTAAATTTATGTGAAAATATTAAATTTTGAAGTTTGTGGTAATTTTCACAGATACAATGGTATGCATACAAATAAATAATAATATAGTTGAAAAAGGAAGTGGAGATATTTCAGGATAAATCTGAAGAATTTTGCATAACATATATCTGATAAAATTATGGAAATTCATAAGAAAACTGTAAAATTTGAAGTTTTTTTGTGGTAATTTTCTTAGATAAAATGATAGGCTTACAAACACAATTAGAATGTAATTGAAAATAGGAATAAAGACATTTTTGATAAAACTGAAGATTTTGTATAACATATTTTGGATAAAGTAAGGGAAATTCATAGAAAAATTTAAAAATTGAAGATTTTTGTGGTAATTTTCACAAAAACAATGGTAAATTAGAATGTAATTGAAAAAGGAAGTGGAGGCATTTTCCTATAAAACTGATGAAAATCCTCTAACATATGTATGTTAAAATTGAGGATAACATAAGATAATTTATATAATTAAAGATTTTTTGAAAAAAACCTCAGATGCAATGATAAGCATACAAATACAATTAGAATACAATTGAAAAAGGAAGAAGAGACATATTTTGAGAAAACTGAGGATTTTAATCTAACATATGTATGATAAAATTGAGATTACATAGGATAATTGATAAAATTAAAGATTTATTGAGGCAAAACCTCGGATACAATGATATTTATTCAAATACAATTAGAATACAATTGAAAATGGAAGTGAAGACATATTCTGTTAATACTAAAGATTTACATATAACTTATGTATGATAAAATGATAATAACAGAAAAATAATATCATTGAAGATTTTTTGATATAATCTCAGATTCAATGAAAGGCATACAAATACAATAAAAATATAAATGAAAAAGAAACTGGAAACATTATCTGATAAAACTAAAGATATTTCTATAATATTTCTGATAAAATTATGGAAATTTATGAGAAAATGTTTAAATTTGAAGATTTTTGTTGTAATTTCAACCAATACAATGTTAGGTATACAAATAAATAATAATATAGTTAAAAAATGAAATGGAGCAATTTTTTCATAATTCTGAAGAATTCTGCATAACTTATATCTGATAAAATTATGGAAATTCATAGGAAAACTGTAAAATTTAGAGATTTTTGTGGTAATTTTCACAGATACAATGATAGGAATACAAACACAATTAGAATGTAATTGAGAAAAGGAATACAGATATTTTCTGATAGTACTGGATTTTCATCTAACAAATGTATGTTAAAATTGAGGATTATATAAGTTAATTTATAAAATTGAAATATTTTGGAAAACAAAAACTCAGATACAATGATGGCATACAAATACAACTAGAGCATTATTGAAAAGGGAAGAGGAGACATTTTCGTAAAAAACTGAAGATTTTCATCTAACATATGTATGATAAAATTGAGGAATATATAAGATAATTGATAAAATTGAAGATTTACTTGGAAATGTACTCAGATACAATGATCTGCATACACATACATTTAGAATATAATTGAAAAGGGAAGTAGAGATATGTTCTGATAGAACTGAAGATTTTCTTCTAAAATATGCATGAAAAATTTTAGGATTACATAGGATAACTGATGAAATTTTAGATTATTTTGAAAAAAACCTCAGATACAATGAAAGGCATCCAAATATAATTAGAATAAAATTGAAAAGAGAAGTGGAGACATATTCTGGTATAACTGGAGATTGTAATCTAATATATGTATCATAAAATTGAGGATTAACTATGATAACTGGTAAAGTTGAAGATGAGAGGCATACATATAGAATTATCACATAATTCAAAATGAAGTGGAGACATTTTCTGACAAAACTGAAGATTTCGTGTAACATATTACTGATAAAGTAAGGGATATTCTTAGGAAAAATTTAAAAATTGAAAATTTTTTGGCACTTTTCACAAATACAATGATAGGCATACAAATAAAATTAGAAATTAATGGAAATATGAAGTGGAGATATTTTCATTTAAAATTGAAAATTTTCCTCTACCATATCTATGATAAATTGAGGATAATTTAAGATAATTTATAAAATTGAAGATTATTTTGAAAAAAAACCCAGATACAATGATAGGCATGAAATTACAATGCAAATATAACTCAAACAGATGTGGAGACATTTTCAAAAACTGAAGATTTTCATCTAATATATGTAAAATAAAAATGAGGACAACATAAGGTAATTTATAAAATTGAATATTAAAAAACACAGATACAACGATAGGCAGATAAATACAATTAGAATGTAATTGAATTTTCATAAACAACTGAAAATTATCATGTAACATATGTATGATAAAATTGAGGATAAAATAAGATAATGTATAAAATTGAAGATTTTTGGAGAAAACTCAAATACAATGATAGCCATACAAATATAATTAGAATTCAATTGCAAAAGGAAGTGGAGACATTTTATGATAGAACTGAAGATTTTCATCTAAAATCTGCATGATAAAATTGAGGATTACATAGGATATCTGATAACATTGAAGAATTTTTTGTAAAAATCTCAGATACAATGGTAGGCCTACAAATACAATTAGCAAATAATTGAAAAAGGAGGAGGAGACTTTTTTGTATAAAACTGAAGATTTTCATCTAACATGTATGATAAAATTGAGGATAACAAGATAATTTTTAAATCTGAAGATATTTTTTGAAAAAGAATACTCAGATATAATGATAGGCAAACAAATACACTTAGAATACAATTAAGAAAGGAACTGGACACATTTTCTTAATGAACTGAAGATTTTCATCTAACATATGTATGATAAAATTGAGGATTACATAGGATATCTGATAAAATTGCAGAATTTCTTTGAAAATTCTCACATAAAATGATATGCAAACAAATACAATTTTCACAAAATTGGACCAGGAAGTGGAGACATTTTATGATAAAATTGAAGATTTCATATAACATATTTCATATAAAATAAGGGAAGTTCATAGAAAAAATTTAAAATTGAAGATTTTTGTGATAATTTTCAAAGATACAGTGGTATGCATACAAATACAATTAGAATGTAATTGAAAAATGATGTGGATACATTTTTATTTAAAATTGAAGATTTTCCTCTAAAATACCTATGATAAAATTGATAACTTTAGATAATTTATAAAATTGAAATTTTTTGAAATACAAATCAGATACAATTATAGGCATACAAATACATTTAGAATATAATTGAAGGAGGAAGTGTAGACATTTTCATATAAAACTGAAGATTTACATATAACATAAATATGATAAAATGAGGATATCATAAGGTAATTTATAAAATTAAAGATTTTTTAGAAAAACACTCAAATACAATGATAGGCATAGAAATGCAATTATAATACAAATGAAAAAGGAAGTGCAGACAGTTTCTGATAAAACTGAAGATTTTCATCTCACATATGTATGATAAAATAAAGGATTACTAAGGTAATTGATAAAATTAATATTTATTTGGACAAAACAGATATAATTATAGGCCTAAAAATAAAATTAGAATATATCTAAAAGAAACATGGAGAAATTTTCATATATAACTGAAGATTATCATCTAATATATGTATGATAAAAATGAGGATAACATAATATATAAAACTGAATATTTAAAAAAAAATCTCAGATACATTGATAGGCATTTAAATACAATTAGAATGTAATTGAAAAATGAAATGGAGACATTTTCATAAAGTAATGTAGATTTTCATCTAATATATGTATGATAAAATTGAGGATAACATAAAATAAGGATAAAATTGAAGATTTTTTTAAAAAAAACCTCAAATACAATGATAGCCATAAAAATATATTTAGAATTATATTGAAAAAGAAGTGGAGACATTTTATGATAGAACTGCAGATTTTCATCTAAAATCTGCATGATTAAATTGAGGGTTACATAGGATATCTGGTAAAATTGAAGATTTTTTTTTTGAAAAATCTCACATACAATGATAGGCATAGAAATAGAATTATCAGATAATTGAAAAGGAAGTGGAGACATTTTCTGATAAAAGTAAAGATTTTAAAAATTGAAGATTTTTGTGGTAATTTTCACAGATACAATTGTAAGCATACAAATACAAATAAAATGTAATTGAAAAAGGAAGTGGAGCCATTTTCCTTTCCATAGTTTTATCAGAAATGTTACACAAAAATCTTCAGTTTTATCAGAAAATGTCTCCACTTTCTTTTTCACTTATATATAGTTATATTTGTATGGCTCTCCTTGTATCTGAGATTTTATCAATTATTTATATTTGTATTTGTATGCCTTTTATTGTATCTGAGATTTTATCAAAAAATCCTCAATTTTAACCATTTTCCTATGTTATCATCCATTTTATCATATAAGTTAGATGTAAATGCTCAGAATTAACAGAATATGTTTCCACTTCCTTTTCACCTATATTCTAATTGAAAGTTTATTCCTATCATTGTATCCAAGATTTTTCTGAATAATTCCTCAATTTTATCAATTATTGTATGCAATCCTCAATTTTATCATACCTATGTTAGATAAAAGTCTTCAGTTTTATCAGAAAATGTATCCTCTATCTTTTCCTATTGTATTCAAATTGTATTTGTATGCTTATCATTCCATCTAAGGTTTTTAAAATATCTTCAATTTTATAAATTAACTTATCCTCAATTTTATCATACATATGTTAGAGGAAATATTGAATTTTATAGAAAAATGTCTTCAATTCTTTTTGCAATTACATTCTAATTGTATTTTTATGCTTGCCATTGTATCTGTGAAAATTACCAAGAAATATTCAATTTTTAAATTTTCTATGAATTTTCCTTAATTTATATGAAATGTGTTATACAAAATCTTCAGTTTTATAAGAAAATGTCTCCACTTCCTTCTCTAATTATGTGATACAGTGTATTTGTATGACTATCATTTTTCTGAGATTTTTCAAAGAAAATCTTCATTTTTATCAGTTTTCCTATTTAATCCTCTATTTCATCATACATATGTTAGATGAAAATCTTCAGTTCTGTAAAAAATGTGTCATCTTCCTTTTTCAATAATACTCTTGTTGTATCTGTATGCCTATCCTTGTATCTGAGTTTTTGTTTTTCAAATTATCTTCAATTTTATATATTATCTTATGTTATCTCATTTTTCCATGAGTTAGATGAAAATCTTCAGTTTTATCAGAAAATGTCTCTATTCCTTTTTGCAATTACATTCTAATTGTGTATGTAAGCCTACCATTGTATCTGTGAAAATTACCACAAAAATCTTCAAATTTTACATTTTTTCTATGAATTTTCAAAATCTTATCTGGTATATGTTATGCATAATTCCTCAGATTTATCAAAAAAATCTCCAGTTCCTTTTTCAACTATATTATTTATTTGTATTCCAACCATTGTATATGTGAAAATTACCACAAAATTTTTCACACTTTTATGACTTCAGACGAATTTCCATAATTTAATCAGAAATGGTAGACAAAAGTTTTCAGTTTTATCAGAAAATGTTTCAATCTTTTTTCACTTATATATAGTTGTATTTGTATGCCGTTCAATGTATATGACATTTTATCACAAAAATCTTCAATTTTATCAATTTTCCTGTTTTCATCCATTTTATCATCCATAAGGTAGAAGTAAAGCTCCAGAATTAACAGAATATGTCTCCACATCCTTTGTCAATTGTATTCTAATTGTTTTTTTTCGCCTGTCATTGTATCTGAGTTTTTTCTGAATAAATCTTCAATTTTATAAATTATCCTATGTAATTCTCAATTTTTTCATACATGTTACATAAAAATCTTCAGTTTTATCAGAAAATGTCTCCTCTTCCTTTTTGAATTGTATCCTAATTTTATTTTTATACTTATCATTGCATCTGAGGGTTTTTTTAAAAAAAACTTGAATTTCAAGAATGACCTTAAGTTATCCTCAATTTTATGATACATATGTTAGAGGGAAACCTTCAGTTTTATAGGAAAATGTCTCCACTTCTTTTTGCACTTACATTCTTATTGTGTTTGTGTGCATACCATTGTATCTGTGAAAATTACCACAAACATCTTCAATTTTTAAATTTTTACTATGAATTTCCCTTATTTTATACGAAATCTTAAGTTTTATCAGAAATATCTCCACTTCCTTTTTCAATTATATGATAATTATATTTGTATGCCTATCATTGTATCTGAGATTTTTCAAAGACATTCTTCAATTTCATCAGTCATCCTATGTAATCCTAATTTTATCATACATGTTACATGAAAATCTTCAGTTCTATCAGAAAATGTGTCCAGTTCCTTTTTCAATTGTATTCTAATTATATTTGTATGCCTATCATTGTATCTGAGTTTTCTTTTTCAAAAATACCTTCAGATTTAAAAGTTATCTTGTTATCCTCAATTTTATTATACATATGTTAGATGTAAATATTCAGTTTTATACAAAAATGTCTCCACCTCTGTTTTCAATTATATTCTAATTGTATTTGTATGCCTATCATTGTATCTGAGATTTTTCTAGAGAATATCTTCAATTTAATCAGTTATCCGATGTAATTCTCAATTTTATCATATATTTGTTAAATGAAAATCTTCAATTTTATGAGAAAATGTCTCATCTTCCTTTTTCAATTGAATTCTAACAGTATTTGTAAGCTTATCATTTTATTTGATTTTTTTTCAAAATATCTTCAATTTTATAAATTACAAGTTATCTTCTTTTTTGTCATATATATGTTAGAGGAAAATTTTCAGTTTTATAGTAAAATGCCTCCACTTCTTTTCGCAATTGCATTCTAATTATATTTGAATGTGTACCTCTGTATCTGTGAAAATTACCACAAAATATTCAATTTTTAAATTTTTCCTATGAATTACACTTATTTTATATGAAATATGTTATACAAAATCTTCAGATTTATCATAAAATGTCTCCACTTCCATTTTTACTTATGTTCTAATTGTGTTTGTAAGCCTATCATTTTATCTAGGAAAATTACCACAAAAAACTTCAAATTTTACAGTTTTCCTATGAATTTCCATAATTTTATCAGATATATATTATGTAAAATTCTTCAGATTTATCAGAAAATTTCTCCACTTCCTTTTTCAACTATATTATTTTTATTTGTATGCTTATCATTCTATCTGTGAAAATTACCACAAAATCTTCAAAATTTAATATTTTCTCATGAGTTTCCATAATTTTATTAGAAATGCTATTCAAAAATCTTCAGTTTAATAAGAAAATATCTCCACTTTCTTTTTCCCTTATATCCTAATTGTATTAGTATGCTTTTAAGTGTATCTGAGATTTTATCAAAAAAATCTTCAATGTTATAAATTTTCTTACGTTATCATCCATATTATCATATTATTATGTTATGTGAAAAATCTTAAGTTTTATACAAAAATGACTCCAGCTACCTTTTCAATTATATTATAATTGTGTTTGTATGCCTACAATTGTATTTGAGAATTTTCTAAGAAAATCTCCAATTTTATCAGTTATCCTAAGTAATCCTCAATTTTATCATACATATATTTTATTAAAATCTTCAGTTTATCAGAAAATGCCTCATCTTCCTTTTTCAATTGTATTCAAATATTCTTCATAATCTTATCATTGCATCTGAGATTTGTTCATAAAATTCTTCAATTTTATAAATTATCCTATGTTTTCTTCAATTTCATCAAACATATGTTAGAGGAAAATCTTCAGTTTTATAGGAAATTGTCTCCACATCCTTTTACAATTACATTCTAATTAGTATGAATACCATTGTATCTGTGAAAATTACCACAAAAATCCTCAATTTTTTATTTTTTTCCTATGAATTTCCCTTACTTTATCAGAAATATGTTATATGAAATCTTTGGTTTTACCAGAAAATATGTCCATTTCCTTTTCAATCATGTGATAATTCTATTTCTATGCCTATCACTGTGTCTGTGTTTTTCCAAAAAAATTTCAATTTTATATCATATCCTATGTAATCCTCAATTTTATTATGCATATTTTAGATGAAAATCTTCAGTTCTATCATAAAATGTCTCCACTTTCCTTTTCAATTGAATTCTAATTTTATTTCTATGTTTATCATTGCACTTCAGGTTTTTTCAAAAAATCTTCAATTTTATATATTATTTCCTATTATCAATTTTATCATACATATTTTGATGAAAATCTTCAGTTCTTTGCAAAAATGTCTCCACTTCCTTTTTTCGATTACATTATAATTGTATCTGTGTGCCTATGATGGTATGTGAGTTTTTTAAAATAGATATTCAATTTTATTAATTATGTTATGTTGTCCTCATTTTTATCATACATATAATAGATGAAAATCTTCAGCTTTATATTAAATTGTCTCCACATCACTTTTAGTAATATTCTAATTGTATTTTATGCCTATCTTTGTATCAGAGTTTTGTATAAATAAATCTTCAAGTTTTTCAATCACCCTAGTCATCCTCTATTTTATCAAACATATGTTAGATGAAAATCTTCAGTTTTATCTGAAAATATATCCACTTCGTTATTCAATTGTATTCTAATTGCATTTCAATGCCTATCATTGTATCTGAATTTTTCCTTAAATCTTTAATTTTATAAATTACCTTTGCTATCCTCAATATATCATGTGTATGTTATATGAAAATCTTCAGTTTTACAAGAAAAGGTCTCCACTTCCTTGTTCAATTATATTCTAATTGTATTTGTCTGGCTATCATTGTATCTGAGTTTTTTTTCAAATAAAATTTCAATTTTATATATTATTTTAAGTTATCCTCAATTTTATTATACATATGTGTGCAGAGCCTTATTTGGGTGCCACGCTGCCTCCCAGGAACTTGACATTGACCAAGGACAAGGGCTCAAGCAGGAGTCTGACTTTGAGGCACAATAGGGAAGCAGATTAAGGCAGTAATTTTTATCTTAGGGGGGAATGAGAGGAATAAGCCTCAGGCAAGACCCTGGGCTTGGCCAAGGAAATAGGCTCAGGTATTTTGGTAATCCCTACACAACCTTGAACAATTTTGTGTTTATTGACTTGTTTGTTCCTCTTTGTACTGCATTTGACCTTAATTCCTGCATGTAATTAAACTGGTATAAAAGGGGGTTAAAATTATTAAACCCACCCTTCAGTCTCAGAACTGGCTGGGGCCATACTGCAGTTTTGTCTAATTGTCTCTTTCTTTTCAATCCCCACTCCAGCGCTGGAAAACCTGTTGACTGACTGAGCGGGCTTGGTCAATATGTTGGAGGAAAATCTTCAATTTTAATCAAAAATGTCTCCACTTTATTTTTAGAATACATTCTAATTGTACTTGTATGCCTACCATTGTATCTGTAAAAATTACCATAAAAATGTTCAATTTTTTAATTTTTCCTATGAATTTCCCTTACTTTATCAAAAATGTTATTTGAAATCTTCAGTTTTGTCAGAACATGTCTATTTCATTTTCAGTTATGTGATAATTCTATTTGTATGTCTACCAGTGTATCTGAGTTTTTCCAAAAAAAACCTCAATTTTATCAGTTATCCTAATTAATCTCCAACCTTATCATACATATGTTAGATTAAAGTCTTCAGTTCACCAGAATATATCTCCACTTCAATTTTCAGTTATATTCTAATTATATTTGAATTCCTATACTTGTATCTGAGATTTTTTTTAAAAAATCGTCAATTTTATCTGTTACACTACGTAATCCTCAATTTTATCATGCATATTTTAGATGAAAATCTTCAGTTCTTTCAGAAAATATCTCCACTTCCCTTTTCATTTAAATTCTAATTGTATTTGGATGCTGACCATAGAATCTGACTTATTTTCCAAATAAATCTTCAACTTTTGTTGAACTTTTGTAATCCTCATTTTTTTTATACATAGGTTAGACGAAAATCTTCAGTTCTTTACACAAATGTCTCCTCTTCCTTTTTCAATAATACTCAAGAGATATTTGTATGCCTATCCTTGTATCTGGGTTTTTGTCTTCCAAAATATCTTCAATTTTATGAATTGTCTCATGTTATCCTCAATTTAAACATACATATGTTAGATGAAAATTTTCAGTTTAATCTGAAAATGTCTCTATTCCTTTTTTCAATTACATTCTAATTGTATTTGTAAACCTATCATTGTACCTGTGAAAATTACCACAAAAATCTTCAAATTTTACAGTTTTCCTATCTATTTCCATCATTTTATCAGATATATGTTGTGCAAACTTCTTCAGATTTATCAGACAAATATCTCCACTTCCTTTTTGAACTATATTATTATTTTATTTGTATGCCTACCACTTTATCTGTAAAAATTAGCACAAAATTCTTTAAATTTTAAAATTTTTACATGAATTTCCTTAATTTTTTCAGAAATGTTATACAAAAATCTTCAGTTTTATCAGAAAATGTCTCCCCTTTTTTTCAGTTATATTTTAATTTTATTTGTATGCCTTATGTTGTATCTGAGATTTTATCAAAAATATCTTCAAATTTTTCAGTTTTCCTAGTTATCATCTATTTTATCATACATAAGTTAAATGTAAATCTTCAGAATTAACAAAATTTGTATCCACTTCCTTTTTCAATTTTATTCTAATTGTATTTGTAAGCCTATCATTGTATATGATTTTTTTTCTGAATAAATTTCATTTTTCTCTTTTATCTTATGTAATCTTCAATTTTATCATACATATATTAGATGATGGAGAGATGAGCCTGAGATAACTATCTTCTGAAAGGATCTACCAAGTAGCTGACTAAATCAGATGCAGAGACACCCAGCCAAACTTTAGATGGTGTTCAGTGAGTCTTGTGTAAACTTTAGGGGAAGGATTAAGAGACCTGGAACAGATAGAGACTCTACAAGAAGACCAACAGAGTCAACTAACTCCTAGACACTTGGGGGCTTGCAGAGCCTGAGCCATCAATCAAACAGCATATATTATCTGGAGCTAGCCCTTTCCAACATGTGCAGCTTGGTTTAATGTAGGTCCCACAACACCTGAAAGGAGCTCAGTCCCTGAATCTATTGCTTTCCAGTAGATTCTGTTCCCCTAACGTAGCTGCTTTGCTCAATGGAAGAGTATATGCCCAGTCCTGCAGTGGCTTGATCTGCAAGTGTAGGGGTGAATGGGGGGAGCTCTTTGAGGGGGTGACTGAAAGGAGAGGGGTCCTGTGTTCTGGATGTAAAGTGAATAAATAAATAAATTGATGGAAAAAAGAAAAATTTCACTTTTAACAGAAAATGTTCCCACTTCGTTTTTCATTTGTATTCCAATTGTATTTATATGCTTATCATTGCATCTAAAATTTTTTTCAAGAATATCTTCAGTTTTATAAATTATCTTAAGTTATCCTCAATTTAATCATACATATGTTAGAGGAAAATCTTCAGTTTTATAAGAAAATGTCTCCACTGCCTCCTTCATTTATATTCTAAATGTATTATTATGGCTATCATTGTACTTTATCAGTAAAATGTGATATGAAATCTTCAGTTGTGTCATAAAGTGTCTCTATTTCATCTTCAAATATGTGAAAATTCTATTTGTGTGCCTATCATTGTATCTGAGTTTTTTTCAAAATAATCTTCTATTTTATCAGTTATCATATGTAATCCTCAATTTTATGATACATATGTTAAATGAAAATTTTAGTTCTACCAGAAAATATCCAAATTAAATTTGGATGCCTATCATTGTATTTGAGTGTTTTTTCAAAACATCTAAAATTTTTTCAATTTTCCTAAGTAATCCTTAATTTTGTCATGCATATTTTACATGAAAAGCTCCGGTTCTATCAGAAAATATCTCCACTTCCCTTTTCAATTATATTAATTGCATTTGTAGGTAGATCATTGTTTCTGAGTATTTTTCTAAATAAATATTCAATTTTAACAATTACCTTATGTCATCCTCATTTTTATCATACATATGGTAGATGAAAATATTCAGTTCTTTACAAAAATGTGTCAACTTCCTTTTTCAGTAATACTCTAGTTGTATTTGTATGCCTATCCTTGTATCTGAGTTTATGTTTTCCAAAATATCTTCAATTTTATAAATTACCTTATGTTATCCTCAATTTTAACATACATATGTTAGATGAAAATCTTCAGTTTTATCAGAAAATGTCTCTATTCCTTTTTTAATTACATTCTAATTGTGTTTGTAAGCCTATCATTGTATCTGTTAAAATTACCACAAAAAACTTCAAATTTTACAGTTTTTCTATGAATTTCCATCATTCTATCAGATACATGTTATGGAAAATTCTTTAGATTTATCAGAAAATATCTCCAATTCCAATTTTTACTGTATTATTATTTATTTGTATGCGTACCATTTTATCTGTGAAAATTACGAGAAAAATCTGCAACTTTTAACATTTTCACATGAATTTCCATAATTTAATCAGAAATGTTATACAACAATCTTCAGTTTTATCAGAATATGTCTCCACTTTCTTTTACACTTCTTTCTAGTCGTATTTGTATGCCTTTCATTGTATCTGAGATTTTATCACAAAAAACTTCAATTTTACCAATTTTCCTATGTTATCATCTATTTTCTCATACATAAATTAGATGTAAATCTTCAGAATTAGCAGAATATTTCTCCATGTCCTTTTTCAATTGTATTCTAATTGTATGCATAAGCCTATCATTTTATCTGAGATTTTTTTCTGAATAAATCTTCAATTTTATCAATTATCCTATGTAATTCACAATTTTATCATATATATGTTAGAAAAAAATCTTCATTTTATCAGAAAATATCTCCTGATCCCTTTTCAATTTTATTCTAATTGTATTTGTATGCTTATCATTGCATCTGAGTTTCTTTCAAAAAATCTTCAATTTCATAAATTCCCTTAAGTTATCATCAATTTCATCATACATATGCTAGAGGAAAATCTTCAGTTTTGTAGGAAAATGTCTCCACTTCTTTTGGCAATTACATTCTAATTGTATCTGTATTTGTATGCATACCATTGTATATGTGAAAATAACCACAAAAATCTTTTTCTTTTTCAAAAATATCTTCAAATTTAAAAAGTATCTTATGTTATACTCAATCTTGTCATACAAATGTTAGACGAAAATTTTCAGTTTTCTACAAAAATGTATCCACCTCATTTTTCAATTATATTCTAATTTTATTTGTATGCCTAACATTGTATCTGAGATTTTTCTACAGAACATTTTCAATTAATCAGTTATCCTAAGTAATCCTCAATTTTGTCATACATATATATGTCATATGAAAATCTTCAGTTTTATGAGAAAATTTCTCGTCTTCTTTTTCAATTGAATTCGAATAGTATTTGTAAAGTTATCATTGTATCTGAGGTTTTTGCAAAAAATCATCAATTTTATAAAATATCCTTAGTTTTCCTCAATTTTATCACACATATGTTAAAGGAAAATCTTCAGTCTTATAGGAGAATAGCTCTACTTCCTTTTTCAATTACATTGTAATTGAATTTGTATGCTTAACATTGTATCTGTGAAAATTCCAACAAAAATCTTCAATTTTCAAAATATTCCTATGAATTTCCTTTACTATATCAGAAATATAAGAAATCTTTAGTATTATCAAAAATGACTCCACGTTCTTTTCAATTATCTGATAATTCTATTTGTATGCCTATCATTGTGTGTGAGATTTTTCCAAAAAACATCTTCAACTTGATCAGTTATCTTATGTAATCCTCAATTTTATCATGCATATTTTTGATGAAAATATTCAGTTCTATCATAAAATATCTCCACTTCCTTTTTTATTGAATTCTAATTATATTTGTATGGCTATCAATGTATTTGAGGTTTTTTCAAAAAATCTTCAATTTTATACATTATCTTCTGTTACATTTAATTTTACCATACACATGTAAGATGAGAATTTTCATTAATTTAAAAAACTATCTCCATTTCCTTTTTCAATTACATTCTATTTGCATTTATATGCCTATCAATGTATCTGAGTTTTTTAAAAAAACATTAAATTTTATAAATTATGTTATGTTATACTCATTTTTATCATAGATATATTAGATGAATAGCTTAAGATTTATATGAAAAATTCTCCATGTCTATTTTAGTTATATTCTAATTGTATTTTTATGCCTATCATTGTGTCTGAGTTTTGTCCAAATAAATCTTCAATTTTATCAATTACCAAAGCAATCCTTTATTTTATCATACATATGTTAGATCAAAATCTTCAGTTTTATGAGAATATGTCTACACTTCATTTATCAGTTGTATTCTAATTGTGTATCTAATTGTGTATTTACAATATCTATCATTGTATCTGAGAGTTTTTAAAAAAATCTTTAATTTTATAATTGCCCCATGATATCCTCATTTTAATCGTATATATGTTATATGAAAATCTTCAGTTTTATATGAGAATGTCTCCACATAGTCCTTCAATTATATTCTTAATGTATATGTATACCTATCATTGTATCTGAGTTTTTAAAAATATCTTCAATTTTATAATTTACTTTAATTTATCCTCAATTTTATCATAGATATTATAGAGGAAATTTTCAATTTTAAATAAAAATATTGGCACTTCCCACTCCCCGTGGCCATAGCCGCCATCCTTGCAGCTGTCTGCACTAAGCCAGCTGAACCAGGTTCACATGATTTCCAAAATTGGGGATCTAAGGGGACTCAAGGCCACCATGCACCGATCTGGGCAGAGCAGCAGTTCCTGGGTCCCAACCAGGTATGGACTCTGTGCCTTGAGGGGGAGCCTGCACTCCACACAATTACAGCCATCTTGGTGGCAGCTGCTTGGTTTCAGTGGGCAGAAGCAGAATATACACCAGTGGTCCAACAGCACCCAAGTGGAGAACAACACTTCAGCAATCTATGCCCAGGGAAACCCAGTCATCCAGTGGTGGGGAAATAGCCTTTCAAGCCCTCAGGAGGTTCAAGCACCAGCTAGTGACTACAGGACCAACCAAGGCCAGAGATAACCAGATGGCAAAAGGTAAACATAGGAACTTTACTAATAGAAATCAAGGCAATATGGCAGCATTCGAACCCAGTTCCCCAATAGCAGTAAGTCCCGGATACCCCAACACAGCAGAAAAAGAAGATTTGGATCTAATATCACTGGTCAGGACGCTGATAGTGGAACACATAGATACATCTCTTGCAGAAATACAGGATAACATGGATCAAAACGTAGAAGCACTTTCAAGGCAAACATGAAATCACTTAAAGAAACTCAGGAGAATATGGATCAAAAATTAGAAGCCAATGAGGAGGAATTACAAAAACCACGTAAAGAACTACAGGAGAACGTGGGTCAACAAGTAGAAGTTATGAAAGAGAAACCACAAAAATCTCTTAAAGAAATACATGAAAATACAAACAAGCAAGCAGAAGACCTGAGCAAAAACATGCAGGATCTAAAAACCGAAGTAGAAACAACTAAGAAATCACAAAGTGAGAAAACTTTGGGGACTGAAAACCTAGGGAAAAAATCAGGGTTCATAGATGCAAATATCAAAAATAGAATACAAGAGATAGAAGAAAGAATCTCAGATGTCAAAGATACAATAGAAACCATTGATTCAACAGTCCAAGAAAATGCAAAATGCAAAAAGATTGTAACCTAAGACATCAAGGAAATCTAGGACACAATGAGAAGAACAAACCTAAGGGTTATAGGTATAGATGATATAAAACTTAAAGGGCCAGCAAATATCTTCTACAAAATTATGGAAGAAAACTTCCCCAACCTAAAGAGAGAGATGCCCATGAATATACAAGAAGCCTACAAAACTCAAAACAGACTGGACCAGAACAGAAATAACTCCCGTCACATAATAATTAAAACCCCAAATGTACTAAAAAAAGAAAGAATATTAAAAGCAGTCAGAGAAAAAGGCCAAGTAACCTATAAAGGAAGACCTATCAGGATTATAACAGACTTATCACTTGAGACCATGAAAGCTAGAAGATCCTGGGCAGATATCATACAGACTATAAGGGAACACAATTTCAGCCAAAACTACTATACGCAGCAAAATTCTCAATTGTCATAGATGGAGAAACCAAGGCATTGGATGACAAAACCAATTTTGCACATTATCTTTCCACAAACCCAGCCCTAGGCATTGGATGACAAAACCAATTTTGCATATTATCTTTCCATAAACCCAGCCCTACTGAGGAAAATGGGGAAAAACAACAACAACACAAGGAGGAAAACCACACCCCAGGAGAAGCAAGAAAGAAACCCCCTCTCATCAAACCCAAAAGAAGATAACCACTCAAATATAAAAAAATAATGTCAATAATGTCAGGAAGTAATAATTACTATTCCTCAATATCTCTTAACATCAATGGACTCAATTCCCCAATAAAAAGACATAGACTAACAGACTGGATATGGAAACAGGACCCTACATTTTGCTGCATACAGGAAACACATCTCAGTGTCAAAGACAAACACTGCCTTAGAGTAAAAGGCTGGAAGACAATTTACAAGCAAATGGTCTCATGAAACAAGCTGGAGTAGCCATTCTAATATCACATAAAATTGACTTTCAACCTAAAGACATCAAAACAGACATGGAAGATTACTTCTTGCTTGTCCAAAGGAACTTCCACTAAGAAGAACTCTCAATACTGAACATATGTGCTCGAAATACAAGAGCACCCTCATTCGTAAAAGAAACTCTGCTAGAGCTTAAAGCACACATTACACCTAACACAATAATTATGGGTGACTTCAACACTAGAATCTCCTCAATGGACTGATCAGGAAACCAGAAACCCAACAGGGACACAGTGGAACTAATTGAAGCTTTGGACTAAATGGATTTATCAGATATATGAAATTATATATATATATATATATATATATATATATATATATATATAAAATAGGTTATATTATATATATATAATATGTTATATTATATATATAATTTCATATATCTGTTATATAACAGGTTATATTATATATATATATATAACAGGTTATATTATATATATAATATGTTATATTATATATATAATTTCATATATCTGTTATATAACAGATATATGAAATTATATATATATATATATATATATATATATATATATATAAAACATTTAATCCCAAAGCAAAAGAATATACCTTTTACTCACCACTGCATGATAACTTCTCCAAAATCGATCATATAATTTGTCACAAGACAGATGTCAAGAAACACAAGAAGATCGAACTAATCCCATGCCTCCTATCAGATCACTGTGGAGTAAAAATGGTCTTCAATAGCAAGAAAAACAACAGAAAGCCCACATACACATGGAAACTGAACATATCTTTACCCAATGACACATTGGTAAAGGAAGAAATAAAGAAAGAAATCAAAGATGTTTTAGAATTCAATGAAAATGAAGGTACAACCTATCCAAATCTATGGGACACAATGAAAGCAGTGCGAAGAGGAAAACTCATAGCCCTGAGTGCCTACAAAAAGAAACTGGAGAGAGCATACACTAGCATCTTAACAGCACACCTGAAATCCCTGGAACAAAAAGAAGCTAATTCACCCAGGAAGAGTAGAAGTCAGGAAATCATCAAACTAAGGGCTGAAATCAATCAAGTAGAAACAAAGCAAACCATACAAAAAATCAACAAAACCAGGAGCTGGTGCTTTGAGAAAATCAACAGGATTGATAAGCCCTTAGCCAGACAAACCAATAGGCAGGGAGACAGTATCGAAATTAACAAAATTAGATATAAAAAGGGGGATATAACAAGAGAAACTGATGAAATTCAAAAAATCATCAGATTCTACTACAAAAGCCTGTATTCAATGCAACTGGAGAATCTGGAGAAAATGTACAATCTCCAAGACAGATACAAAATACCAAAATAAAATCAGGATCAATTAGATCAGGTAAACAATCCCATAAACCCTAGAAAAATAGAAGGGATTATAAAAAGTCTCCCAACCAAAAAATGTATGGGACCAGATGGTTTTAGTGTAGAATTTTATCAGACTTTCAAAGAAGACCTAACACCGATACTCTACAAACTATCCACAAAATAGAAACAGAAGGAACACTGCCCAACTCATTCTATGAAACCACAATTATGCTGCTACCAAAACCACACAAAGATCCAACAAAGAAAGAGAACTATAGGTCAATTTCCCTCATGATTATCGATGCAAAAACACTAAATAAGATCCTTGCCAACCAAATCCAAGAGTGCATCAAAATGATCATTCA
The DNA here is from genome assembly GCA_964023405.1 of Apodemus agrarius. Lineage (NCBI taxonomy): Eukaryota > Metazoa > Chordata > Mammalia > Rodentia > Muridae > Apodemus > Apodemus agrarius. Next base: position 35,319,075 of record OZ030024.1, read on the forward strand.
CCATGATCAAGTAGGCTTCATCCCAGGGATGCAGGGATGGTTCAACAGATTTTTTTGGAAAAATCTCAGAAACAATGATAGGTGTACAAATACAATCATCACATAAATGAAAAAGGAGGTAGAGACATTTTATGATAAAACTAAAGATTTCATAGAACATATTTCATATTAAATAAGGGAAATTCATTGGAAAAATTTAAAAATTGAAGATTTTTGTGGTAATTTTCACAGAAACAATGGTATGCATACAAATACAATAAGAATGTAATTGCAAAAAGAAATGGAAACATTTCCCTATAAAACTGAAGATTTTCCTCTAACATATGTATGCTAAAAATTGAAGATAATTTAATGTAATTTATGAAATTGAAGATTTTTTTTTACTTTTTCCATAGCTTATTTTTTAACATTATTTATTGTATATATTCTATATTTACATTTTATTTTCCCTTTTCTGGTTCCCCACCCCCCAAAAGTCCCACATGCACTTTTGCTTCTCCCGTTCCTTCATCCAACTGTTCCTACTTCCCTGTTCTGGTATTCCCCTACACTGAGGCTTTGATCCATTCCAGCACCAGTGTCCACTTCGTTCTTCTTGTCAGATACCATTTGGTATGTGAATTGTGAATTTGGTTTCCCAAGATTCTAGAATAGTATCCACTTATCATTGAGTGCATACGATGGGTATTCTTTTGAGACTGGGTTACCTCACTTAGTATCATGTTCTCCAGCTCCATCCATTTCTCAAGAATTTCGTGAATTCACTGTTTATAATGGCTGAATAGTAATCCATTGTGTATATATACCACATTTTTGTATCCATTCCTCCATTGAGGGACATCTGGGTTCTTTCCAGCTTCTGGCTCTTATAAATAAGGCTGCTATGAACATAGTGGAGCACATATCCTTATTGCATGCTGGGGAATCTTCTGGGTATATGCCCAGGAATGGTATGGCTGGATCCTCCAGAAGTATCATGTCCAGTTTTCTGAGGAACCGCCAGACTGATTTCCAGAGTGGTTGTACCAGCTTGCAGTCCCACCAGCAGTGAAGGAGTGTTCCTCTTTCTCCACATTCTCTCCAACACCTGATATCTCCTGAGTTTTTAACCTTAGATATTCTTACTAGTGTGAGGTGAAATCTCATGGTTGTTTTGATTTGCATTTCTCTAATGACTAATGTTGTTGAACATTTTTAAGGTGTTTCTAAGCCATCTGAATTTCTTCAGGTGAAAAGTCTTTGTTTAGCTCTGTACTCCATTTTTGGCTAGGGTTATTTGGTTTTCTGGGGTCTAACTTCTTGAGTTTTTTGTATACATTGGATATGAGATTAGCCCTCTGTTGGATATGGGGTTAGTGAAGATCTTTTCCCAATTTGTTGGTTGCTGATTTTTCTTTTTGATAGTGTCTTTTGCCTTACAGAAACTTTGTAACTTTTTGAGGTCCCATTTGTCTATTCTTGATCTTAGAGCATAAGCTATTGGTATTCTGTTCAAGAATTTTCCCCCTGAGCCAATGTCCTCAAATGTCTTCCCAAATTTCTTTTCTATTAGTTGTAGTGTTTCTGGTTTTATGTGGAGGTCCTTGATCCACTTGGAGTTGAAAGTAGTGCAAGGAGATAAGAGTGGATCAATTATCACTCTTCTGCATGTTGACCTCCAGTTGAGCCAACACCATTTGTTGAGAAGGCTATCTTTTTTCCACGGAATGTTTTCAGCTCCTTTGTCGAAGATCAATTGGTCATTGATGTGTGGGTTCAATTCTGGGTCTTCAATCCTATTCCATTGTTCCACTCCCCCTGTCACTGTACCAATACCGTGCAGTTTTTAACACTATTGCTCTGTAGTATTGCTTGATGTATGGGATATTGATTCCCCCAGGAATTGTTTTACTGTTGATGATAGGTTTAGCTATCCTGGGTTTTTTTTGTTATTCCAGATGAATTTGAGAATTGCTCTTTCTAACTCTATGAAGACCTGAGTTCGAATTTCAAGGGGGATTTCGTTGAATCTGTATATTGCTTTTGGCAAGATGCCATTTTAACTATATTAATCCTGCCAACCCACGAGCATGGAAGATTTTTCCATTTTCTAAGGTCTTCTTCAATTTCCTTCTTCAGAGACCAGAAGTTTTGTCATGTAAATCTTTCACTTGTTTGGTTAGAGTCACACCAAGATACTTTATATTGTTTGTGGCCTTTGTGAAGGGTGTCACATCCCACATTTCTTTCTTGGCCTTATTATCCTTTGCATATAGGAAGGCTACTGATATGCTTGAGTCGATTTTATAACGAGCCACTTTGCTGAAGTTGTTTACCAGCTTTAGTAGTTTTCTGGTGGAGTTTTGGGTCACATAAGTACACTATCTTATCACCTGCGAATAGTGATAGTTTGAATTCTTCCTTTCCAATTTGTATCCCTTTGACTTCCTTTTGTTTTTGAATTGCTCTAGCTAGTACCTCAAGTACTATATTGAAGAGATATGGTGTGAGGGCAGCCTTGTCTAGTCCCTGATTTTAGTGGGATTGCTTCAAGTTTCTCACCATTTACTTTGATGTTGGCTACCAGTCTGCTGTAGAGTGCTTTTACTATGTTTAGGTATGGGCCTTGAATTTGTGTTCTTTCCAGGACTTTTAGCATGAACAGATGCTGAATTTTGTCAAAAGCTTTCTCAGCATCCAATGAGATGACCATGTGGTTTTTTCTTTGAGTTTTGCTATGGACCACACTCTCTCATGGTTGGGGCTAGGATTCTTTCATGAGGCAGGAAAGCAAGGGTTCCAGGCGAAAAGGCAAAGAGAACACCATGACACAGAAGTATTTTGGTATCTCCGTGTATTTGGTGTCTGAGTGCATCTTGCTGCAGTCAGCCAGGGGATTTTAAACATGAGATCTTTACATATCAAAGGATGTATCCAGTACAGCAGGCACAAAAGACAATCAGCAATAACCATTTGCCATGAGGAAATGTAAAATCAGCCAGGTAGAAAATGTTTTTGTGTGACATCTGTAAAGGGGACTGTAAACCTGAACCCCTAGGTCTTAATGAGATTCAGTGAGTAACCTAAATATCACCTGGTCTCTCTGAGGGAACCTGAGATCTTAGTGTTAAGTCAATGTTTTACAGTGTCAGAGCCACTCTCATCAGCATAAAAGTTAACATTTTGTTGGGAGATCAATGTAATTATGTAAACTACTAAGCAAAGTGATGCTGCCTAGAACTGAGGGGGTTTTGGGGCCAGTATTGTAGTTCAAAGATCTAACATTTTTGCCCGGTTACTTATAGCTCAGGCTACCAGAAATTTCTGTGAAATAGATTAAAGGAAAGTCACAAAGGCAAGGCTGCCCTGAGATTGGAACTCAGAATCCTCTCAGGCCAGGGAATTCCACAGAGATGTTCCCTCGGGGACTGCACGTGAGTCTTACTCCGAGGACCGCCTTTATTATTAAAGGTCTTTACCTGTGGCAATTATCCCACAGTGTGCACTGAGACCCTGTGCTTTATCCGTGGAAATTCACAGTGCCCACGAGGACCATGCAGCAAGTTTGTTTATGTAGTGGATTACGTTGATGGATTTCCATATAGTGAACCATCCCTGCATCCCTGGGATGAAGCCTACTTGATCATGGTGAATGATCATTTTAATGTGCTCTTTGTTTTGGTTGGCAAGAATTTTATTTAGTATTTTTGCATCGATGTTCATAATGGAGATTGGTATGAAGTTCACTTTCTTAGTTGGATCTTTGTGTGGTTTTGGTATCAGGGTAATTGTGGCTTTGCAGAATGAGTTGGGTAGTGTTCCTTCTGTTTTTATTTTGTGGAATAGTTTGAAGAGCATTGCTATTAGGTCTTATTTGAAGGTCTCATAGAATTCTGCACTAAAACCATCTGATCCTGTGCTTTTTTTGATTGGAAGACTTTCTATGACCCCTTCTATTCCTTTGGGGTTTATGGGTCTGTTTAGATGATCTATTTGATCCTGATTTAATTTTGGTATTTGTTATCTGTCTAGGAAATTGTCCATTTCCTCCAGATTCTCCAGTTGTGTTGAGTATAGGCTTTTGTAGTAGGATCTTATGATTTTTTTAATTTCCTCAGTTTCTGTTGTTATATCTCCCTTTTAATTTCTAATTTTCTTAATTTGAATACTGTCACTGTGCCCTTTTTTAAGTCTGGCTAAGGGTTTATCTATCTTGTTGATTTTCTCAAAGAACCAGCTCCTGGTTTTCTTAATTCTTTGTATAGTTCTTTTTGTTTCAACTTGATTGATTTCAGCCCTGAGTTTGATGATTTCCTGTCTTCCACTCCTCCTGGGTGAAATAGCTTCTTTTTGTTCTAGAACTTTAAGGTGTGCCATTAAGTTGAAAATATATGCTCTCTCCTGTTTGTTTGTTTGTTTGTTTGTTTGTTTTTTGAGATACTCAGGGCCATGAGTTTTCCTCTTAGCAATGCTTTCATTGTGTCCCATAGATTTGGGTATGTTGTGCCTTCATTTTCATCAAATTCTAAAAAGTATTTGATTTCTTTATTTCTTCCTTGACTAAGTTATCATTGAGTAGAATATTGTTCAGCCTCCATGTTTATGAGGATTTTCTGTTGTTTTTGTTGCTATTGAAGAACACTCTTACTCCATGGTGATCTGATAGGAGGCATGGAATTAGTTCAATCTTTTTATATTTGTTGAGGTCTGTCTTGGGACCAATTATATGGTCGATTTTGGAGAAGGTACCATGCGGTGCTGAGAAAAAGGTACAGTTGTTTGCTCTAGGATGAAATGTTCTATATATATGTTAAATCCAATTGGTCCAATGTTTCAATGAGTTTCTCCATGTCCCTGTTTAGTTTCTGCTTTCCTGATTGGTCCATTGAAGTTAGTGGAGTGTTGAGGTCCCCCACAATTATTGTGTTAGGTACAATGTGTGCTTTGAGCTTTAGTAAAGTTTCTTTTAGAATGAGGGTGTCCTTGCATTTGGAGCATAGATATTTAGAATTGTGAGTTCTTGGTTGATTCTTCCTTTGACTAGCAAGAAGTGACCTTCTGTGTCTCTTGATGACTTTGGGTTGACAGTCCATTTTATCTGATATTAGAATGAGTATTCCAGCTCAGTTTGTGCGACCATTTGCTTGCAAAATTGTCTTCCAGCCTTTTACTCTAAGGTAGTGTTTGTCTTTGTCTCTGAGGTGTGTTTCCTGTATGCAGCAAAATGTAGGGCCCTGTTTCTGTATCTAGTCTGTTAGCCTATGTCTTTTTATTGGGGAATTGAGTCCATTGATGTTAAGAGATATTAAGGAATAGTGATTATTTCTTCCTGTCATTTTTGATATTATTTTTGTTTTTGAGTGGTTATCTTATTTTGAGTTTGATGAAAGAGGGTTTCTATCTTTCTTTTTCTAGGGTGCAGTTTCCCTCCTTGTATTGGAATTTTCCTCCTATTATCCTTTGTAGAGATGGGTTAATGGAAAGATATCGTGTAAATTTGTTCTTGTCATGGAATATTTTGATTTCTCCATCTATGTTGATTGAGAGTTTTGCTGGGTATAGTAATCTTGGCTGCCATTTGTGTTCTCTTAGAGTCTGCATTAGATACACCCAGGATCTTCTAGTTTTCATGGTCTCTGGAGAGAAGTCTGGTGTGATTCTGATAAGTCTTCCTTTATATGTTACTTGGCCTTTTTCTCTTACTGCCTTTAATATTTGTTTAGTACGTTTGGGGTTTTGATTATTATGTGACGGGAGGTATTCCTGTTCTGGTCCAGTCTGTTTGGAGTTCTGTAGGGTTTTTGTATATTCATGGGCATCTCTCTGTTTAGGTTAGGGAAGTTTTCTTCCATAATTTTGTTGAAGATATTTGCTGGCCATTTAAATTGTAGATCTTCACTCTCATCTATCCCTATAATCCTTAGGTTTGGTCTTCTCATTTTGTCCTGAAGATTTTTTGGGAAAAAAATGCACAAATGCAATGATAAGCATACAAATATACTTATAATGCATTTGAAAAAGGAAGAGGAGACATTTTCTGATAAAACTGAAGATTTTTATCTAACATATGTATGATAAAATTGAGAATTACATAGCATAATAGATAAAATTGAAGATTTTTTGGAAAAATGCATACAATGATCTGCATACAAATATAATTAGAATATAATTGAAAATGGAGTTGGAGACACTTTCTGAGAGAACTGAAGATTTTCATATAAAATATGTATAATCAAATTGAGGATTACATAGGATAACATAAAATTTTAGATTATTTTGAAAAAAAACTCAGATATAATGATAGCCATCCAAATAGAATTATCAGATAATTGAAAAGAGAAGTGGAGATAATTTCTGGTAGAACTGAAGATTTTAATCTAATATGTATCATAAAATTGAGGATCACATATGATAACTGATAAAATTGATTTTTTAAAAAAAACTCATGTACACAGATAGGCATACAAATAGAATTATCACAAATTTGAAAGTAAAGTTGAGAAATTTTCTGACAAAACAAGATTTTATATAACATATTACTGATAAAGTAAGGGAAATTTGTAGGAAAATGTTAAAAATTGAAAATTGTTTGATAATTTTCACCGATACAATCGTAGGCAAACAAATACAATTAAAATGTAATCAAAAAATGAAGTGGAGACATTTTTATTTAAAATTGAAGATTTTTCTCCAAAATATCTATGAAAAAAGTGGATAACTTAAGATAATTTATAAAATTGAAGGTTTTTTTGAAAAAAATTAGATAAAATGATAGGCATATAAATACATTTAGAATATAATTGAAGGAGGAAGTGAAAACCTTTTCATATAAAAGTAAAAATTTTATGTAACATATGAATGATAAAATCAGGATATCATAAGGTAATATATAAAATTGAAGAATTTTTGGAAAAAACTCAGATACAATGATAGGCAGAGAAATACAAGTATAATATTCCTGAAAAATGAAATGGACACATTTTATAATAAAACTGAAGATGTTCATCTAACATATGTATGATAAAATAAAGGATTACTAGGTAATTGATAAAATTGAAGATTTATATGGACAAAATTCAGATACAATGATAGGCATAAAAATACAATTAGAATATGAGTAAAAGAGACATGGAAACATTTTCATATAAAACTGAAGAATTTCATCTTATACGTGTTTGATAAAAATGAAGATAACATAAAATAATTTGTATAATTCAATATTTTTTTAAAAAATCTCACATATATTGATAGGCATATAATTACAATTAGAATGTAATTGAAAAGCAAAATGGAGACATTTTGTTAAGTAATGAAGATTATCATCTATCACCTGTATGATAAAATTGAGGATAACATAAGATAATATATAAAATTGAAGATTTTTTGAAAAAAATTAAAATACAATGATAGCCATATAAATATAAGTAGAATTCAATTGAAAAAGGAAGATGAGACATTTCTCATAAAACTGAAGATTTTCATTTAACATATGTATGATAAAATTGAGGATTACATAGGATAACTGATTAAATTGAAGACATTCTCTAGAAAAATCGCAGATACAATGATAGGTATACAAATACAATTAGAATATAATTGAAAAAGTAGGTGGAGAAATTTTTTGTATAAAACTGAAGATTTTCATCTAACATGTATGATAAAATTGAGGATAACATAAGATAATTTTTAAATCTGAAGATATTTTTGAAAAAGAAAATTAAGAAACAATGATAGGCATACAAATATAATTAGAATACTATTGAAAAAGTATGTGGAGACATATTCTGTTAATTCTGAAGCCTAACATCTAATTTATGGATGATAAATGGATGATAACATAGGAAAATTGATAAAATTGAATATTTTTGTGATAAAATCTCACATACAATGAAAGGCATACAAATACAACTACAAATAACTAAAAAAGAAATTGGAGACTTTTTCTGATAAAACTGAAGTTTTTAGTATAACCTTTCTGATTAAATTATGAAAATTTATGTGAAAAGGTTAAAATTTCAAAATTTTTGTGGAAATTTTCACAGATACAATGGTAGGCATACAAATAAATATAAACAAAGTTGAAAAAGGAAGAGGAGATATTTTCTGATAAATCTGAGAAATTTTGCATAATATATATCTTATAACATTATGGAAATACATTGGAAAACTGTAAAATTTGAAGATTTCTGTGATAATTTTCACATATGCAATGATAGACATACAAATAAATAATCATATAGTTATAAAAGGAAGTGGATATATTTTCCAATATATCTGAGGAATTTTGCATAACATATATCTGATAAAATTAAGGAAGTTCATTAAAAAACTATAAAATTTGAAGATTTTTGTGGTAATTTTCACAGATACAATGATAGGCTTACAAACACAATTAGAATGTAATTGAAAAAAAGGGATACAGACATTTTCTTATAAAACCAAAGATTTTCATCTAACACACATATGTTAAAATTGAGAATTACATAAGATAAATTTTAAAATTTAAGATATTTTGGAAAACAAAAACTCATATACAAGGATATGCATACAAATATATCTAGAGCATTATTGAAAATGGAAGAGGACAAATTTTTGTATAGAACTGAAAATTTTCATCATACATATGTATGATAAAATTGAGGATTACATAAGATAATTGATAAAATTGAAGATTTATTTGGAAAAATACTCAGATACAATGATCTGCATACAAACACAATTAGAATATAATTGAAAAGGGAAGTGGAGATATTTTCTGATACAACTGAAGATTTCTACCTAACATATGCATGATAAAATTGAGGATTACATAGGATAATTGATAAAATTTTAGTTTTTTTAAAAATACACTAAGACACAATGATAAGCATCCAAATATAATTAGAATGCAATTGTAAGCGGAAGTGAAGATATTTTCTGGTAGAAGTGAAGATTTTATTCAAACATATGTATCATAAAATTGAGGATTACAAATGATAACTGACAAAATTGAAGATTTTCGTTAGAAAAAACCTGATACAATGAGAGGCATACAAATATAATTATCACATACTTGAAGTGGAGACATTTTCTGACAAAACTGAAGATTTACTATAACATATTACTGATAAAGTAAGGGAAATTCATAGGAAAAATTTGAAAATAGAAATTTTGTGGTAGTTTTCACAGATACAATGGTAGACATACAAATACAATTAGAATGTAATTGAAAAATGAAGTGGAGACATTTTTATTTAAAATTGAAGATTTTCCTCTAAAATATCTATGATAAAATTGAGGATAACTAAGGATAATTTATAAAATTGAAATTTTTTTGAAAAAAAATCAGAAACAATGATAGGAATACAAACACATTTACAATATAATGGAATGAGGAAGTGGAGACATTTTCATATAAAACAAGATTTTCATCTAATATATGTATGATAAAAATAATTGAAATTATTTTAAAAAATCCTCACTTACATTGATAGGCATATAAATACTATTACAAGGTAATTGACAAAGGAAATGGAGATATTTTTGTAAAGTAATGAAGATTTTCATCTATGATAAAATTGAGGATAACATACGATAAGGTATAAAATTGCAGATTTTTATGTTGAAACGCAAATACAATGATAGCCATACAAATACAATTAGAATTCAATTGAAAAAGGAAGTGGAGACATTTTATGATAGAACTGAATATTTTCATCTAAATATGCATGATAACAATGAAGATTACATAGGATATCTGATAAAATTGAATTTTTTTTGAAAAATCTCAGATACAATGATAGGCATACAAAAACATTTAGAATATAATTGAAGGATGAAGTGTAGACATTTTCATATAAAACTGAAGATTTTCATATGACCTACGTATGATAAAATGAGGATATCATAAGGTAATTTATAAAATTAAAGATTTTTTGGAAAAACACTCAGATACAATGTTGGGCATAGAAATACAATTAGATACAAATGAAAAAAGTGGAGACAATTTCTGATAAAACTGAAGATTTTCATCTACATATGTATGATAAAATTAAGGATTACTAGGGTAATAGATAAAATTGAATGTAATTGAAAAAGGAAATGGAGACATTTTTGCAAAGAAATGAAGATTTTCATCTAACATTTATGATAAAATTGAGTAAAATGTAAGATAATGTATAAAATTGAAGATGTTTTTGAAAAACCTCAAATACAATGATAGAAATACAAATAGAATTAGAATTCAATTGAAAAAAAGAAGTGGATATATTTTATGATAGAACTAAATATTTTCATCTATAATCTCCATGATAATATTGAGGATTACATAGGATATCTGATCAAATTGCATATTTTTTGGAAAAATCTCACATACAATGACAGGCATACAAATAGAATTATCAGATAGTTGTAAAGGAAGTGGAGATATTTTTTGATAAAATTAAAGATTTCATATAATATACTTCTGATAAAGTAAGGAAAATTCATAGAAAATTTTAAAAATTGAAGATTTTTGTGGTAATTTTCACAGATACAAATGTAAGCATAGGAATGCAAATAGAATGTAATTGAAAAAGGAAGTGGAGCCATTTTCCTATAAAACTGAAGATTTTCCTCTAACATGTGTGAGATAAAATTGAGGAAATCTTAGGTTAATTTATAAAATTGATGATTTTTTTTTTGCAAAAAAATTCAGGTACAATAATAAGCTTACAAAAACTATTAGAATTCATTTGAAAAAGGAAGACAAGACATTTTCTCATAAAACTGAAGACTTTCATTGAACATATGTTTGATAAAATTGAGGATTACATAGGATAACAGAATAAATTGAAGATATTCTCTAGGAAAATCTCAGATACAATGATAGGCATACAAATACAATTAGAATATAATTGAAAAAGGAGATGGAGACATTTATGTATAAAACTGAAGATTTTCATCTAACATGCATGATAAAATTGAGGATAACAAGATAATTTTTAAATCTGAAGATATTTTTGAAAAAGAACACTCAGATACAATGATAGGCATACAAATAAATAATAATATAGTAGAAAAAGGAAGAAGATATATTTTCTGATAAATCTGGGGAATTTTTCATATCATGTAGCTGATAAAATTATGGAAATTCACAGGAAAACTGTAAAATTTGAAGATTATTAAGTTAATTTTCACAGATACAATGGTAGGCATACAAATAAATAATAATACAGTTGAAAACGGAAGTGGAGATATTTTCTGATAAATCTGAGTAATTTTGCATAACATGTATCTGACAAAATTATATAAATTCACAGGAAAACTGTAAAATTTGAAGATTTTTGTAGTAATTTTCACAGATGTAATGGTAGGCATACAAATAAATAATAATTTTAGTAAAAAAGGAAGTGGAAATATTTTCTGAGAAATCTGAAGAATTTAGCGTAACATAAAATTATGGAAATTAATAAGAAAAGTGTAAAATTTGCAGATTTTTGTGATAATTTCACAGATACAATGATAGGGCTACAAACACAATTAGAATGTAATTGAAAAAAGGAATAGAGACATTTTCTGATAAAACTGAAATTTTTCATCTAACTCATGCATGTTAAAATTGAGGATTCCGTAAATTTGTTTATAAAATTGAAGATATTTTGGAAAACAAAAACTCAGATACAAGAATAGGCATACAAATACAAATAGAGCATTATTGAAAAAGTAAGAGGATAAGTTTTGGAAAGAACTGAAGATTTTCATCTAGCATATGTATGATAAAATTGAGGATTGCATAAGATAATTGATAAAATTGAAGATTTATCTGGAAAAATACTCAGATACAATGATCTGCATACAAATACAATTAAAATATAATTGAAAGCTATTGGTGTTCTGTTCAGGAACTTTCCACCGAGCCAATGTCCTCAAGGGTCTTCCCCAGTTTCTTTTCTATTAATTTTAGTGTGTCTGGTTTAATGTGGAGGTCTTGATCCACATGGAGTTGAGCTTAGTACAAGGAGATAAGAGAAGATCTATTCTCATTCTTCTGCATGTTGAACTCGAGTTGAGCCAGCACCATATGTTAAAAAGGCTATCATTTTTCCACTGGAGGTTTTCAGCTCCTTTGTCAAAGATCAATTGGCCAAATATGTGTAGGTTCAATTCTGGATCTTCAATTCTATTCCATTTATCTACGTCCCTGTCACTGTACCAATACCATGCAGTTTTTAACACTACTGCTCTGTAGTATTGCTTGAGGTCCGGTATATTGATTCCCCAGAAGTTCTTTTACTGTTGATAATTTTAGCTATCTTGGGTTTTTTGTTGTTCCAGATGAATTTGAGAATTGCTCTTTCTAACTCTATGAAGAACTGAGTTGGATTTTGATGGGGATTGCATTGAACTTGTAGATTGCTTTTGGCAAGGTTGCCATTTTAACTATATTAATTCTGCCAATCCATGAGCATGGAAGATTTTTCCACATTCTGAAGTTTTCTTCCATTTCAGTCTTCAGAGACCTGAAGTTTTTGTTATACAAAACTTTCACTTGTTTGGTTAGAGTCACACCATGATACTTTATATTGTTTGTGGCTATTGTGAAGGGTGTCATTTCCCTAATTTCTTTCTCAGCCTGCTTGTCCTTTGAGTACAGGAAGGCTATTGATGTGCTTGAGTTGAACTCAATATGCAGAAGAATGAGGATTGATCCACTCTTATCTCCTTGTACTAAGCTCAACTCCAAGCAGATCAAGGGCCTCTACATAAAACCAGACACACTAAAATTAATAGAAAAGAAATTGGGGAAGACCCTTGAGTACATTGGCTCAGGGGGAAAGTTCCTGAACAGAATACCAATTGCTTATGCTCTAAGATCAAGAATAGACAAATGTGACCTCATAAAATTACAAAGTTTTTATAAGGCAAAAGACACCATCAAAAGGAAAAATTGGCAACCAACAAATTGGGAAAAGATCTTCACCAACCCTACATCTGACAGAGGGCTAATATACAATGTATACAAAGAAGTCAAGAAGTTAGATCCCAGAAAACCAAATAACCTTATCAAAAAATGGGGTACAGAGCTAAACAAAGACTTTTCACTTGAAGAAATTTGGATGGCTGAGAAACACCTTAAAAAATGTTCAACATCACTAGTCATTAGAGAGATTCTAATCAAAACAAACCTGAAATTTCTCCTCACACCAGTCAGAATGGCTAAGACTAAAAACTCAGGAAACAGCAGGTGTTAGCAAGGACGTGGAGAAAGAGGAACACTTCTCCACTGCTGGTGGGACTACAAGCTGGTATAACCACTCTGGAAATCAGTCTGGTGGTTCCTCAGAAAACTGGACAAGATACTTCCAGAGGACCCAGCCATACCACTCCTGGGCATATACCCAGAAGATTCCCCAGCATGCAATAAGGATACATGCTCCACTATGTTCATAACAGCCTTATTATTAATATCCAGAATCTGGAAATAACCCAGATGTCCCTCAACGGAAGAATGGATACAAAAAATGTGGTATATATACACAATGGAGTACTATTTAGTCATTAGAAACAATGAATTAATGAAATTCTTAGAAAAATGGATGGAGCTAGAGACCATCATACTAAGTGAGGTAACCCAGTCTCTAAAGAAAACCCATGGTATGCACTCACTGATAGGTAGATATTAACCTAGAGTCTTGGGACACGAAAGATAAAATCCACATACCAAATGATGTCTGACAAGAAGGAATGAGTGGACCCTGGTTCTGAAAAGACTCAAAGCATCAATGTAAGGGAATACCAGAACACGGAAGTGGTAAAGTGTGAATGGGGGAACACGGGGCTGGAAAAGGGCATATGGGACCTTAGGGGGGCAGGGAACCAGGAAAAGAGAAATGAAATGTAATTATAGAATATATACAATAAAAATTTTAAAAAGAATATAATTGAAAAGGGAAGTGGAGATATTTTCTGATAGAACTGAAGATTTTCATCTAAAATATGCATGATAAAATTGAGGATTACATAAAATAACTGATAAAATTTTAATTTTTTTGAAAAAACTCAGATACAATGATAGACTTCCAAATGTAATTAGAATATATTTGAAAAGAGAAGTGGAGACATTTTCTGGTAGAACTGAACATTTTAATCTAACATATATATCATAAAATTGAGGATTACATATGATAACTGATAAAATTCAAGGTTTTTTTTTGGAAAAATCTCAGATACAATGAGAGGCATATAAGTAGAATTATCACACAAAGGAAAATGAAGTGGAGACATTTTCTGACAAAACTGAAGATTTCGTGTAACGTATTACTGATAAAGTAAGGGATATTCATAGGAACAATTTAAATTTTTGAAAAAATTGAATTTTTTCATGGCAATTTTTACCAATACAATGATAGGCATACAAATAAAACTAGAATGTAATTGAAAAATGCAGTGGAGACACTTTAGTTTAAAATTGAAAATTTTCCTCTAAAATATATATCTATGATGAAATTGAGAATAATTTAAGATAATTTATAGAATTGAAGATTTTTTTTAAAAATCTCAGATACAATGATAGGCATACAAATACATTTAGAATATAATTGAATGAGGAAGTAGAGACATTTTCTTATACAACTGCAGATTTTCATATAACATACGTATGATAAATTGAGGATGTCATAAGGTAATTCATATAATTAAAGAGTTTTTGGAAAAACACTCAGATACAATGATAGGCATAAAAATAGAATTAGAATACAACTGAAAAACAAAGTGCAGACATTTTCTGATAAAACTGAAAATTTCATATAACATGTATGATAAAATAAAGGATTACTAGGTGTAGTGGCTATTCCTGGTTGTCAACTTGACTATATGTGGAATGAACTACAATCTAGAATTGGAAGGCTCACCTATGATCCTAATTTGGAGGCTCAGAGATATAAGTTTCTGACCTGGACTTAGCATGGAGATCTTGAAGCATGGATTCCAGTCAAGGTCATCTGGGATTAAAGGTGTGGAGACATACACCTTTAATCCCAGACTTCAAGTTCATCTGGGATTAAAGGTGTACACCTTTAATCTGGGCTACACCTTCTACTGGAGACATATATAAGGACATTGAAAGAAGGAAGACTGATTCTTCCTTGCCGGCTTGCTTCGTGGGTCTGAGCAACTGCAAGATCCTTGGACTTCCATCCACAGCTGCTGCTGACTACTGTTGGGGAGTTGGACTACAGACTGTAAGTCATCGACAAATTCCCTAACTACATAGAGACTGCCCATACGATCTGTGACTCTAGAGAACCCAGACTAATACAGGAGTGGTACCAGAAGTGGTTCTAGAGGAGCAGAAGTATAAGGATGAATGTTTCAAAATTTTGGAGTTGGTTGGTTGACCCACCAGCACTCTCAATTACTGAAACCTCTCCAAATTCTCTCCCTCCTGGGAGCTCGGGGGATATTGAAAACCCATGGATGAAACTATATTCCAAGCTTAAAGAAGCTAAAGCCTTTGATTATCTTGATGAATTAGGTGATTCGGTGGTATACAATACGTTCTACAAGTTGGGGAAAAAACCGGAAAATGATTTTGCTGGCTTGTTACTCTTAGCATCTCGGGAGAAAGCAATGAAGGAAAGGAAGGAGTTGTGTGATAAAATCGAACAGCTCCAGACTCAAGTAAACAACCTAAAAGTTTCCAAGTGTGCCCTTGAAGAGAATCTTCTTTCCAGCAGCCATAGAGCTCAAGTAGCAGAAAATCAAACTGAAGCACTCATTATAAGGTTGGCTGAAATACAGCGAAAATTCAAGTCTCAACCTCAGAGGGTGTCAGCAGTTAAAGTAAGGGCATTAATTGGCAAAGAATGGGATCCTATAACTTGGGATGGGGATGTGTGGGAAGACCCTGTTGAATCTTCAGATTTTCAAGGATTTGCTCCACCTGAAGTAGTAGTACCCTCAGCCCCACCCCTTGAATTAATGCCTTCTCCACTTGAGGAAAGTAATCCCTCAGAGCCTGATAGGCCAGCAGTGACTTTTACTGACAATATTGATGTTTCTCCGGGCCCACCAATAGTTTCTTCTAGACCTATAACCAGACTCAAGGCAAAACAGGCCCCTAAAGGGGAGGTAGAAAGTGTAGTCCATGAGGAAATACACTATACTACTAAGGAGCTTAATGAGTTTGCTAACTCATTCAAGCAGAAGTCTGGGGAATATGCATGGGAATGGATTTTAAGGGTGTGGGATAATGGTGGAAGGAACATAAAATTAGAGCAGGCTGAGTTTATCGGCATGGGTCCTCTGAGTGGAGATTCTAGGTTTAATATAGAAGCTCGCACAGTTAAAAAAGGTGTCAAAAGTTTGTTTGATTGGTTGGCTGAAGTATTTATTAAAAGATGGCCTACTGAAAAGGAGTTGGAGATGCCTGATATCCCTTGGCTTAGTGTTGATGAAGGGATTTTAAGGCTTAGGGAAATTGCAATGCTAGAGTGGATACGTTGTATAAAACCTAATCCCCCACAATGGGAAGGTCCAGAAGACATGCCTTTCACCAGTCCTATAAGACGCAAACTGGTGAGAGGGGCACCGGCACATTTTAAGAGTTTTGTTCTTGCCCTTTTCCTTGTGCCAGACCTTAGGGTTGGAGATGCTGCTGCTCAATTAGATGAATTAAATTCAATGGGTTTAATCGGGCCCCGAGTTAACAAGGGCCAGGTGGCAGCATTGAATCGCCAGAGACAAGGTGATCGTAGTTTTTATAATGGACAGCGTAGACAAAACAATGTTTATAATGACGTACCCGGTAATGGGCAGAGAAGTGGAATTTATAATGGTATGACTCGTTTGGACCTTTGGTACTGGCTAATCAATCATGGTGTTTCCAGGGATGAAATGCATAGGAAACCTACTGCATATCTGTTTGAGCTGTATAAGCAGAAAAATCCTCAAACAAATGATAAAAAGGCTGCAGTGAATCATGGCAAAAGGCAATCTCGGCCAGTGAATCAATTTCCAGACTTGAGCCAGTTTGCAGATCCAGAGCCCCTTGAATGAAGGGGTGGCCAGGTTCCCCTGAGGAAGGATTTTGATAAGACACCTAAAAATTTTGCTGTTACTCTTTCTCCAATTCTTCCCCAGAGGGACCTAAGGCCTTTTACAAGGGTAACTGTACACTGGGGGAAAGGAAATAATCAGACTTTCAAGGGCCTATTGGATACTGGTTCTGAATTGACACTGATCCCAGGAGATCCCAAGAAACATTGTGGCCCTCCAGTTAGAGTAGGGGCTTATGGAGGACAGGTGATTAATGGAGTTTTGACGGATGTCCGACTCACAGTAGGTCCAGTGGGTCCCCGAACACATCCTGTTGTCATTTCCCCAGTTCCAGAATGTATAATTGGGATAGATATACTCAGAAATTGGCAGAATTCTCACATTGGTTCCCTGACCTGTAGAGTGAGGGCTATTATGGTTGGAAAGGCAAAATGGAAGCCTTTAGAGTTGCCTCTGCCAAAGAAAATAGTGAATCAAAAACAGTATCGTATTCCTGGAGGAATTGCAGAAATTACTGCCACGATCAAGGACCTGAAAGATGCAGGGGTGGTGGTTCCCACCACATCTCCCTTTAACTCTCCCATCTGGCCAGTGCAGAAGACAGATGGATCATGGAGGATGACAGTTGACTATAGAAAATTAAATCAGGTAGTAACTCCAATTGCAGCTGCTGTACCAGATGTAGTTTCGTTACTTGAGCAAATTAACACATCTCCTGGAACCTGGTATGCAGCTATTGACCTGGCAAATGCCTTCTTCTCAGTACCGGTCCATAAGGACCACCAGAAGCAATTTGCTTTCAGTTGGCAAGGCCAGCAGTATACCTTTACAGTTTTGCCTCAAGGATATATTAACTCTCCTGCCCTGTGTCATAACTTAGTTAGAAGAGATCTTGATCGTTTGTCTCTTCCACAAAATATCACATTGGTGCACTATATAGATGACATTATGCTGATTGGAACAAGTGAGCAGGAAGTAGCAACCACTTTGGATTCATTGGTAACACATATGCGTATCAGAGGATGGGAAATAAATCCAACCAAAATTCAAGGACCATCTACCTCAGTGAAATTCTTAGGAGTACAATGGTGTGGGGCATGCAGAGATATTCCTTCTAAGGTGAAAGATAAGTTATTGCACCTGGCCCCTCCCACCACCAAGAAAGAAGCACAACGTTTAGTGGGTCTATTTGGATTCTGGAGACAGCACATTCCTCATTTGGGTGTGTTACTCAGGCCTATTTACCAAGTGACAAGGAAAGCTGCTAGCTTTGTGTGGGGCCCAGAACAGGAGAAGGCTCTTCAACAGGTCCAGGCTGCTGTGCAGGCTGCATTACCACTTGGACCATATGATCCAGCAGACCCAATGGTACTTGAGGTGTCGGTGGCAGATAGAGATGCTGTTTGGAGCCTCTGGCAGGCCCCTGTAGGTGAATCACAGAAGAGACCTTTGGGATTTTGGAGCAAAGCTTTACCGTCATCCGCAGACAACTACTCTCCCTTTGAAAAACAACTCTTGGCCTGCTATTGGGCCTTAGTGGAAACTGAACGTCTGACAATAGGACACCAAGTTACTATGCGACCTGAACTCCCCATCATGAGTTGGGTGTTATCAGACCCTCCAAATCATAAAGTAGGGCGTGCACAACAGCAGTCTATTGTCAAATGGAAGTGGTATATACGTGATCGGGCCAGAGCAGGTCCTGAAGGCACAAGCAAGTTACATGAAGAAGTTGCTCAGATGCCTATGGTTTCTACTCCTGTTACAATGCCATCTGCTGCCAAGCATGCACCTATAGCCTCATGGGGTGTTCCCTATGACCAGCTGACTGAAGAAGAGAAGACTAGGGCCTGGTTTACTGATGGCTCTGCACGTTATGCAGGCGCCACCCAGAAGTGGACAGCTGCAGCATTACAACCCCTTTCTGGGACAACCCTGAAAGATACAGGTGAAGGAAAATCTTCACAGTGGGCAGAACTTCGGGCAGTGCACATGGTATTACAGTTTGTTTGGAAGAAGAAATGGCCAGATGTATGATTGTTCACTGACTCATGGGCTGTAGCCAATGGATTGGCTGGATGGTCAGGGACGTGGAAAGATCACGATTGGAAAATTGGTGAGAAAGACATTTGGGGAAGAAGTATGTGGATAGATCTTTCCAAGTGGGCAAAGGATGTGAAGATATTTGTGTCCCATGTAAATGCTCACCAAAAGGTGACTTCAGCCGAGGAGGAGTTCAACAATCAAGTGGATAAGATGACGCGTTCTGTGGACAGTCAGCCTCTTTCCCCAGCCACCCCAGTTATTGCCCAGTGGGCACATGAACAAAGTGGCCATGGTGGCCGAGACGGAGGTTATGCTTGGGCTCAGCAACATGGACTTCCACTCACCAAGGCTGACCTGGCTACAGCTGCTGCTGAATGCCAGATCTGCCAACAGCAGAAACCAACACTGAGCCCCAGATACGGCACCATTCCTCGAGGTGACCAGCCTGCAACCTGGTGGCAGGTTGATTACATTGGACCACTTCCCCCATGGAAAGGACAACGTTTTGTTCTTACTGGAGTAGATACTTATTCCGGTTATGGATTTGCCTTTCCTGCGCGTAATGCTTTTGCCAAAACCACCATCCGTGGACTCACAGAATGCCTCATCTATCGTCATGGTGTTCCACACAGTATTGCTTCTGACCAAGGAACTCATTTCACAGCCAGAGAAGTGCGGCAGTGGGCCCATGATTATGGAATTTACTGGTCTTACCATGTTCCCCATCATCCTGAAGCAGCTGGTCTGATAGAAAGATGGAATGGCCTTTTGAAGACACAGTTACAGCGCCAATTAGGTGGCAACAGCATGGAGGGCTGGGGCAGAGTTCTTCAGAAGGCAGTATATGCTTTGAATCAGCGTTCAATATATGGTACAGTTTCTCCCATAGCCAGGATTCATGGGTCCAGGAATCAAGGGGTGGAAAAGGGAATAGTTCCACTCACTATCACTCCTAGTAACCCGCTAGGAAAATTTTTGCTTCCTGTCCCCACAACTTTAGGTTCTGCTGGCCTAGAAGTTTTGGTTCCAGAGGGGGGAGTGCTCCTACCTGGAGCCACAACAAACATTCCATTGAACTGGAAGCTCAGATTTCCCCCTGGCCATTTTGGGCTTCTAATGCCCTTAAACCATCAGGCTAAGAAAGGAATAACTATGTTAGGAGGGGTGATAGATCCAGATTACAGTGGGGAAATTGGATTGCCTCTCCACAATGGAGGTAAGCAGGATTATGTCTGGAGAGCAGGAGATCCCCTAGGGCGTCTCTTAGTACTACCCTGTCCTGTGATTAAAGGCAATGGGAAACTACAACAGCATAATCCAAGCAGGATGAGGAAGGATGACGCATCAGGAATGAAGGTATGGGTCAATCCTCCAGGAAAAGAGCCAAGACCTGCTGAGGTGCTTGCTGAAGGTGAAGGAAATACAGAATGGGTAGCAGAGGATGGTAGTTATAAATACCAGCTAAGGCCACGTAACCAGTTGCAGAAACGAGGATTATAAGTAATATGAATGCTTCTATCTTATTTTGTTAAGGATACATTTGTCTTCCAATTCCTTTAACATCAATTGGTATTGAGACACTAAAAGAATGTTCCCAAGGGACATTGCCCCATTGTAAATTTACAAATGCGTTTGCGATTGTACGAGGAATAGTTATATCATGTAAGGCGTATTCACGACCTTGTTATTGTTTCATGTGGACATGAGATATTATCTGTGTCAAGTTGACAAGGGGTGGATTGTAGTGGCTATTCCTGGTTGTCAACTTGACTATATGTGGAATGAACTACAATCTAGAATTGGAAGGCTCACCTATGATCCTAATTTGGAGGCTCAGAGATATAAGTTTCTGACCTGGACTTAGCATGGAGATCTTGAAGCATGGATTCCAGTCAAGGTCATCTGGGATTAAAGGTGTGGAGACATACACCTTTAATCCCAGACTTCAAGTTCATCTGGGATTAAAGGTGTACACCTTTAATCTGGGCTACACCTTCTACTGGAGACATATATAAGGACATTGAAAGAAGGAAGACTGATTCTTCCTTGCCGGCTTGCTTCGTGGGACTGAGCAACTGCAAGATCCTTGGACTTCCATCCACAGCTGCTGCTGACTACTGTTGGGGAGTTGGACTACAGACTGTAAGTCATCGACAAATTCCCTAACTACATAGAGACTGCCCATACGATCTGTGACTCTAGAGAACCCAGACTAATACAATAGGGTAATTGATAAAATTGAAGATTTATTTGAACAAAACTCAGATGCAATGAAAGGCATAAAAATACTATTAGAATATAACTAAAAGAGACATGGAGACATTTTCATATAAAACTGAGGATTTTCATTTAATATATGTATGATGAAAATGAGGATAACATAACATAATTTATAAAATCGAATATTAAAAAACTCAGATACTTTGATAGGCATGTAATACAATTATAATGTAATTGAAAATGGAATGGAGATATTTTTGTAATGTAATGAAGATTTTCATCTAACATATGTATGATAAAATTGAGGATAACATAAGATAATGTATAAAATTGAAGATTTTTTGAAAAAAAACTCAAATACAAGGATAGAAATACAAATATAATTAAAATTCAATTGACAAAGGAAGTGGAGACATTTTATGATAGAACTGAAGATTTTGATCTATAATCTGCATGATAAAATTGAGGGTTACATAGAATATATGATCAAATTGCAGATTTTTTTAAAGAAAATTTCACATACAATGATAGGCATACAAACAGAATTATCAGATAATTGAAAAGTAAGTGGAGACATTTTCTGATAAAACTAAAGATTTTTTATAACATATTTCTGATAAAGTAAGGGATATTCATAGGAAAAATTTAAAAATTGAGGATTCTGTGGTGATTTTCACAAATTCAATGATAAGCATTCAAATACAATTAGAATGTAATTGAAAAAGGAAGTGGAGCCATTTTACTATAAAACTGAAGATTTCCCTCTAATATATGTGTGATAAAATTGAGGAAAATAAAGGATAATTTATAAAATTGATG
Source organism: Apodemus agrarius (assembly GCA_964023405.1). NCBI lineage: Eukaryota > Metazoa > Chordata > Mammalia > Rodentia > Muridae > Apodemus > Apodemus agrarius. Next base: position 35,341,155 of record OZ030024.1, read on the forward strand.
TTTTTTTTGCAAAAAATACAGATACAATGATAAGCTTACGAATAGTCTTAGAATTCAATTGCAAAAGGAAGATGAGACATTTTCTCATAAAACTGAATATTTTCATTTAACATATCTATGACAAAATTGAGGATTACACAAGATAACTGATCAAATTGAAGATATTCTCTAGAAAAATCTGATACAATGATAGGCATATAAATTGAAGGTATATTTGGAAAAATACTCATATACAATGATCTGCACATAAATACAATTAGAATAAAATTGAAAAGTGAAGTGTATATATTTTCTGATATTACTTAAGATTTTCATCTAAAATATGCATGATAAAATTGATGATTACATAGGATAACTGATAAAATTGAAGATTTCTTTGGAAAAAAACCTCAGACACAATGATAGGCATACAGATAGAATTATCACATATTTGAAAATGAAGTGGAGACATTTTCTGAGAAAACTAAAGATTTCATATAACATATTATTGATAAAGTAAGGGAAATTCAGAGGAAAAATTTAAAAATTGAAATTTTTGTGGTAATTTTCACAGATAAAATGGTAGCATACAAATACAATTAGAATGTAATCTAAAATTGAAATGGAGACATTTTATTTAAAACTGAAGATTTTTCTCTAAAATATCTATGATAAATTTGAGGATAACTTAAGATAATTTATAAAATTGAAGATTTTTTGGAAAAAACTCAGATACAATGATAGGCATTAAAATACATTTAGAATATAATTGAGGGAGGAAATGGAGAAATTTTCATATATAACAAGATTTTCATATAACATACATATGATAAAATGAGAATACTATATGGTAATTTATAAAATTAAAGATTTATTGGAAAAACACTCAGATACAATGATAGACATAAAAATACAATTAGAATACACCTGAGAAACAAAGTTTACACGTTTTCTGATAAAACTAAAGATTTTCATCTAGCATATGTATTATAAAATAATGAATTACTAGGGTAATTGATAAAATTGAATATTTATTTGGACAAAACAAAGATACAATGAAACAAATAAAACTACAATTATAATATAACCAAAAGAGACGTGGAGACATTTTCATATAAAACTGAGGATTTTCATATACTATTTGTATGATAAAAATGAGGATAACATAACATAATTTATAAAATTTAATATTATTAAAAAAAATCTCAGATATATTGATAGGCATATAAATACAATTAGAAAGAAATTGAAAAGCGAAATGGAGACATATTCGTAAAGTAATGAAGATTTTCATCTATCAACATATGTATGATAAAATTGAGGATAACATAAGATAATGTATAAAATTAAAGATTTTTTGAAAAAAACTCAAATACAATAATAGCCATACAAATATAATTATAATTCATTTGAAAAATGGAGACATTTTATGATAGAACTGAAGATTTTCAATTAAAATCTGCATGATAAAATTAAGGATTACATAGGATATCCGATCAAATTGAAGATATTTTTTGGAAAAACCTCAAATGCAATGATAGGCATACAAATAGAAATATCAGATAATTGAAAAGGAAGTGGAGACATTTTCTGATATAACTAAAGATTTTGTATAACATATTTCTGATAAAGTAAGGGAAATCCATAGCAAAAATTTAACAATTGAAGATTTTTGTGTTAATTTTCACAGATACAATGGTAAGTACACAAATACAATTAGATTGTAATTGAAAAAGGAAGTGGAGCCATTTTCCTATAAAACTGAAGATTTTCCTCTAATATATATGTGATAAAATCGAGAAAAACTTAGGATAATTAATAAAATTGATGATTTTTTTTGCAAAAAACTAAGATACAATGATAAGCTTAGAAATACAATTAGAATACAATTGAAAAATGAAGAGGAGACATTTTCTGATAAAACAAGGTTTTTATCTTACATATGTATTATAAAATTGAGAATTGCATAAGATAATTGATGAAACTGAAGATTTATTCAGAAAAAACCCAGATTCAATGATAGGCATACAAATACAATTAGAATACAATTGAAAAAAGACGTGGAGACATATTCTGTTAATTTGAAGCTTTACATCAAATTTATGGATGATACAAAGGATGATAACAGGAAAATTGATAAAATTGAAGATTTTTGTGATAAAATCTCAGATACAATGGACAGCATACAAATACAACTATAAATAATGTAAAATAATTGAACACATTTTCTGATAAAACTGAAGATTTTCATCTTTCATATGTGTGTTTAAATTGAGAAAAACATAAGTTAATTTAAAAATTGAACATATTTTGGGAAACAAAACTCAGATACAAGGATAGGCATACAAATACCTCTAGAGTATTTTTGAAAAAGGAACAGGAGTCATTTGCATAAAGAACTGAAAATTTTCATGTAACCTATATATGATAATTAGGATTACAAGAGATAATTAAAAATTGAAGATATATTTGAAATAAAATCTCAAATACAATGGTCAGCATACAAATACAATTAGAATATAAATGAAAATGGAAGTAGAGATATTTTTTGATAGAAATGTAGATTTTCATCTAAAATCTGCGTGATAATACTGAGGATTACATAGGGTAACTGATAAAATTGAAGATTTAAAAAAAACTCAGATACAACGATGGGCATTCAAATATGACCAGGATATAATTAAAAAGGAAGTGAAGATATTTTCTGGTGAATTGAAGATTTTATTCTAATACATATATGATAAAATTGAGGATTATATATGATAACTGATAAAATTGAAGATTTTTTAAGAAAAAAAGCTAAGATACACTGAAAGGCATACAAATAGACTTATCTCATAATTGAAAATGAAGTGGAGATATTTTCTGACAGGCCTGAAGATTTCATATAACATATTTCTGATCAAGTAAGGGAAAATCATAGGAAAAATATAAAAATTGATTTTTTGTGGTAATTTTCACAGTTACAATGGTAGGCATACAAATACAATTAGAATGTAACCTAAAAATGAAGTGGAGACATTTATTTAAAATTGAAGATTTTCCTCTAAAATATCTATGATGAAATTGAGGATAACATAAGATAATTTTTAAATCTGAAGATATTTTTGAAAAAGCAAACCCAGATACAATGATAGGCATACAAATATAATTAGGATACAATTGAAAAAGGAACTGGACACCTTTTATGATAGAACTGAAGATTTTTATCTTACATATGTATGATAAAATTGAGGAGTATATATGATTAGTCATCAAATGATGATTTTTTTGGAAAAGGCTCAGAAACACTGATAGGCAAATAAATAGAGTTATCTCATAATTGAAAATGAAATGGAGACATTTTCTGACAGAACTGAAGATTTCATATGACATATTTCTTATAAAGTAAGGGGAATTCGTAGGAAAAATTTAAAAATTGAAGATTTTTGTGGTAATTTTCACAGATACAATGGTAGGCATACAAATACAATTAGGATGTAATAGAAAAATGAACTGGAGACATTTTCGATTAAAATTTAAGATTTTACTCTAACATATGTATGATAAAATTGAGGATAACCTAATATATAAACTTGAAGAATTTTTGAAAAAAAGGTCAGATGCAATGATAGGCATACAAATACATTTAGAATATAATTGAACGAGGAAGTGGAGAACTTTTCTTATGAAACAAGATTTTTATATAACATGCATATGAATAATTGAGGATATCGCAATATCACAAGGTAATTTATAAAATTAAAGATTTTTCGGAAAAAATTCGGATACAATGTTAGGCAAAGTAATACAATTAGAATACAATTGAAAGTCGGGCAGTGGTGGCGCATGCCTGTAATCCCAGCACTTGGGAGGCAGAGGCAGGTGGATTTCTGATTTCGAGGCCATCCTGGTCTACAGAGTGAGTTCCAGGACAGCCAAAGCTATACAGAGAAACCCTGTTTTGAAAAACAGAACAAAACAAAACAAAAAGAATACAATTGAAAAATGAAGTGGAGACATTTTCAGATAAAACTGAAGATTTTCATCTCACATATGTTTAATAAAATAGAGGATTACTAGGGTAATTGATAAAATTGAAGATTTATTTGGACAAAACTCTGATAAAATGATAGGCATAAAAATAGAAATAGAATATAAGTAAAACATACGTGAAGATATTTTTATATAAAACTAAAGATTTTCATCTAATATATGTATGATAAAAATGAGGATAACAACATAATTTATAAAATTTCATATCTATTTAAAAAACTCACATACCATCATAGGCATATAGATACAATTAGAATGTAATGGAAAAAGGAAGTGGAGACATTTTTGGAAAGAACTGAAGATTTTCATCCAACATATGTATGATAAAATTGAGGATAAGAGGAGATAATGCATAAAATTGAACATTTTTTGAAAAAACTGAAATACAATGATAACAATAGAAATAAAATTAGAATTCAATTGAGAAAGAAAGTGGAGACATTTTATGATAGAACTGAAGGTTTTCATCTAAAATAAAATTGAGGATTACATAGGATATCTGATAAAATTGAAGATATATTTTGGTTAAAACTCAGATACAATGATAGGCATGCAAACAGAATTATCACATGACTGAAAGGAAATGGATGTATTTTCTGATAAAACTAAAGATTTCATATATCATATTTCTGATAAAGTAGGGAAATTCATAGGAAAAATTTAAAAGTTGAAGATTTTTGTGGTAATTTTCACATATACAATGGTATGCATACAAATACAAATAGAATGTAATTGAAAAAGGATGTGGAGATATTTTCCTATAAAACTGGAGATTTATCTCTAACAGTGTTTGATAAAATTGAGAAAAACAGGATAATTTATAAAATTGAAGAATTTTTTTACAAAAATCTCTGACATAATGATAAGATTACAAAGACTATTAGAATACAATGGAAAAAGGACGACGAGACATTTTCTGATAAAACTGCAGATTTTCATTCAACATATGTATGATACAATGGAGGATTACATAGGATAATTCATTAAATTGAAGAGTTTCTTAGTAAATTCTCAGATACAAGGATCAGCATAAAAACACAATTAGAATATAATTTAAAAAGTAGCTGGAGACCATTTTATATAAAACTTAAGATTTTCACCTACATATGTATGATAAAATGTATGATAACATAGGAAAATTGATAAAAATGAAGGGTTTTTTGATAAAATCTCAGATATAGTTAAAGGCATACTAATACAATTAGAATATAAGTGAAAAAGAAAGTGGAGATATTTTCTGATAAAAAAGATTTTTTTATAGCATTTCTAATAAAATTATGGAAATTCGTGTGAAAATGTTAAAATGTGAAGATTTTGTGGTAATTTTCACAGATAGAATGGTAGGCATACAAATAAATAATAATATAGTTTTAAAAGGAAGTGGAAATATTTTCTGATAAATCTGAGGAATTTGCCTAACATATATCTGATAAAATCATGGAAATTCATAGGAAAATAGTAAAATTTGAAGTTTTTTGTGGTAATATAATAGGCTTACAAACAATTAGAATGTAATTGAAAAAAGGAATAGAGCCATTTTCTGATAAAACTGAAGGTTTTATATAACATATTTCAGATAAAGTAAAGGAAATTCATAGGGAAAATTTAGAAACTGAAGATTTTTGTGGTAATTTTCACAGAAACAATGGTACACATAATAAAATCAGAATGTAAATGAAAACAGAAATGGAGACATTTTCCTATGAATCTGAAGATTTTCCTTTAACATACGTATGATAAAATTGAGGATAACTTCAGTTAATTTATGAAATTGAACATTTTTTGGAAAAATCTTGGATGCAGTGATCAGCATACAAATAGGATTAGTGTACAATTGAAACAGGAAGAGGAGACATTTTCTGATAAAACTGAAGATTTTTATCTAACATGTGTGATAAAATTGAGAATTACATGGGATAATTGATAAAATTGAAGACTTATTCAAAAAAAACTCAGATATAATGCTAGGCATACAAATACTATTAGAATACAAGAATACAATTGAAAAGGATGTGGAGACATATTCTGTTGATTCTGAAGATTTACATCTAACTTATGGGTGATAAAATGGATGATAACATAGGAACATTGATAAAATAGATGATTTTTTGATATAATGAAAGGCATGCAAATACAGGTATAAATAAGTAAAAAAGGGAGTAGAGATATCTGATAAAAGTGAATATTATTGTATAACATTTCTGATTAAATTATGGAAATTCATGTGAAAATTTTAAAACTTGAAGATTTTTGTGGTAATTTTCGCAGATACAATGGTAGGGATACAAATAAATAATACTATAGTTGAAAAAGAAAGTGGAGATATTTTCTGGTAAATCTGAGGAATTGCATAACATATATCTGATAAAATGAAGGAAATTCATAAGAAAACTAAAATTTGAAGCTTTTGGAGGTAATTTTCACAGATACAATGTTAGGCTTACAAATACAATTAGAATGTAATTGAAAAAAGAAATAGAGACATTTGCTGATAAAACCGAAGATTTTCATGTAACATATGTGTGTTAAAATTGAGGATAACATACAATAAATTATAAAATTGAAGACATTTTGAAAACAAAAACTCACAGACAAGGATACGTATACAAATACAACTGGAGTATTATTGAAAATGGAAGAGGAGACATTTGCGTAAAGGACTGAAAATTTTCATTTAGAGTATGTATGATAATATTGAGGATTACAAAAGACAATGGATAAAATTGAAGATTTATTTGGAAAAACCCAGATACAATGGTCAGCATACAAATACAATAAGAATATAAATGAAAAGGGAAGTGGAGATATTTTCTGATAGAACTGATGGTTTTCATCTAAAATATGCATGATAAAATTGAGGGTTACATAGGGTAACTAATAAAATTGAAGATTTTTAAAAAAAATTCAGATACTGTGATAGGCATTCATATATAATTAGAATATAATTGAAAAAGGAAGTGGAGATATTTTCTGGTGAACTGAAGATTTTAATCTAACATGTATGATAAAATTGAGGTTTACATATGATAACTTAATAAACTGAAAACGTTTTTGGAAAAAGCTCAGATACATTGATAGACATACAAATATAAATATCTCATAATTGAAAATAATTGGAGACATTTTCTAACAAAACTGAAGCTTTTGTATAACATATTTCTAATAAAGTAAGAGAAATTCATGAGATTTTTTAAAAAATAACCACAGACACAAGGATAGACATACAAATAAAAATAGAAAATAACAAAAACAGACTTGAAGACATTTTCATATAAAACTGAAGATTTTCATCTAATATATGTATGCTAAAAATTAGGATAACATAACATAATTTATAAAATTTGATATGTATTTAAAAAACTCATATACGATCATTGGCATATAGATACAATTAGAACATAATGGAAAAAAGGAAGTGGAGACATTTTTGCAAAGAACTGGATATTATCATCGTACATATGTATAAAATTGAGGATAACAGGAGATATTGTATAAAATTGAAGATTTTTTAAAAAAACTGAAATACAATGATAACCATTGAAATAAAATTAGAATTAAATTGAAAAAGAAAGTGGGGGCATTTTATGACAGAACTGATGATTTTCATCTAAAATATACATGAAAAATTGAGGATTACATAGGATATCTTACAAAATTGAAGATTTTTTTCGAAAAATCTCACATACAATGATAGGCATACAAATATAATTATCACATAATTGAAAAGGAAGTGGACATATTTTCTGATAAAAGTAAAGATTTTGTGTAACATATTTCTGATAAAGTAACGGAAATTCATAGGAAAAAGTTAAAAATTGAAGATTTTTGTTGTAATTTTCACATATACAATGGTATGCATAAAAATACAATTACAATGTAACTGTAAAAGGATGTGGAGACATTTTCATATAAAACTGAAGAATTCCCCCTAACATATATTTGATAAAATTGATGCAAACTTAGGATAATTTATAAAATTGAAGATTATTTTGCAAATAAACTCAGATGCAATGGTAAGATTACAAAGACAATTAGAATACAATTGAAAAAGGAAGACAAGATATTTTCTGTTAAAACTGAAGATTTTCATTTAACACATTTATGATAAAATTGAAGACTACATAGGATAACTGATTAATTGAACATTTTCTTAGAAAATTTTCAGATACAAGGATTGGCATAAAACCACAATTAGAATATAATGGAAAAAGTAGCTGGAGACATTTTTGTATAAAACTTAAGATTTTCACCTAACATATGCATGATAAAATGTATGATAACATAGAAAAATTGATAATATTGAAGTTTTTTTTAATTAAATCTCAGATATACTTAAAGGCATACTAATACAATTAGAATATAAGTGAAAAAGTGGAGATTTTCTGATAAAACTAGATTTTTGGATAACATTTCTAATAAAATTATGGAAATTCATGTGAAAATGTTAAAATTTGAAGAATTTTGTGGTAGTTTTCACAGATAGAATGGTAGGCATACAAATAAATAATAATATAGTTGTAAAAGGAAGTGGAGATATTTTCTGATATATCTGAGGAATTTTTCATAACATATATCTGATAAAACTCTGGAAATTCATAGGAAAACTGTAAAATTTGAAGTTTTGTGTGGTAATTTTCACAGATAAAATGATAGGCTTACAAATACAATTAGAATGTAATTGAAAAAAAGGAATAGAGACATTTTCTGATAAAACTGAAGATTTTGTATAACATATTTTGGGTAAAGCAAGGGAAATTCATGGAAAATTTTAAAAATTGAAAATTTTTGAGGTAATTTTCACAGATACAATTGTAAGCATACAAAAACAATTAGAATGTTGCTATGGACCACACTCTCTTGGGATTGGGGCTGTAGATTTCCAGAATTCTTTTGCAAAGAAGGAAAGCACAGTTTGGCCAAATGGCAAACAGAAACCATTACACACAAATAGTTTGGAATCTGAGTCTATTTGGTATCTGAGTGCATTTTGCTGCAGTCAGCTAGGGGATTTTAAACATGAGATCTTTACATATCAAAGGATGTATCCAGTACAGCAGGCACAAAATACAATTAGCAATAAGCATTTGCCGTGAGGGAATGTAAAGTCAGCAAGGTAAACGTTTCAGTGTAAAAAGCCATAGGTAACATTTGTAAAGGGGACTTCAAAGGACATTAAGCCAGATCTCTCAGACCTTAGTGAGATTCTGTGAGTAACCTAATTATCACCTGGCCCTCTCTGAGGGATCCTGGGATCATAGTGTTAAGTTAAAGTTTTGCAAATTACAATGTCAGAGCCACTCTCAATCAGCATAGCCATAAAAGTTTACATTTTGTTGGGAGATCAATGTAATTATGTAAACTACCATGCAAAGCCATGCGGCCTAGAACCGAGGGTTTTGGCCAGTATTGTAACTCAAAGAATGAACTTTTAACTAACATTTTTGCCTGATTACTTAAATCTCAGGCTACCAGAAATTCTTGTGAATAAGGAAGTAGATCAAAGGAAAGTCATAAAGGCAAGTCTGCCCTGAGAAAAGAGCTCAGAATTCTATCTGGCCAGGGAGCTTCCACAGCAAAATACCATCGATAACAGGTCAGTTTTACTCGAGGACAGCCTCATTGTACAAGGCCTTTACCTGTGGAAATTATCATACAGTGTCCACCGAGATAGTATGCTTTGCCTCTGGAAATTCACAGTGTCCACCAAGATTCGTGCAGCAGAACGTAATTGAAAAAGGAAGTGGAGCCATTTTCCTATAAAGCTGAAGAAAATCCTCTAACATATGTGTGTTAAAATTGAGGATAGCATAAGATAATCTATAAAATTGAAGTATTAAAAAAAACTCAGATGCAATGATAAGCATACAAATGCCCTTAGAATACAATTGAAAAAGGAAGAGGAGACATTTTCTGATAAAATTGAAGATTTTCATCTAACATATGTATGATAAAATTGAGGATTGAATAGGATAATTGATAAAATTGAAGATTTATTCAGACAAATACTCAGAGACAATGATAGGCATACAAATACAATTAGAATACAATTGAAAAAGGAACAGGAGACATATTCTGTTAATTCTAAAGATTTACATCTAACTTATGTATGAAAAAGCATAATAACAGGAAAATTGATAAAATTGAAGATTTTTTGATAAAAATCTCAGATTCAATGAAAGGCATACAAATACAATAGGATTATAAGTGAAAAAGAAAGTGGAGATGTTTTCTGATAAAACTAAAGGTTTTTGTATAGTATTTTTGATGAAACTATGATAATTTATGAGAAAATGTTAAAATTTGAAAAATTTTGTGGTAATTTTCACAGATAAAATGTTAGGTATACAAATAGATAATAATATAGTTAAAAAGGAAGTGGAGATATTTTTTAATAAATCATAAGAATTTTGCATAATATATATCTGATAAAATTATGGAAATTCATAGGAAAACTTTAAAATTTGTAGATTATGTGATAATTTTCACAGATACAATGATAGGCTTACAAACACAATTAGAAAGTAATTGAGAAAAGGAATAGAGATATTTTCTGATAAAACTGAAGATTTTCATGTAACAACTGTATGTTAAATTTAAGGGACAACATAAGATAAATTATAAACTTGAAGATATTTTGGAAAACAAAAAATCAGATACAAGGATAGGCATACAAATACAACTAGAGTATTATTGAAAAAGGAAGAGGAAACATTTGCATAAAGAACTGAAAATTTTCATCTTACATATGTAAGATAAAACTGAGGATTACATATGATTACTGATAATTGAAGATATTCTTAGAAAAATTTCACATACAATGATAGGCATACAAATACAATTAGAATAGAATTGAAAAAGGATGTGTAGACATTTTTGTATAAAATTGAAGATTTTCATCTAACATATGTATGATAAAATTGAGGATAACAGTCTCAGCACCAGCCAGGGCCAGGGCTGAGTCTCCGCGGGGTTTCTCCATGCCCTCTGGCCTTGTACCAAGCCAGCTGGAAGCAGACTGCCCAGCAGTCCCTTACATCAATGGTCACGCGTGATCACCAATAGAGAAACAACGGGTGGGCCCAGCCTCACAGGAGGTTCAAACACCAGTCAGTGACAACAAGGCCAACTAACTAATGCCAGAGATAACCAGATGGCAAAAGGAAAACAAAGGTATATTACTAACAGACATCAAGGCACATGACAGCATCTGAATCCAGTTCACCAACAACAGGAAGCTCTGGATACACCAACACACCAGAAAAACAAGATTTGGATCTAAAATCACTGGTCAGGATGCAGGTAGCAGAATACTTAGATAAGTCTCTTAAAGAAATACAGGAGAAAATGGATCAAAAGTGAGAAGTCTTTATAAGACAAACACAAAAATCACTTAAAGAAATTCAGGAGAATATGGATCAAAAGAAGCCAATAAGGAGGAAACACAAAAATCACTTCAATAAATACAGAAGAATGTGGGTCAACAAGTAGAAGCTATGAAAGAGGAAACACAAAAATCTCTTAAAGAAATACATGAAAACACAATTAAGCAAGCAAAAGATCTGAGGAGATCCATCCAGGATCTAAAAACAGAAGTAGAAACAACTAAGAAATCACAGAGGGAGACAATATTGGAGATAGAAAACCTTGGGAAGAAATCAGGGGGCATAGATGCAAATATCAACAATAGAATAAAAAAATAGAAGAAAGAATCTCAGATGCCAAAGATACCATAGGAACCATTGATTAAACAGTCAAAGAAAATACTAAATGCAAAAAGGTTGTAACACAAAACATCCAAGAAATCCAGGACACAATGAGAAGACCAAACCTAAGGATTATATGTGTAGATGAGAGTGAAGATTTACAAGTTAAAGGGCCAGCAAATATCTTCTACAAAATTATGGAAGAAAGCTTCCCCAACCTAAAGAGAAAGATGCCCATGAATATACAAAAAGCCTACAGAACTCCAAACAGACTGGACCAGAACAGAAATACATCACATCACATAATAATCAAAACCACAAATGTACTAAACAAAGAAATAATATTAAAGGCAGTAAGAGAAAAAGGCCAAGTAACATATAAAGTAAGACCTATTAGAATTACCCCAGACTTCTCACCTGAGACCATGAAAGCTAGAAGATCCTGGCCAGATATCATGCAAACACTAAGAGAACACAAATTTCAGCCAAAACTACTTTACCCGGCAAAACTCTCAATTGCCATAGATGGAGACATCAAGGTATTCCATGACAAAACCAAAGTTGCACGTTATCTTTCCACAAACCCAGCCCTACAAAGAATAATATGGGGAAAACCCCAACATAAGGAAGGAAACTATATCCTGGAAGAAGTGAGATAGAAGCCTCCTCTCATCAAACCCAAAAGAAGATAACCTATCAAATATAAAAAAATAATTTCAACACCAGTCAGAATGTCTAAGATTAAAAACACAAGAGACAACAGGTGCTGGCGAGGATGTGGAGAAAGAGGAAGACTCCTACACTGTTGGGATTGCAATATGGTACAACTGCTCTGGAAATCAGTCTGGCGGTTCCTCAGAAAATTGGGCATGACACTTCCAGAGGACCCTGTCATACCACTCCTGGGCATATACCCAGAGGATTCCCCTGCATACAATAAAGACACATGCTCCACTATGTTCATAGCAGCCTTATTTAAAATAGCCAGAAGTTGGAAGGAGCACAGATGTGCCTCAAAGGAGGAAATGGATACAGAAAATGTGGTTTATTTATACAATGGAATATTACTCAGCAATTAAAAATAATGAATTCATGCAATTTGTAGGCAAATGGTTGGATCTGGAAAATATCCTAAGTGAGTTAACCCAATCACAAAAGAATACACATGAAATGCAATCACTGATAAGTGGATATTAATGTGCCCAGAAGCTCTGAATACTCAAGGCACAATTAGCAAGTCAAAAGATTCCGAAGAAGGAAGGAGAGGACCCTGGTCCTGAAAGGACTGGATCCAGTTTTGTATGAGAATACCAGAAGAGAGCAGAGAAATGATGGGGTGGTGGTTGGGGAATAGTTGGAGGGAGAGGACTTATGAGACATATGGTGTGGAGAAATGGGAAAAGGGAAAGCCTTGTAATGTCAACAAAGAATATAGAATAAAAAAATGAAAAAATTGAGAATAACATAATTTTTAAAACTGAAAATTTCTTTGAAAAACAAAACAGATACAATGATAGGCAAAGATATACAATTATACATTTAAAAATTAACTGGAAACATTTTTTGATAGAACTGAAGATTTTCATCAAACATATGTATGGTAAAATTGAGGATTACATAAGATAAATGATAAATTTGAAGATTCTTGGAAAAATCTCAATACAATGATAGTCATGCAATTATCACATAATTGAAAAAGGAAGTGGAGACATTTTCTGATAAAACAAAGATTACATATAACATATTTCTGATCAAGTAAGGGAAATTCACAGGAAAAATTTTAATTTGAAGATTTTTGTGGTAATTTTCACAGATACAATGCTAAGCATACAAATATAATTAGAATGTAATTGTAAAAGGAAGTGGAGCCATTTTCCTATAAAACTAAAAATTTTAGTCTAACATATGTGTGATAAAATAGAGGAAAACATAGGATAATTTATAAAATTGATAATTTTTTGCAAAAAATTGACATACAATGATAAGCTTGCAAATACTATTAGAATTCAATTGAAAAGGAAGATGAGACATTTTCTCATAAAACTGAAGATTGTCATTTAACATTTATATGATAAAATTGAGGATTGCATAAGATAACTGATTGAATTGAAAATATTCTCTAGAAAAATCTCAGATACAATGATAGGCTCACAAATACAATTAGAATATAATTGAAAAACGAGGTGGAGACATTTTATATAAAACTGAAAATTTTCATCTAACATATGTATGATAAAATTGATAACATAAGATAATTTTTAAAACTGAAGATAATTTTGAAAAAGAAAACTCACTTACAATGATAGGCATACATATACAATTAGAATAAAATTGAAAAAGGAACTGGACACATTTTGTGAGAGAACTAAAGATTTTCATCTAATATATGTATGATAAAATTGAGGATTACATAGGATAATTGATAAAATTGAAGAGTTTCTTTGAAACATCTCAGATACAAAGATAGGCATACAAATATAATTAGAATATAACTAAAAGAGATGTGGAGAAATTTTTATATAATAATGAGGATTTTCATCTAATATATGTATGATAAAAATGAGGATAACAAGATAATTTATAAAATTGAATATTTTTAAAAACCTCATATATATTGATAGACATATAAATAAAATTAGAATGTAATTGAAAAAGGAAATGGAGACATTTTCATAAAGTAATGAAGATTTCCATCTATGATAAAATTGAGGATAACATAAGAAAATGTATAAAATTGAAGATTTTTTGAAAAATTCAAATACAATGATAGCCATACAAACATAATTAGAATTCAATTGAATAAAGTAGTGGAGACGTTTTATAATAGACCTGAAGATTTTCATCTAAAATATGCATGATAAATTTGAGGATTATATAGGATATCTGATAAAATTGAAGATTTCTTTGGAAAAATCTTATGTACAATGATAGGCATACAATTAGAATTATCAGATAATTGAAAAAGATTTGGAGACATTTTCTGATAAAACTAACCATTTCATATAAACATATTTCTGATAAAGTAAGGGAAGTTCATAGGAAAAATTTAACAATTGAAGATTTTTGTGGTAATCTTCACATAAACAATGGTACACATACAAATACAATCAGAATGTAATTGAAAAAAGAAGTGGAACCATTTCCTATAAAACTGATGATTGTCCTCTAACATATGCATGATAAAATTGAAGATAACTTAAGGTAATTTATGAAAATGAAGAATTTTTTGAAAAAACGCATATGCATTGATAAGCATAAAAATATAACTAGAATACAATTGTAAAAGGTAGAATAGATATTTTCTGATAAAACTGAAGGTTTTTAACATATGTATGAAAAAATTTAGAATTACATAGGATAATTGATAAAATTTAAGATATATTCAGAAAAATACTCAGATACAATGATATGGATACAAATACAGTTAGAATACAAGTGAAAAAGGATGTGGAGACATATTCTGTTAATTCTGAATGTTTGCATCTAACTTATAGATGATAAATTGGATAACAGGAAAATTGATAAAATTGAAGATTATTTTAATAAAATAGATACAATGAAAGGCATACAAAAACAACTATAAATAAATGAAAAAGAAAGTGGAGACATTTTTTGATAAAATGGAAGCTTTTTATATAACATTTCTGACTGAATTTTGGAAATTCTCGTGAAAATGTTAAAATTTGAAGATTTTTTGTGTAATTTTCACAGATACAATGGTAGGCATACAGATAAATAATAATATAGTTGAAAAAGGAAGTGGGGGTAATTTCTGATAAATCTAAAGAATTTTGCAGAACATATATCTGATAAAATTATTGAAATTCATAGGAAAACAGTAACATTTGAAGAATTTTGTGGTAATTTTCACAGATACAATGATAGGCATACAAACACAATGAGAATTTAATTGAAAAAAAGAATAGAGACATTTTCTGATAAGAATGAAGATTTTCATCTAATATATGCATGTTCAATTTGAGGATAACATTAGATAATTTAAAAAATTGAAGATATTTTGGAAAACAAAAACTCAGATACAAGGATAGGCATATGAATACAACTAGAATATTGTTGAAATAGGAAGAAGACACATTTTTGTAAAGAACTGAAGATTTTCATCTAACATATGTATGATAAAACTGAGGAATACATGAGATAACTGATAAAACAAAGATTGATTTGGAAAATACTCAGATGCAATGATCAGCATGAAAATACAATTAGAATATTACTGAAAAGGGAAGTGGAGATATTTTCTGATAGAACTGAAGATTTTCGTCTAATATATCCATGATAAAATTGAGGTTTACATAGGATAACTGATAACATTTTAGATTTTTTTAAAAAACTCAGATGAAATCATAGGCATCAAAATATAATTAGAATATAATTGAAAATGGAAGTGGAGATATTTTCTGGTAAAACTGAAAATTTTGCTATAACATATGTATCATATAATTGAGGATTACATATGATAACTGATAAAAATGAAGATTTTTTTGGAAAAAAAATAAGATACAATGATAGGCATACAAATAGAATAATCACATATTTGAAAATGAAGTGGAGTCATTTTCTGAGAAAACTGAAGATTTTGTATAACATTACTTATAAAGTAAGGGAAATTCAGAGAAAAAATTTAAAAATTAAAAATTTTTGTGGTACATTTCACAGATACAATGGTAGGCATACAAATACAATTTGAATATAATCTAAAAATGAAGTGAGACATTTTTATTTAAAATTGAAGATTTTCCTCTAAAATATCTATGATAAAATTGAGGACAACTTAGGATAATTTATAAAATAGAAGATTTTTTTTGAAAAAAACACCCTCAGATACAATGATAGGCATACAAAAACATTTAGAATAAAATTGAAGGAGGAAGTGGAGAAATTTTCATATACAACTGAAGTTTTCATAGAACATACATATGATAAAATGAGGATACAATAAGGAAATTCATAAAATTAAAGATTTTTTGTAAAAACACTCAGATACAATGATGGGCATAGAAATACAATTAGAATACAACTGAAAAAGTGGATTCATTTTCTGGCAAAACTGAAGATTTTCATCTAACATATGTATGATAAAATTAAGAATTACTAGGGTAATGGATAAAATTGAAGATTTATTTGAACAAAACTCAGATACAATAATAGGCATAAAAATACAATTAGAATATAACTAAAAGAGACATGGAGACATTTTCATATAAACAGAAGAGTTTCATCTAATATATGTATGAAAAAATTAGGACAACATAACATAATTTTAAAAAATTGAGTATGTTTTACAAAAAACTCCGATACATTGATAGGCATATAAATACATTTAGAATGCAATTGAAAATGGAAATGCAGACATTTTCATAAAGTAATGAAGATTTTCATCTAACATATGTATGATAAAATTGAGGATAACATAAGATAATGTATAAAATTGAAGATTTTTGGAAAAAAGTCAAATACAATGATAGCCATACAAATAAAATTAGAATTCAATTGAAAAAGGAAAAACTTTAAAATTGATGATTTTTGTGGTAATTTTCACAGATATAATGATATGCATACAAATACAATTAGAATGTAATTGAAAAAGGAAGTAGAGACATTTTCCTATAAAACTGAAGATTTTCCTCTAACATATGTTTGATAAAATTGAAGAAAACTTAGGATAATTTATAAAATTGAAGAATTTTTTGAAAAAACCTCAGATAAGATTACAAAGACTATTAGAACTCGGAACAATGATAGGCATACAAATACAATTAGAAACAATTGAAAGAGGATGTGGAGGCATATTCTGTTATTTCTGAAGCTTTGCATCTAACTTAAGTATGATAAAATAGATAATAACATAGGAAAATGGATACAATTGTAGATTTTTGTGATAAAATCTCAGATACAATGAAAAGCATACAAATACAACTATAAATAAGTGAAAAATAAGGGAAGAAATATTCTGATAAAACTGAAGATTTTCATCTACCCTACGTATGTTACAATTGAGGATAACTAAGATGACTTATAAAATTGAACATATTTTGGAAAACAAAAACTCAGATACAAGGATAGGCATACAAATACAACTAGAGTATTATTGAAAAAGGAATGGGAGATATTTGTGTAAAGACCTGAAGATTTACATCTAAAATATGTATGATAAAATTGAGGATTACATAAGATAATTGATAAAATGGAAGATTTATTTGGAAAAATACTCAGTTACAATGGTCTGTATACAAATAAAATAAGAATATATTTGAAAAGTGAAGTGGAGTTATTTTCTGAAAGAACTGAAGATTTTCATCTAAAATATTCATGATAAAATTGAGGTTTACATAGGATAATTGATAAAATTTTACATTTTTTTGAAAAAAATCAGATACAATGATAGGCATCCAAATAGAATTATTACAAAATTGAAAAGGGAAGTGGAGATAATTTCTGATAGAACTGAAGATTTTTATCTAACAAATATATCATAAAATTGAGGATTACATATGATAACTGATAAAATTGAAGTTTTTTTGTGGGAAAAACTAAGATACAATGACATGCATACAAGTAGAATTATCAAATATTTGAAACATTTTCTGAAAAAACAGAAGATTCCCTATATTACTGATAAAGTAAGGGAAATTCATAGGAAAAATTTAAAAATTGAAAATTTTTGTGGTAATGTTCACAGACAACATGGAAGGCATGCAAGTAAAATTAGAATGTAATCTAAAAATGAAGTGGAGATATTTTTAGTTAAAATTGAAGATTTTCCTCTAAAATATCTTGATAAAATTGTGAATAACTTAAGATAATTTATAAAATTTAAGACTTTTTTAAAAACTCAGATATAATGATAGGCATGCAAACACATTTAGAATATAATTGAAGGAGGAAGAAGAGACATATTCTTATAAAACTTAAGATTTTCATCTGACATAAATGTGATAAAATAAATGATTCCGAGAGTAATTGATAAAGTTGACGATTTATTTGGACGAAAACACAGTTTCAATGATAAGATTAAAAAGACTATTTGAATACAATGTAAAAAGGAAGATGAGGCATTTTCTGATAAAAGTGAAGATTTCATTTAGCATATGTATGATACAATTGAGGATTACATAGGATAAATGATTAAATTGAAGATTTTCTTAGAAAATTCTCAGATACAAGGATAGGCATACAAATATAATAAGAATATAATTGAAAAAGGAGCTGGAGACATTTTTGTATAAAACTTAAGATTTTCAGTTCATAACATATGTATGATAAAATGGAAGATAGCAGGAAAATTGAAAAATTGAAGGTTTTTATGAAAAAATCTCAGATATACTTAAAGGCATACTAATACAATTTGAATATAAGTTAAAAAGAAAGTGGAGATATTTTCTGATGAACCTGAAGATTTTTGTAAAACATTTCTAATAAAATTATGGACATTCTTGTGAAAATGTTAAAATTTGAAGATTTTTGAGGTAATTTTCACAGATAGAATGGTAGGCATACCAATCAATGATAATATAGTTGTAAAAGGAAGTGGAGATATTTTCTGATAAATCTAAAGAATCGTGCCTAACATAAATTTGATAAAATTAGGGAAATTCATAGGAAAACTGTAAAATTTCATGTTTTCATATGGTAATATTCACAGATAAAATGATAGGCTTACAAACACAATTAGAATTTAATTGAAAAAAGGAATAGAGACATGTTCTGATAAAACTGAAGATTTCGTATAACATATTTCAGATAAAGTAAGGGAAATTCACATAAAAATTTAAAAATTGAAGATTGTTGAGGTAATTTTCACAGATACAATGGTAAGCATACAAATACAATTAGAATGTAATTGAAAAAGGAAGTGAAGCCGTGTTCCTATAAAACTGAAGAAAATCCTCTAACATATCTATGTTAATATTGAGGATAGCATAAGATAATTTATAAAGTTGAAGGTGTTTTTTGCAACAAAACTCCAATGCAATGATAAGCATACAAATACACTTAGAATACAGCTGCAAAAGGAAGAGTAGACATTTTCTGATAAAATTGAAGATTTTCATCCAACATATGTATGAAAAAATTGAAGATTAAATAGGATAATTGATAAAATTGAAGATTTATTCCAAAAAAACTCAGAAACAATGATAGGCATTCAAATATAATTAGAATACTATTGAAGTAGAAAGAGGAGACACATTCTGTTAATTCTAAAGATTTACATCTAACTTATAAATTAGAAATGGTTGATAACATAGAAAAATTGATAAAATGGAAGATTTTTTGATAAAATCTCAGATTCAATGATAGGCATACAAATACAATAAGATTATAAGCGATAAAGAAAGTGGAGACATTATCTGATAAAACAAGATTTTTCTATAATATTTCTGATAAAATTATGGAAATTTATGAGAAAATGTTAAAATTTATAGATTTTTGTGGTAATTTTCACAGATACAGTGTTAGGTATATGAATAAATAATAATATTGTTAAAAACAAAGTGGGGATATTGTCTAAAAAATCTGAAGAATTGTGCATAATATATCTGATAAAATTATGGAAATTCATAAGAATACTAAAATTTTTAGATTTTGTGGTAATTTTCACAGATATAATGATAGGCTTACAAACACAATTAGAATGTAATTGAGAAAAGGAATAGAGACATTTTCTGATAAAACTGAAGATTTTCATCTAACAAATGTATATTAAAATTGAGGATAACATAAGACAATTTATAAAATTGAAGATATTTTGGAAAACAAAAGCTTAGATACAAGGAGGCATACAAATACAACTAGAGTATTTTTGAAAAGGAAGAGGAGACATTTTCATAAAGAACTGAAGATTTTCAACTAATCTATGTATGATAAAATTGAGGATTACATAGGATAACTGATAATTGAAGATTTTCTTAGAAAAAATCTCACATACAGTGATAGGCATACAAATACAATTAGAATAGATATGAAAAAGAATGTAGAGACTTTTTGTATAAAACTGAAGATTTTTGTCTAACATGAATAAAATTGAGGATAACATAATTTTTAAACTGAAGGTTTCTTTGAAAAACAAAACTGAGATACAATGATAGGCAAAGATATACAATTAGAATACATTTGAAAAGTTAACTGGACATATTTTTGATAGAACTAAAAATTTTCATCAAACATATGTATGATAAAATTGAGGATTACATGGGATAAATTATAAAATGGAAGATTTCTTGGAAAAATATCAGATACAATGATAGACATACAAATATAATTATCACATAATTGAAAAAGGAAGTGGAGTCATTTTCTGATAAAACTAAAGATTTTATATAACATATTTCATATAAAATAAGGGAAATTAATAGGAAAAATTACAAAACTGAAGATTTTTGTGGTAATTTTCAGAGATAAAATATTAGGCATAAAAAATTAGAATGTAATTGAAAAAAGAAGTGGAGATATTTTTCTATAAAACTGAAGATTTTCCTCTAACATATGTATTATAATATTGAGGATAAGATAATTTATAAAATTGAAGATTTTTTGAAAAAAATTCAGATGCAATGAAAGGCATACAAATACAATTAGAATACAGATGAAAAACAAAGTGGAGACATTTTCTGATAAAACTGAAGATTTTCATCTAACATTTGTATGATAAAATTGAGGATTACATAGGATAAATGAAAAAATTGAAATTTATTCAGAAAAAACTAAGATACAATGATAGGTTTAAAAAGACAATTAGAATAAAATTGAAAATGGAAGTGAAGGCATATTTTGTTAATTCTGAATATTTGCATTAACTTACATATGATGAAATAGATAACATAGGAAAGTTGATAAAATTGAAGACATTTTTGATAAAATCTCCGATAAAGTGAAAAGCATACAATTACAATAAGATTATAAGCAAAAAAGAAAGGGGAGATATTTTCTGATAAAACTGAAGTTTTTTTCCTATAATATTGCTGATTAAATTATGGACATTTATGAGAAAATATTAAAATTTGAAGATTTTGTGCTAATTTTCACAGATACAATGATAGGCTTACAAACACAATTAGAATGTAATTGAGAAAAAGAATGTAAATATTTTCTGATAAACTGAGGATTTTCATCTAACAAATGTATGTTAAAACTGAGGATAACATAAGATAATTTATAAAACTGAAGGTAATTTAGAAAACAAAAACTCAAATACAAGGATAGGCATAAAAATACAACTAGAGTGTTACTGAAAAAGGAAGAGAACACATTATTGTAAAGAACTGAAGATTTTCATTTAACATACTTATGAGAAAATTGACGATTACATAAGATAACTGATAAAATTGAAGAATTACTTGGAAAAACCTCAGATACAAGGATCTGCATATGAATATATTTAGAATATAATTGAAAACGGAAGTGGAGATATTTTCTAATAGAACTGAAGATTTTCATCTAAAATATGCATGATAAAATTGAGGATTACATAAAATAACTGATAAAATTTTAGATTTTTTTGAAAAAACTCAGATACAATGATAGGCATCCAAATGTAATTAGAATATAATTGAAAAGAGAAGTGGAGACATTTTCTGGTAGAACTAAACATTTTAATCTAACATATGTATCATAAAATTGAGGTTTACATATGATAACTGATAAAATTGAAGATTTTTTTTGGAAAAAACCTCAAATACAATGAGAGACATACAAATAGAATTATCACATAATAGAAAATGATCTGGAGACATTTTATGACAAAACTGAAATTTCATGTATATCATATTACTGATAAAGTAAGGGCTATTCATAGGAAAAATTTTAAAATTGAATTTTTTGGCAATTTCCACTGATACAATGATAGGAATACAAATAAAATTAGAATGTAATTGAAAAATGAAGTGGAGACCTTTTTAAAATTGAAAATTTTCTTGTTTGGTTAGAGTTACGCCAAGGTACTTTATGTTGTTTGTGGCTATTGTGAAGGGTGTTATTTCCCTAACTTCTTTCTCAGCCTGCTTGTCCTTTGAGTACAAGAAGGCTACTGATTTGCTTGAGTTAACTTTATAACCAGCCACTTTGCTGAAGTAATTATCAGCTGTAGAAGTTCTCTGGTGGAGTTTTTTGGATCACTTAAGTAGACTATCATATCGTCTGCAAATAGTGATAGTTTGACTTCTTCCTTTCCAATTTGTATCCCTTTGGCTTCCTTATGTTGTCTAATTGCTCTCGCTAGAACTTCAAGTACTATATTGAAAAGATATGGAGAGAGAGGGCAGCCTTGTCTAGTCCCTGATTTTAGTGGGATTGCTTCAAGTTTCTCTCCATTTATTTTGATGTTGGCTACTGGTTTGCTGTAGATTGCTTTTATTATGTTTAGGTATGTGCCTTGAAATCCTGCTCTTTCCAAGACTTTTAGCATGAAAGGATGCTGAATTTTGTCGAATGCTTTTTCGGCATCTAATGAGATGACCATGTGGTTTTTTTCTTTTAGTTTGTTTATGTAGTGGATTACATTGATGGATTTCTGTATATTGAACCATCCCTGCATCCCTGGAATGAAGCCTACTTGATCATGATGAATGATCGTTTTGATATGTTCTTGGATTCGGTTGGCAAGAATTTTATTTAGTATTTTTGCGTCAATATTCATAAGAGAAATTGGCCTGTAGTTCTCTTTCTTTGTTGGATCTTTTTGTGGTTTAGGTATCAGCGTAATTGTGGTTTCGAAGAACGAGTTGGGCAGTGTCCCTTCTGTCTCTATTTTGTGGAATAGATTGAAGAGTATTGGTGTTCAGTCTTTGAAGGTCTGGTAGAATTCAAACAAGCAAAAGATCTGTATGACAGGAACTTCAAGTCCTTGAAGAAAGAAATCGAAGAAGACCTCAGAAGATGGAAAAATATTTCTTGCTCCTGGATTGGCAGGATCAATATAGTAAAAATGGCCATCTTGCCAAAAGCAATCTACAGATACAATGCAATCCCCATCAAAATCCCAAATCAATTCTTCATAGATCTAGAAAGAGCAATTCTCAAATTCATCTGGAGCAACAAAAAACCCAGGATAGCTAAAACTATTCTCAACAATAAAAGGACTTCTGGGGGAATCAATATCCCTGACCTCAAACAGTACTACAGAGCAATTGTGTTAAAAACTGCATGGTATTGGTACAGCAACAGGCAGGTAGATCAATGGAATAGGATTGAAGACCCAGAAATGAACCCACAGACTTATGGTCACTTGATCTTTGATAAAGGAGCCACATCCATCCAGTGGAAAAAAGATAGCCTTTTCAACAAATGGTGCTGGTTCAACTGGAGGTCAACATGCAGAAGAATGAGAATTGACCCACTCTTATCTCCTTGGAGTTGATCTAACTCCAAGTAGATTAAGGACCTCTAGATAAAACCAGACACACTGAAACTATTAGAAAAGAAACTTGGAAGGACCCTGGAGGACATGGGCACAGGGGGAAAGTTCCTGAACAGAACACCAATAGCTTATGCTCTAAGATCAAGAATTGACAAATGGGACCTCATAAAATTACAAAGTTTCTGTAAGGCAAAGGACACTGTCAGAAGGACAAATCGGCAACCAACAAAGTGGGAAATGATCTTCACCAACCCCACATCAAACAGAGGGCTAATATCCAATATATACAAAGAACTCAAGAAGTTAGACCCCAAAGAACCAAATAACCCTATCAAAAAATGGGGTACAGAGCTAAACAAAGAATTTTCACCAGAAGAAATTCGGATGGCCGAGAAACACCTTAAGAAATGTTCAACATCATTAGTCGTCAGGGAAATGCAAATCAAAACAACCCTGAGATTCCACCTCACACCAGTCAGAATGGCTAAGATTAAAAACTCAAGAGACAACAGGTGCTGGCGAGGATGTGGAGAAAGAGGAACACTCCTCCACTGTTGGTGGGATTGTAAAATGGTAAAACCGCTCTGGAGATCAGTGTGGCGGTTCCTCAGAAAATTGGGCATGTCACTTCCAGAGGACCCTGGCATACCACTCCTGGGCATATACCCAGAGGATTCCCCTGCACAAAATAAAGACACATGCTCCACTATGTTTATAGCAGCCTTGTTTATAATAGCCAGAAATTGGAAGGAGCCCAGATATCCCTCAAAAGAGGAATGGATACAGAAAATGTGGTATATTTATACAATGGAGTACTACTCAGCAATTAAAAATAATGAACTCATGCAATTTGTAGGTAAATGGTTAGATCTGGAAAATATCATCCTAAGTGAGCTAACCCAATCACAAAAGAATACACATGAAATGCAATCACTCATAAGTGGATATTAATGAGCTCAGAAGCCCTAAATACTCAAGACACAATTAGCAAGTCAAATGACTTCCAAGAAGAAGAATAGAGAGGACCCTGGGCCTTTAAAGATTGGATCCAGTATTATAGACCCAGAACAGAGAAATCATGTGTGTGTGGGGGGGTAATAACAGGGGGGGAGAGAGGAATTATGGGACATATGGTGGGTGGTAATTGGGAAAGGGGAAAATCTTTGGAATGTAAACATAGAATATAGAAAATTAAAAAAATAACTAAAAAAAATTAATGATTATCATGAAAAAAATTGAAAATTTTCCTCTAACATATCTATGATAGAATTGAGGATAATTTAAGATAATTTATAAAATTGAAGATTTTTTTGAAAAAAATACTCAGATACAATGATAGGCATACAAATACATTTAGAATATAATTGAATGAGGAGGTGGAGACATTTTAGTATACAACTGAAGATTTTCATGTAACATACGTATGATAAATTGAGGATGTCATAAGATAATTTATAAAATTAAAGATTATTTGCAACAAAATGCTCTGATACAAGCCGGGCATTGGTGGCACATGCCTGTAATCCCAGAACTTGGGAGGCAAACGCAAGCAGATTTCTGAGTTCAAGGCCAGCCTGGTCTACATAGTGAGTTCCAGGACAGCCAGGGCTATACAGAGAAACCCTGTCATGAAAAAAATCAAAAAAAAGATTCAGATAAAATGATAGGCATAGAAATGCAATTAGAATACAATTGAAAAACAAAGTGGAGACATTTTCTGATAAAACTGAAGGTTTTCATCTAACGTGTATGATAAAATAGAGGATTACTATGGTAATTTATAAAATTGAAGATTTATTTGTGCAAAACTCTGATACAATGTTAGGCATAAAAATACAATTAGAATATAACTCAAACAGACGTGGAGACATTTTCATATAAAACTGAAGATTTTCACCTAAAGTGTGTATAATAAAAATGTGGATAACCTAAGATAATTTAGAAAATTGAATATTTTTTAAAAGAACACAGATACAACGATAGGCATATAAGTAAAATTAGAATGTAATAGAAAGAGGAAGTAGAGACATTTTCATAAAGAACTGAAGATTTTCATCTAACAAATATATGATAAAAATTGAAGATAACATAAGATAATGTATAAAATTGAAGATTTTTAGTCTGGCGGTTCCTCAGAAAATTGGGCATGACACTTCCAGAGGACTCTGTCATACCACTCCTGGGCATATACCAAGCGGATTCCCCTGCATGCAATAAAGACACATGCAGGGCTATGGTGGCGCATGCCTGTAATACCAGCACTCTAGGAGGCAGAGGCAGGCGGATTTCTGAGTTCGAGGCCACCCTGGTCTACAGAGCAGAGTGAGTTCCAGGACAGCCAGAGCTACACAGAGATACCCTGTCCCCACCCCCCAAAAAAACACATGCTCCACTATGTTCATAGCAGCCTTATTTATAATATCCAGAAGTTGGAAGGAGCCCAGATGTCCCTCAAAGAAGGAATGGATACAGAAAATGTGGTATATTTATACAATGGGATACTACTCAGCAATTAAAATTAATGAATTCATGCAATTTGTAGGCAAATGGTTGGATCTGGAAAATATCATCCTAAGTGTGTTAACCCAATCACAAAAGAATACACATGAAATGCAATCAGTGATAAGTGGATATTAATGAGCCCAAAAGCTCTGAATACTCAAGGCAAATCAAAAGATTCCCAAGAAGAATAAAGGTCCTGAAAAGGCTGGATCCAGTTTTGTAGGAGAGTATCAGAACAGAGAAATGGGGGGGGGGGTGATTGGCGAACGCATGGAGGGAAAAGGACTTAAGGGACATATGGTTAGGGGGGAACTGGGAAAGGGGATAGCCTTTGGAATGTAAACAAAAAATATAGAAAATAAAAAATATGAAAAAAGTGAAAAGAAATTGAAGATTTTTTGAAGAAAACTCAAATACAATGATAGCAATAGAAATATAATTAGAATTCAATTGAAAAAGTAAGTGGAGTTATTTTATGATAGAACTGAATATTTTCATCAAAAATATGCATGATAAAATTGAGGATTACATAGGATATCTGATAAAATTGAAGATTTTTTTGAAAAATCTGAGATGCAGTGATAGGCATACAAATACAATTAGAATACTATGGAAAAAGGAACTGGACATATTTTCTGATAGATCTGAAAATTTTCATCTAACATATGTATGATAAAATTGAGGATTACATAGGATAACTGATAAAACTGAAGACTTTCTTGGAAAAATCTCAGATACAGTGATAGGCATACAAATACAATTATCACATAATTGAAAAAGGAAGTGGAGACATTTTTTGATGAAACTGAAGATTTCATATAACATATTTCATACAAAATAAGGGTAATTCCTAGGAAAATTTGAAAATTGAAGATTTTTGTGGTAATTTTTGCAGAAACAACAGTAAGCATACAAATACAAATAGAATGTAATGGAAAATGGAAGTGGAGCCATTTTCCTCTAAATCTGAAGGTTTTCCTCTAACATGTGTGATAAAATTGAGGAAAACTTAGGATAATTCATAAAATTGAATTTTTTGCCAAAAATCTTAGATACAATGATAAGCTTACAAGTTCTATGAGAATTCAATTGAAAAAGGAAGATGAGACATTTTCTCATAAAACTGAAAATTTTCATTTAACATATGTATGATAAAATTGAAGATTACAAAAGATAACCGATAAAATTGAAGATTTTCTTTTTTTTTTGATTTTTTTTATTGTATATATTCTATATTTACAATTCATTTCCCTTTTTCTGGTTCCCCACCCCCAAAGGCCCCACATGTCCTTTTCCCTCCCCCTGCTCCCGCATCCACCCCTCCCACTTTACTGTTCTTGTACTCTCCCACAATGATGTTTTGGTCCATTCTAGCACCAGTGTCCACTCCTTTCTTCTTGTGAGACATCACTTGATATGTGATTTGTGTCTTTGGTGTTCCAAGCTTCTAGGCTAATATCCACTTATCAGTGACTGTATACCATGGGTATTCTTTTGAGACTGGGTCACCTCACTTAGTATGACTCAGATACAATGATAGGCATACAAATACAATTAGAATATAATTGAAAAAGTAGGTGGAGACATTTTTGTATAAACCTGAAGATTTTCATCTAACATATATGAAAAAATTGAGGATAACATAAGGTAATTTTTAAATCTGAAGATATTTTTGAAAAAGAAAGCTCAGATACAATGATAGGCATACAAATACAATTAGAATACAATTGAAAAGTACGTGGAGACATATTCTTTTAATTCTGAAGCTTTACATATAATTTATGGATTATAAATGGAGGACAACATATGAAAATTGAAGATACTTGTGATAAAATCTCCGATACAATGAAAGGCATACAAGTACACCAATAAATAAGTGGAAAAGAAAGTGGAGAAATTTTCTGATAAAACTGAAAATTTTTGTATAACATTTCTGATTAAATTTTGGAACTTCATGTGAAAATGTTAAAATTTGAAGATTTTGTGATAATTTTCACAGATAAAATGGTAGGCATAAAAATAAAAATTATAGTTGAAAAAGGAAGTGGAGATACTTTCTGATAAATGTAAAGAATTTTACATAATAAATATCTGATAAAATATCCAAATTCACAACAAAACTAAAATTTGAAGATTTTTGTGGTAATTTTCACAGATGCAATGATAGGCTTACAAAAACAATTAGAATGCAATTGTTAAAAGGTATAGACACATTTTCTGATAAAACATAAGATTTTCCTCTAACATTATTATGTTAAAATTGAGGATAACATAAGATAAATTATAAAATTGAAGATATTTTGGAAAACATAAATTCAGATACAAGGATAGGCATACAAATACAACTGGAGTATTATTTAAAAAGGAAGAGAACACATTTTTATAAAGAACTGAAGATTTTCATCTAACATATATATGATAAAATTGAGGATTACATAATATAATTGATAAAATTGAAGATCTATTTGGAAAAATACTCAGATACAATGATGCGCATATAAGTACAAATAGAATATAATTGAAAATGGAATTGGAGATATTTTCTGATAGAACTGAAGATTTTCATCTAAAATATGCATGATAAAATTGAGGATTACAGAAGATAACTAATGAAATTTTAGATTTTTTGAAGAAAAATTCAGCTACAATGATAGGCATCCAAATATGATTTGAAAATAATTGAAAGGGGAAGTTGAGATATTTTCTGGTAGAACTGAAGATTATAATCTAACATATGTATCATAAAATAGAGAATTACATATGATAACTCATAAAATTGAGGATTTTTTGGAATAAACTCAGATACAATGATAGGTATACAAATAAAATTATCACATATTTGAAGAAGTAGAGACACTTTATGACAAAACTGAAGATTTAATAGCACATATTACTAATTAAGTAAGTGAAATTCACAGGAAAATTTTAAACATTGAAAATTTGGGGGTTAATTTTCACAGATACAATGTTAAGCATACAAATATAGTTAGATTGTATTAAAAATGCAGTGGAGACATTTTTATGTAAAATTGAAAATTTTCTTCTAAAATATATATGATAAAATTGAGGATAACTTAAGATAATTTATAAAATTGAAAATTTTTTTGAAAAATCTCAAATACAATGATAGCCATAAAATATAGTTAGAATTCAATTGAAAAAGGAATATAAAAAATACATAAAAATATTAAAATATTTACTTAAAAATAAATATAACAATATTTATTTTCCAAATAAATCTTCAGTTTTATCACTTACCTTATGTAATCCTCAATTTTATCATACATATGTTGGATGAAAATCTTCAATTCTTTAGAGAAATGTGTCCCATTCCTTTTTCAATTATACTCTAGTAGTCCTTGTATGCCTATCCTTGTATCTGAGTTTTTGTTTTCCAAAATATCTTCAATTTTATAAATTATTTTAAGTTATCCTCAATTTTAACATACATTTGTTAGATGAAAATCCTCAGTTTATTCAGAAAATATCTCTATTCCTTTTTTCAATTAAATTCTAATTGTGTTTGTAAGCCTATCATTGTATCAGTGAAAATTACCAGAACAACCTTCAATTTTTACTGTTTTCTTATGAATTTCCATAATTTTATCACATATATGTTATGCAAAATTCTTCACATTTATCAGAAAATAGCTTCACTTCATTTTTCAACTATATTATTATTTCTTTTTATGCCGACCATTGAATCTGTGAAAATTACCACAAATATCATGAAATTTTAGCTTTCTAAGAATTTCCATAATGTTATCAGATATATGTTATGCAAAATTCCTCAGATTTATCAGAAAATATCTCCACTTCCTTTTTCAACTATATTATCATTTATTTGTATGCCGACCATTGTATCTGTGAAAATTGCCACAAAAAATCTTCAAATTTTAACATTTCACATGAATATACAGAATTTAATCAAAAATGTTATACGAAAATCTTCAGGTTCATCAGAAAATGTCTCCACAGTTTTTTAACTTATATATAGTTGTATTTATATGCCTTTCATTGTATCTTAGATTTTATCACAAAAATCTTCAATTTTATCAATTTTCCTGTTATCATCCATTTTATCATCCATAAGTTAGATATAAAGCTTCAGAATTAACAGAATATGAATGAAAAATTGATGATAACATAGGAAAATTGATACAATTGAAGGTTTTTTTTAATAAAATCTCAGTTTCAATTAAAGGCATACAAATACAATAGGATTATAAGCGAAAAAGAAAGTGGATACATTTTCTGATAAAAGTGAAGTTTTTGTATAATATTTATGATAAAACTATGATGATTTATGAGAAAATGTTAAAATTTGAGATTTTTGTGGTAATTTTCACAGATACAATGTTAGGTATACAAATAAATAATAATATAGATAAAAAGGAAGTGGAGGTATTCTCTAATAAATCTGAATAAATTTGCATAATATGTCTGATGAAATTATGGAAATTCTTAAGAAAACTCTAAAATTTGAGATTTTGTGGTAATTTTCACAGCTACAATGATAGGCTAACAAACACAATAACAATTTAATTGAGAAAAGGAATAGAGACATTTTCTGATAAAACTGAAGATTTTCATCTCATGTATGTGAGGATAAAATTGAGGATAACATAAGATAATTTAAAAAATTGAAGATCTTTTGGAAAACAAAAACTCAGATACAAGGATACACATATAAATACAACTACAGTATTATTGAAAAAGGAAGAGTAGACATTTCCGTAAAGAACTGAAAATTTTCATCTAATATATGTATGATAAAATTGAAGATTACATAGGATAAGTGATAAAATTGAAGATTTTCTTGGAAAAATCTCACATACAATGATGGGCATACAAATACAATAGATATTAAAAAGGATGTAGAGATATTTTTGTAGAAAACCAAAGATTTTCATCTACCATCTGTATGATAAAATTTAGGATAACATAAGATAATTTTTAAAACTGAAGATTTCTTTGGAAAACAAAACTCAGATACAATGATAGACAAAGATATAAAATTAGAATACATTTGAAAAATTAACGACATATTTTCTGATAGAACTGAAGATTTTCATCAAACACATGATAAAATTGAGGATTGTATAGGATAAATGATAAAATTGAAGATTTCTTGGAAAAATCTCAAATACAATGATAGGCATACAAATACAATTATCACATAATTGAAAAAGGAAGTGGAGTAATTTTCTGATAAAACTAAAGATTTTGTATAACGTATTTCATATAAAATAAGCGAAATTCATAGGAAAAATTTCAAAATTTAAGATTTTATGGTAGTTTTCACACATAAACTGGTATGCATAAAAATTAGAATGTAATTGAAAAAAAGTGGAGACATTTTTCTATAAAACTGAAGAAATTGAGACTAAGTTAAGATAATTTATTAAATAGAAGATATTTTGAAAAAATTCAGATGCAATGAAAGGCATACAAATACAATTAGAATAGAAATGAAAAACAAAGTGGAGACATTTTCTGATAAAACTGAAGATTTTCATCTAACATTTGTATGATAAACTTGAGGATTACATAGGATAATGATAGAACTGAAATTTATTCATAAAAATCTAAGATACAATGATAGGTTTACAAATACAATTAGAATAAAATTGAAAAAGCAAGTGTATACATATTTTGTTAATTCTGAAGATTTACATTTAACTTATGTATGGTAAAATAGATGATAACATAGGAAAGTTGATAAAATTGAAGACATTTTTGATAAAATCCCAGACACAATGAAAGGCATAAAACTACAATTAAAATATAAGTGGAAAAGAAAGGGGAGACATTTTCTAATAAAACTGAAGTTTTTGTATAACATTTCTGATAAAATTATGGAATCTCATGTGAAAATGTTAAAATTTGAATATTTTTGTACTAATTTACACAGATACAATGGTATGTATACAAATAAAATAATAATATAGTTGAAAAAGGAAGTGGATATATTTTTCTGATAAATCTGAAGAAGTTTGCATAACATATATCTGATAAAATGATAGAAATATATATGAAAACTGAAAAATTTGAAGATTTTTGTGGTAATTTTCACAGATACAATGATAGGCATACAAACACAATTAGAATGTAATTTAAATAAAGGAAGAGAGACATTGTCACAGATACAATAGTAGGCATACAAATACTATTTGAATGGAATCGAAAAATGAAGTGGAGACTTGTTTCAATATTGAAGATTTTCCTCTAAAATATCTATGATAAAACTGAAGATAACTTAGGATAATTTATAAAATTGAAGATTTAAAAAAAAACCACAAGATTACACATAGAAATATATTTAGAATATTATTGAAGGAGGAAGAGGAGACGTTTGCATATAAAACTGAAGATTTTCATGTAGTATACGTATGCTAAAATGAGGATATCATAAGGTAATTTATAAAATTAAGGATTTTTTTGTAAAAAAACTCAGATACAATGATAGTCATAGAAGAAAAATTAGAATACACCTGAAAAACAAAGTAGAAACATTTTCTGATAAAACAAGATTTTCATGTAACATATGCATGATACAATAAAGTATTACTAAGGTATTTAATAAAATTGAAGATTGATTTGGACAAAACTCAGATACAATGATAGGAATTAAAATACAATTAGAATATAACTAAAACAGACGAGGAGACATTTTCATTTAAAACTGAAGATTTCTATCTGATATATGTATAATTAAAATGAAGATAACATAACATAATTTATAAAATTGTATATTTTTTAAAAAAACATCAGATACTTTGATAGTCGCATAAATACAATTAGAATGTAATTGAAAAGGGAAATGGAGACATTTTCATAAAGTAATGATTTTCATTTAACAAATGTATGATAAAATTGAGGATAATAAAAGATAATGTATAAAATTGAAGGTTTTTTAAAAAAAACTCAAATACAATGGTAGCCATACAAATATAATTAGAATACAACTGAAAAGGAAGTAGAGACATTTTATGATAGAATTGAAGATTTCCATCTAAAATACGCATGATAAAATTGAAGATTACATTGGATATCTGATCAAATTGAAGATTTTTTTTGGAAAAATCTCACATTCAATCATAGGCACACAAATAGGGTTATCAGATAATTGAAAAGGAACTGGAGACATTTTCTGGTAAAACTAAAGATTTTGTATAACATGTTTCTGAAAAAGTAAGGGAAATTCATAGGAAACATTTAAAAATTGAAAATTTTTGTGGTAATTTTCACAGATACAATGCTAAGCATACAAATACAGTTAGAATGTCATTGAAAAAGGATGCGGAGACATCTTGCTATAAAGCTGAAGATTTTCCTCAAACAAAAGTATGATAATATTGAGGAAAACTTAGGATAATTTATAAAATTGATGATTTTTTACAACAAAACTCAGATACAATGATAGGTTTACAAATACTTTTAGAATTCAATTGAAAAAGGAAGATGAGGCATTTTCTCATAAAACCAAAGATTTTCATTTAACATATCTATGATAAAATTGAGGATTACATACAATGATAGGTATACAAATACAAATAGAATACAATTGAAAAAGGAAGTGAAGACATATTCTGTTAAATCTAAAGATTTACATCTAAGTTATATGTGATAAATTGGATGATAACATAGGAAAATTGATAAAGTTGAAGATTTTTTTGAAACAATCTCAGATTCAATGAAAGGCATACAAATACAATAAGATTATAAGCAAAAAAGAAAGTGGAGACATTATCTGATAAAACTGAAGATATTTCTATAATATTTCTGATAAAATTATGGAAATTTATGAGAAAAGTTAAAATTTGAAGATTTTTGTGGTAATTTTCACAGATACAATGGTAGGCACACAAATAAATAATAACAGAGTTAAAAAGGAAATTGAGATATTTTCTAATAATTCTGAAGAATTTTGCATAACATCTGATAAAATTATGGAAATTCATAGGAATACTGTAAAATTTGTAGATTTTCTTGTAATTTTCACAGATACAATGATAGGTTAACAAACACAATTAGAATGTAATTGAGAAAAGGAATAGAGTCATTTTCTGATAAAACTGAAGATTTTCATCTAACATATGTATGTTAAAATTGAGTATTACATAAGATAATTTATAAAATTGAAGATATTTTGGAAAACAAAAACTCAGACAAGGATAGACATACAAATACAACTAGAGTATTATTGAGAAGGGAAGAGGAGACATTTTCATAAAGAACTGAAGAATTTTATCTAACATATGTATGATAAAATTGAGGATTACATAAGATAATTGATAAAATTGAAGATTTACTTGGAAAAACCTCAGACACAATGATCTGAATACAAATACATTTAGAATATAATTGAAAAGGGAAGTGGAGATATTTTCTGATAGAATTGAAGATTTTCATCTAAAATATGCATGATAAATTGAGGATTACATAGGATAAATGATGAAATTTTAGATTATTTTGAAAAAAAAACCTCAGATACAATGATACACATCCAAATACAATTAGAATATAATTGAAAAGGGAAGTGGAGACATTTTCTGGTATAACTAAAGATTTTAATCTATGTATCATAAAATTGTGGATTATATATGATAACTGATAAAAATGAAGATTTTTTGGAAAAACTCAAATACAATGAGAGGCATACAAATAAAATTATCACATAATTGAAAAGGAGACATTTTCTGACAAAAATGAAGATTTTGTGTCACATATTACTGATAAAGTAAGGGATATTATTGGGAAAAATTTAAAAATTGAAATTTTTGTGGGAATTTTCACCAATACAATTATAGGCATACAAATAAAATTAGAATGTAATTGAAAAATGAAGTAGAGACATTTTCATTTAAAATTGAAAAATTTCCTCTAACATATCTATGATAAAATTGAGGAAAATTTAAGATGATTTATAAAATTGAAGATTTTTTGAAAAAAAAACTCAGATACAATGATAGGCATACAAATACATTTAGAATATAATTGAAGGAGGAAGTGGAGACATTTTCGTATACAACTGAACATTTTCATATAATATACATATGATAAACTGAGGGTGTCATAAGGTAATTTATAAAATTAAAGATTATTTGGAGCAAAAAGCTCAGACACAATGATAGGCAGAGAAATACAAATAGAATACAATTGAAAAACGGAGTGTCGACATTATCTGATAAAACCGACGATATTTATCTAACATATGTATGGTAAAATACTGGATTACTAGAGTAATAGATAAAATTGAAGATTTATTTGGACAAAACTCTGATACAATGATAGGCATAAAAATACAATTAGAATATAACTAAAACAGATGAGGAGACATTCATATAAAACTGAAGAATTTCATCTAATGTATGTATAATAAAAATGAGGATAACATAACATAATGTGTAAAATTGAATATTAAATAAACACAGATAGATACAGTTACTGTGGATGGACGGCGGCTGGGATCAGGTGTGTGGCCAGAGACCTAGCCTAGCATCGACTATCCTGTCAGACTCTTGCTTGTACCCAGAGCCAGAACAGGTTGGTGGGAGGTATGTGCACCTACAGCTCGTCAGTGCACCCAGAGACAGATCAGCTTGGTGGGCGGTCTCTGTGCCAACCCATGGGCACCAACCTGCTAGTGGGTCTGTGCCTGGAGTACAGCCAGAGGCCAATATCTTGCCTCAGGACACCACAGACAGCTAACCAGACAGACCCCTGTGGACTGAGAGCACCACTATCTAGGTTCTAGCAGTCCAACCATGGAACCTCTGGTCCTGCAGGGAATCCCGTGGTTAGACAGAGCCCTGAGACCTGCCACCATCTTGGAGCTGGTGGCCTGAACAAGTCACCATAGAGAACCAACAGAGGAGCCCAGGTCACCATAAAGATCTAACAGATGAGTTCAGATCGGTGGAGAAAAAAAAAGATCTTATTCTTAAGAGCTGGCAACTAGGCAGGCCAGGATGAGACCACGGGAAGCCAATTGCAGTTCCAGCAGCAAGCCTGGGGAAGACTTGGGTCCGGCCCAGAAGACCTGAGGAGGTAAATTGGAGCCCAGTAGAGGAAACTTCCCAGTCTCCATCTCAGGAGCTCAGACACCCTCTACAACAGCAGCACCAAACGCCAGGCTAACAGGAGCTTCAAACACCAACTAGTAACAACAAGACCAACTAACTTCAGAGATAAACAGATGGCAAAAGGCAAACATAGGAATGTTACTAACAGAAATCAAGGCAATATGGCAGCATCTGAACGCAATTTGACAACCACAGCAAGTCCTGGATACCCCAACACACCAGAAAAACAAGAGTTGGATTTAAAAGCACTGGTCATGATGCTGCTAGAGAAACACAAAAAAAGAAATAAGCAAACCTTTTAAAGAAATGCAGGGGAACGTGAATAGCGTAGAAGCCCTTACAATGCAAACACAAAACTCACTTAAAGAATTCCAGAAGAATATGGATCAACAGACAGAAGCCAATAAGAAGGAAATGAGAAAATTACTTAACAAAATGCAGGAGAAATTGAATCAACAGGCAGAAGTCATGAAAGAGGAAACACAAAAATCTCTTAAAAGAATTGCCGTAAAACACAAACAAACAAATGAAGGAACTGAGCAAAACCATCCGAGATCGGAACACAGGGGTAGAAACAACTAAGAAATCACAAAGGGAGACAATTTTGGAGATAAAAAACCTTGGGAAGAAATCAGGGGTCGGAGATGCAAATATCAACAACAGAATACAAGAGATAGAGGTAAGAATCTCAGATGCTGAAGATACCATAGTAACCATTGACTCCACAGTCAAAGAAAATGCAAAATGCTAAAGGCTTGTAACCCAAAACATTCAGGAAATCCAGGACAAAATGAGACGACCAAACATAAAGATTACAGGGATAGATAAGAGTGAAGATCTACAATTTAAAGGGCCAGCAAATATCTTCAACAAAATTATGGAAGAAAACTGCCCTAGCCTAAAGAGAGAGATGCCCATGGATATACAAGAAGCCTACAGAACTCCAAACAGACTGGACCAGTACAGATATACCTCCCATCACATAATAATCAAAATTCCAAACGTACTAAACAAAGAAAGAATATTAAAGGCAGTAAAAGAAAAAGGCCAAGTAACATATAAAGGAAGACCTATCAGAATCACACCAGACTTCTCTCCAGAGACCATGAAAACTAGAAGTTCCTGGACAGACCTAATGCAAACTCTAAGAGAACACAAATATCAGACAAGACTACTATACCCATCAAAACTCTCAATCAACATAGATAGAGAAATCAAAATATTCCATGACAAGACCAAATTATACAATATCTTTCCACTAACACAACTCTACAAAGGATAATAGGAGGAAAACTCAAATACAAGGAGGGAAACTGCACCCTAGAAAAAGCAAGATAGTAGACTTCTTCCATCAAACTCAAAATAAGATAACCACTCAAAAACAAAAAATAACATTAAAAATGACAGGAAGAAATAATCACTATTCCTTAACATCAATGGACTCAATTCCCCAATAAAAAGACATAGACTAACAGACTGGATTTGGAAACAGGACCCTAAATTTTGCTGCATACAGGAAACACACCTCAGAGTCAAAGACCAACACTACCTTAGAGTAAAAGGATGGAAGACAATTTTGCAAGCAAATGGTCACAGGAAGCAAGCTGCAATAGCCATTCTACTATCAGATAAAATTGACTTTCAACCCAAAGTCATCAAAAAAGACACAGAAGGTCACTTCTTGCTAGTCAAAGAAAGAATCTACCAAGAAGAACTCACAGTTCTAATCATCTATGCTCCAAATGCAAGGGCACCCTCATTCATAAAAGAAACTTTACTAAACTCAAAGCACACATTGCACCTAACACAATAATTGTTGGGGACCTCAATCAGGAAAACAGAAACTAAACAGGGGCACAGGGAAACTCATTGAAACTTTGGACCTTTTGGATTTTATATATATATATATATCTTTTTCTCGGCACCTCATGGTACCTTCTCCAAAATTGACCATAAAATTGGTCACAAGACAGACCACAACAAATATAAAATGATTGAACTAATCCCATGCCTCCTATTGGATCACCATGGAGTAAGAGTGTTCTTCAGTGGCAACAAAAAACAGAAAATCCTCATACACATGGAGGTCGAACAATATTCTACTCAATGATACCTTAGTCAAGGAAGAAATAAAGAAATCAAAGGCTTTTTAGAATTTAATAAAAATGAAGACACAACATACCCAAATCTATGGGACACAATGAAAGCAGTGCTAAGAGGAAAACTCATAGCCCTGAGTGCCTCTAAAAAGAAACAGGAGAGAGCATATACTATCAATTTAATGGCACACCTGAAAGCTCTGGAACAAAAAGAAGCTATTTCACTCCAGAGGAGTAGAAGACAGGAAATCATCAAACTCAGGACTGAAATCAATCAAGTTGAAACAAAGAGAACCATACAAAATATAAACAAAACCATGAGCTTGTTCTTTGAGAAAATCAACAAGATAGAAAAGCCCCAGACTTACCAAAGGGCACAGAGACAGTGTTCAAATTAACAACATTAGAAATGAAAAGGGAGATATAAGAACAGAAACTGAGGAAATTCAAAAAATCATCAAATCCTACTACAAAGGTCTATACTCAACACAACTGGAGAATCTGGAGGAAATGGACAATTTCCTAGACAGATACCAAATACCAAAACTAAATCAGAAACAAATAGATCGTCTAAGCAGTCCCATAACCCCAAAGAAATAGAGGGTCATAGAAAGTCTTCCAACCAAAAAAAGCACAGAACCAGATGGTTTTAGTGCAGAAT
The DNA here is from genome assembly GCA_964023405.1 of Apodemus agrarius. NCBI lineage: Eukaryota > Metazoa > Chordata > Mammalia > Rodentia > Muridae > Apodemus > Apodemus agrarius. The sequence goes on from OZ030024.1 coordinate 35,380,595, forward strand.
TCTATCAGACCTTCAAAGAAGACATGATATCAATACTCTTCAAACTATTCCACAAAAAAGAAACAGAAGGAATACTACCCAACTCATTCTATGAAGTCACAATTAGCCTGATACCAAAACCACACAATGATCCAATTAAGAAAGAGAACTACAGGCCAATCCCCCTTATGAACATTAATGCAAAAATACTCAATAAAATGCTTGCCAACCGAATCCAAGAACACTTCAAAACGAAAATTCACCATGATCAAGTTGGCTTCATCTCAGGGATGCAGGGATGGTTCAATATACAGAAATCCATCAATGTAATCCACTTCATAAACTCAAAGAAACAAACCACATGGTTATCTCATTAGATGCTGAAAAAGCATTTGACAAAATTCAGCATCCTTTCATGCTAAAAGTCTTGGAAAGAAAAGGAATTCAAGGTCCATACCTAAACATAGTAAAAGCAATTTACAGCAGACCAGTAGCTAACATCAAAGTAAATAGAGAGAACCTTGAAGCAATCCCACTAAAATCAGGGACTAGACAAGGCTGCCCCCTCTCACCATTTCTCTTCAATATAGTACTTGAGGTACTAGCTAGAGCAATTCGACAACATAAGGACAAAAAAGGGATACAAATTAGAAGGGAAGATGTCAAACTATCACTATTAGCAGACGATATGATAGTATACTTAAGTGACCCAAAAAATTCCACCAGAGAATTCCTACAGCTGATAAACAACTTCAGCAAAGTGGCTGGTTATAAAATCAACTCAAGCAAATCAATAGCCTTCCTATACTCAAAGGATAAGCAGGCTGAGAAAGAAATTAGGGAAATACACCCTTCACAATAGCCACAAACAATATAAAGTATCTTGGTGTGACTCTTACCAAACAAGTGAAAGATTTATATGACAAAAACTTCAGGTCTCTGAAGAAGGAAATGGAAGAAGACCTCAGGAAATGGAAAAATCTTCCATGCTCGTGGGTTGGCAGGATTCATATAGTTAAAATGGCAATTTTGCCAAAAGAAATATACAGATTCAACGCAATCCCCATCAAAATCCCAACTCAATTTTTCATAGAGTTATAAAGAGCAATTCTCCAATCCATCTGGAATAACAAAAAACCCAGGATAGCTAAAACTATTCTCAATAATAAAAGAACTTCTGGGGGAATCAATATCCCTGACCTCAAGCAGTACTACAGAGCAATTTTGTTAAAAATTGCATGTTATTGGTACAGCAACAGGCAAGTAGATCAGTGGAATAGAATTGAAGACCCAGAAATGAACCCAGAGACTTATGGTCACTTAATCTTTGATAAAGGAGCTACTACCAACCAGTGGAGAAAAGATAGCCTTTTCAACAAATGGTGCTGGTTCAACTGGAGGTCAACATGCAGAAGAATGCGAATTGACCCTTGCTTATCTCCTTGTACTAAGATCAAATCCAAGTGGATCAAGGACCTCCACATAAAACCTGACACACTGAAACTAATAGAAAAGAAACTGGGGAAGAACCTGGAGGACATGGGCACAGGGGGAAAGTTTCTGAACAGAACACCAATAGCTAGCTTATGCTCTAAGATCAAGAATTGACAAATGGGACCTCATAAAATTACAAAATTTCTGTAAGGCAAAGGATATGGTCAGAAGGACAAAACAGCCATCATTAAATTGGGAAAAGATATTCAACCCTACATCCAACAGGGGGCTAATATCCAATATATACAAAGAACTCAAGAAGTTAGACCCCAAAGAACCAAATAACCCTATCAAAAATGGGGTACAGAGCTAAAGAAAGAATTTTCACCAGAAGAAAATCGGATGGCCGAGAAACAACTTAAGAGATGTTCAACATCATTAGTCATCAGGGAAATGCAAATCAAAACAAACCTGAGATTCCACCTCACACCAGTCAGAATGGCTAAGATTAAAAACTCAAGAGACAACAAGTGCTGGCAAGGATGTGGAGAAAGAGGAACACTCCTGCACTCTTGGTGGGACTGCAAGATGGTTCAATCACTCTGGAAATCTGTCTGGTGGTTCCTCAGAAAATTGGGCAGGACACTTCCAGAGGACCCTGTCATACCACTCCTGGGCATATACCCAGAGGATTTCCCTGCATACAATAAAGACACATGCTCCACTATGTTCATAAAAGACTATTTATAATAACCAGAAGTTGGAAGGAGCACAGATGTCCCTCAAAGGAAGAATGGATACAGAAAATGTGGTATATTTATACAATGGAATAGTACTCAGCAATTAAAAATAATGAATTCATGCAATTTGTAGGCAAATGGTTGAATCTGGAAAATACCCTAAGTGAGTTAACCCAATCACAAAAGAATACACAGGAAATGCAATCACTGATAAGTGGATATTAATGTGCCCAAAAGCTCTGAATACTCAAGGCATATTTAGCAAGTCAAAAGAGTCCCAAGAAGAAGGAATGGAGGAACCTGGTCCTGAAAGGACTGGATCCAGTTTTGTAGGAAAATACCAGAATAAAGTAAAGAAATGGTGGGGTGGTGATTGGAGAATAGGCAGGGGGTGGTGTGTGGTGGAAGAGGACATGTGGGACATATGGTGAAGGGGGAACTGGGAAAGGGGAAAGCCTTCGGAATATAAACAAAGAATATAGAATTTAAAAACAAAACAAAACAAAAAAAGAATACAACTGAAAAAAAGTGGAGACATTTCCTGATAAAAGTGAAAGTTTTCTTCTAACATATGTATGATAAAATAAAGGATTACTAGGCTAACTGATAAAATTGAAGATTTACTTGGACAAAACTTAGATACAATGTTAGGCATAAAAATACAATTAGAATATAACTAAAAGAGATGTGGAGACATTTTCATATATTACTGAAGATTTTCATCTAATATACATATGATAAAAATGAGGATAACATAAGAAAATTTATAAAATTGTATATTTTATAAAAAAAACCTCAGATATATTGATAGGCATATAAATACTATTAGAATGTAATTGAAAAAGGAAATGGAGACAATTTTGTAAAGTAATGAAAATTTTCATCTATGATAAAATTGAGGATAACATAAAATAAATGTATAAAATTGAAGATTTTTTTAAATAAAATCAAATACAATGATAGCCATACAAATATAATTAGAATTCAATTGAAAAAGGAAGTGGAGGTGTTTTATGATAGAACTGAAGATTTTAATCTAAAATATCCATGATAAAATTGAGGATTATTTAGGATATCTGATAAAATTGAAGATTTCTTAGGAAAAAGCTCACATACAATGATATGCATACAAATATAATTTTCAGATCATTGAAAAGGGTTTGGAGACATTTTCTGATAAAATTAATGATTTCATATAACATATTTCTAATAAAGTAAGGGAAATTCATATGAAAAGTTTAAAAATAGATATTTGTGGTAATTTTCACAGAAACAATGGTATTCATACAAAAAATATTACTATGTAATTGAAATAGGAAGTGGAGCCATTTTCCTATAAAACTGATGATTTTCCTCTAACATATATATGATAAAATTGAGGATAAGTTAAGGTAATTTATGAAATTGAAGAATTTTTTTAAAAAACCCAGATGCAATGATAAGCATACAAATACAATTAGAATACAATTATAAAAGGAAGAGGAGACATTTTCTGATAAAACTGAAGATTTTTATTTAATAGATCTATGAAAAATTGAGAATTACATAGGATAATTGAAAAAATTGAAGATATATTCAGAAAAATACTCAGCTACAATGATAGGCATACAAATACAATTAGAATACAAGTTAAAAAGGACGTGGAGACATATTCTGTTAATTCTTAAGATTTGCATCTAATTGATGGATGACAAAATGGATGATAACATAGGAAAATTGATAAAATTGAAGATGTTTTCTGATAAAATCTCAGAAACAATGAAAGGCATACAAAAACAACTATAAATAAGTAAAAAATAAAGTGGAGACATGTTCTGATAAAACTGAAGATTTTTATATAACATTTCTGACTAAATTTTGGAAATTCAGGTGAAAATATTAAAATTTGAAGATATTTGTGGTAATTTTCATAAATACATTTGTAGGCATACAAACATATAATATAGTTCAAAAGGAAGTGGAGCTTTTTTATGATAAAACTGACAAATTTTGCATATCATATATCTGATAAAATTATGGAATTCATAGAAAAACTATAAAATTTGAAGATTTTTGTGGTAATTTTCACAGATATATGATAGGCTTACATACACAGTAAGAATGTAATTGAAAAAAGCAATAGAGACATTTTCTAATAAAACTGAAGATTTTCATCTAACATATGTATGTTAAAATTGAGGATTACATAAGATAATTTATATAATTGAAGATATTTTAGAAAACCAAAACTCAGATACAAGGATAGGCAACCAACACAACTAGAGTATTATTGAAAATGGAAGATGACACATTTTTTTGTAAAGAACTGAAAACATTCATCAAACATATGTATGATAATATTGAGGATTACATGAGATAACTGGTAAAATGAAGATTGATTTGGAAAAATACTCAGATAAAATGATCTTCATAAAATACAATTAGAATATAATTGAAAAGGGAAGTGGAGATATTTTCTGATAGAACTGAAGCTTTTCATCTAAAATATGCATGAAAAATTGAGGATTACATAAAATAACTGATATAATTTTAGATTAATTTGAAAATATCTCAGATACAATGAAGGCATTCAAATAGAACTAGAATATAAGTGAAAGAAGTGGAGACATTTTCTGGTATAACTGAAGATTTTAATCTAACTTATTTATCATAAAATAGAGGATTACATATGATAACTGATAAAATTGAAGACTTAAAAAAAACTCAAAATCATTGGGAGGAATACAAAGAGAATTATCACATAATTGTAAATGAAGTGGAGACATTTTCTGACAAAACTGAAGATTTCCTGTAACATATTACTGATAAAGTAAGGGCTATCCATAGGGAAATTTTAAAAATTGGAATTTTTGTGGCAATTTTTACAAATACAATGATAGGCATACAAATAAAATTAGAATGTAATTGAAAAACAAAGTAGAGACATTTTCGTTGAAAATTAAAAATTTTCCTCTAACATATCTATAATAAAATGGAGGATAACATAAGATAATTTATAAAATTGATAATTATTTTTAAAAAACTCAGATAAAATGATAGACATACATATACATTTAGAACATAATTGAAGGAGGAAGTGGAGATATTCTCATACACAACTGAAGATTATCATATAACATAAGTATGATAAATTGAGGATGTCATAAGGCAATTTATAAAATTAAAGATTATTTGGAACAAAAAGCTCAGATACAATGATAGGCATAGAAATACAATTAGAATACAATTGAAAAACAAAGTGGAGACATTTTCTGATAAAACTGACGATTTTCATCTAACGTGCGTGATAAAATAGAGGATTACTAGGGTAATTGATAAAATTGGAGATTTATTTGTACAAAACTCAGATACAATGATAGGCATAAAATACAATTAGAATATAACTTAAACAGATGTGGAGACATTTTCATACAAAACTGAAGAATTTCACCTAATGTATGTATAATAAAAATGAGGATAACATAACATAATTTATAAAATTGAATATTTAAAAAAACACAGATACTATGATAGGCATAGAAATACAATTAGAATACAATTGAAAAATGAAGTGGATAAATTTTCTGAAAAAAATGAAGATTTTCACCTAACATATTGTCTTAGTTAGGGTTTCAATGCTGTGAACAGACACCATGACCAATGCAAGTTCTATTAAAGACAACATTTAATTGGGGTTGGCTTACAGGCTCAGTGGTTCAGTTCATTGTCATCAAGGCAGAAACATGGCAGCATCCAGGCAGGCATGGTGCAGGAGGAGCTGAGAGTTCTACATCTTCATCTGAAGGCTGCTATGGAAGACTGACTTCCAGGCGACTAGGGTGAAGGTGACACACCTACTCCAACAAGGCCACACCTCCTAATACTGCCACTCCCTGGGAAAAGCATATACAAACCATCACACATATGTATGATAAAATAGAGGATTAATACAGTAATTGATAAAATTGAAGATTTATTTCGAGAAAACTCAGAAACAATGATAGGCATAAAAATACAATTAAAATGTAACTCACAGATGTGGAGACATTTTCATATAAAACTGAAGATTTTCATCTAATGTATGTATAAAAAATGAGGTTAACATAAGAAAATTTATAACATTGAATAATTTTTAAAAGAACACAGATATAATGATAGGCATATAAGTACAATTAGAATGTAACTGAAAGAGGAAGTGGAGATATTTTCGTATAGAATTGAAGATTTTCATTTAAACTTATGTATGATAAAATTGAGGATAACATAAGATAATGTATAAAATTGCAGATTTTTATGCTGAAACTCAAATACAATGATAGCCATACAAATATAATTAGAATTCAATTGAAAAGGAAGATGAGACATTTTATGATAGAACTCAATATTTTCATCTAACATATGCATGATAAAATTGAGGATTACATAGGATAGCTGATAAAATTGAAGATTTTTTTGGAAAAATCTCAGATACAATGTTAAGCATACAAAAACATTTAGAATATAACTGAAGGATTACTTGGAGACATTTTCATATAACCTACACATGATAAAATGAGGATATCATGAGGTAATTTATAAAATTAAAGATTTTTTGGAAAAATACTCAAATACAATGATAGGAATAGAAATACAATTAGAATACAACTGAAAAATGAAGTGGAGACATTTCCTCATAAAACTGAAGATTTTCAACTAACTCAGAGTTCATTTTAATCTTGAAGGGTTAAATTTTGCTTCTACCACTGTACCAACAGACTTGGGAAAAAGTGACAATAGGCCCATATTGTCCATAGCTGTTTCTAACCTTTATCACTCTTAAAATTATCTTAATTATAACATATCGTAAGAATCGCAAGTCTTTAACCAGGCCGCAAATTGCAGTCAATGGTACACTGGCAATTTTTATTGTAACTTAATTTTCTCTAGCAATATTAGAGCTTAACTACAACTTTGGAAGCAAAACCAAATTTTTAACAATCCACCTTCCTTAAAACAATGGCAAATGCATTGCTTTTATACTGCAAGGTTAGTCTGCCAGTTCTTATGTTTAAGTGTATGACAGTATAAAAGTTGAAGAGACATTATTTTAAATCTTATTCCTTGTAAGTCTAATTTCTAGGTTAAGATTCACACAAAACACCATGCCAATTTGGAAGCATCCCAGAGACCTGCATTCTCTGAGTCTCAAACATGCCATGTGTTCAAGATGGACATAATCTAGAGCTGTCAGCTCCAAACTCGCCTCTTATTGCCAACTCTGCACAATTTAAATCATGCACAATAATTCACAAGCCAAGACTCGATAGTCAAAACATGCAAAACATGTTTATACTTTTAAGACCAATTATAAACAAGAATAAGACGATCACATGAATCTCATAAACTTAAACCAAACAATTTTCTTTTTCTAGCTGCAATTTTAAGAGAACAAAAAGCACTCTGAACAACAACAACAACAACAACAACAACAAAAACCTCACAATTGTAGAGATTTTTCTTTAGGAGACACAACCATTAATTCACTTGTCCTACACTCAAGGATGCTGGCCTTTTTAAAAGCATCTTTCTCTCAACTTTGACTTCTAGCTGAGTACATGATACCTTAAAACAATCTCTGCTGTGAACCGCGGCTAGATCAAGAGCTAGACTGCCAACAGATGAAATTTCTATCAATTTTTCTTTTAACACAAAACAATTACTGTCATACACACAGGCCACGAATAGGACATTTCACACACACACATAGGACATGAATATGTAGACATGGTGTGCACCCGAGGACAAACACAGAAAGGAAAGCATGCTTGTTATGGAATTACATCCATTTTCCTACTCTCTATCTCTCTCTCTCATTTTTCAACCTTTCTTAAAGCAGCTCTTGGAGGCTGCAGACATACACTTGTTTTACAGCCCTTTTCTTTTTCGCCTGAATTCAGCTTTTAACAGCTGTGGACAAATGCCTGTAAATTTCTTGCGCCATATTCCTCTGTCTGCCCACTAAGCAAGTTCAATGGTGGGTCAACACTGCCTCACTTAGTCTATATCCTCCAGCACCTATTTTGCTCACCGAGCAGGATCATCATTTTCCCTTTTCTGCAAAACTTTGCCAAGACAGGGTTACCTCAGGACATCTTCTCAAGTCCAGCCCCGCATTTGGGCGCCATTCTGTTGCTGCCTGCAGCTACTGTGAACTGGGTTCCTGGAAATGGAAGCCTAGGGATGGATGGGGAAGGATGAAAAGAAGGAGGGCCAAGACAATAGGTTACCAATCAAAGCCAAAGTTTAATGGAGCTCAGACAATGTAACAATTTTGTGGGAACCCCTCCTCCCAGAGTCCTGTGTGGCTTCTTTGGGTGTTGTATCTGCTGTTCAGGCAGCTAGGCAGGTCACCTGCTTAATTCAAGAATTCGTACATCTGTAGGAACTTCATCTTCATGCTGAGCACTCTACCCCAGGTGAGGCAGGATTGTGAATAGCACAGGAATCCCTGCTCAAAGGCTGGGAGATGTTCACCTAGACCAATGTCAAGATCCTGCCATATGGAAAGAAACCCCAATATGGCTCTGTACAGGGTTTGATGAGAGGTGGTTTCTATCTTGCTTCTTCTGGGGTGTGGTTTCCCTTCTTGTGTTGGTTTTGCCCCTATTATCCTTTGTAGGGCTAGGTTTGTGGAAAGATAATGGACAAATTTGGTTTTGTCATGGAATACCTTGGCTTCCATCTATGACGATTGAGAGTTTTGCTGGGTATAGTAGTTTTGGCTGAAATTTGTGTTCTTTTAGGGTCTGCATGATATCTGCCCAGGATCTTCTAGCTTTCATGGTCTCAGGTGAGAAGTCTGGTATAATCATGATAGGTCTTCCTTTGTATGTTACTTGGCCTTTTTCTCTTACTGCCTTCAATATTCTTTCTTTGTTTAGTACATTTGGGGTTTTGATTATTATGTGACAGGAGGTATTTCTTTTCTAGTCCAGTCTGTTTGGAGTTCTGTAGGCTTCTTGTATATTCATAGGCATCTGCCTCTTTAAGTTGGGGAATTCTTCTTCCATAATTTTGTAGAAGATATTTGCTGGCCCTTTAACTTGTAGATCTTCACTCTCATCTATGCTTATAACCCTTAGTTTTGGTCTTCTCATTGTGTCCTGGATTTCCGGGATGTTTTGGTTTACAACCTTTTTGCATTTTGCATTTTCTTGGACTGTTGAATCAATGGTTTGCATGGTATCTTCAGCATTTGAGATTCTTTCTTCTATCTCTTGTATTCTATTGTTGATATTTAATCTATGGCCCCTGATTTCTTCCCAAGGTTGTCTATCTCCAAAGTTGTCTCCCTTTTGATTTCTTAGTTGTTTCTACTTCTGTTTTTAGATCCTGGATATTTTTGCTCAGATCATCTGCTTGCTTGTTTGTATTTTCATGTATTTCTTTAAGAGATTTTTGATTTTCTTCTTTCATGACTTCTACTTGTTGACCCAAAATCTCCTGCATTTCTTTAACTGATTTTTGTAATTCCTCTTTCTTGGCTTCTATTTTTTGATCCATATTCTCCTGAATTTCTTTAAGTGATTTTTGTGTTTGCCTTGTAAGGGCTTCTAATTTTTGATCCATTTTCTCCTGTATTTCTTTAAGAGATTTATCTATGTGTTCTGCTATCAGCATCCTGACCAGTGATTTTAGATCCAAATCTTGTTTTTCTAGTGTGTTGGGGTATCCGGGACTTACTTTTGTCAGGGAACTGGGTTCGGATGCTGCCATATTGCCTTGATTTCTGTTAGTAAAGTTTCTACATTTGCCTTTTGCCATCTGGTTATCTCTGGCCTTAGTTGGTCCTTTAGTCACTAGGTGGTGCTTGAACCTCCTGTGGGCTCGAAAGGCTATTTCCCCACCACTGGATGACTAGGTTTACCCTGGCACAGATTGCTGATGTGTTGTTCTCCTCTTTGGTGCTGTTGGATTCCTGGTGTATCTTCTGGTTCTTCCCACTGAATCCAAGCAGCTAACATCACGATGGCCTCTATAGCACAGAGTACAGGGTCCCCCTCAGGGCACAGAGGCCATTCCTGGTTGGGACCCAGGAACTGCTGCTCCGCCCAGTTCACTGCCTGGCGGCCTTGAGTCCCCAGAGATCCCAAATTCTTTATATCACAGGTACCTGGCTCAGCTTGCTTAGTCCAGACAGCTGCAAGGATGCCGGCAGTAGCTGCTGGGAGTGGGGAGTGCCGACATTTTTATTTAAAATTGAAAAATTTTCCACTAAAATATCTGTGATAAAATTAGGGATAAATTAAGATAAATTATAAAATTGAAATTTTTTTTTAGAAAAAAATAAGATACAATGAAAGGCATATAAATACTTTTAGAATATAATTGAAGGAGAATGTGGAGATATTTTCATATAAAACTGAAGATTTTCATATAACATACATACGATTAAAATGAGAATATCTTAAGGTAATTTATAAAATTAAAGATATTTTGGAAAAACACTCAGATACAATGATAGGGATAAAAATACAATTAGAATATAATTGAAAAATGAAGAGGAGATATTTTCTCATAAAACTGAAGATTTTCATCTAACATATATATGATAAAATAAACGATTGCTAGGGTAATTGATAAAATTGACGATTTATAAGGACAAAACTAAGATACAATGATAGGAATAAAAATACAATTCGAATATTGCTAAAAGAGACGTGGAGACATTTTCATATAAAACTGTAGATTTTCATCTAATATATGTCTGATAAAAAGGACAACAACATAGTTTATAAAATTGAATATGTTTTAAAAAACCCTCAGATAAATTGACAGGCATATAAATACAATTATAATGTGATTGAAAAAGGAAATGAAGACATTTTCATAAATTAATGAAAATTTTCATCTAACATGTATGATAAAATTGAGTCTAACATAAGATAATGTATAAAATTGAAGATTTTTTTGAATAAAACTCAAATACATTGATAGACATACAAATATCATTAGAATTCAATTGAAAAGGGAAGGGGAGACATTTTATGATAGAACAGAAAATTTTCATCTAAAATATGCATGATAAAATTGAGGATTACATAGGATATCTGATCAAATTGAAGTTTTTTTTGGACAAAATCTCACATACAATGACAGGCATACAAAAAGAAATTTCAGAATATCGAAAAGGGAGTGGAGACATTTTCTGATAAAACTAAAGATTTCGTATAACATATTTCTGATAAAGTAAGGGAAATTCATAGGAAAATTTTGAAAATTGAAGATTTTTGTCGGAATTTTCATAGATACAATGGTAACCATACAAATTCATTTAGAATGTAATTGAAAATGTAAGTGGAGCCATTTTCGTATAAAACTGAAGATTTTCCTCTAACATATGTGTGATGAAATTGAGGAAAACAGGATAATTTATAAAATTGATGATTGTTTTGGCAAAACAACTTAGATACAAAGATAGGCTTCCAAATACTATTCAAATTGAATTGAAAAAGGAGACATTTTCTCATAAAACTGAAGATTTTTATTTAACATATGTATGACAAAATTGAATATTACAGATGATAACTGATTGAAAATATTCTCTAGAAAAATCTCAGATACAATGATAGGCATACAAACACAATTTGAATATGATTGAAAAGGGAGGTGGAGACATTTTAGTATAAAACTGAATATTTTCATTTAACATATGTATGACAAAATTGAGGATAACATAAGATAAATTTTAACTTTGGAAATATTTTTGAAAAAGAAAACTCAGATACAATGATAGGTATACAAATACAATTACAATACAATTGAAAAAGGAACTGGACACATTTTGTGATAGAACTGAAGATTTTCATCTAATATATGTATGATAAAATTGAGAATATTCTTTGAAAAATCTCAGATACAATGATAGGCATACAAATACAATTATCACATAATTAAAAAGGGCATAGAGACATTTTCTGAATAAACTGAAGATTTAGTATAACCTATTTGTATAAAATAAGCGAAATTCATCGGAAAAATTTAAAAGTTGAAGATTTTTGTGGTAATTTTCACATATACAATGGTATGCATACAAATACAAATAGAATGTAATTGCAAAAAGAATTGGAGACATTTTCCTTTAAAACTGAAGATTTTCCTCTAGTACATATATATATATATATATATATATATATATATATATATAATTGATGATAACTTAAGGTAATTTATGAAATTGAAGATTTTTTGAAAAGAAACTCAAATGAACTGATAAGCATACAAATACAGTTAGAATACAATTGAAAAGGGAAGAGGACATATTTTCTGATAAAATGAAGATTTTTATCTATCATATGTATGATAAAATTGTGAATTACAAAGGATAATTGATAAAATTGAAGATTTATTCAGAAAAAAACTCGGATAAAATGATAGTCATCCATATACAATTGTAATACAATTGAAAAAGAACGTGGAGAAATATTCTGTTAATTCTGAAGATTTACTTCGAACTTATGTATGTTAAAATGGATGATAACATAGGAAAATTGATAAAATTGAAGATTATTGTGATAACATCTCAGATACAATGAAAGGCATACAAATACAATTATAGAGAAGTGAAAAAGAAAGTGGAGACTTTTTCTAATAAAACTGAAGATTTTTGTATACCATTTCTGACTAAATTATGGAAATTCATGTGAAAATGTTGAAATTTGCATATTTTTGTTGTAATTTTCACAGATAGCATGGTATCCATACAAATAAGCAATAATATAGTTAAAAAAGGAAGTGGAGATATTTTCTGAGAAATCTAAGGAATTTTCCACAACATATATCTGATAGAATTATAGAAATTCATAGTAACACTGTAAAATTGAAGTTTTTGTGGTAACTTTCACAGATAAAATGATGGGTTACAAACACCATTAGTAAGTAATTAAAAAAGAAAGAGACATTTTCTGATAAAACACAAGATTTTCATCTAACATATGTATGATAAAATAAAGGATTACCAGGGAAATTGATAAAATTGAGGATTTATTTGGACAAGTCTTAGATTCAATGATAGGCATAAAAATGCAATTAAATTTTCATCTAATATATGTATGATAAAAATGAGGATAAAATAACATAATTTAGAAAATTGAATATTAAAAAAAACTCAGTAACATTGATAGGTATATAAATACAATTCAAATGTAATTGAAAAAGTTAATGGAGACATTTTCCTAAAGTATTGAAGATTGTCATCTAATATGCATGAAAAAATCCAGGATAACATAAGATAATGTATAAAATTGAAGATTTTTTGAAAAAAAAACTCAAATAAAATTATAGCCATATAAATATAGTTAGAATTCAACTGAAAAGGGAAGAGGAGACATTTTATGATAGAACTGAAATTTTTCGTCTAAATATGCATGATAAAATTGAGGATAATATAGGATATCTTATAAAATTGAAGATTTTCTTTGAGAAATCTCAGATATAATGCTAGGCATACAAATAAAATTATCACTTAATTGAGAAAGGAAGTGGAGACATTTTCTGATGAAACTGAAGTTTTTGTATAACATATTTCTTACAAAATAAGGGAAAATCATAGGAAAAATTGAAAAATTGAAGATTTCTATGGTAATTTTCACAGATACAATGGTACACATACAAATACAATTAGAATGTAATTGCAAAAAGAAGTAGAGACATTTTTCTATAAAACTGAAGATTTTCCTCTAACATATGTATGTTAAAATTGAGGATAACTTAAGGTAATTTATGAAATTGAAGATTTTTTTGAAAAAAAACTCAGATGCAATCATGAGCATACAAGTAAAATTTGAATACAATTTAAAAAGAAAGAGGATACATTTTCTGATAAAACTGAAGATTTTTATCTAACATATGTATGATAAAATTGAGAATTACATAGGATAATTGATAAAATTGAAGATTTATTAAGAAAAAAGCTCGGATACAAAGATAGGCATACAAATAACATTAGAATACAATTGAAAATGGACGTGGAGACATATTCTGTTAATTCTGAAGCTTTACATCTAACTTATGGATGACAAAATGGATGATAACATAGGAAAATTGAGAAAATTGAAGATTTTTATAATAAAATCTCAGATACAATATAAGGCATACAAGTACAATTATGAATAAGTGTAAAAGAGAGTGCAGATATTTTCTCATAAAACAGAAGATTTTTGTATAACATTTCCAATTAAATTATGGAAATTCATGTGAAAATGTGAAACTTTCAAGATTTTTGTGGTAATTTTCACAGATGCAATTGTAGGCATACAAATAAATAATAATAGAGTTGAAAAAGGAATTGGAGATATATTCTGATAAATCTGAGGTATTTTGCATAACATGTATCTGATAAAATTATGGAAATTCATTGGAGAACTGTAAAATATGAAGGTTTTTGTGATAATTTTCACAGATACAATGGTATGCATACAAATAAATAATAATATAGTTGAAAAAGGAAGTGGAGATATTTTCTGGTAAACCTGAGGATTTTAGCAGAACCTATATCTGATAAAGTTATAGAAATTCATAGGAAAAGTGAGTATAAGATAAGATAATTTATAAAATTGAAGATATTTTGGAAAATAAAATCTCAGATACAAGGATAGTTATACAAATACAACTAGAGTATTATTGAAAAAGCAAGAGGACACATTATTGTAAAGAACTGAAGATTCTCACCTAACATATGTATGGTAAAATTGATAATTGCATGAGATAATTGAACAAATTGAAGATTTATCTGGACAAATACTCAGATACAATGATCTGCATACAAATACTATTAGAATATAATTGAAAAGGGAATTGGAGATATTTTCTGATAGAACTGAAGCTTTTCATCTAATATGTTCATGATGAAATTGAGGATTATATAGGATAACTGATAAAATTTTAGATTTTTTTTGAGAAAAAAACTCAGATACAATGATAGGCATCCAAATATAATAACTAAGTAATTGAAAAGGGAAATGGAGATATTTACTGGTTGAACTGAAGTTTTTAATCTAGCATATGTATCCTAAAATTGAGGATTACATGTGATAACTGATAAAATTGAAGACTTTTTGGAAAAAACTCAAATACAATGAGAGGCATACAAAAAGAATGTCACATATTTGAAAATGAAGTGGAGACATTTTCTGACAAAACAAGATTTCATATAACATATTACTGATAAAGTGAGGGAAATTTTTAGGAAAAATTTAAAAATGAACATTTTTATGGTAATTTCAACAGATACAGTGGTAGGAATACAAATACAATTAGAATGTAATCTAAAATTGAAGTGGCAACATTTTTATTTAAAATTGAAGCTTTTCCTCTAAAATATCTAAGTTAAAATTAGGATAAATTAAGGTAAATTATAAAATTGAAGTTTTTTTTGAAAAAAATCTCAGATACAATGATACACATACAAATACATTTAGAATATAATTGAAGGAGAATGTGGAGACATTTCCATATAAAACTGAACATTTTCATATAGCATACATATGATAAAATGATATCATGAGGTAATTTTTAATATTAAAGATTTTTAGGAAAAGCACTCAGATATAATGATAGGGATAAAATACAATTAGAGTACAACTGAAAAACCAAGTGGAGACATTTCCTGATAAAACTGAAGATTTTCTTCTAACATATTTATAATAAAATAAAGGATAACTGAGGTAACTGATAAAATTGAAGATTTATTTGGACAAAAGTCAGATACAATGATAGGCATAAAAATAAAATTAGAATATAAATAAAAGTGACGTGGAGACATTTTCATACAAAATTGAAGATTTTCATATAATATATGGATGAAAAAATGAGGATAACAACATAGTTTATAAAATTAAATATTTTTTTTAAAAAACCTTAGATACACAATTAGAATATAATTGAAAAAATGCAGACATTTTTGTAAAGTATTCAAGATTTTCTTCTAACATATGTATGAAAAAAATGAGAATAACATTAGATAATATATAAAATTGAAGATTTTTTGGAAAATACTCAAAAACAATGATAGTCACCCAAATATCATTAGAATATAATTGAAAAAGAATGTGGAGATATTTTCTGGTAGAACTGAAGATTTTAAACTAACATACAATAATCTGCATACAAATACAATAAGAGTACAATTGAAAATTGTGGTGGAGATATTTTTTGATAGAACTGAAGGTTTTCATCTAAAATATGCAAGATAAAATTGAGGATTACATAGGATAACTGAAAAAATTTTAGATTTTTTTTTGAAAAAAAAACTCAGATACAATGATATTCATCCAAATAGATTAATCAGATAACTGAAAAGGGAAGTGGAGATATTTTCTGGTAGAAGTGAAGACTTTAATCAAATATATGTATCATAAAATTGAGGATTACATATGATAACTGATAAAATAGAAGACTTTCTTTTGGAAAAAATCAGATACAATGATCCACATACAAATAGAATTATCACATATTTGAAAAGGAAGTGGAGACATTTTCTGACAAAACTGAAGATTTCATATAACATATTACTGATAAAGTAAGGAAAATTCACAGAAAAAATTTAAAAATGGAAAATTTGTGGTAATTTTCACAGATTCCATGGTAGGCATACAAATACAATTAGAATGTAATCAAAAAATGAAGTGGAAAGATTTTTATTTAAAATTGAAGAGTTTCCTCTAAAATATCTATGATAAAAATGAGGATAAAAGGATAATTTATAAAATTGAAGATTTTTTTTGAAAAAAAATCAGAAGCAATGATAGGCATACAAAAACATTTAGAATACAATTGAAAGAGGAAGTGGAGACATTTTCAAATAAAACTGAAGATTTTCATATAACCTACATATGATAAAATGAGGATAACATAAGGTAATATATAAAATTAAAGATTTATGGAAAAACACTCAGATACAATGATAGGCATAGAAAAACAATTACAATACAACTGAGAAACGAAGTGGAGACATTTTCTGATAAAACTGAAGATTTTCATCTAATATATATTATAAAAATGAGGATAACAACATAATTTATAAAATTGAATATTATTTAAAAAATCCTGTTACATTGATAGGCATATAAATAATACTACAATGTAATTGAAAAAGGAAATGGCGATATTTTTGTAAGGTAATGAAGATTTTCATCTAGTATATATATGATAAAATTGAGGAAAACATAATATAATATATAAATATGAAGATTTCTTTTTAAAAACTCAAATACAATGATAGCCATACAGATAAAATTAGAATTCAATTGAAAAAGGAAGTGGAGATGTTTCATGTTAGAACTGAAGATATTCATCAAAAATATGCATGATAAATTTGAGGATTACATAAGATATCTTCTAAAATTGAAGATTTTTTTGGAAAAATCTCAATTACAATGATAGGCATACGAACAGAATTATCAGATAATTGAAAAGGAAGGGGAGACATTTTCTGATAAAACTAAAGATTTTGTTTAACATATTTCTGATAAAGTAAGGGAAATTCATAGGAAAAATTTAAAAATTGAAGATTTTTTGGTAATTTAAACAGATACAATGGTAAGCATAAAAATACAATTAGAATGTAATTGAAACAGAAGTGGACCCATTATCCTATAAACCTGAATATTTTCCTCTTACATATGTTTGATAAAATTGAGGAAAACTTAGGATAATTTATAAAATTGATGATTTTTTTGCAAAAAACTCAGAAAAAATGATAGGCATACAAATAAAATTAGAATAAAATTGAAATAGGCCATGGAGATATTACTGTTAATTCTGAAGCTTTACATCTCACTTATGTATGATAAAATGGATGATGATAAGAAAATTGATAAAATTGAAGATTTTTTGAGAAAATTTCAGATACAATGAAAGGCATACATATACAACTCTAAATAAGGGAAAAGGAAAGTGGAGACATTTTCTGATAAAACTGAAAATTTTTGTATAACATTTCTTTTAAAATTGTGGAAATTCATGCGAAAATGCTAAAATTTGAAGATTTTTGTGGTAATTTTCACAGATACAGTAGTAGGCATACAAATAAATAATAATATAGTTGAAAAGGAAGTGGAGATATTTTCTGATAAATCTGAAGAATTTTTCATAACATATATCTGATAAAATTATGGAAATTCATAGGAAAAATATAAAATTTGATTTTTTTTTGCCAAAGATCAATTGGCCATAGATGTATGGATTCAATTCTGGGTCTTCAATCCTATTCCATTGATCCAACTCCCTGTCACTGTACCAATACCATGCATTTTTAACAATACTGCACTGCAGTATTGCTTGAGGTCTGGGATATTGATTCCTGCAGAAGTTCTTTTACTGTTGATGATAGTTTTAGCTATCCTGGGTTTTATTTTGTTATTCCAGATGAATTTGAGAATTGCTCTTTCTAACTCTATGAAGAACTGAGTTGGGAATTTGATGGGGATTGTGATGAATCTATATATTGCTTTTGGCAAGATTGCCATTTTAACTATATTAATCCTGCCAACCCACAAGCATGGAAGGTTTTTCCATTTTCTGGGATCTTCTTCCATTTCCTTCTTCAGAGACCTGAAGTTTTTGTCATACAAATCTTTCACTTGTTTTGTTAGAGTCACATGAAGATACTTTATTTTGCTTGTGGATATTGTGAAGGATGTCATTTCCCTAATTTCTTCCTTGGCCTGCTTATCCTTTGAGAATAGGAAGGCTACTGATTTGCTTGAGTTGATTTTATAGCCTGCTACTTTGCTGAAGTTGTTTATCAGATGTAGGAGTTCTCTGGTGGAGTTTTTTGGTTCACTTAAATATACTATCATATCATCTGCAAATAGTGATAGCTTGAGTTCTTCCTTTCCAATTTGTATCCCTTACACTTCCATATGTTTTCAAATTGCTCTAGCTAGTACCTCAAGTACTATATTGAAAAGATATGGTGAGAGGGGGCAGCCTTGTCTAGTTCCTGATTTTAGTGGGATTGCTTCAAGTTTCTCTCCTTTCACTTTGATGTTGGCTACTGGTCTGCTGTAAATTGCTTTTACTATGTTTAGGTATGAGCCTTGAACATTACAAAGTTTCTGCAAGGCAAAAGACACTGTCAAAAGGACAAATCTGCAACCAACAAATTGGGAAAAGATCTTCACCAATCCTACATCTGACAGAGGGCTATGTAATTTATACAAAGAACTCAAGAAGTTAGACCCCAGAAAACCAAATAACACTATCAAAAATGGGGTACAGAGCTAAACAAAGACTTTTCACATGAAGAAATTTGGATGGCTGAGAAACACCTTTTAAAAAGTTCAGCATCATTATTCATTAGAGAAACACAAATCAAAACAACCCTGAGATTTCACCTCACACCAGTCAGAATGGCTAAGATTAAAAACTCAGGAAAAAGCAGGTGTTGGCAAGGATGTGGAGAAAGAGGAACACTCCTCCATTGCTGGTGGCACTGCAAGCTGCTACAACCACTCTGGAAATCATCCTATCAGTTCCTCAGAAAACTGGACATGGTACTTCTAGAGGACTCATCCATACCATTCCTTGGCATATACCCAGAATATTCCCCAGCATGCTATAAGGATATATGCTCCACTATGTTCATAGCAGACATATTTATAATAGCCAGAAGCTAGAAAGAACCAAGATGTCCCTCAATGGAAGAATAGATACAATAAATGTGGTATATATACACAATGGAGTACTATTCAGCCATTAGAAACAATGAATTCATTAAATTCTTAGAGAAATGGATGGAGCTGGAGTACATCATACTAAGTGATGTAACCCAGCCTCAAAAGAAAACCCATGGTATGCACTACTGATAAGAGGATATTAGCCTAGAATCTTGGGACACCAAAGACGAAATCCACATACCAAATGATGTCCGTCAAGAAGGAATGAGTGGACCCTGGTTCTGGAAAGGATCAAAGCATCAGTGTAGGGGAATACCAGAAAAGGGGAGTAGGAAAGGGTGAATGGGGTAACACAGGGAGGGAAAAGGGCATTTGGGACATTTGGGGGGCAGGGGACTAGGAAAAGGGAAATGAAATGTAAATATAGAATATATCCAATAATTTTTTTAAAAAAAGAATATAATTATAAAGGGAAGTGGAGATATTTTCTGATAGAACTGCAGATTTCCATCTAAAATATGCATGATAAAATTGTTGATTACATAGGATAACTGATAAAATTGTAGATTTTTTTGAAAAAACACTCAGATACAATGATAGGTATCAAAATATAATTTGAATATAATTGAAAAGGAAAATGGAGTTATTTTCTGGAAGAACTGAAGTTTTTAAACCAACATATGTATCATAAAATTGATACACATGATAACTGATAAAATTGAAGATTTTTTTGGAAAAAACTCAGATACAATTATAGGCATACAGATAGAATTATCACATATTTGAAAATGAAAAGGAGACATTTTCTAAGAAAACTGAAGATTTTGTATAACATATTACTGATGAAGTAAGGGAAAATCATAGGAATTTTTAAAAATTGAAATTTTTTGTGGTAATTTTTACAGATACCATGTTAGGCATAAAAATACAAATAGAATGTAATCTAAAATGAAGTGGAGACATTTTTATTTAAAATTAAAGACTTTCTTCTGAAATATCTATGATAAAATTCAGGATAACAAGATAATTTATAAACTTGAAGATCATTTTGAAAAAAATCAGATACAATGATAGGCATACAAATACATTTTGAATATAAGTGAAGGAGGCAGTGGAGACATTTTCATATAAAATTGAAGATTTTCATATAATATACATATGATAAAATGAGGATGTAATAATGTAATTTTTAAAATTAACAATTTTTGGATAAACACATAGATACCATGCTAGGCATAAAAATACAATTAGAATACAACTGAAAAAACAAAGTGTAGACATTCTCTGATAAAACTGAAGATTTTCATTCTACATGCATAATAAAATTAATGATTACTAGGGACATTGATAAATTTGAAGATATATTTGAATAAAACTCAGATGCAATGATAGGCATAAAATACTATTGGAATATAAAAGAGACATGGAGATATTTTCATATAAAACTGAGGATTTTCATCTAATATATATATGATAAAAATAAGGATAACAAAATAATTTATAAAATTGAATATTTTTTTAAAAAACCTCAGATACTTTGATAGGTATATAAATACAATTAGGATGTAACTGAAAAAAGAAATGGAGATATTTTTGTAAAGAAATGAAGATTTTCATCTAACATATGTATGATAAATTTAGCATAATATAAGATAATGTATAATATTGAAGATTTTTGTGAAAAAACTGAAATACATTGATAACCATAAAAATATAATTAGAATTCAATTGAAAAAGCAAGTGGAGACATTTTATCATAGGACTGAAGATTTTCATCTAAAATATGCATGATAAAGTGAAGGATTACATAGGATATCTGATCAAATTGAAGATATTTCTGGAAAAATCTCACATACAATGATAGGTATACAAATAGAATTATCAAATAAGTGAAAAGGAAGTACAGACTTTTTCTGATGAAATGAAAGATTTTGTATAACATATTTCTGATAATGTAAGGGAAATTCATACCAAAATTTTAAAAATTGAAGATTCTGTGGTAATTTTCACAGATATATGTCTGATAAATTGAGGGAAATATAGGATAATTTATCAAATTGATGGTTTTTTTGCAAAAAAACACAGATACTATGATAAGCTTACAAATACTATTAGAATTCGATTGAAAAAGGAAGATGAGACATTTTCTTTTTTCATTTTTTATTCTATATTCTTTGTTTACATTCCAAAGGCTTTTTCCCCTTTCCCAGTTCACCCCCACCATACGTCCCATAAGTCCTCTCCCACACAACTCTTCCCCAATCATCCACCCCACCACAATTTCTCTGTTCTGGTACTCTCCACAAAACTAGATCCAATCTTTTCAGGCCCAGGGTCCTCTCCTTTCTTGTTTTTGGGAATTCTTTGACTTGCTAATTGTACCTTGAGTAGTTAGGGTTTCTGGGCTCATTAATATCCACTTATCAGTGATTGCATTTCATGTGTATTCTTTTGTGATTGGGTTAACTTGTTTGGGATGATATTTTCCAGATATAACCATTTGCCTGCAAATTACATGAATTCATTATTTTTAATATCTGAGTAGTATTCCATTGTATATATATATATATATATATATATATATATATATATATATATATATATACCACATTTCTGTAAGGAAAAGGACATTGTCAAAAGGACAAAACGGCAACCAACAAATTGGGAAAAGATCTTTACCAACCCCACATCCTACAGAGGGCTAATATCCAATGTATACAAAGAACTCAAGAAGTTAGACCCCAACGTACCAAATAACCCTATCAAAAAATGGGGTACACAACTAAACAAAGAATTTTTGCCAGAAGAAATTTGATGGCGGGGAAACACCTTAAGAGATGTTCTACATCATTAGTCATTAGGGAAATGCAAATCAAGACATTTTCTGATAAATCTGAAAATTTTCAATTAACATGCATATGATAAAATTGACGATTACATAGGATAACTGATTAAATTGTAGATTTTCTTAGAAAATTCTCAGATACAAGGAAAGATATAAAAACACAATTACATTATAATTGACAAAGTAGCTGGAGATTTTTTCCCAGTAAATCTTCAATTTTTTCAATTATGCTATGTAATCCTCAATTTTATCATACATATGTTAGATGAAAATCTTAAATTTTATCAGAATTTGCCTCCTCTTCCTTTTTCAATTGTATTCTAAGTGCATTTGTATGCTTATCATTGCAATTGAGTTTTTTCAAATAATCTTCAATGTTTTAAATTATCTTATGTTATCCTCAATTTTAACATACATATGTTAGAGGATTTTCTTCAGTTTTATAGGAAAAATGGCTCCACTTCCTTTTACAAATACATTCTAATTGTATTTGTATGCTTACAACTGGATCTGTGAAAATTACTTCAAAACTCTTCAATTTTTAAATTTTAACTATGAATTTCCTTTACTTTACTCAAAATATGTTATACGAAATGTTCAGTTTTATCAAAAAATGTCTCTATTCTATTTTTCAATTACATTCTAATTGTATTTGTAAGCCCATCATTGTATCTCTGAAAATTACCACAAAAAACTTCAAATTTTACAGTTTTCCTATGAATTTCCATAATTTTTTCAGATAAATGTTATGCAAAATTCTTCAGATTTATCAGAAAATATCTCCACTTCCTTTTACAACTATATTATTATTCATTTGTATGCATATTATTCTATCTGTAAAATGTATCACAAAAATGTGCAAGTTTTAACATTTTCAAATGTATTTCCAAAATTTTATTAGAAATATTATAAAAAACCATCAGGTTTATCAGAAAATATCTCCACATTCTTTTTCACTTATATTTTAATTGTATTAGTATGCCTTTAAGTATCTCTAAGATTTTATCAAAAAACTTCAATTTTATCAAGTTACCTATGTTATCATCCATTTTATCATACTTATGTTAGGTGAAAATCTTTATTACTTTACAAACCTGTCTCCATTTCATTTTTCATTTACATTCTTATTGTACTTATATGCTTATCAATGTATCTGACGTTTTTGTAAAAAATATTCAATTTTACAAATTTTATTATGTCATCCTCTTTTTTATCCTAAATATATTAGATGAAAATCTTCATTTATATATGAAAATGTCTGCACGTCTTTTTTAATTATATTCTAATTGTATTTTTATGCCTATCATTGTATCTGAGTTTTGTCCAAATAAATCTTCAATTTTATCAATTACCCTAGTAATCCTCAATTTTATCATGCATCTTTTAGATGACAATCTTCAGTTCTATCAGAAAATATCTCCACTTTCCTTTTCAATTTTATTTTAATTGTATTTGTATGCAGATCATTGTATCTGAGTATTTTTCCAAATAACTTCAATTTATCAATTATCTTATTTAATCCTCAATCTTATCATACATATGTATGATGAAAAATTTTAGTTCAATATAAAAATGTGTCCTCTTCCTTTCTCAATTATACTCTAGTTGTATTTGTATGCCTATCCTTGTATCTGAGTTTTTGTTTTCCAAAATATCTTAAATTTTTAAATTATCTTATGTAATTCTCAATTTTAACATACATATGTTAGATGAAAATTTTTGGTTTTATCACAAAATGTCTGTATTCCTTCTTTTTCAATTACATTCTAATTGTGTTTGTAAGCCTATCATTTTATCTGTGAAAATTATCTCAATATCTTCAATTTTTACACTTTTCTTATGAATTTCCTTAATTTTATCAGATATATGTTTTGCAAAATTCTTCAGATTTATCAGAAAATATCTCCACTTCCTTTTTTCAACTATATTATTTATTTGTATGCCTACCATTCTATCTGTGAAAATTTACACAAAATCTTCAAATTTTAGTTTTCCTATGAATCTCCATAATTTTAGTGGATATATTCATGCAAAATCCTCAGAATTATCAGAAAATATCTAATTACTTTTTCATATTTATTATTATTTATTGGTATGCCTACCATTTTATCTGTGAAAACTCCCACAAAAATCTCCAAATTTTAACATTTTCACATGAATTTCCATAATTTAATCAGAAAGGTTATACAAAAATCTTCAGTTTTATCAGAAAAATTATTCACATTCTTTTTCACTTCTCTTAGTTGTATTTGTATGCCTTTCATTGTTTCTGAGATTTTATCACAAAATCTTCACTTTTATCAGTTATCCTAAGTAATTAACATTTTTATCATACATATGTTAGATAAAAATCTTCATTTTATCAGAAAATATCTACTCTTCCCTTTTCAATTGTTTTCTAATTGTATTTGTATACTTATCATTGCATCTGAGTTTCTTTTCTATGAAATCTTCAATTTCATAAATTACCTTAATTTATCATCAATTTTATCATACATAGGCTAGAGGAAAATCTTCAGTTTTATAAGAAAATGTCTCCAATTCTTTTTGCAATTCCATTCTATTTGTCTTTGTATGCCTACCATTGTATATGTGAAAATTACCATAAAAATCTTCAATTTTAATTTTTTTCTATGAAATTCCCTTATTTTATATGAATAGGTTATTGGAAATCTTCATTTTATTCAGAAAATGTTTCTACTTCAATTTTCAATTATGTGATAATTGTATTTGTATGCATATCATTGTAACTGAGATTTTACAAAGAAAATCTTCAATTTTATCAGTTATTGTATGTAATCCTCAATTTTATCATGCATGTTTTAGATGAAAATCTTCCATTCTATCAGAAAATATATGTACTTCCCTTTTCAATTATATTCTAAATGTATTTGTATGCAGATCCTTGTATCTGAGGTTTTTCCACGTAAATCATCAATTTTACCAGTTATCTTATATAATTATCAATTTTATCATATATATGTTAGATGAAAATCTTCAGTTCTTTACGAAAATGTATCCTCTTCCTTTTTCAATAATACCCCATTGTATTTGTATGCCTATCCTTGTATCAGAGTTTTGTTTTCCAAAATATCTTCAATTTTATAAATTATCTTATGTTATCCGCAATTTTAACAGACATTTGTTAGATAAATATCTGTTTTATCAAAAAATATCTTTATTCCATTTATCAATTACATTCTGATTGTGTTTGGAAGCGTACCATTGTATCTGTGAAAATTATAACACAAATCAAAAAATTTTAGAATTTTCCTATGATTTTCAATAATTTTATCAGATGTATGTTACACAAAATTCTTCAGATATTTAGAAAATATCTCCACTTCCTTTTTAACTATATTATTATTTATTTGTATACCTAACATTGTATCTGTGATAATTACCACTAAAATCTTCAAATTTTAACATTTTCTCATTATTTTCCATAATTTTATCAGAAATATTATTGAAACGTCTTCAGTTTTATCAGATAATGTCTCCATTTTCTTTTTCCCTTATAATCTGTTTGTATTTGTATGCCTTTCATTGATTCTGAGATTTTTATCAAAAAATCTTCAATTTTATCAATTTTCTTATACAGTGAAAGGTATACAAATACAGCTATAAATAAGTGAACAAGAATGTGGAGATATTTTCTGGTAAAACAAAATTTTTGTATAACATTTCTGATTAAATTATGGAAAATTATGTGAAAAATTTAACATTTGAAGATTTGTGTGGTATTTACAGATAGAATGGTAGGCATGCAAATAATTAATAATGTAGTTGACAAAGGAATTGGAGATATTTTCTGACAAATCTGAGGAATTTTCCATAACAAATATCTGATAAAATAAAGGAAATTCATAGGAAAATTGTAAAATTTGAAGATTTTTGTGGTAATTTTCACAGATACAATGATAGACTTACAAACACAATTAGAATGTAATTGACAAAAGGAATAGAGGTATTTTCTGATAAAACTGAAGGTTTTCATCTAACATGTATGATAAAATTGAGGATTACATGAGATAATTGATAAAATTGAAGATTTATTTGGAAATATACTCAGATTCAATGATCTGCAAACAAATACAATGAAAGTATAATTGAAAAGGTGAAGTGAAGATAGTTTCTGATAGAACTGAAGATTTTCAACTAAAACATGCATGATTAAATTGAGGATTACATAGAATAACTGATAAAATTTTAGATTTTTTTGGAAAAAAAGATATAATGATAGGCATCCAAATATAATTAGAATATAATTGAAAAGGCAAGTGGAGATATTTTCTGGTCGAACTGAAGATTTTAATCTAACATAAGTACCACAAAATTGAGGATTACATATTATAACTGATAAAATTGAAGATATTTTTTGGAAAAAATATAAGATGCAATGATAGGTATATAAAAATTTTTAGAAAACTCATAATACAATGATAGGCATACAAATACATTTAGAATATAATTGAAGGAAGAAATGGAGACCTTTTCATATAAAATTGAAGGTTTTCATATAACATATGTATGATAAAATGAGGATGATTCTTTTGGAAAAACACTCAGATACAATGATAGGAATAGAAACACAATAAGAATACAACTGAAAAACAAAGTGGAGACATTTTCTGATAAAACTGAAGATTATTAGGGTAATTGATAAAATTGAACATGTATTTGGACAAAACTCAGATACAATGATAGGAATAAAAGTATAAATATCCTATAACTGAAAGAGATGTGGAGATAGTTTCATATAAATCTGAAGATTTTCATCTAATATATGTATGATAAAAATGAGGATAACATAACATAACATAATTTATAAAATTAATTTTTTTAAAAAAATCAGATACATTGATAGGCATATAAATACAATTAGAATGTAATTCAAAAAGGTAATGGAGACATTTTCATAAAGTAATGAGATTTTCATCTAACATATGTATGATAAAATTGAGGATAAGATAAGATAATGCATAAATTTGAAGATTTTTTTTGAAAAAAAACCTCAAATACAATGTAGCCATACAAAAATAATTAGAATTCAATAAAAAAGAAGTGGAGACATTTTATGATAGAAATGGAGATTTTCATCTAAAATATGCATGATAAAATTGAGGATTACATAGGATATCTGATCAAATTGAAGATTCTTTTGGAAAAAAATCTCACATACAATCATAGGCATACAAATAGAATTATCAGATAATTGAAAAGGAAGTGGAGACATTTTCCGATTAAACTAACAATTTCATATAACATATTTCTGATAAAGTAAGGGAAATTCATAGCAAAACTTTAAAATTGATTTTTGTGGTAATTTTCACAGATACAATCATACACATTCAAATAAAATTAGAATGAACTTGAAAACAGAAGTTGAGACATTCCTATGAATCTGAAATTTTTCCTTTAACATATGTATGATAAAATTGAGGATAACATAAGATGATATATAAATTTGCATATTGTTTTTTAAAAAAACCCAAATACAATGATAGCGATACAAATATAATTAGAATTCAATAAAAAGGAGAGGAGACATTTTATGATAGAACTGAAGATTTTCATCTAAAATATGCATGATAAAATTGAGGATTACATAGGATATCTGATTGTATTAGTCTGGGTTCTCTAGAGTCACAGATCGGATGGGCAGTCTCTGTATAGTTAGGGAATTTGTCGATGACTTACAGTCTGTAGTCCAACTTCCCAACAGTAGTCAGCAGCAGCTGTGGATGGAAGTCCAAGGATCTTGCAGTTGCTCATTCCCACAAAGCAAGCCGGCAAGGAAGAAGCAGTCTTCCTTCTTTCAATGTCCTTATATATGTCTCCAGTAGAAGGTGTAGCCCAGATTAAAGGTGTATGTATCCATGCCTTTAATCCCAGGTGATCTTGAACTAGACTCCATAGCCATAATCTGGGATTAACGGTGTATGTCTCCACACCTTTAATCCCAGATGACCTTGAACTGGAATCCATGCTTCAAGATCTCCATGCTAAGTCCAGGTCAGAAACTTATATCTCTGAGCCTCCAGATTAGGATCATAGGTGAGCCTTCCAATTCTAGATTGTAGTTCATTCCACATATAGTCAAGTTGACAGCCAGGAATAGCCACTACTCTGATCAAATTGAAGTTTTTTTTTGAAAAATCTCACATACAATGATAGGCATACAAATAGAATTATCAGACAATGGAAAAGGAAGTGGAGATATTTTCTGATAAAAGTAATGATTTCATATAACATATTTCTGATAGAGTAAGGGAAATTCATAGGAAAATTTAAAAATTGAAAATTTTTGTAGTAATTTTCACAGATACAATGGTACACATGCATATAAAATTAGAATGTACTTGAAAACAGAAGTGGAGATATTTTCCTATGAATCGGAAAATTTTCCTCTAATATATGTATGATAAAATTGAGGATAACTTAAGGTAATTTATGAAATAGAAAATTTTTTGAAACAAAAATTCGGATGCAGTGATCAGCATAGACATAGAATTAGAGTACAATAGAAACAGGAAGAAGAGGCATTTTCTAGTAAAACTGAAGATTTTTATCTGACATATGTATGATAAAATTGAGAATTATATAGGAAAATTGATAAAATTGAAGATTTATTCAGAAAAAACTCGGATACAATGAGAGGTATACAAATACAATTAGAATACAATTGAAAAAGAACGTGCAGACATATTCTGTTAATTCTGAAGATGTATTTCTAACATATGGATGATAAAATGGATGATAACATAAGAACATTGATAAAATAAACAATTTTTGATAAAATCTCAGATCTAATGAAAGGCATACAAATACAAGTATAAATATGTGAAAAAGAAAGTGGAGACATTTTCTGATAAAAGTGAAGATTATTGTATATAATTTCTGATTAAATTCTGGAAATTCATGTGAAAATTTTAAAATTTAAAGTATTTTATGGTAATTTTCACAGATACAATGGTAGGCATACAAAGAAATAATACTATAGTTGAAAACGGAAGTGGAGATATTTTCTGATAAATCTAAGGAATTGCATAACATATATCTGATAAAATGAAGGAAGTTCATAGGAAAACTATAAAATTTGAAGATTTTTGTGCTAATTTTCACATATACAGTGATAGGCTTACATATACAATTAGAATGTAATTGAAAAAAGAAACAGAGACATTTTCTGATAAAAACTGACGATTTTCATCTAACCTGCATGTTAAAATTGAGTATAGCATAAGATAATTTATAAAATAAAAGATATTTTGGAAAACAAAAACTAAGATACAAGGATAGGCTTACAAATACCACTAGAATATTATTGAAAAAGGAAAAGGAGACATTTCCATAAAGAAGGGAAATTTTTCGTCTAACCTATGTATGAAAATGTTGAGGATTACAAAGGCTAATTGATAAAAAAATTGAAGATTTATTTAGAAAAAAACTCAGATACAATTGTCGGTATACAAATAAAATTAGAATATAAATGAAAAGGGAAATGGAGTTATTTTCTGATAGAACTGAAGATTTTCATCTAAAATATGCATGATAAAATTAAGGATTATATAGGGTAACTGACAAAATTGAAGATTTTTTTTGAAAAAACTCAGATACTGTGATAGGCATTCAAATATAATTAGAATATAATTGCAAAAGGAAGCATAGATATTTTCTGGTGAACTGAAGATTTTAATCTAACATATTTATGATAAAATTGAGGATTACTTATGATAACTGATAAAATTGAAGATTTATTTGGAAAAAGCTCAGATACATTGATAGACATACAAATAGAAATATCTGATAATTGAAAATGAATTGGAGACATTTTCTGACAAAACTGAATATTTCATATAACATATTTCTGATAAAGTAAGGGAAATTCATAGGAAAAATTTAAAAATTGAAGATTTTTGTGGTAATTTTCACAGATACAATCATACATATTTGTGGTAAGCATACAAATACCTTTAGAATGTAATTGAGAAAGGAAATGGAGCCATTCATTTCTATGAAACTGAAGATTTTCCTCTAACATATGTGTGATAAAATTGAGGAAAACTTAGGATAATTTATAAAATTGATGATTTTTTTGCAGAAAACTCTGATAAAGGATAATCATACAAATAAAATTAGAATAAAATTGAAAAGGGAAGAGGATACATTTTCTGATAAAACTGATGATTTTTATCTAACATATATATGATTAAATTGAGAATTACATAGGATAATTGATAAAATTGAAGATCAATTCAGAGAAAACATGCATACATTGATAGCCATAGAAATACAATTTGAATACAATTAAAAAATGAAGATGAGACATTTTCTGATAAAACTGAAGATTTTTATCTAACATATATCTGAAAAAATATGAATTACATCTAATTTATGGATGATAAAATGGATAACATGGGAAAATTGATAAAATTGTAGAATTTTGTGATAAAATCTCAGATACAATGAAAAATAATACACATATAATTATAAATAAATGAAAAATAAGTGGAGACATTTTCTGATAAAACTGAATATTTTCATCTAACATATGTATGTTAAAATTATCTGCATACAAATACAATTAGAAGACAATTGAAAAGGGAATTGATATATTTTATGATAGAACTGTAGATTTTCATCTAAAATATTCATGATAAAATTGAGTATTACATAGGGTAACTGATAAAATTTTAGATTTTTTGAAACAAAAATCAGATACAATGATAAGCATCCAATAGAATTATCACATAATTGAAAAGGGAAGTGGAGATATCTTCTGGTAGAACTGAGGATTTTTATCTAACATATGTATCATAACATTATGGATTACATATGATAACTGAAAAAATTGTAGATTTTTTGGAAAAAAACTAAGATACAATGATAGGCATACAAATAAAATTATCACATATTTCAAAATTAAGTGGAGACATTTTCTGACGAAACTGAAGATGTCATATAACATATTACTGGAAAAGTAAGGGAAATTCAGAGGAAAAATGTTAAAATTGAATATTTTTGTGGTAATGTTCACAGATAAAATGGTAGGCATACAAGTAAAATTACAATGTAGTATGAAAATGAAGTGGAGACATTCTTATTTAAAATTGAAGATTTTCCTCTAAAATATGTATGATAAAATTGAGAATAACAAGATAATTTATAAAATTTAAGATTATTTTGAAAAAAAACTCAGATACAATGATAGGCATGCAAATACATTTAGAATATAATTTAAGGAGGAAGTAGAGACATTTTCATATATAACTGAAGATTTTCATATAATATATGTATGAGAAAATGAGGATAGCATAAGGTAATTTATAAAATTAAATATATTTTGGAAAAAGACTCAGATATAATGACAGGCATAGAATTACAAATAGAATAAAACTAAAAAAGTAAATGGAGACATTTTCATATAAAACTGAAGATTTCCATCTAACATACATATGATAAAATAAATGATTACTAGGGTACTTGATAAAATTGAAGATTTATTTGGGGAAAACTCAGATGCAATGATAACATTACAAAGACTGTTAGAATACAATGGAAAACGGAAGATGAGACATTTTCTGATAAAACTGAAGATTTTCATTTAACATATGTATGATACAATTGAGGATTACATAGGATAACTGATTAAATTAAAGATTTTCTTAGAAAATTCTCAGATATAAGAATAAGCATACAATATAATAAGATTATAATTGAAAAATAGCTGGAGACATTTTTGTATAAAACTTAAGATTTTCACCTAACTTATGTATGATAAAATGGATAACATTGGAAAATTGATAAAATTGAAGGTTTTTTTGACAAAATCTCAGATATCCTTAAAGGCATACTAATACAATTAGAATATAAGTGAAAAAGAAAGTGGAGATATTTTCTGATGAAACTAAGAGTTTTGTAAAACATTTCTAACAAAATTGTGGAAATGCATGTGAAAAGTTTAAAATTTGAAGATTTTTGTGGAAATTTTCACAGATAGAATGGGAGGCATATAAAGAAATGATAATATTGTTGTAAAAGGAAGTAGGGATATTTTCTGATAAATCTGAAGAATTTTGCCTAACATATATCTGATAAAATTATAGAAATTCGTGGGAAAACTGTAAAATTTGAAGTGTTTTGTGGTAATTTTCACAGAAAAATGACAGGCTTACAAATACAATTAGAATGTAATTAAAAAAGGGATAGAGACATTTTCTGATAAAACTGATGATTTCGTATAACATAATTCAGATAAAGTAAGGGAAATTCATAGGAAAAGTATAAAAATTGAAGTTTTTTGATGTAAATTTCACAGATATCTGATGAAATTGAATATTTTCTTAGAAAAATCTCACATATAATGATAGGCATAGAAACACAATTAGAATAGACATGAACAAGTACATAGAGACATTTTTGTATAAAACTGAAGATTTTTGTATAACATATGAATAAAATTGAGGATAACAAGATAATTTTTAAAACTGAAGATTTCTTTGAAAAACAAACTCAGATACAATAATAACATTTCTGATTCAATTTTGGAAATTCATGTGAAAATGTTAAAATTTGAAGATTTTAGTGCTAATTTTCACAGATATAATGGTACACATACAAATGAAATAATAATATAGTTGAAAAAAGAAGTGGAGATATTTTTCTGATAAATTTGAGGAAGTTTCCGCAAAATATATCTGATTAAATGATTGAAATACATAGGAAAATTGTAAACTTTGAAATTTTTTGTGGTAATTTTCACAATTATAGGCTTACAAATACATTTAGAATGTAATTGAAAAAAGAAATAGAGAAATTTTCTGATAAAAGTGAAAATTTTCATCTGGCAAATATATGTTAAAATTGAGGATAACATAAGATAATTTATACAATTGAAGATATTTTGGAAAACAAAAACTCAGATACAAGGATAGGCATGCAAATAGAGCTAGAGTATTATTGAAAAAGGAAGAGGACACCTTTGCGTGAAAAAATGAAGATTTTCATCTAACCTATGTATGAAAAACTTGAGGATTACAAAAGATAATTGAAAAAGTTGAAGCTTTATTTGGAAAACAACTCAGATACAATAGTAGGCATAAAATACAATTAGAATACAAATGAAAAGGAAAGTGGAGATATTTTCTGATAGAACTGAAGATTTTAATCAAAAATATGCATGATAAAATTGAGGCTTACATAGGGTAATTTATTAAAATGAATATTTATTCAGATCAAACTCGGATACAATGATAGCACACAAATACAATTAGAATACAATTGAAAAAGGAAGTGAAGACATATTCTCTTAATTCTAAAGATTTACATCTAACATATGTGATAAAATTTATGATAACATAGGAAAATTGATAAAACTGAAGATTTGTTTGATAAAATCTCAGAGTCAATGAAAGGCATATAAATACAATAAAATTATGAGCGAAAAAGAAAGTGGAGGCATTGATAAAACTGAAGATTTTTTATAACATTTCTGATTAAATGAAGAAAATTTATGAGAAAATGTTGAAATGTGAAGATTTTTTGTGGTAATTTTCACAGATACAATGCTAGCTATACAAGTAAATAATAATATAGTTCAAAAGGAAGTGGAGATATTTTCTAAAAATTTGAAGAATTTTGCATAAAATATATCTGATAAAATATTTGAAATTCATAGGAAAATTGTAAAATTTGTAGATTTGTGTTATAAATTTCACAGATGCAATGATAGGCATGCAAGCACAATTAGAATGTAATTGAGGAAAGGAATAGAGATATTTTCTGATAAAACTGAGGATTTTCATCTAACAAATGTATGTTAAAATTGAGGATAACATAAGATAATTTAAAAAATTGAAGATATATTGGAAAACAAAAACTCAGATACAAGAATAGGCATACAAATACAACTAGAGTATTATTGAAAAAGGAAGAGGACACATTTTTGTAAAGAACTGAAGATTTTCATCTAATATATGTATGATAAAATTGAGGATTACATAAGATAACTTATAAAATTGAAGTTTTATGTGGAGAAAACCTCAGATATAAGGAACTGCATACAAATTCATTTAGAATATCATTGAAAAGGGAAGTGGAGATATTTTCTGACAGAACTGAAGATTTTCATCTAAAATATGCACGATAAAACTGAGAATTACATAAAATAACTCATAACATTTCAGATACTTTTGAACAAACTCAGATACAATGATAGGCATCAAAATGTAATTAGAATATAAGTGAAAAGAGAAGTGGAGACATTTTCTGGTAGAACTGAAGATTTTAATCTAACATATGTATCATGAAATTGAGGATTACATATTATAATTGATAAAATTGAAGATTGTTTGGGAAAATCTCAAATACAATGAGAGCCATACAAATAGAATTATCACATAATGGAAAATGAAGTGGAGATATTGTCTGACAAAACTGAATTTTTCGTGTAAGATATTAATGATAATGTAAGGGATATTCATAAGAAAAATTTAAAAATTGATTTTTTTGTGATTATTTTCACCAATACAATGATAGGCATACAAATAAAATTAGAATGTAATTGAAAAATTAAGTGGAGACATTTTAGTTTAACATTGAAATTTTTCCTCTAACTTATCTATGATGAAATTGAGGATAATTTAAGAAAATTTATAAAGTTGAAGATTTTTTTAAAAAAGAACTCAGACACAATGATTGGCATACAAATACATTTACAATATAATTGAAGGAGGAAGTGGAGACATTTTCATATACAACTTTAATTTTCACATAACATACATATGATAAATTGAGGATGTCATAAGGTAATTTATAAAATTAAAGATTATTTGCAACAAAATGCTCTGATACAATATAGGCATCGAAATACAATTAGAATAAAATTGAAAAGCAAAGTGGAGACATTTCCTGATAAAACTGAAGATTTTCTTCTAACGTATGTATGATAACATAGAGGATTAATAGGGTAATTGATAAAATTGAAGATTTATTTGGACAAAACTCTGATACAATGATAGTTATAAAAATACAAATAGAATATAACTAAATCAGATGTGGAGTCATTTTCATATAAAACTGAAGGTTTTCATCTAATGTATGTATAATAAAAAAGTAGATAACCTAAGATAATATAAAAAATTGAATATTTTTTTAAAACACAGAAACAATGATAGTCATATAAATACAATTAGAATGTAATTGAAAGAGGGATTAGAGACTTCATAAAGAACTGAAGATTTTCATCTAACATATATATGATGAAATTGAGGATAACATAAGATGTTATATAAAATTGAAGATTTTTTTGAAGAAAACTCAAATACAATGATAGCCATACAAATATAATTAGAATTCTATTGAAAAAGCAAGTGGAGATATTTTATGATAGAACTGAATAATTTCATCAAAAATATGAATGATAAAATTGAGGAATACATATGATATCTGATAAAATTGAAGGGATTTTTTTGATAAATCTGATATACCATGATAGGCATACAAATGCAATTAGAATACTATTGAAAAAGGAACTGGACACATTTTCTGATAGATCTGAAAATTTTCATCTAACACATAGATGATAAAACTGAGGATCACAGAGGATAAATGATAATATTGAAGATATTCTTAGAAAAATCTTAGATACAATGATAGGCATACAAATACAATTAGAATAGATATGAAAAAGGATGTGGAGACATTTTTGTACAAAACGGAAGATTTTCATCTAACATATATATGATAAAATTGAGAATAACATAAGATAATTTTTGAAACTGAAAATAATTTGAGAAACAAAACTCAGATTCAGTGATAGGCAAAGATATACAATTAGAATACATTTGAAAAATTAATGACATATTTTCAGAAAAAACTGAAGATTTTCATCAAACATATGAATGATAAAATGGAGGATTACATAGGATAACTGATAAAAGTGAAGTTTTCTTGGAAAAATCTCAGACAATGATAGGCATACAAATATAATTATCACATAATTGAAAAAGGAAGAGGAGACATTTTCTGATGAAACTGAAGATTTTGTGTAACATATTTTGTATAAAATAAGTGTAATTCATAGGAATAATTGAAAATTAAAGATTTTTTTGTGATTTTGACATACAATAGTAAGCATAGAAATACAATTAGAATGTAATTGAAAAAGTAACTGGAGCCAATTTCCTATAAAGCTGAATGTTTTCCTCTAACATATGTGTGATATAATTGAGGAAAACTTAGAATAATTTATAAAATTGATTTTTTGCAAAAAAATCTCAGATACAATGATAAGATTACAAGTACTTTGAGAATTCAATTGAAAAAGGAAGATGAGATATTTTCTCATAAAATGAAAAGTTTCATTAAACATATGTATGATAAATTTTAGGATTACAAAGGTTAACTGATAAAATAGAAGATTTTCTTTGAAAAAAATTCAGAAACAATGATAGGCATACAAATACTATTAGAATATAATTGAGAAAGGAGGTAGAGGCATTTTTGTATAAAAATGTATGTATGTAACATATGTATGATAGGATTGAGGATAACTTAAGATAATTTTTCAATTTGAAGATATTTTTGAAAAACTAAACTCAGATACAATGATAGGCATGCAAATACAATTAGAATAGAATTGAAAAAGGACAGGGAGCCATATTCTTTTTATTCTGAAGCTTTACATATAACTTATGGATGATAAAATGAAACATTGGAACATGGATAAAATTGAAGATTTTTGTGATAAAAACTCAAATACAATGAAAGACATACAAGTACAACAATAAATAAGTGGAAAAGAAAGTGGAGACATTTTCTGAAAAAACTGAAGATTTTTGTACAACATTTCTGATTTAGTTATGGAAATTCATGTGACAATGTCAAAAATTGAAGATTTTTGTGGTAATTTTCACAGATACAACGTTAGGCATACAAATAAATAATAATATAGTTGAAAAAGGAAGTGGAGATATTTTCTGATAAATCTGAAGAATTTTGCATAATATATATCTGATAAAATTATGGAAATTCATAGGAAAACTGTAAAATTTGAATATTTTTGTAGTAATTTTCACAGATACAATGGTAGGCATACAAATAAATAATAATAGAGTTGAAAAAGCAAATGAAGATACTTTCTAATAAATGTGAAGAATTTTGCATAGTAAATATCTGATAAAATATCTAAATTTATAACAAAACTGTAACATTTGAAGATTTTTGTGGTAATTTTCACTGATACAACGATATGCTTACAAACACAATTAGAATGTAATTGAAAAAAGATATAGAGACATTTTCTGATAAAATACATGATTTTCCTCTAATATATGTATGTTAAAATGTAGGATAATGTAAGATAATTTATAAAATT
Source organism: Apodemus agrarius (assembly GCA_964023405.1). Taxonomy (NCBI): domain Eukaryota; kingdom Metazoa; phylum Chordata; class Mammalia; order Rodentia; family Muridae; genus Apodemus; species Apodemus agrarius. Next base: position 35,418,608 of record OZ030024.1, read on the forward strand.
TAAGATATTTTGGAAAACAAAAACTCAGATACAAGGATAGGCATACAAATACAACTACAGTATTATTGAAAAAGGAAGAGAACACATTTTTTAAAGAACTGAAGATTTTCATCTAACATGTATGATAGAATTGAACATTACATAATTGTTAAAATTGAAGATTTATTTGGAAAAATACTCAGATTCAATGATCTGCATAAAAATACAGTTAGAATATAATTGAAAAGGGAAGTGGAGATATTTTCTGATAGAACTGAAGATTTTCATCTAAAATATGCATGATAAAATTGAGGATTACATATGATAACTAATAAAATTTAATTTTTTTGAAAAAAAGAGATATAATGATAGGCATCATTATAATTAGAATATAATTCAAAGGGGAAGTGGAGATTTTTTCTTGTAGAACTGAACATTTTAATCTAACATATGTATCATAAAATTGAGGATTATATATGATAATTGATACAAATATAATTATCACATATTTGAAAATGAAGTAGAGATATTTTCTGACAAAACTGAAGGTTTTGTATAACATATTACTGATTAAGTATGGGAAATTCTTAGAAAAATTTAAAAATCGAAAATTTTTATGGTAATTTCAACAGATACAAAGGTAGACACAGAAATACAATTAGAATGTAATTGAAAAATGAAGTGGAGACATTTTTATCTTATTTTTTAAATTTTATTTATTTATTTTTCTTCTATATTCTTTCATTACATTCCAAAGGCTTTCCCCTTTCCCAGTTCCCCCCTACCATGTGTCCCATAAGTAATCTCCCCCCTGCCCATTCCCCAATCGATGCCCCCCCCAAATACTTTCTCTGATTGGGTACTCTCCTACAAAATTGGAACCAATCTTTTTGGGATCAGTGTCCTCTCCTTCATTCTTCTTGGGAATCTTTTGATTTGCTAATTGTGGCTTGAGTATTCAGAGCTTCTGCGCTCATTAATATCCACTAATCAGCTGGGTAGTGGTGGCGCATGCCTTAAATCCCAGCTCTTGGGAGGCAGAGGCAGGCAGATTTCTGAGTTCGAGGCCAGCCTGGTCTACAGAGTGAGTTCCAGTACAGCCAGGACTACACAGAGAAACCCTGTCTCAAAAAACCAAAAAAAAATCCACTTATGAGTGATTGCAGTTCATGTGTATTCTTATGTGATTGGGTTAACTCACTTAGGATGATATTTTCCAGACCTACCCATTTGCCTACACATTGCATGAATTCATTATTTTTAATTGCTGAGTAGTATTCCATTGTATAAATATACCACATTTTCTGTATCCATTCCTACTTTGATGTACATCTGGTCTCCTTCCAGCTTCTGGCTATTATAAATATGCTATGAACATAGTGGAGAATGTGTCTTTATTGCATGTAGCAAAATCCTCTGGATATATGTCCAGAAGTGGTATGACAGGGTCCTCTGGAAGTGTCATGCCCAATTTTCTGAGCAACAGCCACACTGATTTCCAGAGCAGTTGTACCATCTTGCAAACCCACCAACAGTGAAGGAGTGTTCCTCTTTCTCCACATCCTTGCCAGCACCTGTTGTCTATTGAGTTTTTAATCTTAGCCATTCTAACTGGTGTGAGGTGGAATCTCAGCGTTGTTTTGATTTGCATTTCCCTGATGACTAATGATGTTGAACATCTCTTAAGGTGCTTCTTAACCATCTGAATATCTTCAGGTGAAAAATTTTTGTTTAGCTCTGTACCCCATTTTTTAAATATGGTTATTTGTTTCTCTGGGGACTAACTTCTTGAGTTCTTTGTATGTATTGGATATTAGCCCTCTGTCGGATGTGGGGTTAGTGAAAATCTTTTCCCAACTTGTTGGTTGCCGTTTTGTCATTCTGTCAGTGTCCTTTGCCTTAAAGAAACCTTGTAATTTTATGAGGTTCCATTTGTCATTTCTTGATCTTAGAGCATAAGCTATTGGTAGTCTGTTCAGGAACTTTCCCCCAGTGTCCATGTCCTCCAGGGTCTTCCCCAGTTTATTTCTATTAGTTTCAGTGTGTCTGGCTTTATGTGGAGGTCCTTGATCCACTTGGAGTTGATCTTAGAATAAGGTGGTAAGTGTGGGTCAATTTGCACTCATCTGCATGTTAACCTCCAGTTGACCCAGCACCATTTGTTGAAAAGGCTTTCTTTTTTCCACTGGATGCTTGTAGTTTTTTTTTTTTATCAAAGATCAAGTGACCATAACTCTGTATGTTCATTTCTGGGTCTTCAATTCTATTCCATTGATTTACTTGCCTGTTTCTGTACCAATACCATGCAGGGTTTTTTATTTTTATTTTCTATATTCTATGTTTACATTCCAAAGGCTTTCCCCTTTCCCAGTTACCCACCACCATATGTCCCATAATTCCTCCCCCCCTGCTATTCCCCACTCATTGCCCCCCCTCACGATTTCTCTGTTCTGAAACTACAATACTGGATCCAATCTTTACAGGCCAAGGGTCCTCTCATTTCTTCTTCTTGGGAGTCATTTGACTTGCTAATTGTGCCTTGAGTATTTAGGGCTTATGGGCTCATTAATATCCACTTATCAGTGATTGCATTATATGTGTATTCCTTTGTGATTGGGTTAGCTCAATTAGGATGATAGTTTCCAGATCTAACCATTTACCTTCAAATTGCATGAGTTCATTATTTTAATTGTTGAGTAGTAGTCCATTGTAAAAATATACCACATTTTCTGTATCCATTCCTCTTTTGAGGGATATCTGGGCTCCTTCCAATTTCTGGCTATTATAAACAAGGCTGCTATGAACATAGTGGAGCATGTGTATTTATTGTATGCAGAGGAATCCTCTGGGTATATGCCCAGGAGTGGTATGCCGGGGTCCTCTGGAAGTGGCATGCCCAATTTTCTGAGGAACCACCACACTGATTTCCAGAGCGGTTTTACCATTTTGCAATCCAAACAACAGTGGAGGAGTGTTCCTCTTTCTCCACATCCTTGCCAGCACTTGTTGTCTCTCAAGGTTTTAATCTTAGCCATTCTGACTGGACTGAGGTGGAATCTCAGGGTTGTTTTGATTTGCATTTCCCTGATGACTAATGATGTTGAACATCTCTTAAGGTGTTTCTCAGCCATCCGCATTTCTTGTGGTGAAAATTCTTTGTTTAGCTCTGTACCCCATTTTTGATAGGGTTATTTGGTTCTTTGGGGTCTAACTTCTTGAGTTCTTTGTATATATTGGATATTAGCCCTCTGTTGGATGTGGGGTTGGTGAAGATCATTTCCCACGTTGTTGGTTGCCGTTTTGTCCTTCTGACAGTGTCCTTTGCCTTACAGAAACGTTGTAATTTTATGAGGTCCCATTTGTCAATTCTTGATCTTAGAGAATAAGCTATGGGTGTTCTGTTCAGGAACTTTCCCCCTGTGCCCATGTCCTCCAGGGTCTTCCCAAGTTTCTTTTCTAATAGTTTCAGTGTGTCTGGTTTTATGTGGAGGTCCTTGATCCACTTGGAGTTGATCTTAGTACAAGGAGATAAGAGTGGGTCAATTCGCACTCTTCTGCATGTTGACCTCCAGTTGTACCAGCACCATTTGTTGAAAAGGCTATCTTTTTTCCACTGGATGGTTGTGGCTCCTTTATCAAAGATCAAGTGACCATAAGTCTGTGGGTTCATTTCTGGGTCTTCAATCCTATTCCATTGATCTACCTGCCTGTTGCTGTACCAATACCATGCAGTTTTTAACACAATTGCTCTGTAGTACAGCTTGAGGTCAGGGATATTGATTCCCCCAGAAGTCCTTTTATTGTTGAGAATAGTTTTAGCTATCCTGGGTTTTTTGTTGCTCCAGATGAATTTGAGAATTGCTCTTTCTAGATCTATGAAGAATTGATTTGGTATTTTGATGGGGATTGCATTGAATTTGTAGATTGCTTTTGGCAAGATGGCCATTTTTACTATATTGATCCTGCCAATCCAGGAGCAAGAAATATTTTTCCATCTTCTGAGGTCTTCTTCGATTTCTTTCTTCAAGGACTTGAAGTTCCTGTCATACAGATATTTCACTTGTTTGGTTAGAGTTACGCCAAGGTACTTTATGTTGTTTGTGGCTATTGTGAAGGGTGTTATTTCCTTAACTTCTTTCTCAGCCTGCTTGTCCTTTGAGTACAAGAAGGCTACTGATTTGCTTGAGTTAATTTTATAACCAGTCACTTTGCTGAAGTTGTTTATCAGCTGTCAAAGTTCGCTGGTGGAGTTTTTTGGATCGCTTAAGTACACTATCATATCATCTGCAAATAATGATACGTTGACTTCTTCCTTTCCAATTTGTATCCCTTTGACTTCCTTATGTTGTGTAATTGCTCTCGCTAGAGCTTCAAGTACTATATTGAAAAGATATGGAGAGAGAGGGCAGCCTTGTCTAGTCCCTGATTTTAGTGGGATTGCTTCAAGTTTCTCTCCATTTATTTTGATGTTGGCTATTGGTTTGCTGTAGATTGCTTTTACTATGTTTAGGTATGGGCCTTGAATTCCTGCTCTTTCCAAGACTTTTAGCATGAAAGGATGCTGAAGTTTGGCGAATGCTTTTTCAGCATCTAATGAGATGACCATGTGGTTTTTTTTCTTTAATTTCTTTATGTAGTGGATTATATTGATGGATTTCCGTATATTGTACCATCCCTGCATCCCTGGAATGAAGCCTACTTGATCATGGTAAATCATCGTTTTGATATGCTCTTGGATTCGGTTGGCAAGGATTTTATTTAGTATTTTTGCATCAATATTCATAAGAGAAATTGGCCTGTAGTTCTCTTTCTTTGTTGGATCTTTTTGGGGTTTAGGTATCAGCGTAATTGTGGTTTCGAAGAATGTGTTGGCAGTGTCCCTTCTGTCTCTATTTTGTGGAATAGTTTGAAAAGTATTGGTGTTAAGTCTTCTTTGAAGGTCTGGTAGAATTCTGCACTAAAACCATCTGGTCCCATACTTTTTTTGGTTGGGAGGCTTTCTATAAACCCTTCTATTTCTTTAGGGGATATGGGACTGTTTAGCTGATCTACTTGATGCTGATTTAATTTTGGTATTTGGTATCTGTCTAGGAAATTGTCCATTTCCTCCAGATTCTCCAGTTGTTTTGAGTATAGGCCTTTGTAGTACAATCTGATGATCTTTTGAATTTCCTCCATTTCTGTTGTTATATCCCCCTTTTCTTTTCTAATTTTGTTAATTTGGATACTATCTCTGTGCCCTTTGGTTAGTCTAGCTAACGGTTTATCTATCTTGTTGATTTTCTCGAAGAACCAGCTCTTGGTTTTGTTGAATCTTTGTATGGTTCTCTTTGTTTCTACTTGATTGATTTCAGCCCTTAGTTTGATGATTTCCTCTCTTCTACTCCTCCTCGGTGAGTTAGCTTCTTTTTGTTCCAGGGCCTTCAGGTGTGCTGTTAAGTTGCTAGTGTATGCTCTCTCCAGTTTCTTTTTGGAGGCACTCAGGGCTATGAGTTTTCCTCTTAGCACTGCTTTCATTGTTTCCCAGAGATTTGGGTAGGTCGTACCTTCATTTTCATTGAAGTCTAAAAAGTCTTTGATTTCTTTCTTTATTTCTTCCTTGACCAAGGTGTCATTGAGTAGAGTATTGTTCAGTTTCCATGTGTATGTGGGCTTTCTGTTGTTCTTCTTGCTATTGAAGACCACTTTTACTCCATAGTGATCCGATAGGAGACATGGGATTAGTTTGGTCTTCTTGTATTTGTTGAGGTCTGTCTTGTGACCAATTATATGATCGATTTTTGAGAAGGTACCGTGCGGTGCTGAGAAAAAGGTATACTCTTTTGCTTTAGGATGGAATGTTCTATATATATATATCTGTTAAATCCAATTGGCCCAAAGCTTCAATTAGTTTCACTGTGTCCCTGTTTAGTTTCTGCTTTCCTGATCGGTCCATTGAGGAGAGTGGAGTGTTGAAGTCACCTACAATTATTGTGTTAGGTGCAATGTGTGCTTTAAGCTTTAGTAAAGTTTATTTTATGAATGAGGGTGCCCTTACATTTGTTGCATAGATGTTCAGTATTGAGAATTCTTCTTGGTTGATTTTCCCTTTTACAAGCAGGAAGTGACCTTCTGTGTCTCTTTTGATGACTTTAGGTTGAAAGTCAATTTTATCTGATATTAGAATGGGTACTCCGGCTTGTTTCCTGGGACCATTTGCTTGTAAAACTGTCTTCCAGCCTTTTAATCTAAGGTGGTGTTTGTCTTTGACACTGAGATGTGTTTCCTGTATGCAGCAAAATGTAGGGTCCTGTTTCCGTATCCAGTCTGTTAGTCTGTGTCTTTTTATTGGGGAATTGAGTCCATTGATATTAAGAGATATTAAGGAATAGTAATTATTACTTCCTGACATTTTGGGCATTATTATTATTATTATTATTATTATTATTATTATTTGTATTTGAGTGGTTCTCTTCTTTTGGGTTGGATGAGATGGGGTTTCTATCTTGTTTCTTCTGGGGTGTTGTTTCCCCCCTTGTGTTGGTATTTTTCCCCTATTATCCTTTGTAGGGCTGGGTTTGTAGATAAGTATCTTGCAAATTTGGTTTTGTCGTGGAATATCTTGGTTTCCCCATCTATGGCAATTGAGAGTTTTGCTGGGTATAGTAGTTTTGGCTGAAGTTTGTGTTCTCTTAGGGTCTGCATGAGGTCTGCCCAGGATCTTCTAGCTTCCATGGTCTCTGGTGAGAAGACTGGTGTAATTCTGATAGGTCTTCCTTTATATGTTACTTGTCCTTTTTCTCTTACTGCCTTTAATATTGTTTCTTTGTTTAGTACATTTGGGGTTTTGATTATTATGTGACGGGAAGTATTTCTGTTCTGGTCCAGTCTATTTGGGGTTCTATAGGCTTCTTGTATATTCATGGGAATCTCTCTGTCTTGATTGGGGAAGTTTTATTCCACAATTTTGTAGAAGATATTTGCTGGCCCTTTAAGTTGTAGATCTTCATTCTCATCTATCCCTATATCCTTAGGTTTGGTCTTCTCATTGTGTCCTGGATTTCCTGAATGTTTTGGGTTACCAGCTTTTTGCATTTTGCATTTTCTTTAATTGTTGAATCCATGGTACCTATGGTATCTTCAGCATCTGAGATTCTGTCTTCTATCTATTGTATTCTATTTTTGATATTTGCATCTATGACTCCTGATTTCTTCCCAAGGTTTTCTATCTCCAACGTTGTCTCCCTTTGTGATTGCTTAGTTGTTTCTACTTCTGTTTTTAGATTTTGTATTGTTTTGCTCAGATCTTTCAGTTGCTTGTTTGTGTTTTCCTGTAATTCTTTAAGGGATTTTTGTGTTTCCTCTTTTATGACTTCTACTTGTTGACCCAGGTTCTCTTGTATTTCTTTAAGTGATTTTTGTTTCTCCCCCTTATTGGGATTCATTTTTTGCTCTATATTCTCCTGGATTTCTTTAAGTGATTTTTGTGTCTGCCTTGTATGGGCTTCTAGCTTTTGATCTATTTTCTCCTCTATTACTTTAAGAAATTTATCTAAATGATCCTCAATCTGCATCTTTACCAGTGATTTTAGATATGAGTCTTGTTTTTCTGGTGTGTTGAGATATCTGAGATTTAATTGTGTTTGCCTTGTAATGGCTTCTAGCTTTTGATCTATTTTCTCATGTATTACTTTAAGAGATTTATCTAAGTGTTCCTCTATCAGCATCCTGACCAGTGATTTTAGATCTGAGTCTTGTTTTTCTGGTGTTTCGGGGTATCCAAGATTTATTGCTGTCGGGGAACTGGGTTCAGATGCCACCATACTGCCTTGATTTCTGTTAGTTACGATCTTATGTTTGCCTTTTGCCATCTGGTTATCTCTGGTATTAGTTGGTCCTGTAGATACTAGCTGGTGCTTGACCCTCCTGTGGGCTCGTAAGGCTATTTCCCAGCGACTGGGACACCTGAACCACTGCCCTGCAGGGCTCCTGCTCACACATTGCTGACAGGTGGCCTGAGTCTCCCGAGGTCTTAAACTCAGGATATCCCATGTACTTGTTTCCGCCTGTTGGGCAGCTGCTCTGCACTGCTCCTGCTCAGGGTTTGCTGTCTGTTATCCTGTTTCCCCAGGGGTCTTAAAGTTGGGATATCTCAGTTATCTGGTTCTGCCTGCTGGTCCAAAGCTGCTGTTAAGCTGGCTGGGTCCAGCTTCCTTGCCACAGGGTGGATAGGAAGCTGCAGGCAAGATGGCAGCTGCCTGCAGGGAGGTCAGGGTCTACCCCACGAGCACAGAGGGCAGGCTCGGCCGCTGTGCCCCTAACCACTACTCTGTGCCCAACTCCCGCTCCAGGCCTGAGTCCCCAAAGGTCTTAAACTCGGGCTGTCTTGGGTACCTGGTTTCGCCGACAGCTGGGTCTGAGCACCTGGCAAGCTGGCTGGGTCCGGCTTCCCCGCCACCGGCTGGATGGGAAGCTGTAGGCAAGATGGCAGCTGCCTGTAGGGAGTCAGGGGTCCGCTCTGGTTCCGCTGCCGGCTGGGTCTGAGCACCTGGCAAGCTGGCTGTGTCCGGCTTCCCTGCCACTGGCTGGATGGGAAGCTGCAGGCAAGATGGAAGCTGCCTGCAGGGAGCTCGGGGTCCACCCCACGAGCGCAGAGCACAGGCTCGGCCGCTGTGCCCCTAACCGCTATGCCTACCATGCAGTTTTTAACACAGTTGCTCTGTAGATCTGCTTGAGGACAGGGATATTGATTCCCCAGAAGTCCTTTTATTGTTGAAAATAGTTTTAGCTATTCTGGGAATTTTTTAATCCAGATGAATTTAAGAATTGCACTTTCTAGGTCTATGAAGAATTGATTTGGGATTTTGATGGGGATTGCATTGAATCTGTAGATTGCTTTTGGCAAGATTGCCATTTTTACTATATTGATCCTGCCAATCCAAGACAAGAAATATTTTTCCATCTTCTGAGGTCTTCTTTGATTTTTTTTCTTCAAAGACTTGAAGTTCCTGTCATATAGATCTTTCACTTGTTTGGTTAGAGTCATGGCAAGACACTTTTTATTGTTTGTGGCTATTGGGAAGGGTGTTATTTCCATAACTAATTTCTCAGCCTGCTTGTCCTTTGAGTATAGGAAGGCTACTGATTTGCTTGAGTTGATTTTATAACCAGCCAGTTTGCTGAAGTTGTTTATCAGCTGTAGGAGATCTCTGGTGGAGTTTTTGGGGTCACTTGAGTATACTATCATATCATCTGCAAATAATGATAGCTTAACTTCTTCCTTTCCAATTTGTAACCCTTTGACTCCCTTATTTTGTCTAATTGCTCTCGCTAGAACTTCAAGTACTATATTGAAAAGATATGGAGAGAGAAGGTAGCCTTGTCTAGTCCCTGATTTTAGTGGGATGGCTTCAAGTTTCTCTCCATTTATTTTGATGTTGGCTAATGGTTTGCTGTGTATCACTTTTATTATGTTTAGGTATGGGACTTGAGTTCCTGTTCTTTCCAGGACATTTAGCATGAGAGAATGAGGAATGTTGTCAAATGCTTTTTCAGCATCTAATGAGATGACCATGTGGTTCTTTTTTTCTTTTAGTTTTTTTTCTGTAATGGATTACATTGATGGATTTCCATATATTGAACCATCCCTGCATCCCTGGGATGAAGCCTACTTGATCATGGTGAATGATCGTTTTGATGTGCTCTCATATTCAGTTTGCCAGGATATTCTTTAGTATTTTTGCATCGATAATCATAAGGGAAATTGTCCTATAGTTCTCTTTCTTTGTTGGATCTTTGTGTGGTTTTGTTATCAGCATAATTCTGGATTCGTAGAACACATTGGGCAGTGTTCCTTCTATTTCTATTTTGTAGAATAGTTTGAAGACTATTGTTGTTAAGTCTTTTTTGAAAGTATGATAAAATTTTGCACTAAAATCATCTGGTTACATACTTGTTTTTTTGTTGGGAGACTTTCTATAAGCCCTTCTATTTCTCTAAGGTTTATGGGACTATTTAGCTCATCTATTGATCCTGATTTAATTTTGGTATTTTGTATCTGTCTAGGAAATTGTCCATTTCATCCAGATGCTCCAGTTAGGATGAGTATAGGCTTTTGTAGTAGAATCTGATGATTTTTTTGAATTTCCTCAGTTTCTGTTATTATATCCCCCTTTTCATTTCTAATTTTGTTAATTTGGATACTGTCTTTGTGCCCATTGGTTTGTCTGGTTAAGGGTTTATCTATATTGTTGATTTTCTCAAAGAACCAGCTCCTGATTTTGTTTATTCTTTGTATGGTTCACTTTGTTTCTACTTGATTGATTTCAGCCCTTAGTTTGATTATTTCCTGTCTTCTATTCCTCCTGGGTGAATTAGCTCCTTTTTGTTCCAGGGCTTTCAGGTGTGCTGTTAAGCTGCTAGTGCATGCTGTCTCCAGTTTCTTTTTAGAGGCACTCAGGGGTATGAGTTTTCCTCTTAGCACTGCTTTCATTGTGTCCCATGGATTGGATAGGCTGCACATTCATTTTCATTGAATTCTAAAAAGTCTTTGATTTCTTTCTTTATTTCTTCCTTGACCAAGGTGTCATTGAGTAAAGTATTGTTCAGTTTCCAAGTGTATGTGGGCTTTCTCTTGTTTTTCTTGCTATTGAAGACCACTCTTACTCCACAGTGATCTGATAGGAGGCATGGGATTAGTTTGATCTTGTATTTGTTGACATCTGTCTTGTGACCAATTATATGATTGATTTTGGAGAAGGTATCCTGCATGCTGAGATAAAGGTATATTCTTTTGCTTTGGGATTAAAAGTTATATATAAATATATATGTTAAATAACTATTTAACATATATTATATATTCATTATATTATTATTTGTTATTATGTTTATTATATTATGTTTATTATTTTTATTATTATATAATATAATATATATGTGTGTGTGTGTGTGTGTGTGTGTGTGTGTGTGTGTTAAATCCAATTGTTCCAAAGCTTCAATTAGTTTCACTGTGTCCCTGTTTAGTTTCTTGTTTCCTGATTGGTCCATTGAGGATAGTGGAGTGTTGAAGCCACCCACAATTATTGTGTTAGGTGCAATGTGTACTTTGAGATTTATAAAATTTCTTTTACAAATGAAGGTGCCCTTGCATTTGGAGCATAATTGTTCAGAATTGAGAGTTCTTCTTGGTGGATTTTTTCCTTTGACTAGCAAAAAGTGAACTTCTGTGTCTCTTTTGATGACTTTAGGCTGAAATTCAATTTTACCTGATATTAGAATAGCTACTCTACCTTGTTTCCTGAGACCATTTGCTTGTTAACTTGTCTTCCAGCCTTTTGCTCTAAGGTAGTGTTTGTTTTGACACTGAGATGTATTCCCTGTATGCAGCAAAATGTAGGGTCCTGTTTCCATATACAGTCTGTTACTCTATATCTTTTTATTGGGGAATTGACACCATTGATATTAAGAGATATTAAGGAATAGTAATTATTAATTCCTAACATTTTTGACGTAATTTTTGTATATTTGAGTGGTTATCTTCTTTTGGGTTTGATGAGAGGGGGTTTCTATCTTGCTTCTTCTTGGGTGTGGTTTCCTTTCTTGTGTTGGTGTTTTTCCCCTATTATCCTTTGTATAGCTGGGTTTGTGGAAAGATGAAGTGCTAATTTGTTTTTTGTCATGGAATACCTTGGTTTCTCCATCTATGACGATTGAGAGTTTTGCTGGGTGTAGTAGTTTTGGCTGAAATTTGTGTTCTCTTAGAGTTGCATGGTATCTGCCTAGGATCTTCTAGCTTTCATGGTCTCAGGTGAGACGTCTGGAGTAATCCTGATAGGTCTTCCTTTATATGTTACTTGTCCTTTTTCTCTTACTGCCTTTAATATTCTTTCTTTGTTTACTACATTTGGGGTTTTGATTAATATGTGACAGGAGGTATTTCTGTTCTGGTCCAGTCTGTTTGGAGTTCTGTAGGCTTCTTGTATATTCATGGGCATCTCTCTCTCTAGGTTGGGGAAGTTTTCTTCCATAGTTTTGTAGAACATATTTGCTGTCACTTTAAGTTGTATGTCTTCCCTCTCATCTATGCCTATAACCCTTAGGTTTGGGCTTCTTATTGTGTTGTGGATTTCCTGGATGTTTTGGTTTACAAGCTTTTTGCATTTTCCACTTTCTTGGACTGTTGAATCAATGTTTTCAATGCTATCTTCAGCATCTGAGATTCTTTCTTTTATCTCTTGTATTCTATTGTTGATATTTGCATCTATGTCCCCTGATTTCTTCCCAAGGTTTTCTGTCTCCAAAGTTGTCTCCCTTTGTGATTTCTTAGTTGTTTCTACTTCTGTTTTAGATCCTGGATGGTTTTCCTCAGATCTTCTGCTTGCTTGCTTGTATTTTCCTGGATTTCTTTAAGAGATTATTGTGTTTTCTCTTTCCTAACTTCTACTTGTTGACCCACATTCCCCTGTAGTTCTTTAAGTGATTTTTGTAATTCCTACTTATTGGATTCTATATTTTGATTCATATTATCCTGAATTTCTTTAAGTGATATTTGTGTTTGCCTTGTAAGTGCTTCTAATTTTTGAACCATTTTCTCCTGTATTTGTTTAAGAGATCTCTCTATGTGTTCTGCTATCAGCAGCCTGACCAGTGATTTTAGATGCAAGTCTTGTTTTTCTGTTGTGTTGGGGTATCCAGGACTTACTGCTGTTGGGGAACTGGCTTCAGATGCTGCCATATTGCCTTGATTTGTGTTAGTAAAGGTCATATGTTTGCCTTTTGCTATCTGGTTATCTCTGGCCTTAGTTTGTATGGCTATCAATGTATTTGAGTTTTTTTCAAAAAAATCTTCAATACTATACACTATCTAATGTTATCCTATATTTTTTAATATTTATCTTAGATGAAAATCTTCCGTGGGGGAGGGGAAATGATTGGGGAATAGTTTGGGGGGAGAGGAATTATGGGACGTATGGTGGAGGTGAACTGGGAAAGGGGAAAGCCTTTGGAATGTAAACATAGAATATAGAAAATAAAAATTAAAAAAAAGAAAATCTTCATTTCTTTACAAAAATGTTTCCATTTCCCTATTCAATTACATTCTAATTGTATTTATATGCCTGTCAAAGTATATGAGGTTTTTAAAAAAATATTCAATTTTGTAAATTATGTTATGTTATCCTCATTTTTATCATACATATACTAGATAAAAATCCTCAGTTTTATATGAAAATATCTTCACATCTCTTTTATTTTCTAATAGTATTTTTATGCCTATCAGTGCATCTGAGTTTTGTCAAATAAATCTTCAAATTTATCAATTTCCCTAGTACTCATTAATTTTATTATACATATAGAATGAAAATCTTCAGTTTTATCAGAAAATGTCTCCACTTCATTTTTCAGTTGTATTCTAATTGTATTTTTATGCATAACATTGTATCTGTGGGTTTTTCCAAAAAATCTTTAATTTTATAAATTACATTATTATATCCTCATTTTATCATATGTATATTATATGAAAATATTCAATTTTATTTGAAAATGTTTCCACTGCCTTCTTCAATTATTTTGTAAATGTATTTGTATGCCTATCATTGTCACTGATTTTTTTCAAAATATTCTTGAATTTTATAAATTATCTTGTTATCCTCAATTTTATCATAGATATTTCAGAGGAAAGTCTTCAATTTTAAATAAAAATATCTCCACTTCATTTTTAGATTACATTCTAATTGTATTCTTATGCCTACCATTGTATCTCCAAAAATTACCACAAAAAATACAATTTTTAAATTTTTCCTGTAACTTTCCCTTACTTTATCAGTAACATGTTATACGAAATCTTCAGTTTTGTTAGAAAATGTCTCCTTTTCATTTTCAAATATGTGATAATTCTATTTGTATGCCTTTATTTATATCTGAGATTTTTCCAAAAAAATCTTCAATATTATCAGTTAACATGTATATCAATTTTATAATACATGTTGGATTTAAAACTTCAGTTCTATCAGAAAATAACTCCACTTTCCTTTTCAATTATATTCAAACCATATTTTGAAACCTATCATTGTATCTGAGGGATTTTTCAAAAAAATCTACAATTTTTTCAGTTATCCTATGTAATCCTCAATTTTATCATGCATATTTCAGATGAAAATCTTCAGTACTATCAGAAAATATCTCCAATTCCCCTTTCAATTATATACTTTTTTAAAAAAAATTATTATTGGATATATTCTATATGTACATTTCATTTCCCTTTTCCTGGTTCCCTGCCCCCCAAATGTCCCACATGCCCTTTTCCCTCCCTGTGTTCCCACATCCACCCTTTCCCACTTCCCTGTTCTGGTATTCCCCTACACCGATGCTTTGAGCCTTTTCAGAACCAGGGTAATCTCCTTCCTTCTTGTCGGACATCATTTGGTATGTGGATTGTGTCTTTGGTGGTCCAAGATTCTAGGCTAATATACACTTATCAGTGAGTGCATACCATGGGTTTTCTTTTGAGGCTGGGTTACCTCACTTAGAATGATGTTCTCCAGTTCCATCCATTTCTCTAAGAATTTCATGAATTCTGTTTCTAATGGCTGAATAGTACTCCATTGTTTATATATACCACATTTTTTGTATCCAGTCTTCCATTGAGGGACATCTGGGTTCTTTCCAGCTTCTGGCTATTATAAATAAGGAAGCTATGAACATAGTAGATCATGTATCCTTATTGCATGTTGGGGAATCTTCTGGGTATATGCCCAGTAGTGGTATGGATGAGTCCTCCAGAAGTACCTTGTCCAGTTGTCTGAAGAACCTCCAGAATGATTTCCAGAGTGGTTGTACCAGCTTGTAGTCCCACAGGCAGTGGAGGAGTATTCCTCTTTCTCCACATCCTCGCCAACACCTGCTGTTTCCTGAGTTTTTCATCTTAGCCATTCTGACTAAGTGGTCACACCTCTGGTGTGAGGTGAAATCTCAGGGTTGTTTTATTTGCATTTCTCTAATGACTAATGATGTTGCACATTTTTAAAGGTGTTTCTCAGACATCCAAATTTCTTCAGGTGAAAAGTATTTGTTTAGCTCTGTACCCCATTTTTTGATAGGGTTATTTGGTTTTCTGGGGTCTAACTTCTTGAGTTCTTTGTATACATTAGATATTAGCCCTCTGTCAGATGAAGGATTGGTGAAGATCTTTTCCCAATTTTTTGGTTGCAGATTTGTCCTTTTGACAGTGTCTTTTGCCTTGCAGAAACTTTGTAATGTTTAAGGCCCATACCTAAACACAGTAAAAGCAATTAAAACAGACCAGTAGCCAACATCAAAGTAAGCAGAGAGAAACTTGAAGCCATCCCACTAAAATCAGGGACAAGACTGCCCCTCTCACCATATCTTTTCAATATAGTACTTGAGGTACTAGCTGGATCAATTCAAAAACATAAGGAAGTCAAAGGGATACAAATTGAAAAGGAATAATTCAAAGTATCACTATTTGCAGATGATATGATAGTACAATTAAGTGACCCAAAAAACTCCACCAGAGAACTCCTTCAGCTGATAAATTTCAGCAAAGTGGCCAGTTATAAAATCAACTCAAGCAAATCAGTAGCCTTCCTATACTCAAAGGATAAGCAGGCTAAGAAAGAAATTAGGGAAACGACACCCTTTACAATATCCACACACAATATAAAGTAACTTGGTATGACTCTAACCAAACAAGTGAAAGATTTGTATGACAAAAACTTCAGGTCTCTGAAGAAGGAAATGGAAGATCTCAGAAAATGGAAAAATCTTCCATGCTCGTGGGTTGGCAGGATTGATATAGTTAAAATGGCAATCTTGCCAAAAGCAATATACAGATCCATCTCCTTGTACTAAGCTCAACTCCAAGTGGATCAAGGACCTCCACATTAAACCAGACACACTAAAATTAATAGAATTAATAGAAAATTAATAGAAAAGAACCTGGGGAAATCCCATGAGGACCTTGGCTCACGGAGAGAGTTCCTGAACAGAAAACCAATAACTTTCAATTATATTCTAATTGTATTTATATGCAGATCTTTGTATCTGAGTATTTTTCCAGATAAATCTTCAATTTTATCAATTGTCTTATGCAATCCTCAATTTTATCATACACATGTTAGATGAAAATCTTCAGTTATTTCCAAAATTTGTCCTCTTCCTTTTTCAATAATACTCTAGTTGTATTTGTATGCCTATCCTTGTATCTAAGTTTTTGTTTTCCAAAATGTCTTCAATTTTATAAATTATCTTCTGTTATCCTCAATTTTAACATACATTTGTTAGATGAAAATCTTCAGTTTTAACAGAAAATATCTCTATTCCTTTTCTCAATTACATTCTCATTGTGTTTCTAAGGCTATCACTGTATGTGTGAAAATTACAACAAAAATCTACAAATTTTCTAGTTTTCCTATGAATTTAAATAATTTTATCAGATATAAGTTATGCAAAATTCTTCTGATTTATTAGAAAATATCTCCACCTCCTTTTTAATATATTAATATTTATTTCTATGCCTCCCATTGTATCTGTGAAAATTACCACAAAAATTTTCAAATTATAATATTTTTCTCATAAATTTCCATAATTTTATTCAATTGTATTCTAATTGTATTTGTATGCTATCATTGCATCTGAGTTTATGTTCAAAAAAATCTTTAATTTCATAAATTATCTTATGTTATCCTCAATTTTAACATACATATGTTAGAGGATTTTCTTCAGTTTGATAGGAAAATGTCTCCACTTACTTTATCAATTACATTCTAATTATATTTGTATGCTTACCACTGTATTTGTAAAAATTAACACAAAAATCTTCAATTTTTAAATTTTTCCTATGAATTTCCCTTACTTTACCCAAAATATGTTATACAAAATCCTCAATTTTATCACAAAATGTCTCTATTCTTATTTTCAATAACATTCTAATTGGGTTTGTTAGCCTATCATTGTATCTGAGAAATTACCAAAAACAATCAAATTTAACATTTGTCCTATGAATTTCCATAATTTTATCAGATATATTTTATGTAAAATTCTTCAGTTTTATCAGAAAATATCCCCACTTCCCTTTTCAACTATATTATTTATTTGTATGCCTACTATTTTATCTGTGAAAATTACCACAAAAATCTTTAAAGTTAAGCATTTTCACATGAATTTCCACATTTTTATAAGAAATGCTATACGAAAATCTTCTTTTATCAGAAAATGTCTCTACTTTCTTTTTCCCTTATTTATAGATGTATTTGTATGACTTTCTTTGTATCTGAGATTTTATCAAAAAAATCTTCAATTTTATCAATTTTCTTATGTTATCATCCATTTTATCATACAAAAGTGAGATGTAAAGCTTCAGAATTAACAGATACGTCTCTACGGCCTATTTCAATTGTATTCTAATTGTATTTGTATGGCTATCATTTTATCTGAGTTTTTGCAAAAAAAATCAATTTTATAAATTATCCTAAGTTTTCCTCAATTTTATCAAACATATGTCAGAGGAAATGTCTTAGTTTGGGTTTCATTGCTGTGAACAGACACCATGACCAATGCAAGTTTTATAAAATACAACATTTTATAAATGGGGTTGGCTTATAGGCTCAGAGGTTCCGTCCATTGTCATCAAGGCAGAAACATGGCAGCATCCAGGCATGCAAGGTATAGGGGGAGCTGAGAGTTCTACCTCTTCACCTGAAGGTTGCTAGTAGAAGACTGACTTCCAGCCAACTAGGGTGAAGATCTTAAGCCCACACCCACAGTGACACACCTACTCCAACAAGGTCACACCTCCTATAGTGCCTCTCCCTGGGAAAAGCATATACAAACCATAACATTCCACTCCCTGGCCCCCATAGGCTTCTTCAAACATTAGTCTATGGGGGCCATACTTAAACATAGCATAATGCAAAATACATTTAGTCCATCTTCAAAAGTCCCTATAAATTATAGCAGTCTCAACAGTGTTAAAAGTCCAAAGTTCAAAGTCTATTTTGAGATTCACCCAATCACTTAAATGTAATTTTCCAAGAAAGACAGAAAACCAGCTGGGCAAAGGCAAAACTCTTCATCTCCACTTCTGATGGCAAAGCAGTCTTCAGATATCCAACTCCTTTTTCATCTTTGTTGACTTCAACGAGGTTCTTTCTCCTGGGCTTGTTCTACTCCCTGTTAGCAGCTTTCCTTGGCAGGGATCCTATGGCTCTCTGGCACCTTTAACTTCTTGGGTACCCAAAGTCAATTTCAGATTCACAGATTCTTGTTCCAATGTCTGAGATCCACACATGATCTGGTATCTCCAAAGAGCTGGTGTCACTTCTCCAGCTCTGCCCTCTGTAGCATTCTAAGTTCAGGTTGATCCACTCACTGCCACTGCTATTCTTGGTGTTCATCCTGTGGTACTGGCATCTCCAATATGCTAGGGTCTTCCACTGCACCTATGCTTCACCAAAGCCTCTCATAGGCTCTCTTCATGGTAACAAGCCTCAACTCCTTTGCATGACCCCTTCAGGCCTGGGCAATCAATTACAGCTGAGTCAATTACACTTTCACCAATGGCCTTCCATGGCCTCTCACAGTACCAAGCCTTAGCTGTTCTTCATGATGCCTTCTTGCCTTCAAAAGCAGTACCACCTGGATGATTCTTACACGCTACCAAGTATAGCTGCAGCATGAGGAACACTTGGCTATCTCTGGAATACAGCTTCTTTTTGTTCTCAGAAAACACTCCCCATATTTCATCTCAGTGATGCTGGTCTTTTCTTAATCACCACTAATTTCTTAGCGCCAGCTAACCAGTATCAATTGTTTGAGTATGGCTGAAGCTGCTGAGTTATGCTGCTTGCAGGAGTTGGAACATTGCCCCCCTTGTTCTATTACATCATCACTAGCTTCCTTTTTCACAGCCTCTTCACTGCCTAAGTTGGCTGTCCTGAATCTTGTTCTTTATACTGACTTTGAACTCAAGAGATCTGCATGCCTGTCTCCTAAACACTGGGATTAAAGGTGTGGTCCACCAAGCCTGTATCAAATTTTTTCTTTACCCTGAATTTGCTCTGTTCTAGGCTGGCCTTGAACCCAGAGATCTGCTTATCTTTGCCTCCTGGGATTAAAGGCCTGTACGACCATGCCTGGACCTAAAGTAAACTTGGTTAATCTTGCTCCCAATATCACCACTCCTTTAATTCAATTTAATATCCTTGAATTCGGCACCATTTCACTTCCCAGAGTCCCTTTAATATTCAAACTATATATTTTGTACTTTTCCTTTCTCAGCTTGCTATGTTCATTCAAAATTCTCTTCACCAGACTTAACCAGAGAACAAAGTCTTTGTTGGGCTTTTTTGAGACTTCCTTTGCATATGCAGTTAATATAAATCTCTTTACTTTAGCCTTGGTCAGTCTCTTCAGACAATGGCAAAACGCAGCCATGTTCTTCACCAAAACATCACAAAAACAGTTTCTCAGCCTAATATTAAAGTTCTTCTCCACTGAAAACTCTTGGGGCAACACTCCTACAAAGTTCAAATGTCCCTCAGCATCACTGTCTTCCATATTCCTACTAGTCTGTGCCATTAAGCCCCACTTAAAGAATTCTGTGGCTTTCCAAATCCAAAGTCCCAAAATACACATTCTTCTGAACAAAAGCATGGTCAGGCCTATCACAGCAATACCCCACTCCTGGTACCAACTTCTGTCTTAGTTTGGGTTTTACTGCTGTGAACAGACACCATGGCCAATGCAAGTTTTATAAAAGACAACATTTAATTGGTGTTGGCTTACAGGCTCAGAGGTTCAGTCCATTGTCATCGAGGTAGAAACATGGCAGCATCCAGAGAGGCATGGTACAGGAGGAGCTGAGAGTTCTACCTCTTCATCTGAAGGCTGCTAGTAGAAGACTGACTTCCAGCCAACTAGGGTGAAGATCTTAAGCCCACAACCTCAGTGACACACCTACTCCAACAAGGCCACCCCTCCTATAGTTCCACTCCCTGGAACTACGTTACATACCATAACAGAAAAATTTTCAGGTTTATATGATAAGGGATCCACCTATGTTTTCAATTACATTCTCATTGTATTTTTATGCTTACCATTGTATCTGTGAAAATTACCACAAAAATCTTCAATTTTTAAATTTTTCCTGTGAATTTCCCTTACTTTATCAGAAATGTGTTATACAAAATCTTTAGTTTTATCAGAAAATGTCTCCACTTCCTTTTCAATTATCTGATAATTCTGTTTGTATGTCTATTATTGTATTTGAGATTTTTAAAAAATCTTCAATTTTAGAAGATATCTTATGTAATCCTCAATTTTATCATGCATATTTTTGGTGAAAATCTTCAGTTCTAACATAAAATATCTCCACTTCCTTTTTCAATTGAATTCCAATTATATTTTTATGACTATCATTGCATTTGAGCTTTTTAAAAAGTTAATCTTTATATTTATATATTATATTATGTTTTCCTCAATTTTCTAATAAATATGTTAGATGAAAATCTTCATTACCTTACAAAAATATCTCCATTTCCTTTTTCAATTTCATTTTAATAGTATTTATATGCCTATCAATGTAACTGAGGATTTTTTTAAATAATATTCAATTTTAAATTATGTTGTTATCCTCATTTTTCATATATATATATATATATATATATATATATATATATATTTGATGAAAATCTTCAGTTTTATATGAAAATGTCTCCATATCTCTTTTAGTTATATTCTAATTTCATTTTTATGCCTATCATAGTATCTGAGTTTTGTCCAAATATATCTTCAATTTTATCAATTACCCTAGTAATCATTTATTTTATCATACATATGCTAGATGAAAATCTTCAGTTTTATCAGAAACTGTCTCTTCTTCATTTCTCAGTTGTATTGTAGTTGTTTTCCTATGCCTATCATTGTATCTGAGTGTTATTCCAAAAATCTTTAATTTTATACATTAACTTATTATATCCTCATTTTATCATATGTATGTTATATGAAAACCTTCAGTTTTAAATGACAATGTCTCCACTTCCTCTTTCATTTGTATTCTAAATGTATTTGTATGCCTATCATTGTTTCTGATTTTTTTCAAAAATACTTCAATTTTATAAATTATCCTAAGTTATCCTCAATTTTATCATACATATTTTAGAGGAAACACTTCAATTTTAAATAAAAATATCTCCACTTCATTTTTTGATTACATTCTAATTGTATTTGTATGCCTACAGTTGTATCTGTAAAAATTACCACAAATTTTCAATTATAAAATTTTTCCTATGAATTTCCCTTTCTTTATCAGTAATATGTTACACAAAACTTTCAGTTATAATAGAAACTGTCTCCACTTCATTTTCAAATATGTGATAATTCTATTTGTATGCCTATCATTGTATCTATTTTTTTCCAAAAGAAAATATTCAATTTTATCAGGTATCATATGTAATCCTCTATTTTATGATACATATGTTTGATTAAAAACTTCACTTCTAGGAGAAAATATCTCCACATCCCTTTTCAATTATCTAATGAATCTATTTGGATGCATATCATTTTATCTGAGGTTTTTTTTTCAAAAAAATCTAAAATTTTATCATTTATCCTATGTAATCCTCAATTTTATCATGCATATTTTAGATGAAAAGCTTTAGTTCTATCAAAAAATGTCTCCACCTCAATTTTTAATTGTATTATAATAGTATTTGTAAGCAGATTATTGTATGTGAATATTTTTCCACAAAATCTTCAATTTATCTTTTATAGCATGTAATTCTCAATTTTATCATACATAATTTAGATGAAAATCTTCAGTTTTATCAGAAAATGTCTCCTTTTCATTTTTCAAATGTATTCTAAGTATATTTCTATGCTTGTCATTGCATCTGAGTTTTTTTTTAAAAAAATCTTCAATTTCATAAATTAACTTAAGTTATCCTCAATTTTATCATACATATGTTAGAGAAAAATGTTCAGTTTTATAGGGAAATGTTTCCACTTCTTTTGCAATTACATTCTTATTGTATGTGTATTCATACCATCTTATCTGTGAAATTTACCACAAAAATCCTCAATTTTTAAATTTTTCCAATGAATTTCTTTTATTTAATATGAAATATGTTAAACAAAATCTTCATTTTTATCAGAAAATGTCTCCACTTCCTTTTTCATTTATGTGATAATTATATTTGTATGCCTATAATTGTATCTGAGATTTTTCAAAAAAATCTTCAATTTTGTCAGTTATCTTATATAATCCTCAATTTTATCATTTTTATGTTAGATGAAAACCTTCAGTTCTATCAGTAAATATGTCCAGTTCCTTTTTCAAATGTATTCTAATTGTATTTGTATGCCTATCATTGTATCTGAATTTTCTTTTTCAAAAATATCGTCAAGTTTAAAAATTATGTTATCCTCAATTTTATCATACATATGTTAGATGAAAATCTTCAGTTTTATACAAAAATGTCTCCACCTCCTTCTTCAATTATATTCTTATTGTATTTGTATGCCTATCACCGTATCTGTGATTTTCCTAGAGAATATCTTCAATTTAATCAGTTATCCTATGTAATCCTCAATTTTATCATACATATGTTAAATGACATCTTCAGTTTTATGAGAAAATGTCTTGTCTTCCTTTTTCAATTGAATCTAATAGTATTTGTAAGCTCATCATTTTATTCGTTGTTTTTTTGCAAAATAATTTTCAATTTTATAAATTATCCTAAGTTTTCCTCAATTTTATCACACATGTTAGAGGAAAATCTTCAGTTTTATAAGAAAATGGCTTCACTTCCATTTTCAACAACAATCTAATTGTATTTGTATGCTTACTATTGTATCTGTGAAAATTACAACAAAAATCTTCCATTTTTAAATATTTCCTATGCATTTCCCTTACTTAATCAGTAATATGTTATATGAAATCTTCAGTTTTGTCAGAAAAGTCTCCACTTCTTTTTCAAATATGTGATAATTCTATTTGTATGCCTATCATTATATCTGAGTTGTTTTCTAAAAAATCTTCAATTTTATCACTTATTATATATAATCCTCAATTTCATGATACATATGTTAGATTGAAATCTTCAGTTCTACCCAAAAATATCTCCACTTTCTTTTTCAGTTATTTTCTTATGATATTTGGATGACTATCATTGTATTTGAGTATTTTCAAAAATATCTTCAATTTTATACATTATCTTATGTTATCCTCAATTTTATCATACATATGTTAGAAGAAAATCATAATTACTTTACAAAAATGTCTGCATTTTCTCATATACATGCTAATTTTATTTATATGCCTATCAATGTATTTAAGGTTTCTTTAAAAAATAATCAATTTTATAAAATATGTTATGTTATCCTCATTTTTATCATCTATATATTATATGAAAATCTTCACTTTTGTATGAAAATGTCTCCACATCACTTTTATTTATATTCTAATTGTATTTTTATGCCTATCATTGTATCTGAGCTTTGTCTAAATAAATCTTCAATTTTATCAATTACCTTAGTTATCCTTTATTTTATCATAAATATGTTAGATGAAAATCTTCACTTTTATCAGAACATGTCTCCACTTGGTTTTTCAGTTGTATTCTAATTGTATTTTTATCCCTATCATTGTATCTGAGTGTTTTTCCAAAAAATCTTTAATATTAAAAATTACCTTATGATATCCTCATTTTATCATATGTATGTTATATGAAAATCTTCAGTTTTATATGAAAATGTCTCTACATTCTCCTTCAATTATATTCTAAATGTATTTGTATGCCTATCATTGTATCTGAGGTTTTTTCCAAAAAAAATCTTCAATTTTATAATTTACTTTAATTTATCCTAATTTTATCATAGATATTTTAGTGGAAAAGCTTCAGTTTTAAATACAAATGTCTCCACTTCATTTTTAGATTACATTTTAATTGTATTTGTATTCCTACCATTGTATCTGTTGAAATTACCATAAAAATTTTCATTTTTAAATTTTTCCTAAGAATGTCCCTTACTTTATCAGTAATATGTTATATGAAATCTTCAGTTTTGTCAGAAAATATCTCCACTTCATTTTCAAATATGTGATATTCTATTTATATTTGTACAATGCCTCTCATTGTATTTGAGTTTTTTTCCAAAAAATCTTCAATTTTATCAGTGTAGCCAAATTCAAATAAAACTGAAGATTTTCCTCTAATATATATGTGATAAAATTGAGGAAAACTTAGGATAATCTATAAAATTGATGATTTTTTTTTTGCAAAATACTCAGATACAATGATAAGATTACAAATACTATTAGAATTCAATTGAAAAAGGAAGATTGGACATTTGCTCATAAAATTGAAGATTTTTATTTAACATGTATCATAAAACTGATGATTACATAGGATAACGGATTAAATTGAAGATATGCTCTAGAAAAATCTCAGACACAATGATAGGCATACAAGTACAATTAGAATATAATTGAAAAAGTAGGTGGAGACATTTTTGTATAAAAGTGAAGATTTTCATCTAACATATGCATGATAAAATTGAGGATAACATAAGATAATTTTTAAATCTGAAAATATTTTAAAAAAGAAAACTCAGATACAATTATAGGCATACAAATTCAATTAGAATACAGTTGAAAAAGAACTGGATATATTTTGTGAAAGAACTGAAGATTTTCATCTAACATGTATGATAAAATTGAGGATTATATAGGATAACTGACAAAATAGAGGATTTTCTTTGAAAAATCTGTGATACAGTGATGGGTGTACAAATACAATTATCACATAATTGAAAAAGGAAGTGGAGACATTTTATGATAAAACTAAAGTTTTTTTTTTAAGAGTAAACATTTTTTTATTTATTTTTATTTTTTTTATTTTCTATATTCTATGTTTACATTCCAAAGGCTTTCCCCTTTCCCTGTTCCCATCCACCATAGTTCCCATAGTTCCTCTCCCCCCCAACTGTTCCCCAATCATTCCCCCTCCCCCCTCGGTTTCTTTACTAAACTGGATGCAATCTTTACAGGCCCAGGGTCCTCTCCTTTCTTCTTCTTGGGAATCATTTGACTTGCTATTTGTGTCTTGAGTATTTAGGGCTTCTGGGCTCATTAATATCCACATATCAGTGATTGCATTTCATGTGCATTCTTTTGTGATTGGGTTAATTCACTCAGGATGATATTTTCCAGGTCTAACCATTTACCTACAAATTGCATGAATTCATTATTTTTAATTGCTGAGTAGTATTCCATTGTATAAATATACCACATTTTCTGTATCCATTCCTCCTTTGAGGGATATTTGGGCTCCTTCCAATTTCTGGCTATTATAAACAAGGCTGCTATAAACATAGTGGAGCATGTGTCCTTATTGCATGCAGGGGAATCCTCTGGGTATATGCCCAGGAGTGGTATGCCAGGGTCCTCTGGAAGTGACATGCCCAATTTTCTGAGGAATCGCCAAACTGATTTCCAGAGCGGTTTTACCATTTTGCAATCCCACCAACAGTGGAGGAGTGTTCCTCTTTCTCCACATCCTCGCCAGCACTTGTTGTCTCTTGAGTTTTTAATCTTAGCCATTCTGACTGGTGTGAGGTGGAATCTCAGGGTTGTTTTGATTTGCATTTCCCTGATGACTAATGATGTTGAACATCTTTTAAGGTGTTTCTCGGCCATCTGAATTTCTTCTGGTGAAAATTCTTTGTTTAGCTCTGTGCCCCATTTTTTGATAGGGTTATTTGTTTCTTTGCGGTCTAACTTCTTGAGTTCTTTGTATATATTGGATATTAGCCCTCTGTCGGATGTGGAGTTGGTGAAGATCTTTTCCCACTTTGTTGGTTGCCATTTTGTCCTTCTGACAGTGTCTTTTGCCTTACAGAAACTTTGTAATTTTATGAGGTCCCATTTGTCGATTCTTGATCTTAGAGCATAAGCTATTGGTGTTCTGTTCAGGAACTTTTCCCCTGTGCCCAAGTCCTCCAGGGTCTTCCCAAGTTTCTTTTCTAATAGTTTCAGTGTGTCTGGTTTTAAGTGGAGTTCCTTGATCCACTTGGAGTTGATCTTAGTGCAAAGAGATAAGAGTGGGTCAATTCGCATTCTTCTGCATTTTGACTTCCAGTTGAACCAGCACCATTTGTTGAAAAGGCTATCTTTATTCCACCGGATGGTTGTGTCTCCTTTATCAAAGATCAAGTGACCATAAGTCTGTGGGTTAACCTCTGGGTCTTCAATCCTGTTCCATTGATCTGCTTGCCTGTTGCTATACCAATACCATGTAGTTTTTAACACAATTGCTCTGTAGTACTGCTTGAGGTCAGGGATATTGATTCCCTCAGAAGTCCTTTTATTGTTGAGAATAGTTTTAGCTATCCTGGGTTTTTTGTTGCTCCAGATGAATTTGAGAATTGCTCTTTCTAGATCTATGAAGAATTGAGTTGGGATTTTGATGGGGATCGCATTGAATCTGTATATTGCTTTTGGCAAGATGGCCATTTTTACTATATTGATCCTGCCAATCCAGGAGCAAGAAATATTTTTCCATCTTCTGAGGTCTTCTTTGATTTCTTTCTTCAAGGACTTGAAGTTCCTTTTGTACAGATCTTTCGCTTGTTTGGTTAGAGTTACGCCAAGATATTTTATGTTGTTTGTGGCTATTGTGAAGGGTGTTATTTCCCTAATTTCTTTCTCTGCCTGCTTGTCCTTTGAGTACAAGAAGGCCACTGACTTGCTTGAGTTAATTTTATAACCTGCCACTTTGCTGAAGTTGTTTATCAGCTGTAGAAGTTCTCTGGTGGAGTTTTTTTGGTCGCTTAGGTAAACTATCATATCGTCTGCAAATAATGATAGTTTCACTTCTTCCTTTCCAATTTGTATCCCTTTGACTTCCTTATGTTGTCTAATTGCTCTTGCTAGAACTTCAAGTACTATATTGAAAAGATATGGGGAGAGAGGGCAGCCTTGTCTAGTCCCTGATTTTAGTGGGAATGCTTCAAGTTTCTCTCCATTTATTTTGATGTTGGCTACTGGTTTGCTGTAGATTGGTTTTACTATGTTTAGGTATGGGCCTTGAATTCCTGCTCTTTCCAAGACTTTTAGCATGGCTCTTTGAGAAAATCAACAAGATAGATAAACCCTTAGCCAGACTAACCAAAGGACACAGAGACAGTATACAAATTAACAAAATTAGAAATGAAAAGGGAGACATAACAATAGAAACGGAGGAAATTCAAAAGATCATCAGATCCTACTACAAAGGTCTATACTCAAAACAACTGGAGAATCTGGAGGAAATGGACGATTTCCTAGACAGATATCAAATACCAAAATTAAATCAGCATCAAGTAGATCAGCTAAATAGTCCCATAACCCCTAAAGAAATAGAAGGGGTTATAGAAAGCCTCCCAACCAAAAAAAGTACGGGACCAGATGGTTTTAGTGCAGAATTTTACCAGACCTTCAAAGAAGACTTAACACCAATACTTTTCAAACTATTCCACAAAATAGAGACAGAAGGGACACTGCCCAACTCATTCTTCGAAGCCACAATTACGCTAATACCTAAACCACAAAAAGATCCAACAAAGAAAGAGAACTACAGGCCAATTTCTCTTATGAATATAGATGCAAAAATACTAAATAAAATTCTTGCTAACCGAATCCAAGAGCACATCAAAACGATCATCCACCATGATCAAGTAGGCTTCATCCCAGGGATGCAGGGATGGTTCAATATACGGAAATCCATCAATGTAATCCACTACATAAACAAACTGAAAGAAAAAAACCACATGGTCATCTCATTAGATGCTGAAAAAGCATTCGACAAAATTCAGCATCCTTTCATGCTAAAAGTCTTGGAAAGAGCAGTAATTGAAGATTTCTTAAAACATATTTCATATAAATAAGGGAAATTCATCAGGAAAAATAAAAATTGAAGATTTTTGTGGTAATTTTCACAGATGTAGGTACACATACAAATATAATTAGAATGTAATTGAAAATGGAAGTGGAGACATTTTCCTGTAAAAGATTTTCCTCTAATATATGTGTGATAAAATTGAGGATAATTAAGATAATTTATGAAATTGAAGATTATTAAAAAAAACTCAGATGCAATGATAAGCATACAAATATAATTACAATTGAAAAAGGAAGAGGAGACATTTCCTGATAAAACTGAAGATTTTTATCTAACATATGTATGATAAAATTGAGAATTACATAGGCTAATTGATAAAATTGAAGATATATTCAGAAAAAAACTTGGATACAATGATAGGCATACAAATAAAATTAGAATACAATTGAAAAAGGACGGGGAGTTATATTCTGATAATTCCATAGCATTACATCTAAGTTATGGAAAATAAAATGGATGATAACATAGCAAAATTAATAAAAATGAAGATTTTTGAGATGAAATCTCAAATACAATGAAAAGCACACAAATATAACTATAAATAAGTGAAAATCAGTGAAGACATTTTCTGATAAAACAAGATTATCTTCTAACATATGTATGTTTAAATTGAGGATGACATAAGATAATTTATAAAATTAAGATATTTTGGGAAACAAAAACTCAGATACAAGGTTAGGCATACAAATACAACTAGAGTATTATTGAAAAAGGAATAGTACACATTTTTGTGAAGAACTGAAGATTGTTATCTAACATATGTATGATAAAATTGAGGATTACATAAGATAATTGATAAAATTGAAGATTTATTTGGAAAAATACTCATATACAATGATAGGCATACAAATACATATAGAATATAATAGGAGCATGAAGTAGAGACATTTTCATATAAAACTGAAGATTTTCACACAACATACGTGTGATAAAATGAGGATACCATAAGGTAATTTATAAAATTAAAGATATTTTGGAATAAACACTCAGATACAATGACAGGCATAGAAATACAATTAGAATACAACAGAAATACGAAATGGAGACATTTTCTGATAAAACTGAAGATTGTCATCTAATATATGTATGATAAAATAAAGGATTACTAGGCTAATTGATAAAATTTAAGATTTATATGGAAAAATCTCAGTTACACTGATAGGCATACAAATAGAATTATGTCATAATTGAAAATGAAATGGGGACATTTTCTGACAGAACTGAAGATTTTGTATAACATATTGCTCATAAAGTAAGGGAATGTCAGAAGAAAAATTTAAAAATTGAAGATTTTGTAGTAATTTTCACAGATACAATGGTATGCATACAAATACAATTAGAATGTAATTGAGAAAGTAAGTGGGGAAATTTTTGATTAAAATTTAAGATTTGACTTTAACATATGTATGATAAAATTGAGGATAACTTAAAATAATATGTAAAATTGACGATTATTTTGAAAAAAATTCAGATGCAATGATAGACATACAAATACATTTAGAATATAATTGAATGAGGAAGTGGAGAACTTTCAATAAAACTGAAGATTTTCATATAACATACATATGAAAAAATGAGGATATCACAAGGTAATTTATATAATTAAAGATTTTTTTGAAAAATCAGATAGAATGTTAGGCATAGAAATACAATTAGAATACAATTGAAAAACGAAGTGGAGACATTTTCAGATAAAACTGAAGATTTTCATCTAAAATATGCTTGATAAAATAGAGTATTACTAGGGTAATTGATAAAATTGAAGATTTATTTGTATAAAACTCTGATACAATAATAGGCATAAAATAGAAATAGAATATAACTAAAACAGAAATGAAGACATTTTCATATAAAACTGAAGACTTTCATCGTACAAACGTTGAAAAAATTGAGGATAACAGGAGATAATGTATCAAATTGAAGATTTTTTGAAAAAGGCTGAAATACAATGATACCCATATAAATAAAATTAGAATTCAATTGAAAAGTAAACTGGAGAATTTTTATGATAGAACTGAAGATTTTCACCTAAAATATGCATGATAAAATTGAGGATTGCATAGGATATCTGATAAAATTGAAGATTTTTTTGTAAAAATCTCAGATACAACGATAGGAATACAGATAGAATTATCACATGAATTAAAAGGAAGTGGACATATTTTCTGAAAATACTAAAGATTTCATATAACATATTTCTGAAAAAGGAAGGGAAATTCATAGGAAAAATTAAAAAATTTGAATATTTTTGTGGTAATTTTCAGATACAATGGTATGCATACAAATACCATTAAATGTAATTGTAAAAGGATGTGGAGACTTTTTCTTATAAAACTGAAGATTTTCCTCTAACATATGTTTGATAAAATTGAGGAAAATTAAGGATAATTTATAAAATTGTAGAATTTTTATGCAAAAAATTCAGATGCACTGATGATTACAAATACTATCAGAATACAATTGAGAAAGGGAGACAAGACATTTTCTGATAAATCTGAGAATTATCAATTAACATATGTATGATCAAATTGAGGATTACAAAGGATAACTGATTGAGTTGAAGATTTTCTTAGAAAATTCTCAGATACAAGGATAGGCATACAAACACAATTAGAATATAATTGAAAACATAGCTGGAGACTTTTTCCCAGTAAATCTTCAATTTTATCAGTTATCCTACGTAATCCTCAATTTGATCATACATATGTTAGATGAAAATATTTAGTTCTTTACAAAAAAAGGGTCTGCTTTCTTTTTCAATAATACTCTACTTGTATTTGTATGCCTAACCTTGTATCTGAGTTTTGGTTTTTCCAAATATCTTCAATTTTATAAATTATCTTATGTAAGCCTCAATTTTAACATACATATGTTAGATGCATATATTCTGTTTTATCAGAAAATGTCTCAGTTCCTTTTTTTCAATAACATTCTAATTGTGTTTGTAAGTCTAATCATTGTATCTGTGAAAATTAACACAAAATTTTCAAATTTTACAGTTTTCTTATGTATTTCCATAATTTTATCAGATATATGTTATGCCAAATTCTTCAGGTTTATCAGAAAATATCTCCAATTCCTTTTCAACTATATTTATTTGTAAGCCTCATTGTATCTGTGAAAATTACCACAAAATCTTCAGAGTTTAGCATTTTCTCATAAATTTCCATAATTTTATCAGAAATAGTATAGGAATATCTTCAGTTTTATCAGATAATGTATCCACGTTCTCCTTCACTTATAATCTTATTGTTTTTGTATGCCTTTCATTGAATCTGAGATTCATTCTAATTGTATTTGGATGTGTACCACTGTATCTGTGAAAATTATCACAAAAATCTTCAATTTTTAAATTTTTCCTAAGAATTTTCCTTATTTTATATGAAATATGTTATATGAAATCTTCAATTTTATCATGTCTCCACTTCCTTTTCCAATTATGTGAAAATTGTATTTGTTTTCATATCATTTAATGTGAGATTTTTCAAAGAAGTTCTTCAATTTTATCAGATATGCTATGTAATCCTCAATTTTATCATACATATGTTAGATGAAAATCTTCAGTTCATTCAGAAAATGTGTCCAGTTACTTTTTTAATTGTATTCTAATTTTATTTGTTTGCCTATCATTATATCTGAGTTTTCTTCTCCAAAAAATATCTTCAGATTTAAAAATTACCTTGTTATCATCAATTTTATCATACATATGTTAGATGAAAATTCTCAGTTTTATACAAAAAAGTCTCCTCCTCCTTTTTCAAATATATTCTAATTGTATTTGTAGGCCTACCATTGTATCTGTGATTTTTACACAATAAGAATACAATTGAAAAAGGAAGAGGAGACAGATTCTGTTAATTCCAAAGATTTACATGTAACTTATGTATGATAAAATGAATGATAACATAAGAAAATTGGCAAAATTTAAGATTTTTTTCGAAAAAAATGTAGTCGTAAAATGAAGTGGAGACATTTTCATTTAAAATTGAAGATTTGTCTCTAAAATATCTATGATAAAATTGAGGATAACAAGATAATTTATAAAACTGAAGATTATTTTTGAAAAAAATACTGATACAATGATATGCATACAAATACATTTAGAATAAAATTGAAGGATGTCATGCAGAGATTTTTGTAAAAAACTGATGATTTTCATATAACATATGTATGATAAAATGAGGATATCATGAGGTAATTTATAAAATTAATGATTTTTTGGAAAAACACTCAATTACAATGATAGGCATAGAAATACGATTAGAATACAACTGAAAAATGAGGTGGAAACATTTTCTGATAAAACTGAAGATTTTCATCTATCATATGTATGATAAAATAAAGGATTAATACAGTAATTGATAAAATTGAAGATTTATTTGGACAAAACTCAGACATAATGATAGGCATAAAAATACAGTTAGAATAT
The DNA here is from genome assembly GCA_964023405.1 of Apodemus agrarius. Taxonomy (NCBI): domain Eukaryota; kingdom Metazoa; phylum Chordata; class Mammalia; order Rodentia; family Muridae; genus Apodemus; species Apodemus agrarius. Next base: position 35,450,948 of record OZ030024.1, read on the forward strand.
AACTAAAAGAGACATGGAGACATTTTCATATAAATCTGAAGATTTTCATATAATATATGTATGATAAAAATGAGGATAACATAACATAATTTATAAAACTGAATATTTTTTAAAAATGAATACATTGATAGGCATATAAGTATGATAAAATTGAGAATTACAAAGGATAATTTATAAAATTGAAGATTTATTCAGAAAAAAATCAGATACAATAACAGGCATGCAAATACAATTAGAATACAATTGAAAAAATGACATGGAGACATGTTCTGTTAATTCTGATGATTTACATCTAACTTATGTATGATAATATGGATGATAACATAGGAAAAGTGATAAAATTGAAGATTCTTTGATAAAATCTCAGATTCAAGGAAAAGCATGCAAATACATCTATAAATAAGTAAAAAATAAAGAGATATTTTCTGATAAAACTGAAGATTTTTGTATATCATTTCTGAGTAAATTATGGAAATTCATGTGAAAATGACAAAATTTGAAGAATTTTGTGGTAATTTTCACAGATACAATGGTAGGCATATAAATAATAATATAGTTGAAAAAGGAAGTGGATATATTTTCTGATAAATCTGAGGACTTTTGCATAACATATATCTGATAAAATTCTGGAAATTCATAAGAAAACTAAAATTTTAATATTTTTGGGTAATATTCACAGATACAATAGTAGGCATACAAATATAATTAGAATTAGAATGTAATTGTAAAAGGATGTGGAGACATTTTCTAATAAAACTGAAGATTTTCCTCTAACATATGTTTGATGAAATTGAGGAAAACTTAGGATTATTTATAAAATTGAAGTATTTTTTGCAAAAATATCAGATTCAATGATAAGATTACAAAGACTATTAGAATACAGTTGAAAAAGAAAGACTAGACATTTTCTGATAAAACTGAAGATTTTCATATAACATGTATGATAGAAAGGAGGATTACATAGGATAACTGATAAAAATGAAGATTTTCTTAGAAAATTCTCACATACAAGGATAGGCATACAAATACAATTAAAATATAATTGAAAAAGTAGCTGGAGACTTTTTTGTATAAAACTTAAGATTTTCACCTAACATATGTATGATAAAATGGATAATAACATAGGAAACTTAATAAAATTGAAGATTTTTTGATAAAATCTTATAATCATTGTTTTTGTATGCCTTTCACTGAATCTGAGATTTTTTTCGAAAAAATCTTCAATTTTACCAATTTTCTTATGTTATCATTCATTTTATCATACATAAGTTACATGTAAATCTTTGGAATTAACAGAATCTATCTCCTCTTCCTTTTTCAATTGTATTCTTATTGTATTTTATGCCTATCATTGTATCTGAGTTTTTTCAGAATAAGTCTTCAATTTTATTAATTATGCTATGTAATCCTTAATTCTATCATACATACATTAGATGAAAACCTTCAATTTTATCATAATATGTTTCTGCTTCCTTTTTCAATTGTATTCTAAGTGTATTTGTATGGTTATAATTGCAACTGAGTTTTTTTTTCAAAAAATCTTCAATGTTATAAATTATCTTATGTTATCCTCAATTTTAACATACATATGTTAGAGGATTTTCATCAATTTTATAGAAAATTTGCTCCACTTCCTTTTTCAATTACATTCTAATTGTATTTGTATGCTTACCATTGTATCTGTGAAAATTAACAAAAAAATCTTCAATTTTTAAATTTTAACTATGAATTTCCCTTACTTTACCTGAAGATTTTTACCTACCATATGCATGATGAAATTGAGAATTACATAGGATAATTGATAAAATTGAAGATTTATTCAGAAAAAACTCGGATACAATGATAGGCATAAAAATACAATTAGAATACAATTGAAATGGACATGGAGGCATATTCTGTTAATTCTGAAGCTTTACATCTAACTTATGGATGATAAAATGGATGATAACATAGGAAAATTGATAAAATTGAAGATTTTTGTGATAGAATCTCAGATACAAAGAAAGGCATACAAATACAGCTATAAATGAGTGAAAAAGGAAGTGGAGATTTTTTTGATAAAACTGAAGATATTTGTATAACATTTCTGATTATATTATGGAAATTCATGTGAAAATGTTAAAATTTGAAGAGTTTTATGGCAATTTTCACAGATACAATGGTCGGCATACAAATAAATAATAATATAGTTGAAAAAGGATGTGGAGATATTTTCTGATAATTTTGTGGTATTTTGCATAACATATATCTGACAAAATTATGGAAATTCATAAGAAAATATAATGGTTGAAATTTTTGTGGTAATTTTCACAGATACAATGATAGGCTTACAAACACAAATAGAATGTAATTGAAAAAGGAGTAGAGACATTTTCTGATAAAACTGAAGATTTTCATCTAATATATGTATGTTAAAATTGAGGATTACATAAGATAATTTATAAAATTGAAGATATTTTGGAAAACAATAACTCATATAGAAGGATAGGTACACAAATACAACTAGAGTATTATTGAAATAGGAATAGAACACATTTTTGTAAAGAAAAGAATATTTTCATCTAACATAAGTATGATAAAATTGAGGATTACATAAGATAATCGATAAAATTGAATATTTTTTAGAAAATACTCAGATACAATGATCTGCATACAAATACAATTAGAATATAATTGAAAAGGAAAGTGGAGATATTTTCTGATAGAAGTGAAGGTTTTCATCTAACATATGCGTGATAAAATTGAAGAATACATAGGATAGCTGATAAAATTTTAGATTTTTTTTTGAAAAATCACTCAGATTCAATGATAAGCATCCAAATAAAGTTGGAATGTAATTAAAAGAGGAAGTGGAGATATTTTCTGTTCGAACTGAAGATTTTAATCTAACATATGTATCAGAAAATTGAGGATTACATATGATAACTGACAAAATTGAAGATTTTTCGGAGAAAAACTCAGATACAATGATAAGCATACAAATAGAATTATCACATATTCGAATATGAAGTGGAGACATTTTCTGCCAAAACTGAAGATTTTGTATAACATATAACTGATAAAATAAGGGAAAACCATAAGAAAAAATTAAAAATTGAAAATTTTTTAGTAATTTTCACATACAATGGTATGCATTCAAATACAATTAGAATGTAATCGAAAAATGATGTGGATATATTTTTATTTAAAATTGAAGATTTTCCTCTAAAATACCTATGATAAAATTGATGATAACTTAAGATAATTCATAAAATTGAAGATTTTTTGAAAAACAAATCAGATGCAATTATAGGCATACAAATACATTTAGAATATAATTGAAGGAGGAAGTGTAGACATTTTCATATAAAACTGAAGATTTACATATAATATTAATATGATAAAATGAGGAAACCATAAGGAAATTTATAAAATTAAAGATTTTTTAGAAAAACACTCAAATACAATGATTGGCAAAGAAATGCAATTATAATACAAATGAAAAATGAAGTGCAGACAGTTTCTGATAAAACTGAAGATTTTCATCTCACAAATGTATGATAAAATAAAGGATTGCTAAGGTTATTGATAAAATTGAAACTTATTTGGCCAAAACTCGGATACAATTATAGTCCTAAAAATAAAATTAGAATATATCTAAAAGAAACGTGGAGAAATTTTCAAATATAACTGAAGATTATCATCTAATATATGTATGATAAAAATGAGGATAACATAATATAATATATAAAACTGAATATTTACAAAAATCTCAGATAAATTCATAGGCATTTAAATACAATTAGAATGTAATTGAAAAAGGAAATGTAGACATTTTGTAAAGTAATGTAGCTTTTCATCTAATATATGTATGATAAAATTGAGGATAACATAAGATAAGGATAAAATTGAAGATTTAAAAAAAAACTCAAATACAATGATAGCCATACAAATATATTTAGAATTGAATTGAAAAAGAAGTGGAGACATTTTATGATAGAATTGAAGATTTTCATCTAAAATCTGCATGATTAAATTGAGAATTACATAGGATATCTGGTAAAATTGAAGATTTTTTTTGAAAAATCTCACATACAATGATAGTCATACAAATAGAATTATCAGGTAATTGTAAAGGAAGTTGAGACATTTTCTGATAAAACTAAACATTTCTTATAACATATTTCAGATACATTGATAGGCATATAAATACAATTAGAATGTAATTGAAAATGGAAATGGAGACATTTTCATAAAGTAATCAAGATTTTCAACTAACATATTTATGACAAAATTGAGGATAATGTAAGATAATGTATAAAATTGTAGTTTTTTTGAAAAAACTCAAATATAATGATAGCCATACAAATATAAGTAGAATTCAATTGAAAAAGGAAGTGGAGATGTTATATGATAGAACTGAATATTTTCATCTAAAATATGCATGATAAAATTGAGGATTTTATAGAATATCTGATAAAATTGAAGATTGTATTTTGGAAAAATCTGAAATACAATGATAGGCATAAAAGTAGAATTATCAGATAATTAAAAAGGAAATGGAGACATTTTTGATAAAACTAATGATTTCATGTAACATATTTCTGATAGGAAAACGCTAAAAGTTAAGATTTTTTTGGTAATTTTCACAGATACAATGGTATGCATACAAATACAATTAGAATATAATGGAAAAAGGAAGTGGAGACGTTTTCCTATAAAACTGGTGATTTTCCTCTAACATATGTTGATAAAATTGAGGATAACTTTAGTTAATTTATAAAATTGAAGATATTTTGGGAAACAAAAACTCAGATACAAAGATAGGCATACAAATACAACTAGATTATTATTGAAAACGGGAGAGGACACATTTTTGTAAAGAACTGAAGATTTTTATCTAACATATATATGATAAAATTGAGGATTACATAAGATAATTGATAAAATTGAAGATTTATTTGGAAAAAATCTCAGATACAATGATCTCCATGCAAATACAATTAGAATATTATTGAAACAGTAAGTGGAGATATTTTCTGAAAGAAATGAAGCAGGTCATCTAAAATATGCACGATAAAATTGAGGATTACATAGGAAAACTAATAAAATTTTAGATTTTTTTGAAAAAATCAGATACAAAAATAATCATAATATAAATGAAAAGAAAGTGGAGATATTTTCTGGTAGAACTGAAGATTTTAATCTAACATATATGATAAAATCGAGGATTACATATGATAACTGAAAAAATTGAAGATTTTTTAAGGAAAAAAGTCAGATACAATGATGAGCATACAAATAGAATTATCACATATTTGAAAATGAAGTGGAGACATTTTCTGACAAAATGGAAGTTTTTGTATAACATATTACTGATAAACTAAGGGAAATTCAGAGGAAAAAATTTAAAAATTGAAATATTTTATGGTAATTTCAACAGATATAATGGTAGACATACCACTTCAATTAGAATGTAATTGAAAAATGAAGTGGAGACATTTTTTATTTATAATTGAAGATTTTCCTTAAACCTATGTATGATAAAATTGAGGATAACATAGGGTTTATCTATCTTGGTGATTTTCGCAAAGAACCAGCTCCTGGATTTGTTGATTCTTTGTATGGTTCACTTTGTTTCTACTTGATTGATTTCAGCCCTTAGTTTGATGATTTCCTTTCTTCTACTCTTCTTGGGTGAATTAGCTTCTTTTTGTTCCTGGGCTTTCAGGTAGTATTCCATTGTATAAATATACCACATTTTCTGTATCCATTCTTCCTTTGAGGGACATCTGAGCTCCTTCCAACTTCTGGCTATAATAAATAAGGCTGCTATGAACATAGTGGAGCATGTGTCTTTATTGTAGGCAGGAGAATCCTCTGAATATATGCCCAGGAGTGGTATGACAGGTTCCTCTGGAAGTGTCATGCCTAATTTTCTGAGGAACAGCCAGACTGATTTCCAGAGCAGTTGTACCATCTTGCAGTCCCACCAACAGTTTAGGAGTGTTCCTCTTTCTCTACATCCTGGCCAACACTGTTTGTCTCTTGAATTTTTAATCTTAGCGATTCTGACTGGTGTGAGGTTGAATCTCAGGGTTGTTTTGATTTGCATTTCCCTGATGACTAATGAAGTTGAACATCTCTTGAAGTGAATCTTGGCCATCTGAATTTCTTCTGGTAAAAATTCTTTGTTTAGCTCTGTACCCCATTTTTTGATACGGTTATTTGGTTCTTAGAGAACTCCTACCGCTGATAAAAAACTTCAGCAAAATAGCTGGTTATAAAATCAACTCAAGCAAATCAGTAGCCTTTCTGTACTCAAAGGACAAGCAGGATGAGAAAGAAGTTAGGGAAATAACACCCTTCACAATAGCCACAAACAGTATAAAGTATCTTGGCATGACTCTAACCAAACAAGTGAAAGATCTGTATGACAGGAACTTCAAGTCCTTGAAGAAAGTAATTCAAGAAGACCTCAGGAAATGGAAAAATTTTTCATGCTCTTGTATTGGGAGGATCAATATAGTAAAAATGGCCATCTTTACAAAAGTAATCTACAGATTCAATGCAATCCCCATTAAAATACCAAATCAATTCTTCATAGATCTAGAAAGAGCAATTCTCAAGTTCATCTGGAATAACAAAAAACCCAGGATAGCTAAAGCTATTCTCAACAATAAAAGGACTTCTGGGGGAATCAATATCCCTGACCTCAAGCTGTACTACAGAGCAATTGTGTTAAAAACTGCATGGTATTGGTACAGCAACAGGCAAGTAGATCAATGGAATAGAATTGAAGACCCAGAAATTAACCCACAGACTTATGGTCACTTGATCTTTGATAAAGCAGCTAAACCATCCAGTGGAAAAAAGATAGCCTTTTCAACAAATGGTGCTGGTTCAACTGTAGGTCAACATGCAAATTGATCCACTCTTATCTCCTTGTACTAAGATCAACTCCAAGTGGATCAAGGACCTCCACATCAACCCAGACACACTGAACCTAGTAGAAAAACTGGGGGAAAGTTTTTGAACAGAACACCAATAGCTTATGCTCTAAGATCAAGAACTGACAAATGGGACCTCATAAAATTACAAAGTTTCTGTAGGGAAAGGACACTGACAGAAGGACAAAACAGCCATCAACAAGTTGGTAAAAGATGTTCACCAACCCTACATCCGACAGGGGGCTAATATCCGTGTCTCTTTTGATGACTTAAGTTGAAAGTCATTTTTATCTGATATTAGAATGGCTTCTCCAGATTGTTTCCTGAGATCATTTGCTTGTAAAATTGTCTTCCAGCCTTTTACTGTAAGGTAGTGTTTGTCTTTGACACTGAGATGTGTTTCCAGTGTGCAGCAAAATGTAGGGTCCTGTTTCCATATCCAGTCTGTTAGTCTGTGTTTTTTTTTATTGGGGAATTGAGTACAATGATGTTAAGAGATATTAAGGAATAATAATTATTACTTCCTGACATTTTTGACGCTATTTTTGTATATTTGAGTGGTTATTTCTTTTGGGTTTGATGAGAAGGGGTTTCTATCTTGCTTCTTCTCAGTTGTAGTTTCCCTTCTTGTGTTGGTGTTTTTCCCCTATTATCCTTTGCAAGGGTGGGTTGTGGAAGGATAATGTGCACAATTGGTTTTTTCATGGAATACCTTGTTTTCTCCAACTACGGCAATTGAGAGTTTTGCTGGGTAAAGTAGTTTTGGCTGAAATTTTTGTTCTCTTAGAGTCCTCATGATATCTGACCAGGATCTTCTAGATTTCATGGTCTCAGGTGAGAAGTCTGGAGTAATCGTGATAGGTCTTCCTTTATATGTTACTTGTCCTTTTTCTCTTACTGCCTTTAATATTCTTTCTTTGTTTACTACATTTGGGGTTTTGATTATTATGTGACAGCAGGTATTTCTGTTCTGGTCCAGTCTGTTTAGAGATCTGTAGGCTTCTTGTATATTCATGGGCATCTCTCTCTTTAGGTTGGGGAAATTTTCTTCAATAACTTTGTAGAATATATTTGATGGCCCTTTAATTTGTACGTCTTCCCTCTCATCTATGCCTATAACCCTTAGGTTTGGTCTTCTCATTGTGTCCTGGATTTCCTGGATGTATTGGGTTACAAACTTTTTGCATTTTGCATTTTCTTGGACTGTTGAATCAATGGTTTCTATGGTATCTTTGTCATCTGAGTTCTTTCTTCTATCTCTTGTATTCTGTTGTTGATATTTGCATCTATGGCCCCTGATTTCTTCCCAAGGTTTTCTATCTCCAAAGTTGTCTCACTTTGTGATTTCTTAGTTGTTTCTAATTCTGTTTTTAGATCCTGGATGGTTTTTCTCAGATCTTCCACTTGCTTGTGTGTATTTTCATTTATTTTTCTAAGAGATTTTTGTATTTTCTCTTTCATGACTTCTTCTTGTTGACCCACGTTCTGTATTTCTTTTAAGTGATTTTTGTGATTCCTCCTTATTGGCTTCTACTTTTTGATCCATATTCTCTTCAATTTATTTAAGTGATTTTTGTGTTTGCCTTGTAAGGGCTTCAAATTTTTGATCCATTTTCTCCTGTATTTCTTTAAGAGATTTATCTATATCGTCCTGTATCAGCATCCTGACCAGTGATTTTAGATCAATATCTTGTTTTTCTGCTGTGTTTGGGTATTCAAGACTTACTGCTGTTGGGGAACTGGGTTCAGATGCTGCCATATTGCCTTGATTTCGGTTAGTAACGTTCCTACATTTGCCTTTTGCCATCTGGTTATCTCTGGCCTTTGTTGGTCCTGAAGTCACTAGCTGGTGCTTGAACCTTCTGTGGGCTCATAAGGCTATTTCCCCACCACTGGATGACTAGGTTTCCTCTGGCACAGATTGCTGATATGTTGTTCTCCTCTTGGGTGCTGTTGGACCCCTGGTGTATCTTCTGGTTTGCCTGCTCAAGCAGTCGCCACCAAGATGGCTGGGGTTGTGCAGAGTGCAGGGTCCTCATCAGGGCACAGAGCCCAAGCCTGGTTGGGACCCAGGAACTGCTGCTCTGCCCATATCACTGCCTGGCAGCCTTGAGACCCCAGAGAACCCAAATTCTTTATATCATGGTTTCCTGGTTCAGCTTGCTCTGTCCAGATAGCTGCAAGTTTGCCTGTGGTGGCTGCAGGGAATAGGGAGTGCCAACATTTTTATGTAAAATTGAAAATTTTCCTCTGAAATATCTATGATAAAATTGAGGATAAATTAAGATAAATTATAAAATTGAACATTTTTTGAAAAAAAACTAAGATACAATGATAGGCATACAAATACTTTTATAATATAATTGAAAGAGAATGTGGAGACATTTTCATGTATAACTGAAGATTTTCATATAACATACATACAATTAAAATGAGGATATCTTAAGGTAATTTATAAAATTAAAGGTTTTTTGGAAAAACACTCACATACAATGATAGGCATAAAAATACAATTAGAATACAACTGAAAAACAAAGTATAGACATTTTCTGATAAAACTGAAGATTTTCATCTAACATATGTATGATAAAATAAAGGATTGCTAGGGTAATTGTAAAAGAACAAACTTCTCGCCATTAGACCTGAATGTAACATTAATGCATTCAGGTTGTAGTGTGTTTGGTGTTGCATCTTTGTTTAAACACATTTCTGTCACATAAACTGCATTAAACAGCAATTAACACGTTCAGTATGTTTTAAAACACTATGCATTTCAAGGACTAATTTAGCAGAAACGAGAACATTTTGCGCAGTGTATGATATATTCTAACTGCACATACAAAGTTCTTACAAGTATGTGATTGTTTTTACGTGGGAACACTGTATTTCAACAGTATATAGGGTTTCATATACATTTATGAGAGAAAGTTCTACAATGCAGTTTACGTGGAGGAAACGTGTTTAATCCTAGATGCACCACCAAACACACTACAGAGTGAATGCATTCATGGTACATTCAGTTGCAATGATGAGAAGATTGTTCTTTTACAATTACCACCTATAGTATGTTTTAAAACAGTATGTGTTTAAAAGGACTAATTTAGCAGAAAACAAGATCATTTCACACAATGTATGATAACTCCTATCTGCACATACAGAGTTCTTACTAGTATGTGAGTGCCTTTATTAGGGAACACTATATTTTAATCTTACATTTGATTTTCATATGCATTTATTGGAGAAAACTGTATAATGCAGTTTACATAAAATAAGCGTGTTTAAACATAGACACAACAAAAACACACTGCAACATGGATGCATTCATGTTACATTCAAGTCTGATGAAGAGAAGTTTGTTCCTTTGCAATTAACACGTTCAGTAAGTTTTAAAACACTATGCATTTAAATGACTAATTTAGCAGAAATGAGTATATTTCACACAATGTATGATAACTTCTAACTGCACATACAAAGTTCTTACTAGTATGTGATTGTCTTCCCTCTGGAACAATGTACTTCAATAGTATATATGATTTTCTTATGCATTTATGAGAGAAAGCTGTACAGTGTGCAGTTTAGGTGTTTAAACATAGAGGCAAAAACACACTAAAACTTGAATGCATACATGTTATATTCAAGTCTTATGAAGAAAAATTTGTTCTTTTGCAATTAACACGTCCATTAAATTTCACAACACTATGCTTTTAAACGACCAATTTAGCAGAAAATGAGAACATTTCACAAAATATATTTACTGGCTTGTTTTGTGTGTCAACTTGATATGGATGGAGTTATCATAGAAAAAGGAGCTTCAGGTGGGGAATTGCTTCCATGAGATCCAGCTTCTGGGCATTTTCTCAAAGAGTGATCACATGGGGAAGACCCCTTGTGAGTGGTACCATCTCTTGCTGGTATTGGGTTCTGTAAGAGAGCATACTGTGAAAGCCAGGGGAAGCAAGCCAGTAAGGAACATCCCTCCATGGCTTCTGCATCAGTTCCTGCTTCCTGACTTTCTTGAGTTCCACTGCTTACTTGCTTTAGTGATGAACAGCTGTGTGGAAGTGTAAGCTGAATAAAGCATTTTTTCCCCAACTTGCTTCTTAGTCATAATGTTTGTTCAGAAAAAGAAACCTATAGTAAGAAAAAGTGTGATGACTTCTAACTGCACATACAGAGTTCTTATTAGTATGTGATTGTCTTTACTTGGCAACACAGTATTTCAATAGTATATACAATTTTCATATGCATTTATGAGAGAAAGCTGTACAAAGCCATTTACATGGAGGAAAGGTGTTTAAACCTAGAGGAAACACCAAACACACTACAAAGTGAATGCATTCATGATATTCAGGTGTAATGACCAGAAGTTTGTTCTTTTACAATTAACAAGTTCAGTAAGGTTTTTTTTGTTTTTTGTTTTTTTATTTTCATTATTTTCTATATTCTTTGAACACTATGCATTTAAACAACTAATTTAGCTGAAAATGAGAACATTTAGTACAATGTGTAACAACTTCTAGTTACACATACAAAGTTCTTACTAATATGAGATTTTCTTTGCTCGGGAACACTGTATTTCAATCTTACATGTGATTTTTATATGTATTTGTCAAAGAATGGTGTACAATGCAGTTTACTTAGAGGAAACGTGTTTAAACATAGACACAACACCAAACACACTACAACGTGAATGCATTCATGTTACATTCAGTTGTAAGAGAAGTTTGTTCTTTTACAATGAACATGTTCACTAAGGTTTAGAATACAATGCGTTTAAACAAGTAATTTAGCAGAAAACGAGAACATTTCACACAAATATGATAACTTCTAACTGCACATACAAAGTTCTTACCAGTATGTGATTGTCTTTACTAGGGAACACTGTATTTCAATAGTATATAGGATTTTCATATGTATTTATGAGAGAAAGCTGTACAATATAGTTTACGGGTAGGAAACGTGTTTAAACCTAGATGCACCACCAAACACACTACAAGGTGAAGGTATTCCTGTTGTAATGTAGAGAAGTATCTTCATTTGCTATTACCATTTTCAGTAAGGTTTAAAACACTATGCATTTAAACAATTAATTTAGCAGAAAAGGAGAATATTTCGCACAATGTATGGTAACTTCTAACTGTACATACAAAGTTCTTACCAGTATGTGATTGTCTTTACTCAGGAACACTGTATATCAATCTTACTTTTGATTTTCATATGCATTTATCAAATAAAGCTTTACAATGCAGTTTATGGGGAGGAAACATGTTTAAATATAGACGCAACACCAAACACACTATAACTTGAATGCATTCATGTTACATTCAAGTTTAATGACATGAAGTTTGTTCTTTTACAATGAAGAAGTTCAGTAGGTTTTAAAACACTATGTGTTTAAATGACTAATTTTGCAGAAAACGAGAACATTTCGCTCAATGTATTATATCCTCTAGCTGCGCATACAAAGTTCTTACGTGTATGTAATTGTCTTTACTTGGGATCAATGTATTTTAATAGTATATATGATTTTCTTCTCATGCATTTATGGGAGAAAGCTGTACAATGCAGTTTAGGTGGAGGAAACATGTTTATACATAGACGCACCACCAACCACACTACAATCTGAATGCATTCATGTTACATTCATGTCTAATGATTCATGTCTAATGAATTTTGCATAACATATCTCATAAAATTATGGAAATTCATAGGAAAAATGTAAAATTTGAAGATTTTTGTGGTAATTTTTACTGATACAATGATAGTCTTAGAAACCCAATTAGAATGTAATTGAAAAATGGAATAGAGTCAGTGATAAGCATACAAATACAATTTGTATACAATTGAAAAAGTTACATTGATAGGCCTATAAATAAAATTAGAATGTAATTGAAATGGAAAATGGGGACATTTTTGTAAAGTAATAAAGGTTTTCATCTAACATATATATGTTAAAATTGAGGATAGCATAAGATAATGTATAAAATTGAAGATGTTTTTGGAAAAACTGGAATGCAATGATAGCTATACAAATATAATTAGAATTCAATTGAAAAAGGAAGTGGAGGCATTTTTTGGTAGAACTGAAGATTTTTCTCAAAAATATGCATGATAAAATTGAGGGTTACATAAGATATCTGATAAAATTGAAGATATTTTTGGAAAAATCTCACATAACGTGATAGGCATACAAATAGAATTATCAGATAATTGAAAAGGAAATGGAGACATTTTCGAATAAAACTAAAGATTTTGTACAACATATTTCTGATAAAGTAAGTGAAATTCATAGGAAAAAATAAAATATTGAAGATTTTGTGGCAATTTTCACAGATACAATGGTATGCATACTAATTCAATGAGAATGTAATTGTAAAAGGATGTGGAGACATTTTCCTATAAAACTCAAGATTTTCCTCTAACATATGTTTGATAAAATTGAAGAAAACTTAGGATAATTTATAAAATTGAAGAATTTTTTGAAAAAAAAACACTCAGATGCAATGATATGATTATAAGGACTATTAGAATACACTTGAAAAAGGAAGATGAGATATTTTCTGATAAAACTGAAGATTTTCATATAACATATGTATGATAAAATTGAGGATTACATAGGATATCTGATAAAAATGAAGATTTTCTTAGAAAATTCTCAGATATAATGGCAGGCATACAAAAAAAATTACAATATAATTGAAAAGGTAGCTGGAGACATTTTTGTATAAAACTTAAGATTTTCACATAACATGTATGATAATATGGATTATAACATAGGAAAATTGATAAAATTAAAGATTTTTTGATAAAATCTCAGATACATTTAAAGGCATCCTAATACAATTAGAATATAAGTGAAAAAGGAAGTGGAGATATTTTCTGATGAAACTGAAGATTTTTGTATAGCATTTCTAATAAAATTATGGAAATTCATTTGAAAATGTTAACTTTAGAAGACTTGGTATAATTTTCACAGATTGAATGGTAGGCATAAAAATAAATAATTATATATTTGAAAAAAAAGTGGAGATATTTTCTGATATATCTAAAGAATTTTCATAACATAGATCTGATAAAATTATGGAAATTCTGAGGAAAACTGTATAATTTGAAGTTTTTAGTGGTAATTTTCACAGATAATATGATAGGCTTACAAACACAGTTAGAATGTAATTGAAGAAAGGAATAGAGACATTTTTGATAAAACGCAAAATTTTGTATAACATATTTTCGGTAAAGTAAGGGAAATTCATAGGAAAAATTTAAAAATTGAAGATTTTTGTGGTAATTTTCACAGAAACAATGGTATACATACAAATACAAACAGAATGTAATTGAACAAAGAAGTGGAGACAGTTTTATATAAAACTGAAGATTTTACTCTATCATAGGTATGATAAAGTTGAGGACAACTTAGGGTAATTTATAAAATTGAAAATAGGTTGAATAAAACTCAGATACAATGATAAGCATACAAATACAATTTGAATACAATTGAAAAGTAACGTTGATAGGCATATAAATACAATTAGAATGTAATTGAAAAAGGAAATGGAGACATTTTTGTAAAGTAATCAAGGTTTTCATCTAACATATATATGATAAAATTGAGGATAATATAAGATAATGTATGAAATTCACTTTGTAGTTTGGTGTTTCTTCTAGGTTTAAACACTTTTCCTCCACATAAACTGCATTATAGAGCTTTCTCTCATAAATGCATATGAAAATCCTATATACTATCGAAATACAGTGTTGCCGAGTAAAGACAATCACATACTAATAAGAACTGTGTATGTGCAGTTAGAGGTTATCATACTTTGTCTTACTCAGGGTTTCTTTTTCTGCACAAACATCATGACCAAGAAGCAAGTTGGGGAGGAAATGTTTTATTCAGCTTACACATACACACAGCTGTTCATCAGTAAAGGAAGTAAGAACTGGAACCCAAGCAGGTCAGGAAGCAGGAGCTGATGCAGAGGCCATGAATGGATGTTCCTTACTGACTTGCTTCCCCTGGATTGCACAGCCTACTCTCTTACAGAACCCAATACCAGCAAGAGATGGTACCACTCACAAGGGGCCTTCCCCACTTGATCACTAATTGAGAAAATGCCCCACAGCTGGATCTCATGGAGGCACTTCCCCACCTGAAGCTCCTTTTCCTATAACTCCAGCCTGAGTCAAGTTGACACACAAAGCAAGCCAGTAAATATATTGTGTGAAATGATCTTGTTTTCTGCTAAATTATTCTTTTAAACGCAGTGTGTTTTAAAATTTATTGAACTTGTAAATTGTAAAAGAACAAACTTCTCGCCACTAGACCTGAATGTAACATGAATGCTTTTACATTGTAGCATGTTTGGTGGTGAATCTATGTATAAAGACGTTTCTACCTCCTAAACTGCACTGTACAGTTTTCTCTCATAAAAGCATATGAAAATCCTATATACTAATGAAATACAGTGTTGCCGAGTAAAGACAATCACATACTAGTAAGAACTTTGTACGTGCAGTTAGAAGTTATCATACATTGTGCAAAATGTTCTCATTTTCTGCTCAATTAGTCTTTTAAACGCATAGGGTTTTTAAATGTACTGAAAGTGTCAATTGCTGTTTAATGCAGTTTACATGAAGGAAACGTGATTAAACAAAGACGCAACACCAAACACACTGCAACCTGAATGCATTCATGTTACATTCAGGTCAAATGACAAGAAGTTTGTTCTTTTACAATTACCCTAGCAAGCCTTTATTTTATCATACATTTGTTAGATGAAAATCTTCACTTTTATCAGAAAATGTCTATTTTTCGTTATTCAAATGTATTCTAATTGTATTTCTGTTCCTATCATTGTAGCTAAGTGATTTTCCAAAAAATCTTTACTTTTATACATTACCCTATGATATCCTCATTTTAATCATATGTATGTTATATTAAAATCTTCAGTTTTATATGAAAATCTCTCCACATTCTCCTTCAATTATATTCTAAAAGTATTTGTATGCCTATTATTGTATCTGAGGATTTAAAAAAACACTTCAATTTTGTAATTTACCTTAATTTATCATCAATTTTATCATATATATTTTAGAGGAAAATTTTCAATTTTAAATAAAAATGTCAGCACTCCCCACTCCCCGAGACCACTGCTTGCATCCTTGCAGCTTTCTGGACTAAGCGAGCTGAACCATGTACCTGTGATATCCAGAATTTAGGATCTCTGGGGAGTCAAGTCTGCCAGGCAGTGATCTGGGAATAGCAGTGGTTCCTGGGTCCCAACCAGGCGTGGGCTTTGTGCCCTGAGGGGGACAATGTACTCCATGCAACTGCAGTCATCTTGGTGGCAACTGCTTGGATTGAGTGGGCAGAACCAGAATTTACACCAGGGGTCCAACAGCACCCAAGTGGAGAATAACACATCAGCAATCTGTGCCCAGGGAAACCCAGTAATTCAGTGGTAGGGAAATAGCCTTTCGAGCCCACAGGAGGTTCAAGCACCAGCTATTGACTACAGAACCAACTAAGGCCAGAGATAACCAGATGGCATAAGGCAAACATAGGAACATTACTAATAGAAATCAGGGCAATATGGCAGCATGTGAATCCGGTTCCCTGACAGCAGTAAGTCCTGGATACCCCAACACACCAGAAAAAACAAGATATGTATCTAAAATCAGTGGTCAGGATGCTGATAGAGGACGACATTGATAAATCTCTTAAAGAAAAACAGGAGAAAATGGATCAAAAATTAGAAGCCCTTACAAGCAAACACAAAAATCACTTAAAGAAATTCAGCAGAATATGGATCAAAAAATAGAAGCCAAAAAGGAGGAATTACAAAAATCACTTAAAGAAATACAGGAGAACGTGGGTCAACAAGTAGAAGTCGTGAAAGAAGAACACAAAAATCTCTTAAAGAAATACATGAAAATACAAACAAGCAAGCTGAAGATCTGAGCAAAACCATCCAGGATCTAAAAACAGAAGTAGAAACAACTAAGAAATTGCAAAGGGAGACAACTTTTGAGATAGAAAACCTTGGGAAGAAATAAGGGGCCATAGATGCAAATATCAACAAGAGATAATAGAAATAATCTCATATGCAGAAGATACTAAGGAAACCTTTGATTTAACAGTCCAAGAAAACACAAAATGCAAAAAGCTTGTAACCCAAACATCCAGGAAATCCAGGACACAATGAGAAGACCAAACCTAAGGGTTATAGGCATAGATGAGAGGGAAGATATACAACTTAAAGGCCCAGCAAATATCTTCTACAAAATTATGGAAGAAAACTTCCCCAACCTCAAGAGAGAGATGCCCATGAATATACAAGAAGCCTACAGAACTTCAAACAGACTAGACCAGAACAGAAATAACTCCCTTCACATAATAATCAAAACCCCAAATGTAGTAACCAAAGAAAGAATTTTAAAGGCAGTAAGAGAAAAAGGCCAAGTAACATATAAAGGAAGACACATCAGGATTACAACAGACTTCTCACCTGAGACCACGAAATCTAGAAGATCCTGGGTGGATATCATGAGGACTCTAAGAGAACACAAATGTCAGCCAAAACTACTATACCCAGCAATTGGAAAGGAAGAAGTCAAACTATCATTATTTGCAGATAATATGATTGTATAATTAAGCAACCCAAAAAACTCCACCAGAGATCGCCCACAGCTGATTCGCAACTTCAGCAAAGTGCCTGGTTATAAAAACAACTCAAGCAAATCAGTAGACTTCCTATACTCAAAGGACAAGCAGGCTGAGAAAGAAGTTAGGGAAATAACACCCTTCACTGTAGCCACAAACAATATCCCATGCCCCCTACCAGATCACCATGGAGTAAGAGTGGTCTTCAATAGCAACAAAAACAACAGAAAGCCCACATACACACGGAAACTGAACAATACTCAATGACACCTTGGTCAAGGAAGAAATAAAAAAAGAAATCAAAGACTTATTGGAATTCAAAAAAATGAATGTACAACCTACCCAAATCCATGGGACACAATGAAAGCAGTGCTAAGAGGAAAACTCATAGCTGTACGTGCATCAAAAAAGAAACTGGAGAGAGCATACATTAGCACCTTAATAATAGCACACCTTAAAACCCTGAAACAAAAAGAAGCTAATTCACACAGGAGGAATAGAGGACCGGAAATCATCAAACTCAGGGCTGAAATCAATCAAGTAGAAATAAAGAAAACTATACAAAAAATCAACAAAACCAGGAGCTGGTTCTTTGAGAAAATCAACAAGATAGAGAAACTCTTAGCCAGATTGACCAAAGGACACAGAGACAGCATTCAAATTAACAAAATTAGAAAGGAAAAGGGGGTTATAACAACAAACTGAAATAATTCAAAAGATCATCAGATCCTACTACAAAAGTCTATACTCAACACAACTGGAGAATCTGAGGAAATGGCAAATTTCCTAGACAGATACCAAATACCAAAATTAAATCAGGATCATTTAGGTCAGCCAGACAGTTCCATAAACCCTAGAGACATACAAGGGATTAAAGAAAGCCTCCCAACCAAAAAAAAGTATGGGACCAGATGGTTTTAGTGCAGAATTCAATCAGACATTCAAAGAAGACTTAACACCAATACTCTTCAAACTATTCCACAAAATAGAAACAGAAGGGAAACTTCCCAACTCGTTGTATGTTGCCACAATTATGCCAATACCAAAACCACACAAAGATCCAACAAAGAAAGCGAACTACAGGACAATTTCTCTTATGAATATTGATGGAAAAATACTAAAGAAAATTCTTGCCAACCTAATCCAAGAGCACATCAAAACTATCATTCACCATGATCAAGTAGACTTCATGCCAGGGATGCAGGGATGGTTCAATATTATGGAAATCTATCAAAGTAATCCACTCCATAAACAAACTAAAAGAAAAAACCACATTGACATCTCATTAGATGCTGAAAAAGCATTCGACAAAATCCAGCATCCTTTCATGCTAAAAGTCTTTGAAAGAGCAGTAATTCACAGCCCATATGTAAGCGTAGTAAAAGCAGCATACAGAAAACCAGTAGCCAACATCAAACTAAATGGAGAGAAACATGAAGCAATCCCACTAAAATCAGGGACTAGACAAGGCTGCCCTCTCTCCATATCTTTTCAATATAGTACTTGAAGTTCTTGTGAGAGCAATTAGACAACATAAGCAAGTCAAAGGTATACAAATTGGAAAGGAAGAAGTCAAACTATCATTATTTGCAGATGATATGATAGTTTACTTAAGTGACCCAAAAAACTCCACCAGAGAACTTCTACAGCTGATAAACAACTTCAGCAAAGTGGCTGGTTATAAAGTCAACTCAAGCAAATCAGTAGCCTTCCTGTACTCAAAGGACAAGCAGGCTGAGAAAGAAGTTAGGGAAATAACACCCTTCACAATAGCCACAAACAACATAAAGTACATTTGTGTGACTCTAACCAAACAAGTGAAATATCTGTATGACAGGAACTTCAAGTCCTTTAAGAAAGAAATCGAAGGTGACCTCAGAAGTTGGAAAAATATTTCTTGCTCTTTGATTGGCAGGATCAATATAGCAAAAAATGGCCATCTTGCCAAAAGCAATCTACAGATTCAAAGCAATCCCCATCAAAATCCCAATTCAATTCTTCATAGATCTAGAAAGAGCAATTCTCAAATTCATCTGGAATAACAAAAGACCCAGGATAGCTAAAATTATTCTCAACAATAAAAGGACTTCTGGGGAAATCATTATCCCTGACCTCAACCAGTACTACAGAGCAATTGTATGAAAAACTGCATGATATTGGAATAGCAACAGGCAAGTAGATCAATGGAATAGCACTGAAGACCCAAAAATGAACCCACAGACTTATGGTCACTTGATCTTTGATAAAGGAGCTACAACCATCCAGTGGAAAAAAGATAGCCTTTTCAACAAATGGTTCTGGTTCAACTGGAGGTCAACATGCAGAAGAATGCAAATTGACCCACTCTTATCTCCTTGTACTAAGATCAACTCCAAGTGGATCAAGGAACTCCACTTAAAACCAGACACACTGAAACTAATAGAAAAGAAGCTGGGAAAGACCCTGGAGGACATGGACACAGGGGAAAAGCTCCTGAACAGAACACCAATAGCTTATGCTCTAAGATCAAGAATTGACAAATGGGACCTCATAAAATTACAAAGTTTTTGTAATGCAAAGGACACTGTCAGAAGGACAAAACAGCAACCAACAAATTGAGAAAAGATCTTCACCAACCCCACATCTGGCAGAGGGCTAATATCGAATATATACAAAGAACTCAAGAAGTCAGACCCCAAAGAACCAAATAACCCTATGAAAAATGGGGTACAGAGCTAAACAAAGAATTGTCACCAGAAGAAATTCGGATGGCTGAAAAACACCTTAAGAGATGTTCAACATCATTAGTCATCAGGGAAATGCAAATCAAAACAACCCTGAGATTCCACCTCACTCCAGTCAGAATGGCTAACATTAAAAATTCAGGAGACAACAGGTGCTGGCGAGCATGTGTAGAAAGAGGAACACTGCTCCACTGTTGGTGGGATTGCAAAATGGTACAAAAGCTCTGAAAATCACTCTGGTGGTTCCTCAGAAAATTGGTCATGACACTTCCAGAGGACCCTGTCATACCATTTCTGGGCATATACCCAGAGGATTCCCCTGCATACAATAAAGACACATGGTCTACTATGTTCATAGCAGTCTTATTTATAATAGCCAGAAGTTGGAAGGAGCCCCTATATCCCTCAAAGTAGCAATGGATACAGAAAATGTGGTATATTTATACAATGGAATACTACTTAGCAATTAAAAATAATGAATTCATGCAATTTGTATGCAAATGGTTGGATCAGGAAAATATGATGCTATGTGAGTTAACCCAATCACAAAAGAATACACATGAATTGCAATCACTGATAAGTGAATATTAATGAGCACAGAAGCTCTGAATACTCAAGGCAATTAGCAAATCAAAAGATTCCCACTAAGAAGTAAGGAGAGGACATTGGTCCAGAAAAGACTGGTTCCAGTTGTAGGAGAGTACCAGAACTGAGAAAAGATTGGGGAGTGATTTGGGAATGTGCAGGGGGAAAGGGGATTTATGGGACATATGGTGAAGAGGGAACTGGGAAAGGGGAAAGCCTTTGAAATGTAAACAAATAATATAGAAGATAAAAATAAATAAATAAATAAAAATTTAAAAAATAAAAACAAATTAAAAAGGTCTCCACTTCATTTTTCGATTATATTCAATTTGTATATTTATGCCTACCATTGTATCTGTTGAAATTACCATAAAATTTTCAATTTTTAATTTTTTTCTAAGAATTTCCCTTCCTTCATCAGGAATATGTCATGCGAAATCTTCAGTTTTGTCAGAAAATGTCCACTTCATTTTCAAATATGTGATAATTTTATTTGTGTATCTATCATTGTATCTGAGTTTTTTCCAAAAAAAATCTTCAATTTTATCAGTTATCATATATAATGCTTAATTTTATGATACATATGTTAAATTAAAATCTTCAGTTCTACTAGAAAATATCTCCACTTCCCTTTTCAATTATATTTTAATTATATTTCATGCACATCATTGTATCTGAATATTTTTCCAAATAAATCTTCAATTTTATCAATTATCTTATGTAATCCTCAATTTTTTCATTCATATGTTAGATGAAAATCCTCAGTTCTTTACAAAAACTTGTTCTCTTTCGTTTTCAATAATACACTAGTTGATTTGTATGTCTATCCTTGTATCTGAATTTTTGTTTTCCAAAATATATTCAATTTTATAAATTACCTTAACTTATCCTCAATTTTATCATACATATGTTAGAGGAAAATCACCGGTTTTATAGGAAAATGTCTCTACATCCTTTTTCAATTACATTCTAAGTGTATTTGTGTGCATACTATTGTATCTGTAAAAGTTACCACAAAAATCTTCAATTTAAAATTTTTCCTATGAATTTCCCTTACTTTATGAGAAATAAATTATATAAAATCATTAGTTTTATCAGAAAATGTCTCCACTTCCTATGCAAGTTTTTGATAATTCTATTTGTATGCATAGCATTGTATGTGAGATTTTTCCATAAAAATCTTCAATTTTATCAGATATCCTATATAGTCCTCAATTTTATCTAGCATAGTTTAGATGAAAATCTTCAGTTCTATCATAAAATGCCTCTACTTCCTTTTTCAATTGAATTCTAATTATATTCGTATGGCTATCATTGTATTTGATTTTTTTCAAAATATCTTCAATTTTATACATTGTCTTATGTTATCCTCAATTTTATCATACATATGTTAGATGAAAATCTCCATAACTTTATGAAAATATCTCCATTTCCCTTTGCAATTATATTCTAATTGTATTTATAGGCCTATCATTGTATCTGAGTTTTTCTTCTTTAAAATCTTCAATTTTATAAATTATCTTAAATTATCTTCAATTTTATCATAGATATTTTGGAGGAAAATCTTCAATTTTAAAGCAAAATGCCTCTAATTTATTTTTAGATTACATTCTAATAGTATTTTTGTGCCTACCATTGTATCTGAAAATTACCACAAAAATGTTCAATTTTTAAATTTTCCCTATTAATTTCCCTTACTTTATCAGTAATATGTTATATGAAATATTTAGTTTTGTCAGAAAATGTCTCCACTTCATTTTCCAATATGTGATATTTCTATTTGTATGCCTATCATTGTATCTGAGTTTTTTTCCAAAAAATCTGCATTTTATCGGTTATCATATGTAAACCTCAATTTTATACCACATATGTTAGATTAAAATCTTAAGTTCTACCATAAAATTTCTCCAATTCCTTTTTCACTTATATTCTAATTATATTTCTATGTCTCTCATTGTATCTGAGTTTTTCCAAAAAAATCTAAAAGTTTATCAGTTATCCTATGTAATCTTCAATTTTATCATGTATATTTTAGATGAAATCTTCAGTTCTATCAGAAAATATCTCCACTTCTATTTTCAATTATATTCTAATTGTATTTGTATGCAGAGCATTGTATCTGAGTATTTTTCCAAATAAATCTTCAATTTAATCAATTATATGTAATCCTTAATTTTATCATATATATGTTAGATGAAAGTCTTCAGTTCTTTACAAAAATGTGTCATCTTCTTTTTTCAATAATACTCTCATTGTATTCATGTGCCTATGCTTGTATATGAGTTTTTGTTTTCCAAAATATCCTCAACTTTATAAATTATGTTTTCCTCAAATTTAACATACATATGTTAGATGAAAATCTTCAGTTTTGTCAGAAAAATGTCTCTATTTCTTTTTTCAATTACATTCTCATTGTGTTTGAAAGCCTATCATTGTATCTGAAAATTTCCACAAAAATCTTCAAATTTTACAGTTTTTCTATCAATTTCCATAATCTTATTATATATATGTTATGCAAAATACCTCAGATTTATCAGAAAATAACTCCATTTACTTTTCAACTATATTATTATTTATTTGTATGCCTACTATTGTATCTGTAAAAATTACCACAAAGATCTTCAAATTTTAACATTTTCACATGAATTTCCATAATTTAATCAGAAATTTTATACAAAAATCCTCAGTTTTATCCAAAAATATCTCCAATTTATTTTTCACTATTTATAGTTGTGTTTGTATGCCTTTCATTTTATCTGATATTTTATTATAAAATCTTCAATTTTATCATTTTTCTTATGTTATCATCCATTTTATCATATATAAGGTAGATGTCATGCTTCAGAATTAACACAATATATTGCCACATCCTTATTAAATTGTATTCTTATTGTATTTGTATGCCTATCATTATATCCGAGATTTTTATGAATAAATCTTCAACTACATCAATTATCATATGTGTTCCTCAATTTTAACATGCATATGTTAGATAAAAATCTTCAGTTTCATCAGAAAATGTATCCTCTTCCTTTTCCAATTGTATTCAAATTGTATTTGTATGCTTATCATTGTATCAGAGTTTTTTTTCAAAGTATCTTCAATTTTATAAATTACCTTAAGTTATCCTCAATTTTATCATACATATGTTAGAGGAAAATCTTCAGTTTTATAGAAACATGTCTCCACTTCTTTTTGCAATTACATTCTATTTGTATTTGTATGTGTACCATTGTATGCGTGAAAATTACCACAAAAATCTTCAATTTTTAAATTTTTCCTATAAATTTCCCTTATTTTATATGAAACATATTATATGAAATCTCAGTTTTATCATAAAATATCTCCACTTCCTTTTCCAATTATGTGACTATTGTGTTTGTATGCCTATCATTTTATCTGCGATTTTTCCAAGAAAATCTTTAATTTTATCAGTTATTCTATGTAATCCTCAATTTTATCATACATATGCTAGATGAAAATCTTCTGTTCTATCAGAAATTATGTCCAGTTCCTTTTACAATTGTATTCTAATTGTATTTGTATGCCTATCATTTTATCTGAGTTTACTTTTTCAAAAAATCTTCAGATTTAAAAATTATCTTATGTTATCCTCAGTTTCTTCATACATCTGTTAGATGAAATTCTTCAGTTTTATACAAAAAAGTTTCCCCCTCCTTTTTCAATTATATTCTAATTGTATTTGTAGGCCTATCATTGTATCTGAGAATTTTCCAAAAAATCTTTAGTTTTATCATATATCCTATGTAATCCTCAATTTTATCATGCAGATTTTAGATGAAAATATGCAGTTCTATCATAAAATGTCTCCACTTCTGTTTTCAATTGAATTCTAATTATATTTGTATGGTTATCATTGTATTTGAGTCTTCTTCAAAAAATATTCAATTTTATACATTATCTTATGTTATCCTCAATTTTATCATACATATGTTAGATGAAAATCTTCAGTTCTTTACAAAAATTTCTCTACTTCTTCTTTCACATATATTCTAATTGTATTTATATGCCTATTGTTGTATCTGTGTTTTTTAAAAAATATTAAATTTTATAAATTATCTTATGTTATCCTTATTTTTATACATGCATTAGATGAAAATCTTGTTTTATATGAAAATGTCTCCACATCTCTTTTAGTTATATTCTAATTGTTTTTTTTTGTGCCTATCATTGTATCTGAATTTTGTCCAAATAAATCCTCAATTTTATCAATTACCCTAGTAATCCTCTATTTTATCATACATATGTTAGGTAAAAATCTTCAGTTTTATCAGAAAATGTCTCCACTTCATTTTTCAATTGTATTCTAATTGTATTTGTTTGCCTATCATTGTATCTGAGATTTTGTTCCAAATAATCTTTAATTTTATGAATTACCTTATGACATTCTCATTTTATCATATGTATGTTATATGAAAATGTTCAGTTTTATACGAAAATATTTCCACTTCCTCCTTCAATTGTATTCTAATTGTATTTGTATGCTTACCATTGTATCTGAGTTTTTTTTCAAAATATCTTAAATTTTATAAATTATCTTAAATTATCCTCAACTTTATCATAGATATGTTTGAGGAAATTTTTCAATTTTAAACAAAAATGTCTCCAATTCATATTTCAATTAATTTCTAATTTTATTTGTATGCCTATTATTGTATTTGTGAAAATTGCCACAAAAATTTCAATTTTAAAATTTTTCCTCTGAATATTCCTTACTTTGTCAGTAATATGTTTTGTCAGAAAATATTCCACTTCATTTTCAATTATGTGATAATTCTATTTGTTTGCCTCTCATTGTATTTGATTTTTTTCAAAAAAATCTTCACTTTTATCAGTTATAATATGTAATCCTCAACTTTACGATACATATATTAGATTAAAATCTTCAGTCCTATTAGAAAATATCTCCACTTCCATTTTCAATTACATCCTAAATTTATTTGTATGCAGATCATTGTATCTGAGTTTTTTCCAAGTAAATCTTCAATTTTTTAATTATCTTATGTAATTCTCAATTTTATCATACATGTTAGATGAAAATTTTCAGTTCTTTATGAAAATGTCTCCTCTTCACTTTTCAATGATACTGTAGTTGTATTTGTATGCCTATCCTTGTATCTGAGATTTTGTTTTCCAAAATATCTTCAATTTTCTAAAATATCTTATGTCATTCTCAATTTTAACATACATTTGTTAGATGAAAATTTTCAGTTTTATTAGAAAATATCTCTATTCCTTTTCTCAATTATATTCTAATTGTGTTTGTAAACCTATCATTGTATCTGTGAAAATTACCACAAAAATCTACAAATTTTAGTTTTCCTAAGAATTTCCATAATTTTATCAGATATATGTTATGCGAATTTCTTTGGAATTATTAGAAAATTTCTCCATTTCCTTTTTAACTATATTATTATTTATTTGTATACCTAGCATTGTAGCTGTGAAAATTACCACAAAAATCTTCAAATTTTAACATTCTCATAAATCCATAACTTTATCAGAAATATTATAAAATATCCAGTTTTATCAGATAATGTCTCCACTTTCTTTTTCATTTATAATTTTTTTGTATTTGTAAGCCTTTCATTGAATCTGAGATTTTATCAAAAAATCTTCAATTTTATAATTTTCCTGTTATCATCCACTTTATCATACATAAGTTAGATGTAAATCTTTAGAATTAGAACAGGTCTTCACTTTCTTCTTCAATTGTATTCTAATTGTATTTCTATGCATATCATTATATACGAGTTTTTGTCTCAATAAATTTCAATTTTATCAATTATCCTATGTAATACTGAATTTTATCATGCATATGTTAGATGAAAATCTTCAGTTTTCTCAGAATATGTCTTCGCTTGCTTTTTCAATTGTATTCTAAGTGTATTTTTATGCTTATCATTGCATCTGAGGTTTTTTTTAAAAAAATCTTCAATTTTATTAATTATCTTATGTTTTCCATAGTTTTAACATACATATGTTAGAGGAAAATCTTCAGTTTGTAGGAAAATGTCTCCACTGCCTCCTTCATTCTAAATGTATTTTTATGGCTATCATTGTATCTGATTATTTGTTTTCCAAAATATCTGCAATTTTATAAATTATCTTATGTAATCCTCAAATTTAACATACATATGTTAGGGGGAATCATCAGTTTAATCAGAAAATGTCTCTATTCCTTTTTTTCAATTACAATCTAATTGTGTTTGTAAGTCTATCATTGTATCTGTGAAAATTACCACAAAAATCTTCAAATTTTAACATTTTCACATGAATTTCCATAATTTTATCAAAAAGGTTATACTAAATTCTTGCGTTTTATCAGAAAATGTCTCCACTTTCTTTTTCCTTATTTATAGATGTATTTGTATGACTTTCATTGATTCAGAGATTTTTACCACAAAAATCTTCAATTTTATCAATTTCCTATGTTATCATCCTTTTTATCATCCATAACTTAGATGTAAAGCTTCAGAATTAACAGAATATGTCTCCACATTCTTTTTCAATTGTATTCTAATTGTATTTGTAGGCCTATCCTTGTATCAGATTTTTTTCAGAATAAATTTGAAATGTTATCAATTATCCTATGTAATTCTCAATTTTATCATACATCTGTTAGATAAAAATCTTCAGTTTTATCAGAAAATGTCTCCTCTTCCTTTTCCAATTGTATTCTAATTGTATTTTTACACTTATCATTGCATCTGAGTTTTTATTGGAAAAAATCTTCAATTTCATGAATTAACTTAAGTTATTCTGTTTTATTGTACATATGTTAGATGCAAACTTTCATTACTTTACAAAAATGTCTCCATTTCCTATTTCAATTACATTCTAATTGTATTCATGTGCCTATCAATGTATTTGAGGTTTTTATATAAAAAATCTACAATTTTATAAGTTATGTTATTTTATCTTTATTTTATCATACATATATTAGATGAAAATCTTGTTTTATATGAATATGTCTCCATGCCTCTTTTAGTTATATTCTAATTGTACTTTTATGCCTATCATTTTATCTGAGTTTTCTCCAAATAAATCTTCAATTTTATCAATTACCCTATTAATCATTTATTTTATCATACATATGTTAGATGAAAATCTTCAGTATTATCAGAAAATGTCTCCAATTTGTTTTTCAGTTGTATTCTTATTTTATTTTTATGCATATCATTGTATCTGAGTGTTTATCAAAAAATGATTAATCATATATTACATTAAGAGTTCCTCATTTCATCATACATTATATGAAAATCTTCAGTTTTATATGAAAATGTCTCCACATCCTCCTTCAATTATATTCTAAATGTATTTGTATGACTATCATTATATCTTTTTTTTCAAAAAAATCTCCAATTTTATGTTATCTTATGTAATCCTCAATTTTAACATACATATGCTAGATGAAAATCTTCAGTTTTATCACAAAATGTCTCTATTCCTTTTTTCAGTTACATTCTAATTGTGTTTGCATGCCTGTCATTGTATCTGAGAAAATTACCACAAAAATCTTCAAATTTTACACTTATGAATTTCCATAATTTTAAGATATATTATGCAAATTACTTCAGATTTATTATAAAATATATCCACTTTCTTTTTAACTATATTATTATTTATTTGTATACCTGACATTATATCTGGGAAAATTACCACAAAAATCTTCAAATTTTAACATTTTCTCATAAAGTGTCACAGTTTAATCAGAAATATTATAAAAAATCTTCAGTTTTATCGGAAAACATTTCCAATTTCTTTTTCATTTATATTCCTGTTGTATTTGTATGCCTTTCATTGAATCTGAGATTGTATTAAAAAAATCTTCAACCTAATCAATTTTCCTGTTATCATCCATTTTTCATTCATAAGTTAGATGTAAATATTTAGAATTAACAGAATATGTCTGTTATGTATATATGTTATGTATATATATCATACATATATATATGTATGATAAAAATGAAGATAACATAACATAATTTATAAAATTGAATATTTTTTAAAAAATACCTCAGATACATTGATAGGCATACAATTAGAATGTAAATATTAAAAAGAAATGGAGACATTTTCATAAAATAATGAAGATTTTCATCTAACATATGCATGACAACATTGAGGATAACATAAGATATTGTATAAAATTGAAGATTTTTTGAAAGAAAACTCAAATACAATGATAGCCATACATATATAATTAGAATTCAATTGAAAAAGGAAGTGGAGACATTTTATGATAGAACTGGAGATTTTCATCTAAAATCTGCATGATAATATTGGAGATTACATAGGATATCTGATCAAATAGAAAATATTTTTAGAAAAATCTCACATACAATGATAGGCATGCAAATAGAATTATCAGATAATTGAAAACGAAGTCAAGACATTTTCTGATAAAACTAAAGATTTCGTATAACCTATTTCTTATAACGTAAGGGAAATTCATAGGAAAAATTTAAAAGTTGAAGATTTTTGTGGCAATTTTCACAGATAAAATGGTAAGTATACAAATACAATAAGAAAGTAATTGAAAAAGGAAGTGGTGCCATTTTCCTATAAAACTGAAGATTTTCCTCTAACATGTGTGATAAAATTAAGGAAAACTTAGAATAATTTATAAAATTGATATTTTTGCAAAGAAAAACTCAGATACAATGATAAGCTTTCAAATACTATGAGGATTCAATTGATAAAGGAAGATGAGACGTTTTGTCATAAAACTGAAAATTTTCATTTAATATATGTAGGATAAAATTGAGGAGTCAATACTATAACTGATTAAATTGAAGTTATTCTCTAGTAAAATCTCAGATACAATGATAGGCATACAAATGCAATTAGAATATAATTGAAAAAGGAGTTGGAGACATTTTTCTATAAAACTGAAGACTTTCATCTAACATATGTATGATAAAATTGAGGATAACATAAGATAATATTTAAATCTGAAGATATTTCTGAAAAAAGAAATCTCAGATACAATGATATACATACAAATACAATTTAAATACAATTGAAAAAGGACTTGGAGATATATTCTTTTAATTCTGAAGCTTTACATATAACTTATGGATGATAAAATGGATGATAACATAGGAAAATTGATAAAATTGAAGATTTTTGTGATAAAATCTCAGATACAATGAAAGGCATACATGTACAACAATAAATAATTGGAAAAGAAATTGGAGATATTTTCTGATAAAACTGAAAATTTTTGTATAGCATTTATGAGTAAATTATGGAAATTCATGTGAACATATTAAAATTTGAAGATTTTGTGGAAATTTTCACAGATACAATGGTAGGCATAATATAGTTGAAAAAGTAAGTGCAGACATTTTCTGATAAATCTGAAGAATTTTGCATAACGTATATCTGATAAAATTATGGAAATTCATAAGAAAACTGTAGAATTGAAGATTTTTGAGGTAATTTTCACAGATAAAATGATAGACTTACAAACACAATTAGAATGTAATTGAAAAAAGGAATTGAAACATTTTCTGAAAAGAATGAAGATTTCCAAATAACATATATATGTTAAAATTGAGGATTGCATAAGATAATTTATAAAATTGAAGATATTTGGAAAACAAAAACTCAGATACAAGGATACGCATACAAATACAACTAGAGTATTATTGAAAAAGGAAGAGGAGATTTTCTGTAAAGAACTGAAGATTTTCTTCTAATATATGTACATTAAAACTGAGGATTACATAAGATAATTTATAAAATTGAAGATATTTCGAAAACAAAAACTCACATACAAGGATAGATATACAAATACAACTAGAGCATTATTGAAAAGGAAGAGGACATATTTTTGTAAAGAACTAAAGATTTTCACCTAACATATGTATGATAAAATTGAGGATTATATAAGATAATTGATAAAATTGAAGATTTATATGGAAAAACACTCAGATACAATGATCTGTATACAAATACAATTAGAATATACTTGAAAAGGGAAGTGGAGATATTTTTGGATAGATTTGAAGATTTTTATCTAACATATGCATGATAAAATTGAGGATTACATAGGATATCTGATAAAATTTTAGATTTTTTGAAAAAAAGCTCAGATACAATGAAAGGCATCGAAATATAAATTGAATATAATTGAAAAAGGAAGTGGAGATATTTTCTGGTAGAACTGAATACTTTAATCTAACATATGTATCTTAAAAATGAGGATTATACATGATAACTGGGAAAATTAAAGATTTTTTTGGATACAAACTCAGATACAATGATAGGTACACCAATAGAACTATCACATATTTGAAAATGATGTGGACACATTTTCTGTCAAAACTGAAATTTTTTTATAATATATTACTGATAAAGTAAGGGAAATTCATAGGAAAAAATTTAAAAATTTAAAATTTTTGTGGTAATTTTCATCGATACAATGGTAGGCATACAAATACAATAAGAATGTAGTCGAAAAATTAAGTGGTGACATTTTTATTTAAAATTGAAGATTTTCATCTAAAATATCTATGATAAAATTGTGGATATCTTAAGATAATTTATAAAATTGAAGATATTTTTGAAAAAAAACAGATACAATGATAGTCATAAATATATTCATAATAAAATTGAAGGAGGAAGTGGGGAGATTTTCATAAAAAGGGAAGATTTTCATATTACATATGTAAGATAAAATGAGGCTATCATAAGGTAATTTATAAAATTAAAGATTTTATGGAAAAAACACTCAGGTACAATGATAGGCATGAAATACAATTAGAATACTACTAAAAAATGAAGTGGAGACATTTTCTGATAAAACTGAAAATTTTCTTCTAACATATGAATGATAAAATAAAGGATTACTAGGGTAATTGATAAAATTGAAGATTTATTTGGACAAAACTCAGATATAATGATAGGCATAAAAATACAATTAGAATATAACTAAAAGAGATGTGGAGCCATTTTCATATAAAACTGAAGATTTTCATATATGAATGATAAAAATGAGGATAACATAACATAATTTATAAAACTGAATATTTTTTTAAAAAAAGATACATTGTTAGGCATATACATAATATTAGAATGTAATTGAAGAAGAAAATGGAGACATTTTGTTAAGTAATGAAGATTTTCATATAACATTTGTATGACAAAATTGAGGATAACATAAGATAATGTATAAAATTGAAGATTTTTTGGAAAAAAAACTCAAATACAATGATAGCCATACAAATATAGTTAGAATTCATTTGAAAAAGGAAGTGGAGACACTTTATGATAGAACTGATGATTTTAATCTAAAATACACTTGATAAAATTGAGGATCATATAGGATATCTGATAAAATTGAAGTTTTTTTGAAAAAATCTCACATATAATGATATGCATACAAATAGAATTATCAGATAATTTAAAAGGAAGTGGAAACATTTTCTCATTACACTAACGATTTTGTATAACATATTTCTGATAGAGTAAGGGAAATTCATAGGAAAAATTATATAATGATGATGTTTTGTGGTAATTTTCACACATACAATCATATGCATACAAATACAATTAGATTGTAATTGAAAAAGGAAGTGGAGACAATTTCCTATAAAACTGATGATTTTCCTCTAAACTTTGTATAATAAAATTGTGGATAACTCAAGATAATTTATGAAATTGAAGATTTTTAGAAAATAAAACTCAGATGCAATGATAAGCATACAAATACAATTAGAATACAATTGAAAAAGGAAGAGGAGATATTTTGTGATAAAACTGAAGATTTTTATCTAACATATGTATAAAAATTGAAAATTACAAAGGATAGTTGATAAAATTGAAGATATATTCAGAAAAAAAAAACTCGGATACAATAATAGGCATGCAAATACCAGTAGAATACAATTGAAAAAATGACATGGAGATATATTCTGTTAATTCCGAAGATTTACATCTAACTTATGTCTGATAAAATGGATGATAACATAGGAAAATTGAAAAAAATTGAAGATTTTTTGATAAAATCTCAGATACAATGAAAGGCATACAAATATAACCAAAATAAGTGAAAAAGAAAGTGGAGACATTTTCTGATAAAACTGAAGTTTTTTAAAAAAAATATTTAATGTCTTCCACATCCATCCCTCAGCTTCTGTTTCCAGGAACCCAGTTCACAGAGACTGCAGGCAGCAACAAAACCCAAAAGAAGAAAACCACTCAAATATACAAAATGATGTCAAAACTGTCAGGAAGTAATAATGACTATTCCTTAATATCTCTTAACATCATTGGACTCAATTTCCTAGTAAAAAGACAGACTAACAGACTAGATATGGAAACAGGAGCCTACATTTTGCTTCATAAACGAAACACATCTCAGTGTCAAAGACAAACACTACCTTAGAGTAAAAGGCTGGAAGATAATTTTACAGGCAAATGATCTCAGGAAACAAGGTGGAGTAGCCATTCTAATATCAGATAAAATAGACATTCAACCTAAAGTCATCAAAAGAGACACTGAAGTTCACTTCTTGATGGTCAAAGGAAAAATCCACCAGGAAGAACTCTCAATTCTGAACAACTATGCTCCAAAAGCAAGGGCACCTTCATTTGTAAAAGAAACTTTACTAAAGCTCAACACACACATTGCACCTAACACCATAATTGTGGGTGACTTAAACACTCCACTCTCCTCAATGGAACGATCAGGAAATCAGACAATAAACAGGGACATAGTAAAACTAATTGCATCTTTGGACCAATTGGCTTTAACATATATATGTATATATTTATATGTATATATATATATATATATTTATATATAAATATATATATACATATACATGTGTGTATATGTGTGTGTGTATATATATATAACATTTCATCCCAAAGCAAAAGAATATACCTTTTTCTCAGCATCACATGATACCTTCTCCAAATTGATCATATAATTGGTCTCAAGACAGATGTCAACTAATACAAGAAGATTGAACTAATCCCATGCCTCCTATCAGATTACTGTGGAGTAAAAGTGGTCTTCAATAGCAAGAAAAACAACAGAAAGTCCACATACACATGGAAACTGAACAATGCTTTACTCAATGACACCATGGTCAAGGACGAAATAAAGAGATCAAAGACTTTTTAAAATTCAATGAAAATGAAGGTACAACATATACAAATCAACGGAACACAATGAATGCAGTTCTAAGAGGAAAACTCATAGCCCTGAGTGCCTCCAAAAAGAAACTGGAGAGAGAATACACTAGCAGCTTAACAGCACACCTAAAAGCCCTGGAACAAAAAGAAGCTAATTCACTCAGGAGGAGTAGAAGTCAGGAAATCATCAAAGTAAGGGTGAAAATCAATCAAGTAGAAACAAAGAGAACCATACAAAGAATCAACAAAACCAGAAGCTGGTTCTTTGAGAAAATCAACAAGATAGATAAACCATTAGCCAGACTAACCAATGGACACAGAGACAGTATCCAAATTAGCAAAATTAGATAGGAAAAGGGGGATATAACAACAGAAACTGGGGAAATTCAAAAAATCATCAGATCCTACTACAAAAGCCTATACTCAACTGGAGAATCTGGAGGAAATGGACAATTTCCTACACAGATACCAAATTCCAATATTAAATCAGGATCAATTAGATCAGTTAAACAGTCCCACAACCCCTAGAGAAATAGAAGGGGTTATAGAAAACCTCCCAACCAAAACAAGTATGTGACCAGATGGTTTTAGTGCAGAATTTTATCAGACTTTCAAAGAAGGCTAAACACCTATACTCTTCAAACTATTCCACAAAATAGAAACAGTAGGAACACTGCCCAACTTGTTCTACAAAGCCAGAATTATGTTGATACCAAAACCACACAAAGATCCAACAAAGAAAGAGAACTATAGGCCAATTTCCCTTATGAAAACTGATGCAAAAATGCTAAATAAAATTCTTGCCAACCAAATCCAAGAGCATATCAAAACGATCATTCACCATGATCAAGTAGGCTTCACCCCAGGGATGCAGGGATGGTTCAATATACAGAAATCCATCAATGTAATCCACTACATAAAAAAATCTAAAATTAAAAACCACATGGTCATCTCATTAGATGCTGAAAAAGTATTTGACAAAATTCAGCATCCTTTCATGCTAAAAGTCTTGGAAAGAACAGAAATTCAAGGCCCATACCTAAACATAATAAAAGCGATATACAGCAAACCAGTAGCCAACATCAACATATAATTTATTCTAATTATACATGTATGATATCATTTATCTGAGTTTTTCTGCAAAAATATCATCAATTTTATAAATTATCCTGTTTTCCTCAATTTTATCACACATATATTAGAGGAAAATCTTCAGTTTCATAGGAAAATGGCTCCACTTCCTTTCTCAATTACATTCTAATTGTATTTGTATGCTTACCATTGTATCCAGGAAAATCACCACAAAAATTTTCAATTTTTAAATTTTTCTATGAACTTCACTTACTTTATCTGAAATAAGTTATACGAAATCTTTAGTTTTATCCGAAACTGTCTCCACTTCCTTTTTCAACTATATTATTATTTGTTTGTATGCCTACCATTGTATCTGTGAAAATTACCACAAAAATTTTCGAATTTTAACATTTTCACATGAATTTCCATAATTTAATCAGAAATATTATACAATAATCTTCACTTTTATCAGAAATTGTCTCCACTTTCTTTTTCACTTATTTATACTTGTATTTGTATGCCTTTCATTGTATCTGAGATTTTATCAAAAAATCGACTATTTTATCAATGTTACTATGTTATCATCCATTTTATCATCTGTAAGTTAGATGTAAATCTTCAGATTTAACAGAATATGTCTCCACATCATTTTTCTTCTAATTGTATTTGTATGTCTATCATTTATCCGAGTTGTTTTCTGAATGTCTTCAATTTCATCAATTACCTATGTAATTCTCAATTTTATCATACATATGTTAGATAAAAATCTTCAGTTGTATCAGAAAATGTCTCCTATTCCAGTTTCAAATGTACTCTAATTCTATTTCTATGCTGATCACTGCATCCGATATTTTTTTCAAAAAGCATCAACTTCATAAATTACCTTAACTTATCCTCATTTTTATCATGTATATGTTAAATGAAAATCTTCAGATACATAGGAAATTGTCTCCACTTCCGTTTTCAATTACATTCTAATTTTATTTGAATGCCTACCATTGTATCTGTGAAAATTACCACATAAATCTTCAATTTTAAAGTTTTCCTATGAATTTCCCTTACTTTTTCAGTAATATATCACATACAAAATCTTCTGTTTTGTCATAAAATGTCTCCACTTCATTTTCAAACATGTGATAATTCTATTTGTATGCTTATCATTGTTTCTGAGTTTTTTCCAAAAAATCTTCAATTTCATCAGTTATCATATAGAATCCTCAATTTTATGATACATATGTTAGATTAAAATATTCAGTTCTACCAGAAAATATCTCCACTTCCCTTTTCAATTATATTCTAAATTATATTTCGATGCCTATCATTGTATCTGATATTTGTACCAATAAAGTCTAAATTTTTTTATTTATCCTATGTAATCCTCAATTTTATCATGCATATTTTAGATGAAAAGCTTCAGTATTATCAGAAAATATCTGCACTTCACATTTCAATTACATTTTAATTGTATTTATATGCAGATCATTGGATCTGAGTATTTTTCCAAATAAATCTTCAATTTTATCAATTATCTTAAGTAATGCTCAATTGTATCATACATATGTTAGATGAAAATCTTCAGTTCTTTACAAAATGTGTCCTCTTCCTTTTTAAATAATACTCTAGTTGTATTTGTATGCTTATACTTGTATCTGAGTTTTTGTTTTCCAAAATATCTTCAATTTTATAAATTCCCTTATGTTATCCTCTATTTCATCAAACATATGTTAGGGGAAAATCAGCAGTTTTATAGGAAAATGTATCCACTTCCTTTGACAATTATATTATAATTGTATTTGTATGCATACCATTATATCTGTGAAAATTACCAGAAAAATCCTCAATTTTGGAGTTTTTCCTATGAATTTCCCTTACTTTAACAGAAATATATTATACAATATTGTTAGTTTTGTCAGAAAATGCCCCACTTCCTTTTCAATTATCTAATAATTCTATTTGTATGCATATCATTTTATGTGGGATTTTTCCAAAAAATATCTTCAATTTTATCAGATATCATATATAATCCTCAATTTATCAAGCATATTTTAGATGAAAATATTCAGTTCTATCATAATATGTCTCCACTTCCTTTTTCAATTGAATTTTAATTATATTTGTATGTCTATCAGTGTATTTGAGTTTTTTCAAAAAATTTCAATTTTATACATTATCTTATGTTATCCTCAATTTCATCATACATATGCTAGATGAAAATCTTCATTACTTTATGAAAATGTCTCCACTTCCATTTTCAATTACATTCTAATTGTATTTATATGCCTATCAATGTATCTGAGTTTTTTGTAAAAATATTCAATTTATTAAATTAGATTATGTTGTCCTCATTTTTATCATACATATATTAGATGAAAATCTTTTTTATATGATAATGTCTCCATGTCTCTTTTAGTTATATTGTAACTGTATTTTATGCCTATCATTGTATGTGAGTTTTGTCCAAATAAATCTTCAATTTTACCCATTACCCCAGTAAATCTTCATTTTATCATACATAGGTTAGATGAAAATCTTCAGTTTTATCGGAAAATGTCTCCACTTTTTTTCAGTCGTGTTCTAATTGCATTTCTATGCCCATCATTGTATCTGACTGTTTTTACAAAAACTAATTAATTTTATGAAATTCCTTATGATATCCTCATTTTATCATATGTACATTATATGAAATCTTCAGTTGTATATGAAAAGGTCTCCACTTCCTCCTTCAACTATATTCTAAATGTATTTGTATACCTATCATTGTATCTGAGTTTTTTCTATAAAATTTTTTATTTTATAAATTATCTTAAGTTATCCTCAATTTTATCATATATATTTTAGAGAAAAATCTTCAATTTTAAATAAAAATGTCTCCACTTTTTTAGATTACATTCTAACTGTATTTGTATGCCTACCATGGTATCTGTGAAAAGTACCACAAAAATTTTTAATTTTTAAATATTTTCTGTGAATTTCCCTTACTTTATCAGTAATATGTTAGACGAAATCTTCAGTTGTCTCAGAAAATATGTGATAATTCTATTTGTATGCCTATCATTGTATCTGAGTTTGTTTCCAAAAAAATCTTCAGTTTTATCAGCTATCATATGTAATCCTCAATTTTATGATACATGTGTTAAATTAAAATTTTCTGTACTACCAGAAAATATCTCCACTTCCCTTTTCAATTATGTTCTAATTATATTTCGATGCCTATGATTGTATCTGTGTGTTTTTCAAAAAAATATAAAATTTTATCATTTATCCTATGTAATCCTCTATTTTATCATGCATATTTTAGATGAAAATCTTCAGTTCCACCAGAAAATATCTCCATTTTCCTTTTCAATTATATTCTAATTGTATTTTTATGCAGATCATTGTAGCTGAGTATTTTTCCAAATCAATCTTCGTTTTATCAGTTTTCTCATGTAATTCTCAATGTTATCATTCATATGTCAGATGAACATCTTCAGTTCTTTACAAAAATGTGTCCTCTTCCTTTTTCAACAATACTCTAGTTGTATTCATATGCCTATCCTTGTATCTGACTTTTGGTTTTCTAAAATATTTTCAATTTTATAAATTATCTTATGTAATCCTCAATTTTAACATACATATATTAGATGAAAATCTTCAGTTTCATTGTCTCTATTCCTTTTTTCAATTACATTCTTATTGTATATGTAAGCCTATCATTGTATCTGTGAAAATTATCACGAAAATCTTCAAATGTTACAGTTTTCCTATGAATTTCCATAATTTTATGAGATATATGTTATGCAAAATTCTTCAGATTTATCAGAAATTATCTCCACTTCCTTTTCCAACTATATTATTATTTATTTGTATGTCTATCATTGTGTGTGAAAATTACCAACAAAATCAATTTTACAGTTTTCCAATAATTTTATCAAATATATGATATGCAAGATTGCTCAGATTTATCAGAAAATATCTCCAATTCCTTTTTCAACTATATTATTTGTTTGTATACCTACCATTGTATTAGTGAAAATTGCCACAAAAATCTTCAAATAAGAATATTATCACATGAATTTCCAAAATTAACCAGTAATGTTATATAAAAATCTTGTTTTATCAAAAAATTTCTCCACTTTCTTCAGTTATTTATAGTTGTTTTAGTATACTTTTCATTGTATCTGAGATTTTGTTAAAATCATCTTCAATTTTATCAGTTTTCCTATATTACCATCCATTTTATCATCCATAAGTTAGATGCATATATTCAGAATTAACCGAATATGTCTCCTCATCCCTTTTTACTTGTATGCTAATTGTACTTGTATGCCTATCATTGTATCCAAGTATTTTTCTGAATATATCTTAAATTATATCAATTATCCTATGTAATTCTCAATTTTTTCATACATATGTTAAATAAAAATCGAGTTTTATCAGAAAATGTCTCCTCTTCCTTTTACAATTGTATTCTAATTGTATTCGTATGCTTATCATTACATCTGTTTTTTTTTTAAAATTCTAAAATTTCATAAATTAGCTGAAGTTACCCTCATTTTTATCATACAAATGTTAGAGGAAAATCATCAGTTTTATAGGAAAATGACTCCACATCTTTTTTCAATTACATCCTAATTGTATTTGTATGCAAACAATTGTTTATGTAAAGATTACCAAAATTGCTTCAATTTTTAAATTTTTCTTATGAATTTCCCTTACTTAATCAGAAATACATTATATGAAATGGTTAGTTTTATCAGAAAATGTCTCCAAATCCTTTTCAATTATCTGATATATCTAATTGTATGCCTAGCATTGTATGTGAGATTTTTCCAAAGAGATCTTCAATTTTATCAGATATCTTATAATCCTCAATTTTATCATGCATATTTTAGATGAAAATCTTCAGTTCTATCATGAAAAAGAAAACTTTCTTTTTCAATTGAATTCTTATTATATTATTATATTATATTTATTATATTCGTATGGCTATCATTGTATTAGATTTTTGTAAAAAATCTCCAATTTTATACATTATCTTAAGTTATCCTCCATTTTATTATAGATGAAAATCTTCATTACTTTATGAAAATGTCTCCATTTCCTTTATCCCATTACATTCTATTTTATTTATTTGCCTATCAACATATCTGAGGTTTTAAAAAATATTCAATTTTATAAATTATCAAATGTTATTCTTATTTTGTCATACATATATTAGATGAAAATCTTCAGAATTATATGAAAATGTTTCCACATCAATTTTAGTTATATTCTAATTGTATTTTTATGACTATAATTGTATCTGGGTTTTGTCCAAATAAATCTTCAACTTTATCAATTACCCTTGTAATCCTTTATTTTATCATATATATGTTAGGTGAAAATCTTCAGTTTTATCAGAAAATGTCTCCACTTCATTTTTCAATTATGTGATAAATATATTTGTATGCCTATCTTTATATCTGAGATTTTTCAAAGGAAATCATCAATTATATCAATTATCCTATGTAATCCTCAATTTTACCATACATATGTTTGATGAAAATCTTCAGTTCTATCACAAAATCTGTCCAGTTAATTTTTAAATGTATTCTAATTGTATATCTTTGCCTATCATTGTATCTGAGTTTTGCTTTTCAAAGAAATCTTCAGTATTAAAAATTGTTATCCTCTATCAAAGATCAAGTGACCATAAGTCTGTGGGTTAATTTCTGGGTCTTCAATCCTATTCCATTGATCTACCTGCCTGTTGCTGTACCAATACCATGCAGTTTTTAACACAATTGCTCTGTAGTACTGTTTGGGGTCAGGGATATTGAGTCCCCCAGAAGTCCTTTTATTGTTGAGAATAGTTTTAGCTATCCTGGGTTTTTTGTTGCTCCAGATGAATTTGAGAATTGCTCTTTCTAGGTCTATGAAGAATTGATTTGGGATTTTGATGGGGATTGCATTGAATCTGTAGATTGCTTTTGGCAAGATGGCCATTTTTACTATATTGATCCTGCCAATCCAGGAGCAAGAAATATTTTTCCATCTTCTGAGGTCTTCTTTGATTTCTTTCTTCAAGGACTCTTGATCTTTGATAAAGGAGCCACAACCATCCAGTGGAATAAAGATAGCCTTTTCAACAAATGGTGCTGGTTCAACTGGAGGTCAACATGCAGAAGAATGTAAATTGACCCACTCATCACCTTGTACCAAGATCAACTCCAAGTGGATCAAGGATCTCCACATAAAACCAGACACACTGAAACTAATAGAAAAGAAACTTGGGAAGACCCTGGAGGACATGGGCACAGGGGGAAAGTTCCTGAGCAGAACACCAATAGCTTATGCTCTAAGATCAAGAATTGACAAATGGGACCTCATAAAATTACAAAGTTTCTGTAAGGCAAAGGACACTGTCAGAAGGACAAAACCGCAACCAACAAAGTGGGAAATGATCTTCACCAACTGCACATCCGACAGAGGGCTAATATCCAATATGTACAAAGAACTGAAGAAGTTAGACCCCAAAGAACCAAATAACCCTATCAAAAAATGGGGTACAGAACTAAACAAAGAATTTTTACCAGAAGAAATTCGGATGGCCGAGAAACACCTTAAGAGATGTTCAACATCATTAGTCATCAGGGAAATGCAAATCAAAACAACCCTGAGATTCCACCTCACACCAGTCAGAATGGCTAAGATTAAAAACTCAAGAGACAACAGGTGCTGGCAAGGATGTGGAGAAAGAGGAACACTCCTCCACTGTTGGTGGGATTGCAAAATCGTAAAACCGCTCTGGAAATCAGTGTGGCGGTTCCTCAGAAAATTTGGCATGTCACCTCCAGAGGACCCGGGCATACTACTCCTGGGCATATACCCAGAGGATTCCTCCTCATACAATAAAGACACATGCTCCACTATGTTTATAGCAGCCTTGTTTATAATAGCCAGAAATTGGAAGGAGCCCAGATATTCCTCAAAAGAGAAATGGATACAGAAAATGTGGTCTATTTATACAATGGAGTACTACTCAGCAATTAAAAATAATGAACTCATGCAATTTGTAGGTAAATGGTTAGATCTGGAAAATATCATCCTAAGTGAGCTAACCCAATCACAAAAGAATACACATGAAATGCAATCACTGATAAGTGGATATTAATGAGCCCAGAAGCCCTAAATACTCAAGGCACAATTAGCAAGTCAAATGACTCCCAAGAAGAAGAAAGGAGAGGACCCTGGGCCTGTAAAGATTGGATCCAGTATTGTAGACCCAGAACATCCTAATTGTATTTGTATGCATACAATTGTTTATGTAAAGATTACCAAAATTGCTTCAATTTTTAAATTTTTCTTATGAATTTCCCTTACTTAATCAGAAATACATTATATGAAATGGTTAGTTTTATCAGAAAATGTCTCCAAATCCTTTTCAATTATCTGATATATCTAATTGTATGCCTAGCATTGTATGTGAGATTTTTCCAAAGAAATCTTCAATTTTATCAGATATCCTATAATCCTCAATTTTATCATGCATATTTTAGATGAAAATCTTCAGTTCTATCATGAAACGCCTCCACTTTCTTTTTCAATTGAATTCTTATTATATTCGTATGGCTATCATTGTATTTGATTTTTGTCAAAAAATCTCCAATTTTATACATTATCTTAAGTTATCCTCCATTTTATTATAGATGAAAATCTTCATTACTTTATGAAAATGTCTCCATTTCCTTTATCCCATTACATTCTAACTTTATTTATATGCCTATCAACATAACTGAGGTTTTAAAAAAATTTTCAATTTTATAAATTATCAAATGTTACTCTTATTTTGTCATATATATATTAGATGAAAATCTTCAGTATTATATGAAAATGTTTCCACATCAATTTTAGTTATATTCTAATTGTATTTTTATGACTATAATTGTATCTGGGTTTTGTCCAAATAAATCGTCAACTTTAACAATTACCCTTGTAATCCTTTATTTTATCATATAT
Source organism: Apodemus agrarius (assembly GCA_964023405.1). Classification (NCBI taxonomy): domain Eukaryota; kingdom Metazoa; phylum Chordata; class Mammalia; order Rodentia; family Muridae; genus Apodemus; species Apodemus agrarius. Next base: position 35,494,075 of record OZ030024.1, read on the forward strand.
ATGTTAGGTGAAAATCTTCAGTTTTATCAGAAAATGTATCCACTTATTTTTTACAGTTTTCTTATGAATTTCCATAATTTTATTTGATATATATTATGCAAAATTCTTAAGATTTATTAGAAAATATCTCCACGTCCTCTTTAACTGTATTATTTATTATTCATATACCTAACATTTCATCTGTGAAAATTACCACAAAAATCTACAAATTTTGCAGTTTTCTTATGAATTCCCATAATTTTATCAGATATATTATGCAAAATTCTACAGATTTCTTAGAAAATATCTCCACTTCCTTTTTAAGTATAATATTATTTATTTGTATACCAAACACTGAATCTGTGAAAATTACCACAAAAAATCTTCAAATTTTAACATTTTCTCATAAATTATAATAGTTTTGTCAGGAATACTATACAAAAACCTTTAGTTTTATCAGAAAGCATCTCCACTTTCTTTTTCACTTATAAACTTATTGTATTCATAGGCCTTTCATTGAATCTGATATTTTATTTAAAAAATCTTCAATTTTATCAATTTTCCTATGTTATTATCTATTTTTATACATAAATAAGATTGAAATCTTTAGAATAAAGAGAATATGTCTCCTCTTCCTTTTTCAACAGTATGCTCATTGTATTTGTATGCCTATCATTGTCTCCGAGGATTTTTCTGAATAAGTCTTCAATTATATCATTTATACTATTTAATCTTCAATTTTATCATAGATATGTTAGATGAAAATCTTCAGCTTTATCAGAAAATATCTCCTCTTCCCTTTTCAATTGTATCCTAATTGTATTTGTATGCTTATCATTGCATCTGAGATTTTTTTTCAAAAAAATCTTCAATTTTATAAATTATCTTATGTTATCCTCAAATTTTTTGGTGAGACAGCCCTGGCTGTCCTGGAACTCACTCTGTAGGCCAGGCTGGCCTCAAACTCAGAAATCTGCCTGCCTCTGCCTCCCAAGTGCTGGGATTAAAGTCATGCACCACCGCTGCCCGGCTTCTCAACTTTAACACACATATGTTAGAGGATTGTCCTCAGTTTTATAGGAAAATGGCTCCACTTCCTTTTTCAATTACATTTTAATTGTATTTGTATGCTTACCATTGTATCTGTGAAAATTACCTCAAAATTCTTCAATTTTTAAATTTTTTCTAAGAATTTCCCTTACTTTACCCAAAATATGTTATACAAAATCTTCAGTTTTATCAGAAAATATCTCAAATTTTACTCTTTTCTTATGATTTTCCATAATTTTATCAGATATATGTTATGCAAAATTCTTCAGATTTATCAGAAAATATCTCCAATTCCTTTGTAAACTATATTATTATTTACTTGTATGCCTAACTTTGTATCTGTGAAAATTACCACAAAAATCTTGAAATTTTTACATTTTCACCTGAATTTCCATAATTTTATTAGAAATGTTATACAAAAATATTCAGTTTTAATAGAACATATCTCCTCTTTTTCACTTATATTCTAATTGTGTTAGTATGCCTTAAGTATATCTGAGATCTTATAAAAAAACTTCAATATTACCAATTTTTCTATGTTATCATCCATTTTATCATACATATGTTAGGTGAAAATCTTAAGTTTTCTACAAAAATGCCTCCAGCTCCTTTTTCAAATATATTCTAATTTTGTTTTTATGCCTATCCTTGTGTCTGAGAATTTTCTAAGAAAAAGTTCAATTTAATCAGTTGTTCTATGTAATCCTCAATTTTATCATACATATGTTAAATGAAAATCTTCATTTATATCAGAAAATGTCTCGTCTTCCTTTTCCATTTATGTATTCTTATACTTTGTATTCTTATCATTGCATTTGAGTTGTTTTGCAAAATAATCTTCAATTTTATTAATTATCCTAAATTTTCCTCAATTTTATCAAATATATGTTAGAGGAAAATCTTCAGTTTTATAGGAAAATGTCTCCACATCCTTTTACAATTACATTCTAAATGTATGTGTATGCATACAATTGATCTGTGAAAATTACCACAAAAATCTTCAATTTTAAAAATATGTTATATGAAATCATTGCTTAATTAGAAAATATGTCCACTTCATTTTCAATTATGTGATAATTCTATTTGTATGCCTATCATTGTATGTGAGGTTTTTCCAAAAAATTCAATTTTATCAGATATCCTATGTAAGCCTCAATTTTATCATGCAGTTTTTAAATTTTTCCTATGAATTTCTCCTTATTAGAAATATGTTATACAAAATCTTTAGTTTTATCAGAAAATATCCCACTTCCTTTTGAATTATCTCATAATTCTATTTGTATGCCTATCATTGTATGTGAGGTTTTTCCAAAAAAAATCTTCAATTTTATCAGATATACTATGTAATCCTCAATATCATCATGCAGATTTTAGATGAAAATCTTCAGTTCTATTAGAAAATGTCCCTACTTCCTTTTTTAATTGAATTCTATTTGTATGGCTATCATTGTATTTGAGGTTTTTTTTTTCAAAAAAATTCTTCAATTTTATACATTATCTTGTGATATCCTCAATTTTATCATACATACGTTAGACACAAATCTTCATTACTTTAGAAAAATGTCTCCATTTCTTTTTTCAATTACATTCTAATTGTACTTATATGCCTATCAATGTGTCAGGTGTTTTTTTAAAAAATATTCAATGTTATAAATTATGTTATGTTATCCTCATTTTTATCATACATATATTAGATGGAAATCCTCCGTTTAATATAAAAATGTCTCCAAGTCTCTTTTAGTTATATTCTAATTGTATTTTTATGCCTATCATTGTGTCTGTTTTATCCAAATAAATCTTCAATTTTATCAATTACACTAGTAATTTTATCATACATTATCATACATATCATTATCATATATATCATACATATCATACATAACATTATCATACATATCAATTACACTAGTAATTTTATCATACATGTGTTAGATGAAAATCATCAGTTTTATCAGAAAATGTTTTCCAATTCGTATTTCAGTTTTATTCTAATTGTATTCCTATGGCTATAATTGTATCTGAGTGTTTTTTCCAAAAAATTTTTAATTTTATAAATTACCTTATAATATCCTCATTCTATCATATGTAGGCTATATGAAAATCTTCAGTTTTATTAAAATGTCTCCACTTTCTCCTTCAATTATATTCTAAATGTATTTGTATGCCTATCATTGCCTCTGATTTTTTTTCAAAAAAAATCTTCAGTTTTATGAATTATCTTAAGCTATACTCAATTTTATCATAGATATTTTAAAGGAAAATATTCAATTTTAAATAAAAATGTCTCCACTTCATTTTTTATTACATTCTAATTGTATTTGTATGCCTATCATTGTATCTGTGATAAGTAGCACAACATTTTTCAGTTTTTATTTTTTTCTGTGAATTTCCCTTACATTATCAGTAATATGTAATATGAAATCTTCAGTTTTCTAAGAAAATGTCTCCACTTCATTTTTAAATATGTAATGATTCTATTTGTATGCCTATAATTGTATCTGAATTCTTTTTCCAAAAATTCTTCAATTTTAACAGTTATCATATATAATGCTCAATTTTATGATACATATGTTAGATTAAAATCTTTAGTTCTAACAGAAAATATCTCCACTTCCTTTTTCAATTATATTCTAATTCTGTTTGGATGCCTATCATTGTATCTGAGTGTTTTTTCAAAAAAATCTAAAATTTTTTCAGTTTTCCTATGTAATCCTCAATTTTATCTTGTATATGTAAGATGAAAACTTCAGTTCTATCAGAAAATGTCTCTACTTCCCTTTTAAATTATATTCTAATTGTATGTAGATCATTGCATCTGAGTATTTTTCCAAATAAATCTTCAATTTTATAAATTTTCTTATGTAATTCTCAAGTTGTTCATACATTTGTTAGATGAAAATCTTCAGTTCTTTACAAAAATGTGTCCACTTCATTTTTCAATAATACTCTGGTTGTATTTGTATACCTACCCTTATATCTGAGTTTTTGTTTTCCAAAATACCTTCAATTTTATAAATTATGTTGTGTAATCCTCAATTTTAACATACGTATGTTAGGTGAAAATCTTCAGTTTTATCAGAAAATGTCTCAATTCCTTTTTTAATTGCATTCTAATTGTGTTTTTAAGACTATCATTGTATCTGTTAAAATTACCACAAAAATCTTTAAATTTTACAGTTTTCTTATGAATTTCCATAATTTTATCATATATAAGTAATGCAAAATTCTTCATACTTATTAGAAAATATCTCCGTTTCCTTTTTCTTTTTTATTATTTTAAATTTTTTAAATTATTTATTCTATATTCTTTGTTTAAATTCCAAAGGCTTTCCCTTTTCCTGTTTCCCCCCTCACCATATGTCTGATAAGTCCTCCCCCCCCAACTATTTCCCAATCACCACCCCAACATTTCTTTGTTCTAGTACTCTCTTACAAAACTGGTTCTAATCTTTTCAGGCCCAGGGTCCTCTCATTTCTTCTTCTTGGGAATCATTTGACTTGCTAATTGTTCCTTGGGTATTCAAAGCTTCTGAGCTCATTAATATCCACTTATCAGTGATTGCATTTCATGTGTATTCTTTTGTAATTGGGTTAAAACGCTTAGGATGATATTTTCCAGATCTAATCAATTGCCTACAAATTGCATGAATTCATTATTTTTAATTGCTGAGTAGTATTCCGTTGTATAAATAGACCACATTTTCTGTATCCATTCCTCTTTTGAGGGACATCTGGGCTCCTTCCAGGTTCTGGCTATTATAAATAAGGCTGCTATGAACATAGTGGAGCATGTGTCTTTATTGTATACAGAAGGTGTTTCTCAGCCATCCGAATTTTGTCTGGTGACAATTCTTTCTTTAGCTCTGTACTCCATTTATTAATAGGGTTATTTGGTTCTTTGTGGTCTATCTTCTTGAATTCTTTGCATATATTGGATTTTAACCCTCTGTCAGATGTGGAGTTGGTGAAGATCTTTTCCCAATTTGTTGGTTGCTGTTTTGTCCTTCTGACAGTGTCTTTTGCCTTATAGAAACTTTATAATTTTATGAGGTCCCATTTGTCAATTCTTGCTCTTAGAGCATAAGCTATTGGTGTTCTGTTCAGGAGCTTTCCCCCTGTGTCCATGTCCTCCTGGGTCTTCCCTAGTTTCTTTTCTATTAGTTTCAGTGTGTCTGGTTTTATGTGGAGATCCTTGATCCACTTGGAGTTGATCTTGGTACAAGGTGATGAGTGGGTCAATTTACATTCTTCTGCATGTTGACCTCCAGTTGAACCAGCACCATTTGTTGAAAAGGCTATCTTTTTTCCACTGGATGGTTGTAGCTTTTTTTATCAAAGATCAAGTGACTGTAACTCTGTGGGTTCATTTCTGGGACTTCAATTCTATTTCATTGATCTACTTGCCTGTCGCTGTACCAATACCAAGCAGTTTTTAACACAGTTACTCGGTAGTAAACCTAGAGGTCAGGGATATTGATTCCCCCATAAGTCCTTTTATTTTTTGAATTATATTATTATTTAATTGTATGCCTACCATTGTATTTGTGTAAATAACCAAAAATCTTCACATTTTACAGTTTTAATATGAATTTCCATAATGTTATCAGATGTATATTATGCAAAATTCCTCAGATTTATCAGAAAATATCTCCACTTCCTTTGTCAACTATATTATTATAAATTTGTATCCCTGCCATTGTAATTGAGAAAATTACCATAAAATCTTCAAATTTAACATTTTCACATAAATTTCCATAGTTAATCAGAAGTGTTATGCAAAGATCTTCAGTTTTATTAGAAAACATCTCCACCTTTTTCACTTATTTATAGTTGTATTTGTATGTCTCATTGTATTTGAGATTTTATCTAAAAAAATCTTCAATTTTATTAATTTTCCCATATTATCATCCATAAGTTAGATGTAAATCTTCAGAATTAACAGAATATGTCTCCACTTTTTTTTCAATTGAATTCTAATTTTATTTATATTGGTATCATTGTATTTTAGATTTTTTCAAAAAATCTTCAATTTTATACATTATCTCCTGTTAGCCTCAATTTTATCAGATATATGTTGGATGAAAATCTTCAATTCTTTGTGAAAATGTCTCCATTTCTTTTTTCAGTTACATCCTAATTGTATTTATATACCTATCAAAGTATCTGAGGTTTTTAAAAAAATTCAATTTTATAAATTATGTTATGTTATCCTCATTTTTATAATACATATATTATAGGAAAATCTTCAGTTTTATATGAAAATATCTTCAAGTCTGTTTTAGTTATACTCTATTTCTATTTTTATGTCAATATTATATCAGAGTTTTGTCCAAATAAATCTTCAATTTTATCAAACACTAGTAATCCTCTATTTTATCATATATATGCTAGATGAAAACTTTCAGTTTTATCTGAAAATGTCTTCACCTAGTTTTTCAATTGTATTCTATTTGTATTTCTAGATCTAGCATTGTATCTGAATTATTTTTCCAAAAAGTCTTTAATATATAAATTATGTATGTTAAATGAAAATCTTGAGTTTTATACAAAAAGGTCTCCACTTCCTCATTCAGTTATATTCTAAATGTATTTGTATGCCTATTATTGGATCTGAGTTTTTTTTTTAAATCTTCAATTTTATATATTATTTAAGCTATCTTCAATTTTATCATACATATGTTAGAGGAAAATCTTCAATTTTAATCTCAAATGTCTCCAATTTATTTTTAAATTACATTCTAATTGTGTTTGTATGCCTACCATTGTATCTGTGAAAATTGCCACAAAAATCGCCAATTTTTAAATTTTTCTGATTAATTTCCCTTACTTTATAAGAAATTTGTTATACAAAATCTTCAGTATTGTCAGAAAATGTCTCTATTTCATGTTCAATTATGAAATAATTCTATTTGCATGCCTATCAGTGATCCTGAGATTTTTCCAAAAAAATCTTCAATTCTATCAGTTATCAAATGGAGTCCTCAATTTTATCATACAAATGTTAAATGAAAATCTTCAGTTCTATCAGAAAATGTGTCCAGTTCCTTTTTAAATTGTATCCTTATTGTATTTGTATGCCTATCATTGTGTCTGAGTTTTTTCTCTGAATTAATCTTCAATTTTATCAATAATCCCATGTAATTCTCAATTTTATCATGTATATTTTAAATGAAAATCTTCAGTTCTCTCAGAAAATATCTCCACTTCCCTTTCCATTTATATTCTAATTGTATTTGTATGCCGACCATTGTATCTGATTTCCAAATAAATCTTCGATTTTATCAATTATCATTTTAATCCTCAATTTTTTCATACATAGTTGAGATGAAAACCTTCAGGTCTTTATGCAAATATCTCCCCTTCCTTTTTCAATAATACGTTAGTGGTATTTGTATGACTATCCTTGTATCTGAGTTTTTGTTTTCCAAAATATCTTCAATATTATAAATCATCTTATGTTATCCTCAATTTTAACATATATATATTAGATGAATATCTTCAGTTTTATAAGAAAATATCTCTATTTCTTTTTCAATTACATTCTAATTATATTTGTAAGCCTTTCATTGTATCTGTGAAAATTACCACCAAAATCTTCTAATTTTACAGTTTTCCTATATAGTTCCATCATTTTATCAGATATATGTTGTGCAAACTTCTTCAGATTTATCAGAAAAATCTCCAATTACTTTTTCATCTATATTATCATTTTATTTGTATGCCTACCATTGTATCTGTGATAATTACAACAAAATATTTCACAGTTAACTTTTTCACATGAATTTCCATAATTTTATCCAAAATGTTATAGAAAAAACTTCAGTTATATCAGAAAATGTCTCCCCTTTCTTTTTCACTTATATTTTAATTGTATTGTATGCCTTTCATTGTATCAGAGATTTATCAAAATATCTTTAATTTTATCAATTTTCCCATGTTGTCATCTATTTTATCATATATACGTTAAATGTAAATCTTCTGAATTAACAATATGTCTCCACTTCCTGTTTTAATTTTATTTTAATTGTATTTGTAAACCTAATCATTGTATCTGAGTTTGTTTGAATAAATTTCAATTTTATCATTAATCCTATGTTATCCTTAATTTTATCATATATATTTTAGATGAAAATCTTCAGTTTTATCAGAAAATGTCTCTACTTTGTTTTCATTTGTATCCTAATTGTATTTGTATGCTTATCATTGCATCTGATTTTTTAAAAAATATCTTCAATTTTATAAATTATCTTAAGTTATCCTCAATTTTATCTTACATTAGAGGACAATCTTCAGTTTTATAGGAAATGTCTCTACTTCTTTTTTCAATTATGTTCTAATTTTTTGAAGGATAACATTTTATCTGTGAGTTACCACAAAAATCTTCAATTTTGAAAATTTTTCCTATGACTTTCCCTTATTTTATATGCAATATGGTATATGAAATCTTTAGTTTTTTCAGAAAATGTCTCTACTTACTTTTTCAATTATGTGATTATTGTTTTTATATGACTATTATTGTATCTGAGGTTTTTCCAAGAAATCTTCAATTTTAACAGTTATCCTATGTAATCCTCAGTTTTATCATGCATTTGTTTCATGAAAATCTGAGGTTTCATGAAAATCTGAGGTTTTTCCAAGAAATCTTCAATTTTAACAGTTATCCTATGTAATCCTCAGTTTTATCATGCATTTGTTTCATGAAAATCTGAGGTTTCATGAAAATCTGAGGTTTTTCCAAGAAATCTTCAATTTTAAGAGTTATCCTATGTACTCCTTAGTTTTATCATACATTTGTTTCATGAAAATCTTTAGTTTTATCAGAAAATATGTCCAGTTAATTTTTCAAATATATTCTAATTGTATACCTTGGCCTATCATTGTATCTGAGTTTTGTTTTTCAAAGAAATCTTCAGTTTCAAAAATTATCTTATGCTATCCTCAATTTTATCATACATATGTTAGATGAAAATCTTCAGTTTTATACAAAAATGACTCCACAAACATTTTCATATCTATTCAAATTTTATTTGTATGCCTATCATAGTATGTGAGATTTTTCTAAGAAAATCTAATTATAAGTTATCCTATGTAATCCTCAATTTTATCATACATATATTAGATGAAAATCTTTAGTTCTTTATGAAAATGACTCATCATCCTTTTCCAATAATATTCTAGTTGTATTTGTATGCCTATCCTTGTATTTGAGTTTTTGTTTTCCAAAATATCTTCAATTTTATAAATTAACTTATATTATCCTCAATTTTAACATACATTTGTTAGATGAAAATCTTCACTTCAATAAGAAAATGTCTCTATTCTTTTTCTCAATTACATTATAATTGTGTTTGTAAGCCTATCATTATATATGTGAAAATTACAACAAAAATCTACAAATTTTAGTTTTCTTATGAATTTCCATAATTTTAAAAGATATATATTATGCAAAATACTTCAGATTTATTAGAAAATATTTTCACTTGCTTTTTAACTATATTATTATTTATTCGTATACCTAACATTGTATCTGGGAAAATTACCACAATAATCTTCACATTTTAACATTTTCTCATAAATTATCATAGTTTAATCAGAAATATACAAAAATCTTTAGTATTATCGGAAAATATCTCTACTTCCTTTTTCACTTATAATCTTATTGTATTTGTATGCCTTTCATTGAATCTGAGATTTTATCAAAAAAATCTTCAATTTTATCAATTTTCCTATGTTATCATTCATTTTTTATTGATAAGTTTGATGTAAATCTTTAAAATTAACAGAATACTTCTCCTCTCCCTTTTTCAATTGTATTCTAATTGTATTTGTATGCCTATCATTGTCTCCGAGTTTTTCTAAATAAATCTTCAATTTTACCAATTATCCTATGCAATTCTCAACTTTTCATACATATGTTGGATGAAAATCATCAATTATATCAGAAAATGTCTCCTCTTTCTTTTTCACTTGTATTCTAATTTTATTTGTATGCTTATAATTGCATCTGAGTTTTTTAAAAAAAACATCAATTTTATAAATTATCTTATGCTATCCTCAATTTTAACATACATATGTTAGAAGATTTTCTTCAGTTTTATAGTAAAATGACTCCACTTCCTTTTTTCAATTACATTCTGATTGTATTTGTATGCTTAACATTGTATCTGTTAAAATTACCTGAAAAACTTTAACTTTTAAATTTTTCCTATGAAATTCTCTTATTTTATAAGAAATATGTTATACAAAACTTCAGTTTTATCAGAAAATGTCTCTATTCCTTTTTTCAATTACATCCTAATTGTGATTGTAAGCCTATCATTTTATCTGTGAAAATTACCACAAAAAGCTTCAAATTTTAGTTATCCTATGAATTTCCATAATTTTATCAGATATATGTTTGGCAAAATTCTTCAGATTTATTAGAAAATATCTCCACTTCTTTTTACAACAATATTATTATTTATTTGTATGCCTACCATTCTATCTCTGAAAATTACGACAAAAATCTTCAAATTTTAACATTTTCATGTGAATTTCCATAATTTTATTAGAAATGTTATACAAAAATCTTCAGTTTTATCAGAAAATATCTCCACTTTCTTTTTCACATATATTCTAATTCTATTAGTATGCCTTTAATTATATCTGAGATTTTATCAAAAAAACTTCAATTTTATCAGTTTTCCTACATTATCATCCATTTTATCATACATATGTAAGGTAAAAATCTTAAGTTTTATACAAAAATGTCTCCAGTTACTTTTTCAATTATATTCTTATTATATTTGTATGCCTATCCTTGCATCTGATAATTTGCTAAGAAAGTCTTCAATTTAATGTTATCCTATGTAATCCTCAATTTTATCATACATATGTTAAATGAAAATCTTCAGTTTTATCATAAAATGTCTCATCTTCCCTTTTCCATTGTATTCTAATAGTGTTTGTAATATTATCATTTCATCTGAGATGTTTTTGCAAAGAAATTCTTCAATTTTATAAATTATCCTAATTTTTTCTCAATTTTATCAAATATGTTAGACAAAAAAATTCAGTTTTATAGGAAAATATCTCCACATCCTTTTACAATCACATTCTAATTTTATTTGTACGCATACCATTGTATCTGTGAAAATTACCACAAAAAATCCTCAATTTTTAAATTTTTCCTATAAATTTCCTTACTTTATCAGAAATGTTTTATGAAATCTTTAGTTTTATCAGAAAATACGTTCATTTCCTTTTCAATCATGTGACAATTCTATTTGTATGTTTATCATTGTATGTGAGTTTTTTCCAATAAATATCTTCAAGTTTATCAGATATACTATGTAATCCTCAATTTTATCATGCATATTTTAGATGAAAATCTTCATTCTATTCAATAGAATTCTAATTTTATTTCTATGGTAATCATTGTATTTCAGTTTTTTTTCAAAAAATTTTCAATTTTGTACATTATCTCCTATTATCCTCAATTTTATCATACATATGAACAACGAAAATCTTCCATTCTTTGCGAAAATGTCTCCAATTTCTCTTTTCCATTACTTTCTAATTGTATCTATCTGCCTATGAGTATATGTGAGTTTTTAAAATAAATATTAAATTTTATAAATTACACAGTTATTCTCATTTTTATCATACATATTAGATGAAAATCTTCAGTTTTATATGAAATATCTTCACATCTGTCTTATATATATTATATTTCTATTTTTAAGTCTATCATTGTATCAGAGTTTTGTCAAAATAAATCTTCAATTTTATTAATTACACTAGTAATCTTCTATTTAATCATACATATGTTAGATGAAAATCTTCAGTTTTATCTGAAAATGTCTCCAATTCATTTTCAATTGTATTCTAATTGTATTTCTATGCCTATCATTTTATCTGAATTTTTTCTAAAAAATCTTTAATTTTATATATTACCTTGTGATATCCTCAATTTTTCATATGCATGTTATATTAAAATCATAAATTTTATACAAAAGGCCTCCACGTCCTTGTTCAATTTTATTCTAAATGTATTTGTATGCCTATCATTGTATCTGAGATATTTTTTCAAAAAAATCTTCAATTTTATATATCATCTTAAGTTATCCTCAATTTTTACCATACATATGTTAGAAGAAAATATTCAATTTTAATAGAAAATGTCTCCACTTCCTTTTTCAATTACATTCTAATTGTATTTGTATGCCTATCATTGTATCTGTGAAAATTACCACAAAAATCTTCAATTTTTAAATTTTAACCATGACTTTCCCTTACTTTATCATAAATATGTTGTATGAAATCTTCAGTTCTGTAAGAAAATGTCTCAACTTCATTTTCAATTATGAGATAATTCTATTTGTATGCCTATCAGTGTATCTGAGCTTTTTTCAAAAAATCTTCAATTTTATCAGTTATCAAATATAATCCTCAATTTTATCATAAATATATTAAATGAAAATCTTCAGTACTATCAGAAAATGTGTCCATTTCCTTTATCAACTGTATCTAAATGTTTTTGTATGCCTATCATTTTAACAGTTTTCCCTGAATTAATCTTCAATTTTATCAATAATCCTATGTAATTCTTAATTTTATCATATATATTTTAGATAAGAATCTTCAGTTTTATCAGAAAATGTATCCTCTTCCCTTTTAAATTTTATTCTAATTTTATTTGTACGATTATCACTTTATCTGAGTTTTCTGCAAAAAAATCATTAATTTTATAAATTACCCTAAGTTTTCTTCAATTTTATCACACATATGTTAGAGGAAAATCTTCAGTGTCATAGGAAAAGGGCTATACTTCCTTTCTCAATTACATTCTAATGGCATTTGTATGCTTACCATTGTATCTGTGAAAATTACCAAAAAAATCTTCAATTTTTAAGTTTTTCCTATGAACTTCCCTTACTTTATCAGAAATATGTTATACGAAGTCTTTAGTTTTATCAGAAACTGTTTCCACTTCCTTTTGCAACTGTATTATTATTTGTTTGTATGCCTACCATTGTATCTGTGAAAATTACCACAAAAATCATCAAATTTTAACATTTTCACATATATTAGAGGAAAGTCTTCAGTTTCATATGAAAATGGCTCCACTTTGTTTTTCAATTACATTCCAATTTTTTGTATGCTTACCATTGTATCTGTGAAAATTACCACAAAAATCTTCATTTTTTTTTATTTTTCCTATGAATTACCCTTACTTTATCAGAAAGGATCTGCAAATATATTTAGAATATAAATGAAAAGGGAAGTGGAGATATTTTTGGATCAAACTGAAGATTTTTATTTAATATATGCATGGAAAATCTGAGGACTACATACAATAACTGATAAAATTTTAGATTTTTATTGAAAAACTCAGATACAATGATAGGCATCCAAATGTAATTAGAATATAATTGAGAAAAGAAGTGGAGACATTTTCTGGTAGAACTGAAGATTTTAATCTAACATATGCATCATAAAATTAAGGATTATGTATGATAATGGATAAAATTGGAGATATTTTTGGAAAAAATCTCAAATACAAAGAGAGGCATTTAAATAGAATTATCACATAATGGAAAATGAAGTGGGGATATTTTCTGGCAAAACTGAAGATTTTGTGGAACATATTACTGATAAAGTAAGGGATATTCACCAGAAAATTTAAAACTTGAAATTTTTTGTGGCAATTTTCACAGACACTATGATAGGCACACAAATAAAATTAGGATGCAATCGAAAAATGAAGTGGAGACATTTTAGTTTAAAGTTGAAATTTTCCTCTAACATATCTATGATGAAATTGAGGATAATTTAAGACAATTTATAAAATTGAAGATTTTTTGAAAAAAAACTCAGATACAATGATAGGCATAGAAATACAATTAGAATACAATTGTAAAACGAAGTGGAGGCATTTTCTGATAAAACTGAAGATTTTCATCTAACATATGTATGATAAAATAGAGGATTAAAACGGTAATTGATAAAATTGAAGATTTATTTGGACAAAACTCTGATACAATGATAGGCATAAAAATACAATTAGAATATAACTCAAACAGACATGGAGACATTTTCATATAAAACTAAAGATTTTCATATAATTTATTATATGAAAATAATAATATAATATTATTATTTTAATAAGATATTATTAATTAATAAGATATTCATATTATTTATGAATAATAAAAACGTGGATAACCTAAGATAATTTAGAAAATTGAATATTTTAAAAAAACACAGATACAATGATAGGCATATAAATACAATTAGAATGTAATTGAAAGAGGAACTAGAGACACTTTCATAAAGAACTGAAGATTTTCATCTAACATATTTATGATAAAATTTAGTATAACATACGATAATGTATAAAATTCAAGAATTTTTGAAGAAAACTCAAATACAATGATAGCCATACAAATATAATTAGAATTCAATTGAAAAAGGAAGTGGAGATATTTTATGATAGAACTGAATATTTTAATAAAAATATGCATGGTAAAGTTGAGGATTACACAGGATATCTGATAAAATTGAAGATTTCTTTTTGGAAAAATCTGATATACAGTGATAGGCATACAAATACAATTAGAACACTATTGAAAAGAAACTGGACACATTTTCTGATAGATCTGAAGATATTCATCTAACATATGTTTGATAAAATTGAGGATTTCATACGATAACTAATAAAATTGAAGATTTTCTTTAAAAATTTTCAGATATAATGATAAGCATACAAATACAATTATCACATAATTGAAAAAGGAAGTGGAGACATTTTCTGATGAAACTGAAGATTTCGTATAACATACTTTGTATGAAATAGGGGTAATTCATAGGAAAATTTTAAAATTGAAGATTTTTTTGGTAATTTTGAAAGATACAATAGTAATCATAAAATACAATTAGACTGTAATTGAAAAGGGAAGTGGTGCCATTTTGCTATAAAACTGAAGGTTTTCCTCTAACATATGTGTGATAAAATTGAGGAAAACAGGATAATTTATAAAATTGATGATTTTTGCAAAAAAAACAGATACAAAGATAAGCTTACATGTACTATGAGAATTCAATTGAAAAAGGAAGATGAAATATTTTCTCATAAAACTGAAAATTTTCATTTAACATATGTATGATAAATTTGAGGATTACAAGGGATAACTGATAAAATTGAACATTTTCTTTGAAAAATTTCGGATGCAATGATATACATACAAATACAATTAGAATATAATTGACAAAGGAGGTGGAGACATTTTGTATAAAACAGAAGATTTTCATCTAATATACATTTGACAAAATTGAGGATAACATAATTTTTAAATCTGAAGATATTTTTTATAAAGAATATGCAGATACAATGATAGTCATAGAAATGCAATTGGAATACAATCAAAAAAGGATGTGAAGAAAAGAATATCTTTTAGTTCTGAAGCTTTACATCTCACCTATGGATGATAAAATGGATGATAACAAAGGAAAATTGATAAAACTGAAGATTTTCGTATAACATTTCTGATTAAATTACGGAAATTCATGTGAAAATGTTAAAATTTGAAGATTTTTTTGGTAATTTTCACAAATACAATGATAGGCATACACATAAATAATAATATAGTTGAAAAAGGAAGTGGAGATATTTTGTGATAAATCTGAAAAATTTTGCATAACATATATTGGATAAAATTATGAAAATTCATAAGAAAACTAAAATTTGAAAATTTTTGTGGTAATTGTCACAGATATAATGGTAGACATACAAACAAAATTAGAATGCAATTGAAAAAAGGAAAGAAAATATTTTCTGATAAAAGTGAAGATTTTCATCTAATATGTATATGTTCAAAATGTGGATAACATAAGATAATTTATAAAATTGAAGATATTTTGGACAATAAAAACTCAAATACAAGGATAGGCATACATATACAATTAGAGTATTATCAAAAAAGGAAGAGGTCACATTTTTGTAAAGAACTGAAGATTTTCATCTAACATATGTATGAAAAAATTGAGGATTACACAAGTTAATTGATTACATTGAAGATTTATTTGAAAAAATTCTCAAATACAATGATCTGCATACAAATACAATTATAATATAATTGAAAAGGGAAGTGGAGATATTTTCTGATAAAACTGAAGCTTTTTATCTAACATGCATAATAAAATTGAGGATTATATAGGATAACTGATAAAATTTTAGATTTTTTTGAAAAACACTCATATACAATGATAGGCATTGAATAGAATTAGAATGCAATCGAAAAGGGAAGTGGAGATATTTTCTAGTAGAACTAAAGATTTTAATATAACATAAAATTGAGGATGATATATGATAACTGATAAAAATGAATACTTTTTTGGAAAAAACTTAGATACAATGATAGGCATACATGTAGAATTATCACATATTTGAAGATGAAGTAGAGATATTTTCTGACCAAACAAGATTTCGTATAACATATTACTGATTAAGTAAGGGAAATTAATATAAAAAAATTTAAAATTGAAATTTTTGTGGTACTTTTCACAGATACAATGGTAGACATACAAATGCAATTAGAATGTAAACAAAAAAATGAAGTGGAGACATTTTTATTTAAAATTGAAGATTTTCCTCTAAAATATCTATGTTAAAATTGAGGTTATCTTAAGATAATTTCTAAAATTGAAGATTTTTTGAAAAAAAACTCAGATACAATGATAGGCAGACAAATACATTTAGATTATAATTGAAGGAGGAAGTGGAGACATTTTCATATAAAACTGAAGATTTTCAAATACATACATATGATAAAAGGAAGATATCATAATGTAATTTATAAAATTAAAGATTTTTGAAAAAACACTCAGAAACAATGATAGGCAAAGAAAAACAATAAGAATACTCCAGAAAAACAAAGTGGAGACATTTTCTCATTAAACTGAATATTTTCATCTACCATATGTACGATAAAATAAAGGATTACTAGGGTAATTGACAAAATTGAAGATTTATTTAGACAACTTAGA
The DNA here is from genome assembly GCA_964023405.1 of Apodemus agrarius. Classification (NCBI taxonomy): domain Eukaryota; kingdom Metazoa; phylum Chordata; class Mammalia; order Rodentia; family Muridae; genus Apodemus; species Apodemus agrarius. Next base: position 35,511,130 of record OZ030024.1, read on the forward strand.
ATGATAAAATAAAATTAAAATTAGAATATTACTTAAAGGACATGGAAACATTTTCATATAAAACTGAAGCTTTTCATCTAATATATGTATGGTTAAAATGAGGATAATATAACATAATTTATAAAATTGAATATTTTTTTACAAAAACCTCAGATACATTGATAGGCATATAAATACAACTAGAATGTAACTGAAAAAGGAAATGGAGACATTTCCATAAAATAATGATTTGTATCTTACATATGTATGATAAAATTGAGGATTACATAATATAATTAATAAAATTGAAGATTTATTTGGAAAAATACTCAGAAACAATAATCTGCATACAAATACAATTAGAATATTATTGAAAAGGGTAGTGGAGTTATTTTCTTATAGAACTGAAGCTTTTCATGTAACATATGCATGATAAAATGAGGATTACTTAGGATAAATGATAAAATTTTAGATTTTTGAAAAAACTCAGATACAATGATAGGTATCCAAATATAATTTGAATAGAATTGAAAAGGGAAGTTGAGATATATTCTCGTAGAACAGATTTTAATCTAACATATGTATCATAAAATTGAGGATTACATATGATAACTGATAAAATTGAAGAATTTTTTGGAAAAAATGAGATACAATGATAGGCATACAAATAGAATTATCACAAAGTTGAAAATGAAGTGGAGACAGTTTCTGACAAAACTGAAGATTTCATATCACATATTACTGATAAAGTAAAAGAAATTCACAGGTAGAAATTAAAAATTGAAAATTTTTGTGGTTATTTTCACAGATACAATGTTAAGCATACAAATACAATTAGAATTTAATCTAAAAATTATGTGGAGACATTTTATGTAAAATTGAAGATTTTCTTCTAAAATATCTATGATAAAATTGAGGATAACTTAAGATAATTTATAAAATTCAGGATTTTTTAAAAAACTTAGATACAATGATCAGCAACAAATACATTTAGACTGTAACTGAAGGAGGAAGTAGAGACATTTTCATACAAAACTGAAGATTTTCATTTAACATACATATGATAGAATAAGGATATCATAAGGTAATTTATAAAATGAAAGATTTTTTTTTTGAAAAACACTCAGATATAATGATAGGCAAAGAAATACAATAAGAATATAACTGAAAAACAATGTAGAAATATTTCCTGATAAAACTGAAGATTTTCATCTAACATATGTATGATAAAAAATGGATTACTAGGGTAATTGATAAAATCGAGGTTTATTTGGACAAAACTCAGATACAATGATAGGCATAAAAATACAGTTAGAATATAACTACAAGAGAAGTGGAGACATTTTCATATAAAATTGAAGCTTTTCATCTAATATATGTATGATAAAAATGAGGATAAAGTAACAGTTTATGAAATTGAATATTCTTTTGGTCTTTTTTTTCTTTTTTTATTGTATATATTCTATATTTACAATTCATTTCCCTTTTTCTGGTTCCCCACCCCCAAAGGTCCCACATGTCCTTTTCCCTCCCCTGCTCCCTCATCCACCCCCTCCCACCTTACTGTTCTTGTACTCTCCCACAATGATGTTTTGGTCCATTCTAGCACCAGTGTCCACTCCTTTCTTCTTGTGAGACATCACTTGATATGTGATTTGTGTCTTTGGTGTTCCAAGCTTCTAGGCTAATATCCACTTATCAGTGACTGTATACCATGGGTATTCTTTTGAGACTGGGTCACCTCACTTAGTATGACGTTCTCCAGCTCCATCCATTTCTCTAAGAATTTCATGAATTCATTGTTTCTAATGGCTGAATAGTACTCCATTGTGTATATATACCACATTTTTTGTATCCATTCCTCTGTTGAGGGACATCTGGGTTCTTTCCAGCTTCTGGCTATTATATATAAGGCTGCTATGAACATAGTGGAGCATGTATCCTTATTGTATGCTGGTGAATCTTCTGGGTGTATTCCCAGGAGTGGTATGGCTGGGTCCTCCGGAAGTATCACGTCCAGTTTTCTGAGGAACCGCCATACTGATTTCCAGAGTGGTTGTACCAGCTTGCATTCCCACCAGCAGTGGAGGAGTGTTCCTCTTTCTCCACATCCTCACCAACACCTGATGTCTTCTGAGTTTTTAATCTTAGCCATTCTGACTGGTGTGAGGTGAAATCTCAGGGTTGTTTTAATTTGCATTTCTCTAATGACTAGTGATGTTGAACATTTTTTAAGGTGTTTCTCAGCCATCCGAATTTCTTCAGGTGAAAAGTCACTGTTTAGCTCTGTACCCCATTTTTGGATAGGGTTATTTGGTTTTCTGGGGTATAACCTCTTGAGTTCTTTGTATACATTGGAGATTAGCCCTCTGTCGGATGTGGGGTTGGTGAAGATTTTTTCCCAATTTGTTGGTTGCCGATTTGTCCTTTTGACAGTGTCTTTTGCCTTACAGAAACTTTGTAGTTTTATGAGAATCTTCATATATATTGATAGGCATATAAATATAATTAGAATGTAATTGGCAAAGAAAATGGAGACATTTTCATAAAGTAATGAAGATTTTCTTCTAACATATGTATGATAAAATTGAGGATAACATAAGGTAATGTATAAAATTAAAGATTATTTTGAAAATACTCAAATACAATGATATCCATACAAATATAATTAGAATGCAATTAACAAATAAAGTGGAGACATTTTATGATAGAACTGAAGATTTTCATCTAAAATATGCATGATAAAATGGAGGATTATATAGAATATCTGATAAAATTGAGGAATATTTTAGAAAAATCTCACATAATATGATAGGCATACAAATAGAATTATTAGATAATTTAAATGGAAGTGGAGACATTTTCTGATAAAACTAAAGATTTCATATACTTATGATAAAGTAAGGGAAATTCATAGGAAAAATTTAAAAATTGAAGATTTTTGTGGTAATTTTCTCAAATATAATGCGAAGCATACAAGTACAATTAGAATGTAATTGAAAAGTAAGTGGAGCCATTTTCCTATAAAACTGAAGACTTTCCTCTAACATATATGTGATAAAATTGAGGAAAGCTTAGCATAATTTATAAAATTGATGATTTTTTTTGCAAAAAAAGTAAATCAGTAAAATGATAAGCATACAAATACAATTGAAAAAAGAGGAGACACTTTTTGATAAAACTGAAGATTTTTATCTAACACATGTATGATGAAATTGAGAATTACATAGGATAATTGATAAAATTGAAAATTTATTCAGAAAAAAACACAGATACAATGATAGGCATATAAATACAGTTAGAATACTATTGAAAAAGTATGTGGAGACATTCCTTTAATTTGAAAATTTACATCTGTCTTATGGATGGAAAATGGATGACAACATAGGAGAATGGATAAAATTGAAGATTTTTTGATAAAATCTCAGATAAATGAAAGGCATACAAATACCACTATAAATAAGTGGAAGAGAAATTGGAGACATTTTCTGATAAAACTGAAGATTTTTGTATAAAATTTCTGGTTAAATTGTGGAAACTCATGTGAAAATGTTAAACTTGAAAATTTTTGTGGTAATTTTCACAGATAAAATGGTAGGCATACAAATAAAAAATAATATAGTTGAGAAAGGAATTGGAGATATTTTCTGATAAATCTGAAGAATTTTGCATGACAAATATCTGATAAAATTATGGAAATTCATAAGAAAACTGTAAAATTTAAAGATTTTTGTGGTAATTTTAACAGATACAATGATCAGCTTACAAAAACTATAGGAATGTAATTGAAAACAGGAACAGAGACATTTTCTAATAAAACTGAAGATTTTCATCTAACATATGTATGCTAAAATTGAGGATAACACAAGATAATTTATAAAATTGAAGGTATTTTGGAACACAAACACTCAGATACAAGAATAGGCATACAAATCCAAATAGATTAATATTGAAAATTGAAGAAGAGACATTTTCTGACAAAACTGAAGATTTTCACCTAAGATATGTATGATAAAACAAAGGATTACTATGGTAATTAATAAAATTGAAGATTAATTTGGACAAAACTCAGATACAATGATTGGCATAAAAATACAATTAGAATATAACTAAAAGAGATGTGGAGGCATTCTTATATAAAACGAAGATTTTCATTTAATATATGTGTGATAAAAATGAGGATAACATGACAATTTATAAAATTGAGTATTTTAAAAACAAACACAGATACTTTGATTGGCATCTAAATACAAATAGAATGTAATTGAAAAATGATATGAAGCCATATTCGCAAAGTAATGAACATTTTCATGTAAGATATATATGATAAAATTGAGGATAACATAAGATAACATATAAAATTGAAGACTTTTTTTAGGGAAAACACAAATACGTTGATAGTCATACAAATATAATTAGAATTCAATTGAAAAAGGAAGTGGAGACATTTTATGATACAACTGAAGATTTTCATCTAAAATATGCATGATAAAATGGAGGATTACATAAGATATCTGATAAAATTGTAGATTTTTTTGGAAAAATCTTACATACAATTATAGGTATACAAACAGAATTATCACATAATTGAAAAAGAATGGAGATATTTTCTGATAAAACTAAACATTTCATATAACATATTTCTGATAAAGTAATGAAAATTCATAGGAAAAATTTAAAAACTGAAGATTTTTGTGGTTATTTTCACAGATACAATGATAAGCATACAAATACAATTAGAATGTAATTGAGAAAGTAAGTGGACCAATTTTCCTATAAAACTGAAGACTTTCGTCTAACATATATGTGATAAAATTGAGAAAAACTTAGGATAATTTATAAAATTGATGATTTGTTGCACAACAAACTCAGTACAAGGATACGCATACAAATACATTTAGAATACAATTTCCAAAGGAAGAAGAGACACTTTCTGATAAAACTGAAGATTTTTATCTAACGTGTATGATAAATAGGATAATTGATAAAATTGATGATTTATTCAGAAAAATTCAGATACAATGATAGTTATACAAATACAATTAGAATACAATTGAAAAAAGACGTGGAGACATATTCTGTAAATTATGAACATTTATATCTAACTTATGGATGATAAAATGGATGATAACATAGGAAAATAGATATAAATGAAGATTTTTTTGACAAAATCTTTGATAAAATGAAAGGCATAAAAATACACCTATAAATAGGTCAAAAAGAAATTTGAGACATTTTCTGATAAAATTGAAGATTTTTGTATAACATTTCTGATTAAATTATGGAAATTCATGTGAAAATGTTAAAATTTGATGATTTCTGTGGTAATTTTCACAGATACAATGGTAGGCATGCAAATAAAGAATAATATAGTTGAAAAAGTAAGTGGGATATTTTCTGATAAATCTTTAGAATTTTGAATAACATATATCTGATAAAATTATGGAAATTCATAGAAAAACTGTAAAATTGGAAGTTTTTGTGTTAATTTTCACAGATACAATGATAGGCTTACAAACACAATTAGAATATAATTTAAAAAATGAATAGAGCCATTTTTTGAAAAAATTAAAGTTTTCATTTAACATATGTATGTTAAAATTGAGGATAACATTAGATAATATATAAAATGGAAGATATATTAGAAAACAAAAACTCAGATAAAAAGATTGGCATACAAATACAACTAGGGTATTACTGATAATGGAAGATGACACGTTTATGTAAAGAACTGAAGATTTTCATCTAACATATATATGATAAAATTGAGTATTACATAAGATAATTGATAAAATTGAAGATTTATTTGGAAAAACATTCAGATACAATGATCTGCTTACAAATACAATTAGAATATAATTGAAAAAGGAAGTGGAGATATTTTCTGATAGAACTGAAGCTTTATTCTAAAATATGCATGATAAAATTGAGAATCACAGAGGATAACTGATTAAAATTTTATATGTTTTTGAAAAATACTCAGATATAATAATTGGTATCCAAATATAACTAGAATATAATTGAAAAGCAAAGTGGAGATATTTTCTGGTAGACCTGAAGGTTTTAATCTAACATATATATCATAAAATTGAGGATTAATTATGATAACTGATAAAATTGAAGATTGTTTTTAGAAAAAACTCAGACACAGTGAAAGTCTTACAAATATATTTAGAATATAATTGAAGGACGAAGTGGAGAATTTTTAATATAAAACTGAAGATTTTCATATAGCATACTTATGATAAAATGAGGATTTCATAAGGTAATTTATAAAATTAATGATATTTTTGGAAAAAAACTCAGATACAATGATAGGCATAGAAATACAAATAGAATACAACTGAAAAACGATGTGGAGACATTTTCTGATAATACTAAAGATTTCCATCTAACACATGTATGATAAAATCAAGGATTACTAAGGGAATTGATAAAATTGAAGATGTATTTGCACAAAACTCAGATACAACGATAAGCATGAAAATGCAATTAGAATATGACTAAAAGAGACATGGAGTCATTTTCATATGAAACAAGATTTTCATCTAATACATGTATGATAAAAATGAGGGTAACATGACATAATATATAAAATTGAATATTTTTTTAAAAACTCAGATACATTGATAGGCATATAAATACAATTAGAATGTAATTGAAAAAGGAAGTGGAGACATTTTCATAAAGTAATAAAGATTTTCATTTAACATATGTATGATAATATTGAGGATAACATAAGATAAATTTTATATGTATAAAATTGGAGATTTTTTTGAAGAAAACTCAAATACAATTATAGCCATACAAATATAATTATAATTCAATTGAAAAACGATGTGGAGATATTTTATGGTAAAACTGAAGATTTTGATCTAAAATATGCATGATGAAATTGAGGATTACATAGGATATTTGAAAAAATTGAAGATTTTCTTAGGAAAAAATCTCACATACAATGATAGGCATGCAAATACAATTATCAGATAATTGAAAAGGAAGTAGAGAAATTTTCGGATAAAACTAAATATATCATATAACATAATTCTGGTAAAGTAAGTGAAATTCATAGGAAAAATTTATAATTGAAGATTTTTGTGCTAATTTTCACAGATACAATGTTACGCATACAAATACAATTGCAATATAATTGAAAATGGAAGTGGAGACATTTTCCTATGAAACTGAAGATTTTCCTTTAACACATGCATGATAAAATTGAGAACTACTTGAGGTAATTTAGGAAATTAAGGATTTTTTAAAAAAAAAACTCAGATGCAGTGGTAAGCATACAAGTAGAATTAGAGTACAATTGAAAAGGGGAGAAGAGACAATTTCTGATAAAACTGAAAATTTTTGTCTAACATATGTATGATAAAATTGAGAATTACATAGGATAATTGATAAAATTGAAGATTTATTCAGAAAAAAACTCAGATACAATTATAGGCATACAAATAGAATTAGAATACAATTGAAAATGTACATGGAGAAATTGTCTGTTAATTCTGAAGATTTACATCTAACTTATGGATGATAAAATAGATGATAACATAGGAAAATTGATAAAATTGAAGATTTTTCTGATAAAAAATCTCAGATACAATAAAGGCACACAAATACAACTCTAAATAAATGAAATAGAAAGTGGAGATATTTGCTGATAAAACTGAAGATATTTGCAAACATTTTTGAATAAATTATGGAAATTCATGTGAAGATGTTAAAATTTGGAGATTTTTATGTTAATTTTCACACTTACAATGGTAGGATACAAATAAATAATAAATTTGAAAAAGTATGTGGAGATATTTCTCATGAATCTGAGGAATTTTTCATAACATATATCTGATAAAATTATGGAAATTCATAGGAAAACTGTAAAATTTTAAGATTTTTGTGGTAATCTTCACAGATACAATGGTAGGCATACAAATAAATAATAACATAGTTTGAAAAGGAAGTGGAGATATTTTCTGATTAATCTGAAGAATTTTGCATAACATATGTCTGACACAATTATGGAAATTCATAAGAAAACTGTAAAATTTGAAGATTTTGGTCGTAATTTTCACAGATGCAATGATACGCTTGCAAACACAATTGGAATGTAATTGAAAAAATTGAATAGAAACATTTTCTGAAAAAGCTGAAGATTTTCATCTAACATGTATGTTAAAATTGAGGCTAACATAAGATCATTTATAAAATTGAAGTTATTTTGGAAAACAAACTCAGATACAAGCATGGGCATAGAAATAAAACTAGAGAATTATTGAAAAATGAAGATGACACATTTTTGTAAAGAACTGAAGATTTTCATCTAACAGAATTATGATAAAATTGAGGATAACATCAGATAATTTTTAAATATGAAGATATTTTTGAAAAAGAAAACTCAAATATAACGGTAGGCATACAAATACAATCTAAATGTAATCGAAAAATGAAGTGGATACATTTTTATTTAAAATTGAAGATTTTCCTCTAAAATATCAATGATAAAATTGAGGATAACTTAAAATAATTTATAAAATTGAAGATTTTTTTGAAAAAAAACTCATATACAATGTTAGGCATACAAATACATTTACAATATAAATGAGGGAAGAAGTGGAGACATTTTTCATATAAAACTGAAGATTTCCATATAACATAGGTATGATAAAATGAGGAAACCATAAGGAAATTGCTAAAATTAAAGATTTTCTGGAAAAACACACAGATACAGTGATGTGCTTAAAAACACAATTGGAATATAATTGAAAACTTGGAATACAGACATTTTCTGATAAGACCAAAGATTTTCATCTAACATATGTATGTTAAAATTGGGAATTACATAAGATAATTTTTAAAATGTAAGATATTTTGCCAAACAAAAACTCAAATACAAGGATAGGCATACAAATACATCTAGAGTATTATTCAAAAAGGAAGAGGACACATTTTTGTATAGAACTGAAAATTTTCATCATACATATGTATGATATAATTAAGGATTACATAAGATAATTGATAAAATTGAAGATTTATTTGGAAAAATACTCAGATAAAATGATCTGCATACAAATACAACTAGAATATAATTGAAAATGGAAGTGGAGATATTTTCTGATAGAACTGATGATTTTCATCTAACATATGCATGATAAAATTGAGTATTACATAGGATAATTGATAAAATTCAGGTTTTTTTGAAAAAAACACTCAGATACAATGATTTATTGTAGAACTGAAGATTTTCATCTAAAATATGCATGAAAAAATTGAGGATTATATATGATATCTGATAAAATTGAAGATTTTTTTGGAAAAAACTCAGATAAATGAAAGGCATACAAACAGAATTATCACATGATTGAAAAGGAAGTGGGTGTATTTTTTGATCAAACTAAAGATTTTGTATAACATATTTCTTATAAAGTAAGGGAAATACATAGGAAAATTTTAAAAATTGAAGTTTATTTTGGTAATATGTACACATACAATGGTATGCATACAAATACAATTAGAATGTAATTTTAAAAGGTTGTGGAGACATTTTCTTATAAAACTGAAGATTTCTAACAGTATTTGATAAAATTGAGACAAACAGGATAATTTATAAAATTGCAGAATTTTTTTGCAAAAAAATTCAGATGCAATGATAAGAATACAGACTATTAGAATACAATAGAGAAAGGAAGATGAGACATTTTCTGATAAAGCTGAAGATTTTCATTTAATAAATGTACGATACAACTGAGGATTACATAGGATAATTGATTAAATTGAAGATTTTCTCTGTAAATTCTCAGATACAAGGATAGACATACAAATATAATAAGATATAATTGAAAAAGTAGCTGGAGACCTTTTTGTATAAAACTTAGGATTTTCACCTAACATATGTATGATAAAATGGATGATAACATAGGAAAATTGATAAATTTGAAGGTTTTTTTGATAAAATCTCAGATATACTCAAAGATATACCAATATAATAGAATATAAGTGAAAAAGCAAGTGGAGATATTTTCTGACAAAATAGATTTTTGTATAACATTTCTAATAAAATTATGGAAATTCATGTGAAAATGCTAAAATTTGATGATTTTTGTGGTAATTTTCAGAGATAGAATGGTAGGCATACAAATAAATAATACTATAGCTGTAAAAGGAAATGGAGATATTTTCTGATAAAGCTGAGGAATTTTGCCTAACACACATCTGGTAAAATTATGGAAATCTTAGGAAAACAGTAAAATTTGAAGTTTTTGTGGTAATTTTCTCAGATAAAATGATAGGCTTACAAATGCAATTAGAATGTAATTGAAAAAAGGAATAGGGACATTTTCTGATAAAACTGAAGGTTTTGTACAACAAATTTCAGTTAAAGTAAGGGATATTCATAAGGAATATTTAAAAAATTGAAGATTTTTGAAGTAATTTTCACAGATACAATGGTAAGCACACAAATACAATTAGAATGTAATTGAAAAGGAAGTGGAGCCATTTTCCTTTAAAACTGAAGAAAACCCTTTAACATATGTATGTTAAAATTGAGGATAGCATAAGAAAATTTATAAAATTTATAAAACCGAAGTTTGTGTTTTTTTAAAAAAAAAATCTCAGATGCAATGATAAGCATACAAATACAATTAGAATACAATTGAAACAGGAAGAGGAGACATTTTCTGATAAAATTGAAGATTTTCATCCAATGTATGTATGAAAAATTGAGCATTGTATAGGATAATTGATAAAATTGAAGATTTATTCAGAAAAAAACTCGGAGGCAATAATAGGCAAACAAATACAATGAGAAGACTATTGAAAAAGGAAGAGGAGACATATTCTGTTAATTCTAAAGATTTACATCTAACTTAAGAATGAAAAATGGATGATAACATGGGAAAATTGATAAAATTGAAGATTTTTTGATGAAATCTCAGATTCAATGAAAGGCATACAAATACAATAGGATTATAAGAGAAAATGAAAGTGGAGACATTTTTCTGGAAAAAATCTGGAGATTTTTGTATATTTCAGTTAAAACTATGATAATTTATGAGAAAAATGTTAAAATTTGAAGTTTTTGTGGTAATTTTCACAGATAAAATGATAGGCTTACAAACACAATTAGAATGTAATTGAAAAATCGAATAGAAATATTTTCTGATTTAACTGAAGATTTTCATCTAACATATGTATGTTAAAATTGAGGATAACATAATAGAATTTATAAAATTTAAGATATTTTGGAAAACAAAAACACAGATACAAGGATAGGCATACAAGTAAAACTAGAGTATTATTGAAAAGGAAAGAGGACACATTTTTGTAAACAACTGAAGAGTTTCATCTAACATATGTATGATAAAATTGAGGATTACATAAAATAATTGATAAAATTGAAGATTTATATGGAAAAATATTCAGATACAATGATCTGCATACAAATACAATTACAATGTAATGGAAAGAGGAAGTGGAGACATTTTTTGTTTGTTTGTTTGTTTTTGGATTTTTTTTGTTAATTTCGAGACAGGGTTTCTCTGTGTAGCCCTGGCTGTTCTGGAACACACTCTGTAGAACAAGGTGGCCTCAATCTCAGAAATCCGCCTGTCTCTGCCTCCCAGAGTGCTGGGATTCCAGGTGTGTGCCACCACTGCCAGGCTAAACAGGCTTCTTTTTTGTTTGTTTGTTTGCTTGCTTGCTTGTTTTTCAAGACATGCTTTCTCTGTAGTCTTGGCTGTCCTGGGGACTCACATTGTGGACCAGGCTGGCGATATTTTCATAAATAACTAAAGATTTTCATCTACCATATATATGATAAAATTTATGATAACATAAGATAATGTATAAAATTGATGATTTTTTGAAGAACTCAAATACAATGATAGCCATACAAATATAATTAGAATTCAATTAAAAAGAAAGTGGAGACATTTTATGATAGAACTGAATATTTTCATCTAAAATATGCATGAAAAAATTGAAGATTACATAGGATACCTGATTAAATTGAAGATTATTTTTGGAAAAATCTCAGATACAGTGTTAGGCATAGAAATACAATTAGAATATAATTGAAAAGGAGGTGGAGACTTTTTGTATAAAACTGAAGATTTTCATCTAACATATGTATGATAAAATTGTGGATAACATAAGACAATTTTTAAATCTGAAGATATTTTTGAGAAAGAAACTCTGATACAATGATAGGCATACAAATACAATTAGAATACAATTGAAAAAGGAACTGGACAAATTTTTAGATAGAGCTGAAGATTTTCATCTAACCTATGTATGATAAAATTGAGGATTACATAGGTTAACTGATTTTCTTTGAAAACATCTCAGATAAAAGGAGAGGCATACAAATACAATTATCACATAATTGAAAAAGGAAGTGGAGACATTTTCTGATAAAACTGAAGATTTCTTATAACATTTCATATAAAATTGAAAAATGAACTGGACATATTTTGTGATAGAACTGAAGATTTTCATCTAAAATATGCATGATAAAATTGAGGATTACATAGGATATCTGATATAATTGAAGTTATTTTGGGAAAAATCTCAGATATAATGATAGGCATACAAATAGAATTTTCACATGAGTGAAAAGTAATTGGACATATTTTCTGAAAATACTAAAGATTTCATATAACATATTTCTGATAAAGTAAAGGAAATTCATAGGAAAAATTTAAAAATTGAAGATTTTTGTGGTAACTTTCACACATACAATGCTATGTATTTTTAAATTTTAACTATGAATTTCCCTTACTTTTTTCAGAAATATGTTATACGAAATCTTTAGTTTTGTCAGAAAATGTCTCTAATCCTTTTTTTCAATTACATTTTAATTATGTTTGTAAGCCTATCATTGTATCGATAAAAATTACCACAAAAAACTTCAAATTTTACACTTTCCTATGATTTTCCATAATTTTACCAGATATATGTTACACAAAATTCTTCAGATTTTTCAGAGAATATCTCCACTTCCTTTTACAACTATATTATTATTCGTTTGTATGCCTACCACTCCATCTGTAAAAATTACCACAAAAATCTTCAGGTTTTAACATTTTCACATGAATTTCCAAACTTTTATTAAACATTATACAAAAATCTTCAGTGTTATCAGAAAATGTCTCCACTTTCTTTTTCACTTATATTCTCATTGTGTTAGTATGCTTTTAAATATATCTGAGATTTTATCAAAAAACCTTCAATTTTATCAAGTTTCCTATGTTATCATCCATTTTATTATACATATGTTAGGTAAAAATCTTAAGTTTTATACAAAAAAGTCTCCAGCTACTTTTTCAATTACATTCTAATTGTATTTGTATGCCTATTTTGTATCTGAGAATTTTCTAAGAAAATTTTCAATTTTATCAGCTATCCTATGTAATCCTCCTTTATATCATACATATGTTATATGAAAATCTTCAGTTTTATCAGAAAATGTCTCGTTTTCCTTTTTCAATTGTATTCTAATAGTCTCTGTAATTTTATTGCATCTGACTTTTTTGCAAAATAATCTTCAATTTTATAAATTATCCTAAGTTCTCCTCAATTTTATCAAACATATGTTAGAGGAAAATCTTCAGTTTTATAGGGAATTGTCTCCACATCCTCTTACTAGTACATTCCTATTATATTTGTATACCTACCATTGTATCTTTGAAAATTACTATAAAAATCTTCTCATTTTACAATTTTCTTATGAATTTTCCTAATTTTATCAGATATATTATGCAAAATTCCTGATTTATCAGAAAATATCTCCACTTCCTTTTTCAACTGTATTATTATTTATATGCCTACCATTGTATCTGTGAAAATTACAACAAAAATCTTCAAATTTTAACATTTTCACATGAATTTCCATAATTTACTCAGAAACGGTATACAAAAATCTTCAGTTTTCCAATTGGTCCAAAGATTCAATGAGTTTCCCTGTGTCCCTGTTTAGTTTCTGTTTCCCTGATCGGTCCATTGAGGATAGTGGAGTGTTGAGGTCCCCCACAATTATTGTGTTAGGTGCAATGTGTGCTTTGTGCTTTAGTAGAGTTTCTTTTACAAATGAGGGTGCCCTTTCATTTGGAGCAAAGATGTTTAGAATTGTGAGTTCTTCTTGGTGGACTTTTCCTGTGACCAGCAAGAGGTGACCTTCTATGTCTCTTTTGATGATTTAGGTTGAAAGTCAATTTTATCTGATATTAGAATTCTGATACCACCTCACTTCCTGCGACCATTTGCTTGCAAATTTGTGTTCCAGCCTTTTACTCTAAGGTAGTGTTTGTCTTTGATCCTGAGATATGTTTCCTGTATGCAGCAAAATTTAGAGTCCTGCTTCCATATCCAGTCTGTTAGTGTATGCCTTTTTAGTGGGGAATTGAGGCAATTGATGCTACGAGATATTAAGGAATAGTGATTATTTCTCCCTGTCATTTCTGATGTTATTTTTGTTTTTGAGTGGTTATGTTCTTTTGAGTTTGATGTAAGAATGATACTACCTTGCTTTTTCTAGGGTGCAGTTTCCTTCCTTGCACTGGAGTTTTCCTCCTATTATCCTTTGTAGTTCTGGGTTAGTGAAAAGACATTGTGCAAATTTGGTCTTGTCATGGAATATTTTGATTTATCCATCAATGTTGAGAGTTTTGCTGGGTATTGTACTCGTGGCTGACAATTGTGTTCTCTTAGAGTCTACATGAGATCCACCCAGGATCTTCTAGCTTTCATGGTCTCTGGAGAGAAGTCTGGTGTGATTCTGATAGGTCTTCCTTTATATGTTACTTGGTCATTTTCTCTTACTGCCTTTAATATTCTTTCTTTATTTAGTACTTCCTTTTTCAATTATATTCTAATTATATTTGGATGCCTATCATTGTATCTGAGTTTTTTTCTAAAAAACCTAAAATTTTATGTTTTTCTATGTAATCCTCTATTTTTTCATGCATATTTTAGATGAAAATCTTCAGTTCTATCAGAAAATATCTCCACTTCCCTTTTCAATTATATTCTAATTGTATTTGTATGCAGAGCATTGTGAGTATTTTTCCAAATAAATCTTCAATTTTATCAATTATCTTATGTAATCCTCAATTTTATCATACATATGTTAGATGAAAATGTGTCCTATTCCTTTTTAAATAATACCCTAGTTGTGTTTGAATGCCTAGCCTTGCATCTGAGTTTCTGTTTTCCAAAATATCTTCAATTTTATAAATGATCTTATGTTATCCTCAATTTTAACATACATAATTTAGATGAAAATCTTCAGTTTTATCAGTAAATGTCTCTATTCCTTTTTTCAATTGCATTCAAATGGTGTTTGTAAGCCTATCATTGTATGTGTGGAAATTACCACAAAAATCTTCAAATTTTACAGTTTTCCTATCAATTCCCATGAACTTTTCCTATATATGTTAGGGAAAATTCCTGAGATTTATCAGAAAATATCTCCACTTACTTTTTAACTATATTATTATTTATTTGTATGCCTACCACTGTATCTGTGAAAATTATCACAAAAATCTTCAAAATTTAAGATTTTCACATGAATTCCCATAATTTAATCAGAAATGTTATGCCTTTCATTATATCTGAGTTTTTATCAAAAACATCTTCAATTTTATCAATTTTCCTATGTTATCCTCCATTTTATCATCCATAAGTTAGATGTCAAGCTTCAGAATTAACACAATATGTTGCCACGTCCTTTTTAAATTGTATTCTAATTGTATTTGTATGCCTATCATAGTATCTGTTAAATGAAAATCTTGTTTTATGAGAGAGAAAATGTCTCGTCTTCATTTTCAATTGAATTCTAATTGTATTTGTAAGCTTATCATTGTATCTGAGTTTTTTGCAGAAAAGTCATCAATTTTATAAAGTATCCTGTTTTCCTCAATTTTATCCTCCATATGTTAGAGGGAAATCTTCAGTTTTATAGGAAAATGGCTCCACATATGTTAAATGAAAATCTTCAGTTACATGAGAAAATGTCTCGTCTTCCTTTTTCAGTTGAATTCTAATAGTATTTGTAAGCTTATCATTGTTTCTGACTTTTTTGCAAAAGATCATCAATTTTATTAATTATCCTAAGATTTCCTCAATTTTATCCTCCATATGTTAGAGGGAAATCTTCAGTTTTGCAGGAAAATGGCTCCACTTCCTTTTTCTATTACATTCTAATTGTATTTGTATGCTTACAAATGTATCTGTGAAAATTACTACAAAAATCTTCAATTTTTAAAATCGTTAGTTTTGTCAGAAAATGTCTCCACTTCCTTTTCAATTATCTGATAATTCTATTTGTATGCCTATCATTGTATGTGAGATTTTTCAAAAAAAATCTTCAATTTTACCAGATATCCTATGTAATCCTCAATTTAATCATGCAGATTTTAGATGAAAATCTTCAGTTCTATCATAAAATGTCTCCACCTCTTTTTCAATTAAATTCTAAATATATTTGTATGGCTATCATTGTATTTGAGTTTTTTTAATCTTCAATTTTATCCTTATCTTATGTTATCCTCAATTTTATTATACATATATTAGATGAAAAGCTACATTTCTTTATGAAAATGTCTCCATTTCCTTTTTCAATTACATTCTAATTGTATTTAAATGCCTATGAATGTATCTGAGATTTTTTTAAATATTCAGTTTTATATATTATATTATGTTATCCTCATTTTTATCATACATATATTAGATGATAATCTTCAGTTATATATGAAAATTTCTCCACGTTTCTTTTAGATATATTCTAATTTTATTTCTAGGTCTATAATTGTATCTGAGTTTTGTCCAACTAATTTCCATTTTATCAATTACATTAGTAATCCTTTATTTTATCAAACATTTGTGAGATGAAAATCTTCAGTTTTATCAGAAACTGTCTGCACTTCATTTTTCATTTGTATTATAATTTCATTTCTTTGCCGATCATTGTATTTGGGTGTTTTTCCAAAAAATCTTTAATTGTATAAATTACCTTATGATATCCTCATTTTATCATATTTATGTTATATGTAAATCTTCAGTTTTATATGAAAATGTCTACACTTCCTCCTTCAATTATATTCTAAAAGTATTTGTATGCCTATAATTGTATCTGATTTGTTTTTCAAAAAATCATCAATTTTATAAATTATCTTGTTATCATCAATTTTATCATAGGCATTTTAGAGGGAAATCTTCAATTTTAAATCAAAACATATCCACATCATTTTTCGATTACATTTTAATTGTATTTGTATGCATAACATTGTATGTGAAAATTACTAAAAAAATTTCAATATTTAATTTTTTCTTATGGTTTTTCCTTATTCTATCAGTTATATGTTATACAAAATCTTTAGTTTTGTCAGAAAATGTCTCCACTTCACTTTCGAATATGTGATAATTCTATTTGTATGTCTATCATTGTATCTCAGTTTTTTTCCGAAAAATCTTCAATTTTGTCAGTTATCATATGTAATCCTAAATTTTCTGATATATATGTTAGATTAAAATCTTCAGTTCAAACAGAAAATATCTCCTCTTCCCTTTGTAATTACATTCCAATTGTATTTGGATGCTTATCATTGAATCTGAGTGATTTTTCATAAAAAATCTAAAATTTTATCAGCTATCCTATGTAATCTTAAATTTTATCATGCATATGTTAGATGAAAATCTTCACTTCTATCAGAAAATATCTCCACTTTCCTTTTCAATTATATTCTAATTGTATTTGTATGCAGATCATTGTATCTGAGTATTTTTCAAAAAAATATTCAATTTTATCGATTATCTTATGTAATCCTCAATTTTATCATACTTATGTTAGATGAAAATATTCATTTCTTTACAAAAATGTGTTCTATTCCTTTTTCAATAATACTCTAGTTGTATTTGTATACCTATCCTTCTATCTGAATTATTGTTTTCCAAAATATCTTCAATTTTATAAATTATCTTATGTAATCCTCAATTTTAACATACATATATTAGATGAAAATCTTCAGTTTTATCAGAAAATATCTCTACTCCTTTTCGAATTACATTCTATTTGTGTTTGTAAACCTATCATTGTATCTGTGAAAATTACCACAAAAATTTCAAACATTACATTTTCTTATAAATTTCCATAATTTTGTCAGATATGTTATACAAAATACCTCAAATTTATCTGAAAATATCTCCACTTCCTTTTTCAACTATATTAATATTTATTTGTATGCCGACCATTGTATCTGTGAAAATTGCCATAAAATTCTTGAAATTTTAACATTTTCACATGAATTTCCATAATATAATCAGACATGTTATACAAATATCTTCAGTTTTATCAAAAAATCTCCACTTTCTTTCCACTTATTTATAGTTGTATTTGTATGCCTTTCTTTGTAGCTGAGATTTTATCACAAAAATCTTCAATTTTATCAATTTTCCCATGTTATCATCCATTTTATCATCCATAAGTTAGATGTAAAGCTTCAGAATTAACAGAATATGCCTCCATGTCCATTTCAATTGTATTCTAATTGTATTTGTATGCCTATCATTGTATCCGAGTTTTTTCTGAATAAATCTTCAATTTTATCAATTATCCTGTGTAATTCTCTATTTCATCATGCATATGGTAGATAAAAATCTTCAGTTAACAGAAAATGTATCCTCTTCCTTTTACAACTGTATCCAAATGTATTTGTATGCTTATCATTGTACCTGAGTTATTTTCAATATATCTTCAATTTTATAATTTACCTTAAGTTATCCTATTTTTTATCATACATATATTAGATGAAAATCTTCAGTTTTAGAAAATGTCTCCACTTCTGTTTGAATTATAGTCTCATTGTATTTTTATGCCTATCATTGTATCTGTTTTTTTCCAAAATAATCTTTAATTTTATAAATTATCTTAAATTATCCTCAATTTATCATAGATATGGTAGAGGAAAATTTTCAATTTTAAACGAAAATATCTCCACTTCATATTTCCATTAATTTCTAAATTTATTTGTATGCCTATCATTGTATTTGTGAAAAGTGCCAAAAACTTTTCAATTTTTAAATTTTTCCTATGAATATCCCTTACTTTATCAGTAATATGTTACACGAATTCTTCAGTTTTGTCAGAAAATGTCTCCACTTCATTTTCAATTATGTGATAATTCTATATGTATGCCTCTCATTGTATTTGAGGTTTTTTCAAAAAAATCTTCAATTTTATCAGTTATCATAGTTAATCCTCAATTTTATGATACATATATTAGATTAAAATCTCCAGTTATACCAGAATATGTCTCCACTTCTCTTTTCAATTTTATTCTAATTATATTTGGATGCCTTTCGTTGTATCAGAGGTTTTTTTCAAAATAATCTAAAATTTTATCAGTTATCCTATGTAATCCTCAAGTTTTTCATTCATATTTTAGATGAAAAGCTTCAGTTCTATTAGAACATATCTCCACTTCCCTTTTCAATTATATTCTAAATGTATGTATATGCAGATCATTGTATCTAAGTATATTTCCAAGTAAATCTTCAATTTTATCAATTATCTTATGTATTCCTCAATTTTATCATACATATGTTAGTTGAAATCGTCAGTTCTTTACGAAAATGTCTCCTCTTCCCTTTTCAATAATACTCTAGTTGTATTTGTATGCCATCATTGTATCTGAGTTTTTGTTTTTCAAAATATTTCAATTTTATAAATTAACTTATGTAATCCTCAATTTTAACATACATTTGTTAAATGAAAATCCAGTACTATCAGAAAATATCTGTATTCCTTTTCTCATTCTAATTGTGTTTGTATTCCTATTATTGTATCTGTGAAAATTTCTAAAAAATCTTCAAATTTTACAGTTTTCTTATGACTTTCCATAATTTTATCAGATATATGTTATGCAGAATTCTTCAGAATTATGAGAAAATATGTCCATTTCGTTTTTTTACTATATTATTATTTATTTGTATACCTAACATTGTATCGGTTGAAATTACAACAAAAATATTCAAATTTAAACATTATCTCATAAATTTCCATAATTTTATCAGAAATATTATAGAAATATCTTTAGTTTTACCAGATAATGTTTCCAGTTTCTTTTTCGTTTATATTCTTATTGTATTTGTATGCCTTTCATTGAATCTGAGATTGTATCAAAAAATCTTCAATGTTATCATTTTTCTGTTATCATCACTTTATCATAGATAAGTTAGATGTAAATCTTTAGAATTAACAGAATATGTCTTCACTTTCTTTTTCAATTGTATTCTAATTGTATTTGTATGAATATCACTGTATCCGAGTTTTTGTCTCAATAAATCTTCAATTTTATCAATTATTCTATGTAATCTTCAATTTTATCATACATGTTAGATGAAAATCTTTAGTTTTCTCAAAATATGTCTCTTCTTCCTTTTTCAACTGTATTCTAATTATATTTGTATGCTTATCATTGCCTCTGAGGTTGTTTTCAAAAAATCTTCAATTTTATAAATTATCTTATGTTATCCTCAATTTTAACATACATATGTTAGAGGATTTTCATGAGTTTTATAGGAAAATGGCTCCACTTCCTTTATCAATTACATTCTAATTGTATTTGTATGCATACCATTTTTATTGTGAAAATGACCACAAAAATCTTCAATTTTTAAATTTTTCTAGGAATTTCCCTTACTTTACACAAAATATGTTATACAAAATCTTCAGTTTTATCAAAAATGTCTTTATTCCTATCTTCAATTACATTCTAATTGTGTTTGCAAGCCTATCATTTTATCTATGAAAATTACCACAAAAAATCTTCAAATTTGACAGTTTTCCTATGAATTTCCATAATTAATCAGATATATGTTATGCAAAATTCTTCAGATTTATCAGAAAATATCTCCACTTCCTTTTTCAACTATATTATTATTTATTTGTATGCCTACCATTGTATCTGTGAAAATTACCACAAACTCTTTAAAATTTAATATTTTCATATGACATTACATAATTTTATTAGAAATACTATAAAAAACTTTAGTTTTATCAGAAAATATCTCCATTTTATTTTCACATATATTCTAATTGTATTAGTATGCCTTTAACTGTATCTGAGATTTTATCAAAAAATCTTCAATTTTATCAATTTTCCTATGTTTTCATCCATATTATCATGCATATGTAATGTGAAAATCTTGTTTTATACAAAAATGTCTCCAGCTACATTTTCAATTATTTTCTAATTGTGTTTGTCTGCCTACCCTTGTATCTGAGAATTTTCTAAGAATATCTTCAATTTTATAGTTATCCTATGTAATCCTCAATTTTATCATACATATGTTATATGAAATCTTACGTTATATGAAAATCTTCAGTTCATCTTCCTTTTTCAATAGTATTCTAATAATCTTTGTAATCTTATCATTGCATCTTTTTTTCAAAAAATTCTTCAATTTCATAAATTATCCTAAGCTTTCCTCAATTTTATCAAACATATGTTAGAGGAAAATCTTCAGTTTTATAGAAAAATATCTTCAGATCCTTTTACAATTACATTCTAATTGTATTAGTATGCATAACATTGTATCTGTGAAAATTACCACAAAATCTTCCATATTTTATGTTTTCCTGTGAATTTCCTTTACTTTATCAGAAATGTTATACGAAATCTTTAGTTTTATCAGAAAATACATCCATTTCCTTTTCAATCATGTGGTAATTCCATTTGTATGCCTATCTCTGTATGTGCTTTTCAAAAAAAATGTTCAATTTTATCTCATATCCTACATAATCCTCAATTTTATCATGCAGATTTTAGATGAAAATCTTCAGTTGTATCATAAAATGTCTCCACTTTCTTTTTCAATTGAATTCTAATTTTATTTCTATGGTTATCATTGTAGTTCAGTTTTTTTCAAAAAATCTTCAATTTTAAAAATTATTTCCTGTTTTCAATTTTATCATACATATTTTGATGAAAATCTTTAGTTCTTTGCAAAAATGTCTCCACTTCCTTTTTTCAATTACATTCTAATTGTATCTATATGCCTATGATGGTATGTGACTTTTTTTAAATAGGTATTTAATTTTATTAATTATGCTATGTTTTCCTCATTTTTTTTAGTTTCCTTTTTTGACTTTTTTTAATTTAATTTTTATTTTCTATATTCTGTGTTTACATTCCAAAGGCTTTCCCCTTTCCTAGTTCCCCCCCACACACCATATGTCCCATAATTCCTCTCCCCCCAGCTATTCCCCAATCATCCACCCCCACGATTTCTCTGTTCTGGGTCAACAAAACTGGATCCAATCTTTAAAGGCCCAGGGTCCTCTTCTTTCTTCTTCTTGGGAGTCATTTGACTTGCTAATTGTGCCTTGAGCATTTAGGGCTTCTGGGCTCATTAATATCCACTTATCAGTGATTGCATTTCATGTGTATACTTTTGTGATTGGGTTAGCTCACTTAGGATGATATTTTCCAGATCTAACCATTTACCTACAAATTGCATGAGTTCATTATTTTTAATTACTGAGTAGTACTCCATTGTATAAATAGACCACATTTTCTGTATCCATTCCTCTTTTGAGGGATATCTGGGCTCCTTCCAATTTCTGGCTATTATAAACAAGGCTGCTATAAACATAGTGGAGCATGTGTCTTTATTGTATGCAGGGGAATCTTCTGGGTATATGCCCAGGAGCGGCATGCCAGGGTCCTCTGGAAGTGACATGCCCAATTTTCTGAGGAACCGCCACACTGATTTCCAGAGCGGTTTTACCATTTTGCAATCCCAGCAACAGTGAAAGAGTGTTCCTCTTTCTCCTCATTTTTATAATACATACATTAGATGAAAATCTTCTGTTTTATAACATCTCCACATCACTTTTAGTAATATTCTAATTGTATTTGTATGCCTATCATTGTATCAGAGTTTTGTACAAATAAATCTTCAATTTTATCAATTAACCTAGTAATCCTCTATTTTGTCATAAATATGTTAGATGAAAATCTTCAGTTTTATCAGGAAATGTCTGTACTTCGTGTTTAATTTTATTCTAATTGTATTTCTATGCCTATCATTGTATCTGAATTTTTTCCATAAATCTTTAATTTTATCAATTACTTTGTGATATCCCCAATATATCATATGTATGTAATATGAAAATCTTCAGTTTAAACAAAGAGGTCTGAACTTCCTTGTTCAATTATATTCTAATTGTATTTCTCTGAATGTCGTTGTATCTGAGTTCTTTCAAAAATCTTTAATTTTATATATTATCTTAAGTTATCCTCAATTTTATCATACATAAGGTGGAGGAAAATCTTCAATTTTAATCAAAAATGTCTCCACTTCATTTTTAGATTACATTCTAACTGTACTTGTATGCCTACCATTGTATCTGTGAAAATTACAAAAATATGTTCAATTTTTAAAATTTTCCTATGAATTTCCCTTAATTTATGAGAAATATGTTATATGAAATCTTCAGTTTTCTCAGAAAATGTCTCCACTTCATTTGCAAATATGTGATAATTCTACTTGTATGTCTATCAGTATATCTGAGCTTTTTCCAAAAACATCTTCAATTTTATCAGCTTTCCTAAGGAATCCTCAATCTTATCATACATATGTTAGATTAAAATCTTTAGTTCACCAGAATATATCTCCACCTCCATTTTCAATTATATTCTAATTATATTTGAATGCCTATAATTGTATGAGTTTTTTTCAAAAAAAGTCTTCAATTTTATGTTACCCTATGTAATCCTCAATTTCATCATGCATATTTTAGATGAAAATCTTCAGTTCTATCAGAGAATATCTCCACTTCCCTTTCAATTTATATTCTAATTTTCTTTGAATGCTGATCATTGGATCTGAGTTATTTTACAAGTAAATCTTCAACTTTTTCAATTATCTTTTGTAATCCTCAATTTTTTCATACATAGGTTAGATGACAATCTTCAGTTCTTTACACAAATGTCTCCTCTTCCTTTTTCAATAATACTCAAGTGGTATTTGTATGCCTATCCTTATATCTGATATTTTGTTTTCCAAAATATCTTCAAATTTATAAATTATCTCCTGTTATCCTCAATTTTAACATACATATGTTAGATGAAATTTTTCAGTTTAATCAGAAAATGTCTCTATTCCTTTTTTCAATTACATTCTAATTGTATTTGTACGCCTATCATTGTATCTGTGAATATTACCACAAATATCTTCAAATTTTACATTTTTCCTATGAATTTCCATCATTTTATCAGATATGTGTTGTGCAAACTTCTTCAGATTTATCAGAAAAATATCTCCACTTCCTTTTTCAACTATATTATTATTTTATTTGTATACCTATCATTTTATCTGTGAAAATTAGCACAAAAAATCTTCCAATTTTAACACTTTCACATGAATTTCAATAATTTTATCAGAAATGTTATACAAAAATCTTTAGTTTTATCAGAAAATGTCTCCACTTTCTTTTTCACTTATATTTTAATTATATTTGTATGCCTTGCATTGTATCTGAGATTTTACCAAAAATATCTTTAATTATTTGTTTTCCCAGTTATCTATTTTATCATACATAAGTTGTATGTAAATCTTCAGAATTAACAAACTATGTATCCACTTCCTTTTTCAATTATATTCTAATTGTATTTGTAAATCTATCAATGTATTCGAGTTTTTTCTGAATAAATTTCAATTTTATCTTTTATCCTATGTAATCCTCAATTTTGTCATACATATGTTAGATGAAAATCTACAATTTTAACAGAAAATATCTCCAACTAGTTATTCATTTGTATTCTAATTGTATTTGTATGCTTATCATTGCATCTCAAATTTTTTTCAAAAATATCTTCAATTTTAAAAATTATCTTAAGTTATCTTCAATTTTATCATATATATTAGAGGAAAATCTTCAGTTTTATGAGAAAATGACTCTATTTCTTTTTTCAATTAAATTCTAATTGTGTTTGTGAGCCTATCATTGTATCTGTGAAAATTACCACAAACTTTTCCTATGAATTTTCATAATTTTAGCATTTATATGATATGCAAAAGTCCTCAGACATATCAGAAAATATCTCCAATTACTTTTCCAACTATATTATTATTTATTTGTATGCCTACCATTGTATCTGTGAAAATTACCACAAACATTCAAATTTTAGAGTTTTCCTATGAATTTCCATAATTTGAGCATATATATGTTATGCAAAATTCCTCAGGTTTATCAGAAAATATCTCCACTTCCTTTTTCAACTATTTAATTATTTTTTGTATGCCTACCATTGTTTCTGGGGAAATTACCACAAAAATCTTCAAATTTTCACATTTTCACATGAATTTTCATAATTTAATAAAAAAACATTATACTAAAATCTTCAGTTTTATCAGAAAATGTCTCCACCTTCTTTTTCACTTATTTATATTTGTTTTTGTATACCTTTCATTGTATCTGAGATTTTATCACAAAAATCTTCAATTTTATCAATTTTCCTATGTTACCATCCATTTTATCATCCATAAGTTAGATGTAAAGCTTCAGAATTAACAGAATATGTTTCCACATCCTTTTTCAATTTTATTCTAATTGTATTTATGCCTATCATTGTATCCGAGTTTTCATTTTCAAAAATATCTTCAGAGTTAAAAATTATCTTATGTTATCCTCATTTTAACATACATATGTTAGATGAAAATCTTCAGATATATACAAAAATGTCTCCTCCATTTTAAATTATATTCTAATTGTATTTGTATGCACATCATTGTATCTGTGATTTTTGTAGAAAATATCTTCAGTTTAATCAGTTATCCTATGTAATCCTCAATTTTATCATACATATATTAAATGAAAATCTTCAGTTTTATGAGAAAATATCTCGTCTTCATTTTTCATTTCTATTCTAATAGTATATGTAAACTTATCATTGTAGCTGATAAAATTTTAAATTTTTTAGAGAAAAAACTCAGATATAATGATAGGCATACAAATATAATCAGAATATAATTGAAACGGGACGTGGAGATATTTTCTGGTAGATCTGAAGATTTAATCTAATATATGTATGATAAAATTGAGGATTGCATACTACAATTCATAAAATTGAAGGTTTATTTTGGAAACAACTCCGATACAATGATAGACATACCAATATATTTAGAATATAACTAGGAAGAAGTGGAGACATTTTTATATAAAACTAAAGTTTTTCATATAACACATATGATAAAATGAAGATCTCATAAGGTAATTTATAAAATTAAAGATATTTTTTGGAAAAACCCTCAGATATAATGATACACATAGAAATTCAATTAGAATCCAACTGTAAATAGAAGTGGAGACATTATCAGAAAATATTTCCACTTTCTTTTACACATATAATCCTATTGTATTTGTATGCCTTTCATTGAATCTGAGATTTTATTAAAAAAATCTTCAATTTTATCAATTTTCTTGTTATCATCATTTTTATTCATAAGTTAGATGTAAATATTTAGAATTAACAGAATATGTCTCCTCTTCCTTTTTCAATAGTATTTGAATTGTATATGTATGCCTATCATTGTCTCCGAGTTTTTTCTGAATAAATCTTCAAGTTTATCAATTATCCTAGGAAATCCTTAATTTTTTATACATATATTGGATGAAAATCTAAAATTTTATCCGAAAATGTCTCCTCTTTCTTTCTCAATTGTTTTCTAATTGTATTTGTATGCTTATCATTGAATCTGAGTTTTTTTAAAATGACTTCAATTTTATAAATTATTTTATGCTAACCTCAATTTTAGCATACATATGTTAGAGGATTTTCTTCAGTTTTATAGTAAAATGGCTCCACTTCCTTTTTTTCAATTACATTCTAATTATATTTCTATGTTTATCATTGTATCTGTGCAAATTACCTCAAAACTTCAATTTTTAAATTTTTCCAATGTTTTTCTTTTCTTTATCATAAATATGTTATACAAAATCTTCAGTTTTATCAGAAAATGTCTCTATTCCTTTTATCAATTACATTTTAATTGTGCTTTTAAACTTATCATTTTATCTGTGAAAATTACCACAAAAAACTTCAAATTTTACAGTTTTCCTATGAATTTCCATAATTTTATCAGATATATGTTCGGCAAAATACCTCAGATTTATCAGAAAATGTCTCCACTTCTTTTTACAACTATATTATTATTTATTTGTATGCCTACCATTCTATCTGTGAAAATTACTTCAAATTTTAACATTTTCACATTAATTTCCTTAATCTTTTGTTATACAAAAATCTTCAGTTTTATCATAAAATATCTCCACTTTCTTTATTACTTATATTCTAATTGTATTAGTATGCCTTTAAGTATATCTGAGATTTTATCAAAAAACCCTTTAATTTTATCAATTTTCCTGTTATCCATTTTATCGTTTTATACAAAACTGTCTCCAGCTACTTTTTCAATTATACTATTATTATATTTGTATGCCTATCCTTGTATCTGAGAAGAAAATCTTCAATTTAATCAGTTATACTATTTAATCCTCAATTGTATCATACATATGTTAAATGAAAATCTTCAGTTTTATCAGAAAATGTCTCATCTTCCTTTTTCCATTGCATTCTGAATGTCTTGGTAATCTTACCATTGCATCTGAGTTTTGACCAAATAAATCTTCAATTTTATTAATTACCCTAGTAATCCTTTATTTTATCATACATATATGAGATGAAAATCTTCAGTTTAATCTGAAAATGTCTCCACTTCGTTTTTCATTTGAATTTTAATAGTATTTGTAAACTTATCATTGTATCTGAGGTTTTTTGCAAAAGAACCTTCAATTATATAAATTATACTTTTTTCCTGAATTTTATCACACATATGTTTGAGGAAAATCTTCAGTTTTATAGGAAAATGACTCCACTTCCTTTTTCAATTACATTTTAATTGTATTTGTATGCTTACCATTGTATCTGTAAAAATTACCACAAAATCTTCAATTTACTTTACTTAATTTATCAGAAATTTGTTATATGAAATCTTTAGTTTTATCAGAAAATGTCTCCACTTCCTTTTCAATTATCTGATAACTCCACTTGTATGCCAATCATTGTATATGACATTTTCAAAAATATCTTCAATTTTATCTGATATCCCATGTAACCCTCAATTTCATCATGCATTTTTGTTTGTTTTTTTTTATTTTTCTGAGACAAGGTTTCTCTGTGTAGCTCGGGCTGTCCTGGAACTCACTCTGCAGACCAGGCTGGTCTCGAACTCAGAAATCTGCCTGCCTCTGCCTCCCTAGTGCTGGGATTACAGGCACGCACCACCTTCGCCTGGCTTATCACGCATATTTTTGATGAAAATCTTCAGTTCAAACATAGAATGTCTCCACTTCATTTTTCAATTGAAATCTAATCATATTTGTAAGGCTGTCATTGTATTTGAGGTTTTTTTCCAAAAAAATCTATATTTATGCTGCTCATTATATCTGAGATTTGTTCAAATAAATATTCAATTTTATCAATTACCCTAGTAATACTTTATTTTATCATACATATATTAGATGAATATCTTCAGTTTCATCAGAAAATATTCCACTTCATTTTTTTCAGTTGTATTATAATTGCATTTCTATGCCTATCATTGTATGTGAGTGTTTTCCCCAACAAATATTTAATTTTATAAATTAACTTATGATATCCTCATTTCATCATGTTATATGAAAATTTCAGTTTTATATGAAAATGTCTCCAATTACTGATAAAGTAAGGAAAATTCATAAGAAAAATTTAAAAATTGAAAATTTTTGTGGTAATATTCACAGATACAATGGTAGGCATACAAATACAATAAGAATGTAGTCGTAAAATGAAGTGGAGACATTTTCATTTAAAATTGAAGAATTGCCTCTAAAATATCTATGATAAAATTGAAGATAACAAGATAATTTATAAAATTGAAGATTATTTTTGAAAAAATACTGATACAGTGATATGCATACAAATATATTTAGAATAAAATTGAAGGAGGATGTGCAGAGATTTTCATAAAAAACTGATGATTTTCTTTTTTTTAATTTTTATTTTCTATATTCTATGTTTACATTCCAAAGGAGTTCCCCTTTCCCAGTTACCCCCCACCATATGTCCCATAATAACTGATGATTTTCATATAACATACATATGATAAAATGAGTATATCATGAGGTAATTTATAAAATTAAAGATTTTTTGGAAAAACACTCAATTACAATGATAGTCATAGAAATACAATTAGAATACAACTGAAAAATGAGGTGGAAACTTTTTCTGATAAAACTGAAGATTTTCATCTAACATATGTATGATAAAATAAAGGATTACTATGGTAATTGATAAAGTTGAAGACTTATTTGGACAAAACTCAGACATAATGATAGGCATAAAATACAGTTAGAATATAACTAAAAGTGACATGGAGACATTTTCATATAAAACTGAAGATTTTCATATAATATATGTATGATAAAAATGAGGATAACATAATATAATTTGTAAAACTGAATAGTTTTTTAAAAAATGAATGCATTGTTAGGCATATAAATATGATAAAATTGAGAATTACAAAGAATAATTTATAAAATTGAAGATTTATTCAGAAAAAATCAGATACAATAATAGGCATACAAATACAATTAAAATACAATTGAAAAAACGATGTGGAGACATGTTCTGTTAATTCTGATGATTTACATCTAACTTATGTATGATAAAATAGATGATAACATAGGACAAATGATAAAATTGAAGATGTTTTGATAAAATCTCAGATTCAAGGAAAAGCATACAAATACAACTATAAATAAGTAAAAAATAAAGTGGAGATATTTTCTGATAATACTGAAGATTTTTGTATATCATTTCTGAGTAAATTATGGAAATTCATGTGAAAAATGACAAAATTTGAAGAATTTTGTTGTAATTTTTACAGGTACAATGGTAGGCATATAAATAATAATAGAGTTGAAAAAGGGAGTGGATATATTTTCTGATAAATCTGAGAAATTTTACATAACATATATCTGATAAAATTCTGGAAATTCATAAGGAAACTGTAAAATTTAAATATTTTTTGGTAATTTTCACAGATACAATAGTAGGCATACAAATATAATTAGAATTAGAATGTAATTGTAAAAGGATGTGGAGACATTTTCTAATAAAACTGAAGATTTTCCTCTAACATGTTTGATGAAATTGAGGAAAAGTTAGGATTATTTATAAAATTGAAGTATTTTTTGTAAAAAATATCAGATTCAGTGTTAAGATTACAAAGACTATTAGAATACAGTTGAAAAAGAAGACTAGACATTTTCTGATAAAACTGAAGATTTTCATATAGTATATTTATGATACAAATGAGGATTACATAGGATAACTGATAAAATTGAAGATTTTCTTAGAAAATTCTAACATATAAGGATAGGCATACAAATGAAATTAAAATATAATTGAAAAAGTAGCTGGAGACTTTTTTGTATAAAACAAGGTTTTCAGCTAACATATATATGATAAAATGGATAATAACATAGGAAACTTGATAAAGTTGATGGGTTTTTTGGATAAAAATCTCAGATATTCTTAAAGGCATACTAATACAATTAGAATAAAAGTGAAAATAAGTGGAGATATTTTCTGATAAAACTGAATATTTTTGGATATTTCTAATAAAATTTTGGAAATTCATGTGAAAATGTAAAACTTAAAGATTTTTGTAGTAATCTTTACAGATAGAGTGGTAGGCATACAAATGGATAATAATAAGGTTGTAAAAGGAAGTGCAGATTTTTCTGATAAATCTGAAGAATGTTGCATAACATATATCTGATAAAATTATGGAAATTCATAGGAAAACTGTAAAATTTGAAGTTTTTTTGGTAATTTTCACAGATACAATGATGGGCTTACAATCACAATTAGGATGTAATTGAAAAATGGAATAGAAACATTTTCTTATAAAACTGAAGATTTCATATAAGATATTTCAGGTAAAGTATGGGAAATTCATAGTTAAAATTTAAAAATTGAAGATTTTTGAGGTAATTTTCACAGATACAATGGTAAGCATACAAATACAATTAGAATGTAATTGAAAAAGGAAGTGGAGCAAATTTTCTATAAAACTGATGAAAATCCTCTAACATATTGTATGTTAAAATTGAGGATAATATAAGATAATTTATAACATTGAAGATTTTTTGAAAAAAAAACTCAGTTGCAATGATAACCATATAAATACACTTAGAATACAATTGAAAAAGGAAGAGGAGACATATTATGATAAAATTGAAGATTTTCATCTAACATATGCATGATAGAATTAAGGATTACATAGCATAATTAATAAAATTGAAGATTTATTCTGAAAAACACTCAGATACAATGATAGGCATATAAATAAAATAAGAATACAATTTAAAAAGGAAGAGGAGACAGATTCTGTCAATTCCAAAGATTTACATGTAACTTATGTATGATAAAATGAATAACATAAGAAAATTGGTAAAGTTGAAGATTTTTTTTAAAAAAATCACAGATTCAATGAAAGGCATACAAAAACAATAAGATTATAAGCAAAAGAGAACGTGGATACATTATCTGATGAAACTGAAGATATTCCTATACTATTTCTGATAAAATTATGGAAATTTATGAGAAAAGGCTAAAATTTGAAGATTTTTCTGGTAATTTTCACAGATACAATGGTAGGCATACAAATAAATAAAATATAGTTGAAAAGGAACTGGAGATATTTTCTGATTAATCTGAAGAATTTTGCATATCATATATCTGATAAAATTATGGAAATACATAAGAAAACTGTAAAATTTGAGAATTTTTGTGTTAATTTTCACAGATACAATGATAGACTTACAAACACAATTAGAATGTTATTGAAAAAAGGAATTGAGACATTTTCTGATAAAACAGAATATTTACATCTAACATATGTATGTTAAAATTGAGGATTACATAAGATAATTTTTAAAATTGAAGATATTTGAAAAACCAAAACTCAGATACAAGTTAGGCATACAAATACAACTAGAGTATTATTGAAAAAGGAAGAGGACGATTTTTTTGTAAAGAACTAAAGATTTTCATCTAACATATGTGTGATAAAATTGAGGATTACATAGTATAACTGATAAAATTGAAGATTTACTGGGAAAAAGTCTCCACCTACGCTTTCAATTATATTCTAATTGTGTTTGTATGCCTATCCTTGTATCTGAGAATTTGAAGAAAATCTTCAATTCAATCAGTTATCCTTTGTAATCCTCAATTTGATCATACATATGTTAACTGAAAATTCTCAGATATATCAGAAAATGTCTCATCTTCCTTTTTCAATTGTGTTCTGATATTATTTGTAATCTTATCATTGCATCTGAGTTTTTTTTTTCAAAAAATTCTTCAATTTTATGAATTATCCTTAATTTTCCTCAATTTTATCAAACATATGTTAGAGGAAAATCTTCAGTTTTATAAGAAAAAGTCTCCACATCCTTTTACAATTACATTTAATGGTATTTGCATGCATACCATTATATCTGAAAATTACCACAAAAATCTTCAATTTTTTAATTTTTTTCTATGAATTTCCCTTACTTTTTCAGAAATGTTATATGAAATCTTTAGTATTTTCAGAAAATATGTCCTTTCCTTTTAATTCATGTTATAATTCTATCTGTATGCATATCATTGTATCTGAGATTTTTTACAAAAAAACTTCAATGTTATCAGATATCCTGTGCAATCCTCAATTTTATCATGCATATTTTAGATGAAAATCTTCAGTTCTATCATAAAAAGTCTCCAGTTTCTTTTTCAATTAAATTCTAATTTTATTTATATGGTTATCATTGTATTTCAGCCTTTTTCAAAAATTCTTCAATTTGATACATTATCTCCTGTTATCCTCAATTTTTTCATACATTTGTACGATGAAAGGCTTCAGTTTTATATGAAAATGTCTTCATTTCTGTTTTAGTTATATTCTATTTCTATTTTATGCCTATCATTGTATCAGAGTTTTGTACAAATAAATCTTCAATTTTATCAATTACCCTAGTAATACTCTATTTTATCAAGCATATTTTAGATGTAAATCTTCAGTTTTATCTGAAAATGTCTCCACTTCGCTTTTCAATTGTATTCTAATTGTATTTCTATGCCTAACATTCTATCTGATTTTTCCAAAAAAATCTTTAATTATATAAATTACCTTGTGAAATCCTCATTTTTTCATATGTATGTTATATGAAAATCTTCAGTTTTATTGAAAAGTTCTCCACTTCCTCATTCAATTATATTCTAAATGTATTTGTATGCCTATCATTGCATCTGATTTTTTTTCAAAATAATCTTCAATTTTATATATTATTTTAAGTTATCCTCAATTTTATCATACATATGTTAGAGTAAAATCTTAAATTTTAATCAAAAGTTTCTCCACTTACTTTCTCAATTACATTTTAATTGTATTTGTTTGCATACCATTGTATCTGTGAAAATTACTACAGAATCTTCAATTTTTTAATTTTTCTTCTGACATTCCCTTACTTTATGAGCAATATGTTATACAAAATCTTCAGTTCTGTCAGAAAATGTCTCCATTTCATTTTCACTTATGCTATAATTCTATTTGTATGCCTATCAGTGTAACTGAGATTTTAACATAGAAATCTTGAATTTTATCAATTACCCTAGTAATGCTTTATTTTGTCATACATATATTAGATGACAATCTTCAGTTTTATTAGAAAATGTCTCCACTTCGTATTTCCATTGTATTCTAATTGCATTTCTATGCCTATCATTGTATCTGAGTGTTTATTCCAAAATATCTTTAATTTTATAAATTATCTTATGATATCCTCATTTTATCATAAGTATGTTGTATGAAAATATTCAGTTTTATGTGAAAATGTCTCTACTTCATCCTCCAATTATGTTCTAAATGTATTTGTATGCCTATCATTGTATATGTGGTTTTTTTCCAAAGAATCTTAAATGTTATAAATTAGCTTAAGTTATTCTCAATTTTATTATAGATATTTTAGAGGAAAATATTCAATTTTAAATAAAAATGTCTCCACTTCATTTTTAGATTACATACTAATTGTATTTGTATGCCTACCATTTTATCTGTGAACAGTACCACAAAAGTGGTAATTTTTAAATTTTTATTTTTTCCTATGAATTTCACTTACTTTATCAGTAATATGTTATAAGAAATCTTCAGTTTTGTCAGAAAATGTCTCCACTTCATTTTCAATTATGAGATAATTCTATCTGTATGCCTGTCATTGTATCTGAGTTTTTTTCCAAAAAAATCTTCAATTTTATCAGTTATCATATGTAATCCTCAATTTTATAATACATATGCTAGATTAAAATCTTCAGTTCTACAAGAAAATACCTCCAAATCTCTTTTCAATTATCTGATATTTGTATTTGTATGCCTATAATTGTATCTGAGTTTTTCTCAAAAAACTCTAAAAGTCTGTAAGTTATCCTATGTAATCCTCAATTTTATCATGCATATTTAAGATGAAAATATTCAGTTCCTGTCAGAAAATATATCCACTTCCCTTTTCAATTATATTCTAATTGTATTTATATGCAGATCATTGTATCTGAGTATTTTTGTAAATAAATCTTCAAATTTATCAATTATCTTATGTAATCCTCAATTTTATCATACATATGTTAGATAACAATCTTCAGTCCTTTACAAAAATGTGTACTATTCCTTTTCAATAATACTCTAGTTGTGTCTGTATGCCTAACCTTGTATCTGAGTTTTTGTTGCCCAAAATATCTTAATTTTATAAATTATCTTATGTCATCATCAATTTAAACATACATATGTTAGATGAAAATCTTGAGTTTAATCAGAAAATGTCTTCACTGATTTTCACTTATTTATAGTATATTTGTGTGATTTTCATTGTATATTAGATTTCATCACAAAAATCTTCATTTTTATCAATTTTGCTATGGTATCCTCCATTTTATTTTCCATAACTTAGATGTAATGCTACGGAATTAACAGAATATATCTCCATGTCCCTTTTCAATTGTATTCTAATTTTATTTGTATGCCTATCATTGTATCCGAGTTTTTTTCTGAATATATCTTCAATTTTATCAATTAACCTATGTAATTCTCAATTTCATTATACATATGTTAGATAAAAATCTTCAGTTTTATCAGGAAATGTCTCCTCTTCCTTTTTCAATTGTATTGTAATTATATTTGTATGTTTATCATTGCATCTGAGTTTTTTTCAAATAATCTTCAATTTCATAAATTACCTTAAGTTATCCTCAATTTTGTCACACATATGTTAGAGGAAAATCTTGTTTTACAGGAAAATGTCTCCACTTCCATTTTCAATTACATTCTAATTGTATTTGTATGTGTACCTACATCTGTGAATATTACCACAAAAAATCTTCAATTTTTATTTTTTCCTGATGAATTTCCCTTATTTTATATGAAATATGTTTTAAGAAATCTCCAGTTTTATCATAAAATGTCTCCACTTCCTTTTTCAATTATGTAATAATTGTATTTGTACACCTATCATTGTATCACAGATTTTTCAAAGAAAATCCTCTATTTTATCAGTTATCCTATGTAATCCTCAATTTTATCATACATGTTAGATGAAAATCTTCAGTTCCTTCACAATATATATCTAGTTCTTTTTCAACTGTATTCTAATTGTATTTGTATGCCTATAATTGTATCTGAGTTTTCTTTTTCAAAAATATCTTCAGATTTAAAAATTATCTTATGTTATCCTCAATTTTATCATGCATATGTTAGATGAAAATCATCACTTTTATACAAAAATGTCTCCACCTACTTTTTCAATTATATTCTAATTGTATTTGTATGCCAATCATTGTATCTGAGATTTTTCTGGAGAATATCTTCAATTTAATCAGTTATCCTATGTAATCGTCAGTTTCATGATACATGTTAAATAAAAATCTTCAGTTTTATGAGCAAATGTCCAGTCTTCCTTTTTCAATTGAATTCTAATAGTATTTGTAATCTTATCATTGTATCTGAGTATTTTGCAAAAAGAAATCATCAATTTTATAAGTTATCCTAAGTTTTCATCAATTTTATCACACATATGTTAGAGGAAAATCTTCAGTTTTATTGGAATTTGGCTACACTGATAAAAATTGAAGATTTTTTTGAAAAAAACTCAAATGCAATGAGAGGCATACAAATAGAATATCACATATTTGAAAATGAAGTGGAGACATTTTCTGACAAAACTGAAGATTTCATATAACATATTACTGATAAAGTAAGGGAAATTCTTAGAAAAAATTTAAAAATGAAAAATTTTATGGTAATTTCAACAATTAGAATGTAATCTAAAAATGATGGAGACATTTGTATTTAAAACTGAATCTTTTCCACTAAAATATATATGATAAAATTAGGATAAATTAAATTATAAAATTGAAGATTTTTTTGAAAAATAAGTCAGATACAATGATAGGCATACAAATACATTTAGAATATAAATGAAGGAGAATGTAGAGACATTTTCATATAAAACTGGAGATTTTCATATAACATATATATGATAAAATGAAGATATCATAAGGTAACATTTAATATTAAAGATTTTTTGGAAAAACACTCAGATTCAACAATAGGGATAAAAATACAATTAGAATACAACTGAAAAACCAAGTGGAGACATTTTCTGATAAAAGTGAAGATTTTCATCTAACATATTTATGATAAAATAAAGGATAACTAAGGTAATTGATAAAATTGATGATTTATTTAGACAAAGCTCAGATACAATGATAGGCATAAAAATACAATTAGAATATAAATAAAAGTTTTATGGAGACATTTTCATACAAAAGTGAAGATTTTCATATAATATATGGATGATAAAATGAGGATAACATAACATAGTTTATAAAATTGATTATTTTTTAAAAAAAACCTTAGATACATTGATAGGCATATAAAAACAATTAGCATGTAATTGAAAATAATGGAGACATTTTCGTAAAGTAATTAAGATTTTCTTCTAACATATGTATGATAAAATTGAGGATAGCATAAGATAATGTATAAAATTGAAGATTTTTTGAAAATACTCAAATACAATGATAGTCATCCAAATATCATTAGAAAATAACTGAAAAAGAAAGTGGAGATATTTACTGGTAGAACTGAAGATTTTAATCTAACATATGTATCATGAAATTGAGGATTATATATGATAAGTGATAACATTGAAGATTTTTTTGAAAAACTCAGATATAATGATAGGTATACAAAGAGAATTATCACATATTTGAAAATGAAGTGGAGACCTTTCTGACAAAACTGAAGATTTCATATAACATATTACTGATTTACTAAGGGAGATGCATAGGAAATATTTAAAAATTGAAGATTTTTGTTGTAATTTTTACAGATAGAATAGTAAGCATACAAATACAATTAGAATGCTGTTGAAAAAGGAAGTGGAGCCATTTTCTTATAAAACTGAAGATTTTCCTCTAACATATGTGTGATAAAATTGAGGAAAACTTAGGATAATTTATAAAATTGAAAATTCTTTTGCAAAAAAAAATAAAATGATGAGCTTACAAATACTATTAGAATTAAATTGAAAAAGGAAGACAAGACATTTTCTCATAAAACTGAAGATGTCATTGAACATATGTATTATAAAATAACAGGAATTTTTCCCCTGAACCAAGGTCCTCAAGGCTCTTCCCCAGTTACTTTTCTATTAGTTTTAGTATGTCTTGTTTTATGTGGAGGTCCTTGATCCACTTGGAGTTGACCTTAGTGCAAGGAGATAAGAGTGGATCAATTCTCATTCTTCTGCATGTTGACCTCCAGTTGAGCCAGCACCATCTGTTGAAAAGGCTATTTTTTTTCCACTGGATGTTTTCAGCTCCTTTGTCGAAGATCAATTGGCTGTAGATGTGCGGGTTCAATTCTGGGTCTTCGATCCTATTCCATTGATCTGCTTCCCTGTCACTGAACCAATACCATGCAGTTTTTAATACTACTGCTCTGTAATATTGCTTGAGGTCTGGGATATTGATTCCCCCAGAAGTTCTTTTGCTGTTGATGCACCAATTGCTTATGCTCTAAGAGCAAGAATAGACAAATGGGACCTCATAAAATTACAAAGTTTCTGTAAGGCAAAAGACACTGTCAAAAGGATAAATCAGCAACCAACAAATTGGGAAAAGATCTTCACCAACCCCACATCCAACAGAGGGCTAATATCCAATGTATACAAAGAACTCAAGAGGTTAGACCCCAGAAAGCCAAATAACCCTATCCAAAAATGGGGTACAGAGCTAAACAGAGACTTTTCACTTGAAGAAATTCGGATGGCTGAGAAACACCTTAAAAAATGCTCAACATCATTAGTCATTAGGGAAATGCAAATCAAAACAACCCTGAGATTTCACCTCACACCAGTCAGAATGGCTAAGATTAAAAACTCAGAAGACATCAGGTGTTGGCGAGGATGTGGAGAAAGAGGAACACTCCTCCACTGCTGGTGGGAATGCAAACTGGTACAACCACTCTGGAAATCAGTATGGTGGTTCCTCAGAAAACTGGACGTGATACTTCTGGAGGACCCAGCCATACCACTCCTGGGAATATACCCAGAAGATTCCCCAACATGCAATAAGGATACATGCTCCACTATGTTCATAGCAGCCTTATATATAATAGCCAGAAGCTGGAAAGAACCCAGATGTCCGTCAACAGAGGAATGGATAAAAAAATGTTGTACATATACACAATGGAGTACTATTCAGCCATTAGAAACAATGAATTCATGAAATTCTTAGAGAAATGTATGGAGCTGGAGAACGTCATACTAAGTGAGGTTACCCAGTCTCAAAATAATACCCATGGTATGCAGTCACTGATAAGTGGATATTAGCCTAGAATCTTGGAACACCAAAGACATAAATCACATACCAAGTGAGGTCTGACAAGAATAAAGGAGTGGACACTGGAGTTAGAATGGACCAAAGCATCATTGTAGGGGAATACAAGAACAGGGAAGTGGGAAGGGGTGGATGAGGGAGCAGGGGGAGGGAAAAGGGCATGTGGGACCCTTGGGGGTGGGGAACCAGAAAAAGGGAAATGAATTGTAAATATAGAATATATCTATTAGCAAAAAGAAAAAGAAAAAAATTAAGTGTTTCACATGGTATAATATATGTTGTGGTGATTATGTGGAAACATTCTATAAAGTGTAATACAAACAATAAATTTTTGTCTTAAATAGAAAATAAGCCTTGCTGAAGATTCCGATCATGTCTCTGTCACCTTTATGTTCCAGTATTTATCTGTAATATACTAAACACTAAAGATATGCCAAATACATTTAAAAAAATTGAGGATAACATAAGATAATTTTTAAACTTGACGATATTTTTGAAAAAGAAAACTCAGATACAATGATAGGCATACAAATACAATTAGAATACAATTGAAAAAGGAACTGGACATATTTACTGATAGAACTGAAGGTTTCATCTAACATAAGAATGATAAAATTGAGGATTATATAAGATAACTGACAAAATTGATTTTTTTTTAAAAATCACAGATACAATTATAGGCATACAAATATAATTATCACATAAATGAAAAAGGAAGTGGAGACATTTTCTGATAAAACTGAAGATTTAGTTTAACATATTTCATATTAAATAAAGGAAATTCATTGGAAAAATTTAAAAATTGAGGACTTTTGTGGTAAATTTCACAGATACGATGATATGAATCCAAATACAATAAGAATGTAATTGCAAAAAGAAGTGGAAACATTTCCCTATAAAACTGAAGATTTTTCTCTAACATATGTATGATAAAATTAAGGATAACTTAAGTTAATTTATGAATTTGAAGATTTTTTGAAAAAAAATCTCAGATGCAAATATAAGCATAGAAATATACTTAGAATACATTTGAAAAATGAAGAAGAGACATTTTCTGATAAAACTGAAGATTTTCATCTAAATTATGTATGATAAAATTGAGAATTATATACCATAAAAGATAAAATTGAAGATTTTGTGTTAAAATATTCACATACAATAATCTGCTTACAAATACTATTAGAATACAATTGGAAATTGAGGTGGAGACATTTTTTGATAGAACTAAAGCTTTTCATATAAAATATGCATGATAAAATTGAGGATTACGTAGGATAAATGATAAAATTTTAGATTTTTTTGAAAAAAAAACCTCATATACAATGATATGCATCCAAATAGATGCAAGAGATAATTGAAAAGGGATGTGGAGATATTTTCTCCTAGAAGTGAAGTTTTTAATCAAACATATGTATCATAAAATTGAGGATTATATATGATAACTGATAAAACTGAATATTTTCTTTTGGAAAAAATCAGATACAATGATAGGCATACAAATAGAATTATCACATATTTGAATATGAAGTGGAGAGATTTTCTATCAAAACTGAATATTTTGTATAACATATTACTGATAAAGAAAGGGAAATTCATAGGAAAAATTTTATAATTAAAATTTGTGGTAATTTTCACAGATACAACGGTAGGCATACAAATACAATTAGAATGTAATCAAAAAATAAAGTGGAGATATTTTTATTTAGAATTGAATACATTTAGAATACAAATGAAAGAGGAAGTGGAGTCATTGTCATATAACACTGAAGGTTTTCATATAACCTACTTATGATAAAATGAGGATATCATAAGTTAATTTATAAAATTAAAGATTTTTGGAATAACAGATACAATGATAGGCATAGGAAAACAACTACAATACAACTGAGAAACGAAGAAGAGACAGTTTCTGATAAAACTGAAGATTTTCAACAAGCATATGTATGATAAAATAAATGATAACTAGCGTAATTGATAAAACTGAAGATATATTTGGACAAAAAACAGATACTATGATAGGCATAAAAATGAAATTAGAATATAACTAAAAGAGACATTGAGACATTTTCATATAAAACTGAAGATTTTCATCTAATATATATATATATATATATATATATATATGATAAAAATGAGGATAACAGCATAATTTATAAAATTGAATATTATTTAAAAAATCCTCAGTTACATTGAGAGGCATATAAATACTACTACAATGTAATTGAAAAAGGAAATGGAGATATTTTTGTAAGGTAATGAAGATTTTCATCTAACATATTTATGAGAAAATTGAGGAAAACATAATATAATATATAAATATAAAGATTTCCTTTTAAAAAGCTCAAATGCAATGATAGCCATACAAATATAATTAGAATTCAATTGAAAAAGGAAGTGGAGACATTTTATGTTAGAACTGAAGATTTTCACCAAAAATATACATGATAAAATTGAGGATTATGTAAGATATCTTCTAAAATTGAAGTTTTTTTAAAAATCTCATATACAATGATAGGCATACAAACAGAATTATCAGATAATTGAAAAGGAAATGGAGACATTTTCTGATAAAACTAAAGATTTTGTATAACATATTTCTGAAAAAGTAAGGGAAATTTACAGGAAAGATTTAAAAATTGAAGATTTTTGCGGTAATTTTCACAGATATAATGGTAAGAATAAAAATACAATTAGAATGTAATTGAAAACAGAAGTGGATCCATTATCATATAAACCTGAAAAATTTCCTGTTATGGTTTGTATATGCTTTTCCCAGGTAGTGGAACTATAGGAGGTGTGGCCTTGTTGGAGTAGGTGTGTCACTGTGGGTGTGGGCTTAAGAACTTCACCCTAGTTGCCTGGAAGTCAGTTTTCTACTAGCAGCCTTCAGATGAAGAGGTAGAACTCTCAGCTCCTCCTGTACCATGCCTGTCTGGATGCTGCCATGTTTCTGCCTTGATGACAATGGACTGAACCTCTGAGCCTGTAAGGCAACCCCAATTAAATGTTGTCTTTTATAAAACTTGCATTGGCCATGGTGTCTGTTCACAGCAGTGAAACCCAAACTAAGACAGAAGTTGGTACCAGGAGTGGGGTATTGCTGTGAAAAGCCTGACAATGCTTATGTTCAGACGAATGTGGATTTTGGGACTTTGGATTTGGAAAGACACAGAATTCTTTAAGTGGGGCTTAATGGCCCAGACTAGTAGGAATATGGAAGACAGTGGTGCTGAGGGACATTTGAACTGTGTAGGCCTGTTGCCCCAAGAGGTTTCAGTGGAGAAGAACTTTAATATGTGGCTGAGAAACTGTTTTTGTGATGTTTTGGTGAAGAACATGGCTGGTTTTTTGCCATTGTCTGAAGAGACTGACCAAGGCTAAGGTAAAGAGATTTATATTAACTGCATCTGCAAAGGAAGTCTCAAAAAAGCCCAACAAATCTTTGTTTTCTGATTAAGTCTGGTGAAGAGAATTTTGAACAAACATAGCAAGCTGAGAAAGGGAAAGTACCAAATATGTAGTTTGAGTATTAAAGGGACTCAGGGAAGTGAAATGGTGCCGAATTCAAGGATATTAAATTGAATTAAAGGAGTGGAAATCTTGGGGGCAAGATTCACCCAGTTAACTTTAGGTCCAGGCATGGTCGTACATGCCTTTAATCCCAGGAAGCAATGATAAGGAGATCTCTGGGTTCAAGGCCAGCCTAGAACAGAGCAATTTCTTGGTAAAGAAAAACTTTAATCCAGGCTTGGTGGACCACACCTTTAATCCAAGTGCTTAGGAGACAGGCATGCTGATCTCTTGAGTTCAAAGTCAGTCTAAGGAGCAAGATTCAGGACAGCCAACTTAGGCAGTGAAGGAGCTGGGAAAAATGAAGCTTGTGATGATGTAATAGAACAAGGGGGGCAATGTTCCAACTCCTGCAAGCAGCATAATTCAGCAGCTTCAGCCATACTCAAACAATTGATACTGGTTAGCTGGAGCTAAGAAATTAGTGGTGATTAAGAAAAGACCAGCATCACTGAGATGAAATATGGGAAGTATTTTCTGAGAAAAAAAAAGATGCTGTATTCCAGAGATAACCAAGTGTTCCTCATGCTGCAGCTGTAATTGGTATCATGTAAGAATCATCCAGGTGGTACTGCTTTTGAAGGCAAGAAGGCATCATGAAGAACAGCTGAGGCTTGGTACTGTGAGAGGCCATGGAAGGCCATTGGTGAAAGTGTACCCTCAGCCTTAATTGACTGCCTAGGACTCAAGGGGCCATGCAAAATAGTTGAGGCTTGCTACCATGAAGAGAGCCTATGAGAGGCTTTGGTGAAGCATAGTTGCAGTGGAAGACCCTAGCATATTGGAGATGCCAGTACCACAGGATGGACACCAAGAATAGCAGTGGCAGTGAGTGTATCATCCTGAACATAGAATGCTACAGAGGGCAGAGCTGGAGAAGTGACACCAGCTCTTTGGAGATACCCGAAGATCATGTGTGGATCTCAGACATCCGGAACAAAAAGCTGTGAATCTGAAATTGACTTTGGGTACCCAAGATGTTAAGGGTGCCAGAGAGCCATAACATGCCTGCCAAGGAAAGCTGCTAACAGGGAGTAGAATAAGCCCAGGAGAAAGAACCTTGTTGAAGTCAACAAAGATGAAAAAGGAATTGGATATCTGAAGACTGCTTTGCCATCAGAAGTGGAGATGAAGAGTTTTGACTTTGCCCAGCTGGTTTCCTGTCTTGCTTGGAGAATTACATTTAAGTGATTTGGTGAATCTCAAAATAGACCTTGAACTTTGGACTTTTAACACTGTTGAGACTGCTATAGTTTATAGGGACTTTTGAAGTTGGACTAAATGTATTTTGCATTATGCTATGTTTAAGTATGGGCCCCATAGACTAATGTTTGAACAAGCCTATGGGGGCCATGGAGTGGAATGTTATGGTTTTTATATGCTTTTCCCAGGGAGAGGCACTATAGGAGGTGTGGCCTTGTTGGAGTAGGTATGTCACTGTGGGTGTGGGCTTAAGATCTTCACCCTATTTAGCTGGAAGTCAGTCTTCTACTAGCAACCTTCAGGTGAAGAGGTAGAACTCTCAGCTCCCCCTATACCTTGCCTGCCTGGATGCTGCCATGTTTCTGCCTTGATGACAATGGACTGAACCTCTGAGCCTATAAGCCAACCCCAAGTAGATGTTGTATTTTATAAAGCTTGCATTGGTCATGGTGTCTGTTCACAGCAGTGAAACCCAAGCTAAGACATTTCCTCTGACATATCTTTGTTAAAATTGAGCAAAAGTTAGGATAATTTATGAAATTGGTATTTTTTTTTTGCAAAAACTCAGATAAAATGATGGGTATGCAAATACAATTAGAATACAATTGAAATAGGCCATGGAGACATACCTGTTATTTCTGAAGCTTTATATTTCACTTATGTATGATAAAAATGGATGATAACATAAGAAAATTGATAAAATTGAAGATTTTTTTGATAAAATCTCAGATACAATGAAAGTCAAACAAATACAACTATA
This sequence comes from Apodemus agrarius, assembly GCA_964023405.1. NCBI lineage: Eukaryota > Metazoa > Chordata > Mammalia > Rodentia > Muridae > Apodemus > Apodemus agrarius. The sequence goes on from OZ030024.1 coordinate 35,555,689, forward strand.
AATAAGGGAAAAAGAAAGTGGAGACATTTTCTGATAAAAGTGAAGATTTTTGTATAACATTTCTTATAAAATTATGGAAATTCATGTGAAAATGCTAAAATTTAAAGATTTTTGTGGTAATTTTCAAAGATAAAATAGTAGCCATACAAATAAATAATATAGTTGAAAAGGGGAGTGGGGATATTTTCTGATAAAACTGAGGAATTTTACATAACATACATCTGATAAAATTATGGAAATTCATAGGAAAAATGTAAAATTTGATTGTTTTTGGTAATTTCACAAACACAATGATAGGCTAACAAACCTAATTAGAATGTAATTGAAAATAGGAATAGAGACATTTTCTGATAAAATTGAGGATTTTCTATAACATATTTTGGGTAAAGTAAGAGAAATTCATAGGAAAAATTTAAAAATTGAACATTTTTGTGTTAATTTTCACAAATACAGTGGTAAGCATACAAATACAATTAGAATTTAATTGAAAAAGTAAGTGGAGACATTTTCCTATCAAACTGAAGAAAATCCTCTAACATATGTATGTTAAAATTGAGGATAACATAAGATAATTTATGAAATTGAAGATTTTTTGAAAATAAACTCAGATGCAATGATAGCATACAAATATAATTAGAATACAATTGAAAAAGGATGAGGAGACATATTCCGAAAAAACTGAAGATTTTCATCTACCAATGTACGATAACTCTGAGGATTACATAGGATAATTGGTAAAATTGAAGATTTATTGAGACAAAAACTCGGATACAATAATAGGCATACAAATACAATTAGAATACAATTAAAAGAGGAAGAGGAGACATTTTCTGATAAAACTGAAGATTTTAATCTAACATGTATGATAAAATTGAGAATTACACAGGATAATCAATAAAGTTGAAGATTTATTCAGAAAAAACTCAGATACAATGATAGGCATACAAATACAATTGGAATACAATTGTAAAAGGAAGTGAACTCATATTCTATTAATTCTAAAGATTTATATCTAACTTATATTTGCTAAAATGGATAATAACAGGAAAATAGATGAAATTGAAGATATTTTGATAAACTCTCAGACTCAATGAAAGGCATACAAATACAATAAGATTATAAGTTAAAAGGAAAGTGGAGACATTTTCTGATAAAACTGGAAATTTTTCTATATTATTTCTGATAAAATGATGGAAATTATTAGAAAAATATTAAAATTTGAAAATTTTTGTGGTAATTTTCACAGATACAATGGGAGGCATAGAAATAAATATTAATATATTAAAAAGGAGTTGGAGATATTTTCTAATAAATCAGAAGAATTTTGCATAACTTATATCTGATAAAATTATTTAAATTCATAGGAAAACTGGAAAGTTTGTAAATTTTTGTTGTAATTTTCACACATACAGTGATAGCCTTGGAAACACAATTAGAATGTAATTGAGAAAACGAATAGAGATATTTTCTGATGAAAGTGAAGATTTTCATCTAACAAATGTATGTTAAAATTGAGGATAACAGAAGATAATTTATAAAATTGAAGACATTTTGGAAAACAAAAACTTAGATACAAGTATAGGCATACAAATACAACTAGAGTATTATTGAAAAAGAAAGAGGACAAATTTTGTAAAGAACTGAAGATTTTCATCTAACATATGTATGATAAAATTGAGGATTGCATAAGATAATTGATAAAATTGAAGATTTATCTGGAAAAATACTCAGATACAAAGATCTGCAAATAAATACAATTAGAATATAATTGAAAGTTATTGGTGTTCTGTTCAGGAACTCTCTCCCTGAGCCAATGTCCTCATGGGCCTTCCCCAGTTTCTTTTCTACTAATTTTAGTGTGTCTGGTTTAATGTGACATTTCTTGATACACTTGGAGTTGAGCTTAGTACAAGGAGATGTATCTGTATATTGCTTTTGGCAAGATTGCCATTTTAACCATATTAATCCTGCCAACCCACGAGCATGGAAGATTTTTCCATTTTCTGAGATCTTCTTCCATTTCCTTCTTCAGAGACCTGAAGTTTTTGTCATACAAATCTTTCACTTGTTTGGTTAGTCACACCAAGATACTTTATATTGTGTGTGGATATTGCAAAGAATGTCATTTCCCTAATTTCTTTCTTAGCCTGCGTATCCTTTGAGTATAGCAAAGCTACTGATTTGCTTGAGTTGATTTTATAACCAGTCACTTTGCTGAAGTTGTTTATCAGCTATAGGAGATCTCTGATGGAGTTTTTTGGGTCACGTAAATATACTATCATATCATCTACAAATACTGATAGTTTGACTTCTTCCTTTCCAATTTGTATCCCTTTGATGTCTGTATGTTTTTGAATTGCTTTAGCTAGTACCTCAAGTACTATATTGAAAAGATATGGTGAGAGGGGCAGCCTTGTCTTGTCCCTGATTTTAGTGGGATTGCTTCAAGTTTCTCTCTGTTTACTTTGATATTGCCTACTGGTCTACTTTAAATTGTTTTTACTATGTTTAGGTATGGGCCTTGAACATTACAAAGTTTCCACAAGGCAAAAGGCACTGTCAAAAGGACAAATCCGCAACCAACAAATTGGGAAAAGATCTTTACCAATTCTACATCTGACAGAGGGCCAATATCTAATGTATACAAAGAACTCAAGTACTTAGATCCCAGAAAACCAAATAACACTATCCAAAAATGGGGTACAGAGCTAAACAAATACTTTTCACCTGAAGAAATTTGGATGGCTGAGAAAAACCTTTTAAAATGTGCAACATCATTAATCATTAGAGAAATGCAAATCAAAACAACCCTGAGATTTCACCTCACACCAGCCAGAATGGCTAAGATGAAAAACTCAGGAAACAGCAGGTGTTGGCGAGGATGTGGAGAAAGAGGAACACTCCTCCACTGCCGGGGGGACTGCAAGCTGGTACAACACTCTGGAAATCATTCTGGAGGTTCTTCAGAATACTGGACAAGGTACTTCTGGAGGACTCATCCATACCACTACTGGGCATATACCCAGAAGATTCCCCAGCATGCAATAAGGATACATGTTCTACTATGTTCATAGCTGCCTTATTTATAATAGCTAGAAGCAGGAAAGAACCCAGAATTCCCTCAATGGAAGACTGGATACAAAAAAATGTGGCATATATAAACAATGGAGTACTATTCAGCCATTGGAAACAACGAATTCATGAAATTCTTAGAGAAATGGATGGAGCTGGAGAAAATCATTCTAAGTGAGGTAACCCAGCCTCAAAAGAAAACCCATGCTATGCACTCACGATATTAGCCTAGAATCTTGGAACACCAAAGACAATATCAAATACCAAATGATGTCCGACAAGAAGGAAGGAGCTTACCCTGGTTCTGGAAACGCTCAAAGCATCAGTGTAGGGGAATACCAGAACAGGGAAGGGGGAAAGGGTGGATGGGGGAACATAGGGAGGGAAAAGGGCATGTAGGACATTTGGGGGGCAGGGAACCAGGGAAAAGGGAAATGATATGTACATATAGAATATATCAAATAAAAAATTTCAAAAAATATATAATTGAAAAGGGAAGTGGAGATATTTTCTGATAGAACTGAAGATTTTAATCTGAAATATGCATGATAAAATTGAGGATTACATAGGATAACTGATAAAATTGTAGATTTTTTGAAAAAACCCTCAGATACAATGATAGTTATCAAAATATGGTTTGAATATAATTGAAAAGGAAAGTGGAGTTATTTTCTGATAGAACTGAAGTTTTAAATCCAACATGTATTATAAAATTGATACACATGATAACTGACAAAACTGAAGATTTTTTTGGAAAAAAATTAAGATACAATTAAAGGGATACAAATAGAATTATCACATATTTGAAAATGAAAAGGAGACATTTTATAACAAAACTGAAGATTTCGTATAACATGTTACAGATAAAGTAAGGGAAAGTTATAGGAAAAATTTAGAAATTGAATTTTTGTGGTAATTTTTGCAGATACAATGATAGGCATATAAATACAATTAGAATATAATCTAAAAATAAAGTGGATATATTTTTATTTAAAATTGAAGACTTTCCTCTGAAATATCTATGATAAAATTGAGGATAACAAGATAATTTATAAAATTAAAGAATATTTTGAAAAAAATCAGAGACAATGATAGGCAAACAAATACATTTAGAATATAATTGAAGAAGGCAGTGGAAACATTTTCATATAAAATTGAAGATTTTCATATAACATACGTATGATAAAATGAGGATATAATGTAATTTATAAAATTAAAGATTTTTTTGGTAAAACACACAGATACAATGCTAGGCATAAAAATACAATTAGAATACAACTGAAAAACGAAGTGGAGATATTTTCTGATAAAACTGAATATTTTCATTCTACATGTATAATAAAATTAATGATTACTAGCGAAATTCATAAATTTGAAGATTTATTTCACAAAACTCAGATGCAATGATAGGCATGAAAATACTATTAGAATATAAAAGAGACATGGAGATATTTTCATATAAAACTGAGGATTTTTATCTAATATATGTATGATAATAATGAGGATAACATAACTTAATTTACAAAATTGAATTTTTTTTAAAAACCTCAGCTACTTTGACAGCATATAAATACAATTAGAATGTAATTGAAAAGGGAAATGGAGACATTTTTTTAAAGAAATGAAGATTTTCATCTAAGATAAATATGATAAAATTTATGATAACATAAGATAGTGTATAGTATTGAAGATTTAAAAAAAAAACTCAAATACACCAGGCGGTGGTGGCGCATGCCTTTAATCCCAGCACTTGGGAGGCAGAGGCAGGTGGATTTCTGAGTTCGAGGCCAGCCTGGTCTACAAAGTGAGTTCCAGGACAGCCCGAACTACACAGAGAAACCCTATCTTGAAAAACCAAAAAAAAAAAAATCAAAAAACAAAAACTCAAATACATTGATAGCCATACAAAATAAGGATAGAGATAACCAGATGGCAAAAGGCAAACATATGACCTTTACTAACACAAATCAAGGCAATATGGCAGCATCTGAACCCAATTCCCCAACAGCAGTAAGTCCTGGATACCCCAACACACCCGAAAAACAAGATTTGCATCTAAAATCACTGGTCAGGATGCTGATAGCAGAACACATAGATAGATCTCTTAAAGAAATACAGGAGAAAATGGATCACAAATTAGAAGCACTTACAAGGCAAACACAAATATCGCTTAAAGAAATTCAGGAGAATATGAATCAAAAAATAGAAGCCAATAAGGAAGAATTACAAAAATCACTTAAAGAACTACAGAGGAATGTGTGTCAACAAGTACAAGTTATGGAAGAAAAAACACAATAATCTCTTAAAGAAATCCAGGAAAATACAAACAATCAAGCGGAAGATCTGAGCAAAACCATCCAGGATCTAAAAACAGAAGTAGAAACAACTAAGAAATCACAAAGGGAGACAACTTTGGAGATAGAAAACCTTGGGAAGAAATCAGGGGCCATAGGTGCAAATATCAACAATAGAATACAAGAGATAGAAGAAAGAATCTCAGATGCTGAAGATAGCATTGAAAACATTGATTCAGCAGTCCAAGAAAATGCAAAATGCAAAAAGCTTGTAAACCAAAACATCCAGGAAATCCACGACACAATGAGAAGCGCAAACCTAAGGGTTATAGGCATAGATGAGAGGGAAGATATACAACTTAAAGTGCCAGCAAATATCTTCTACAAAACTATGGAAGAAAACTTCCCCAACCTAAAGAGAGAGATTCCCATGAATATACAAGAAGCCTACAGAACTCCAAACAGAATTGACCAGAACAGAAATACCTCCTGTCACATATTAATCAAAATCCCAAATGTACCAAAGAAAGAATATTAAAGCCAGTAAGAGAAAAAGGCCAATTAACATATAAAGAAAGACCTATCAGGATTACACCAGACTTCTCACCTGAGACCATGAAAGCTAGAAGATCCTGGGCAGATACTATGCAACTCTAAGAGAACACAAATTTCAGCCAAAACTACTATACCCAGCAAAATTCTCAATCATCATGGATGGAGAAACCAAGCTATTCCATGACAAAAAACAAATTAGCACATTATCTTTCCACAAACCCAGCCATACAAAGGATAATAAAGGAAAAACACCAACACAAGAAAGGAAACCACATGCCAGAAGAAGCAAGATAGAAACCCCCTCTCATCAAACCCAAAAGAGGATAACCACTGAAATATACAAAAATAACGTCAAAAATGTTAGGAATTAATAATTACTATTCCTTAATATCTCTTAATATCAAAGGTGTCAATTCCCCAATAAAAAGATATAGAGTAAGAGACTGTATATGGAAATAGGACCCTACATTGTGCTGCATACAGGAAATACATCTCAGAGTGAAAACACACACTATCTTAGAGTAAAAGGCTGGAAGACAAGTTTACAAGCAAATGGTCTCAGGAAACAAGGTGGAGTAGCTATTCTAATATCAGATAAAATTGAATTTCAGCCTAAAGTAATCAAAAGAGACATGGAAGGTCACTTTTTGCTAGTCAAAGGAAAAAATCCACCAAGAAGAACTCTCAATTCTGAACAATTATGCTCCAAATGCAAGGGCACCTTCATTTGAAAAAGAAATTTTATAAATCTCAAAGCACACATTGCACCTAACACAATAATTGTGGGTGGCTTCAACACTCCACTATCCTCAATGGACCGATCAGGTAACCAGAATCTAAACAGGGACACAGTGAAAATAATTGAACTTTGGACCAATTGGATTTAACATATATATGTGTGTGTGTGTGTGTATATATATATATATATATATATATATATATATATAACTTGTTTATATAATATATAATATATAAATATAATAATATAATTCTATAATATAATAAAAATAATAAACATAATATAATAAACATAATAATAAATTATATATAATATATATATATATATATATATATATATATATATATATATATATATAACATTTAATCCCAAAGCAAAAGAATATACCTTTATCTCAGCATGCAGGATACCTTCTCCAAAATCAATCATATAATTGGTCACAAGACAGATGTCAACTAATACAAGATCGAACTAATCCCATGCCTCCTATCAGATCACTGTGGAGTAAGAGTGTTCAATAGCAAGAAAAACAAGAGAAAGCCCACATACACTTGGAAACTGAACAATACTTTACTCAATGACATCCTGGTCAAGGAAGAAATAAAGAAAGAAATCAAAGACTCTTTAGAATTCAATGAAAATGAATGTGCAGCCTATCCAATCCATGGGACACAATGAAAGCAGTGCTAAGAGGAAAACTCATAGCCCTGAGTGCCTCTAAAAAGAAACTGGAGACAGCATGCATTAGCAGCTTAACAGCACACCTGAAAGCCCTGGAACAAAAAGAAGCTAATTCATCCAGGAGGAATAGAAGACAGGAAATCATCAAACTAAGGGCTGAAATCAATCAAGTAGAAACAAAGTTAACCATACAAAAAATAAACAAAATCAGGAGCTGGTTCTTTGAGAAAATCAACAAGATAGATAAGCCCTTAACCAGACTAACCAATGGGCACAGAGATAGTATTCAAATTAGTAAAATTAGATATGAATAGGGGTATATAATAACAGAAACTGAGGAAATTAAAAAAAATCATCAGATTCTACTACAAAAGCCTATATTCGTCCTAACTGGAGCATCTGGATGAAATGGACAATTTCCTAGACAGATACAAAATACCAAAATTACATCAGGATCAATAGATCAGCTAAATAGTCCCATAAACCCTAAAGAAATAGAAGGGCTTATAGAAAGTCTCCCAACCAAAAACAAGTATGTAACCAGATGGTTTTAGTGCAGAATTTTATCAGACTTTCAAAGAAGACTTAATACCAACACTCTTCAAACTATTCCACAAAATAGAAACAGAAGAATCACTGCCCAATGTGTTCTACGAATCCAGAATTATGCTGATAACAAAACCACACAAAGATCCAACAAAGAAAGAGAACTATAGGACAATTCCCCTTATGATTATCGATGCAAAAATACTAAAGAATTTCCTTGCAAACCGAATCTGAGAGCACATCAAAACGGTCATTCACCATGATCAAGTAGGCTTCATCCCAGGGATGCAGGGATGGTTCAATATATGGAAATCCATCAATGTAATACACTACAGAAATGGTCATCTCATTAGATGCTGAAAAAGCATTTGACAAAATTCCTCATTCTTTCATGCTAAAAGACCTGGAAAGAACAGGAATTCAAGTCCCATACCTAAACATAATAAAAGTGATACACAGCAAACCATTAGCCAACATCAAAACAAATGGAGAGAAAGTTGAAGCAATCCCACTAAAATCAGGGACTAGACAAGGCTGCCCTCTCCACATCTTTTCAATATAGTATGTGAAGTTCTAGCGGGAGCAATTAGACAACATAAGGAAGTCAAAGGGATACAAATTGGAAAGGAAGAAATTAAGCTATCAGTATTTGCAGATGATATGATAGTATACTCAAGTGACCCCAAAAAACTCCACCAGAGAACTTCTACAGCTGATAAACAACTTCAGCAAACTGGCTGGTTATAAAATCAACTCAAGCAAATCAGAAGCCTTCCTATACTCAAAGGACAAGCAGGCTGAGAAAGAAGTTATGGAAATAACACCCTTCACAATAGCCACAAACAATAAAAAGTATCTTGCTGTGACTCTAACCAAACAAGTGAAAGATCTGTATGACAGGAACTTCAAGTCTTTGAAGAAAAAATCAAGGAAGACCTCAGAAGATGGAAAAATATTTCTTGGCTTGGATTAGCAGGATCAATATAGTAAAAATGGCAATCTTGCCAAAAGCAATCTACAGATTCAATGCAATCCCCATCAAAATGCCAAATCAATTCTTCATAGACCTAGAAAGTGCAATTCTTAAATTCATCTGGATTAACAAAATCCCAGGATAGGTAAAACTGTTTTCAACAATAAAAGGACTTCTGGGGGAATCAATATCCCTGTCCTAAAGCAGATCTAGAGAGCAACTGTGTTAAAAACTGCATGGTATTGATACAGAAACAGGCAAGTAAATCAATGGAATAGACTTGAAGACACAGAAATGAACACACAGAGTTATGGTCACTTGATCTTTGATAAAAAAAAAGCTACAAGAATTCAGTGGAAAGAAGAAAGCCTTTTCAACAAATGGTGCTGGTTCAACTGGAGGTCAATATGCAGATGAATGCAAATTGACCCACACTTATCACCTTGTACTAAGATTAACTCCAAGTGGATCAAGGACCTCCCCATAAAGCCAGACACACTGAAACTAATAGAAAATAAACTGGGGAAGACCCTGGAGGACATGGACACTGGGGGAAAGTTCCTGAACAGACTACCAATAGCTTATGCTCTAAGATCAAGAATTAACAAATGGGACCTCATAAAATTACAAGGTTTCTTTAAGGCAAAGGACAATGACAGAATGACAAAAAGTCAACCAAAAAGTTGGGAAAAGATTTTCACTAACCCCACATCTGACAGAGGGCTAATATCAAATACATACAAAGAACTCAAGAAGTTAGGCCCCAGAGAAACAAATAACCATATTTAAAAATGGGGTTCAGAGCTAAACAATTTTTCAACAGAAGAAATTCAGATGGCTGAGAAGCACCTTAAGAGATGTTCAACATCATTAGTCATCAGGGAAATGCAAATCAAAACAACCCCAAGATTCCACCTCACACCAGTCAGAATGGCTAATATTTAAAATGCAATAGACAACAGGTGCTGGCAAGGATGTGGAGAAAGAGGAACACTCTTCCACTGTTGGTGGGTTTGCAAGATGGTACAACTGTTCTGGAAATCAGTCTGGCAATTGCTCAGAAAATTGGGCATGATACTTCCAGAGGACCCTGTCATACCACTCCTGGACATATATCCAGTGGATTTTGCTGCATGCAATAAAGACACATTCTCCACTATGTTCATAGCATATTTATAATAGCCAGAAGCGGAAGGAGCCCAGATGTCCCTCAAAGTAGAAATGGATACAGAAAATGTGGTATATTTATACAATGGAATACTACTCAGCAATTAAAAATAATGAATTCATGCAATGTGTGGGCAAATGGTTAGATCTGGAAAATATCATCCTAAATGAGTTAACCCAATCACAAAAGAATACACATGAATTGCAATCACTGATAAGTGGATTTTTTTTTTTTTTGGTTTTTCGAGACATGGTTTCTCTGTGTAGCCCTGGCTGTCTTGGAACTCACTCTGTAGACCAGGCTGGCCTCGAACTTAGAAATCTGCCTGCCTCTGCCTCCCATGTGCTGGGATTAAAGGCGTGTGCCACCACTGCCAGGCTGATAAGTGGATATTAATGAGCGCAGAAGCTCTGAATACTCAAGCCCCAATTAGCAAATCAAAAGATTCCCAAGAAGAATGAAGGAGAGGACACAGATCCCAAAAAGACTGGTTCCAATTTCTTAGGAGAGTACCAGAACAGAGAAAGGATTTTGGGGGGGGCATCAATTGGGGAATGGGCAGGGGGGAAGAGGACTTATGGGACACATGGTGAGGGGGAACTGGGAAAGGGGTAAGCCTTTGGAATGTAAACAAAGAATATAGAAAAAATAAATAAATAAAATTAAAAATAAAATAAAAATGTCTCCATTTCATTTTTAATTACATTCTAATTGTATTTCGATGTCTACATTTGTATCTGTTGAAATTACCATAAAAATTTTGATTTTTAAATTTTCCTAAGAATTTCCCTTACTTAATCAGTAATATGTTATACAAAACCTCCAGTTTTGTCAGAAAATACCTCCACTTCATTTTTAAATATATGATAATTATATTTGTATCAATTATCATATGTAATCCTCAATTTTATGATACATATTTTAGATTAAAATCTTCAGTTCTATAAGAAAATATCTCCACTTCCCTTTTCAATTATATTCTAATTATGATGCCTATCATTATATCTCATTTTTTAAAAAAATTTAAATTTTATTAGTTATCCTATGTAATCCTCAATTTTATCATGCATATTTTAGATGAAAAGCTTCAGTTCTATCAGAAAATATCTCTACTTCCCTATTCAATTATATTCTAATTGTATTTTTATGCAGATCATTGAATCTGAGTATTTTTCCAAATAAATATTCAATTTTATCAATTATGTAATGCTCAATTTTATCATACATATGTTAGATGAAAATCTTCAGTTCTTTAAAAAATGTGTTCTCTTCCTTTTTCAATAATACTCTAGTTGGTTTTGTATGCCTATCCTAGTATCTGAGTTTTTGTTTTCCAAAATATCTTAAATTTTATAAATTATCTTATGTTATCCTACATTTTAACATATATATATTAGAGAAAAATCATGTATTTTATCAGAAAATATCTCTATATCTTTTTTCAATTACATTCTAATTGTGTTTTTAAGCCTATCATTGTATCAGTGAAAATTATCACAAAAATCTTCAAATGTTACAGTTTTGTTATAAATTTAGAAATTTTATCAGATATTTATTATGCAAAATTCTTCACATTTATCAGAAAGTATCTCCACTTGCTTTTTCAACTCTATTATTATTTATTTGTATGCCTACCATTGTATCTGTGAAAATTACCACAAAAATCTTCAAATTTTACAGTTTTCCTATGAATTTACATAATTTTATCAGATATATGTTGTGCAAAATTCCTCCGATTTATCAGAAAATATCTCCACTTCCCTTTTCATCTATATTATTATTTATTTGTATGCCTAACATTGTATCTGTGAAAATTACCACAAAAATTTTCAAATTTTAACATTGTCACATGAATTTCCATAACTAAATCAGAAATGTTGTACAAAAATCTTGTTTTTTCAGAAAATGTCTCCACTTTCTTTTCCACTTATTTATTGTTGTACATGTATGTCTTTCATTTTATCTGAGTTTTTATCACAAAAATCTTCAATTTTATCCATGTTCCAATGTTTCATTTCAACATCCATAAGTTATATTTAAAGCTTCAGAATATAAAGAATTTGGCTCCATGTCCTTTTTCAATTGTATTCTAATTGTATTTGCATGTCTATCATTGTTTCTGAGTTTAGTTTTTCAAAAATATCTTCAGATTTAAAAATTATCTTATGTTATCCTCAATTCTGTCATACATATGTTTGATGAAAATCCTCATTTTTATACAAAAATGTCTCTACCTTCTTTCTCAATTATATTTTAATAGTATTTGTATGCCTATCATTGTTTCTGAATTTTTTCAAAGAAAATCTTCTATTTTATCAGTTAACCTTTGTAATCGTCAAATTTATCATACATGTGTTTAATGAAAATTTTCATTTTATGAGAAAATGTTTCATCTTCCTTTTTCAATTGAATTCTCAATGTACTTGTAATCTTATCATTGTATCTGAGGATTTTTTTTTGCAAAAAATCAATTTTATAAATTATTCTACGTTTTCCTCAATTATATCACACATATGTTAGAGGAAAACATTCAGTTTTATAGGAAATTGGCTCCAGTTACTTTTTCAATTACATTCTAATTGTATTTGTATGCTTACTATTGTATCTGTCAAAATTACCAAAAAAATCTAATTTTCAAATATTCCTATGAATTACACTTATTTTATAAGAAATATGTTATACAAAATCTTCAGTTTCATCAGAAAATGTCTCCTCTTCCTTTTTCAATTATGTGATATTTATATTTGTATGCCTATCATTATCTGAGATTTTTCCAAGAACACTTCAATTTTATCAGTTATCCTATGTAATCCTCCATTTTATCATTCATATGTTTGATGAAAATCTTCAGTTTTATCTGAAAATATGTCATTAATTTTTCAAATGTATTCTAATTGTATATCTTTGCCTATCACTGTATCTGAGTTTTGTTTTTCAAAGTATTTTCAATTTCAATAATTATCTTATGTTATCCTCAATTTTATCATATACATGTTAGATGAAAATCTTCCATTTTGTACAAAAATGTCTCCACATCCTTTTTCATATCTATTCTAATTGTATTTGTATGCCTATCAATGTATCTGAGATTTTTCCAAGAATATCTTCAACATTATCAATTATCCTCTGTAATCCTCAGTTTTATCATCTATGTGTTAGATGAAAATTTTCAGATCTATCAGAAAATGAGTGCAATTCCTTTTTCAATAGTATTCTAATTGCATTTGTATTCCTATCACAGTATCTGAGATTTATCAAAAAACCCTTCAATTTTATCAGATATCATATGTATTCCTCAATTTTATCATACATATTTTTGATGAAATTATTCAGTTCTATCATAAAATATCTCCACTTCCTTTTTCATTTGAATTCTAATTATATTTGTATGGCTATCATTGTATTTGAGTTTTCTTCAAAAAAATCTTCAATTTTATATATCATCTTATGTTATCCTCAATTTTTTTTTTTTTTTGGTTTTTCGAGACAGGGTTTCTCTGTGTAGTCCTGGCTGTCCTGGAACTCACTCTGTAGACCAGGCTGGCCTCGAACTCAGAAATCTGCCTGCCTCTGCCTCCCAAGTGCTGGGATTATAGGCATGCGCCACCACGCCCGGCGTTATCCTCAATTTTATCATATATATGTTAGATGAAAATCTTCAGTTCTTTATGAAAATGTCTCTACTCCCTCTTTGAATTACATTCTAATTGTATTTTTATGACTATCATTGTTTCTGTTTTTTAAAAAAATATTCAATTTTCTATGTTATCTTAGGTTATCTACTTTTTTATTATACATACATTAGATGAAAACATTCAGTTTTATATGAAAATGTCTCCATGTCTGTTTTAGTTATATTCTAATTGTATTTTTATAACTATCATTGTATCAGAGTTTTGTCCAAATAAATCTTCAATTTTATCATTTACCCTATTAATCCTCTATGTTATCATACATATGTTAGAAGAAAATCTTCAGTTTTATCAGAAATGTCTCTATTTCGCTTTTCAATAGTATTCTAATTGTATTTCGATGCCTATCATTGTATCAGAGCATTTTGTTGCAAATAATCTTTAATTTTATAAATTACATTATGACATCCTCAATTTATCAAATGTATGTTATAAGAAAATTAAAGTTGTATATGAAAATGTCTCCACTTCCTCCTTCAATTATATTGTAAATGTATTTGTATGCCTATCATTGTATCTGAGTTCTTTTTAAAAAATCTTCAATTTTATAAATTATCATAAATTATCCTCAATTTCATCATAGATACATTAGAGGAAAAATTTCAATATTAAACTAAAATGTCTCCACTTAATTTTTCAATAACATTCTAATTTTATTTGTATGCCTATCATTGTATTGGTGAAAATAGTCATGAAAAAAATTCAATTTTTAAATTGTTCTTATCCCTTACTTTATCATTAATATCTTACAGGAAAAACTCCACTTCATTTTCCATTATGTGATAATTCTATTAGTATGCCTCTCATTGTATTTGAGATTTTCCCCAAAAAAATCTTCAATTTTATCAGTTATAGTATGTAATCCTCAATTTCATGATACATATGTTAGATTAAAATCTTCAGTTCTACCAGAAAATGTCTCCACTTCTCTTTTCAATTATATTCTAATTACATTTGGATGCCTAACATTGTATATGAGTTTTTTCAAAAATATCTAAAATGTTATCAGTTATTTTATGTAATCCTCAATTTTATCATGCATATTTTAGATGAAAATCTTCAGTTCTATCAGAAAATATCTCCACTTCCCTTTTCATTTATATTCTAAATGTATTTGTATGCAGATCCTTATATCTGAGGTTTTTCCACATAAAACTTCAATTTTATAAGTTTTCTTATGTAATCCTCAATTTTATCATACATGTGTTAGATGAAAGTCTTCAGTTCTTTACAAAAATGTGTCCTCTTCCTTTTTCAATAATACTCTAGTTGTATTTATATGCCTATTCTTGTATCTGAGATTTTGTTTTCCAAAATATCTTCAATTTTATAAATTATCTTATGTTATCCTCAATTTTAGCATACATTTGTTAGATGAAAATCCTCAGTTTTATCAAAAATATCTCTATTCCTTTTCTCAATTACATTCTAATTGTGTTTGCATGCCTATCATTGCGTCTGTGAAATTTATAACACAAATCTACAAATTTTACAATTTTCCTATGAATTTCAAATATTTTATCAGATTTAATGTATGCAAATTTTAGAAAATATCTCCACTTCCTTTTGAACTATATTATTATTTACTTGTATACCTAGCATTGTATCTGTGAAAATTACCACAAAATTCTTCACATTTCAACATTTTCTCATAAATTTCCTTAATTTAATCAGAAATGTGATACAAAAATCTTCAGTTTTATCAATGTCTCCACTTTCTTTTTCACTTATAGTTTTATTGTATTTGTATGCCTTTCATTGAATCTGAGATTTTATCAAACAAATCTTCAATTTTATCAATTTTCCTATGTTATCATAAATTTTATCACATATATTAGAGGTAAATCTTTAGAATTAACAGAATATGTCTTCACTTCCTTTTTCAATTGTATTCTAATTGTATTTGTGTGCCTATCATTGTACCTAAGCTTGGTCTGAATAAATATTCATTTTAATAAAATACCCAATTTTTTTTGGTTTGTCGAGACAGAGTTTCTCTGTATAGCCCTGGCTGTCCTGGAACTCACTCTGTAGACCAGGCTGGCCTCGAACTCAGAGATCCACCTGCCTCTGCCTCCCAAGTGCTGGGATTAAAGGCGTGCGCCACCACTGCCCGGCGTGAGCCTCAATTTTGTCATGCATATTCTTGATTAAAAATTTTCAGTTCTATCAGAAAATATTTCCACTTTCCTTTTCAGTTATTTTCTAATTGTATTTTTATGCCTACCATTGTATCTGATTTTTTTTTGCAAATAAAGCTTCAACTTTTTCAATTATCATTTGTAATCCTCAAGTTTTCATATATAGGTTAGATGAAAATCCTGTTTTTTACACAAATGTGTCCTCTTCCTTTTTCAATAATACTCTAGTTGTATTTGCATGCCTATCCTTGTATCTGAGTTTTTGTTTTCCAAAATATCTTCAATTTTATAAATTATCTTGTTATCCTCAATTTTAACATATATTTGCCAGATGAAAATTTTCACTTTTATCAGAAAAAAATGTCTTTATTTCTTTTTTCAATTACATTCTAATTGTATTTGTAAGCCTATAATTTTATCTGTGAAAATTACCACAAAAATTTTCAAATTTTACAATTTTCCTATGTATTTCAATCATTTTATCAGATATGTGTTGTGGAAACTTCTTCAGATTTATCAGAAAAATATCTCCACTTCCTTTTTCAACTATATTATTATTTCATTTGTATGCCTACCATTATATCTGTGAAAATTAGCACTAAAATCTTCAAATTTTAACATTTTCACATGAATTTCCAAAATTTAATCAGAAATGTTATTATTGTATCTCAGTTTGTTTTTCAAAGAAATCTTCAGTTTTAAAAATTATCTTGTTATCCTCAATTTTATTCATATGTTATACAAAAATCTTCAGTTTTATACAAAAATGTCTCTATGTACTTTTTTATGTCTATTCTAATTGTGTTTCTATGCCTATCATTGTATGTGAGATTGTTCTAAGAAAATCTTCAATTTCATCAGTTATCTTATATAAAACTCAATTTTATTATACATATATTGAATGAAAATCATCAGTTCTTCACTTTTATCATAAAATGTCTCTATTCATTTTCTGAATTGCATCCTAAATGTGTTTGTAAACATATCATTGGATCTGTGAAAATTACCATAATAATCTACAAATTTTACAGTTTTCTTATGAATTTACATAATTTTATCAGATATATTATGCAATATTATTCAGATTTACTAGAAAATATCTCCACTTCCTTTTTAACTTTATTATTATTTTTTAATATATCTAACACTGTATCTGTGAAAATTACCACAAAAATCTTCAAATTTTAACATTTTCTCATAAATTATCATAGTTGTATCAGAAATATTATTCAAAAATATATAGTTTTATGAGAAAATGTCTCCATGTAATTTTTCACTTATAATCCTATTGTATTTGCATGCCTTTAATTGTATCTGAGATTTTATCAAAAAAATCTTCAATATTATCAATTTTCCTATGTCAACATCCATTTTCATTCATAAGTTAGATGTAAATCTTTAGAATTAACAGAAGTCTCCTCTTGCTTTTTCTTTTTTTTTAATTTTTATTTTCTATATTCTATGTTTACATTCCAAATTACTGCAAAAAACTTCAAATTTTACAGTTTTCCCATTAATTTCTATAATTTTATCAGATATATTTTAGGCCAAATTCTTCAGATTTATCATAAAATATCTTCACTTCCTTATACAACTATATTATCATTTACTTATATTCCTCCCATTCTATCTGTGAAAATTTCCACAAAAATCTTCAAATTTTAAACTTTTTCACATGAATTTCCATAATTTTATTAGAAGCATTATACAAAAGTCTTCAGTTTCATCAGAAAATATCTCCACTTTCTTTTTCACTTATATTCTAATTGTATTAGTATGCCTTTAAGGATATCTGAGATTTTATCAAAAAAACTTCAATTTTATCAATTTTCCAATGTTATCCATTTGTTCATACATAAGTTAGGTGAAAATCGTAAGTTTTATACAAAAATGTCTCCAGCTACTTTTTCAATTATATTATTATTATATTGTATGCCTATTCTTATATCTGAGAATTTTCCAAGAAAATCTTCAATTTAATCAGTTATCCTATGTAATCCTCAATAGTATCATACATATGTTAAATGAAAATCTTCAGTTTTATCAGAAAATGTCTCATGTTCCTTTTTCCATTGTATTCTAACAGTCTTTGTAATCATCATTGCATCTAAGTTTTCTCCAAAATAACTCTTCAATTTTATCAATTACCCTAGTAATGATTTATTTTATCATATGTATGTTAGATGCAAAACTTCAGTTTTATATGAAAATGTCTCCACTTAGTTTTTCAGTTTTATTCTATTTGTAATTCTATGCCTGGCATTGTATCTTAGTGTTTTTCCAAAATATCTTTACTTTTATAAATTACCTTATGCTATCCTCATTTTCTCATACATATATTATATGAAATTCTTCAGTTTTACATGAAAATGTCTCTACTTCCTCCTTCAATTATATTCTAAATGTATTTGCATGCCTATCATTGTATCTGAGTTTTTTGCAAAAGAATATTAAATTTTATTAATTATCTTAAGTTATTCTCAATTTTATCATAGATATTTTAGAGGAAAATCTTCAATTTTAAATAAAAATGTCTCCACTTCATTTTCCTACTACATTCTAATTTTACTTGTATGCCTACCATTTTATCTGTGAACATTACCACAAAAATATTCAATTTTAAAATTTTTCCTCTGAATTTCCCTTACTTTTTCAGTAATATGTTATATGACATCTTCAGTTTCGTCAGAAAGTGTCTGACATAATTTTGAAATATGTGATAATTCTATTTGTATGCCTATCATTCTATCTTAGTTTTTTTCCAAAAAATCTACAGTTTTATCAGTTATCATATGTAATCCTTAATTTTATGATACGTATGTTAGATTAAAATCTTCAGTTCTACCAGAAGATATCTCCACTTCCCTTTTCAATTATGTGATAATACTATTGGATGCCTATCATTGTATCTGATTTTTGTTTCAAAAAAATCTAAAATTTTATCAGTTATCCTATATAATCCTCAATTTTATCATGAATATTTTAGATGAAAATCTACAGTTCTATCATAAAATATATCAATTCCCTTTTCAATTGTCTTCTAATTGTATTTGTATGCAGATAATTTTAACATACATATGTTAGATGAAAATATTCAGATTTATCAGAAAATGTCTTCACTTATTTTTCACTTATTTATAATTTTATTTGTATTATTTTTCATTGTATCTGAGATTTTATCACAAAATTCTACAATTTTATCAATTTTCACATGTTATCGATTTTATCATCCATAAATTAGATGTAATTCACAATTTTTTCAGACATATGTTAGATAAAAATCTTCAGTTTTTTTCAGAAAATCTCATCTTCATTTTTTAATTGTATTCAAATTGTATTTTTATGCCTATCAATGTATCCATGTTTTCTCAGAATTGATCTTCAATTTTAACAATTATCCTATGTAATTCTCAATTTAAACATATATATATATATATATATATATATATATATATATATGATAGCTAAAAATCATCAGTGTTTTCAGAAAATTTATCCTCTTCCTTTTTCAATTTTATTCTAATTTTATTTGTATGATTATTATTTGTTTTTTTTTTTTGGTTTTTCCGAGACAGGGTTTCTCTGTGTAGCCCTGGCTGTCCTGGAGCTCACTCTGTAGACCAGGCTGGCCTCGAACTCAGAAATCTGCCTGCCTCTGCCTCCCAAGTGCTGGGATTACAGGCGTGTGCCACCACGCCCGGCTGTATGATTATTATTTATCTGAGTTTTCTGCAAAAAAATAATGAATTTTATAAATTATCCTAAGTTTTCCTCAATTTTATCACACATATGTTAGAGGGAAATCTTCAGTTTCATAGAAAATGGCTCCATTTCCTTTCTCAATTACATTCTAAAGGTATTTGTATGCTTACCATTGTATCTGTGAAAATTACCACAAAAATGTTCAATTTTTAAATTTTTCCTATGAATTTCCCTTACTTTATCAGAAATATGTTATACGAAATCTTCAGTTTTTTAAGAAAATGTCTCCAATTCATTTTCAATTATGAGATATTTCTATTTGTATGTCTATCAATGTACCTGACCTTTTTCCAAAAAAAATCTTAAATTTTATCAGTTATCATAAGTAATCCTCAGTTTTATCATAAGTATGTTAGATTAAAATCTTCAGTTCACCAGAAAATACCTATACTTCCTTTTGCAGTTATATTCTAATTATATTTGAATGCCTATCATAGTATCTGAGTCTTTTCAAAAAAAATCTTCAATTTTGTCAGTTACCCTATATAAACCTCAATTTTATCATGCATATTTTAGATGAAAATCTTCAGTTCTATCAGAAAATAACTCCATTTCCCTTTTCATTTATATTCTAATTTTACTTGTATGCCAACAATTGTATCTGAGTTTTTTTCCAAATAAATCTTCAATTTTATCAATTAGCTTTTGTAATCCTCAACATTTTCATACATAGGTTAGATGAAAATTTTCATTTTTTTTATGGAAATGTCTCCTTTTCCTTTTTCAATAATATTCTAGTGGTATTTGTAAGCCTATCCTTGTATCTGAGTTTTCGTTTTCCTAAATATTTTTTATTTTTTAAATTATCTTATGTTATACTCAATTTTAACATGCATATGTTAGATGAAAATTGTCAGTTTTTTATCAGAAAATGTCTCTCTTTCTTTTTTCAATTACATTCTAATTGTATATGTAACCCTATCACTGTATATGTGAAAATTATCACAAAATCTTCAAATTTTACAGTTTTCCTAAGAATTTCTTTCATTTTATCAGGTATATGTTATGCAATTCCTCAGATTTATCAGAAAATATCTCTACTTCCGTTTTCAACTATAGTATTATTTCTTTGTATGCCTACCATTGTATCTGTGAAAATTACTACATAATTCTTTAAATTTCAAATTTTTCACATGAATTTCCAGAATTTAATCAGAAATGATATACAATAATCTTCACTTTTATCAGAAAATGTCTCCACTTTCTTTGTCACATATTTATACTTGTATTTGTATGCCTTTCATTATATCTGTGATTTTATCAAAAAATTGTCTATTTTATCAATGTTCTTATGTTATCATCCACTTTATCATCCATATGTTAGAAATAAATCTTCAGAATTAACAGAATATGTCTACACATTCTTTGTCAATTGTATTCTAATTATATTTGTATACCTCTCATTGTATCCGAGGTTTTCTGAATAAATCTTCAATTATCCTATACAATTCTCAATTTTATCATATAATGTCAGATAAAAATCTTCAGTTTTATTAGAAAATGCCTTATCTTCCTGTTTCTATTGTACTCTAATTCTATTTCAATGCTGATCACTGCATCAGAATTTTTGTTTCAAAAAAATTTCTATTTCATGAATTACCTTAAGTTATCCTCAATTTTATCATACACATATTAAAGGAAAATTTTCAGATTCATAGGAAAATGTCTCCACTTCCGTTTTCAAGTACATTCTAATTTTATTTGCATGTGTACCATTGTATCTGTGAAAATTACCACAAAAATCTTCAATTTTAAAATCTTCCTATGAATTTCCCTTACTTTATCAGAAATATGTTATATGAAATCATTAGTTTTATCAGAAAATGTCTCCACTTCCTTTTCCATTATCTGATAATTCTATTTGTATGCCTGTCATTTCATGTGAGATTTATCAAAAAAATCTTCAAGTTGATCAGATATCCTATGCAATCCTCAATTTTATCATGCATATTTTAGATGAAAATCTTCAGTTCTATCATAAAATGTCTCCACTACTTTTTTATTGAATTCTAATTATATTTGTAAGGCTATCATTGTATTTGGGGTTTTTTAAAAACAATCTGCAAATTTATATATCATCTTATGTTATCCTCAATTTTATCATACATATGTTAAAGGAAAATTTTCAGATTCATAGGAAAATGTCTCAACTTCTGTTTTCAAATTCATTCTAATTTTATTTGTATGTGTACGATTGTATCTGTGAAAATTACCACAAAAATCATCAAATTTTAAAATTTTCCTATGAATTTCCCTGATTTTATCAGAAATATGTTATATGAAATTGTTAGTTTTATCTGGAAATGTATCCACTTCCTTTTCCATTATCTGATAATTCTATTTGTATGCTTATCATTGTATGTGAGATTTTTTCCAAAAGAATCTTCAATTTGATCAGATATCCTATGTAATCCTCAATTTTATCATGCATATTTTAGATGAAAATCTTCATTTCTATCATAAAATGTCTCCACTTCTTTTTTATTGAATTCTAATTATTATTGTATGGCTACATTTTATTTGAGATTTTTTCAAAAAAAATCTTCAAATTTATGCATTATCTTATCTTATTCTCAATATTATCATCCATATGTTAGATGAAAATCTTTATTACTTTACAAAAATGTCTCCATTTCCTTTTTGAATTACGTTCTAATTGTAATTATATCCCTATAAATGTATCTGATTTTTAAAAAAATTCGATTTATAAATTATGTTATGTTATGTTATCCTCATTTTTATCATACATATATTAGATGAAAATCTTCAGTTTTATATGAAAATATCTCCATGTCTTTCAGTTATATGATATTTATACTTTTATTCCTATCATTGTATCTGAGTTTTGCCCAAATACATCTTCAATTTTATCAATTACCCTAATAATCTTCAGTTTTATCAGAAAATATCTCCATTTTGTTTTTCAGTTGTATTCTAATTGGGTTTCTATTCCTATCATTGTATCTGAGTGTTTTTCCAAAATTATCATCCTCATTTTATCATACATATGTTATATGAAAACCTTCAATTTTATATGAAAAGGTCTCCATTTCTTCCTTCAATTATATTCTAAATGTATTTGTATGCCTATCATTGTATTATGAGTTTTCTAAATGTATTTTTATGCCTATTATTGCATCTTAAATTTTTTCCAAAAATATCTTCAATTTTATCAGTTATAATATGTAATCCTCAATTTTGTGGTACATATGTTAGATTAAAATCTTCAGTTCGACCAGAAAATATCTCCACTTCCCTTTTCAATTATATTGTAATTATATTTGGATGCCTATCATTATATCTTCTTTTTTTCAAAAAAAATCTAAAATTTTATCAGTTATCCTATGTAATCCTCAATTGAATCTTGCATATTTTAGATGAAAATCTTCAGTTCTATCAGAAATTATCTCCATTTCCCTTTCCAATTATATTCTCATTGTATTTGTATGCAGATCACTGAATCTGAGTATATTTCTAAATCTTCAATTTTATCAATTATCTCATGTAACCCTCAATTTTATCATACATGTTAGATGAAAATCTTCAGGTTTATCAGAAAATGCCTTTATTCCTTTTGTCAATTACATTCTAATTGTGTTTGTAAGTCTATCGTTGTAACTGTGAAAATTATCACAAGAATCTTCAAATTTTACAGTTTTCCTATGAATTTCCTTCATTTTATCAGATATTTGTTATGGAAAATTCCTCAGATTTGTCAGAAAATATCTCCAATTCCTTTGTCAAATACATTATTAATTATTTGCATGCCTACCATTGTATCTGTAAAAATTACCACACAAATCTTCAAATGTTAAAATTTTCACATAAATTTTCATAATTTAATCAGAAATGTTATACAAAAATTTTATTTTTTATCAGAAAATATCTCCACATTCTTGTTCACTTATTTATAGTTGTGTTTGTATACCTTTCATTGTATTTGAAATTTTATCACAAAGTTTCCATAACATATATCTGATAAAATGATGGAAATACATAGGAAAACTGTAAAATTTGAAAATTTTGTGTTAATTTTCACAGATACAATGATAGGCTTACAAATACAATTAGAATGTAATTGAAAAAAAGAAATAGAGACAATTTTCTGATAAAAGTGAAGATTTTCATCTAACAAATATATGTTAAAATTGAGGATACCAAAAGATAATTTATAAAATTGAATATATCTGGGAAAACAAAATCTCAGATACAAGCATAGGCACACATATACCAATAGAGTTTTATTGAAAAAGGAAGAGGAGACATTTGAGTAAAAAACTGAAGATTTTCATCTAACTGATGTATGAAAAAATTGATTATTACAAAAGATAATTAATAAAGTTGAAGGTTTATTTGGAAAAAACGCAAATAGGCATAAAAATACAATAACCTATTCATATAAAATAAGGGAATTTCATAGGAAAAAATTAAAATTGAAAATTTTTGTGGTAATTTTCACATATACAATGGTAGCCATACAAAGACAAATAGAATGTAATTGCAAAAAGAATTGGAGACATTTTCCTATAAAACTGAAGATTTTCCTCTAGTATATGTATGATAAAATTGATGATAAATTGAGGTAATTTATGAAATTGAAGATTTCTTAGAAAAGAAACTCAGATGCAATGATAAGCCTACAAATACAATTAGAACACAATTGAAAAGGGAAGAGTAGATATTTTCTAATAAAATGAAGATTTTTATCTAACATATATATGATAAAAATGTTAATTACTTAGGATAATTGATAAAAGTGAAGATTTTTGTGATAAAATCTCAGAAACAATGAAAGACATACAAATATAACTATAGAGAAGTGAAAAAGAATGTGGATAATTTTTCTGATAAAACTGACGATTTTCATATAACCTTTCTGATTAAATTATGAAAATTCATGTGAAAATTTTAAAATTTGGAGATTTTTGTGGGAGTTTTCACAGATACAATGGTAGGCATAAAAAAAATTAATAATATATATGAAAAAGCAATGAGATATTTTCTGATAATTCTGAAGATTTTGCATAAATATATCCACTAAAATTATGGAGATTCATAGGAAAACTAAAATTTGAAGATTTTTGTAGAAATTTTCACAGATACAATGGTAGGCATACAAATAAATAATATAGTTGAAAAAAGGAAGTGGAGATATTTTCTGATAAATCTGAAGAATTTTGCAAAACATATATCTGATAAAATTAAGGAAATTCATAAGAAAACTGTAAAATTTAAAGATATTGAGATAATTTTCACAGATAAAATTATAGGCTTACAAACACAATTAGAATGCAATTGAAAAAAAGGAATACAGACATTTTGTGATAGAACCAAAAATTTTCATCTAGCATATGTATGTTAAAGTTGAGAATTACATAAGGTAATTTTAAAAATTTAAGATATTTTGGAAAACAAAAACTCAGATATAAGGATAGGCATACAAAAACAACTAGAATATAATTGAAAAGGAGGAGGATACATTTTTATATAGAACTGAAATTTTTCATCATACATATGCATGATATGAATGAGGATTAAATAAGATAATTACTAAAATTGAAGAGTTATTTGGAAAACTACTCAGATACAATTATCTGCATACAAATACAATTAAAATAAAATTGAAAAGGAAAGTGGAGATATTTTCTGATAGAACTGAAGATTGTCATCTAAAATATGCATGATAAAAATGAGGATAAACAACTTCAGCAAAGTGGCTGGTTATAAAATTAACTCAAGCAAATCAGTAGCCTTCTTGTACTCAAAGGACAAGCAGACTGAGAAAGAAGTTAGGGAAATAACACCCTTCACAATAGCCATAAACAACATAAAGTACCTTGGCGTAACTCTAACCAAACAAGCGAAAGATCTGTATGACAGGAAATTCAAGTACTTGAAGAAAGAAATCGAAGAAGACCTCAGAAGATGGAAAAATATTTCTTGCTCCTGGATTGGCAGGATCAATATAGTAAAAATGGCCATCTTGCCAAAAGCAATATACAGATTCAATGCAATCCCCATCAAAATCCCAACTCAATTCTTCATAGATCTAGAAAGAGCAATTCTCAAATTCATCTGGAGCAACAAAAAACCCAGGCTAGCTAAAACTATTCTCAACAATAAAAGGACTTCTGGGGGAATCAATATCCCTGACCTTAAGCAGTACTACAGAGCAATTGTGTTAAAAACTGCATGGTGTTGGTACAGCAACAGGCAAGTAGATCAATGGAATAAGATTGAAATTAACTCACAGACTTATGGTCACTTGATCTTTGGTAAAGGAGCCACAACGATCCAGTGGAATAAAGATAGTCTTTTCAACAAATGGTGCTGGTTCAACTGGAGATCAACATGCAGAAGAATGCGAATCGACCCACTCTTATCTCTTTGCACTAAGGACAACTCCATGTGGGTCAAGGACCTACACATAAAACCAGACACACGGAAACTATTAGAAAAGAAACTTGGGAAGACCCTGGAGGACATGGGCACAGGGGGAAGTTCCTGAACAGAACACCAATAGCTTATGCACTAAGATCAAGAATTGACAAATGGGACCTCATAAAATTACAAAGTTTCTGCAAGGCAAAGGACACTGTCAGAAGGACAAAATGGCAACCAACAAAGTGGGAAAAGATCTTCACCAATCCCACATCTGACAGAGGGCTAATATCCAATATATACAAAGAACTCAAGATGTTAGACACCAAAGAACCAAATAACCCTATCAAAAAATGTGGTACAGAGCTAAACAAAGATTTTTCACCAGAAGAAATTCGGATGGCCGAGAAACACCTTAAGAGATGTTCAACATCATTAGTCATCAGGGAAATGCAAATCAAAACAACCCTGAGATTCCACCTCACACCAGTCAGAATGGCTAAGATTAAAAACTCAAGAGACAACAAGTACTGGCGAGGATGTGGAGAAAAAGAACACTCCTCCACTGTTGGTGGGATTGCAAAATGGTAAAACTGCTCTGGAAATCATTTTGGCGGTTCCTCAGAAAATTGGGCATGTCATTTCCAGAGGACCCTGGCATACCACTCCTGGGCATATACCCAGAGGATTCCCCTGCATACAATAAAGACATATGCTCCACTATGTTTATAGCAGCCTTGTTTATAATAGCCAGAAATTGGAAGGAGCCCAAATATCCCTCAAAGGAGGAATGGATACAGAAAATGTGGTATATTTATACAATGGAATACTACTCAGCAATTAAAAATAATGAATTCATTCAATTTGTAGGTAAATGGTTAGACCTGGAAAATATCACCCTTAGTGAGTTAACCCAATCACAAAAGAATACACATGAAATGCAATCACTGATAAGTGGATATTAATGAGCCCAGAAGCCCTAAATACTCAAGGCACAATTAGCAAGTCAAATGATTCCCAAGAAGAAGAAAGGAGAGGAACCTGGGCCTGTAAGGATTGGATCCAGTTTCGTAGAGAAACTGTGGGGGGAGGGGGAATGATTGGGGAATAGTTGGGAGGGAGAGGTATTATGGGACATATGGTGGGGGGGAACTGGGAAAGGGGAAAGCCTTTGGAATGTAAACATAGAATATAGAAAATAAAAATTAAAAAAAAGAAAAAGGAAGAGGACACATTTTTATATACAACTGAAGTTTTTCATCATACATATTTATGATAAAATTGAGGATTAAATAAGGTAATTGATAAAATTGAAGTTATTTGGAAAAATACTTAGATACAATGATCTGCATACAAGTACAATTAAAATAAAATTGAAAAGAAAGTGGAGATATTTTCTGATAGAACTGAAGATTGTCATCTAAAATGTGCATGATAAAATTGAGGATTACTAGGGTAATTGATAAAATTGAAGATTTATTTGGACAAAATTCAGATACAATGATAGGCATAAAAATACAATTAGAATATAATTAAAAAAGACGTGCAGACATTTTTATATATAACAGAAGATTTTCATCTAATATAATTAGGATAAAAATGAGGATGACATAATAAAATTTATAAAATTTAATATTTTTTACAAAAGCCTCAGATACATTGATAAGCATATAAGTACAATAAGAATGTAAATGAAAAATGAAATGGAGTTTTGTAAAGTAATAAATATTTTCACCTAACATAAGTATGATAAAATGGATAACATAGGTAACTTGATAAAATTGAAGGTTTTTTTGATAAAATCTCAGAGATACTTAAAGGCATACTAATACAATTAGAATATAAATGAAGAAGAAAGTGGAGATATTTTCTGATAAACATGATGGTTTTTGTATAATATTTCTAATAAAATTTTGCAAATACATGTGAAAATGTTAAAACCTGTACATTTTTGTGATAAATTTTACAGATAGAATGTTATGCATACAAACATATAATAATATAGTTGTAAAAGGAAGTGGAGATATTTCCTGATAAATCTGAAGAATTTTGCATAAGATATACCTGAAAAAATTCTGGAAATTCATAGGAAATCTGTAAAATTTGAAGTTTTTTGTGGTAATTTTCAGAGATACAATGATGTGCTTACAAATACAATTAGAATGTAATTGAAAACTGGAATATAGACATTTTTTGATAAAACTGAAGATTTCATATCACATATTTTGGGTAAAGTAAGGGAAATTCATAGTTAAAATTTAAAAATTGAAGATTTTTGAGGTATTTTTCACAGATACAGTGGTAAGCATACAAATACAATTAGAATGTATTTGAAAATGTAAGTGGAGCCATTTTTCCTATAAACCTGAAGAAAATCCTCTAACATATGTAAGTTAAAATTGAGGATAACATAAGATAATTTATAACATTGAAGATTATTTGAAAAAAACTCATTTACAATGATAAGCATACAAATACACTTAGAATACAATTGAGAAAGGAAGATGAGACAAATTCTGATAAAATTTAAGATTTTCATCTAACATATGTATGATAAAATTGAGGATTACATAGCATAATTGAAAAAATTGAAGATTTACTGGGAAAAAATCTCCAGCTACTTTGTCAATTATAATGTAATTGTGTTTTTATATCTATCCTTGTATCTGAGAATTTTCTAAGAAAATCTCCAATTTAATCAGTTATCTTATGTAATCCTCAATTTTATCATATACATGTTAATTGAAAATTTTCAGATTTATCAGAAAATGTCTTGATTAGCATTTCCCTAATGACTAATGATGTTGAACATCTCTTAAGGTGTTTCTTGGCCATCCGAATTTGTTCTGGTGAAAATTCTTTGTTTAGCTGTGTACCTGCCACGGACCGACTCAGTCGGAGCATCACACCCGTGGGGGAATCAGGGTCTTTGGTATGCACTTTTTGTGGGTGATAAACTTGAGGACAATTACCACAATCCTTAACTATCTGTCTGGCTTGTTCTCTAGTAATATGAATCATCCTTCTTAAAGCAAGAGCATTTTGATGATGTAGCTCATGACTATTCTTTGCCTCTAATACATTCATAACTGTTCCTCTAGTTAACGCATCAGCCATATAATTTCCTTTACTAAGGGGGCCTGGTAAATTAGAGTGACCCCGTATATGTCCTACATAAAATTTTTCTACTCTTTTTCTAATCGTATTTTGCAATTGCTGTAATAAATTTAAAATTTGAGACTGCCCTGAAAGCAAGGCTGTTTCTATGGCTGGAAACAAATTAACCACATACTTTGAATCCGTATAAAGATTAAATTTTTCTGTAAAATTTTGAAAAGCAAGTAGAACTGCTCTTATCTCTGCTTGCTGAGCAGAAGTCTGCACACCTTCCTCTATCAGAGGCTTTTGTCCTGGTACATAAACCACAGACCTCCCATTAGAGGAGCCATCTGTGAAAATACATAAGGCAGACTCTAAAGGTTGTGAAGAACACTTATTTGAGAAAATTATTTCTGTTTCCTTATAAAATTCAATTAAAGGATGTTTAGGATAATGATATTTAATTTGTCCTGTATAACCTTGCAATGCAATTCCCCAATCATCATCTTCCATCAATAGTATTTCAAATTGCCTTTTATTATATGTCTCTGTTGTTAAGGATTGCTCCCCAGCACCTTCCTTTTCTAACTTCCTCAATCCCTCTTCAACATGCACAGACCTTCTATCTATATACCCATTACTTTTAATTCTAAAAACCATGCATAGCACAAATATACTTGAGCTAACAGTCTTTCTAGCATCTAGCATCTTTTTCCTATCTCTGGCGCTCCCCGCCCTTTTTGCCTTCTCTAGCTTCCCGCTCTTCTTACCTTCTTTTTCTCCTTCTTCTCTAACCATATCCCTTAGTCCTGCAATCCCTCAATCTGCTGCAATTTCTTTCTGATGTCGGGGCCGACTGCCCAATGAAAGCCATAATAACAGAGGCTCGCTGCCCCTCAGACGTAAGGTCAACAGGAGTATACCTTCTGTATGGCTCCATGAGTCTTTCCAGAAAGACTGAAGGGGGTTCAGTCGCCCCTTGCATGACCTCTCTTATCTTAGCCAAATGATAATACTGTGGAACACCTGAACAGTTTATACTTTAAAATGTTAGAGCATCGGTCTTTAGCCTTCAGACACAAGAATACCTGAGAGATTTAAAGAATCAGGAATTAAGCCATATAATAATTTATGGACACATTAAGTTTGTCTGTAGATGAAGAGAGGCAATCTTGTGGCTCTCTCTCTCTTCCTCACAACAGAAGCAACTTTACACATGCTGATTAAACAATTTAAAATAAATGAAATAAACCATCTGTACCAACTTAAATTCAGAATCCCCATATCCATATTTCTCTATCAGAGGGCCTTCAAAGTATTTTATCTCTTTTTTGTTTTAACTTGGCGGAGAACGACCTTGCAGCTGCAGTTGGAAGTTTTTCTTTAAAAGAAGAAACTATAAAGAAAAGAGGGGGGGTACAGCCAGGAGCCCAATCAAACAGTTTAACCTTGGAGTTCTCAGGCTGAGAGCAGAGAAAAGGGAAACAAGAAAAGAACAAGCAGCTCTGTGTCTAGAAATATTGAGTTGGGGTCTAAGAGAGTTGCTTTTCAGCCAGCCTGAGTCTGAGAACCAGACATCAGGTGCCCTTGCAGTAACCAAAACCAGATTTCAGCCAAACTTGGCTCTCGCCGTTATTGCTCTTTACAGATGGAGAAGAGCCTTACTGAGCCCTCCTCGATACCCCTGCGGTCTAGCAAGGTTGCCAGTCAAACCTACCACACCAGACAGACTCTCTGAGTTCTTTTTACAATTTGAACTACGGCCAATTATTAACCCCACAGTTCCCTGTGGCAGAGTTCCCAAGGTAGGCGTAGAAACTAAAGAAACACCATCCCATCTAGAGAATATTACATCATCACAAGAGGCTAAATCTAAACCAGCACTACCAGGAGTAGCTCTAGGCAAATCATGTATAGTAAATTCAGGAGCCTCAGGATTCAGAGGACTCCCTGATGTAACTACAGTAGTTTCCTCTCTTTCGAGTTCGGGGCTGAGAGGCTGCCCCTGATTTAGTTTTTTGATTCCTCTTCCTTCTTTTCCCCATTAAGGGGTGTTCCATCCTTGTGGAACCTAGACTTACACTCACTTTTCCAGTGTTTGCCTTTTTGGCAACGAGGGCATACTCCTGGGGGGGGGGAAGACCCTTTCTATTGGAGTCCCTCTTATTGTTCTCTGGACATTGCTTTTGCATATGTCCTGATTTCCCACATTTAAAACAAGTGGGCTTGGAGGTTGCTTTCCCTCCTTTACCATAAGTCTTTTTAATATAGGCGCTGAATTTCCCTCCCTTCATAGCTGCAGCGTAGGCCATACCTTGGACTACGGCTGGTGAGGCATCCACGCAGGCTTTCACATAATCCTGCACTGTTCCTATCTTTCTAATAGGCCTTATCAAATCTTGGCATAAAGCATTAGCATTCTCCCAAGCCAACTGCTTAAGGAGTATCTCAAAGAACTCCCTGGTTGTACTTTCTGAAACTTTTAACCCTCTGCTAGCCATCATATGCTTAAACACTGAAAAGAACATTCGTTCCTGCTTTGACTCGGTCTGCCCCATGATATCAGATTACTTGCACTTAACCGGTGATCCTTTACCGGCGGGACCGCGGCTCCCTCGCAAGATCCGGCCTGTTACCTTGAAAGAAAGAAAGAAAGAAGGAAAGTTTACCTGCCCAAATTGTCCCTGTTCTGAGGCGCCAGCTGCCACGGACCGACTCAGTCGGAGCATCACACCCGTGGGGGAATCAGGGTCTTTGGTATGCAGGAAGGTACAGGTCCGGCGAATGACAGACAGACACACACAAGATCTGAATGCGTCTGAATGCACTTTACTGTTCTGAGGCAGGAACATTTATACACATCACAAGTTGGTAATTCAGTGAAATGTTTACAAAGAATGGTTACCATGAGTAACTGGCACAAGGAAATACAAATGAATCAGGCATGAACGTCAGAGATTACACACAAGGTTATCGTGTCCCTCTGTAGTCAATAATAAATTAGTAATTCAAGAGTCAGAGATTACACTATGTTTGGGTATTTTCTTTTGAGACTTCCTCAGGCTTATTTTGAAACTTTACTAACTGATGGTTTCCATGTCAGAGTGCCAAAGACCAGCTAACCATACAAATAAATTGTTGGGAGGTTAATTCTTTAATGTATCTAGGTAATAACTGTACAGCTAATTAAAAGCAAAGCAATGGATCTCCAGAGGATATAAATCATGGCCAGTACTGTAGTTCAAAGTATAAACTCTGAGTGAACTGTCACGCCTGGAATGCTCGCACCTCTGGCTGGCAGAGACATCTCGTAAGTAAAAGAACAGGTCAGATAAAGGGTTACACAGCTTGCCACGAGAAATTTCAGCTCAGCTCTATCTGCAGCCAAGGAGGCCCACAGCGGCATTCACCTTGAACAGCCCCAGTAAATATCACACAGCCTTCGTCTGGATTGCAGCTTGGCTGCGTGAAATCACGGGATTCAAGAGAAGCGTGTGATATGTACCCCATTTTTTGATAGGGTTATTTGGTTCTTTGGGGACTAACTTCTTGAGTTCTTATATATATTGGATATTAGCCCTCTGTCGGATGTGGGGTTGGTGAAGATCTTTTCCCAATTTGTTGGTTGCCGTTTTGTCCTTCTGACAATGCCCTTTGCCTTACAGAAATGTGATATATATATATATATATATATATATATATATATATATACACACACACACACACACACACACACACACACACACACAATGGAATACTACTCCGCAATTAAAAATAATGAATTCATTCAATTTGTAGGCAAATGCTTAGATCTGGAAAATATCATTCTAAGCGAGTTAATCCAATCACAAAAGAATACAAAGAATACACATGAAATGCAATCACTGATAAGTGGATATTAATGAGCCCAGAAGCCCTAAATACTCAATGCACAATCAGCAAGTCAAAGGATTCCCAAAAACAAGAAAGGAGAGGACCCTGGGCCTGAAAAGATTGGATCTAGTTTTGTGGAGATTACCAGAACAGAGAAATGGTGGTGGTGGGGGGTGATTGGGGAAGAGTTGTGGGGGAGTGGACTTATGGGATGTATGGTGGGGGTGAACTGGGAAAGGGGAAAGCCTTTGGAATGTAAACAAAGAATATAGAATTAAAAATGGAAAAAAAAGAAAATGTCTCATCTTCCTTTTTCAATCGAATTCTAATAGTATTTGTAAGCTTATCATAGTATCTGTGTTTTTTTGCAAAAAAACATCAATTTGATAAATTATCCTATATTTTCCTCAATTTATCACACATATATCTGTGAAAATTACCACAGTATCTTCAATTTTTAAAATTTTTGTATGAATTTCCCTTACATTATCAGAAATATGATATACAAAATCTTTCATTTTATCAGAAAAAGTCTGTACTTCCTTTTCAATTATTTGATAATTCTATTTGTATACCTATCATTGTATGTGAGATTTTTCCAGAAATATCTTCAATTTGATCAAATATCCTATGTAATCCTTCACTTTATCATGCATATTTTAGATGAAAATCTTCAGTCCTATGATAAAATGTCTCCACTTGCTTTTTCAGTTGAATTCTAATTATATTTGTATGGCTATCAATGTATTTGAGTTTTTTCACAAAAATCTTCAATATTATACATTATCTTATATTATCCTAAATTTTATCATACATATGTTAGATGAAAATCTTCATTTCTTTACAAAAATGTCTCCATTTCTTTTTTCAGTTACATCCTAATTGTATTTATATACCTATCAAAGTATCTGAGGTTTTTAAAAAAATATTCAATTTTATAAATTATGTTATATTATCCTCATTTTTATCATACATATATTAGATGAAAATCCTCAGTTTTATATGAAAATATCTCCATGTCTCTTATATTCTAATAGTATTTTATGACTATCATTGCATCTGAGTTTTATTCAAATATATCTTCAAAATTATCAATGTCCCTAGTAATCATTAATTTTATTATACATGTAGAATGAAAATCTTCAGTTTTATCAGAGAATGTCTACACTTCGTTTTTCAGTTGTATTCTAATTGTATTTTTATGCCTAGAATTGTATCTGTGCGTTTATCCAAAAATCATTAATTTTAAAAATTACATTATTATATCCTCATTTTATCTGTATATTATATGAAGATCTTCAATTTTATATGAAAATGTCTCCACTGCCTCCTTCAATTATATTCTAAATGTATTTGTATGCCTATCATTGTATGTGATTTTTTTTCAAAATAGTCTTCAAGTTTATAAATTATCTTGTTATCCTCAATTTTATCATAGATATTTCAGAAGAAAGTCTTTAATTTTAAATAAAAATGTCTCCACTTCATTTTAGATTACATTCTAATTGTATTTGTATGCCTAACATGCTATCTGTAAAAATTATCACCAAAAATTTCAATTTTTAAAATTTCTTATGACTTTCCCTTAGTTCATAAGAAATGTTACACAAAATCTTCAGTTTTGTTAGAAAATGTCTCCTTTTCATTTTCAAATATGTGATAATTCTATCTGTATGCCTATAATTTTATCTGAGTTTTTTTCCAAAAAC
Source organism: Apodemus agrarius (assembly GCA_964023405.1). Lineage (NCBI taxonomy): Eukaryota > Metazoa > Chordata > Mammalia > Rodentia > Muridae > Apodemus > Apodemus agrarius. The sequence goes on from OZ030024.1 coordinate 35,590,374, forward strand.
AAAATCTTCAATTTTATCAGTTATCATGTGTATCAATTTTATGATACATATGTTGGATTAAAAACTTTAGTTCTTCCAGAAAATAACTCCACTTTCCTTTTCAATTATATTCAAATTATATTTTGATACCTATCATTGTATCTGAGTGCTTTTTCAAAAAAATCTACAATTTTATCAGTTATCCTATGTAATCCACAATTTTATCATGCATATTTTAGATGAAAATCTTCAGTTCTATCAGAAAATATCTCCACTTCCCTTTATAATTATATTCTTTTTTAAAAAATTATTGGATATATTCTGTATTTACATTCCATTTCCCTTTTCCTAGTCCCCTGCTCCCCAAATGTCTCACATGCCCTTTCCCTCCCTGTGTTCCCCCATCCACCCTTTCCCACTCCCCTGTTCTGGTATTCTCCTACACTGATGCTTTGATCCTTTCCAGAACCAGGGTCCACTCATTCCTTCTTGTCGGACATCATTTGGTATGTAGATTTTGTCTTTGGTGTCCCAAGATTCTAGGCTAATATCCTCTTATCAGTGAGTGCATACCATGGGTTTTCTTTTGAGCCTGGGTTACATCACTTAGTATGATGTACTCCAGCTCCATCCATTTCTCTTAGAATTTCATGAATTCATTGTTTCTAACGGCTGAATAGTACTCCATTGTGTATATGTACCACATTTTTTTGTATCCATTCTTCCATTGAGAGACATCTGGGTTCTTTCCAGGTTCTGGCTATTATAAATAAGGCTGCTATGAACATAGTGGACCATATATCCTTATAGCATGCTGGGGATATCTTCTGGGTATATGCCTAGGAATGGTATGGATGAGTCCTCCGAAGTACCATTTCCAGTTTTCTGAGGAACTGATAGAATGATTTCCAGAGTGGTTGTACCAGCTTGCAGTGCCACCAGCAGTGGAGGAGTGTTCCTCTTTCCCCACATCCTGTGAGCACTTGTTATCTCTTGAGTTTTTAATCTTAGCCATTCTGACTGGTATGAGGTGAAATTTCAGGGTTGTTTTGATTTGCATTTCTCTAATGACTAATGATGTTGAACTTTTTTAAAGGTGTTTCTCAGCCATCCAAATTTCTTCAGGTGAAAAGTCTTTGCTTAGCTCTGTACCCCATATTTGATAGGGATATTTGGTTTTCTGGGGTCTAACTTCTTGAGTTCTTTGTATAAATTACATATTAGCCCTCTGTCAGATGTAGGTTTGGTGAAGATCTTTTCCCAATTTGTTGGTTGCAGATTTGTCCTTTTGACAGTGTCTTCTGCCTTGCAGAAACTTTGTAATGTTCAAGGCTCATACCTAAACATAGTAAAAGCAATTTACAGCAGACCAATAGCCAACATCAAAGTAAACAGAGAGAAACTTAAAGCAATCCCACTAAAATCAGGGACTAGACAAGGCTGCCCCCTCTCACCATATCTTTTCAATATAGTACTTTAGGTACTAGCTAGAGCAATTTGAAAACATATGGAAGTGTAAGGGATACAAATTGGAAAGGAAGAACTCAAGCTATCACTATTTGCAGATGATATGATAGTATATTTAAGTGATCCAAAAAACTCCACCAGAGAACTCCTACAGCTGATAAACAACTTCAGCAAAGTGGCAGGCTATAAAATCAACTCAACCAAATCAGTAGCCTTCCTATTCTCAAAGGATAAGCAGGCCGAGGAAGAAATTAGGGAAATGACATCCTTCACAATATCCACAAACAAAATAAAGTATCTTGGTGTGACTCTAACCAAACAAGTGAAAGATTTGTATGGCAAAAACTTAAGGTCTCTGAAGAAGGAAATAGACGAAGATCCCAGAAAATGGAAAAATCTTCCATGCTCGTGGGTTGGCAGGATTAATATAGTTAAAATGGCAATCTTGCCAAAAGCAATATATAGATTCATCACAATCCCCATCAAATTCCCAACTCAGTTCTTCATAGAGTTAGAAAGAGCAATTCTCAAATTCATCTGGAATAACAAAAAAAAAAACCCAGGATAGCCAAAACTATCATCAACAGTAAAAGAACTTCTGCTGGAATCAATATCCCAGACCTCAAGCAATACTGTAGTACAGAATTGTTAAAAACTGCATGGTATTGGTACAGTGACAGGGAGTTGGATCAATGGAATAGGATTAAAGACCCAGAATTGAATCCATACATCTATGACCAATTGATCTTTGGCAAAAAAAATCAAATTTTACATTTTTCCTATGAATTTCCATAATTTTATCAGATATAAGTTATGAAAAAGTCTTCAAATTTATCAGAAAATATCGCCACTTCCTTTTCAAATATAATATTATTTACTTGTATGCCTACAATTGTATCTGTGAAAATTACCACAAAAATCTTCAAATTTTAGCATTTTCACATGAATTTCCACAATTTTAAAAGAAATGTTATACAAAAATCTACAGTTTTATCAGAAAATGTCTCCACTCTCCTTTTCCCTTATTTGGAGTTGTATATGTATGCCTTTCATTGTATCTGAGATTTTATCAAAAAAATCTTCAATTTTATCAATTTTCTTATGTTATCATCCATTTTATCATACGTAAGTGAAATGTAAAGCTTCTGAATTAACAGGAATATCTTCATGGCCTATTTCAATTGTATTCTAATTTTATTTGTATGCCTATTATTTTTTCTGAGTTTTTTGCAAAAAAAATCATCAATTTTATAAATTATCCTAAGTTTTCCTCAATCTTATCAAACATATGTCAGAGGAAAATCTTCAGGTTTATAGGATAATGGATCCACTTCTGTTTTCAATTACATTCTAATTGTATTTTTATGCTTACCATTGTATCTGTGAAAATAAGCAAAAAATCTTCAATTTTTAAATTTTCCTATGAATTTCCCTTACTTTATCAGAAATATGTTATACAAAATCTTTAGTTTTATCAGATAATGTCTCCACTTCTTTTTCAATTATCTGATAATTCTGTTTGTATGCTTATCATTGTATGTGAGATTTTTTTAAAAATTCTTCAATTTTAGAAGATATCTTATGTAATCCTCAATTTTATCATGCATATTTTCTATGAAAATCTTCAGTTCTAACATAAAACGTCTCCACTTCCCTTTTCAATTGAATTTTAATTATATTTGTATGGCTATCATTGTATTTGAGCTTTTTAAAAAGAAATCTTCATATTTATATATTATATTATGTTTTCCTCAATTTTATCATATATATGTTAGATGAAAATCTTCATTACCTTACAAAAATATCTCCATTTACTTTTTCAAATACATTGTAATAGTATATATATATATATATATATATATATATATATATATATATGCCTATCAATGTAACAGGATTTTTTAAATAATATTAATTTTTTATAAATTATGTTATCCTCATTTTTATCGTGTATATATATATATATATATATATATATATTAGATGAAAATCTTCATTTTTATATAAAAATGTCTCCACATCCCTTTTAGTTTTATTCTAATTTTATTTTTATGCCTATCATAGTATCTGAGTTTTGTCCAAACACATCATCAATTTTATCAATTACCCTAGTAATCATTTATTTTATCATACATATGTTAAATGAAAATTTTGTTTTATCAGAAAATGTCTCCACTTCATTTCTCAGTTGTATTGTATTTGTTTTTCTATGCCTATCATTGTATCTGAGTGTTTTTACGTAAATCTTTAATTTTATATATTAACTTATGACATCCTCATTTTATCATATGTGGGTTATATGAAAATTTTCAGTTTTATTTGAAAATGTCTCCACTTCCTCTTTCAATTGTATTCTAAACGTATTTGTATGCCTATCATTGCTTCTGATTTTTTTCAAAAAATCTTCAATTTTATAAATTATCCTTTTATCCTCATTTTACCATAGATATTTTAGAGGAAACTCTTCAATTTTAAATAAAAATGTCTCCACTTCATTTTTTGATTACATTCTAATTGTATTTGTATGCCTACCATTGTATCTATGAAAATTACCACAAATTTTCCATTTTTAATTTTTTCCTATGAATTTCCCTTACTTTATCAGTAATATGTTATATGAAATCTTCAGTTTTGTCAGAAAATATCTCCACTTCATTTTCAAATATGTGATAATTCTATTTGTATGCCTATCATTGTGTCTGATTTTTTCCAAAAGAAAATCTTCAATTTTATCAGTTATCATATGTAATCCTCAATTTTATGATACATATGTTTGATTAAAGTCTTCACTTCTACCAGAAAATATCTCCACTTCCCTTTTCAGTTATCTGATGAATCTATTTGGATGCATATCATTGTATCTGAGTTTTTTTCAAAAAATTAAAATTTTATCAGTTATCCTATGTAATCCTCAATTTTATCATGCATATTTTAGATGAAAACCTTCAGTTCTATCAAAAAATGTCTCCACCACAATTTTCAATTGAATTCTTATTGTATTTGTATGCAGATTAGTGTATGTGAATATTTTTCCACAAAATCTTCAATTTTATCTTTTATGGTATGCAATTCTCAATGTTATCATACATAATTTAGATGAAAATCTTCAGTTTTATCAGAAAATGTCTCCTCTTCAGTATTCAAATGTATTCTAAGTATATTCGTATTCTTATCATTGCAACTGTGTCTTTTTTCAAAAATTTTTTCAATTTTATAAATTACCTTAAGTTATCTTCAATTTTATCATACATATGTTAGAGGAAAATCTTCAGTTTTATAGGGAAATGTTTCCATTTCTTTTTGAAATTACATTCTTATTGTATTTTATGTGTACCATCATATCTGTGAAATTTACCACAAAATCCTCAGTTTTTAAATTTTTCAATGAATTTCCATTATTTAATATGAAATATGTTATACGAAATCTTCAATTTTATCATAAAATGTCTCCACTTCCTTTTTCATTTACATGAAAATTATATTTGTATGCCTATAATAGTATCTGAGATTTTTTTCAAAAGAATCTTCAAATTTGTCAGTTATCTTATATAATCCTCAATTTTATCATTCTTATGTTAGATGAAAACCTTCAGTTCTATCAATAAATGTGTCCATTTCCGTTTTTAATTGTATTCTAATTGTATTTGTATGTCTATCTTTGTATTTGAGTTTTCATTTTCAAGAATGTCTTCAGGTTTAAAAATTATCTTATCCTCAATTTTATCATACATATGTAAAATTAAAATCTTCAGTTTTATACAAAAATGTCTCTACCTCCTTTTTCAATTATATTCTTATTTTATTTGTATGCTTATCACTGTATCTGTAATTTTTCAAGGGAATATCCTCAATTTAATCAGTTATCCTATGTAATCCTCAATTTTATCATACATATGTTAAATGAAAATCATCAGTTTTATGAGAAAATATCTGGTCTTCCTTTTTCAACCGAATTCTAATAATATTTGTAACCTTATCATTTTATGTGAGTTTTTTTGCAAAGGAATCTTCAATTTTATAAATTATCCTAAGTTTTATCAGTTTTATCACACATATGTTAGAGGAAAATCTTCAGTTTTATAAGATAATGGCTCCAATTCCTTTTTCAATAACATTCTAATTGTATTTGTATGCTTACTTTTGTATCTGTGAAAATTGAAATGAAAATCTTCATTTTTTAAATATTTCCTGTGCATTTCTCTTACTTTATCAGTAATATGTTATATGAAATCGTCAGTATTGTCAGAAAAGATCTCTACTTCATTTTCAAATATGTGGTAATTCTATTTGTATGCCTATCATTGTATCTGAGTTTTTTCCAAAAATCTTCAATTTTATCACTTATCATATGTAATCCTCAATTTCTTGATATGTATGTTAGTTTAAAATCTTCAGTTCTAGCCGGGCGTGGTGGCGCATGCCTGTAATCCCCGCACTTGGGAGGCAGAGGCAGGCGGATTTCTGAGTTCGAGGCCAGCCTGGTCTACAGAGTGAGTTCCAGGACAGCCAGGACTACACAGAGAAACCCTGTCTCGAAAAACCAAAAAAAAAAAAAAAAAAAAACTTCAGTTCTACCAGAAAATATCTATACTTTCTTTTTCAAGTATATTCTAATGATATTTGGGTGACTATCAATGTATTTGAGTATTTTCAAAAAAAATCTTCAATTTTATACATCATCTTATGTTATCCTCAATTTTTTCATACATATGTTAGAAGAAAATCTTAATTACTTTACAAAAATATCTCCATTTTTTCAATTACATTCTAATTGTGTATCTAAGGTTTATAAAAATATTAAATTTTATAAACTATGTTGTTATCCTCATTTTTTATCCATATATTATATGAAAATCTTCAATTTTGTATGAAAATGTCTCCAAGTCACTTTTATTTATATTCTAATTTTATTTTTATGCCTATCATTGTATCTGACTTTTGTCCAAATAAATCTTCAATTTTATCAGTTACCTTAGTTATCCTTTATTTTATCATACATATGTTAGATGAAAATCTTCAGTTTTATCAGAAAATGTCTCCACTTGGTTTTGCAGTTGTATTCTAATTGTATTTTTATCCCTATCATTGTGTCTGAGTGTTTTTCCTAAAAATCTTTAATATTAAAATTACCTCATGATATCCTCATCTTATTGTTTGTATGTTATATGAAAATGTTCAGTTTTATATGGAAATGTCTCCACATTCTCCTTCAATTATATTCTAAATGTATTTGTATGCCTATCATTGTATCTGAGATTTTTTTTTCAAAAAAAACTTCAATTTTATAATTCACCTTAATTTATTCTAGTTTTATCATGGATATTTTAGTGGAAAAGCTTCAATTTTAAATACAAATGTCACCACTTCATTTTTAGATTGCATTTTAATTGTATTTGTATTCCTACCATTGTATCTGTTGAAATTACCATAAAAATGTTCACTTTTTAAATTTTTCCTAAAAATTTCCCTTACTTTATCAGTAATATGTTATATGAAATCTTCAGTTTTGTCAGAAACTGTCTCCACTTCATTTTCAACTTTGTGATAATTCTATTTGTATGCCTATCATTGTATCTCATTTTTTCCCAAAAAGTCTTCAATTTCATCAGTTATCACATGTAATCCTTAATTTTATGATACATATGCTAGATTAAAATCTTCAACCAGTAAATATCTCCATTTTGCTTTTCAATTACTTAGTTATATTTGGATGCCTTTCATTGTATCTGAGTTTTTTCTCAAAAAAAATCTAAAATTTTATCAGTTATCCTATGTAATCCTCACTTTTATCATGAATATATTGGATGAAAAGCTTCAGTTCTATCAGAAAATATCTCCAATTCCCTTTTCAATTATATTCTAATAGTATTTGTATGCAGATCATTGTATCTGAGCATTTGTCCAGATAAATCTTCAATTTGTTCAATTATCTCATGCATTTCTCAATTTTACCATACATATGTTAGATGAAAATCTTCAGTTCTTTACAATAATGTGTCCTCTTGCTTTTTCAATAATACTCTAGTTGTATTTGTATGCCTATCCTTGTATCCGAGTTTTTATTTTCCAAAATATCTTCAACTTTATAAAATATCTTATCTTATAAGATAAAAGTGAATATAATATTCACTTTTCCTATGAATTTCCATGACTTTATCAGATATAGGTTCTGCTAAATTCCTCAGATTTATCAGAAAATATCTCCACTTCCTTTTTCAACTATATTATTACTTATTTGTAATAAGTAATTACAAATGTTATGTATTTGTAATTTGAAAATAAGTATTTCACATTGTATCTGTGAAAATTATCACAAAAATCTTCATATTTTACAGTTTTCCAAAGAATTTCCATAATTTTATCAGATATATGTTATGCAAAATACCTCAGATTTATCAGAATACATCTTCAATTCCTTTTTCAACTCTATTATTATTTATTTGTATGCCTACCATTGCATCTCTGAAAATTACCACAAAAATCTTGAAAGTTTCACATTTTCACATGAATTTCCATAATTTAATTGGAAATGTTATACAAAAATCTTCTTTTTTATGAGAAAATATCTGCACTCTCTTTTACACTTATTCATAGTTGTACTTGTATGCCTTACATTGTATCTAAGATTTTATCATAAAAATCTTCAATTTTATCAATTTTCCTACATTATCATCCATTTTGTCATCCATAAGTTAGATGTAAACCTTCAGAATTAACAGAATATGTCTCCACGTCCATTTTCAATTGTATTCTAATGGTATTTGTATGCCTATCTTTGTATCCGAGCTTTTTTCTTAATAAATCTTCAATTTTATCAATTATCCTATGTAATTCTCAATTTTATCATACATATGTTAGATAAAAATCTTCAGTTTTATCAGAAAATGTATCCTCTTTCTTTTTAAATTGTATTCTAATTTTACTTGTATGCTCATGATTGCATCTGAGTTTTTTTTTTCAAAAAAACCCTTCAATATCATAAATTACCTTAAGTTATCCTCAATTTTAACATACATATATTAGAGGAAAATCTTCAGTTTTATAGGAAATTGTCTCCACTTCTTTTTGCAATTACATTCTAATTGTATTTGTATGTGTACCATTGTATCTGTGAAATTACCATAGAAATCTTCAATTTTTCAATTTTTCCTATGAATTTCCCTTATTTTGTAAGAAATATTATACGAAAACTTCAGTTTCATCAGAAAATGTCTCACTTCCTTTCTCAATTAAGTGATAATTTTATTTGTATGCCTAGCATTATATCTGAGATTTCTCAAGGAAAATCTTCAATTTTATCAGATATCCTATGTTATCTTCAATTTTATCATGCATATTTAGACGAAAAATTTCGGTTCTATCATAAAATGTCTCCTCTTCCCTTTTCAGTTGAATTCTAACTATATTTATATGGCTATAATTTTATTTGAGTTTTTTAAAAAAATCTTAAATTTTATACATTATCTTATGTTATCCTGAATTTTATCATACATATTAGATGACAATCTTCAATACTTTAGGAAAATGTCTCCATTAACTTTTTCAATTACATTCAAATTGTATTTATATACCTATCAATGTTACTGAGTTTTTTTAAAATATTCAATATTCTAAATTGTTATTTTATGCTCATTTTTATCATACATATATTAGATGAAAATCTAACTGCATTTTTATGCCTATGATTGAATCTAAGACTTGTCCAAATAAGTCCTCAATTTTATCAATTACCCTGGTAATCCTTTATTTTATCATACATATGTTAGATGAAAATCTTGAGTTTTATCAGAAAATGTCTCTATTTAGTTTTAATTACATACTAATTTTGTTTGTAAGCCTATCATTTTATCTGTGAAAATTACCACAAAAACTTCAATTTTACAGTTTTACTGTGAATTTCCATAATTCTATCAGATATATGTTGTGGAAAATTACTTAGATTTCTCAGAAAATATCTTCACTTCCTTTTTTAACTATATTATTGTTTATTTGTATGCATACCATTCTATCTGTGAAAATTACAACCAAAATCTGCAAATTTCAACATTTTCACATGAATTTCAATAATTTAGTCAGAAATGGTATACAAAAATCTTCAGTTTTATTAGAAAAAGTCTCCACTTTCTTTTTCACTTCTCTATAGTTGTATTTGTATGCCTTTCATTGTATCTCAGATGTTATCATAATAATCTTCAATTTTATCAATTTCCTATGTTATCATCCATTTTAACATACATAAGTTAGATGTAAATCTTCAGAATTAACAGAATATTTCTCCGCGTCCTTTTTCAATTGTATTATAATTGTATGTGGAAGATTATCATTTTATCTGAGTTTTTTCTGAATAAATCTTCAATTTTATCAATTATCCTTTGTAATTCACAATTTTATCATACATATGATAGATAAAAATCTTCATTTTATCAGAAAATATCTCCTCTTCCCTTTTCAATTGTATTCTAACTGTATTTGTGTGCATATATATATATGCACACAAATAACATATATATATATATATATATATATATATATATATATATATATGCTAGAGGAAAATCTACAGTTTTAAAGTAAAATGTCTCCAATTCTTTTTGCAATTACATTCTATTTGTATTTGTATGCCTACCATTGTATATGTGAAAATTACTACAAAAATCTTCAATTTTTAAATTTTTCTGATGAATTTCACTTATTTTATACAAATAGGTTGTACTAAATCTTCAGTTTATTCAGAAAATGTCTCTACATCCTTTTTTAATTATGTGATAATTGTATTTGTATGCCTATCATTGTATCTGAGATTTTTCAAAGAATATCCTCAACTTTATCATACATATGTTAGATGAAAATCTTCAGTTCTATCACAAAATGTGTCCAGTTCCTTTTTCAATTGTATTCTAATTGTATTTGTATACCTATCATTGTATCTGAGTTTTCTTTTTCAAAAATATTTCCAAAGTTAAAATTTATCTTGTTATCCTCAATTTTGTCATACATATGTTAAATGAAAATATTCAGTTTTATACAAAAATGTTTCCACCTCCCTTTTCGATCATATTCAAATTGTGTTTGTATGCCTATCATTGTATCTGAGATTTTTCTAAAGAATATTTTCAATTAATCAGTTATCTGTAATATTCAATTTTGTCATACATATGTTAAATAAAAATCTTCAGTTTTATGAGAAAATGTCTCCTTTTTCAATTCAATTTGAATAGTATTTGGAAGCTTATCATTGTGTCTAAGTTGTTTTGCCAAAACAATCATCAATTTTATAAATTATCTTGTTTTCCTCAATTTTATCACACATACGTTAGAGAAAAATCTTCAGTTTTATAGGAAAATGGCTCCACTTACCATTTCAATTACATTCAAATTGAACTTGTATGCTTACCATGGTATCTATGAAAATTCCTACAAAAATCTTCAATTTTCAAAATTTTCCTATGAATTTCCCTTACTTTATCAGAAATATGTTATATGAAATCTTTAGTTTTATCAGAAAATGTCTCCACTTCCTTTTCAATATTCTGAAAATTCTTTTTTATGCCTGTCATTGTATGTGAGAGTTTTTCAAAAAAAAAAAACTTCAATTTGATCAGCTATCCTATGTTATCCTCAATTTTATCATGCATATTTTAGATGAAAATCTTCAGTTCTATCATAAAATGTCTCCCCTTCCCTTTTCAATTGAATTCTAATTATATTTGTATGTCTATCAATGTATTTGAGTTTTATTCAAAAATCTTCAATTTTATACATTATCTTATTGTAGCCTCAATTTTATCATACATGTTAGATAAAAATTTTCATCAATTTATAAAAATGTCTCCACTTTCCTTTTTCCTTTTATAATACATTACAATTGTATTTATATCCTTGTCAATTTATCTGAGGGTTTTTAAAAACATATTCAATTTTATAAACTATGTTGTCCTTTTTATCAGGCATATTAGATGAAATTCTTCAGTTTTATATGAAAATGTCTCCATGTGTCTTTTAGAAATATTCTAATTGTATTTTTATTCCTATCATTGTATCTTAGTTTTGTCCTTACAAATCTTCAATTTTATCAATTACCCTAGCAATCCTTTATTTTCTCATACATATGTTAGATGAAAATCTTCAGTTTTATGAGAAAATGTCTCCTCTTCATTTTTCAATTGTATTCTAATTGTATTTTTATCCCTATCATTGTATCTGAGTGTTTTTCCAAAATATCTTTAATTTTATAAATTACCTTAAGATATTCTCATTTTAATCGTATATATGTTATATGAAAATCTTCAGTTTTATATGTAAATATCTCCACATTCTCCTTCAATTATATTCTAAAATTATTTATATGCCTTTCATTGTATCTAAGGTTTTTTTTTCCTAAAATAATTTTCAATTTTATAATTTACCTTAATTTATCCCTAATTTTATCACAGATATTTTAGTGAAAATTTTTCAATTTTAAATAAAAATGTTGGCAATCCTCACTCCCAGTGGCCACTGCCGGCATGCTTGCAGCTGTCTGGACTAAGCAAGCTGAGTCAGGTACCTGTGATATCAAGAATTTGGGATCTCTGGAGACTCAAGGCCGCCAGGCAGTGAACTGGGCACAGCAGCAGTTCCTGAGTCCCAACCAGGCATGGGCTCTGCACCCTGAGGGGGACCCTGTGTAAGACCCGAAAGAAAAAACGGGGTCTTCTGCACCCCATGCCTCAGAAACCGGCACCCCAAAACACTCACGAGAGACAGACCTGATGCAATTTTGCAAGAGGATTTTAATTTCCAGAGCTCTGGGGGGTTACAGCTTCCCCAGCAGGGTAAAGAAGCAAGCCCAGCAAGGACTGGCTTGCCTTGGCCTTTATAGACTTATAACAGAACCTGCCTACCACAAGCTTCTAAGCCAATCAGTTCAAACCATCTGAACTCGCGCTCTCTGACGACCTACCAGCCTCTCACAGAGGCTGGAAGCACTAGTTAAGTCATTTCCGCTTATGTGGCCTCCACGCAGTGTCGCGCCCACCCTCCCCAACTGGCGTTGGGGATCCAGGTGCCTCCCACGTGCCCAGGCACAGGGGATTCCTAGCTTATAACCTTATTCTTTCACCTGCACTCTGCGCTACAGAGGCCATCTTGATGGCATCTGCTTGGATTCAGTGGGAAGAACCAGAAGATACACCAGGGATCCAACAGCACCAAAGAGGAGAACAACACATCAGCAATCTGGGCCAGGGTAAACCTAGTCATCCAGTGGTGGGGAAATAGCCTTTCAAGCCCACAGGAGGTTCAAGCACCACATAGTGACTAAATGACCAACTAAGGCCAGAGACAACCAGATGGCAAAAGGCAAATGTAGGAACTTTACTAACAGAAATCAAGGCAATATGGCAGCATCTGAACCCAGTTCCCCGAAAAAAGTAAGTCCTGGATACCCCAACACACTAGAAAAACAAGATTTGAATCTAAAATCACTGGTCAGGATGCTGATAGCAGAACACATAGATAAATCTCTTAAAGAAATACAGGAGAAAATGTATCAAAAATTAGAAGCCCTTACAAGGCAAACACAAAAATCACTTAAAGAAATTCAGAATATGGATAAAAAATAGAAGCCAAGAAAGGGGAATTACAAAAATCACTTAAAGAAATACAGGAGATTGTGGGTCAACAAGTAGAAGTCATGAAAGAAGAAAGTCAAACATCTCTCAAAGAAATACATGAAAATACAAACAAGCAAGCAAATGATGTGAGCAAAAACATCCAGGATCTAAAAACAGAAGTAGAAACAACTAAGAAATCAAAAGGGAGACAACTTTGGAGATAGAAAACCTTGGGAAGAAATCAGGGGCCATAGATTAAATATCAACAATAGAATGCAAGAGATAGAAGAAAGAATCTAAAATGCTGAAGATACCATGCAAACCATTGATTCAACAGTCCAAGAAAATGCAAAATGCAAAAAACTTGTAAACCAAAACAAACCAGAAATCCAGGACACAATGAGAAAACCAAACTAAGGGTTATAGCATAAATGAGAGTGAAGATCTACAAGTTAAAGGGCCAGCAAATATCTTCTACAAAATTATGGAAGAAGACTTCCCCAACCTAAAGAGGCAGATGCCTATGAATATACAAGAAGCCTACAGAACTCCAAATGGACTGGACTAGAACAGAAATACCTCCTGTCACATAATAATCAAAACCCCAAATGTACTAAACAAAGAAAGAATATTGAAGGCAATAAGAGAAAAAGGCCAAGTAACATACAAAGGAAGACCTATCATGATTATACCAGTCTTCTCACCTGAGACCATGAAAGCTAGAAGATCCTGGGCAGATATCATGCAGCCCTAAAAGAACACAAATTTCAGCCAAAACTACTAAACCCAGCAAAACTCTCAATTGTCATAGAGGGAAACCAAGGTATACCATGACAAAACCAAATTTGCCCATTATCTTTCCACAAACCTAGCCCTACAAAGGATAATAGGGGAAAAGACAAACACAAGGAGGGAAACCACGTCCCAGAAGAAGCAAGATAGAAACCCCCTCTCATCAAACCCTGTACATATTGGGGTATCTTGCCATATGGGAGGAACTTGACATTGGTCAGGGTGAATTCTCCCAGCCTTTGAGGAAGGATTCCTGTGCTATTCACAATCCTGCCTCACCTGGGGTGGAGTGCTCAGCATGAAGATGAAGTTCCTACAGATTACGAATTCCTGAATTAAGCAGGTGACCTGCCCAGATGCCTGAACAGCGGATACAACACCCAAAGAAGCCACACAGGACTCTGGGAGGAGGGGCTCCCCCAGAACAGTTACATTGTCTGAGCTCCATTAAACTTTGGTTTTGATTGGTAACCTATTGCCTTGGCCCTCCTTCTTTTCATCCTTCCCCATCCATCCCTAGGCTTCCGTTTCCAGGAACCCAGTTCACAGTAGATGCAGGCAGTAACAGAATGGCTCCCGAATGCGGGGCTGGACTTGAGAAGATTTCCTGAGGTGACCCTGTCTTGGCAAAGCTTTGCAGAAAAGGGAAAATGATGATCCTGCTCAGTGAGCAAAATAGGTGCTGGAGGATATAGACTAAGTGAGGCAGTGTTGACCCACCATTGAACTCGCTTAGTGGGCAGACAGTGGAATATGGTACAAGAAATTTACAGGCATTTGTCCACAGCTGTTAAAAGCTAAATTCAGGTGAAAAAGAAAAGGGCTGTAAAACAAGTGTATGTCTGCAGTCTCCAAGAGCTGCTTTAAGAAAGGTTGAAAAATGAGAGAGAGAGAGAGAGAGAGAGAGAGAGAGAGAGAGAGAGAGAGAGAAGGAAAATGGATGTAATTCCATAACAAGCATGCTTTCCTTTCTGTGTTTGTCCTCGGGTGTACACCATGTCTACATGTTCATGTCCTATGTGTGTGTGTGAAATGTCCTATTCATGGCCTTGTGTGAATGACAGTAATTGTTTTGTGTTAAAAGAAAAATTGGTAGAAATTTCATTTGTTGGTGGTCTATCTCTTGATCTAGCAGTGGTTCACAGCAGAGGTTGTTTTAAGGTACCATGTACTCAGCTAGAAGTCAAAGTTGAGAGAAAGATGCTTTTAAAAAGGACAGCAGCATTAAGTGTAGGACAAGTGAATTAATGGTTGTGTCTCCTAAAGAAAATCCTCTACAATAGTGGTTTTTGTTGTTGTTGTTGTTGTTATTCAGAGTGCTTTTTGTTCTCTTGAAATTGCAGCTAGAAAAAGGAAAATTGTTTGGTTTAAGTTTATGAGATTCATGCGATCGTCTTATTCTTGTTTATAATTGGTCTTAAAAGTATAAACATGTTTTGCATGTTTTGACTATCGAGTCTTGGCTTGTGAATTATTGTGCATGATTTAAATGGTGCAGAGTTGGCAATAAGAGGCGAGTTTGGAGCTGACAGCTCGAGGTTACGTCCATCTTGAACACATGACATGTTTGAGACTCAGAGAATGCAGGTCTCTGGGATGCTTCCGAATTGACATGGTGTTTTGTGTGAATCTTAACCTAGAAATTAAACTTACAAGGAATAAGATTTAAAATAATGTCTCTTCAATTAGTTATACTGTCATACACTTAAGCATAAGAACTGGCAGACTAATCTTACAGTATAAAAGCAATGCATTTGCCATTGTTTTAAGGAAGGTGGATTGTTAAAAATTGGGTTTTGCTTCCAAAGTTGTAGTTAAGCTCAAATATTGCTAGAGAAAATTAAGTTACAATAAAAATTGCCAGTGTACCATTGGCTGCAATTTGCGGCCTGGTTAAAGACTTGTGATTCTTACCATATGTTATAATTAAGATAATTTTAAGAGTGATAAAGGTTAGAAACAGCTATGGCCAATATGTGCCTATTGTCACTTTTTCACAAGTCTATTGGTACAGTGGTAGAAGCAAAATTTAACCCTTCAAGATTAAAAAGGAGAACTCTGAGTTAGATGAAAATCTTCAGTTTTATCAGGAAATGTCTCCACTTCGTTTTTCAGTTGTATTCTAATTGTATTTCTATTCCTATCTTTCTGAGGGTTTTTCCAAAAAAAACTTTAATTTTATAAATTACATTATGATATCCTCATTTTATCATGTGTAGGTTATATGAAAATGTCTCCAAGTAATCCTTCAGTTATATTCTAAATGTTTTTGTATGCTTAACATTGTATCTGAGATTTTTCCAAAAAAATTCAATTTTATCAAATCCTATGTAATCCTCAATATTATCATGCATATTTTAGATGAAAATATTGAGTTCTATCATAAAATGTCTCCTCTTTCTTTTCAATTGAATTCTAATTATATTTGTATGGCTATCATTGTGTTTGATTTTCAACATAAAAATCTGCAATTTTATACATTATCTTATGTTATCCTCAATTTTATCATACATAAGTTTAGATGAAAATCTTCAATTCTTTACAAAAATGTCTCCACTTCCTCTTTCAATTACATTCTAATTGTACTTATATTCCTATCATTATATCTGTGTTCTTTTAAAAAATATTCAATGTTATATATTTTCTTATGTTAACCTCATTTTTATTATACATACATTAGATGAAAATCTTCAGTTTTATATGAAAATGTCTCCACATCTGTGAGTTACATTCTAATTGTATTTTTATGCCTATCATTGTTTCTGAGTTTTCTCCAAATAAATCTTCAATTTTATCAATTACTGTATTAATCCTCTATTTTATCATACATATGTGTGATGGTTTGTATATGCTTTTCCCAGGGAATGGCACTATTAGGAGGTGTGGCCTTGTTGTAGTAGGTGTGTCACTGTGGGTGTGGGGTTAAGACCTTCACCCTAGTCACCTGGAAGTCAGTCTTCCACTAGCAGCCTTCAGATGAAGATGTAGAACTCTCAGCTCCTCCTGCACCATGCCTGCCTGGATGCTGCCATGTTTCTGCCTTGATGACAATGAACTGAACCACTGAGCCTGTAAGCCAACCACAATTAAATGTTGTCTTTTATAGAACTTGCATTGGTCATGGTGTCTGTTCACAGCATTGAAACCCTAATTAAGACAATATGTTAGATGAAAATCTTCAGTTTTTTCAGAAAATTTATCCACTTCATTTTTCAATTGTATTCTAATTGCATTTCTATGCCTATCATAGTATCTGTGTTTTTTTAAATATTCAATTTTATAAATTATGTTATGTTATCCTCATTTTTATTATACATACATTAGATGAAATTCAGTTTTATATGAAAATGTCTCCACCTCTGTTTAAGTTATATTATAATTGTAGTTTTATGCCTATCATTGTATCTGAGTTTTGTACAAATAAATCTTCAATTTATCAATTACACTAGTAATCCTCTATTTTATCACACATGTTAGATGAAAATCTTCTGTTTTATCAGAAAATGTCTCCACTTTGGTTTTCAATTGTATTCTAATTCTATGCCTATCATTGCATCTGAGCTTTTTATTCCAAATAATCTTTAATTTTATAAATTACCTTATGACATCCTCAATTTATCATACTTATGTTATATGAAAATCTTCAGTTGTGTATGAAAATATCTCCACTTCCTCCTTCAATTGTGTTCTAAATGTATATGTATATCATTTTATCTGAGTTTTTTTCAAAAAAATCATCAATTTTATAAATTATCTTATGTTATCCTAATTTTATTATAGATGTTAGAGGAAAATTTTCAATTTTCAATGAAAATGTCTCTACTTTGTTTTTCAATTACATTCTAATTTTATTTGTATGCCTATCATTGTATTTGTGAAAATTGCCACAAAAATTCCAATTTTTAAAATTTCTCTTTGAATAGCTCTTACTTAATCAGTAATATGTTACAGGAAATCTTCAGTTTTGTCAGAAAATGTCTCCACTTCATTTACAATTATGTGATAATTCTATTTGTATGCCTCCCATTGTATTTGAGTTTTTTCCAAAAAACTCTTCACTTTTCTCAGTTATCATATGTAATCCTCTATTTTATGATACATATGTTAGATTAAAATCTTCAGTTATACAAGAAAATGTCTCCACTTCTCTTTTCAATTATATTCTTGTTATATTTGTATGCTTTCATTGTATCTGAGATTTTCTCAAATTAATCTAAAATTATATCAGTTATTTTATGTAATACTCAATTTTTTCATGCACAATTTAGATGAAAAGCTTCAGTTCTATCAGAAAATATCTCCACTTCCATTTTCAATTATATTCTAAATATATTTTATGAAGATCATTTTATCTGAGTAATTTTCCAAATCAATGTTCGTTTTATCAGTTATCTCAAGTAATCCTCAATATTATCATACATATGTTTGATGAATGTCTTCAGTTCTTTACAAAAAAAGGTGTCATCTTCCCTTTTCAATAATACTCTAGTTGTGTTGATTGCCTATCCTTGTATCTGAGTTTTGGTTTTCCAAAATACCTTCAATTTTATAAATTATCTTATGTAATCCTCAATTTTAACATACATATGTTAGATGAAAATCTTCAGTTTTATCAGAAAATGTCTCTATTCCTTTTTTCAATTATATTCTTACTGTGTATGTAAGCCTATCATTGTATATGTGAAAATTACCACAAAAAATCTTCAAATTTTATAGTTTTCCTATGAATTCCCTAATTTTATCAGATATATGATATGCAAAATTCATCAGTTTTATCATGAAATATCTCCACTTCCTTTTGAACTATATTATATATTTGTATGCCTACAATTGTATTTGTGAAAATTACCACAAATATCTTCAAATTTTAATATTTTCACATTAATTTCCAAAATTTAGTCAGAAATGTTATATAAAAATCTTCAGTTTTATCAAAACATGTCTCCACTTTCTTTTTCACTTATTTATAGGTGTTTTTGTATGCCTTTCATTGTTTCTGAGATTTATCAGAAAACATCTTCAATTTTATCAATTTTCCTGTTATCATCCATGTTATCATCCATAAGTTAGATGCAAATCTTCAGAATAAACAGAATATGTCTCCACATCCTTTTTTACTTGTATTCTAATTGTATTTGTATGCCTATCATTGTATACGAGTATTTTTCTGAATATATCTTCAATTTTTTCAATTATCCTATGTAATTTTCAATTTTTCATACATATATTAAATAAAAATCTTCAGTTTTATCAGAAAATGTCTCCTCTTCCTTTTATAATTGTATTCTAATTTTATTTGTATGCTTATCATTGCATCTGGGTTTTTTTAAAAAATTTTTCAATTTCATAAATTACCTTAACTTATCCTCAATTTTATCATATATATGTTAGAGGAAAATCATCAGTTTTATAGGAAAATGGCTCCACTTCCTATTTCAATTACATACTAATTGTATTTGTATGAATAACATTGTTTCTGTGATTTCCACAAAAATCGTCAATTTTTAAACTTTTCCTATGAGTTTCCCTTACTTTATTAGAAATATGTTATGAAAACATTAATTTTATCAGAAAATGTCTCCAAACCCTTTTCAATTATCTGAAAATTATGTTTGTATGCATATCATTGTATTGAGATTTTTCCTAAGAAATCTTCAATTTTATCAGATATCCTAAATAATCCTCAATTTTATTATGGATATTTTAGATGAAAATCTTCAGTTCTATCATAAAATGCCTCCACTTCCTTTTTCAATTGAATTCTAATTATATTTGTATGGATATCATTGTATTTGATTTTTTTCAAAAAATCTTCAATTTTATACATTATCTTATCCTCAATTTTATCATACATATGTTAGATGAAAATCTTCATTACTTTACATAAATGTCTCCATTCCCTTTGTCAATTGCATTCTAATTGTATTTATATGCCTATCAATATATCTGAGGTTTTTTTATAAAATATACAATTTTATAAATTATGTTATCCTCATTTTTATCATACATATATTAGATGAAAATCCTCAGTAATATATGAAAATGTCTGCACATCTCTTTTAGTTATATTTTAATTGTATTTTTATGCCTAACATTGTATCTTATTTTTGTCTAAGTAAATCTTCAATTTCATCAGTTAGCCTAGTTATCCTTTATTTTATCATACATATGTCAAATGAAAACTTTCACTTTTATCAGGAAACGTCTCCACTTTTTTTCAGTTGTATTTTGTTTTGTTTTGTTTTGTTTTAAATTTTCTATACTATTTGCTTATATTCCGAAGGCTTTCCCCTTTCCCAGTTCCCCCCTCACCATATGCCCCACATGTCCTCTTCCACCCCACCCCAACCCTGCCTATTCTCCAATCACCACCCCAACATTTCTCTACTCTATTCTAGTACTCTCCTACAAAAGTGGATCCAGTCCTTTCACGACCAGGTTCCTCACCTTCCTTCTTCTTGGGAATCTTTTGACTTGCTAAATATGCCTTCAGGATTCAGAGCTTCTGGGCTTATTAATATCCACTTATCAGTGATTGCATTTCATGTGTATTCTTTGTGATTGGGTTAACTCACTTAGGATGATATTTTCCAGATTCAGCCATTCGCCTACAAATTGCATGAATTCATTATTTTTAATTGCTGAGTACTATTCCGTTATATAAATATACCACAGTTTTTGTATCCATTCTTCCTTTGAGGGACATCTGGGCTCCTTCCAACTTCTGGCTATTATAAATAAGGCTGCTATGAACATAGTGGAGCATGTGTCTTTATTGTATGCAGGGTAATCCTCTGGGTATATGCCCAGGAGTTGTATGACAGGGTCCTATGGAAGTGTCATGCCCAATTTTCTGAGGAACCACCAGACGGATTTCCAGAGCGGTTGAACCAACATGCAGTCCCACCAAGAGTGTAGGAGTGTTCCTCTTTCTCCACATCCTCGCCAGCACTTGTTGTCTCTTGAGTTTTTAATCTTAGCCATTCTGCCTGGTGTGAGGTGGAATCTCAGGGTTGTTTTGATTTGCATTTCCCTGATGACTAATGATGTTGAACATCTCTTAAGGTGTTTCTCTGCCATCCGATTTTCTTCTGGTGAAAATTCTTTGTTTATCTCTGTACCCCATTTTTGATCGGGTTATTTGGTTCTTTGTGGTCTAACCTCTTGAGTTCTTTGTATATATTGGATATTAGACCCCTGTTGGATGTAGGGTTGGTGAAGATCTTTTCCCAATTTAATGATGGCTGTTTTGTCCTTCTGACCATATCCTTTGCCTTACAGAAACTTTGTGATTTTATGAGGTCCCATTTGTCAATTCTTGATCTTAGAGCATAAGCTAGCTATTGGTGTTCTGTTCAGAAACTTTCCCCCTGTGCCCATGTCCTCCAGGTTCTTCCACAGTTTCTTTTCTATTAGTTTCAGTGTGTCAGGTTTTATGTGGAGGTCCTTGATCTACTTGGAGTTGATCTTAGTACAAGAAGACAAGTGTGGGTCAATTCGCATTCTTCTGCATGTTGACCTCCAGTTGAACTAGCACCATTTGTTGAAAAGGCTATCTTTTCTCTACTGGATGGTTGTAGCTCCTTTATCAAAGATCAAGTGACCATAAGTCTGTGGGTTCATTTCTGGGTCTTCAATTCTATTCCACTCATCTACTTGCCTGTTGCTTTACCAATAACATGCAGTTTTTAACACAATTGCTCTGCAGTACTGCTTGAGTTCAGGGATATTGATTCCCTCAGACGTCCTTTTATTGTTTAGAATAGTTTTAGCTATCTTGGGTTTTTTGTTATTCCAGATGGATTTGAGAATTGCTCTTTATAACTCTATGAAAAACAGAATTGGGATTTTGATGGGGATTGCATTGAATCTGTATAATTCTTTTGGCAAAATTGCCATTTTAACTATATGAATCCTGCCAACCCAGGAGCATGGAAGATTTTTTTCATTTTCTGATGTCTTCTACCATTTCCTTCTTCAGATACCGGAAGTTTTTGTCATATAAATCTTTCACTTGTTTGGTTAGAGTCACACCAAGATACTTTATATTGTTTGTGGCTATTGTGAAGGGTGTCATTTCCCTAATTTCTTTCTCAGCCTGCTTATCCTTTGAATATAGGAAGGCTATAGATTTGCTTGAGTTGATTTTATAACCAGCCACTTTGCTGAAGTTGTTTATCAGCTGTAGGAGTTCTCTGGTGGAATTTTTTGTGTCACTTATGTAAACTATCATATCGTCTGCTAATAGTGATAGTTTGACTTCTTCCCTTCAAATTTGTATCCCTTTGATGTCCTTATGTTTTCGAATTGCTCTAGCTAGTACCTCAAGTACTATATTGAAGAGAAATGGTGAGAGGGGGCAGCCTTGTCTAGTGGGATTGCTTCAAGGTTCTCTCCATTTACTTTGATGTTAGCTACTGGTCTGCTGTAAATTGCTTTTACTATGTTTAGGTATGGACCTTGAATTCCTGTTCTTTCCAAGACTTTTAGCATGAAAGGATGCTGAATTTTCTCAAATGCTTTTTCATCATCCAATGAGATGTCCATGTGGTTTGTTTCTTTGAGTTTGTTTATGTCGTGGATTACATTGATGGATTTCCGTATATTGAACCATCCCTGCATCCCTGAGATGAATCCAACTTGATCATGGTGAATGATCGTTTTGAAGTGTTCTTGGATTCGATTGGCAAGAATTTTATTGAGTATTTTTGTATCGATGTTCAAAAGGGAGATTGGCCTGTAGTTCTCGTTCTTAATTGGATCTTTGTGTGGTTTTGGTATCAGGGTAATTGTGACTTCATAGAATGAGTTGGGTAGTGTTTCTTCTGTTTCTATTTTGTGGAATAGTTTGAAGAGTATTGGTATTATGTCTTCTTTGAAGGTCTGATAGAATTCTGCACCAAAACCATCTGGTCCTGTGCTTTTTTTGGTTGGAAGACTTTCTATGACCCCTTCTATTTCTTTTGGATTATGGAACTGCTTAGACGATCTATTTGTTTCTGACTTATTTTTGGTATTTGTTATCTGTCTAGGAAATTGTCCATTTCCTCCAGATTCTCCAGTTGTGTTGAGTATAGGCTTTTGTAGTAGGATCTGATGATTTTTTGAATTTCCTCAGTTTCTGTTCTTATCTCCCTTTTCATTTCTAATGTTGTTAATTTGAATACTGTCTCTGTGCCCTTTGGTAAGTCTGGGGCTTATCTATCTTGCTGATTTTCTCAAAGAACCAGCTCATGGTTTTGTTTATATTTTGTATGGTTCTCTTTGTTTCAAGTTGATTGATTTCAGTCCTGAGTTTGATGATTTCCCGTCTTCTACTCCTCCGGAGTGAAATAGCTTCTTTTTGTTCCAGAGCTTTCAGGTGTGCCATTAAATTGCTAGTATATGCTCTCTCCTGTTTCTTTTTAGAGGCATTCAGTGCTATGAGTTTTCTTCTCAGCACTGCTTTCATTGTGTCCCATAGATTTGGGTACATTGTGTCTTCATTTTTATTAAATTATAAAAAGCCTTTGATTTCTTTCTTTATTTCTTCCTTGACTAAGGTATCATTGAGTAGAATATTGTTCAGCCTCCATGTGTATGAGGATTTTCTGTTGTTTTTGTTGCTATTGAAGAACATTATTACTCCATGGTGATCCAAAATGAGTCATGGGATTAATTCAATCTTTCTATATTTGTTGTGGTCTGTCTTGTGACCAATTTTATGGTCAATTTTGGAGAAGGTACCATGAGGTGCCGAGAAAAAGGTATAGTCTTTTGCTTTAGGCTGAAATGTTCTCTCTCTATATATAGCTGTTAAATCCAATAGGACCAAAGTTCCAATGAGTTTCCCTGTGCCCGTTTAGTTCTGTTTTCCTGAATGGTCCATTGAGGTTAGTGGAGTGTTGAGGTTCCCCACAATTATTGTGTTAGGTGCAATGTGTGCTTTGAGCTTTAGTAAAGTTTCTTTTACGAATGAGGGTGCCCTTGCATTTGGAGCATAGATGTTTAGAATTGTGAGTTCTTGGTAGATTCTTCCTTTGACTAGCAAGAAGTGACCTCCTTCTGTGTCTCTTTTGATGACTTTGGGTTGAAAGTCAATTTTATATGATAGTAGAATGGCTATTCCAGCTCGCTTCCTGTGACCATTTACTTGCAAAATTGTCTTCCAGCCTTTTACTCTAAGGTAGTGTTTGTCTTTGACTCTGAGGTGTGTTTCCTGTATGCAGCAAAATGTAGGGTCCTGGTTCCGAATCCAGTCTGTTAATCTATGTCTTTTTATTGGGGAATTGAGTCCATTGATGTTAAGAGATATTAAGGAATAGTGATTATTTCTTCCTGTCATGTTTATGTTATTTTTGTTTTTGAGTGGTTATCTTCTTTTGAGTTTGATGGAAGAAGGTTACAATCTTGCTTTTCTAGGGTGCAGTTTCCCTCCTTCTATTGTAGTTTTCCTCCTATTATCTTTTGTAGAGCTGTGTTAGTGTAAAGATATTGTGTAAATTTGGTCTTGTCATGGAATATTTTGATTTCTCCATCTATGTTGATTGAGACTTTTGCTGGGTATCGTAGTCTTGTCTGATATTTGTATTCTCTTAGACTCAGCATTAGGTCTGTCCAGGATGTTCTAGTTTTCATGGTCTCTGGAGAGAAGTTTGGTGTGATTCTGGTAGGTCTTCCTTTATATGTTACTTGGCCTTTTCTTTTACTGCCTTTAATATTCTTTCTTTATTTAGTACGTTTGGAGTTTAATTATTATGTGATGGGAGGTATATATGTTCTGGTCCATTCTGTTTGGAGTTCTGTAGGCATCTTGTATATCCACGGGCATCTCTCTCTTTAGGCTAGGGCAGTTTTCTTCCATAATTTTGTCGAAGATATTTGCTGGCCCTTTAAATTGTAGATCTTCACTCTTATCTATCCCTGTAATCTTTACGTTTGGTCTTCTCATTGTGTTCTGGATTTCCTGAATGTTTTGGGTTACAAGGGTTGCATTTTCTTTGACTGTGGAGTCAATGGTTACTATGGTATCTTCAGCATCTGAGATTCTTACCTCTATCTCTTATATTCTGTTGTTGATATTTGCATCTCCAACACCTGATTTCTTCCCAAGGTTTTTTATCTCCAAAGTTGTCTCCCTTTGTGATTTCTTAGTTGTTTCTACCTCTGTGTGCAGATCTCAGATGGTTTTGCTCAGTTCCTTCATTTGTTTTTTTGTGTTTTACTGCAATTCTTTAAGATATTTTTGTGTTTCCTCTTTCATGACTTCTGCCTGTTGATTCAATTTCTCCTGCATTTTTTAAGTAATTTTCTCATTTCCTTCTTATTTGCTTCTGTCTGTTGATCCATATTCTTCTGGAATACTTTAAGTGATTTTTGTGTTTGCATTGTAAGGGCTTCTACCCTACTCATGTTTCCCTGCATTTCTTTAAGAGATTTGTTTATGTCTTTTTTGTGTTTCTCTAGCAGCATCATGATGAGTGTTTTTAAATCCAACTCTTGTTTTTCTGGTGTGTTGGAGTATTCAGGACTTGCTGTGGTTGGTGAATTGGGTTCAGATGCTGCCATATTACCTTGATTTCTGTTAGTAACGTTCCTACGTTTGCCTTTTGCCATCTGTTTATCTCTGAAGTTAGTTGGTCTTGTTGTTACTGGGTTGTTTTTGAAGCTCCTGTTAGCTTGGCATTTGGCGCTGCTGTTGTAGAGGGTGTCTGAGCTCCTGAGGTGGAGACCGGGAGGTTTCCTCTACTGGGCTCCAATTTACCTTCTCAGGTCTTCTGGGCCAGACCCAAGTCTTCCCCAGGCTTGCTGCTGGACCTGCAATTGGCCTCCTGTGGTATCTTCCTGGCCTGCCTAGTTGCCAGCTCTTAAGAATCAGATCTTTTTTTTTTTTTTCTCCACCGATCTGGACTCATCTGTTAGATCTTTATGGTGACCTGGGCTTCTCTGTTGGTTCTCTATGGTGACTTGTTCAGGCCACCAGCTCCAAGATGGTGGCGGGTCTCAGGGCTCTGTCTAACCACGGGATTCCCTGCAGGACCGGAGGTTCCCTGGTATGACTGCTAGAACCTAGATGGTGGTGCTCTCAGTCCACAGGGGTCTGTCTGGTTAGCTGTCTGTGGTGTCCTGAGGCAAGATTTTGGCCTCTGGCTGTACTCCAGGCACAGAACCACTAGCAGGTTGGTGCCCACGGATCAGCGCAGAGACCGCTGGCCGAGATGATCTGGCTCTGGGTGCACTGCCGAGCTGTAGGTGCACAGACCTCCCTCCAACCTGCTCTGGCTCTGGGCACAAGCAAGAGCCTGACTGGGTAGTTGATGCTAGGCTAGGTCGCTGGCCACACACCTGAACCCACAGTGACTGTATCTGTGTTTATTTAATATTCAATTTTATACATTATGTTATGTCATCCTAATTTTTATTATACATACATTAGATGAAATTCTTCAGTTTTATATGAAAATGTCTACTCATCTGTTTTAGTTATATTCTAATTGTATTTTTATGCCTATCATTGTATCAGAGTTTTGTGCAAATAAATCTTCAATTTTATCTATTTATCTAGTAATCCAGTATTTTATCATACATGTTAGATGAATATCTTCAGTTTTATCAGATAATGTCTCCACTCTGTTTTTCAATTGTATTCTATTTGTATCTCTCTGCCTATCATTGTGTCTGAGTTTTTTGTTCCAAATAATCGTTAATTTTATAAATTACCTTATGACATCCTCAGTTTATCATATGTATGTTATATGAAAATGTTCAGTTGTATACGAAAATGTCTCCACTTCCTCCTTCAATTATATTCTAAATGTATTTGAATGCCTATCATTGTATCTGAGATTTTTTTTCAAAAAAAATCTTCAATTTTATAAATCATCTTAAATTTTCCTCAATTTTATCATAGATATGTTAGAGAAAAATTTTCAATTTTAAATGAAAATGTTTGTACTTTGTTTTTCAATTACATTCTAATTTTATTTGTATGCCTATCATTGTATTGGTGAAAATTGGCACAAAAATTTCAATTTTTAAATTTTTCCCAAGAATATCCTTTACTTTATCAGTAATATGTGACACAAAATCTTCAGTATTGTCAGAAAATGTCTCCTTTTCAATTATGCAATAATTTTATTTGTAAGCCTCTCTTTGTATTTGAGTGTTTCCAAAAAATCTTCAATTTTATCAGTTATATGTAATCCACAATTTTATGATACATATATTAGATTAAAATATTTAGTTATACCAGAAAATGCCTCCACTTCTCTTTTCAATTATATTCTAAATGTATTTGGATGTGTATCATTGTATCTGAGGTTTTTTTCAAAATAATCTAAAATTTTATTAGTTATCCTATGTAATCCTCAATTTTGTCATGCATATTTTAGATGAAAATCTTCAATTCTATCAGAAAATATCTCCACTTCCCTTTTCAATTATATTCTAAATGTATTTGTATGCAGATAATTGTATCTGAGGTTTTTCCAAGTAAATCTTCAATTTTATCAATTATCTTATGTAATCCTCAATTTTGTCATAGATATGTTAAATGAAAGTCTTCAGTTCTTTACGAAAATGTCTCCTCTTCCCTTTTCAATAATACTCTAGTTGTATTTGTATGCCTATCCTTGTCTGAGTTTTTGTTTTCCAAAATATCTTCAATTTTATAAATTATCTTATGTAATACTCAATTTTAACATACATGTTAGATGAAAATCTCTATTCCTTTTCTTAATTACATTCTAATTGTGTCTGTTAACCTATCATTGTATCTGTGAAAATTACAATAAAATCTACAAATTTTACAGTTTTCCTATGAATTTCCATAATTTTATCAGACATGTTATGCAAAATCCTTCAGAATTATTAGAAAACATCTCAATTTCCTTTTTAACTATATTATTATTTATTTGTATGCCTACCATTGAATCTGTGAAAATTACCACAAAAATCTTCAAATTTTAACTTTTTCTCATAAATTTCCATAATTTTATCAGAAATACTATAGAAATATCTTCAGTTTTATCAGATAATGTCTCCACTTTCTTTTTTGCTTATAATATTATTGTATTTGTAAGCCTTTCATTGAATCTGAGATTGTTTCAAAAAAATTATCAATTTTATCAATTTTCCTATGTTATCATCCACTTTATCATATATGTTAGATGTAAATCTTTAGAATTAACAGAATATATCTTCACTTCCTTTTTCAATTGTATTCTAATTGTATTTGTATGCGTATCATTGTATGTAATCCTCAATTTTATGTTAAATGAAAATCTTTGGTTTTATGAGAAAATGTCTCATCTTCCTTTTTCAATTGAATTCTAAAAGTATTTGTAAGCTTATCATTGTATCTGAGTTTTGTTGCAAAAAATCATCAATTTTATAAATTATCCTAAGTTTTCCTCAATATTATCACACTTTTGTTTGAGGAAAATATTCAGCTTTATAGGAAGATGTCTCTGCTTCCTTTTTCAATGACATTCTAACTGTATTTGTATGCTTAGCATTGTATCTGTGAAAATAACCACAAATTTTTCAATTTTTAAATTTTTCCTATGAATTTCCCTTACTTTTTCAGAAACATGTTATACAAAATCTTTAGTTTTATCAGAAAATGTCTCCAGTTCCTTTTCAATTATCTGGTAATCCTATTTGTATGCCTATGATTGAATGTGAGATTTTTCTAAAAAAATCTTCAATTTGATCAGATATCCTATGTAATCTTCAATTTTATCATGCATATTTTAGATGGAAATCTTCAGTTCTATCATAAAATGTCTCTACTTACTTTTCAGTTGTATTGTAGTTATATTTGTATGGCTATCATTTTATTTGAGTTTTTTTAAAAACCTTCAATTTTATACATTATCTTTTGTTATCCTCAATTTTATCATACATATGTTAAATGAAAATCATTACTTTATGAAAATGTCTCCATTTCCCTTTTCAATTACATTCAAATTGTATTTATGCGACTATCAAAGTATCTGATGCTTTTTAAAAAATATACAATTTTATAAATTATGTTATCTTCATTTTAATCATACATATATTAGATGAAAATCTTCAGATTTATATGAAAATGTCTCCTCATCTGTTTTAGTTATATTCTAATTGTATTTTTATGTCTATCATTGTATCTGAGTTTTGTCCAAATCAATCTTCAATTTTATCAAATACCTTAGTAATACTTTATTGTATCATGCAGATGTTACATGAAAATCTTGTTTTATCAGAAAATGTTTCTATTTTGTTTTTCAGGTGTATTCTAATTGTTTTTCTATGACTATCATTGTATCTGAGTGTTTTTACAAAAAATCTTTAATTTTATAAATTACCTTATGATATCCTCATTTTAGCATACGTATGCTATATGAAAATCTTCAGTTTTATATGAAAATGTCTCCTCTTCCTCCTTCAATTTTATTCTAAATATATTTCTATGACTATTCTTGTCTTTTTAAAAAAATCTTCAATTTTATAAATTATCCTAAGTTATCTTCAATTTTATCACAGATATTTTAGAAGAAAATGTTCAATTAAAAAAAGTCTCCACTTCATTTTTCGATTCCATTCAAATTGTATTTGTATGCCTACTATTTTATCTGTGAAAATGTCTCTCTTCCTTTTTTAAAATGACATTCTAATTGTGTTTGTATGCCTATCGTATCTGTGAAAATTACCACAAAAATCTTCAAATTTTTCAGTTTTCATATGTATTTCCATCATCTTATCAGATATATGTTGTGCAAACTTCTTTAGATTTATCAGAAAAATATTTCCACTTTCTTTTTCAACTATATTATTATTTTATTTGTATACATAGCATTGTATCTGTGAAAATTAGCACAAAAATATTCAAATTTTAACATTTTCACATGAGTTTCCATAATTTCATCAGAAATGTTATACAAAAACTTCAGTTTTATCGGAAAATGTCTCCCCTTTCTTTTCCACTTATATTTTAATTGTAGTTGTATGCCTTTCATTATATCTGGGATTTTATCAAAAATGTCTTCTATTTTATCAACCTTCCTATGTTATCATCTATTTCACCATACATAAGTTAAATGTAAATCTTCAAAATTAACAAAATATGTATACACTTGCTTTTTCAATTTTATTCTAATTGTATTTGTAAACCTATCATTGTATCTTAGGTTTTTATGAATAAATTTCAGTTTTATCATTTTCCTATATAATCCTCAAATTTATCAGACAAATGTTAGATGAAAATCTTCAGTTTTATCAGAAAAAGTCTCCACTTTGTTTTTCATTTGTATTCTAATTGTATTTGTATGCTTTTCATTGCATCTGAATTTTTTTCAAAATATCTTCATTTTTATAAATTATCTTAGTTTCTCAATTTTATCATATATATGTTAAAGGAAAATCTTCAGTTTTATAGAAAAATGTCTCCACTTTTTTTTTTCAATTACATTCTAATGTTTTATTCATACCAGTTTATGTGTGAAAATTACCATAAAAATCTTAAATTTTGAAATTTTTTCTATGAATTTCCCTTATTTTATATGAAATATGTTATACAAAATCTTTAGTTTTATCAGAAAATTACTCCACTTCCTTTTTCAATTATGTGATAATTGTATTTGTATGCCTATCATTGCATCTGAGATTTTTCCAAGAAATCTTCAATTTTATCATTTATCCTATACAATCCTCAATTTTATCATATGTTTGATGAAAATCTTCAGTTCTATCAGAAAATATGTCCAGTTAATTTTTCAAATGTATTCTAATTGTATATCTTTGTCTATCATTGTATCTGAGTTTTGTTTTCCAAAGAAATCTTCAGTTTCAAAAATTATCTTATGTTATCCTCAATTTCATCATACAGATAGTAGATGAAAATCTTTGGTTTTATACAAACAATATCTCTACATCCTTTTTAATATCTATTGTATTTGTATGCCTATCATTTTTCTAAGAAAATCTTCAATTTTATCAGTTATCCTATCTAATCTTCAATTTTATCATACATATATTAGATGAAAATTTTCAGTTCTTTACGAAAATGTCTACTCTTCCTTTTTCAATAATACTATAGTTGTATTTATTTGCCTATCCTTGTATCTGAGTTTTTGTTTTCCAAAAGATCTTCAATTTTATAAATTGTGTTATCCTCAATTTTATCCTCACATACGTATGTGAGATGAAAATCTTCAGTTTTATCAGAAAATGTCTCTATTCCTTTTCTCAATTGCATTGTTATTGTGTTTGTTAGCCTATCATTGTAGCTGTGAAAATTACCACAAAGATCTCAAATTTTACAGTTTTCCTATGAATTTCCATAATTTCATCAGATATATTATGCAAATTTATTCAGATTTATTAGAAAATACCTCCACTTCCTTTTTATCCATATTATTATTTATTTGTATACCTAACATTGTATCTGTGAAAATTACCACAAAAATCTTCAAATTTTAACATTTTCTCATAAATTATCATAGTTTTATCATAAATATTATACAAAAACCTTCAGTTTTATCAGAAAATGTCTCCACTTTCTTTTTCGCTTATAATCCTATTGTATTTGTATGCCTTTAATTGAAACTGAGATTTTATGAAAAAACCTTCAATTTTATCAATTTTCCTATGTTTTCATCAATTTTTCATTCATATTCTGTTAATTCTGAAGCTTTATATCTAACTTATGGATGATAAAATGGATGATAACAGGAAAATTGATAAAATTGAAGATTTTTGTGATAAAAATCTCAGATAGAATGAAAGGCATATAAATACAACTATATATAAGTGAAAAATGTGGAGACATTTTCTGATAAAACTGAAGATTTTTGTATAACATTTTTTATTAAATTCTGTAAATTTATGTGAAATGTTAAAATTTGAATATTTTTATGGCAATTTTCACAGATACAATGATCAGCATACAAATAAATGATAATATAGTTGAAAAAGGAAGTGGAGATATTTTCTGATAAATCTGAGGAATTTTGCATAACATATATCTGATAACATTATGGAAATTCATAGAAAGTTAAAATTTCAAGATATTTGTGGTAATTTTCACAGATTCAATGGTTGGCATAAAAAGAAATAATAATATAGTTGAGAAATGAAGTGAAGCTATTTATTGATAAATGTGAAGAATTTTGCATAGCATGTATGTGATAAAATTATGGAAATTCATAAGAAAACTGTAAAAATTGAAGATTGTTGTGGTAATTTTCACAGATACAATAATAGGTTTACAAACACAATTAGAATTTAATTAAAAAAGGAATAGAGACATTTTCTGAAAAAACTGAAGATTTTCATCTAATATATAAATATATATATATATGTATATATATATATATGTTAAAATTGAGGATAACATAAGATAATTTATAAAATTGAAGATATTTTGGAAAACAAAAACTCAGATACAAGGATAAGTATACAAAGAATACTAGAGTATAATTGAAAAAGGAATGGGACACATTTCTGTAAAGAATTGAAGATTTTCATCCAACATATGTATGATAAAATTGAGGATTACACAAGGTAAGTGATAAAATTGAAGATTTATTTGGAAAATAAATATTTTTATATTTATTTTTAAAGTAAATACATATTAATATTTTATGTATTTTTATATTCCTTTTTCAATTGAATTCTAAATATATTTATATGGCTATTTTGTATTTGAGTTTTTTCAAAAAAATCTTCAATTTTATAAATTCTTTTAAGTTATCCTCAATTTTATCATATATATTTTAGAAGAAAAATTTCAATTTTACATAAACATGTCTCCAATTCATTTTTTGAATACATTCTAACTGTATTTGTATGATTAACATTGTATCTGTGAAAATAACCCCCAAAATTTCAATTTTTAAAATTTTCCTGTGAATTTCCCTTACTTTATTAGTAATATGTGCTATGAAACCTTCAGTTTTGTAATAAAGTTTCTCTACTTCTTCAAATATGTGATAATTTTATTCGTATACCTATCATTGTATCTGATTTTTTTCCAAAAAAAATCTTCAATTTTATCAGTTATCATATGTAATCCTTTATTTTATGATACATATGTTAGATTATAATCTTCAGTTCTACCAGAAAATATCTCAACTTCCCCTTTCAATTATTTTCAAATCATATTTGGATGACTATCATTGTAGCTGAGTTTTTCTTCAAAAAATCTAAAATTTTATTAGTTATCTTCTGTAATCCTCAATTTTATCATGCATATTTTAGATGAAAATCTTCAGTTCTATCAGAATATATCTCCAATTCCCTTTTCAATTATATTCTATTTGTATTTTCATACACATCATTGTATCTGAGTATTTTTCCAAATAGAGCTTCAATTTTATAAATTATATTATGTAATCCTTAATTTTATCATACATATGTTAGATGAAAATCTTCAGTTCTTTATAAAAATGTGTTTGCTTCCTTTTTAAATAATACTCCTATTGTATTTGTATGCCTATTCTTGTATCTGAATTTTTGTTTTCCAAAAAATCTTCAATTTTATAATTTATCTTATGTTATCCTCAATTTTAACAAAATAATGTTAGAGGAAAATCTTCTGTTTTATCAGAAAATGTGTCTATACCTTTTAACAATTACATTCTAATTGTGTTTGCAAGCCTATCATTGCATCTGTGAAAATTACCACAAAAATCTTCAAATTTTAGAGTTTTGTTATGAATTTGGATTTTTTATCAGATATGCAAATTTCTTCACATTTATCAGAAAGTATCACCACTTCCTTTTTCAACTATATTTTTTATATTTATGCCTACCATATTATCCGTGAAAATTACCACAACAATCTTCAAATTTTAACATTTTCACAAGAAGTTCCAAAATTTAATCAGAAATGTTATACAAAAATTTTGTTTTATCAGAAAATTTCTCCACTTTCTTTTCCCCATATTTATTGTTGTACTTGTATGCCTTTCATTGTATCAGAGATTTTATCACAAATATCTTCAATTTTCATATGTTGTAATCCATTTTATAATCCATAAATTATATGTAAAGCTTGGGAATTAAAAGAATGTCTCCACGTACTTTTCAATTGTATTCTAATTGTATTTGTATGCCTATCATTGTATCTGAGCTTTCTTTTTCAAAAATATCTTCAAATTAAAAAATTACCTTATGTTATCCTCAATTTTATCATACATATGTTAGATGAATATCTTCAGGTTTATACAAAAATGTCTCTACCTACTTTTTCAATTATATTCTAATTGTATTTGTATGCTTATCATTGTATCTGAGATTTTTCAATAAAAATCTTCAGTTTTATCAGTTATCTTTTGTAATCTTCAATTTTATCATACATATGTTAAATGAAAATTTTAAGTTTTATGAGAAAATATCTCATCTTCCTTTTTCAATTGAATTCTCATAGAACTTGTAAGCTTATCATTGTATCTAAGATTTTTTGCAAAAAAATCAATTTTATGAATTATCCTAAGTTTTCCTCAATTTTATCACACGTATGTTAGAAGAAAACCTTCAGTTTTAGAGGAAAATGGATCCACTTCCTTTTTCAATTACATTCTACTTGTATTTGTATGCTTACTGTTGTATCTGCCAAAATTACCATAAAAATCTTCAATTTTCAAATTTTCCTAGGAATTACCCTTATTTTGTATGAAATATGTTATACGAAATCTTCAGTTTCATCAAAAAAAGTCTCCACTTCCTTTTTCAATTATGTGATAATTGTATTCGTATGCCTATTATTGTATCAGATTTTTCCAGGAAATTCTTCAGTTTTATCAGTTATCCTGTGTAATCCTCAATTTTATCATACATATGTTAGATGGAAATTTTCAGATCTATCAGAAAATATGTCCAGTTCCTTTTTCCATTGTATTCTAATTGTATTTTTATCCCTATCACTGTATCTCAGATTTTTCAAAAAATCTTCAATTTTATCAGATATCCTATGTAATCCTCAATTTTATCATGTATATTTTTGTTGAAAATATTCTATCATAAAATAACTCCACTTACTTTTTCAATTGAATTCTAATTATATTTGTATTACTATCATTGTATTTGAGTTTTCTTCAAAAAATCTTCAATTTCTTTTCACTTTTTTTGATATTTTTTATTTTCTATATTTTTGTTTACATTCCAAAGGCTTTCCCCTTTCTCAGTCCCCCCCTAACCATATGTCCCTTAAGTCTTTTTCCCTCCGCGCATTCCTCAATCACCCTCCCCCCATTTCTCTGTTCTGATGCTCTCCTACAAAACTGGATCCAGCCTTTTCAGGACCTGGGTACTTTCCCTTCTTCTTGGGAATCTTTTGATTTGCCTTGAGTATTCAGAGCTTTTGGGCTCATTAATATCCACTTATCAGTGATTGAATTTCATGTGTATTCTTTTGTGATTGGGTTAACTCACTTAGGATGATATTTTCCAGATCCAACCATTTGCCTACAAATTGCATGAATTCATTAATTTTAATTGCTGGGTAGTATTCCATTGTATAAATATATCACATTTTCTGTATCCATTCCTCCTTTGAGGGAGATCTGGGCTCCTTCCAACTTCTGGCTATTATAAATAAGGCTGCTATAAACATAGTGGAGTATGTTTTTTGGGGGGCAGGGTTTCTCTGTGTAGCTCTGGCTGTCCTGAAACTCACTCTGCTCTGTAGACCAGGGTGGCCTCAAACTCAGAAATCCGCCTGCCTCTGCCTCCCAGAGTGCTGGGATTACAGGCATGTGCCACCACCGCCCTGCATGTGTCTGTATTGTATGCATGGGAATCACTTTTGTATATGGCCAGGAGTGGTATGACAGAGTCCTCTGGAAGTGTCATGCCCATTTTTCTGAGGAACCGCCAGACTAAAAATCTTCAATTTTATACATTATCTTATGTTATCTTCAATTTTAACATATATATGTTAGATGAAAATCTTCAGTTCTTTATGAAAATGTCTCTACTTCCTCTTTCAATTACATTCTAGTTGTACTTATATGCCTATCATTATATCTGTGTTCTTTTAAAAAATATTCAATTTTCTAAATTATCTTAGGATATCCACATTTTTATTATACATACTTTAGATGAAAATCTTGTTTTATATGAAAATGTCTCCACGTCTGCTTGAGTTATATTCTAATTATATTTTATGCCTACCATTGTATCAGAGTTTTAAACAAATAAATCTTCAATTTTATAAATTACCATAGTAATCCTTTATTTTATCATACATGTTAGATGAAAACCTTCAATTTTATCAGAAAATGTCTCCACTTCGTTTTTCAATTGTATTCTAATTGCATTTCTATGCCTATCATTTTATCAGAGCTTTTTTTTTTGGATTTTTTGAGACAGGGTTTCTCTGTATAGCCCTGGCTGTCCTGGAACTCACTCTGTAGACCAGGCTGGCCTCGAACTCAGAAATCTGCCTGTGTCTGCCTCCCAAGTGCTGGGATTACAGGCATTCCCCACCAATGCCCAGCTTGTATCAGAGCATTTTGTTGCAAATAATCTTTAATTTTATAAATTACCTTATGACATCCTCAATTTATCATATGTATGCTATATGAAAATATGCAGTTGTATACTAAAATTTCTCCACTTCCTCCTTAAATTATATTCTAAATGTATTTATATGTCTATCATTGTATCTGAGTATTTATTCAAAAAAATCTTCAATTTTATAAATTATCTTAAATTATCCTCAATTCCATTATAGATATGTTAGAGGAAATTTTTCAATTTTAAAAAGGTCTCCACTTCATTTTTCAATTACATTCTAATTCTATTTATATGCCTATCATTGTATCAGTGAAAATTGCCAAAAAATTCAATTTTAAAATTTTTCCTATGAATAGCCCTTACTTTATCAATAATATGTTACATGACATCTTCAGTTTTGTCATAAAATATCTCCAGATCATTTTCTATTATGTGAAAATTCTATTTGTATGCCTCTCATTGTATTTGAGGTTTTTTCCAAAATAATCTTCAATTTTATCAGTTATCATATGTAAACCTCAATTTTATGATACATATGTTAGATTAAAATGTTCAGTTCTACCAGAAAATATCTCCACTTCTCTTTTCAATTATATTCTAATTACATTTGGATGCCTATCATTGTATCTGAGTTTGTTCAAAAGTATCTAAAATGTTATCAGTTATTTTATGTAATCCGCAATTTTATCATGCATATTTTAGATGAAAATCTTCAGTTCTATCAGAAAATATCTCCACTTCCCTTTTCATTTATATTCTAAATGTATTCATACGCAGATCCTTGTATCTGAGGTTTTTCCAAGTAATTCTTCAATTTTTTCAGTTATCTTATATAATCGTCAATTTTTTCATACATATGTTAAATGAAAATCTTCAGTTCTTTACAATAATGTGTCCTCTTCCTTTTTCAGTAACACTCTAGTTGTATTTTTATGCCTATCCTTGTATTTGAGTTTTTGTTTTCTAAATTACCTTCAGTTTTATAAATTATCTTATGTTATCCTCAATTTTAACATATATTTTTAGATGAAAATCCTCAGTTTATCAGAAAATATTTACATTATTTTTTCCATTACATTCTAATTGTGTTTGTAAGCCTATTATTGTATCTGTGACAATTACCACACAAATCAACAAATTTTAGAATTTTCCTATGACTTTCAATAATTTTATCAGATATATGTTGTGGAAACTACTTCAGATTTATTAGAAAAATATCTCCACTTCCTTATTCAAATATATTATTATTTATTTATATACCTTGCATTGTATCTGTGAAAATTAGCACAAAAATCTTCAAATTTTAATATTTTCTCATAAATGTCCATAATTGAATCAGTAATATTATAGAAAAAATTCAGTTTTATCAGAAAATATCTCACCTTTCTTTTTTGCTTATAATCTTATTGTAATTGTATGCCTTTCATTTTATCTGAGATTTTATCAAAAATGTCTTCAATTTTATCAACTTTCCTATGTTATCATGTATTTTATCATACATAAGTTAATGTAAATTTTCAGAATTATCAAAATATGCCTTCACTTCAATTTTCAATTTTATTCTAATTGTCTTTGTAAACCTATCATTGTATCTTACTTTTTTCTGAATAAATTTCAATTTTATCATTTATCCTATGTAATCCTCAATTTTATCATACAAATGTTAGATGAAAACCCTCAGTTTTATCAGAAAATGTCTCCACTTTGTTTTTCATCTATATTCTAATTGTATTTGTATGCCTTTATTTGCATCTGAATTTTTTAAAAAAATTCTTCAATTTTATAAATTATCTTAAGTTATCATCAATATTATCATATATATGTTAGAGAAAAATCTTCAGTTTTATAGGAAAATGTCTGCAAATCTTTTTTCAATTACATTCTAATTTTTATAACTAACATTTTATCTCTGAAAATTACCACAAAATACTTCAGTTTTGAAATTTTTCCTATTAATTTCCCTTATTTTATATGAAATGTGTTATATGAAATCTTAAGTTTTATCAGAAAATGACTCCACTTCCTTTTTCAATTATGTGATAATTATATTTGTATGTCTATCATTGTATCTGGGATATTTCCAAGAAATCTTCAATTTTATTTATCCCATGTAATCCTTAATTTTATCATATATATGTTTGATGAAAATTTTCAATTCTATCAGAAAATATGTCCAGTTAATTTTTCAAATGTATTCTAATTGTATATCTTTGCCTATCATTGTATCTGTGTTTTGTTTTTCAAAGAAACCTTCAGTTTTAAAAATTACGTTATCCTCAATTTTATTCATATGTTAGACAAAAATATTAAGTCTTATACAAAAATGTCTCCACATCCTTTTTCAATTCTATTCTATTGTATTTGTATTCCTATCATTGTATGTGAGATTTTTCTAAGAAAATCTTCAATTATCTGTTATCCTATGTAATCCTCAATTTTATCATAAATAGATTAGTTGAAAATCTTCAGTTCTTTATGAAAATGTCTCCTCTTCCTTTTCAATAATACTCTAGTTGTCTTTGTATGCCTATCCTTGTATCTGTTTTTGTTTTCCAAAATATATAAATTAACTTATATTATCCTCAATTTTAACATACATTTGTTAGATGAAAATCTTCAGTTTTATCAGAAAATGTCTCTATACCTTTTCTCAATTACATTCTAATTGTGTTTGTAAGCCTATCATTATATCTGTGAAAATTACCACAAAATCTAAAAATTTTAGTTTTCTTATGAATTTCCATAATTTTATCAGATATGTTATGCAAAATTCTTCAGATTTTTTAAACAATATTACCAACATTGTATCTGTGAAAATTACCATAAAATCTATAAATTTTAACATTTTCTCATAAATTTCCATAATTTTAACAGAAATATAGAAAAATCTTCAGTTTTTTCAGATAATGTCTCCACTTTCTATATCGCTTATTATCTTATTGTATTTGTATGCCTTTCATTGAATCTGAGATTTTATCAAAAAAATCTTCCATTTTATCAATTTTCCTATGTTATCAACCATTTCTAACTTATAAGTTAGATGTAAATCTTTAGAATTATCAGAATTTGTCTCCTCTTTCTACTTCAATAGTATTCTAATTGTATTTGCATGCCTATCATTGTCTCTGAGGTTTTTTTTTCGGAATAAATCTTCAATTTTATCAATTATCCTATTTAATCCTCAATTTTTTCATATATATGTTGGATGAAAATCTTCAATTTTATCTGAAAATGTCTCCTCTTCCTTTTTCAATTGTATTCTAAGTGTATTTGTATGCTTATCATTGCATCTGAGTTTTGTTGCAAAAAACACCTTCAATTTTATAAATTATCTTATGCAATCCTCAATATTAACATAGATATGTTAGAGGATTTTCTTCAGTTTTATAGGAAAACGGCTTCACTTCCTTTTTCAATTACATTCTAATTGTATTTGTATGCTTACCATTCTATCTGTGAAAATTACCTCAACAATCTTCAATTTTTAAATTTTTTCTATGAATTCCCCTTACTTTATCCAAAATATGTTATACAAAATCTTCAGTTTTATCAGAAAATGTCTCTATTCCTTTTTTCAATTACATTATAATTGTGTTTGTAAGCCTATCATTTTATCTGTGAATATTACCATAAAAACATCAAATTTTACAGTTTTCCTATGAATTTCCATAATTTTATCAAATTTATGTTAGGCACAATTCTTCAGATTTATCAGAAAATATCTCCACTTTCTATTACAACTATATTATTATTGATTTGTATGCCTACCATTCTATCTGTGAAAATTACCTAAAAAATCTTCAAATTTTAACATTTTCATAAGAATGTCCACAATTTTATTAGAAATGTTTTACAAAAATCTTCAGTTTTATCAGAAAATATCTCCACTTTCTTTTTAACTTATATTCAATTTGTATCAGTATGCCTTTAATTATATCTGAGATTTTATCATAAAAACCTTCAATTTTTCAATTTTCCTATGTTATTTTGCATTTTGTCATACATATGTTAGGTGAAAATCTTAAGCTTTATACAAAAATGTCTCCAGCTCCTTTTTCAATTATATTCTTATTATATTTGTATGCCTATCCTTGTATCTGAGAATTTTCTAAGAAAATCTTCAATTTAATCAGTTATCCTATGTAATCCTCAATTGTATCATACATATGCTAAATGAAATCTTCAGTTTTATCAGAAAATGTGTCATCTTACTTTTTCCATTGTATTCAAATAGTCTTTTTAATCTTATCATTGAAACTGTGTTTTGTCCAAATAAATCTTCAACTTTATCTATTACTCTGGGATCTTTTATTTTATCATACATATGTCAGATGAAAATCTTAAGTTTTATATGAATATGACTCTACTTCCTCCTTCAATTATATTCTAAATGTGTTTGCATGCCTAACATTATATCTGAGTTCTAAAAAAAAATCTTAAATTTTATAAATTATCTTTTTTTTTTGGTTTTTCGAGACAGGGTTTCTCTGTGTAGCCTTGGCTGTCCCGGAACTCACTCTATAAACCAGGCGGCCTCGAACTCAGAAATCCACCTGCCTCTACCTCCCAAGTGCTGGGGATTACAGGCATGCGCCACCATGCCCAGCTATAAATTATCTTAAGTTATTCACAATTTTACCAAGATATTTTAGAGGAAAATCTTCAATTTTAAATAAAAATATCTCCACTTCATTTTTAGATTACATTCTAATTTTACTTGCATGCCATCCATGTTGTCTGTGAACATTACCACAAAAAATTTCAATTTTTAATTTTTTCCTATGAATTTCCCTTACTTTATCAGTAATATAGGAAATCTTCTGTTTTTTCAGAAAATGTTTCAAATATTTGATAATTCTACTTGTATGCCTATCATTGGATTTTAGTTTTTTTCCCAAAAAAATCTTCAATTTTATCAGTTATCATATGTAATCCTCAATTTTATGATACATTTGTTAGATAAAAATCTTCAGTTCTATCAGAAATTATCTCCACTTCCCTTTTCAATTTTGTAATAATTCTATTTGGATGCCTATCATTGTATCTGATTTTTTTTCAAAAAAAATGTATAATTTTATCAGTTATCCTATGTAAACTTCAATTTTATCCTGAATATTTTAGATGAAAATCTTCAGTTATTTCAGAAAATATCTCCACTTCACTTTTCAAATATATTCTTATTGTATTTGTATGCAGACCATTGTAACTGAGTATTTTTCCAAATAAATCTTCCATTTTATAAATTATCTTATGTAATCCTCAATTTTATCATATATATGTTAGATGTAAATCTTCAGGTCTTTAAGCAAATATCTCCCCTTCCTTTTTCAATAATACTCTAGTTGTATTTGTATGCCTATCCTTGTATCTGAGTTTTTGTTTTCCAAAATATGTTCAATTTTATAAATCATCTTAGTTATCTTCAATTGTAACATACGTAGGGTAGATGAAAATCTTCAGTTTTATCAGAATATTTCTTCCCTTATTTTTCACTTATTTATAGTTGTATTTGTATGCTTTTCATTGTATCTGAGATTTTATCACTAAAATCTACAATTGTATCAATTTTCCTATGTTATCATCCATTTTATCATACTTAAGTTAGATGCAAAGCTTTAGAAATAACAGAATATGCCTCCACATCCTCTTTCAATTGTATTCTAATTGTATTTGTATGCCTATCATTGTTCCAAGTTCTAATAGTCTTTGTAATCTTATCTGAGTTTTTTTTTCAAAAACATATTCAATTTTATATATTATCCTGTTTTCTTCAATTTTATCAAACATATGTTAGAGGAAAATCTTCAGTTTTATAGGAAAATGTCTCCAATTCCCTTTTCAATAACATTCTAATTGTATTTGTATGCATACCATTATATCTGTGAAAATTACCACAAAAATCATCAATTTTAAAGTTTCTCCTTTTTCAATTGAATTCTAATTTTATTTGTGTGGCTATCATTGTATTTGACTTTTTTCAAAAAAATCTAGAATTTTATACATTATATTATGTTATCCTCAATTTTATCATACATATGTTAGAGGAAAATCTTCATTACTTTATGAAAATGTCTCCATTTCCATTTTCACTTACATTCTAATTGTATTTATATGCCTATGAATGTCTCGGAGTTTTTTGTAAAACATACTCAATTTTTTAAAATTATATTATTTTGTCCTAATATTTTTATAATATATTAGATGAAAAGCTTCTGTTTATATGAAAATGTCTCCACATCTCTTTTAGTTATATTGTAATTGTATTTTTATGCCTATTATTGTATCTGAGTTTTGTTCAAATATATCTTCAATTTTATCCATTACCCTAGTAATTCTTAATTTTATCATACATATGTTAGATGAAAATCTTTAATTTTGTCAGAAAATGTCTCTACTTTTTCAGTTGTATTCTAATTGTATTTCTATGCCCATCATTGTATCTGAGTGTTTTTACAAAAAATCTTTAATTTTATGAATTTCCTTATGGTATCCTCATTTTATCATATGTATGTTATATGAAAACATCAGTTGTATATGAAATTTTCTCCACTTCCTCCTTCAATTATATTTTAAATGTATTTGTATGCCTATCATTGTATCTCAGTGTTTATTTTTTAAAAAAAAAATCTTCTATTTTATAAATTATCCTAAGCTATTCTCAATTTTATCATAGATATTTTAGAGGAAAATCTTAATGTTTAAATAAAAATGTCTCACTTCATTTTTAGATTATATTCTAATTGTATTTGTATGCCTACCATTGTATCTGTGAAAAGTACCACAAAATTTTTTTAATTTTTAAATTTTTCCTCTGAATTTCCCTTACTTTATCAGTAATGTTATAGAAAATCTTCAGTTTTCTCAGAAAATGTCTCCATTTCATTTTCAAATATGTGATTATTCTATTTGTATGCCAATCATTGTATCTTAGTATTTTTCAAAAAAAATCTTCATATTTATCAGTTATCATATGTATTCCTCAATTTTATGATACATATGTTAGAGTAAAATTTTCAGTTTTACCAGAAAATATCTCCACTTCCCTATTCAATTATATTCTAATTATATTTGGATGCCTATGATTGCATCTGAGGTTTTTTTTTTTCAAAAAAATCTAAAATTTTATCAGTTATCCTATGTAAACCTCAATTTTATCATGCATATATTAGATGAAAATCTTCAGTTCTATCAGAAAATATCTCCACTTCCCTTTTCAGTTATATTCTAATTGTATTTTCTTGCAGATCATTGCATCAGTTATCTCATGTAATCCTAAATTTTATCATACATATGTTAGATGAAAATCTTTAGTTCTTTACAAAAATGTGTCTTCTTCCTTTTTCAACAATATTCTAGTTGTATTCATATGCCTATCCTTGTATCTGAGTTTTTGTATTCCAAACTATCTTCAATTTTTTAAATTACCTAATGTTATCCTCAATTTGAACATATATTTATTAGATGAAAATCTTCATTCTTATCAGAAAATGTCTCTATTCTTTTTTTCAATTAAATTCTCATTGTGTTTGTAAGCCTATCATTGTATCTGTTAAAATTACCACAAATTTCTTCAAATATTACAGTTTTCCTATGAATTTCAATAATTTTGTCAGATATATGTTCTGCAAAATTCTTCAGATTTATCAGAAATTACCTCCACTTCCTTTTTCAACTATATTATTATTTATTTGTATGCCTACCATTGTATCTGTGAAAATTACACAAAAAATCTTCAATTTTTTTCTTTTTTTTCTTTTTTTTATTTTTATTTTCTATATTCTATGTTTACATTCCAAAGGCTTTCCCCTTTCCCAGTTCCCACCCACCATAGTTCCCATAGTTCCTCTCCCCTCCCCAACTATTCCCCAATCATCCCCCCTCCCCCCTCGGTTTCTTTACTAAAATGGATGCAATCTTTACAGGC
This sequence comes from Apodemus agrarius, assembly GCA_964023405.1. Classification (NCBI taxonomy): domain Eukaryota; kingdom Metazoa; phylum Chordata; class Mammalia; order Rodentia; family Muridae; genus Apodemus; species Apodemus agrarius. The sequence continues at coordinate 35,634,609 of OZ030024.1, forward strand.
CAAGGGTCCTCTCCTTTCTTCTTCTTGGGAATCATTTGACTTGCTATTTGTGTCTTGAGTATTTAGGGCTTCTGGGCTCATTAATATCCACTTACCAGTGATTGCATTTCATGTGCATTCTTTTGTGATTGGGTTAATTCACTCGGGATGATATTTTCCAGGTCTAACCATTTGCCTACAAATTGCATGAATTCATTATTTTTAATTGCTGAGTAGTATTCCATTGTATAAATATACCACATTTTCTGTATCCATTCCTCCTTTGAGAGATATTTGGGCTCCTTCCAATTTCTGGCTATTATAAACAAGGCTGCTATAAACATAGTGGAGCATATGTCTTTATCACATGCAGGGGAATCCTCTGGGTATATGCCCAGGAGTGGTATGCCAGGGTCCTCTGGAAGTGACATGCCCAATTTTCTGAGGAACCGCCAAACTGATTTCCAGAGCGGTTTTACCATTTTGCAATCCCACCAACAGTGGAGGAGTGTTCCTCTTTCTCCACATCCTCGCCAGCACTTGTTGTCTCTTAAGTTTTTAATCTTAGCCATTCTGACTGGTGTGAGGTGGAATCTCAGGGTTGTTTTGATTTGCATTTCCCTGATGACTAATGATGTTGAATATCTTTTAAGGTGTTTCTCGGCCATCTGAATTTCTTCTGGTGAAAATTCTTTGTTTAGCTCTGTGCCCCATTTTTTGATAGGGTTATTTGATTCTTTGCAGTCTAACTTTTTGAGTTCTTTGTATATATTGGATATTAGCCCTCTGTCGGATGTAGGGTTGGTGAAGATCTTTTCCCACTTTGTTGGTTGCTGTTTTGTCCTTCTGACAGTGTCCTTTGCCTTGCAGAAACTTTGTAATTTTATGAGGTCCCATTTGTCAATTCTTGATCTTAGTACATAAGCTATTGGTGTTCTGTTCAGGAAATTTTCCCCTGTGCCCAAGTCCTCCAGGGTCTTCCCAAGTTTCTTTTCTAATAGTTTCAGTGTGTCTGGTTTTATGTGGAGGTCCTTGATCCACTTGGAGTTGATCTTAGTGCAAAGAGATAAGAGTGGGTCAATTCGCATTCTTCTGCATGTTGACCTCCAGTTGAACCAGCACCATTTGTTGAAAAGGCTATCTTTATTCCATTGGATGGTTGTGGCTCCATTATCAAAGATCAAGTGACCATAAGTCTGTGGGTTAATTTCTGGGTCTTCAATCCTGTTCCATTGATCTGCTTGCCTGTTGCTATACCAATACCATGCAGTTTTTAACACAATTGCTCTGTAGTACTGCTTGAGGTCAGGGATATTGATTCCCCCAGAAGTCCTTTTATTGTTGAGATTAGTTTTAGCTAGCCTGGGTTTTTTTGTTGCTCCAGATGAATTTGAGAATTGCTCTTTCTAGATCTATGAAGAATTGAGTTGGGATTTTGATGGGGATTGCATTGAATCTGTATATTGCTTTTGGCAAGATGGCCATTTTTATTATATTGATCCTGCCAATCCAGGAGCAAGAAATATTTTTCCATCTTCTGAGGTCTTCTTCGATTTCTTTCTTCAAGGACTTGAAGTTCCTGTTGTACAGATCTTTCGCTTGTTTGGTTAGAGTTACGCCAAGATACTTTATGTTGTTTGTGGCTATTGTGAAGGGTGTTATTTCCCTAATTTCTTTCTCAGCCTGCGTGTCCTTTGAGTAGAAGAAGGCCACTGACTTGCTTGAGTTAATTTTATAACCTGCCACTTTGCTGAAGTTGTTTATCAGCTGTAGAAGTTCTCTGGTGGAGTTTTTTGGGTCGCTTAGGTAAACTATCATATCGTCTGCAAATAATGATAGTTTCACTACTTCCTTTCCAATTTGTATCCCTTTGACTTCCTTATGTTGTCTAATTGCTCTTGCTAGAACTTCAAGTACTATATTGAAAAGATATGGAGAGAGAGGGCAGCCTTTTCTAGTCCCTGATTTTAGTGGGAATGCTTCAAGTTTCTCTCCATTTATTTTGATGTTGGCGACTGGTTTGCTGTAGATTGCTTTTACTATGTTTAGGTATGGGCCTTGAATTCCTGCTCTTTCCAAGACTTTTAGCATGAAAGGATGCTGAATTTTGTCGAATGCTTTTTCAGCATCTAATGAGATGACCATGTGGTTTTTTTCTTTCAGTTTGTTTATGTAGTGGATTACATTGATGGATTTCCATATATTGAACCATCCTTGCATCCCTGGGATGAAGCCTACTTGATCATGGTGGATGATCGTTTTGATGTGCTCTTGGATTCGGTTAGCAAGAATTTTATTTAGTATTTTTGCATCTATATTCATAAGAAAAATTGGCCTGTAGTTCTCTTTCTTTGTTGGATCTTTTTGTGGTTTAGGTATTAGCGTAATTGTGGCTTCGAAGAATGAGTTGGGCAGTGTCCCTTCTGTCTCTATTTTGTGGAATAGTTTGAAAAGTATTGGTGTTAAGTCTTCTTTGAAGGTCTGGTAGAATTCTGCACTAAAACTATCTGGTCCCGTACTTTTTTTGGTTGGGAGGCTTTCTATAACCCCTTCTATTTCTTTAGGGGTTATGGGACAATTTAGCTGGTCTACTTGATGCTGATTTAATTTTGGTATTTGATATCTGTCTAGGAAATTGTCCATTTCCTCCAGATTCTCCAGTTGTTTTGAGTATAGACCTTTGTAGTAGGATCTGATGATCTTTTGAATTTCCTCAGTTTCTGTTGTTATGTCTCCCTTTTCATTTCTAATTTTGTTAATTTGTATACTGTCTCTGTTTCCTTTGGTTAGTCTGGCTAAGGGTTTATCTATCTTGTTGATTTTCTCAAAGAACCAGTTCCTGGTCTTGTTGATTCTTTATATGGTTCTCTTTGTTTCTATTTGATTGATTTCAGCCCTGAGTTTGATGACTTCTTGTCTTCTACTCCTCCTGGGTGAATTAACTTGTTTTTCTTTCAGGGCTTTAAGGTGTGCTGTTAAGCTGCTAGTGTATGCTCTCTCCAGTTTCTTTTTGGCTGCACTTAGAGCTATGAGTTTTCCTATTAGCACTGCTTTCATTGTGTCCCATAGATTTGGGTAGGTTGTGTCTTCATTTTTATTAAATTCTAAAAAGCCTTTGATTTCTTTATTTGTTCCTTGACTAAGGTATCATTGAGTAGAATATTGTTCGACCTCCATGTGTATGAGGATTTTCTGTTTTTTGTTGCCACTGAAGAACACTCTTACTCCATGGTGATCTGATAGGAGGCATGGGATTAGCTCGATCTTCTTGTATTTGTTGACATCTGTCTTGTGACCAATTATATGGTCTATTTTGGAGAAGGTACCATGCGGTGCTGAGAAAAAGGTATATTCTTTAGCTCTAGGATGAAATGATCTATCTCTCTATCTATCTATCTATCTATCTATCTATATCTATATCTATATCTATATCTATATCTATATCTATATCTATATCTATATCTATATCTATATCTATATATCTATATATCTATATCTATATCTATATATCTATATATCTATATATCTATATATCTATATATCTATATATCTATATATCTATATATCTATATATCTATATATCTATATATCTATATATCTATATCTATATCTATATCTATATCTATCTATCTATCTATCTATCTATCTATATCTATATCTATATCTATATCTATATCTATATCTATATCTATATCTATATCTATATCTATATCTATATATATATATATATATATATGTTAAATCCAATTGGTCCAGAGTTTCAATTAGTTTCACTGTGTCCCTGTTTAGTTTCTGCTTTCCTGATCGGTCCATTGAGGAGTGTGGAGTGTTGAAGTCACCCACAATTATTGTGTTAGGTGTAATGTGTGCATTAAGCTTTAGTAAGGTTTCTTTTACAAATGTGTGTGCCCTTGCATTTGGAGCATAGATGTTCAGTATTGAGAGCTCTTCTTGGTGGATTTTCCCTTTGGCCAGCAAGAAGTGACCTTTGAGTCTCGTTTGATGATTTTAGGTTGGAAGTCCCTTTTATCTGATATTAGAATGGCTGCTCCAGCTTGTTTCTTGAGACCATTTGCTTGTAAAATTGTCTTCTAGCCTTTTACTCTAAGGCAGTGTTTGTCTTTAACACTGAGATGTGTTTCCTGTATGCAGCAAAATGTAGGGTCCTGTTTCCGTATCCAGTCTGTTAATCTATGTCTTTTTATTGGGGAATTGAGTCCATTGATGTTAAGAGATATTAAGGAATAGTAATTATTACCTCCAGACATTTTTGAAATTATATTTATTTATCTTATTTATGTTTTATATTCGAGAGGTTATCTTGTTTTGGGTTTGATGAGAGGAGGTTTCTATCTTGCTTCTTCCCGGGTGTAGTTTCCATCCTTGTCTTGGTGTTTTCCCCCTATTATCCTTTGTAGGGCTGGATTTGTTGAAAGATATCTTGCAAATTTGGTTTTGCCATGGAATACCTTGATGTCTCCATCAATGGCGATTGAGAGTTTTGCTGGGTAAAGTAGTTTTGGCTGAAGTTTGTGTTCTCTTAGAGTTTGCATGATATCTGCCCAGGATCTTCTAGCTTTCATGGTCTCAGGTGAGAAGTCTGGTGTTATTTTGATAGGTCTTCCTTTATATGTTACTTGGCCGTTTTCTCTTGCTGCCTTTAGTATTCTTTCTTTGTTTATTACATTTGGAGTTTTGATTATTATATGACGGGATGTATTTCTGTTTTGGTCCAGTCTGTTTGGGGTTCTATATGCTTCTTGTATATTCATGGGCATCTCTCTCCTTAGGTTGGGGAAGTTTTCTTCCATAATTTTATAGAAGATATTAGCTGGCCCTTTAACTTGTAAATCTTCACTCTTGTCTATACCTATAATCCTTAGGTTTGGTCTTCTCATAGTGTCTTGGATTTCCTGGATGTTTTGGGTTACCACCTTTTTGCATTTAGTATTTTCTTTGACTGTTGAATCAATGGTTCCTATGGTATCTTCAGCTTCTGAGATTCTGTCTTCTATCTCTTGTATTCTATTGTTGATACTTGCATCTATGGCCCCTGATTTCTTCCCAAGGTTTTCTATCTCCAATGTTGTCTCCCTCTGTGATTTCTTAGTTGTTTCTACTTCTGTTTTTAGTATCTGGATGGATGTGCTCAGATATTTCGCTTTTGATTGTGTTTTCATGTATTTCTTTAATAGATTTTTGTGCTTCCTCTTTCATAGCTTCTACTTGTTGGCCCACGTTCTTCTGTAGTTCTTTAAGTGACTTTTGTCTTTCTTCCTTATTGTCTTCTTCTTTTTGATCCATCTTCTCCTGAATTTCTTGAAGTGATTTTTGTATTTGCCTCGTAAAGGCTTCTAACTTTTGATCCATTTTCTCCTCTATTTCTTTATGAGATTTTTCTATGTGTTCAGCTACCAGCATCCTGACCAATGATTTTATATCCAAGTCTTGTTTTTCTGGTGTTTTGGGGTATCCAGGGATTCCTGTTGTTGGAGAACTGGGTTCAGATGCTGTCATGTTGCCTTGATTTTTGTTAGTAACGTTCCTTCGTTTTCCTTTTGCCATCTGGTTATTTCTGGTTTTAGTTGGCCTTGTTGTCATTGGCTGGTGTTTGAATCTCCTGTAAGGCTGGGCTCACCTGTTGTTTCTCTACTGGTGAATATGTGTGACTGCTGCTTTAAGGGATCATAAGCTGGCTGCCACCCATGCGATTGTAGCCCCTGTTGGAGTCTGTCTACCTGGGCTTCTCCAGCTGTGTCCTGGTTGCAAGGAACTTGGCCTGCTTGGCTCCGAGAGCCTAGCAGATCCCCTGTGAGGGTAGCCCTGGAAGGGGTGTCTACCTGGGTCTTTCCAGCTGTGTCCTGGTTGCAATATGGAGGCCCGCTGCTATCGCTGGTCCAGGGTGCTGGCGAGCTGGTTGCAGAACACAGCCTTGGTGCTCGGCCAGAGGGCGCAGGGATATCCCACAGAGCCTAGGCAGAACTCGGCCTGCTTGGCTCCGAGAGCCTAGCAGATCCCCTCCCCGTGAGGGTAGCCCTGAAATGGGTGTCTACCTGGGCCTTTCCAGCTGTGTCCTGGTTGCAATATGGAGGCCCGCTGCTATCCCTGGTCCAGGGGCCGGCGAGCTGGTTGCAGAACGCAGCCTTGGTGCTCGGCCAGAGGGAGCAGGGATGTCCCACAGAGCCTGGGCCTTTCCAGCTGTGTCCTGGTTGCAATATGGAGGCCCGCCACTATCGCTGGTCCAGGGGCCGGCAAGCTAGTTGCAGAATGCAGCCTTGGTGCTCGGCCAGAGGGCACGGGGATGTCCCACAGAGCCTAGGCGGAACTCAGCTTGCTTGGCTCCGAGACCCTAGCAGATTCCCCCCCCCCCCCGTGAGGGTAGCCCTGGAGGGGGTGTCTACCTGGGCCTTTCCAGCTGTGTCCTGGTTGCAATCAAAATCTTCAAATTTTAACATTTTCACATGAATTTCCAAAATTTAGTCAGAAATGTTATATAAAAATCTTCCATTTTATCAAAAAATGTCTCCACTTTCTTTTTCATTTATTTATAGTTGTTTTTGTATGCCTTTTATTGTATCTGAGATTTTATTAAAATCATCTTCAATTTTATCAATTTTCCTGTTATCATCCATTTTATCATCCATAAGTTAGATGCAAACGTTCAGAATTGACAGAATATGTCTCCACATCCTTTTTTCACTTGTATTCTAATTGTATTTGTATCCCTATCATTGCATCTGAGTATTTTTCTGAATATAACTTAAATTTTATCAATTATCCTATGTAATTCTATTTTCATACATATGTTAAAAAAATCTTCAGTTTTATCAGAAAATATCTCCTCTACCTTTTACAATTGCATTCTAGTAGTATTTGTATGCTTATCAATTCATCTGGGTTTTTTCAAAAAATTCTTTATTTTCATAAGTTACCTTAAGTTATCCTCAATTTTATCATGCATATGTTAGAGGACAATCATGAGTTTTATAGGAAAATGGTTCCACTTCCTTTTTCAATTACATTGATTGTATTTGTATGTGTACCATTGTTTCTGTGAAGATTACCACAAAAATCTTCAATTGTTAAATTTTCCTATGAACTTCCCTTACTTTATCAGAAATATGTTATATGAAATGGTTAGTTTTATCAGAAAATGACTCCAAATCTTTTTCAATTATCTGATAATTCGAATTGTATGCCTATCATTGTATGTAAGATTTTTCCAAAGAAATATTCAATTTTATCAGATATCCTATATAATCCTCAATTTTATCATGCATATTTTAGATGAAAATCTTCAATTTTATCATAAAATGTCTCCACTACTTTGTTCCATTGAATTCTAATTATGTTTGTATGGCTATCATTGTATTTGATTTTTTCAAAAAATCTTCAATTTTATACATTATCTTATGTTATCCTCAATTTTATCATAGATGGAAATCTTCATTACTTTATGAAAATGTCTCCAATTCCTTTTTCAATTACATTCTAATTGTATTTATATGCCTATCAATATATCTGAAGTTTTTTTAAAAATATTCAATTTTATAAATTATCTTATGTTATCCTCATTTTTATCATACATATATTAGATGAAAATCCTCAGTATTATATGGAAAGTTCTCCATGTCTCTTTTATTTATATTCTAATTTTATTTGTATGCCTATCTTTGTATCTGAGATTTTTTCAAAGAAAATCTTCAATTTTATCAATTATCTTATGTAATCTTCAATTTTATCATACATATGTTAGATGAAAATTTTCAGTTTTATATAAAATGTCTCCACCTCCTTTTTCAATTATCTTCTAATTGTATTTGTGGGCCTATCATTGTATCTGAGATTTTTCTAGAGAATATTTTCAATTCAATCAGTTATCTTATGTAATCCTCAATTTTATCATATATATGTTATATGACAATCTTCAGTTTTATGAGAAAATGTCTCATCTTCCTTTTCAATTGAATTCTAATAGTATTTGCAAGCTTATCATTGTATCTGAATTTTTTGCAAAAAAATCATCAATTTTATAAATTATCCTGTTTTCCTCTATTTTATCACACATATGTTAGACTAAAATTTTCAGTTTTATAGGAAAATGGCTCCACTTCCTTTTTCAATTACATTCTAATTATATTTGTATGCTTAGCATTGTATCTGTGAAAATTACCACAAAAATCTTCAATTTAAAATTTTTCCTGTGAATTTCCCTTACTTGATCAGAAATATGTTATATGCAATCTTAGTTTTATCAGAAAATGTCTCCACTTCCTTTTTCAATTATGTGATAATTGCATTTGTATGACTATCATTGTATCTGAGATTTTTCCAAGAAATCTTTAAATTTATCACTTATCTTATGTAATCCTCAATTTTACCATACATATGTTTGATGAAAATCTTCAGTTCTATCAAAAAATGTTTCCAGTTAATTTTTAAATGTATTATAATTGTATATCTTTGCCTATCATTGTATCTGTTTTGTTTTTCAAAGAAATTTTCAGTTTTAAACATTATCTTATGTTATTCTCAATTTTTTAAATTTCTTATTCTATATTCTTTGTTTACATTCCAAGGCTTTCCCCTTTCCCAGTTCTTCCCACCATATGTCTCATAAGTCCTCTCCATCCAACTATTCCCCAACCACCACTCCACGATTTCTCTGCTCTATTCTGGTACTCTCATACAAAACTGGATCCAGTCCTTTCAGGACCAGGGTCCTCTCCTTTCTTCTTCTTGGGAATCTTTTGACTTGCTAATTGTGCCTTGAGTACTTAGAGCTTCTGGGCACATTAATATCCACTTTTCAGTGATTGCATTTCATGTGTATTCTTTTGTGATTGGGTTAACTCACTTAGGATATTTTCCAGATCCAACCATTTGCCTACAAATTGCATGAATTCCTTATTTTTAATTGCTGAGTAGTATTCCATTGTATAAATATACCACATTTTCTGTATCCATTCCTCCTTTGAGGGACATCTGGGCTCCTTCCAACTTCTGGCTATTATAAATAAGGCTGCTATGAACATAGTGGAGAATGTGTCTTTATTGTATGCAGGGGAATCCTCTGGGTATATGCCCAGGAGTGGTATGCCAGGGTCCTCTGGAAGTGTCATGCCCATTTTTCTGAGGAACTGCAGACTGATTTCCAGAGTGGTTGTACCATCTTGCAATCCCAACAGTGTAGGAGTATTCCTCTTTCTCCACATCCTCGCCAGCACCTGTTGTCTCTTGTGTTTTTAATCTTAGCCATTCTGAATGGTGTTGAAATTATTTTTTTATATTTTATAGGTTATCTTCTTTTAGGTTTGATGAGAGGAGGCTTCTACTTTGCTTCTTCCAGGGTGTAGTTTCCTTCCTTGTTTTGGGGTTTCCCCATATTATCTTTTGTAGGGATGGGTTTGTGGAAAGTTAATGTGCAAATTTGGTTTTGTCATGGAATACCTTGATGTCTCCATCTATGGCAATTCAGATTTTTGCTGGGTAAAGTAGTTTTGGCTGAAATTTGTGTTCTCTTAGAGTTTGCATGATATCTGCCCAGGATCTTCTAGCTTTCATGGTCTCAGGTGAGAATTCTGGGGTTATTCTGATAGGTCTTCCTTTATATGTTACTTGGCCTTTTTCTCTTGCTGCCTTTAATATTCTTTATTTGTTTAGTACATTTGCGGTTTTGATTATTATGTGACGTGATGTATTTCTGTTCTGGTCCAGTCTGTTTGGAGTTCTGTAGGCTTTTTCTATATTCATGGGCATCTCTCTCCTGAGGTTGGGGAAGTTTTCTTCCATAATTTTGTAGAAGATATTTGCTGGCCTTTTACCTTGTAAATCTTCACTTTCATCTACACCTACAATCCTTAGGTTTGGTCTTCTCGTTGTGTCCTGGATTTCTTGGATGTTTTGTGTTACAACCTTTTTGCATTTAGTATTTTCTTTGACTGTTGATCAATGGTTCCCATGGTATCTTCAGCATCTGAGATTCTTTCTTCTATTTCTTTTATTCTATTGTTGATATTTGCATCTATGGCCCCTGATTTCTTCCCAAGGTTTTCTATCTCCAATATTATCTCCCTCTGTGATTTCTTAGTTGTTTCTACTTCTGTTTTTAGAACCTGGATGGATATGCTCAGATCTTTCGCTTGCTTGATTATGTTTTCATGTATTTCTTTAAGAGATTTTTGTGTTTCCTCTTTCATAGCTTCTACTTGTTGACCCAAGTTCTTTGGTATTTATTTAAGTGATTTTTGTGTTTACTCCTTATTGGCTTGTTTTTTTGATCCATATTCTGAATTTCTTTAAGTGATTTTTGTGTTTGCCTTGTAAAGACTTCTCACTTTTGATCCATTTTCTCCTGTATTTCTTTAAGAGGTTTATCTATGTATTCCGTTACCTGCATCCTGACCAGTGATTTTAGATCCAAATCTTGTTTTTCTGGTGTGTTGGGGTATCCAGAGCTTCCTGTTGTTGGTGAACTGGGTTCAGATGCTGCCACGCTGCCTTGATTTCTGTTACTAATGTACCTTTGTTTTCCTTTTGCCATCTGGTTATCTCTGGCATTAGTTGGCCTTGTTGTCACTGACTGGTGTTTGAACCTCCTGTGAGGCTGGGCTCACCTCTTCTCTATTGGTGATCACGCGTGACTGCTGATGTAAGGGACCACTGGGCAGTCTGCTTCCAGCTGGCTTAGTGCAAGGCCAGAGGGCGTGTAGAAATCCCGCGTAGGCTCAGCCCTGACCCTGGCTGGTGGCAAGACTGTTATCCTCAATTTTATCATACATATGTTATATGAAAATCTTCAATTTTATAAAAAAAATGTCTCCAGATCCTTTTTCAATTCTATTCTAATTGTATTTGTATGCCTATTTATGTGAGATTTTTCTAAGAAAATCTTCAATTATCAGTTATCCTATGTAATTCTCAGGTTTATCATATATATGTAAGATCAAAATCTTCAGTTCTTTATGAAAATGCCTCCTCTTCTTTTTCAATAATACTCTAGTTGTATTTGTATGCCTATCCTTGTATCTGAGTTTTTGTTTTCCAAAATATCTTCAAGTATATAATTTATCTTATGTTATCCTTAATTTTAACATACAGTTGTTAGATGAAAATCTTCAGTTTTATCAGAAAATGTCTCTATTCCTTTTCTCAATTACTTTCTAATTGCGTTTGTAAGCCTATCATTGTATCTGTGAAAATTACCACAAAAATCTACAAATTTTAGAGTTTCCTACGAATTTCCATATTTTATCAGATATATATTATGCAAAATTCTTATGATTTATTAAAAAATATCTCCATTCATTTTTAACTGTATTATTATCTATTTGTATACCTAACATTTTATCTGTGAAAATTATCACAAAAAATTTCAAATTTAACATTTTCTTATAAATTATCATAGTTTTATCAGAAATTCTATACAACACCTTTAGTTTTATCTGAAAACATCTCCACTTTCTTTTTCACTTATAATCTTATTGTATTTGTATGCCTTTCATTGAATCTGAGATTTTTATCAAAAAATCTTCAATTTTATTCAATTTCCTATGTTATTATCCTTTTTTCATACATAAGTTAGATGTAAATCTTTAGAATTAACAGAATATGTCTCCTGTTCCTTTTTCAATTGTATTCTAATTGTATTTGTATGCCTATCATTGTCTCCGAGCATTTTTCTGAATAAATCTTCAATTTTATCAATTATCCTATTTAATCCTCAATTTTATCATACATATGTTAGATGAAAATCTTCAATTTTATCAGAAAATGTCTCCTCTTCATTTTTCAATTGTATTCTAAGGGCATTTGTATGCTTATTATTGCATCTGAGTTTTTTTTTTTCAAAATACTTCAATTTTATAAGTTATCTTATGCTATCCTCAATTTTAACACACATATGTTAGAGGATTTTCTTCAGCTTTATAGGAAAATGGCTCCACTTCCTTTTTCAATTACATTCTGCTGCACGAATCTCGGTGGACACTGTGAATTTCCACAGGCAAAGCACACTATCTCGGTGGACACTGGATGATAATTTCCACAGGTAAAGGCCTTGTACAATGAGGCTGTCCTCAAGTAAAACTGACACCGTCTTTGAGGGAATTTCACTGTGGAAGCTCCCTGGCCAGAGAGAATTCTGAGCTCTTTTCTCAGGGCAGCCTTGCCTTTATGAGTTTCCTTTGATCTACTTCCTTATTCACAGAATTTCTGGTAGCCTGAGATTTAAGTAATCAGGCAAAAATGTTAGTTAAAACTTCATTCTTTGAACTACAATACTGGCCAAAACCCTCCATTCTAGGCGGCATTGCTTTGCTTGGTAGTTTACATAATTACATTGTTCTCCCAACAAAATGTGAACTTTTATGGCTATGCTGATTGAGAGTGGCTCTGACATTGTGATTTGCAAAACTTTAACTTAACACTATGATCCCAGGTTCCCTCAGAGAGGGCCAGGTGATAATTAGATTACTCACAGAATCTCACTAAGGTCTGAGAGATGTGGCTTAATGTCCTTTGAAGTCCCCTTTACAAATGTTACCTATGGCTTTTTACACTGAAACGTTTACCTTGCTGACTTTACATTTCCTCATGGCAAATACTTATTGCTAATTGTCTTTTGTGCCTGCTGTACTGGATACATCCTTTGATATGTAAAGTTCTCATGTTTAAAATCCCCTAGCTGACTGCAGCAAAATGCACTCAGATATCAAATAGACTCAGATTCCAAACTATTTGTGTGTAATGGTTTCTGTGTGCCATTTTGCCAAACTGTGCTCTCCTGTTTTGCAAAAGAATTCTGGAAATCTACAGCCCCAACCCCGAAAGAGTGTGGTCTGTAGCAATATTCTAATTGTTTTTGTATGCTTACAATTGTATCTGTGAAAATTACCTCAAAATTTTTCACTTTTTAAATTTTTCCCATGAATTTCCCTTACTTTACCCAAAATATGTTATACAAAATCTTCAGTTTTATCAGAAAATGTCTCTATTCCTTTTTTCAATTACATTCTAATTGTATTTGTAATCCTATCATTTTATCTGTTAAAATTAGCACACAAAAACTTCAAATTTTACAGTTTTCCTACAAATTTCCATAATTTTATTAGATATATGTTATGGAAAATTCCTTAAATATATCAGAAAATATCTCCACTTCCTTTTACAACTATATTATTATCTATTTGTATGCCTACCATTCTATCTGTGAAAACTACCACAAAATTCTTCAAATTTTAACATTTTCACATGAATTTCTATAATTTTATTAGAAATGTTATACAAAAATCTTCAGTTTTATCAGAAAATCTCCACTTTTTCACTTATAATATATTTGTATTAGTATGCCATTAAGTATATCTGAGATTTTATTAAAAAAACCCTTCAATTTTATCAATTTTCCTATGTTATAATACATATGTTAGGTGAAAATCTTAAGCTTTATACAAAAGTATCTCCAGCTACTATTTCAATTATATTCTAATTGTGTTTTTATGCCGATCCTTGTATCTGAGAATTTTCTAAGAAAATGTTCAATTTAATCAGTTATCCTATGTAGTTCTCAATTTTATCATAAATGTGTTAATTGAAAATCTTCAGTTTTATCAGAAAATGTCTCATATTCCTTCTTCAACTGTATTCTAATAGTCTTTGTAATCTTACCATTGCATCTGAGTTTATTTGCAAAAACAATCTTCAATTTTATAAATTTTCCTAAGTTTTCATCAATTTGATCAAATATATGTTAGAGGGAATTCTTCAGTTTTATAGGAAAATGTCTTCACATCCATTTACAATTACATTCTAATTGTATTTGTATGCATACCATTGTATCTGTGAAAATTACCACAAAAATTTTCAATTTTTAACTTTTTCCCATGAATTTCCGTTACTTTATCAGAAATATGTTACACAAAATCTTTACTTTTATCATAAAATATGTCCACTTCCTTTTCAATTATGTGATAATTATATTTGTATGCTTATCATTGTATGTGAGATTTTTCCAAAAAAAAAATCTTCAATTTTGTAAGATATACTATATAATCCTCAATTTTTCATGTATATTTTAGATGAAAATCTTTAGTTCTATTATAAAATGTCCCCACTTTTATTTTCAATTTAATTCTAATTTTATTTCTATGGTTATCATTGTATTTCAGTTTTTTTAAAAAAATCTTCAATTTTATACATTATCTCCTGTTATCCTCAATTTTATACATATGTACGATGAAAACATTCAGTTCTTTGCAAAAATATCTCCACTTCCTTTCTTCCATTATGTGCTAATTGTATCTATATGCCAATGATCGTATGTGAAATTTTTAAATACATATCAAATTTTATAAATTACATTGTTATCTTAATTTTTAGCATATATATATTAGATGAAAATGTCTTCATGTCTGTTTTTGTTATTTTCTATTTTTATTTGTATGTCTATCATTGTGTCTGTGGTTATTTTTAAAAAAATCAATTTTGTATGTTATCTTAAGTTATCCTCAATTTTATTATACATATGCTAGAGGAAAATCTTCAATTTTAATCAAAAATGTCTTCATTTCATTTTTTGATTACATTCTAATTGTATTTGTATGTCCACCATTGTAACTGTGAAAATTACCACAAAAATCTCCAATTTTTAAATTTTTCCTATGAATTTCTCTTACTTTATCAGAAATATGTTATACAAAATCTTCAGTTTGTCAGAAAATGTTTCCAATTATTTTCAATTATGAGATATTTCTATTTGTATGTCTATCAATGTATCTGAGCTTTTCCCAAAAAATCTTCAATTTTATCAGTTATCATATGGAAACCTCAATCTTATCATACATGTTAGATTAAAATCTTCAGATCACCAGAAAATATCTCCACTTCCTTTTTCAATTATATTCTAATTATATTTGAATGCTTATCACAGTATCTGAATTTTTTTCAAAAAATCTTCAATTTTATTAGTTACCCTATGTAATCCTCAATTTTATCATGCATATTTTAGATGAAAACCTTCAGTTCTGTCAGAAAATATGTCCACTTCCCTTTCCATTTATATTATTATTGTATTTGTATGCTGACCATTGTATCTGAGTTTTTCCAAATATATCTTCAATTCTATCAATTGTCTTTTGTAATCCTCAATATTATCATACATAATTTAGATGAAAATTTTCAGTCCTTTACGCAAATGTCTTCTCTTCCTTTTTCAATAATACTCTAGTGGTATTTGTATATCTATCCTTGTCTGTGAGTTTTTGTTTTCAAAATATCTTCAATTTTGTAAATTATCTTACTTCAATTTTATAAAGTATCTTATGTTATCCTCAATTTTAACACACATATGTTATATGAAAATCTTCGGTATTGTCAGCAAATGTCTCTATTTCTTTGTTCAGTTACATTCTAATTGTATTTGTAAGCCTAACATTGTATCTGTGAAAATTACCCCCAAAATCTTCAAATTTAATTTTCTTATGAATTTCGTTCATTTTATCAGATATATATTATGCAATGCCTCAGATTTATCAGAAAATATCTACACTTTCTTTTTCAAATATATTATTATTTATTTGTATGCCTACAATTGTATCTGTGAAAATTACCACAAAAATCTTCCAATTTTAAAATTTTCACATGAATTTCCATAATTTAATCAGAAATGTTATACAATAATATTAACTTTTATCAGATAATATCTCTACTCTCTTTTTCACTTATTTATACCTGTATTTACATGCCTTTCATTATATCTGAGATTTTATCAAAAAATCGTTTTTCTTAATCAATGTTCCTATGTTATCATCCATTTTATCATCCATAAGTTAGATGTAAATCTTCAGAATTAACAGAATATGTATCCACATCCTTTTCAATTGTATTCTAATAGTATTTGTATGCGTAGCATTGTATCCGAGTTTTTTTTCTGAATAAGTCTTCAATTGTATCAATTATGCCATGTAATTCTCAATTTTATCCCACATGCCAGATAAAAATCTTCAGTTTTATCAGAAAATGTCTCCTCTTCCTGTTTCAATTGTACTCTAATCCTATTTGTATGCTGATCACTGCATCCAAGTTTTTTTCCAAAATATCTTCAATTTCATAAATTACCTTAAGTTATCCTCAATTTTATCATCTGTATGTTAAAGGAAAATCTTCAGATTCATAGGAAAATGTCTCCATTTCTGTTTTCATTTACATTCTGATTTTATTTTTATGTGTACCATTGTTTCTGTGAAAATTAACACAAAAATCTTCAATTTCTAAATTTTCCCTATGAATTTCCTTTACTTTAACTGAAATATATTATATAAAACCTTCAGTTTATCAAAAATGGCTTTATTCTTTTTTTCAATTACATTCTAATTATTTGTAAGCCTATCATATTACCACAAAAAACTTCAAATTTTACTATTTTCCTATGAATTTCCATAATTTTATCAATATATGTTAGGCAAATTCCTCAGATTTATCAGAAAATATCTCCACTTCCTTTTACAACTATATTATTATTGATTTGTATGCCTACCATTCTATCTGTGAAAATTACCACAAAATATTCAAATTTTAACATTTTCACACAAATTTCCATAATTTTATTAGAAATGCTATAAAAAATCTTTTTTATCAGAAAATATCTCCACTTTCTTTTTCACTTATATTCTAATTGTTTTAGTATGCCTTTAAGTATATCTGAGATTTTATCAGAATACCATTCAATTTTATCAATTTTCCTATGTTATCATACATATGTTAGGTGAAAATCTTAAGTTTTATACAAAAATGTCTCCAGCTACTTTTTCAATTATATTCTAATTGTGTTTTTATGCCGATCCTTGTATCTGAGAATTTTCTAACTCTTCAATTTAATCAATTATCCTATGTAATCCTCAATTGTATCATACATGTTAAATGAAAATCTTCAGTTTTATCAGAAAATGTCTTGTCATCCTTTTTCCATTGTATTCTATTAGTCTTTGTAATCTTATCATTACATCAGAGTTTTTTGTAAAAAAATTCTTCAATTTTATAAATTATCCTAAGTTTTTCTCAATTTTATCAAACACTGTTAGAGATAAATCTTCAGTTTTATAGGAAAATATCTTCACATCCTTTCACAATTACATTCTAATTGTATTTGTATTCATATCATTGTATATGTGAAAATTACCACAAAAATCTTCAATTTTTAAATTTTTCCTATGAATTTCTCTTACTTTATCAGCAATATGTTATATGAAATCTTTAGTTTTATTGGAAAATACATCCATTTCCTTTTCAGTCATGTGATAATTATGTTTGTATACCTATCATTGTATCTGAGTTTTAACCAAAATATATCTTCAATTTTATCAGATGTCCTATATAATCCTCAATTTTATTTTAGATGAAAACCTTCAGTTCTATCATAAAATGTCTCCAATTTCTTTTTCAATTAAATTCCAATTTTATTTCTATTGTTATCATTGTATTTCAATTTTTCCAAAAAAATCTTCAATTTTATATATTATCTCCTCTTATCCTCAATTTTATCATACATATGTTGGATGAAAATCTTTCCAAAAATGTCTCCACTTCCTTTTTCCATTACATTCTAATTGTTATCTATATGCTTATGATGGTATGCGAGTTTTTAAAATAGATATTAAATTTTATAAATTATGTTATGTTATCCTCATTTTTATCATACATATATTAGATGAAAATCCTCAGATTTACATGAAAATATCTTCACGTATGTTTTAGTTATACTCTATTTCTATTTTTATGCCTATCATTTTATCAGAGTTTTGTCCAAATAAATCTTCAATTTTATCAATTACCCTAGTAATCCTCTATTTTATCAAACATGTTAGATGAAAATCTTCAGTTTTATCTAAAAATGTCTCCACTTCGGTTTTCAATTGTATTCTTTTTTTTTTTTTGGTTTTTCGAGACAGGGTTTCTCTGTATAGCTTTGGCTGTCCTGGAACTCACTCTGTAGACCAGGCTGGCCTCGAACTCAGAAATTTGCCTGCCTCTGCCTCCCAAGTGCTGCATTACAGGCATGTGCCACCACTGCCTGGCTTTCAATTGTATTCTAGTTGTATTTCTTTGCCTAACATTGTTTCTGAATTTTTTTCCAAAAAATCGTTAATTTTATAAATTACCTTGTGATATACTCAATTATTCATATGCCTGTTATATGAAAATCTTCAGTTTTATAAAAGTTCTCCACTTCCTTGTTCAATTATATTCTAAATGTATTTGTATGCCTATCATTGCATCTGAGCTTTTTTTTAAAAAAAAATCTTCAATTTTATATATTAAGTTATCCTCAATTTTATCATACATATGTTAGAGTAAAATCTTAAATTTTAACCGAAAATGTCTCCAGTTCATTTTTCGATTACATCCTAATTGTATTTGTATGCCTACCATTGTATCTGTGGAAATTACCACAAAAATCTTCAATTTTTAAACTTTTCCTATGAATTTCCCTTACTTTATCAGAAATATGTCATATGAAATCTTCAGTTCTGTCAGAAAATGTCTCCACTTCATTTTCAAAAATGAGATAACACTATTTATTTGCCTATCAGTGTATCTGAGCCTTTTCCATAAAAATCATCATTTGATGAGTAATCATATGTAATTCTCAATTTTATCATACATATGTAAGATAAAAATCTTCAGTTCTATCGTAAAATGTGTCAAGTTCCTTTTTCAATTGTATCCTAATTGTATTAGTATGTCTATCATTGTATCTGAGTTTGCTTTTTCAAAAATATCTTCAGATTTAAAAATTATCTTATGTTATCCTCAATTTTATCATAGATATTTTAGAGGAAAATATTCAATTTTAAATAAAATAGTTTCCATTTCATTTTTAGGTTACATTATAATTGTATTTGTATGCCTATCATTGTATCTGTGAAAATTACCACAAAAATTCAATTTTTATATTTTTCCTATGATTTTCCCTTACTTTATCAGAAATATGTTATATGAAATCTTCAGGCCTGTCAGAAAATATCTCCACTTCATTTTCAATTTTTAGATAATTCTACTTGTATGCCTTTCAGTGTATCTTAGCTTTTTTTCTAAAAAAATCTTCAATTTTATCAGTTATCATATATAATCCTCAATTTTATCATACATGTGTTAGATTAAAATCTTCAGTTCACCAGAAAATATCTCCACTTCCTTTTTCAATTATATCCTAGTCATATTTGAATGCCCATCGTTGTATGAGTTTTTTTTAAATCTTCAATTTTATCAGTTACCCTATGTAATCCTAAATATTATCATGCAGATTTTAGATGAAAATCTACAGTTCTATCAAAAAATATCTCTACTTCCCTTTTCATTTATATTCTAATTGTATTTGTATGCCGACCATTGTATTTGAGATTTTTTCCAAATATATCTTCAATTTTTCAATTATCTCTTGTAATCCTCATAATTATCATATATAGGTTACATGAAAATTTTCAGTTCTTTATGCAAATGACTCCTGTTCCCTTTTCAATAATACTCTAGTGGTATTTGTATGCCTATCCTTGTATCTGAGTTTTGTTTCCTAAAATATGTTCAATTTTTAAATTAACTTATGTTATTCTCAATTTAAACATACATATGAAAGATGAAAATCTTCAGTTTTATCAGAAAATGTCAATTATTTTACACGTATTTATAGTTGTATTTGTATGCTTTTCATTGTATCTGAGATTTTATCACAAAAATATTTAATTTTATCAATTTTCCTGTTATCATCCTTTGTATCATCCATAAATTATATGTAAAGCTTTAAATTAACAGAATATGTCTCCATGTCCTTTTTCAATTGTATTCTAATTGTATTTGTATTGCAATCATTGAATCTGAGTTTTTTCTGAATAAATCTTCAATTTTATCAATTATCCTATGCAATTCTCAATTTTATCATACATATGTAAGATAAAAAACTTGTTTTATCAGAAAATGTCTCCTCTTCATTTTTCAATTGTATTCTAATTGTATTTCTAAGCTTATCATTTTATCTGAGTTTTTTACCAAAAAAATCATCAATTTTATAAATTATCCTGTTTTCCTCAATTTAATCACATATATATTATAGGAAAATCTTCAGTTTTATAGGAAAATGGCTCCACTTCCTTTTTCAATTATAATCTAATTGTATTTGTATGCTTACCATTGTATCTGTGAAAATTACCACAAAAATCTTCAATTGTTAAATTTTTCCTATGAATTTCCCTTACCTTATCAGAAATATGTTATATGAAATCTTCAGTTTCGTAAGAAAATGTCTCCAATTCATTTTCAATTATCTGATAATTCTATTTGTATGCCTATCATTGTATATGAGGTTTTTCAAAAAAAATCTTCAATTTGATGTATAGTCTATGTAATCCTTAATTTTATCATGCAGATTTTAGATGAAAATCTTCAGTTCTATCATAAAATGTCTCCACTTCCTTTTTCAATTGAATTGTAATTATATTTGTTTTTTTGTTTTTGTTTTTGTTTTTGTTTTTCGAGACAGGGTCTCTCTGTGTAGCCCTGGCTGTCCTGGATCTCACTCTGTAGACCAGGCTGGCCTTGAACTCAGAAATCTGCCTGCCTCTGCCTCCCAGAGTGCTGGGATTACAGGTGTGCGCCATCACTGCCCGGCTTGTAATTATATTTGTATGGCTATTATTGTATTTGAGTTTTTTCAAAAAATCTTCAATTTTATACATTATCTTATGTTATCCTCAATTTTATCATACATATGTTAGATGAAAATCTTCATTTCTTTACGAATATGTCTCCATTTTGCTGTTCAATTTCTTTCTAATTGTATTTATATGCCTATCAATATTTCTGAGATTTTTTAAAATAATATTAAATTTTATAAATTATGTTATGTTATCCTCATTTTTATCATACAAATATTGTATGAAAATCCTCAGGTTTATATGAAAATGTCTCCACGTCTCTTTTAGTTATAATTGTATTTTTATATGTATCATTGTATCTTTGTTTTGTCCAAATAAATCTTCAATTTTGTCAATTACCCTAGTAATCCATTATTTTATAATACATATGCTAGATGAAAATCTTCAGTTTTATCAAAAAACGTGTCCACTTTGTTTTTCAGGTATATTCTAATTGTATTTTTATGCCTATCATTGTATCTGAGTGTTTTTCCAATAAATCTTTAATTTTATAAATTACCTTATAGTATCCTCATTTTATCATATGTATATTATATGAAAATCTTGTTATATATGAAAATGTCTCCACTTCCTCCTTCAATTATGTTCTAAATGTATTTGTATCCCTATCATTGTATCTGAGTTTTTTCAAAAAAATCTTCAATTTTATAAATTATCTTAAGTTATCCTCAAATTTATATAGATATTTTAGAGAAAAATCTTCAATTTTAAATAAAATGTCTCCATTTCATTTTTAGATTACATTCTAATTGTATTGTATGACTACCATTTTATCTGTGAAAATTATCACAAAAATTTTTAATTTTTAAATTTCCTCTGAATTTCCCTTACATTATCAGTAATATGTTATATGAAATCTTCAGTTTTCTCAGAAAACGTCTCCACTTTATTTTCAAATATGTGATAATTCTATTTGTATGCCTATAATTGTGTCTGAGGTTTTTTCCAAAAAATAATCTTAAATTTTATCAGTTATCTTATGTAATCCTTAGTTTTATGATACATGTTAGATTAAAATCTTCAGTTTTCCAGAAAATATTTTCACTTCCCTTTTCAATTATATTCTGATTCTATTTGGATGCCTATCATTGTACCTGAGTTTTTTTTTAAAAAACGTAAAATTTTACCAGTTATTCTATGTAATCCTCAATTTTATCATGCATATTTTACATGAAAATCTTAAGTTCTATCAGAAAATATATACACTTCCATTTTCAATTTTATTCTAATTGTATTTATATGCAGATCATTGTATATGAGTATTTTTCCAAATATATCATTAATTATATCCTTCATCTTATGTAATCCACAATTTTATCATACATGTGTTAGATGAAAATCTTCAGTTCTTTACAAAAATGTATCCTCTTCCTTTTCAAATAATACTCTCATTGTATTTGTATGCCATCCTTGTATCTGTGGTTTTGTTTTTCAAAATATCTTCAATTTTATAAATTATCTTATATAATGCTGAATTTTAACATATATGTTAGGTGAAAACCTTCAGTTTTATCAGAAAATATCTCTTTTCCTTTATTCAATTATATTCTAATTGAGTTTGTAAGCCTATCATTGTATATTTGAAACTTACAACAATCTTCAAATTTTAAAGTTTTCTTATGATTTTCCATAACTTTATCAGATATATATTATACAAACGTCTTCAGACCTATCAGAAAATATCGCCACTTCCTTTTTACCTATATTATTATTTCTTATTATGTCGACCATTGTATGTGTGAAAATTACCACAAAAATCTTCAAATTTTACAGTTTTCCTATGAATTTCCATAATGTTATCAGATATATGTTATGCAAAACTACTCAGATTTATCAGAAAATATCTCCACTTCCTTTTTCAACTATATTATTATTTATTTGTATGACAACCCGTGTATCTGTGCAAATTACCACAAAATCTTCAAATTTTAACATTTTCACATGAATTTCTATAATTTAATCAGAAATATTATCCAAAAATCTTCAGGTTTATCAGAAAATGTCTCCACTTTTTTCACTTATATATAGTTGTATTTGTATGCCTTTCATCGTATATGAGATTTTATCACAAATATCTTCAATTTTATCAATTTTCCTATATCATCATCCATTTTATCATACATAAGTTAGCTGTAGAGGTTGAGAATTAACAGAATATGTCTCCACATCAATTTTCAATTGTATTCTAAGTGAATTTGTATGCCTGTCATTGTATTCAATGTTTTTTCTGAATAAATCTTCAATTTTGTCCATTATCCTATATAATTCTCAAATTTATCATACATATGTTAGATAAAAATCTTCAGTTTTATCAGAATATGTCTCCTCTTCCTTTTTCAATTGTATTCTAATTGTATTCGTATGCTTATCATTGCATCTGAGTTTTTTTTAAAAGAATCTTCCATTTCATGTGTTGTTATCCTCAATTTTATCATAAATATTAGAGGAAAATCTTCAGTTTTATAGGAAAATGTCTCCACTTCTTTTTGAAATTACATTATAATTGTATTTGGATATGTACCATTGTATCCGTGAAAATTTCCATAAAAATCTTCAATTTTTGAATTTTTCCTATGAATTTCCCTTATATGATATGAAACATGTTATATGAAATCTTCTGTTTTATCATAAAATATCTCCACTTTCTTTATTAATTATGTGATAATTGTATTTGCATTCCTATTATATTGTATGCCTATCATTGTATATGAGATTAATCACAGAAAATCTTCAATTTTATCAGTTATCCTATGTAATCCTCAATTTTATCATGCATATGTTAGATGAAAATTTTCAGTTCTATCACAAAATATGTCCAGTTCCTTTTCCATTTGTATTCCAATTGTATTTGTATGCCTATCATTGTATATGAGTTTTCCTTTTCAAAAATATCTTCAGATTTAAAAATTATCTTATGTTATCCTCAATTTTATCATACATATGTTAGATGAAAATCTTCAGTTTTAACAGAACATGTCTCCACTTTGTTTTTCAGTTGTATTCCAATTGTATTTTTATGCCTATCATTGTATCTGAGTGTTTTTCCAAAAAAATCTTTAATTTTATGAATTACCTTATGACATCCTCATTTTATCATACGTATTTGTATTTCTATCATTGTATTTGAGTTTTTTTTTTCAAAAAAAATCTTCAATTTTATACATTATCTTATGTTATCCTCAATTTTATCATACATATGTTAGATGAAAATCTTCATTACTTTACAAAAATGTCTCCATTCCCTTTTCAATTATATTATAATTGTATTACATGCCTATCAAAGTATCTGAGTTTTTTTAAATATTCAATTTTATAAATTATGTTATGTTATTCTCATTTTTATCATACATATATTAGATGAAAATCCTTAGTTTTATATGAAAAGGTCTCCATGTCACTTTTAGTTATATTCTAATAGTACTTTTATGCCTTTCATTGCATCTGAGTTTTGTTCAAATAAATCTTCAATTTTATCAATTACCCTAGTAATCCTTTATTTTATCATACATATGTTAGATGAAGATATTCAGTTTTGTCAGAACATGTCTCCACTTTGTTTTTCAGTTGTATTCTAATTGTATTTTTATGCCTATCATTGTATCTGAGTGTTTTTCCAAAAAATCTTTAATTTTATGAATTACCTTATGACATCCTCAATTTATCATACGTATGTTATATGAAAATCTGCAGTTGTATAAGAAAATGTCTCCACTTCCTCATTTAATTATATTCTGAATGTATTTGTATGCCTATCATTGTATCTGAGATTTTTTTTAAAAAATCTTCAATTCTATAAATTATCTTAAATTATCCTCAATTTCATCATAGATATGTTAGAGGAAAAATTTCAATTTTTAACTAAAGTGTCTCCACTTCATTTTTCAATTACATTGTAATTTTATTTGTATGCCTATCATTGTATTGGTGAAAATTGTCAAGAAAAAATAAATTTTTAAATTTTTCCTATGAATTTTTTCTTATTTTACCAGTAATATGTTGCACGAAATCGTCAGTTTTGTCAGAAAATGTCTCCACTTCATTTTCCTTTATGTGATAATTCTACTTGTATGCCTCTCATTGTATCTGAGATTTTTCCAAAAAAAATCTTCAATTTTATCAGTTATATGTAATCCTCAATTTTATGATACATATGTTAAATTAAAATGTTCAGTTCTACCAGAAAATGTGTCCACTTCTCTTTTCAATTATATTCTAATTATATTTGGATGCCTATCATTGTATCTGAGTTTTTTCAAAATTCTAAATTTTTATCAGTTATTTTATGTAATCCTCAATTTTATCATGCATATTTTAGATGAAAATCTTCAGTTCTATCAGAAAATATCTCCACTTCCCTTTTCAATTATATTCTTTTTTATTTTTTTTATTGTATATATACTATAATTATATTTCATTTCCCTTTTCCTGGTTCCCTGCCTCCCCAAGGTCCCACATTCCCTTTTCCCTCCCCAAGTTCTCCCATCCACCCTTTACCAATTCCGTGTTCTGGTATTCACCTACACTGATGCTTTGAGCCTTTTCAGAACCAGGGTCAACTCTTTCCTTCTTGTCAGACATCATTTGGTATGTGGATTTTGTCTTTGGTGTCTCAAGATTCTAGGTTAATAACTACCTATCAGTGAGTGCATACCATGGGTTTTCTTTAGAGACTGGGTTACCTCACTTAGTATGATGGTCTCTAGCTCCATCCATTTCTCTAAGAATTTCACGAATTCATTGTTTCTAATGACTGTATAGTATTCCATTGTGTATATATACCACATTCTTTGAATCCATTCTTCCATTGAGGGACATTTCGGTTATTTCCAGCTTCTGGATATAATAAATGAGGCTGCTATGAACATAGTGGAGCATGTATCCTTATTGCATGCTGGGGAATCTTCTGGGTATATGCCCAGGAGTGGTATGGCTGGGTCCTCTGGAAGTATCTTGTCCAGTTTTCTGAGGAACCACCAGACTGATTTCCAGAGTGGTTGTACCATATTGTAGTCCCACCAGCAGTGGAGGAGTGTTCCTCTTTTTCCTCATCCTCACCAACACCTGCTGTTTCCTGAGTTTTTAATCTTAGCCATTCTGACTGGTGTGAGGTGAAATCTCAGGTTTGTTTTGATTTGCATTTCTCTAATGACTAATGATGTTGAACATTTTTTAAGGTGTTTCTCAGCCATCCGAATTTCTTCAAGTGAAAAGTCTTTGTTTAGCTCTGTACCCCACTTTTTATAAAGTTATTTGGTTTTCTGGGGTCTAACTTCTTGACTTCTTTGTATACATTGTATATTATCCCTCTGTCAGATGTAGGGTTAGTGAAGATCTTTTCCCAATTTGTTGGTTGCCGATTTGTCCATTTGACAGTGTCTTTGTCCTCATAGAAACTTTGTAATTTTTATGAGGTCCCATTTGTCTATTCTTGATCTTAGAGCATAAGCAATTGGTGTTCTGTTCAGGAACTTTCCCCCTGAGCCAATGTCCTCAAGGGTCTTCCCCAATTTCTTTTTTATTAATTTTAGTGTGTCTGGTTTTATGTAGAGGTCCTTGATCTCCTTGGAGTTGAGCTTAGTACAAGGATATAAGAGTGGATCAATTCTCATTCTTCTGCATGTTGAGTTCAACTCAAGCACATCGATAGCCTTGCTGTACTCAAAGGACATGCAGGCTGAGAAAGAAATTAGGGAAATGACACCCTTCACAATAGCCACAAACAATATAAAGTATCTTGGTGTGACTCTAACTAAACAAGTGAAAGATTCGTATGACAAAACTTCAGATCTCTGAAGACTGAAATGGAAGAAGACCTCAGAAAGTGGAAAAATCTTCCATGCTCGTGGGTTGGCAGGATTAATATAGTTAAAATGGCAATCTTGCCAAAAGCAATATACAGATTAATTGCAATCCCCATCAAAACCCCAACTCAGTTCTTCATAGAGTTAGAAAGAGCAATTCTCAAATTCAGCTGGAACAACAAAAAAACCCAAGATAGCTAAAACTATCATCAACAGTAAAAGAACTTCTGGGGGAATCAATATACTGGACCTCAAGCAATACTACAGAGCAGTAGTGTTAAAAACTGCATGGTATTGGTACAGTGACAGGGAGGAGGATAAATGGAATAGGATTGAAGACTCATAATTGAACCTACACATATTTGGCCAATTGATCTTTGACAAAGAAGCTGAAAACATCCAGTGGGAAAAGATTAGATTTTTCAACATATGGTGCTGGCTCAACTGGAGTTCAACATGCAGAAGAATGAGAATAGATCCACTCTTATCTCCTTGTACTAAGCTCAACTCCATGTGGATCAAGACCTCCACATTAAACCAGACACACTAAAATTAATAGAAAAGATACTGGGGAAGACCCTTGAGGACATTGCTTCAGGGGGAAAGTTCCTGAACAGAACACCAATAGCTTTCAATTATATTGTAATTGTATTTCTTTGCAGATCATTGTATCTGAGTATTTTTCCAGATAAATCATCAATTTTATCAATTATCTTATGCAATCCTCAATTTTATCATACATATGCTAGATGAAATTCTTCAGTTTTTCCAAAACTTCTTGTCTTCCTTTTTCAATAATGCTCTATTTGTATTTGTATGCCTATCCTTGTATCTGAGTTTTTGTTTTCCAAAATATCTTCAATTTTATAAACAAATTTATGTAATCCTCAATTTTAACATGCATGTGTTAGATGAAAAATTTCAGTTTTATCAGAAAATGTCTCTATTCCTCTTTTCAATTACATTCTAATTGTGTCTGTAACCTTATCATTGTATCTTTGGAAATTATCACAAAAATCTGCAAATTTTATACTTTTCTTATTAATTTCCACAATTTTATCAGATATGTTATGCAAAATTCTTCAGATTTATCAGAAAATATTTCTACTTCCATTTTTACTAAAATTATTATTTATTTGTATGCCTGCCATTACATCTGTGAAAATTACTAAAAAAATCTTCAAATTTTACAGTTTTCCTATGAATTTCCATAATTTTATCAGATATATGTTATGCAAATTTCCCCAGATTTATCAGAAAATATCTCTACTTCCTTTTTCTACTATATTATTATTTATTTGTATGTCTATCATTGTATCTGAGTGTTCTTTTTCAAAAATATCTTCAGATTTAAAAATTATCTTATGTTATCCTCAATTTTATTATACATATGTAAGATGTAAATCTTCAGATTTATACAAAAATGTCTCCACCTCCTTTTTCAATTATATTCTAATTGTATTTGTATGCCTATCATTGTATCTGAGATTTTCCTAGAGAATACCTTCAATTTATTCTGTTATCCTATGTAATCCTCAATTTTATCATACATATGTTCAATGAAAATCTTCAGTTTTATGAGAAAATTTCTTTTCCTTTTTCAAATGAATTCTAATTGATTTTGTAAGCGTATCATTGTACCTGATTTTTTTTGCAAAAAAAATCATCAATTTTGTAAATTACCTTAAGTTTTCCTCAATTTTATCGCACATATGTTAGCGGAAAATCTTCAGTTTTATAGGAAAATGGCTCCACTTCCTTTTTCAATTACATTCTAATTGTATTCCTATGCTTACATTTGTATCTGTGTATATTACCACAAAAATCTTCAATTTTTAAAATTTTTTATGAATTTTCCTTACTTTATTAGAAGTATATTATATGAAATCTTTAATTTTATCAAAAAAATGTCTCCACTTCCTTTTCAACTATCTGATAATTCTATTTGTATGCTTATCATTGTATGTGAGATTTTTCCAAAAAATCTTCAATTTGATCAGATATCCTATGTAATCCTCAATTTTATCATGCAGATTATAGATGAAAATCTTCAGTTCTATCATAAAATATATCCACTTTTTTCAATTGAATTCTAATTATATTTGTAGTGCTATCATTGTATTTGAGTTTTTCAAAAACATCTTCAATTTTATACATTATCTTATATTTTACTCAATTTTATTATACATGTTAGATGAAAATCTTAATTTCTTTGCAAAAATGTCTCCATTTCCTTTTTCAATTACATTCAATTTTATCCATTACCCTAGCAATCCTTAATTTCCTCATAAATATGCTAGATGAACATCTTCAGTTTTATCAAAAAATGTCTCCACTTTTTTTCAGTTGTATTATAATTGTATTTCTATGCCCATCATTGTATCTGAGTGTTTTTCCAAAAAAATCTTTAATTTTATAAATTACCTTATGATACCCTCATTTTATCATACGTAGGTTATATGAAAATCTTCAGTTTTATATGAAAATGTTTCCACTTCATCCCTCATCATTGTATCTGAGATTTTTCAAAAAAATATTCAATTTTACCAGATATCCTATGTAATTCTCATTGTTATCATGCATATTTAGATGAAAATATTCAGTTCTATCATAAAATGTCCCCACTTCCTTTTTCAATTCAATTCTAATTGTATTTGTATGGCTATCATTGTATTTGAGTTTCAACATAAAAATGTACAATTTTATACATTATCATATGTTATCCTCAATTCTATCATAGATGAAAATCATTACTTTACAAAAATATCTCCATTTCCTTTGTCAATTACATTGTAATAGTATTTATATGCCTATCAATGTAAGTGAGGATTTTTTAAAATAATTTCAATTTTATAAATTATGTTGTTATCCTCGTTTTTATCATACATATATTAGATGAAAATCTTCAGTTTTATATGAAAATGTCTCCACTTCGTCATTCCATTATATTCTAAATGTACTTGTATGCCTATCATTGTTTCTGATTTTTTTTCAAAAATATCTTCAATTTTATAAATTATCCTTAGTTATCCTCAATTTTATCTTAGATATTTTAGAGGAAAATCTTCAATTTTAAATAAAAATGTCTCCACTTAATTTTTCGATTACATTCTAATTGTATTTGTTTGTCTACCATTGTATCTGTGAAAACTACCATAAAATTTCTATTTTCAAATTTTTCTATGAATTGCCCTTACTTTATCAGTAATATGTTATAGTAAATCTTCAGTTTTGTCAGAAAATGTCTCTACTTTAAGTATGTGAAAATTCTATTTGTATGCCTATCATTGTATCAGATTTTTCTAAAGAAAATCTACAATTTCATCAGTTATCATATGTAATCCTCAATTTTATGATACATATGCTTTAAGAAAATCTTCACTTCTACCAGAAAATATCTTCACTTCCCTTTACAATTGCATTCAAATTCTATATGGATACTGATCATTGTATGAGTGTTTTTTCAAAAAACCTAAAATTTTATCAATAATCCTATGTAATCCTCAATTTTATCATGCATATGTTAGATGAAAATCTTCAGTTGTATCAGAAAATATCTCCACTTCCCTTTTCAATTATATTCTAATTGTGTTTGTATGCAGATAATTGTATCTGAGTATTTTTACAAATAAATCTTCAATTTTATCAATTATCTTATGTAATCCTCAATTTTATCATACATATGTATGATGAAAAATTTCAGTTCTATACAAAAATGTGTCCTCTTCCTTTTTCAATAATACTTTAGATATATTTGTATGTATATACTAGTATCTGAGCTTTTGTTTTCAAAATATCTTATATTTTAAAATTTATCTTATATAATTCTCAATTTTAACATATATGTGTTAGATGAAAATCTTCGGTTTTATCAGAAAATGTCTGTATTCCTTTTTTTTTCAATTATATTCTAATTGTGTTTGTAAGCCTATCATTGTATCTGTGAAAATTACCACAAAAATCTTCAAATTTTATAGTTTTATAATGAATTTCCTTAATTTTACCAGCTATATGTTATGCAAAATTCTTCAGATTTATCGGAAAATATCTCCACTTCCTTTTACAACTATATTATTATTTATTTGTATGCCTATCATTGCATCTGTGAAAATTAACACAGAAATCTTCAAATTTTACAGTTTTCCTATGAATTTGCATAATATTATCAGATATATATTATGCAAAATTTCTCAGAGTTATCAGAAAATATCTCCAATTCCTTTTTCAACTATGTTATTATTTATTTGTATGCCTACCATTGTATCTGTGAAAATTCCCACAAAAATCTTGAAATTTTAACCGTTTCACATAAATTTCCTAATTTAATCAGAAAGGTTATACTAAAAACTTCAGTTTTATCAGAAAAAGTCTCCATTTTCTTTTTCAGTTATTTGTAGTTGTATTTGTATGCCTTTCATTGTATCTGAGATTTTATCACAAAAATCTTCAATTTTATCAATTTTCCTATTTTATTATCCATTTACCATTCATAAATTAGATGTTAGGCTTCAGAATTAACAGAATATGTCTCCACGTCCTTTTTCAATTGTATTCTAATTGTATTTTTATGCCTATCACTGTTTCTGAGTTTTCTTTTTCAAAAATATCTTCAGATTTAAAAATTATCTTATGTTATCCTCAATTTTATCATACATGTAAGATGAAAATCTTCAGTTTTATACAAAAATTCCTCCACCTACTTTTTCAATTATATTCTAATTGTATTTGTATGCCTATCATTGTTACTGCGATTTTTTTAGAGAATGTCTTCAATTTATTCAGTTATCCTATGTAATCCTCAATTTTATCATACATATGTTAAATGAAAATCTTCAGTTTTATGAGAAATGTCTTACCTTCCCTTTTCAATTGAATTCTAATTATATTTATATGGCTATCATTGTATTTTAATTTTTTTTTAAAAAAAATCAATTTTATACATTATCTTATGTTATCCTCAATTTTATCATACATGTGATAGATGATAATCTTCATTACTTGAGGAAAATGTCTCCATTTCCCTTTTCAATTACATTCTAATTGTAATTATATGCCTATCAATATATCTGAGATTTTTAAAAAATATATTGAATTTTACAAATTATTTTATGTTATCCTCATTTTTGTCATACACATATAAGATGAAATTTCTCAGTTTTATATGAAAAATTTTCCAAGTCCCTTTTAGTCATATTCTAATTGTATTTTTATGCCTATCATTGTATCTGAGTTTTGTCCATATAAATCTTCAATTTTATCAGTTACCTACTAATCCTTTATTTTATGATGCATATGTTAGATGAACATCTTCAGTTTTATTATAAAATGTCTCCACTTCATTTTTCAGGAATATTCTATTTGTATTTCTCTGCCTATCATTGTATCTGAGTTTTTTTCCAAAAAAATCTTTAATTTTATAAATTACCTTATGATATCCTGATTTTATCATTTGTATGTTACATAAAATCTTCAGTTTTATGTGAAAATGTTTCCACTTCCTCCTTAAATTATATTCTAAATGTATTTATATGCCTATCATTTTATCTGATTTTTTCTCAAAAAAATCTTCAATTTTATAAATTATCTTAAGTTATCCTCTTATTTTTCATAGATATTTTGGAGGAAAATCTTCAATAAAAATGTCTCCACTTCATTTTTTGATTACATTTTAATTGTATTTGTTTGCCTACCATTGTATCGGTGAAAATTATCATAAAAATTTTCATTTTTTAACATTTTCCTACGAATTTCCCTTGCTTTATCAGTAATATGCTATATAAAATCTTCAGTTTTGTCAGAAAATTTCTCCACTTTATTTTCAAATTTGTGATAATTTTATTTGTATGCCTATCTGTGTACCTGAGTTTTTTTTAAAAAAAATCAATTTTATCAGTTATCATATGTAATCCTCAATTTTATGATACATATGTTAGATTAAAATGTTCAGTTCTACCAGAAAATAACTCCACTTCTCTTTTCAATTATCTGATAATTCTATTTGGATGTGATCATTGTATCTGAGTTTTTTTCAAAATAATCTAAAATTTTATCAGTTATCCTATGTAATCCTAAATTTTATTATACATATTTTGTATGAAAATCTTCAGTTCTATCAGAAAATATCTCCACTTCCATATTCAATTATATTCTAATTGTATTTGTAGGCAGATCATTATATGCATTTTTCCAAAAAATCTTCAATTTTATCTATTTTTCTATGTAATTCTCAATTTTATCATACATATGTTAGATAAAAATCTTCAGTTTTATCAGAAATTGTCTCCTCTTCCTTTTTCAAATGTATTATAAGTATATTTGTATGCTTATCATTGCATCTGAGCTTTTTGTTTTTTTCAAAAAATCTTCAGGACACAATGAGAAGACCAAACCTAAGGATTATAGGGATAGATGAGAGTGAAGATCTACAATTTAAAGAGCCAGCAAATATCTTCAACAAAATTATGGAAGAAAACTGCCCTAACCTAAACAGATATATGCCCATGAATATACAAGAAGCCTACAGAACTCCAAGCAGACTGGACCAGAACAGGAATACCTCCCATCACATAATAATCAAAACCCCAAACATACTAAACAAAAAAGAATATTAAAGGCATTAAGAGAAAAAGGCCAAGTAACATATAAAGGAAGACCTATCAGAATCACTCCAGACTTCTCTCCAGAGACCATGAAAACTAGAAGATCCTGGGCATATCTAATGCCGACTCTAAGGGAACACAAATGTCAGCCAAGACTACTATACCCAGCAAAACTCTCAATCAACATAGATGGAGAAATCAAAATATTCCATGACAAGACCAAATTTACACAATAACTTTCCATTAACCCAGCTCTACAAAGGATAATAGGAGGAAAACTCCAATACAAGGAGGGAAACAGAACCCTAGAAAAAGCAAGATAGAAACCCTCTTGCATCAAACTCAAAAGAAGATAACCACTCAAAAACAAAAATAACATAAAAAACGACGGGAAGAAATAATCACTATTCCTTAATATCTCTTAACATCAATGGACTCAATTCTCCAATAAAAAGACATAGGCTAAAAGACTGGATACAGAAACAGGGCCCTACATTTTTCTGCATACAGGAAACACACCTCGGTGTCAAAGACAAACACTTCCTTAGAATAAAAGGCTAGAAGACAATTTTGCAAGCAAATGGTCATAGGAATTGAGCTGGAATAGTCATTCTAATATCAGATAAAATGGACTTTCAAACGAAAGTCATCAAAAGAGACACAGAAGGTCACTTCTTGCTAGTCAAAGGAAGAATCAACCAAGAACTCACAATTCTAAACTTCTATGCTCAAAATGCAAGAACACCCTCATTCATAAAAGAAACTTTACTAAAGCTCAAAGCACACATTGCACCTAACACAATAATTGTGGGGGACCTTAACAATCCACTAACCTCAATGGACTGATCAGGAAAACAGAAACTAAACAGGGGCACAGGGAAACCCATTGAAACATTGGACCAATTGGATTTAACCGATATATATATAACATTTCACCCTAGAGCAAACAACTGTACCTTTTTCTCAGCACCTCATGGTACCTTCTCCAAAATCGACCATATAATTGGTCACAAGACAGACTTCAACAAATATTAAAAGATTGAACTAATCCCATGCCTGTTATCAGATCACCATGGAGTAAGAGTGTTCTTCAATGACAACAAAAACAACAGAAAATCCTCATAAACATGGAGGCTGAACAATATTCTACTCAATGATAACTTAGTCAAGGAGGAAATAAAGAAAGAAATCAAAGACTTTTTAGAATTTGATGAAAATGAAGGCACAACATACCCAAATCTATGGGACACAATGAAAGCAGTGCTAAGAGGAAAAATCATAGTCCTGAGTGTCTTAAAAAACAAACAAACAAAAAAAAAACAGGAAAGAGCATATACTATCAACTTAATGGCACACCTAAAAGTTCTAGAACAAAAAGAAGCTATTTCACCCAGGAGAAGTGGAAGACAGTAAATCATCAAACTCAGGGCTGAAATAAATCAAGTTGAAACCAAAAGAACTATACAAAGAATCTAGAAAACCAGGAGCTGGTTCTTTGAGAAAATCAACAAGATAGATAAACCCCTAGCCAGACTTACCAAAGGGTACAGTGACAGTATTCAAATTAACAAAATTAGAAATTAAAAAGGAGATATAACAACAGAAGCTGAGGAAATTTAAAAAATTATCAGATTCTACTACAAAAGCCTATACTCAACACAACTGGAGAATGGAGGAAATGGACAATTTCCTAGACAGATACCAAATACCATAATTAATTCAGGATCAAATAGATCGTCTAAACAGATCCATAACCCCCAAAGAAATAGAAGGGGTCATAGAAAGTCTTCCAATAAAATAAAACACAGGATCAGATGGTTTTAGTGCAGAATTCTATGAGACCTTCAAATAAGACCTAATACCAATGCTCTTCAAACTATTCCACAAAATAAAAACAGAAGGAACACTACCTAACTCATTCTGCAAAGCCACAATTACCCTGATACCAAAACCACACAAAGATCCAACGAAGAAAGTGAACTTCATACCTATCTCCCTTATGAACATCGATGCAAAAATACTCAATAAAATACTTGCCAACCGAATACAAGAGCACATCAAAATGATGATTCACCATGATCAAGTTGGCTTCATCCCAGGAATGCAGGGATGGTTCAATATACGGAAATCCATCAATGTAATCCACTACATAATCAAACTTGCCGCATGATCCTCATGGGCACTGTGAATTTCCACAGGTAAAGCACAGGGTCTCTGGTGGACACTGTGGGATAATTTCCACAGGTAAAGAACAGGGTCTCTGGTGGACACTGTGGGATAATTTCCACAGGTAAAGGCCTTTAACAATAAAGGCGGTCCTCTGAGTTAGACTCCTGCGCCTTCCCCAAGGGAACATCCCTGTGGAATTCCCTGGCCTGAGAGGATTCTTGGTTCTAATCTCATGGCAGCCTTGCCTTTGTAACTTTCCTTCAATCAATTTCACAGAAATTTCTGGTAGCCTGAGCTATAAGTAACCAGGCAAAAATGTTAGTTCTTTGAACTACAATACTGGCCAAAAAAACCTTGGTTCTAGGCGAGATCACTTTGCTTAGTAGATTACATAATTACTTTGATCTCCCAACAAAATGTTAACTTTTATGGCTATGCTGATGAGAGTGGCTCTGACACAGTAAAACTTTGACTTAACACTATGATCTCAGGTGCCCTCAGAGAGAACCAGGTGATAATTATGTTACTCACTGAATCTCATTAAGACCTAGAGGTTCAGGTTTACAGTCCCCTTTACAGATGTCACACAAAAATGTTTTCTACTTGGCTGATTTTACATTTCCTCATGGCAAATGGTTATTGCTGATTATCTTTTGTGCCTGCTGTACTGGATACATCCTTTGATATGTAAAGACCTCATGTTTAAAATCCACTGGCTGACTGCAGCAAGATGCACACAGACACCAATTACACGGAGATACCAAAATACTTCTGTGTCATCGTGTTCTGTTTGCCATTTCACCTGGAACCCATGCTTTCCTGCCTCATGAAAGAATCCTAGCCCCAACATTGAGAGAGTGTGGTCCGTAGCAAAACTCAAAAGAAAAAAAAAACACATGGTCATCTCATTGGATGCTGAGAAAGCATTTGACAAAATTCAGCATCCTTTCATGCTAAAAGTCCTGGAAAGAACACAAATTCAAGGTCCATACCTAAACATATTAAAAGCAATCTACAGCAGACCAGTAGCCAACATCAAAGTAAATGGAGAGAAACTTGAAGAAATCCCACTAAAATCATGAACTCATGCAATTTGTAGTTAAATGGTTAGATCTGGAAAATATTATCCTAAGTGAGCTAACAAAATCACAAAAGAATACACATGAAATGCAATCACTGATAAGTGGATATTAATGAGCCCAGAAGCCCTAAATACTAAAGGCACAATTAGCAAGTCAAATGACTCCCAAGATGAAGGAATGAGAGGACCCTGGGCCTGTAAAGATTGGATCCAGTTTTGTAGACCCAGAACAGAGAAATCGTGGGGGGGGGAATTATTGGGGAACAGTTGGGTGGGAGAGGAATTATGGGACATATGGTGGGGGGGGACTGGGAAAGGGGAAAGTCTTTGGAATGTATACATAGAATATAGAAAATAAAGATTAAATAAAAATACTGAAGTTTTTCCTCTAACATATGTATGATAAAATTGAGGATAATTTAAGGTAATTTATGAAATTGATTTTGTTTACTTTTTCCATAGCTTCCTTTTTAACATTTTTATTGGATATATTCTATATTTACATTTCATTTCCCTTTTTCTGGTTCCCCACCCCCCAAAGTTCCCACATGCCCTTTTCCTTCCCCCTGCTCCCTCATCCAAGCCTTCCCACTTCCCTGTTCTAGTATTCCCCTACACTGATGTTTTGATCCTTTCCAGCACCAGTATCCTCTCCTTTCTTCTTGTCAGATATCATTTGGTATGTGAATTGTGACTTTGGTGTCCCAAGATTCTAGGATAGTATCATTTATCAGCAAGTGGATACGATGGGTATGCTTTTGAGACTGTGTTATCTTATTTAGTATGATGTTCTCCAGCTCCATCCATTTATCAAGAATTTTATGAATTCATTGTTTGTAATGGCTGAATAGTAATCCATTGTGTATATATACCACAATTTCTATATCCATTCCTCTTTTGAGGGATATCTGGGCTCCTTCCAATTTCTGGCTATTATAAACAAGGCTGCTATGAACATAGTGGAGCATGTGTCTTTATTGTATGCAGGGGAATCCTCTGTGTATATGCCCAGGAGTGGTATGCCAGGGTCCTCTGGAAGTGACATGCCCAGTTTTCTGAGGAATTGCCACACTGATTTCCAGAGCTGTTTTACCATTTTGGAATCACACCAACAGTGGAGGAGTGTTCCTCTTTCTCCACATCCTCGCCAGCACTTGTTGTCTCTTGAGTTTTTAATCTTAGCCATTCTGATTGGTGTGAGGTGAAATCTCATAGTTGTTTTGATTTGCATTTCCCTGATGACTAATGATGTTGAACATCTCTTAAGGTGTTTCTCGGCCATCCGAATTTCTTCTGGTGAAAATTCTTTGTTTAGCTCTGTACCCCATTTTTTGATAGGGTTATTTGGTTCTTTGGGGTTTAACTTTTTGAGTTCTTTGTATATATTGGATATTAGCCCTCTGTCAGATGTGGAGTTGGTGAAGATCATTTCCAACTTTGCTGGTTGCCGTTTTGTCCTTCTGACAGTGTCCTTTGCCTTACAGAAACTTTGTAATTTTATGAGGTCCCATTTGTCAATTCTTGATCTTAGAGCATAAGCTATTGGTGTTCTGTTCAGGAACTTTCCCCCTGTGCCCATGTCCCCAAGGGTCTTCCCAAGTTTCTTTTCTAATAGTTTCAGTGTGTCTGGTTTTATGTGGAGGTCCTTGATCCACTTGGAGTTGATCTTAGTACAAGGTGATAGGAGTGGTTCAATTCACATTCTTCTGCATGTTGACCTCCAGTTGAATCAGCACCATATGTTGAAAAGGCTATCTTTTTTCCACAGGATGGCTGTGGCTCCTTTATCAAAGATCAAGTGACCATAAGTCTGTGGGTTCATTTCTGGGTCTTCAATCCTATTCCATTGGTCTACCTGTCTGTTGCTGTACCAATACCATGCAGTTTTTAACACAATTGCTCTGTAGTACTGCTTGAGGTCAGGGATATTGATTCCCCCAGAAGTCCTTTTATTGTTGAGAATAGTTTTAGCTAGCCTGGGTTTTTTGTTGCTCCAGATGAATTTGAGAAGTGCTCATCCTAGATCTATGTAGAATGGATTTGGGATTTTGATGGGGATTGCATTGAATCTGTAGATTGCTTTTGGCAAGATGGCCATTTTTACTATATTGATCCTGACAATTCAGGAGCAAGAAATATTTTTCCATCTTCTGAAGTCGTCTTTGATTTCTTTCTTCAAGGACTTGAAGTTCCTGCCATACAGATCTTTCGCTGGTTTGGTTAGAGTTATGCCAAGGTACTTTATGTTGTTTGTGGCTATTGTGAAGGGTGTTATTTCCCTAACTTCTTTCTCAGCCTTCTTGTCCTTTGAGTACAAGAAGGCTACTAATTTGCTTGAGTTAATTTTATAACAATCCACTTTGCTGAAGTTGTTTATCAGCTGTAGAAGTTCTCTGGTGGAGTTTTTTGGGTCGCTTAAGTAGACTATCATATTGTCTGCAAATAATGATACTTTGACTTCTTCCTTTCCAATTTGTATCCCCGTAAATTCCTTATGTTGTCTAATTGCTCTCGCTAGAACTTCAAGTACTATATTGGAAAGATATATATAGAGAGGGCAGCTTTGTCTAGTCCCTGATTTTAGTGGGATTGCTTTAAGTTTCTCTCCATTTATTTTGATGTTGGCTACTGGTTTGCTGTAGATTACTTTTACTATGTTTAGGTATGAGCCTTGAATTCCTGCTCTTTCCAAGACTTTTAGCATGAAAGGATGCTGAATTTTGTTGAATGCTTTTTCAGCATCTAATGAGATGACCATGTGTTTTTTTCTTTTAGTTTGTTTATGTAGTGGATTACATTGATGGATTTCCGTATATTGAACCATCCCTGCATCCCTGGAATGAACCCTACTTGATCATGGTGAATGATCGTTTTGATGTGCTCTTGGATTCAGTTGGCAAGAATTTTATTTATTATTTTTGCATCAATATTCATAAGAGAAATTGGCCTGTAGTTTTCTTTCTTTGTGGGATCTTTTTGTGGTTTAGGTATCAGCGTAATTGTGGTTTCGAAGAATGTTTTGGGCAGTGTCCCTTCTGTCTCTATTTTGTGGAATAGTTTGAAGAGTATTGGTGTTAAGTCTTCTTTGAAGGTCTGGTAGAATTCTGCACTAAAACCATATGGTCCCATACTTTTTTTTTTGGTTGGGAGACTTTCTATAACCCCTTCTATTTTTTTAGGGTTTATGGGACTGTTTAGCGGATTTAATTGATGCTGATTTAATTTTGGTATTTGGTATCTGTCTAGGAAATTGTCCATTTCCTCCAGATTCTCCAGTTGTTTTGAGTATAGGCCTTTGTATTAGGATCTGATGATCTTTTGTATTTCCTCAGTTTCTGTTGTTATATCCCCCTTTTCATTTCTAATTTTGTTAATTTGGATACTCTCTCTGTGCCCTTTGGTTAGTCTAGCTAAGGGTTTATCTATCTTGTTGATTTTCTCAAAGAACCAGCTCTTGGTTTTGTTGAATCTTTGTATGGTTCTCTTTGTTTCTACTTGATTGATTTCAGCCCTTAGTTTGATGATTTCCTCTCTTCTACTCCTCCTGGGTGAATTAGCTTCTTTTTTTTCAGGGCCTTCAGGTGTGCTGTTAAGTTGCTAGTGTATGCTCTCTCCAGTTTCTTTTTGGAGGCACTCAGGGGTATGAGTTTTCCTCTTAGCACTGCTTTCATTGTGTCCCAAAGATTTGGGTAGGTCGTACCTTCATTCTCATTGAAGTCTTAAAAAATCTTTGATTTCTTTCTTTATTTCTTCCTTGAGTAGAGTATTTATTTCTTTCATTGAGTAGAGTATTGTTCAGTTTCCATGTGTATGTGGGCTTTCTGTTGTTCTTCTTGCTATTGAAGAACACTTTTACTCCATAGTTATCCAATAGAAGACATGGGATTAGTTCGGTCTTCTTGTATTTGTTGAGGTCTGTCTTGTGACCAATTATATGATCAATTTTTGAGAAGGTACCGTGTGGTGCTGAGAAAAAGGTATACTCTTTTGCTTTAGGATGGAATGTTCTATATATATCTGTTAAATCCAATTGGTCCAAAGCTTCAATTAGTTTCACTGTGTCCCTGTTTAGTTTCTGCTTTCCTGATCTGCCCATTGAGGAGAGTGTTGTGTTGAAGTCACCTACAATTATTGTGTAGGTGCAATGTGTGCTTTAAGCTTTAGTAAAGTTTCTTTTACGAATGAGGGTGCCCTTACATTTGGGGCATAGATATTCAGTATTGAGAATTCTTCTTGGTGGATTTTCCCTTTGACAAGTAAGAAGTGACCTTCTGAGTCTCTTTTGATGACTTTAGGTTGAAAGTCAATTTTATCTGATATTAGAATGGCTACTCCGGCTTGTTTCCTGAGACCATTTGCTTGTAAAACTGTCTTCCAGCCTTTTACTCTAAGGTGGTGTTTGCCTTTGACAATGAGCTGTGCTTCCTGTATGCAGCAAAATGTAGGGTCCTGTTTCCATATCCAGTCTGTTAGTCTGTGTCTTTTTATTGGGGAATTGAGTCCATTGATATTAAGAGATATTAAGGAATAGTAATTATTACTTCCTGACATTTTGGGCGTTATTGTTTTTTTTTGTATTTGAGTGGTTCTATTCTTTTGGGTTGGATGAGATGGGGTTTCTAACTTGGTTTCTTCTGGGGTGTAGTTTCCCCCCTTGTGTTGGTACTTTTTCCCTATTATCCTTTGTAGGGGTGGGTTTGTAGATAAATATAGTGCAAATTTGTTTTTGTCGTGGAATACCTTGGTTTCCCCATCTATGCAATTGAGAGTTTTGCTGGGTATAGTAGTTTTGGCCGAAGTTTGTGTTCTCTTAGAGTCTGCATGAGGTCTGCCCAGGATCTTCTAGCTTTCATGGTCTCAGGTGAGAAGTCTGGTTTAATTCTGATAGGTCTTCCTTTATATGTTACTGGTCCTTTTTCTCTTACTGCCTTTAATATTCTTTCTTTGTTTAGTACATTTGGGGTTTTGATTATTATGTGACGGGAAGTATTTCTGTTCTGGTCCAGTCTATTTGGGGTTCTATAGGCTTCTTGTATATTCATGGGCATCTCTCTCTTTAGGTTGGGGAAGTTTTCTTCCAAAATTTTGTAGAACATATTTGCTGGCCCTTTAAGTTGTAGATCTTCATTCTCATCTACTCCAATAATCCTTAGGATTGGTCTTCTCATTGTGTCCTGGATTTCCTGAATGTTTTGGGTTACCATTTTTGCATTTTGCATTTTCTTTAATTTTTGAATCTATGGTTCCTATGGTATCTTCAGCATCTGAGATTCTATCTTCTATCTCTTGTATACTATTGTTGATATTTGCATCTATGACTCCTGATTTCTTCCCAAGGTTTTCTATCTCCAACGTTGTCTCTCTTTGCGATTTCTTAGTTGTTTCTACTTCTGTTTTTAGATTCTGTATGGTTTTGCTCAGATCTTTCCATTGCTTGTTTGTGTTTTCCTGTAATTCTTTAAGGGATTTTTGTGTTTCTTCTTTTATGACTTCTACTTGTTGACCCATGTTCTCTTGTATTTCTTTAAGTGATTTTTGTTTCTCCCCCTTATTGGGATTCATTTTTTGCTCTATATTCTCCTGGATTTCTTTAAGTGATTTTTGTGTTTGCCTTGTATGGGCTTCTAGCATTTGATCTATTTTCTCCTCTATTACTTTAAGAAATTTATCTAAGTGATCCTCTATCAACATCTTTACCAGTGATTTTAGATCTGAGTCTTGTTTTTCTGGTGTGTTGAGATATCCGAGATTTAATTGTGTTTGCCTTGTAAGAGCTTCTAGATTTTGATCTATTTTCTCATGTATTACTTTAAGAGATTTATCTAAGTGTTCCTCTATCAGCATCCTGACTAGTGATTTTAGATCTGAGTCTTGTTTTTCTGGTGTTTCGGGGTATCCAAGATTTATTGCTGTTGGAGAACTGGGCTCGGATGCTGCCATACTACCATGATTTCTGTTAGTAACGATCTTACATTTGCCTTTTGCAATCTGGTTATCTCTGGTGTTAGTTGGTCCTGTAGTTACTAGCTGGTGCTTGACCCTACTTTGGGCTCGTAAGGCTATTTCCCCGCGATTGGGACACCTGAACCACTGCCCTGCAGGGCTCCTGCTCACAGATTGCTGACAGGTGGCCTGAGTCCCCGGAGGTCTTAAACTCAGGATATCCCAGGTACTTGGTTCCGCCTGTTGGGTAGCTGCTCTGCACTGCTCCTGCTCAGGGTTTGATGTCTGGTGTCCTGATTCCCCAGAGGTCTTAAAGTCGGGATATCTCAGTTAACCTGTTCTGCCTGTTGGTCCAAAGCTGCTGGGAAGCTGGCTGAGGCTGGCTCCCCCGCCGCCGGCTGGATGGGAAGCAGCTGGCAAGATGGTGCTAACTGCAGGGTGTTCGGGGTCCACCCTGCGAGCGCAGAGCACAGGCTCGGCCAGTGTCCCCCAAACCGCTACTCTGTGCACAGCTCCAGCTCCAGTCCTGATTCCCCGAAGGTCTTAAACTCGGGATATCTCGGGTACCCGGTTCCACAGGCTGGGTCTGAGCATCTGGGAAGCTGGCTGAGGCTGGCTCCCCCGCTGCTAGCTGGAAGGGAAGCAGTTGGCCAAATCTTCAGTTTTATAGGGAAATGTTTCCATTTCTTTTTGCAATTACATTCTTATTGTACTTGTATGCATAACGTTGTTTCTGTGAAAATTACCACAAAAATCTTCAATTTTAAAATTTTTCCAATGAATTTCCCTTATTTAATATGAAATATGTTCTATGAAATCTTTACTTTTATCATAAAATGTCTCCACGTCCTTTTTCATTTATGTGATGATTGTATTTGTACACCTATCATTGTTTCTGAGATTTTTCCCAAAAAATCTGTTGAACCATCCCTGCATCCCTGGGATGAAGCCTACTTGATCATGGTGAATGATCATTTTGATGCACTCTTGGATTAGGTTGGAAAGATTCTTATTTAGTATTTTTGCATCGATATACATAAGGGAAATTGACCTAAAGTGCTCTTTCTTTGTTGGATCTTTGTGTGGTTTTGGTAGCAGCATAATTGTGGTTTCATAGAATGAGTTGGGCAGTGTTCTTTCTGTTTCTATTTTGTGGAATAGTTTGAAGAGTATTGGTGTTAGGCCTTCTTTGAAAGTCTGATAAAATTCTGCACTAAAACCATCTGGTCCCATACTTTTTTTTGGTTGGGAGACTTTTTATAACCCCTTGTATTTTTCTAGGATTTATGGGACTGTTTACCTGATCTAATTGATCCTGATTTAATTTTGGTATTTGGTATCTGTCTTGTTAATTGTAC
This sequence comes from Apodemus agrarius, assembly GCA_964023405.1. NCBI lineage: Eukaryota > Metazoa > Chordata > Mammalia > Rodentia > Muridae > Apodemus > Apodemus agrarius. The sequence goes on from OZ030024.1 coordinate 35,678,241, forward strand.
ATTTTCTCCAGATTATCCAGTTCCATTGAATATAGGCTTTTGTATTAGAATCTGATGATTTTTTGAATTTCATCAGTTTCTCTTGTTATATCCCTCTTTTTATATCTAATTTTGTTAATTTGGATACTGTCTCCCTGCCCATTGGTTTGTCTTGCTAAGGGCTTATCAATCCTGTTGATTTTCTCAAAGAACCAGCTCCTGGTTTTGTTGATTTTTTGTATGGTTTGCTTTGTTTCTACTTGATTGACTTCAGCCCTTAGTTTGATGATTTCCTGATTTCTACTCTTCCTGGGTGAATTAGCTTCTTTTTGTTCCAGGGCTTTCAGGTGTGCAGTTAAGCTGCTAGTGTATGCTCTCTCCAGTTTCTTTTTGTAGGCACTCAGGGCTATGAGTTTTCCTCTTAGCACTGCTTTCATTGTGTCCCATAGATGTGGATAGGTTGTAACTTCATTTTCATTGAATTCTAAAACATCTTTGATTTCTTTCTTTATTTCTTCCTTTACCAATGTGTCATTGGGTAAAGATATGTTCAGTTTCCATGTGTATGTGGGCTTTCTGTTGTTTCTCTTGCTATTGAAGACAATTTTTACTCCACAGAGATCTGATAGGAGGCATGGGATTAGTTCAATCTTCTTGTGTTTGTTGACATCTGTCTTGCGACCAATTATATGATCGATTTTGGAGAAGTTATCATGCAGTGGTGAGTAAAAGGTATATTCTTTTTCTTTGGGATTAAATGTTTTATATATATAAAACATTTCATATATCTGTTGTATATATATATATATATATATATATATATATATATATATATATATAACATTTCATATATCTGTTAAATCCAATTAGTCCAAAGCTTCAATTAGTTTCACTGTGTCCCTGTTTGGTTTCTCGTTTCCTGATCAGTCCATTGAGGAGATTCAAGTGTTGAAGTCACCCATAATTATTGTGTTACGTGTAATGTGTGCTTTCAGCTCTTGCAGAGTTTCTTTGACGAATGAGGGTGCTCTTGTACTTGGAGCATAGATGTTCAGTATTGAGAGTTCTTAGTGGAATTTCCCTTTGACCAGCAAGAAGTGAACTTCCATGTCTCTTTTGATGTCTTTAGGTTGAAAGTCAATTTTATGTTATATTAGAATGGCTACTCCAGCTTGTTTCATGAGACCATTTGCTTGTGAATTGTCTTCCAGCCTTTTACTCTAAGGCAGTGTTTGTCTTTCACACTGAGATGTGTTTCCTGTATGCAGCAAAATGTAGGGTTCTATTTCCATATCCACTCTGTTAGTCTATGTCTTTTTATTGGGGAATTGAGTCCATTGATGTTAAGAGATATTGAGGAATAGCAATTATTACTTCCTGACATTTTTGACATTATTATTTATATTTGAGTGGTTATCTTCTTTTGGGTTTGATGAGAGGGGGTTTCTTTCTTGCTTCTCCTGGGGTGTGGTTTCCCTCCTTGTGTTAGTGTTTTTCCCCATTGTCCTTTGTAGGGCTGGGTTTGTGGAAAGATAATGTGCAAAATTGGTTTTGTCATGGAATGCCTTAGTTTCTCCATCTATGACGATTGAGAATTTGTTGCGTATAGTAGTTTTGGCTGAAATTGTGTTCCCTTATAGTCTGCATGATATCTGCCCAGGATCTTCTAGCTTTCATGGTCTCAAGTGATAAGTCTGGTATAATCCTGATAGGTCTTCCTTTATAGATTACTTGGCCTTTTTCTCTGACTGCTTTTAATATTCTTTCTTTTTTTTTTACTACATTTGGGATTTTGATTATTATGTGATGGGAGGTATTTCTGTTCTGGTCCAGTCTGTTTGGAGTTCTGTAGGCTTCTTGTATATTCATGGGCATCTCTCTCTTTAGGTTGGGAAAGTTTTCTTCCATAATTTTGAAGAAGATATTTGCTGGCCCTTTATGTTGTATATCATCTATACCTATAACCCTTAGGTTTGTTCTTCTCATTGTGTCAGATTTCCTTGATGTTTTAGGTTACAAGCTTTTTGAATTTTGCATTTTCTTGGACTGTTGAATCAATGGTTTCTATTGTATCTTTGACATCTGAGATTCTTTCTTCTATCTCTTGTATTCTATTTTTGATATTTGCATCTATGGACTTGATTTTTCCCAAGGTATTCAATCTCCAAAGTTGTCTCCCTTTGTGATTTCTTAGTTGTTTCTACTTCTGTTTTTAGATCCTGAATGTTTTTCCTCAGATCTTCTGCTTGCTTGTTTGTATTTTCATGTATTTCTTTAAGAGATTTTTGTGGTTTCTCTTTCATAACTTCTACTTGTTGACCCATGTTCTCCTGTAGTTCTTTACGTGGTTTTTGTAATTCCTCCTTATTGGCTTCTAATTTTTGATCCATATTCTCCTGAGTTTCTTTAAGTGATTTTTGTGTTTGCCTTGTAAGTGCTTCTAAGTTTTGATCCATTTTCTCATGTACTTCTGTAAGAGATGTTTCTATGTGTTCCACTATCAGCATCCTGACCAGTGATATTAGATCCACATCTTGTTTTTCTGGTGTGTTTGTGTATCTGGGACTTACTGCTATTGGGGAACTGTGTTCGTATACTGCCATATTGCCTTGATTTCTATTAGTAAATTTCCTATGTTTACCTTTTGCCATCTGGTTATCTCTGGCCTTGGTTGGTCCTGTAGTCACTAGTTGGTGCTTGAACCTCCTGAGGGCTTGAAAGGCTATTTCCCCACCACTGGATGACTGGGTTTCCCTGGGCATAGATTGCTGATGTGTTGTTCTCCACTTGGGTGCTGTTGGACCACTGGTGTATCTTCTGCTTCTGCCAACTGAAACCAATCAGCTGCCACCAAGATGGATGTAGTTGTGTGGACTGCAGGCTCCCCCTCAAGGCACAGAGTCCATACCTGGTTGGGACCCAGGAACTGCTGCTCTGCCCAGATCGCTGCATGGTGGCCTTGAGTCCCCATAGATCCCCAATTTTGGAAATCACGGGTACCTGGTTCGACTGGCTTAGTCCAGACAGCTGCAAGGATGCCAGCTGTGGCTGCGGGGAGTGGGAAGTGCCAACATTTTTATTTAAAATTGAAATTTTTCCTCTAAAATATCTATGATAAAATTGAGGATAAATTAAGGTAAATTATAAAATTGAAGATTTTTTTGAAAAAAAAAAACCTCAGATACAATGATAGGTATACATATACATTGAGAATATAATTGAAGGACAATGTGGAGACATTCTCATATAAAACTGAAGATTATCATATAACATATATACGATTAAAATGAGGATATCATAGGGCAATTTATAAAATTAAAGATTTTTTTTGAAAAACTCTCAGATACAATGATAGGCATAAATACACAATTAGAATACAACTGAAAAACAAAGTGTAGACATTTTCTCATAAAACTGAAGATTTTGATCTAACATATGTATGATAAAATAAAGGATTGCTTTGGTAATTGATAAAATTGAAGATTTATTTGGACAAAACTCAGACACAATGATAGGCATAAAAATACAATTAGAATATAACTAAAAGAGATGTGGAGAAATTTTCATATAAAACTTAAGATAGTCATCTAATATATCTACAATAAAAATGAGGTTAACATAACATAATTTATAAAATTGAATGTTTTTTAAAAAAACTCAGATACATTGATAGCCATATAAATACAATTAGAATGTAATTGAAAAAGGAAACGGAGACAGTTTTGTAAATTAATGAAAATTCTCATCTTACATGTGTATGATAAAATTGAAGATAACAGAAGATAATGTATAAAATTGATTTTTTTGTAAAACTCAAATACATTGATAGCCATACAAATATAATTAGAATTCAATAAAAAGGAAGTGGAGATACTTTATGATAGAACTGAATATTTTCATCAAAAATATGCATGATAAAATTGAGGATTACATAAGATATATGATCAAATTGAAGATGTTTTTTGGAAAAATCTCACACACAATGATAGGCATACAAATAGAATTTCAGATAATTGAAAAGAACGTGGAGTCATTTTTGATAATACTAAAGATTTCTTATATTTCTGATAAAGTAAGGGAAATTCATAGGAATATTTTGAAAACTGAAGATTTTTGTTGGAATTTTAACAGATACAATGTTAAGCATACAAATTCAATTACAATGTAATTGAAAAAAGGAAGTGGAGCAATTTTCCTTTAACATATGTTTGATAAAATTGAGAAAAACTTAGGATATTTTATAAAATTGATGATTTTTTGCAAAAAGCCTCAGATACAATGATAAGCTTACAAATATTTGAATTCAATTGAAAAAGAAGACGAGAAATTTTCTCATAAAACTGAAGATTTTCATATAACATATATATGTATGACAAAATTGAGGATTACTTAGGTTAACCAATTAATTGAAAATGTTCTGTAGAAAAATCTCAGATACAATGTTAGGCATACAAATAAATTAGAATATAATTGAAAAATGAAGTGGATACATTTTTTGTAGAAAACTGAAGTTTTTCATCTAATATTTGTATGACAAAATTGAGTATAACATAAGATACTTTTTAAATTTGAAGATATTTTTGAAAAAGAAAACACAGATACATTGATAGGCATACAAATACAATTAGAATACAATTGAAAAAGGACCTGGACATGTTTTGTGATAGAAGTGCAGATTTTCATCTAACATATGTATGATAAAATTGAGGATTACGTAGGATAACTAATAAAATTGAAGATTTTCCTGAAAAAATCGAAGATAAAATGATAGGCATAAAATACAATTATCATGTGATTAGAAAAGGAAGTAGAGTCATTTTCTGAATAAACTAAAGATTTCCTATAACCTATTTGTATAAGAGAAATTCAGAGAAAAAATTTAAAAATTGAAGATTTTTGTGGTTATTTTCACATATACAATGTTATGCATACAAATGCAATTAGAATGTAATTGCCAAAAGAAGTGGAGACATTTTCCTATAAAACTGAAGATTTTCCTCTAGCATATGTATGATGAAATTGATGATAACTTAAGGTAATTTATGGAATTGAAGATTTTTTTGAAAGAAACTCAGATGCAATGATAAGCATACAAATACAATTAGAATAAAATTGAAAAAGAAACAGGAGATATTTACTGATAAAATTAAGATTTTTTCTAACATATGTATGATAAAATTGTAAATTATATAGGATAATTGATAAAATTGAAGATTTATTCAGATAAAAATCTCAGATAAAATGATAGGCTTATGCATACAATTAGATACAATTGAAAAAGGACATGATAAATATTCTGCTAATTCTGAAAATTTACATATAATTTATGTATGAGAAAATGGATAACATAGGAAAATTGGTAAAATTGAAGGTTTTTTGTGATAAAATCTCAGATACAATGAAAGGCATACAAATACAACTAGAAAGAAGTGTAAAAGAAAGTGGAGACATATTCTGATAAAACTGAAGATTTTTGTATAACATTTCTGACTAAATTATGGAAATTCATGTGAAAATGTTAAAAGTTGCAGATTTTTTCTTGTAATTTTCAAAGATAAAATGGTAGGCATACAAATAAATAATAATACAGTAAAAAAGGAAGTGGAGATATTTTCTGATAAATCTAAAGAATTTTCCATAACATGTATCTGATAGAATGATGGAAATTCATAGGAAAACTGTAAAATTTGAATTTTTTGTGGTAATTTTCACAGATACAATGAGAGGCTTACAAACACAATTAGAATGTAATTTAAAAAAGGAATAGAGACATTTTCTGATAAAACTTAAGATTTTCATCTAACATATGTATGTTAAAATTGAGGATAACATAAGATAATTTATAAAATTGAAGATATTTTGGAAAACATGAACTTAGATACAAGGATAGGCATACAAATACAATTAGAATATTACTGAAAAAGGAAGTTGACACATTTTTGTAAAGGACTGAATATTTTCATCTACCATATGTATGATAAAATTGAGGATTACATAAGATAACTGATAAAATGGAAGTTTTATTTGGAAAAATACTCAGAAACAATGATCTGCATACAAATACAATTAATATAATTGAAAAGGGAAGTGGAGATATTTTCTGATAGAACCGAAGCTTTTCATGTAAAATATGCATGACAAAATTGAGGATTACTTAGGAAAACTGAAAAAAATTTAGAGTTTTTGAAAAACACTCAGATACAATGATAGACATCCAAATATAATTTGAATATAATTGAAAAGGGAAGTAGAGATATTTTCTGGTAGAACTGAAATTTTCATTTAACATATGTATCATAAAATTGAGGATTACATATGATAACTGATAAAATAGAAGATTTTTTTGGAAAAAACTCAGATACAATGATAGGCATACAAATAGAATTATCACATATTTGAAGATGAAGTAGAGACACTTTATGACACAACTGAAGATTTCATATCACATATTACTGATAAAGTACAATGATAGCCATTAAAATACATTTATAATATAAATGAAGGAGGCAGTAGAGACATTTTCCTATAAAACTGAAGATTTCCTCTGACATATGTATGATTAAATTGAGGATAACTTAAGATAATTTATAAAACTGAAGATATTCTTGAAAAAAATTTAGATGCAATGATAAGCATATAAATACAATTAGAATACAAATGAAAAATGAAGTAGGGACATTTTCTGTTAAAAGTGAAGATTTTCTTTTTTCCCATCAATTTATTTATTTATTCACTTTACATCCAGAACATAGCATCCCTCTCCTTTCAGTCACCCCCTCAAGAGCTCCCGCCATTCACCCCTGAGAAGGTACTAACCTACAGTAGCAGATCAAGCCACTGCAGGACTGGGCATATATACTCTTCCACTGAGCAAAGCAGCAGCTCCGTTAGGGGGACAGAATCTACTGGCAAGCAATAGATACAGGGATAGCCCTCCTTCCAGGTGTTGTGGGACCTATATTAAACCAAGCTTCACATGTTGGGAAGGCCTAGCTCCAGATAATATATGCTCTTTGATTGATGGCTCAGGCTCTGCAAGCCCCCAAGTGTCTAGGGGTTAGTTGACTCTTGGTCTTCTTCCAGAATCTCTATCTCTTCCAGGTCTCTTAATACTTCCCCGAAATTTTCCACAAGACTCAGCTGAACTCCATCTAAAGTTTGGCTGTGAGTCTCTGCATCTGATTTAGTCAGCTACTTGGTAGATCCTTTCAGAAGATAGTTATCTCAGGCTCTTCTCTGCATCATCTAACATATGTATGATAAAATTGAAGATTACATAGGATAAATGATAAAATTGAAATTTATTCAGAAAAAAAATCAGATACAATGATAGGTTTACTAATACAATTAGAATAAAATTGAAAACGGAAGTGGATACAAATTTTGTTAATTCTGAAGATTTACATTTAATTGTGTATGATAAAATAGATGATAACTAGGAAAACTGAAAAAATTGAAGATATTTTTGATAAAATCTCAGATACAATGTAAGGCATGCAAATACAATTAAAATATAAGTGAAAAAGAAAGGGGAGACATTTTCTGATAAAACTGAAGATTTTTGTATAACATTTCTGAAAAAATTAGGGACATTCATGTGAAAATTTTAAAATTTGTAGATTTTTTTTGCTAATTTTCACAGATAAAATGGTAGGCATACAAATAAAATAATAATATAGTTCAAAAAGGAAGTGGAGATATTTGTCTTATAAATCAAAAGAAGTTTGCACATCATAAAATGATGGAAATACATTTAGGAAAACTGTAAAATTTGAAGATTTTTGTGGTAATTTTCACAGATACAATGATAGGTTTACAAATACAATTAGAATGTAATTGAAAAAAGGAATAGAGACATTTTCTGATTAAACTGAAAATTTTCATCTAACATATGTATTTTTAAATTGAGGATAACATGAGATAATTCATAAATTTGAAGATATTTTGGAAGACAAAAACCCAGATACAAGGATAGGCATAAAAATATCACTTGAGTATTATTGAAAAAGGAGGAGGAGACATTTGGATAAAGAACTGAAGATTTTCATCTAACCTATGTATAAAAAAATGAGGATTACAAAAGTTCAACAAAAGTTGAAGACTTATTTGGAAAATAACTCAGATCCTATGGTCTGCATCCAAATACAATTAGAATATAAATGAAAAGGGAAGTGGAGATATTTTCTGAAAGAACTGAAGATTTTCATCTAAAATATGCATGATAAAATTGAGGATTACATAGGGTAACAGATAAAATTGAAGATTTTTCGAAAAAAAAAACTCAGATACAATTATAGGCATTCAAATATAATTAGAATATAACTGAAAATTGAATCGGAGATATATTCTGGTGAACTGAAGATTTTAATCTAACATTTTTGATTAAAATTGAAGATTTTCCTCTAACATATTGATCAAACCCACTCAGTCGGTCAACAGTTTTTCCAGCGCTGGAGTGGGGATTGAAAAGAAAGAGACAAATAGACAAAACTGCAGTATGGCCCCAGCCAGTTCTGAGACTGAAGGGTGGGTTTAATAATTTTAACCCCCTTTTATACCAGTTTAATTACATGCTGGAATTAAGGTCAAAAGCAGTACAAAGAGGAACAAACAAGTCAATAAACACAAAATTGTCCAAGGTTGTGTAGGGATTACCAAAATACCTAAGCCTACTTCCTTGGCCAAGCCCAGGGTCTTGCTTGAGGCACATTCCTCTCAGTCCACCCTAAGATAAAAATTCCTGCTTTAATCTGCTTCCCTATTATGCCTCAAGGTCAGACTCCTGCTTGAGCCCTTGTCCTTGGTCAATGTCAAGTTCCTGGGAGGTAGCTTGGCACCCAAATAAGGCTCTCCATACATATGTGTGATAAAATTGAGGATAACTTAAGATAATATATAAAATTGAAATTTTATTTGAAAAAAACCTCAGACACAAAGATAGCCAGACAAATACAATTAGAATATAATTGAACAGGGAAGTGGAGACCTTTTCTTGTAAAACTGAAGATTATCATATAACATACACATGATATATTGAGGATAGCAAAGGTAATTTATAAAATTAAAGATTTATGGAAAAATTCAGATACAAAGATAGGCATTGAAATACAATTAGAATACAATTGAATAACAAAGTAGATACATTTTCAGATAAAACTGAAGATTTTCATCTAACATGTTTGATAAAATAGAGGATGACTAGGGTGATTGAAAAACTTGAAGATTTATTTATACAAAACTCTGATACAAAGATAGGCATAAAATACAATTACAATATTACTAAAAGTGATGTGGAGACATTTAATATAAAGCTGAAGATTTTCATCTATTATATGTGTGATAAAAATGAGGACAACATAACATAATTAATAAAATTGAATATCATTTTAAAAAAAAACTCACATACCATAACAGGCATATAGATACAATTAGAATGTAATTGAAAAAAGGAAGTGGAGACATTTTTGCAAAGAACTGAAGATTTTCATCAAAATATGTATGATAAAATTGATAACAGAAAATAATATATAAAATTGAAGATTTTTTGAAAAAACCTGAAGTACAATGATAACCATAGAAATAAAATTAGAATTCAATTGAAAAGGAAAGTGGAGACATTTTATGATAGAACTGAAGATTTTCATCTAAAATATGCATAATAAAATTGAGGATTACATAGGATATTATATAAAATTGATTTTTTTGGAAAAACACACACAGTGATAGGCATAGAAATAGAATTATCACATGATTGAAAAGTAAATGGACATATTTTCTGGTAAAACCAAAGAATTCATATAACATATTTCTGATAAAGTAAGGGAAATTCGTAGGAAAAAATAAAAAATTGAGAATTTTTGTGGTAATTTTCACAGATACAATGGTGTGCATACGAATACAATTAGAATCTAAATGTAAAAGGATGTGGAGAAAATTTCCTATAAAACTGAATATTTTCCTCTAACATATGTTTGATAAAATTGAAGAAAACATAGGATAATTTATAAAATTGAAGAATTTTATGAAAAAATCTCAGATGCAATGATAAGGTTCTGAAGAATATTAGAATACAATCAAAAAAGGAAAATGAGACTGATAAAACTGAAGATTTTAATAAAACATATGTATGATAAAATTGAGGATTACTTAGGATAACTGATAAAATTGAAGATTTTCTTAGAAAATCCTCAAATAAAAGGGTAGGCATACAAACACAATTATAATATAATTGAAAAGGTAGCTGGATACATTTTTGTATAAAACTTAAGATTTTCACATAAAATATGTATGATAATATAGATGATAACATAGGAAAATTTATAAAATTGAAGATTTTTTGATAAAATCTCAGATACACTTAAAAGCATACTAATACAATTGGAATATTAGTAAAAAAGAAAGTGGAGATATTTTCTTATTAAACTGAAGATTTTTATGTAGCATTTCTAATAAAATTATGGAAACTCATGAGAAAATATTAAATTTTGAAGATTTTGTGGTAATTTTGACAGATGGAATAGTAGGCATACAAATAAAAAATAATACAGTTCAAAAAGGAAGTGGAGAAATTTTCTGATAAATATGAAAAATTTTGCATAACATATATCTGATAAAATTATGGAAATTCATAGGAAAACTGTAAAATTTGAAGTTTTTTGTGGTAATTTTCATAGATAAATGATAGGCTTACAAACACAATTAGAACATAAGTTAAAAAAAGGAAGTGAAGACATTTTATGATAAAACTGAAGATTTTGTATAACATATTTCATATAAATAAGTCTAATTCATAGGAAAAATTTAAAAATTGAATATTTTTGTGGTAATTTTCACAGATACAGAGGTACACATACAAATATAATTAGAATACAATTGCAAAAAGAAGTGGAGACATTTTTCTATAAAACTGAAGATTTTCCTGTAACATATGTATGACAAAAATGAAGACACCTTGTAATTTATAAAATTGAAGATATTTTGAAAAAATTCAAATAAAATGATAAGCTTACTAATACTGTTAGAATTCAATTGAAAAATTAAGATGAGACATTTTCTCATAAAATTGAAGATTTTCATTTAACATATATATGATAAAATTGAGGATTACATCGGATAACTGATTAAATTGAAGATAGTCTCTAGAAAAGTCTCAGATACAATGATAGGCATACAAATACAATTAGAATATAATTGAAAACAGAGGTGAAGACATTTTTGTATAAAACTGAAGATTTACATCTAACATATATAACAAAATTGAGGATAACATAACAATTTTTAAATTTGAAGGTATTTTTAAAAAAGAAAACTCAGATACAATGATAGGAATACAAATACAATGAGAATACAATTGAAAAAGGAACTGGACACATTTTGTGATAGAACTGAAGATTTTCATGTAACATGTATGATAAAATTAGGATTATATAGGATGACTGATAAAATTGAAGAATGTCTTTGAAAAATGTAAGATACAATGATAGGCATTCAAATATAATTATCATATAATTGAAAAGGAAGTGGAGAGATTTCTGATAAAACTGAAGATTTCGTATAACATCTTTCATATAAAATAAGGAAAATTCATAGTAAAAAGTTAAAAATTGAAGATGTTTGTGGTAATTTTCAAAGATACAATGGTATGCATACAAATACAATTAGAATATAATTGCAAAAAGAAGTGGAGACATGTTCCTGTAAAACTGAAGATTTTCCTCTAACATATGTATCATAAAATTGAGGATAACTTAAGGTCATTCATGAAATTGAAGGTTTTTTTTTTAAAAAAAACCTCAGATGCAATGATAAGTATAAAAATACAATGAGAATTCAATTCAAAAAGGAAGAGGAGACATTTTCTGATAAAACTGAAGATTTGTATCTAACATATGTATGATAAAATTAAGAATTACACAGGATAATTTATAAAATTGAAGATTTATTCAGAAAAAACTCAGGTACAATGATAGGCATAAAAATATAATTAGAATACTATTGACAAAGGATGTGGAGACATATTCTGTTAATTCTGACGCTTTACTTCTACCTTATGGATGATAAAATGGATGAAAACAGGAAAATTGATAAAATTGAAGATTTTTGTGATAAAATGTCATATACATTGAATGGCATACAAATACAACTATATATAAGTGAAAAAAAGTTGAAACATTTTCTGATAAAACTGAAAATTTTTGTCTACCATTTCTGATTAAATTATGGAAATTCATGTCAAATTGTGAAAGTGTTAAAAATTTTGTGGTAATATACACATATACAATGGTTGGCATACAAATAAATAATATAGTTGAAAAAGGAACAGGAGATATTTTTTGATAAATCTGAGGAATTTTGCATAACATATGTCAGATAAAATTTTGAAAATTCATAGAAAAAATGTAAAAATTTGAAGATTTTTGTGGTAATTTTCACAGATACAATGATAGGCTTACAAACACAATTAGAATGTAATTGCAAAAAGGAATAGAGGCATTTTATAATAAAACTGAAGATTTTCATCTAACTCATGTGAAAATGATAAAATTTGAAGATATTTGTGGTAAGTTTTACAGATAAAATGGTAGGCATACAAACAAATAATAATATATTTGAAAACAGCAGTGGAGATATTTTCTGATAAAGCTGAAGAATTTTGCATAACATTTCTCATAAAATTATGGAAATTCATAGGAAAAGTGTAAAATTTGATGATTTTTGTGGTAATTTTCACAGATACAATGATAGGCTTACAAACACAATTAGAATGTAATTGAAAAAAGGAATAGAGACATTTTCTGAGAAAACTGATGATTTTCACGTTAAAATTGAGGATAACGTAAGATAATATAAAAAATTGAAGTTATTTTGGAAAACAAAAATTCAGATACAAGGATAGGCATACAAATACAACAAGAGTATTATTGAAAAAGGAAAAGGACACATTTTTTAAAGAACTGAAGATTTTCATCTAACATATGTATAATGAAATAGAGGATTACATAGGATAACTGATAAAAATGAAGATTTTCTTTGAAAAATCTCAGAAAAATGATAGTCATACAAATACAATTTATCACATAATTAGAAAAGGAAGGGGAGACATTTTCTTATAAAATTGAAGATTTCGTATAACATATTTCATATAAATTAAGGGAAATTCATAGAAACAATTTTAAAATTGAAGATTTTTTTAGTAATTTTCACAGATACAATGGTAAGCATAAAAATACAATTAGAATGTAATTGCAAAAAGAATTGAAGACATTTTTCTATAAAACTCAATATTTCCTCTAACATATGTATGATAAAATTGAGGATAAGTTAATTTATAAAATTGAAGATATTTTAAAAACCTTAGATGCAATGATAAGCATACAAATACAATTTGAATACAATAGGAAAAGATAGAGAATACATTTTTCTCATAAAACTGAAGATTTTTATCTAACATATGTATGATAAAATTGAGGATTGCATACAATAATGGATAAAATTTAAGAATTATTCAGAAAAATCTTGGATACAATGATAGGAATAAAATTTCAATTAGAATACAGTTGAAAAGGAAGTGGAGACATATTCTGTTAATTCTGAGCATTTACATCTAACTTATATGATAAAATGGATGATAGCATAGCAAAATGGTTAAAATTAAAGATTTTTTGATAAAATCTCAGATACAATAAAAGGCATAAAAAATATAAATATAAATAATTGATAAAATCTCAGATACAATGAGAGCCATACAAATATAACTATTTATAAGTGAAAAAGAAAGTGGAGATATTTTCTGATAAAATTGAAGATTTTTATCTAACATATATGATTAAATTGAGAATTACATAGGATAATTGATAAAATTGAAGATTAATTCAGAGAAAATACAGATACATTGATAGGCATAAAAATACAATTTGAATACAATTGAAAAATGAAGATGAGACATTTTCTGATAAAACTGAAGATTTTACCTAACATATGTCTGAAAAAATTGTGAATTACATCAAATTTATGGATGATAAAATGGATAACATGGGAAAATTGATAAAATTGTAGAATTTTGTGATAAAATCTCAGATGCAATGAAAAATAATAAAAATATAATTATAAATAAGTGAAAACTAAGTGAAGACATTTTCTGATAAAACAATATTTTCATCTAACATATATATGTTAAAATTATCTGCATACAAATACAATTAGAAGACAATTGAAAAGGGAATTGATATATTTTATGATAGAACTGTAGATTTTCATCTAAAATATTCATGATAAAATTGAGGATTACATAGGATAACTGATAAAATTTTAGATATTTTTGAAACAAAAATCAGATACAATGATAGGCATCCAAATAGAATTATCACATAATTGAAAAGGGAAGTGGAGCTATCTTCTGGTAGAACTGAAGATTTTTATCTAACATATGTATCATAAAATTAAGGATTACATATGATAACTGATAAAATTGTAGATTTTTGGAAAAAAACCTAAGATACAATGATAGGCATATAAATAGAATTATCACATATTTCAAAATTAAGTGGAGACATTTTTTGACGAAACTGAAGATGTCATATAACATATTGCTGAAAAAGTATGGGACATTCAGAGGAAAATTTTTTTAAATTAAATATTTTTGTTGTAATGTTCACAGATAAAATGGTAGGCATACAAGTAAAATTAGAATGTAGTAGGAAAATGAAGTGGAGACATTTTTATTTAAAATTGAAGATTTTCCTCTAAAATATCTATGATAAAATTGAGAATAACTTAAGATAATTATAAAATTTAAGATTTTTTTGAAAAAAATCTCAGATACAATGATAGGCATGCAAATACATTTAGAATAAAATTGGAGGAGGAAGTAGAGACATTTTCATATAAAACTGAAGATTTTCACAAAATATATGAGAAAATGAAGATAGCATAAGGTAATTTATAAAATTAAAGATATTTTGGAAAAACACTCAGATACAGTGACAGGCATAGAATTACAAATATAATAAAACTGAAAAACTAAGTGGAGACATTTTCATATAAAACTGAAGATTTCCATCTAACATACATATATAAAATAAATCATTACTAGGGTAATTGATAAAATTGAAGATTTATTTGGAGAAAACTCAGATGCAATGATAAGATTACAAAGACTATTAGAGTACAATGAAAAAGGAAGATGAGACATTTTCTGATAAAACTAAAAATTTTCATTTAACATATGTATGATACAATTGAGGATTACATAGGATAACTGGTTAAATTGAAGATTTTCTTAGAAAATTCTCAGATATAAGAATAGGCATACAATATAATAAGAATATAATTGAAAAAGTAGCTGGAGACATTTTTGTAAAAACTTACGATTTTCACCTAACATATGTATGATAAAATGGATAACATTGGAAAATTGATAAAATTGAAGGGTTCTTTTTTGATAAAATTTCAGATATTATTAAAGGCATACTAATACAATTAGAATATAAGTGAAAAAGAAAGTGGAGATATTTTCTGATGAAACTGAAGATTTTTGTATAACATTTCTAATAAAATTATGTAAATTCATGTGAAAAGTTTAAAATTTGAAGATTTTTGTGGAAATTTTCACAGATAGAAAGGGAGGCATATAAACAAATGATAATATAGTTGTAAAAGGAAGTGGAGATATTTTATGATAAATCTGAAGAATTTTGCCTAACATATATCTGATAAAATTATAGAAATTCATGGGAAAACTGTAAAATTTGAAGTTTTTGTGGTAATTTTCACAGATAACATGATAGGCTTAAAAACACAATTAGAATG
This sequence comes from Apodemus agrarius, assembly GCA_964023405.1. Taxonomy (NCBI): domain Eukaryota; kingdom Metazoa; phylum Chordata; class Mammalia; order Rodentia; family Muridae; genus Apodemus; species Apodemus agrarius. Next base: position 35,694,027 of record OZ030024.1, read on the forward strand.
TAATTTAAAAAGGAATAGAGACATTTTCTGATAAAACTAATGATTGCGTATAACATAATTCAGATAAAGTAAGGTAAATTCATAGGAAAAGTTTGAAAATTGAAGTTTTTGATGTAAATTTCACAGATATAATGGTAAGCATACAAATACAGTTAGAATGTATTTGGAAAAGGAAGTGGAGCCATTTTCCTATAAAACTGAAGAAAATCCTCTAACATATGTAAGTTAAAATTGAGGCTAGCATAATTTATAAAATTTAAGTTTTTTTTTGTTTTGTTTTTTTTTGCTAAAACCACAGATGCAATGATAAGCTTCCAAATACAATTAGAATACAATTGAAACAGATGTGGAGACATTTTCTGATAAAATTGAAGATTTTCATCCAACATATGTATAAAAAAATTGAGGATTGCATAGGATAATTGATAAAATTGAAGATTTATTCAGAAAAATACTCGGAGACAATGATAGGCATACAAATACAATTAGAATACTATTGAAAAAGCAAGAGGAGACTTCTGTTAATTCTAAAGATTTACATCAAACTTATGAATGAAAATGGATGATGACATAGGAAAATTGATAATATTGAAGATATTTTGATGAAATCTCAGATTCAATGAAAGGCATGCAAATAAAATAAGATTATAAGTGAAAAATTACATGGAGACATTTTCTCATAAAACTAAATATTTCTGTATAATATTTCTGATACAATTATTATAATTTATGAGAAAATGTTAAAAGTTGAAGATTTTGTGGTAATTTTCACAGATACAGTGTTAGATATATGAAAAATAATAATATATTTAAAAAGGAAGTGGAGATATTTTCTAATAAATCTGAAGAATATTCCATAATATATATCTGATAAAATTATGTAAATTCATAAGAAAACTGTAAAATTTGTAGATTATTATGCTAATTTTCACAGATACAATGATAAGTTTACAAACATTTAGGATGTAATTCAGAAAAGGAATAGAGACATTTTGTGATAAAAGTGAAGATCTGATGATTTTCATTCAATATATGTATAATAAAATTGAGGATTACATAAGATAACTGATGAAATTGAAGATTTTCTTAGAAAAATCTCACATACGATGATAGGCATAGAAATAAAATTAAAATAGACATGAAAAAGGATATAGAGACATTTTTGTATAAACTGAAGATTTTTGTATAACATGAATAAAATTGAGGATAACAAGATAATTTTTAAAACTGAGGATTTCTTTGAAAAACAAACTCAGATACAATGATAACATTTCTAATTTTGGAAATTCATGTGAAAATATTAAAATTTGAAGATTTTAGTGCTAATTTTCACAAATATAATGGTAGGCATACATATAAAATAGTAATATAGTTGAAAACGGAAGTGGAGAAATTTTTCTGATAAATCTGAAGAAGTTTCTGCAACATATATCTGATAAAATGATTGAAATACATAGGAAAATTGTAAACTTTGAAAATTTTTGTGGTGATTTTCACAGATACAATTATAGGCTTACAACTACAATTAGAATGTAATTGAGAAAAGAAATAGAGATATTTTCTGATAAAAGTGAAAATTTTCATCTGGCAAATATATCTTAAAATAGAGGATAACATAAGATAATTTATAAAATTGAAGATATTTTGGAAAACAAAAACTCAGATACAAGGATAGGCATGCAAATACAACTAGAGTATTATTGAAAAAGGAAGAGGACACATTGGCATAAAAACTGAAGATTTTCATCTAACCTATGTATGAAAAAATTGAGGATTACAAAGATAATTGATAAAGTTGAAGCTTTGTTTGGAAAAATCTCAGATACAATGGTAGGCATAAAAATACAATTAGAATATAAATGAAAAGAAAAGTGGAGATATTTTCTGATAGAACTAAAGATTTTAATCATGATAAAATTGAGGCTTACATAGGGTAATTTATTAAAATGAATATTTATTCAGACCAAACTCGGATACAATGATAGGCACACAAATACAACTAGAATACAATTGTAAAAGGAAGTGCACACATATTCTGTTAATTCTAAAGATTTATATCTAACATATGTGATAAAATTTATGATAACATAGGAAAATTGATAAAATTGAAGATTTGTTTGATAAAATCTCAGACTCAATGAAAGGCATACAAATACAATAAGATTATAAGCGAAAAAGAAAGTGGAGAAATTGATAAAACTGAAGATTTTTGTATAACATTTCTGATTAAATTAAGGAAATTTATGAGAAAATGTTGAAATGTGAAGATTTTTGTGGTAATTTTCACAGATACAATGCTAGGTATACAAGTAAATAATAATATAGTTCAAAGGGAAGTGGAGATATTTTCTAAAAATTTGCAGAATTTTGTATAACATATATCTGATAAAATATTTGAAATTCATAAGAAAATTGTAAAATTTGTAGATTTGTGTTATAAATTTCACAGATGCAATGATAGGCATGCAAACACAATTATAATGTAATTGAGAAAAGAAATAGGGATATTTTTGGATAAAACTGAGTATTTTCATCTAACAAATGTATGTTAAAATTGAGGATAACACAAGATAATTTATAAAATTGAAGATATTTTGGAAAACAAAAACTCTGATACAAGAATAGGCATACAAATACAACTAGAGTAATATTGGAAAAGGAAGAGGAGACATTTTTGTAAAGAACTGAATATTTTCATCTAACATATGTGTGATAAAATTGAGGATTACATAAGATAACTTATAAAATTGAAGTTTTATTTGGAAAAACCTCAGATATAAGGATCTGCATACAAATATATTTAGAATATAAATGAAAAGGGAAGTGGAGATATTTTCTGATAGAACTGAAGATTTTCATCTAAAATATGCATGATAAAATTGAGGATTACATAAAATAACTGGTAACATTTTAGATATTTTTGAACAAACTCAGATGCAATGATAGGCATCCAAATGTAATTAGAATATAATTGAAAAGAGAAGTGGAGACATTTTCTGGTAGAACTGAAGATTTTAATCTAACATATGTATCATGAAATTGAGTATTACATATTATAACTGATAAAATTGAAGATTTTTTTGGGAAATCCTCAAATACAATGAGAGGCATACAAATAGAATTATCACATAATGGAAAATGTAGTGGAGATATTGTCTGACAAAACTTAAGATTTCCTGTAACATATTACTAATAAAGTAAGGGATATTCATAGGAAAAATTTAAAAATTGAATTTTTTCTTGGTAATTTTTAGCAATACAATGATAGGCATTCAAGTAAAATTAGAATGTAATTGAAAAATGAATTGAGACACTTTAGTTTAAAATTAAAAATTTAACTAACATATCTACGATGAAATTGAGGATAATTTAAGATAATTTATAGAATTGAAGATTTTTTTAAAAAGGACTCAGATACAATGATAAGTATACAAATACGTTTACAATATAATTGAAGGAGGAAGTGGAGACATTTTCATATACAACTTTAATTTTCATATAATATAAATATGATAAATTGAGGATATCATAATGTAATTTATAAAATTAAAGATTATTTGCAACAAAATGCTCTGATACAATGATAGGCATCGAAATACAATTAGAATACAATTGAAAAGCGAAGTGGAGACATTTTCTGATAAAACTGAAGATTTTCTTCTAACATATGTATGATAAAATAGAGTATTAATAGGGTAATTTATAAAATTGAAGATTTATTTGGACAAAACTCTGATACAATGATAGTTATAAAAATTCAATTAGAATATAACTAAAACAGACGTGGAGACATTTTCATATAAAACTGAAGGTTTTCATCTAATGTATGTATAATAAAAAAGTGGATAACCTAAGATAATATAGAAAATTGGATATTTTTTTAAAAAACACAGAAACAATGATAGTCATATAAATACAATTAGAATGTAATTGAAAGAGGGATTAGAGACATTTTCATAAAGAACTGAAGATTTTCATCTAACATATATATGATAAAATTGAGGATAACATAAGATGATATATAAAACTGAAGATATTTTTGAAGACAACTCAAATACAATGATAGCCATACAAATATAATAAGAATTCAATTGAAAAAGGAAGTGGAGATATTTTATGATAGAACTGAATAATTTCATCAAAAATCAGCATGATAAAATTGAGGAATACATATGATATCATATAAAATAGAAGGGATTTTTGATAAATCTGAGATACCATGATAGGCATACAAATACAATTAGAATACTATTGTAAAAGGAACTGGACACATTTTCTGATAGATCTGAAAATTTTCATCTAACATATATATGATAAAGCTGAGGATTACAGAGATTAACTGATAATATTGAAGATATTCTTGGAAACATCTCAGATACAATGATAGGCATACAAATACAATTAGGATAGATATGAAAATGGATGTGGAGACATTTTTGTATAAAACAGAAGATTTTCATCTAACATGTATATGATAAAATTGAGGATAACATAATTATTGAAATTGAAAATACTTTGAAAAACAAAACTCAGATTCAGTGATAGGCAAAGATATAAAATTAGAATACATTTGAAAAATTAAAGACATATTTTCAGATAAAACTGAAGATTTTCATCAAACATATGAATGATAAAATGGAGGATTACATAGGATAACTGATAAAATTGAAGTTTTCTTGGAAAAAATCTCAGACAATGATAGGCATACAAATAAAATTATCGCATATTTGAAAAAGGAAGAGGAGACATTTTCTGATGAAACTGAAGATTTTGTATAACATATTTCATATAAAATAAGGATAATTCATAGGAATATTTGAAAATTAAAGATTTTTTTTGTAATTTTGACAGATACAATAGGAAGCATACAAATACAATTAGAATGTAATTGAAAAAGTAACTGGAGCCACTTTCCTATAAAACTGAATGTTTTCCTCTAAAATATGTGTGATATAATTGAGGAAAACTTAGGATAATTTATAAAATTGATTTTTTTTTTGCAAAAAACTCAGATTCAATGATAAGATTACAAGTACTTTGAGAATTCAATTGAAAAAGGAAGATGAGACATTTTCTCATAAAATGAAAATTTTCATTAAACATATGTATTATAAATTTGAGGATTACAAAGGTTAACTGATAAAATAGAAGATTTTCTTTGAAAAAATTCAGAAACAATGATAGGCATACAAATACAATTAGAATAGATATGAAAAAGGATGTGGGGAAATTTTTGTACAAAACGGAAGACTTTCATCTAACATATATATGATAAAATTGAGGATAACATAAGATAATTATTAAAACTGAAAATACTTTGAAAAACAAAACTCAGATTCAGTGATTGGCAAAGATATACAATTAGAGTGCATTTGAAAAATTAATGACATATTTTCAGACTGAAGTTTTCTTGGAAAAATCTCAGACAATGATAGGCATACAAATAAAATTATCACATAATTGAAAAAGGAAGAGGAGACATTTTCTGATGAAACTGAAGATTTTGTATAACATATTTTGTATAAAATAAGGGTAATTCATAGGAATATTTGAAAATTAAAGGTTAACTGATAAAATAGAAGATTTTCTTTGAAAAAATTCAGAAACAATGATAGGCATACAAATACTATTATAATATAATTGAGAAAGGAGGTAGAGGCATTTTTGTATAAAAAGGAGGATTTTCATCTAACATATGTATTATAAAATTGAGGATAACATAAGATAATTTTTAAATCTGAAGATATTTTTGAAACACTAAACTCAGATACAATGATAGGCATGCAAATACAATTAGAATACAATTGAAAAAGGACATGGAGCCATATTCTTTTTACTCTGTAACTTATGGATGATGAAATGGAAACATTTGAAAATGGATAAAACTGAAGATTTTTGTGATAAAAACTCAGATACAATGAAAGACGTACAAGTACAACAATAAAAAAGTGGAAAAGAAAGTGGAGACATTTTCTGAAAAAACTGAAGATTTTTGTACATTTCTGATTTAGTTATGGAAATTCATGTGACAATGTTAAAATTTGAAGATTTTTGTGATAATTTTCACAGATACAATGTTAGGCATACAAATAAATAATAATATAGTTGAAAAGGAAATGGAGATATTTTCTGATAAATCTGAGGAATTTTGTATAACATATATCTGATAAAATTATGGAAATTCATAGGAAAACTGTAAAATTTGAAGATTTTTGGTAATTTTCACATACAATAGTAGGCATACAAATAAATAATAATAGAGTTGAAAAAGCAAGTGGAGATACTTTCTGATAAATGTGAAGAATTTTGCATAATAAATATCTGATAAAATATCTAAATTCATAACAAAACTGTAACATTTAAAGATTTTTGTGGTAATTTTCACTGATATAATGATCGGCTTACAAACACAATTAGAATGTAATTGAAAAAAGATATAGAGACATTTTCTGATAAAATACATGATTTTTCTCTAACATATGTATGTTAAAATGTAGGATAACATAAGATAATTTATAAATTTAAGATATTTTGACAAAACTGAAGGTTTTGTATAACATATTACTGTTTAAGTAAGGGAAATTCTTAGGAAATTTAAAAATTGAAAAATTTTTTGGTAATTTCAACAGATACAAAGGTAGGCATAGAAATACAATTAGAATGTAATTGAAAAATGAAGTGGAGACATTTTTATTTTATTTCTTTAAATTTTATTTATTTATTTATTTATTTATTTATTTATTCTATATTCTTTGTTTACATTCCAAAGGCTTTCCTCTTTCCCAGTTCCCCCCTCAACATGTGTCTCATAAGTCCTCTTCCCCCCGCCCATTCCCCAATCTCCTCCCTCCCCAAATACTTTCTCTGTTCTGGTACTCTCCTACAAAATTGGAACAAGTCTTTTTGGGATCAGTGACCTCTCCTTCATTCTTATCAGTGATTGCAATTCATGTGTATTCTTTTGTGATTGGGTTAACTCACTTAGGATGATATTTTCCAGATCTAAACATTTGCCTTCACATTGCATGAATTCATTATTTTTAATTGCTAAGTAGTATTCCATTGTATAAATATACCACATTTTCTGTATCCATTCCTACTTTGAGGTACATCTGGTCTCCTTACAGCTTCTGGCTATTATATATAAGGCAGCTATGAACATAGTGGAGAATGTGTCTTTATTGCATGCAGCAAAATCCTCTGGATATATGTCCAGGAGTGGTATGACAGGGTCCTCTGGAAGTGTCATGCCCAATTTTCTGAGCAACCGCCAGACTGATTTCCAGAGCAGTTGTACCATCTTGCAAACCCACCAACAGTGAAGGAGTGTTCCTCTTTCTCCACATCCTCGCCAACACTTGCTGTTTCCTGAGTTTTTAATCTTATCCATTCTGACTGGTGTGAGGTGAAATCTCATGATTGTTTTGATTTGCACTTCTCTAATGACTAATGATGTTGCACATTTTTAAAGGTGTTTCTCAGCTATCCAAATTTCTTCAGGTGAAAAGTATTTGTTTAGCTCTATACTCCATTTTCTGATAGGGTTATTTGGTTTTCTGGGGTCTAAGTACTTGGTTTCTTTGTATACAATAGATATTAGCCCTCTGTCAGATGTAGGATTGGTGAAGATCTTTTCCCAATTTGTTGGTTTCGGATTTGTCCTTTTGACAGTGCCTTTTGCCTTGCAGAAACTTTGTAATATTCAAGGCCCATACCTAAACATTTTAAAAGAAACTTAAAGCAGACCAGTAGCCAATATCAAAGTAAACAGAGATATTAGAAAATATCTCCACCTTATTTTTAATATATTAATATTTATTTCTATGCCTCCTATTGTATCTGTGAAATTATCACAAAATTTTTCAAATTATAATATTTTCTCATAAATTTCCATAATTTTATCAGAAATATTATAGAAAATTTTCAGTTTTATCAGAAAATGTCTCCACTTTCCTTTTCGCTTATAATCTTATTGTATTTGTATGCCTTTCATTGAATCTGAGATTTTATCAAAAAATCTTCAATTTTATCAATTTTCCTATGTTTTCATCCATTTTTAGCAAATATAAGTTGGATATAAATTTTAGAATTAATAGAATATATCTTAACTTCCTTTTTCCATTGTATTCCAATTGTATTTGTATGCCTATCATTTTATCTGAGTTTTTTCTGAATAAATCTTCAATTTTATTGATTATCCTGTGTAATTCTCAGTTTTATCATACATGTTAGATAAAAATCTTCAGTTTAATCAGAAAATGTCTCCTCTTCCTCTTTTAATTGTATTCTAATAGTATTTGTATGCCTATCATTGTATCCGAGTTTTTGTCTCAATGAATCTTCAATTTTACCACTTATCCTATGTAATGCTCAGTTTTATCATACATTGTTAGATGAAAATCTTCAGTTTTTTCAGAATATGCTCCTCTTCCTTTTTCAATTGTATTCTAATTGTATTTGTATGCTATCATTGCATCTGAGTTTATTTTCAAAAAAAAATCTTCAATTTTATACATTATCTTATGTTATCCTCAATTTTAACATATATATGTTAGAGGATTTTCTTCAGATTGATAGGAAAATGGCTCCACTTACTTTTCAAATTACTTTCTAATTGTATTTGTATGCTTACCACTGTATCTGTGAAAATTAACACAAAAATCTTCAATTTTTAAATTTTTCCTATGATTTTCCCTTACTTTACCCAAAATATGTTATACAAAATCCTCAATTTTATCAGAAAATATCTCTATTCCTATTTTCAATTATATTCTAATTGGGTTGGTTAGCCTATCATTGTATCTGTGAAATTACCAAAAACAATCAAATTTTACATTTTTCCTATGAATTTCCATAATTTTTTCAGATATGTTATGTAAAATTCTTCAGATTTATCAGAAAATATCCCCACTTCCTTTTTCAACTATATTATTATTTATTTGTATGCCTAGTATTGTATCCGTGAAAATTAACACAAAAATCTTCAAATTTTAGAATTTTCACATGAGTTTACATAATTTTATAAGAAATGTTATGCAAAAATCTTCTTTTATCAAAAAATATCTCCACTTTCTTTTACCCTTATTTATAGTAGTATTTGTATGACTTTCATTGTATCTGAGATTTTATCAAAAAAATCTTCAATTTTATCAATTTTCTTATGTTATCATCCATTTTATCATACATAACTGAGATGTAAAGCTTCAGAATTAACACGTATGTCTCCACGGCCTATTTCAATTGTATTAAATTTGTATTTGCATGCCTATCATTTTATCTGAGTTTTTGCAAAAAAATCAATTTTATAAATTATCCTCAGTTTTCCTCAATTTTATCAAACATATGTCAGAGGAAATGTCTTAGTTTAGGTTTCACTGCTGTGAACAGACACCATGACCAATGCAAGTTTTATAAAACAATATTTAATTGGGGTTGGCTTACAGGCTCAGAGGTTCAGTCCATTGTCATCAAGGCAGAAACATGGCAGCATCCAGGCAGGCAAGGTATAGGAGGAGCTGAGAGTTCTACCTCTTCACCTGAAGGTTGCTAGTAGAAGACTGACTTCCAGCCAATTAGGGTGAAGATCTTAAGCCCACACCCACAGTGACACACCTACTCCAACAAGGCCACAACTCCTATAGTGCCTCTCCCTGGGAAAAGCATATACAAACCATAGCATTCCACTCCCTGGCCCCCATAGGTTTGTTCAAACATTAGTCTATGGAGGCCATGCTTAAACATAGCATAATGCAAAATACATTTAATCCAACTTCAAAGTCACTATAAACTATAGCAGTCTCAACAGTGTTAAAAGTCCAAAGTTCAAGGTCTATTTTGAGATTCATCCAATCACTTCAATGTAATTCTCCAAGCAAGACAGGAAACCAGCTGGGCAAAGTCAAAACTCTTCATCTCCACTTCTGATGGCAAAGCAGTTTTCAGATATCCAATTCCTTTTTCATCTTTGTTGACTTCAACAAGGTTCTTTCTCCTGGGCTTGTTCGACTCCCTGTTAGCAGCTTTCCTTGGCAGGCATCCTATGGTCCTCTGCCATTTTAACATCTTGGTTACCCAAAGTCAAATTCAGATTCACAGCTTATTGTTCCAATGTCTGAGATCCACACATGATCTTCAGGTATCTCCAAAGAGCTGGTGTCACTTCTCCAGCTCTGCCCTCTGTAGCACTCTAAGTTCAGGTTGATCCACTCACTGCCACTGCTGTTCTTGGTGTTCATCCTGTGGTACTGGCATCTCCAATATGCTAGGGTCTTCCACTGCAACTATGCTTCACCAAAGCCTCTCATAGGCTCTCTTCATGGTACCAAGCCTCAACTCCTTTACATGACCCCTTCAGTCCTGGGCAGTCAATTACAGCTGAGGGTACACCTTCACCAATGGCCTTCCATGGCCTCTCACAGTACCAAGCCTCAGCTGTTCTTCATGATGCCTTCATGCCTTCAAAAGCAGTACCACCTGGATGATTCTTACACGCTACCAAGTACAGCTGCAGCATGAGGAACACATGGCTATCTCTGGAATACAGCTTCTTTTTGTTCTCAGAAAACACTTCCAATATTTCACCTCAGTGATGCTGGTCTTTTCTTAATCACCACTAATTTCTTAGCTCCAGCTAACGAGTATCAATTGTTTGAGTAGTCTCCTTCTCCTCTTGAATATAAAGCCAGAGACACATGGCTGAAGCTGCTGAGTTATGCTGCTTGCAGGAGTTGGAACATTGGCCCCCTTGTTCTATTACATCATCACAAGCTTCATTTTTCCCAGCTCCTTCACTGCCTAAGTTGGCTGTCCTGAATCTTGCTCCTTACACTGACTTTGAACTCAAGAGATCTACCTGCGTGTCTCCTAAGCACTGGGATTAAAGGTGTGGTTCACCAAGCCTGGATTGAAGTTTTTCTTTACCAAGAATTTGCTCTGTTCTAGGCTGGCCTTGAACCCAGAGATCTGCTTATCTTTGCCTCCTGGGATTAAAGGTCTGTACAACCATGCCTGGACCTAAAGTTAACTGGGTGAATCTTGCCCCCAAGATCACCACTCCTTTAATTCAATTTAATATCCTTGAATTCAGCACCATTTCACTTCCTGGAGTCCCTTTAATACTCAAACTATATATTTTGTACTTTTACTTTCTCAGCTTGCTATGTTTGTTCAAAATTCTCTTCACCAGTCTTAACTAGAGAACAAAGTCTTTGTTGGACTTTTTTGAGTCTTCCTTTGCAGATGCAGTTAATATAAATCTCTTTACCTTAGCCTTGGTCAATCTCTTCAGACAATGGCAAAAAGCAGCCATGTTCTTTACCAAAACATCACAAAAACAGTTTCTCAGCCACATAATAAAGTTCTTCTCCACTGAAACCTCTTGGGGCAACAGGCCCGCACAGTTCAAATGTCCCTCAGCACCACTGTCTTCCGTATTCCTATTAGTCTGTCCCATTAAGCCCCACTTAAAGAATTCTGTGGCTTTCCAAATCCAAAGTCCCCAAATCCACATTCTTCTGAACAAAAGCATGGTCAGGCCTATCACAGCAATACCCCACTCCTGGTACCAACTTCTGTCTTAGTTTGGGTTTCACTGCTGTGAACAGACACCATGGCCATTGCAAGTTTTATAAAAGACAACATTTAATTGTGGTTGGCTTACAGGATCAGAGGGTCAGTCCATTGTTGTCGAGACAGAAACATGGCAGCATCCAGACAAGCATGATACAGGAGGAGCTGAGAGTTCTATCTCTTCATCTGAAGTCTGCTAGTAGAAGTCTGACTTCCAGCCAATTAGGGTGAAGATCTTAAGCCCATACCCACAGTGACACACCTACTCCAACAAGACCACACCTTCTATAGTGCCACTACCTGGGAAAAGCATATACAAACCATAACAGGAAAATTTTCAGGTTTATATGATAATGGATCCACTTCTGTTTTCAATTACATTCTAATTGTATTTTATGCTTACCATTATATCTGTGAAAATTACCACAAAAATCTTCAATTTTTAAATTTTTCCTATGAATTTCCCTTACTTTATCAGAAATATGTTATACAAAATCTTTAATTTTATCAGAAAATGTCTCCACTTCCTTTTCAATTATCTGATAATTCTGTTTGTATGCCTATCAATGTATGTGAGATTTTTCAAAAAAAAATCTTCTATCTTAGAAGATATCTTATGTAATCCTCAATTTTATCATGCATATTTTTGGTGAAAATCTTCAGTTCTAACATAAAATGTCTCCACTTCTTTTTTCAATTGAATTCTAATTATATTTGTATGGCTATCACTGCATTTGAGCTTTTTAAAAAGGAAATCTTTATATTTATATATTATATTATGTTTTCCTCAATTTTCTCATAAATATGTTAGATGAAAATCTTCATTACCTTACAAAAATATTTCCATTTCGTATTTCAATACATTGTAGTAGTATTTATATACCTATAAATGTAATGGGATTTTTTAAATATTATTCAATTTTATAAATTATGTTGTTATCCTCATTTTTATCATATATATATGTATATATATATATATACATACACATATATATATATATATACATATATATATATATGATGAAAAACTTCAGTCTTATATGAAAATGTCTCCATGTCTCTTTTAGTTATATTCTAATTTCATTTTTATGCCTATCATAGTATCTGAGCTTTGTCCAAATATAACTTCAATCTTATCAATTACCCTAGTAATCGTTTATTTTATCATACATATGCTAGATAAAAATCTTCAGTTTTTTTCAGAAACTGTCTCTTCTTCGTTTCTGAGTTGTATTGTAGTTGTGTTCCTATGCCTATCATTGTTTCTGAGTGTTTTTCCAAAAATCTTTAATTTTATAAATTAACTTATGATATCCTCATTTTATCTTATGTAGGTTATATGAAAACCTTCAGTTTTATATGACAATGTCTCCACTTCCTCTTTCATTTGTATTCTAAATGTATTTGTATGCATATCATTGTTTCTGATTTTTTTTCAAAAAAATCTTCAATTTTATAAATTATCCTAAGTTATCCTCAATTTTATCATACATATTTTAGAGAAAACTCTTCAATTTTAAATAAAAATATCTTTACTTCATTTTTGATTACATGCCAATTGTATTTGTATGCCTACCATTGTATCTGTGAAAATTACCAGAAATTTTCAATTTTAAAATTTTTCCTATGAATTTCCCTTACTTTATCAGTAATGTTATACAAAACAGTCAGTTTTGCTAGAAAATGTCTCCACTTCATTTTCAAATGTGATAATTCTATTTGTATGCCTATCATTGTATCTGATTTTTTTCCAAAAGAAAATATTCAATTTTACCAGTGATCATATGTAATCCCCAATTTTATCATACATATGCTTGATTAAAAACTTCACTTCTACCAGAAAATATCTTTACATCCCCTTTCAATTATCTGATGAATCTATTTGGATGCATATCATTGTATCTGAGTTTTTTTTCAAAAAAATTTAAAATTTTATCATTTATCCTATGTAATCCTCAATTTTTTCATGCATATTTTAGATGAAAAGCTTTAGTTCTATCAAAAATTGTCTCCACCTCAATTTTCAATTGCATTCTAATAGCATTTGTAAGCAGATTATTGTATGTGAATATTTTTCCAGAAAGTCTTCAATTTTATCTTTTATAGCATGTAATTCTCAATTTGATCATACATAATTTAGATGAAAATCTTCAGTTTTATCAGAAAATGTCTCCTCTTAATTTTTCAAATGTATTCTAAGTATATTTCTATGCTTGTCATTGCATCTGAGTTTTTTAAAAAAATCTTCAATTTCATAAATTACCTTAAGTTATCCTCAATTTTATTATACATATGTTATAGAAAAATCTTCAGTTTTATAGGGAAATGTTTCCACTTCTTTTTGCAATTACATTCTTATTGCATTTGTATTTATACTATTGTATCTGTGAAATTTACCACAAAAATCCTCAACTTTTAAAATTTTCCAATCAATTTCCATGATTTAATATGAAATATGTTAAACAAAATCTTCAGTTTTATCAGAAAATGTCTCCACTTCCTTTTTCATTTATGTGATAATTATATTTGTATGCCTATAATTGTATCTGAGATTTTTCAAAAAAAATCTTCAATTTTGTCAGTTATCTTATATAATCCTCAATTTTATCATTCTTATGTTAGATGAAAACCTTCAGTTCTATCAGTAAATATGTCCAGTTCCTTTTTCAATTTTATTTTAATTGTATTTGTATGCCTATCATTGTATCTGAGGTTTCTTTTTCAAAAATATCGTCAAGTTTAAAAATTATCTTATGTTATCCTCACCTTTATCATACATATATTAGATGAAAATCTTCAGTTTTATACAAAAATATCTCCACCTCCTTCTTCAATTATATTCTTATTGTATTTGTATGCCTATCACTGTATCTGTGATTTTACTAGAGAATATCTTCAATTTAATCAGTTATCCTATGTAATTCTCAATTTTATCATACATATGTTAAATGACATCTTCAGTTTTATGAGAAAATATCTGGTCTTCCTTTTTCAATTGAATTCTAATAGTATTTGTAAGCTTATCATTGTATCTGAGTATTTTGCAAAAAAAATCAGCAATTTTATAAATTATCCTAAGTTTTCCTCAATTTTATCACATATATATTAGAGGAAAATCTTCAGTTTTATAAGAAAATGGCTCCACTTCCTTTTTCAACAACATTCTAATTGTATTTGTATGCTTACTATTGTATCTGTGAAAATTACGACAAAAATCTTCAATTTTTAAATATTGCCTATGCATTTCCCTTACTTAATGAGTAATATGTTATATGATATCTTCAGTTTTGTCAGAAGAGTCTCCACTTCATTTTCAAATATGTGATAATTCTATTTGTATGCCTATCATTGTATCTGAGTTTTTTTCCAAAAAATCTTCATTTTTATCACTTATCATATATAATCCTCAATTTCATGATACATATGTTAGATTAAAATCTTCAGTTCTACCAGAAAATATCTCCATTTTCTTTTTCAGTTATTTTCTAATGATATTTGGATGACTATCATTGTATTTGAGTATTTTCAAAAAAATCTTCAATTTTATACATTTATCTTATGTTATCCTCAATTTTATCATACATATTTTAGAAGAAAATCTTAATTACTTTTTGAAAATGTCTCCATTTTTTCAATTACATGCTAATTGTATTTATATGCCTATCAATGTATCTAAAGTTTTTTTAAAAAAATTCAATTTTATAAACTATGTTATGTTATCTTCACTTTTGTATGAAAATGTCTCCACATCACTTTTATTTATATTCTAATTGTATTTTATGCCTATCATTGTATCTGAGCTTTGTCTAAATAAATCTTCAATTTTATCAATTACCTTAGTTATCCTTTATCATACATATGTTAGAAGAAAATCTTCACTTTTATCAGAAAATGTCTCCACTTGGTTTTTCAGTTGTATTCTAATTGTATTTTTATCCCTATCATTGTATCTGAGTGTTTTTCCAAAAAATCTTTAATATTAAAAATTACCTTATGATATCCTCATTTTATCATATGAATGTTATATGAAAATCTTCAGTTTTATATGAAAATGTCTCCATATACTTCTTCAATTATATTCTAATTGTAGTTGTATAGCTATCATTGTATCTGAGGTTTTTTTTTCAAAAAAAATCTTCAATTTTATAATTTACTTTAATTTATCCTAATTTTATCATATATATATTTTAGTGGAAAACTTCAGTTTTAAAAATAAATGTCTCCACTTCATTTTAGATTACATTCTAATTGCATTTGTATCCCTACCATTGTATCTGTTGAAATTACCATAAAATTTTCATTTTTAAATTTTTCCCAAGAATTTCCCTTACTTCATCAGTAATGTGTTATATGAAATCTTCAGTTTTGTTAGAAAACATCTCCACTTCATTTTCAAATATGTGATATTCCATTTGTATGCCTGTCATTGTATCTGAGTTTTTTTCAAAAAAATCTTCAATTTTATCAGTGTAGCCAAATTCCAATAAAACTGAAGATTTTCCTCTAACATATGTGTGATAAAATTGAGGAAAACTTAGGATAACTTATAAAATTGCTGATTTTTTTGCAAAATACTCAGATACAACGATAAGATTACAAATACTATTAGAATTCAATTGAAAAAGGAAGACTGGACATTTGCTCATAAAACAAGATTTTTATTTAACATGTATCATAAAACTGATGATTACATAGGATAACTGATTAAATTGAAGATATTCTCTAGAAAAATCTCAGGTACAATGATAGTCACACAAATACAATTAGAATATAATTGAAAAAGGAGGTGGAGACATTTTTGTATAAAAGTGATGATTTTCATCTAACATATGCATGGTAAAATTGAGGATAACATAAGATAATTTTTACATCTGAAGATATTTTTGAAAAAGAAAACTCAGATATAATCATAGGCATACAAATACAATTAGAATACAGTTGAAAAAACTGGATATATTTTGTGAAGAAACTGAAGATTTTCCTCTAACATATGTGTGATAAAATTGAGGATTACATAGGATAACTGATAAAATAGAGCATTTTCTTTGAAAAATCTGTGATACAACGATAGGTGTACAAATACAATTATCACATAATTAAAAACGGAAGTGGAGACATTTTCTGATAAAACTGAAGATTTCTTAAAACATATTTCATATAAAATAAGGGAAATTCATGAGGAAAAATAAAAATTGATTTTTGTGGTAATTTTCACAGATGTAGGCACACATACAAATACAATTAGAATGTAATTGAAAACAGAAGTGGAGACACTTTCCTGTAAAACAAGATTTTCCTCTAACATATGTGTGATAAAATTGAGGATAACTTAAGGTAATTTATGAAATTGAAGATTATTTGAAAAAACTCAGATGTAATGATAAGCATACAAATATAACTACAAAACAATTGAAAAAGGAAGAGGAGACATTTCCTGATAAAAATGAAGATTTTTATCTAACATATGTATGATGAAATTGAGAATTACATAGGTTAATTGATAAAATTGAAGATATATTCAGAAAAAAAACTCGGATACAATGATTGGCATACGAATAAAATTAGAATACAATTGAAAAAGGACATTGAGATATATTCTGTTAATTCTGAAGCATTACATCTAAGTTATGGAAAATAAAATGGATGATAACATAGCAAAATTGATAAAAATGAAGATTTTTGTGATGAAATCTCAGGTACAATGAAAAGCACACAAATATAACTATAAATAAGTGAAAATCAGTGAAGACATTTTCTGATAAAACTGAAAATTTTCATCTAACATATGTATGTTTAAATTGAGGATGACATAAGATAATTTATAAAATTGAAGATATTTTTGAAAACAAATACTCAGATACAAGGTTAGGCATAAAAACACAACTAGAGTATTATTGAAAAAGGAATACTACACATTTTTGTAAATAACTGAAGATTGTTATCTAACATATGTATGATAAAATTGAGGATTACATAAGATAATTGATAAAATAGAAGATTTATTTGGAAAAATACTCAGATACAATGATCTGCATACAAATACAATTAGAATATAATTGAAAAGGGAAGTGGAGATATTTTCTGACAGGAACTGAAGATTTTCATCTTAAATATGCATGATAAAATTGAGGATTACATAGGATAACTTATAGACTTTTAGATTTTTTTTGGGAAAAACCTCAGATACAATGATAGGCATACAAATACAAATATCAGATAATTGAAAAGGGATGTGGAGATATTTTCTGGTAGAACTGAAGATTTTAATCTAGCATATGTATCATGAAATTGAGGATTGCATATGATAACTGATAAAATTGAAGATTTTTTTCCAAAAAACTCAGATAAAATGACAGGAATACAAATAGAATTATCTCATAATTGAAAATGAAGTGGAGACATTTTCTGACAAAACTGAAGTTTTCTTATAACATATTAATGATAAAGTAAGTGAAATTCATAGGAAAAATTTAAAAATTTAAAAATTACCATTTTTCTGGTAATGTTCACAGATAAAATGGTAGGCATACAAGTACAATTATTATGTAATCTAAAAATGAAGTGAAGACATTTTTATTTAAAATTGAAGATTTTCCTCTAAAATATCTATGATAAAATTGAGAACAACTTAAGCTAATTTATAAAATTTAAGATTCTTTGGAAAAAATTCATATACAATGATAGGCATACAAATACATTTAGAATATAATTGGAGGATGAAGTAGAGAAATTTTCATATAAAACTTAAGATTTTCATACAACATACATATGATAAAATGAGGATACCATAAGGTAATTTATAAAATTAAAGATTTTTTGGAATAAACACTCAGATACAATGATAGGCATAGAAATACAATTAGAATACAACAGAAATACGAAGTGGAGACATTTTCTGATAAAACTGAAGATTATCATCTAATATATGTATGATAAAATAAAGGAGTACTAGTGTAATTGATAAAATTTAAGATTCCTAAGGAAAAAGCTCAGTTACACTGATAGGCATACAAATAGAATTATGTCATAATTGAAAAAGAAATGGAGACATTTTCTGACAGACCAGAAGATTTTGTATAACATATTGCTCATAAAGTAAGGGAATGTGAAGAAAAATTTAAAAATTGAAGATTTTGTGGTAATTTTCACAGATACAATGGTAGGCATACAAATAAAATTAGAATGTAATTGAGAAAGAAAGTGGAGAAATTTTCGATTAAAATTTAAGATTTTACTCTAACATATGTATGATAAAATTGAGGATAACTTAAAATAATTTATAAAATTAAAGATTATTTTGAAAAAATTCAGATGTAATGATAGGCATACAAAAACATTTTGAATATAATTGAATGAGGAAGTGGAAAACTTTTCAGTAAAACTGAAGATTTTCATATAACATACATATGAAAAAATGAGGATATCACAAGATAATTTATATAATACAAGATTTTTTTGGAAAAAAACAGATTGAATGTTAGGCATAGAAATACAATTAGAATACAATTGAAAAACGAAATGGAGACATTTTCCAATAAAACTGAAGATTTACATCTAAAATATGCTTGATAAAAGAGTATTACTAGGGTAATTGATAAGATTGAAGATTTATTTGTACAAAATTCTGATACAATGATAGGCATAAAAATAGAAATAGAATATAACTAAAACAGAAATGAAGACATTTTCATATAAAACTGAAGACTTTCATCGTTCAAATGTTGAAAAAATTTAGGATAACAGGAGATAATGTATAAAATTGAAGATTTTTTGAAAAAGGCTGAAATATAATGATACCCATATAAATAAAATTAAAATCCAATTGAAAAGGAAACTGGAGACTTTTTATGGTAAAACTAAAGACTTTTCATCTAAAATATGCATGATAAAATTGAGGATTGCATAGGATATCTGATAAAATTGAAGATTTTTTTGTAAAAACCTCAGATACAATGATAGGCATACAGATAGAATTATCATATGAATTAAAAGGAAGTGGACATATTTTCTGAAAATACTAAAGATTTCATATAACATATTTCTGAAAAAATAAGGGAAATTCATAGGAAAAATTAAAAAATTGAAGATTTTTGTGGTAATTTTCAGATACAATGGTATGCATACAAATACCATTAGAATGTAATTGTAAAAGGACGTGGAGACTTTTTCTTATAAAATTGTAGATTTTCCTCTAACATATGTTTGATAAAATTGAGGAAAATTAAGGATAATTTATAAAATTGAAGAATGTTTTGCAAAAAAAATACTCAGATTCAATGATAAGATTACAAATACTATCAGAATACAATTGAAAAAAGAAGACGAGACATTTTCTTATAAATTTGAGAATATTCAATTAACATATGTATGATCAAATTGAGGATTACAAAGGATAACTGATTGATTTGAAGATTTTCTTAGAAAATTCTCAGATACTTTTTCAATTAGAATATAATTGAAAAAGTAGCTGGAGACTTTTTCCCAGTAAATCTTCAATTTTATCAGTTATCCTATGTAATCCTCAATTTTATCATACATATGCTAGATAAAAATCTTTAGTTCTTTACAAAAAAGTGTCCTCTTCCTTTTTCAATAATACAACTCTAGTTGTATTTGTATGCCTATTCTTGTATTTGAGTTTTGGTTTTCCAAATATCTTCAATTTTATAAATTATCGTATGTAATTCTCAATTTTAACATACATATGTTAGATGAAAGTATTCATTTTTATCAGAAAATGTCTCAATTCTTTTTTTCAATAACATTCTAATTGTGTCTGTAGGTCTATCATTGTATCTGAAAAGTAACACAAAAATCTTCAAATTTTAGTTTTCTTAAGTATTTCCATAATTTTATCAGATATATGTTATGCAAAATTTTTCAGATTTATCAGAAAATATCTCCAATTCCTTTTTCAACTATATTTTTATTTATTTGTATGCCTACCATTGTATCTGTGAAAATTACCACAAAAATCAAATTTTAGCATTTTCTCATAAATTTCGATAATTTTATCAGAAATAGTATTGGAATATCTTCAGTTTTATCAGATAATGTATCCACATACACTTTTGCTTATAATCTTATTGTTTTTGTATGCCTTTCATTGAATCTGAAATTTTTTTCAAAAAAATCTTCAATTTTCCCAATTTTCTTATGTTATCATTCATTTTATCATACATAAGTTACATGTAAATCTTTGGAATTAACAGAATCTGTCTCCTCTTCAATTTTCAATTGTAAACTTATTGTATTTGTATGTCTATCATTGTATCTGAGTTTTTTTCAGAATAAATCTTCAATTTTATTAATTATGCTATGTAATCCTTAATTCTATCATGCATACGTTAAATGAAAATCTTCAATTTTATCATAATATGTCTCCTCCTCCTTTTTCAATTGTATTCTAAGTGTATTTGTATGGTTATCATTGCAACTGAGGTTTTTTTTTCAAAAAATCTTCAATGTTATAAATTATCTTATGTTATCCTCAATTTTAACATACTATGTTAGAGGATTTTCATCAGTTTTATAGAAAAATGGCTTCACTTCCTTTTTCAATTACATTTCAATTGTGTTTGTATGCTTACCATTGTATGTGTGAAAATTACCTCAAAAATCTTCAGTTTTAAATTTTAACTATGAATTTCCTTTACTTTACCTGAAATATCTTATATGAAATCTTCAGTTTTATAAGAAAACACCTCAATTCCTTTTCTCAATTACATTCTAATTGTGTTTGTAAACCCATCATTGTATCTGTGAAAATTACCAAAAAAAACTTCAAATTTTACAGTTTTCCTATGAATTTCCATAATTTTATCAGATATATGTTATGCAAAATTCTTCAGATTTATCAGAAAATATCTCCAATTCCTTTTACAACTATGTTATTATCCATTTGTATGCCTACCATTCTGTCTGTAAATATTACTACAAAAATCTTCAAGTGTTACATTTTCACATGAATTTCCAAAATTTTATTAGAAATATTAAACAAATATATTCAGTTTTATCAGAAAATATATCCACTTTCTTTTTCACTTTTTTTCTAATTGTATTAGTATGCCTTTAAGAATATCTGAGATTTTATCAAAAAAAACCTTCAATTTTATCAAGTTTCCTATGTTATTATCCATTTTATCATACATAGGTTAGGTGAAAATCTTAAGTTTTATACAAAAAAGTCTCCAGCTACTTTTTCAATTATAGTTTAATTGTATTTGTATGCCTATCCTTGTATGTGAGAATTTTCTAAGAAAATCTTCAATTTTATCAGTTATCCTATGTAATCCTCATTTTTATCATATATGTTATATGAAAATCTTCAGTTTTATCAGAAAATGTCTAGTCTTACATTTTCAACTGTATTCTAATAGTCTTTGTAATCTTATCACTGAATCTGATATTTTTTGCAAAAAACACTTCAAATTTATAAATAATCCTAAGTTTTCCTCAGTTTCATCAAACATATGTTAGAGGAAAATTTTCAGTTTTATTAGAAAATGTCAGCACATCCTTTTACAATTACATTGTAATTCTAATTATATTTGTATGCCTATTATTGTATCTGTGAAAATTACCAAAAAATATTTAAATTTTATAGTTTTCTTATGAATTTCCAAAATTTTATCAGATATGTTATGCAAAATTCCTCAGATATATCAGAAAATATATCTACTTCCTTTTTCAACTATATTATTATTTATATGCCTACCATTGTATCTGTGAAAATTAGGACAAAATTCTTCAAATTTTGTCATTTTCACATGAATTTCCATAATTTACTCAGAAATGATATACAAAATCGTCAGTTTTATCAGAAAATATCTCCACTTTATTTTTTACTTATTTATAGTTGTATTTGTATGCATTTCCTTGAATCTGAGATTTTATCAAAAAATCTTCAATTTTATCATCCTTTATATCATACATAAGTTAGATGTAAATCATCAGAATTAACAGAACCTGTCTCCACGTCATTTTTTTCAATTGTATTCTAATTGTATTTGCATGCCTATTATTGTATTCAATTTTTTCTGAATAAATATTCAATTTTATAAATTATCCTTTGTAATTCTCAATTTTATCTTACATATGTTCGATAAAAATCTTCAGTTTTATCACAAAATATCTCCTCTTCCTTTTTCAATTGTATTCTAATGTATTTGTATGCTTATCATTGCATCTGAGTTCTTTTTCCAAAAATCTTCAATTTCATAAATTACCTTAAGTTATCCTCAATTTTATCATACAAAGTTTAGAGGAAAATCATCAGTTTTATAAGAAAAGGTCTCGACTTCCTTTTTCAATAACATTCCAATTATATTTGTATGCGTACCATTGTATGTGTGAAAATTACCACAAAAATCTTCAATTTCTAAATTTTTCCTATGAATTTCCCTTCTCTATCAGAATTATGTTATACAAAATCTTTAATGTAATCAGCAAATGTCTCTACTTCCTTTTAAATTATCTGATAATTCTATTTGTATACCTATCATTGTATGAGATTTTTCCAAAAAAAATCTTTAATTTTATCAGATATCCTATATAATCCTCAATTTTATCAAGCATATATTAGATGAAAATCTTCAGTTCTATCATAAAATGTCTCCACTTCTTTTTCAAATGAATTCTAATTATATTTGTATGGCTATCATTGTATTTGAGGTTTTTTTCAAAAATATCTTT
Source organism: Apodemus agrarius (assembly GCA_964023405.1). Classification (NCBI taxonomy): domain Eukaryota; kingdom Metazoa; phylum Chordata; class Mammalia; order Rodentia; family Muridae; genus Apodemus; species Apodemus agrarius. The sequence goes on from OZ030024.1 coordinate 35,717,289, forward strand.
AATTTTATACATTATCTTACATTATCCTCAATTTTATCATACATATGTTACATGAAAATCTTCATTAACTTACAAACATATGTCCATTTCCTTTTTCAATTACATTCTAATTGTATTTATATGCCTATCAATGTATTCATTTTTTAAAAAAAATATTCAGTTTTATAAATTATGTTATGTTATCCTCATTTTTATCATACATATATTATATGAAAATCTTCAGTTTTATATGAAAATGTCTCCATTTCTCTTTTAGTTAGATTCTAACTGTATTTTTATGGTTATCATTATGTCTGAGTTTTGTCCAAATAAATCTACAATTTTATCAATTACCGTAGTAATCTTTTATTTTATCATACATATGTTAGATGAAAATCTTCAGTTTTATCAGAAAATGTCTCCACCTCATTTTTCAGTTGTATTCTAATTTGTATTTCTGTGCCTATCATTGTAATTGAGTGATTTTCCAAAAAATCTTTAATTTTATAAATTACCTCATGATATCCTCATTTTATCATATGTATGTTATATGAAAATCATCAGTTTTTTATGAAAATCTCTCCACTTCCTCCTTCAATTTTATTCTAATTGTATTTGTATGCCTATCATTGTATGTGAGTATTTTTTTAAAAAATAATCTTCAATTTTATGCATTATCTTGTTATCCTCAATTTTATCATAAATATTTTAGAGGCAAATCTTCAATTTTAAATAAAAATGTCTCCACTTTATTTTATGACTACATTCTTATTTTATTTGTATGCCTACCATTGTATCTGTGAATATTACCACAAAAATTTTCAATTTTTAAATTTTTCTTATGAATTTCCCTTACTTTATCAGTAATTGGAGACATTTTCATATAAAACTGAAATTTTTATATAACTCATGATAAAATGAGGATATCATAAGGTAATTTATAAAATTAAATATTTGTTGGGGAAAACACTCACATACAATGATGGGCATAGAAATGCAATTAGAATACAACTGCAAAACAAAGTGGAATATTTTCTGATGAAACTGAAGATATTCAACTTATATATGTATGATAAAATAAAGTATTACTAGTGTAATTGATAAAATTGAATATTTATATGAGCAAATCTCAGATATAATGAGCGGCATAAATATAGATTTTTTTTGAAATAAAAACTAAAATACAATGATAGCCTTACAAATATAATTAGAAATCAATTGGAAAATGAAGTGGAGACATTTTTATGATAGAACTGAAGATTTTCATCAAAAATATGCATGATAAGCCAGGCGGTGGTGGTGCGTGCCTGTAATCCCAGCACCAGGGAGGCAGAGGCAGGCAGATTTCTGAGTTCGAGGCCAGCCTGGTATACAGAGTGAGTTCCAAGACAGCCTGAGCTACACAGAGAAACCCTTTCTCAGAAAAAAAAATGCATGATGAAATTGAGGGTTACATGGAATATCAGATAAAATTGAAGATATTTTTGAAAATGTCATATACAATGATAGACATACAAGTAGAGTTATCAGATAATTGAAAAGGAAGTGGAGACATTTTCTGATAAAGCTAAAGATTTCATATAACAAATTTCTGATAAAGTAAAGTAAAGTAAATTGAAGATTTTGTGGTAGTTTTTACAGATGCAATGGTAAGCATACAAATACAATTAGAATGTAATTGAAAAAGGAAGTGGAGTCATTTTCCTATAAAACTGAAGATTTTCCTCAAACATATGTGTGATAAAATTCAGGGAAAGAGTATAATTTATAAAATTGAAGATTCTTTTGCAAAAAACCTCAGATACAATGATAGGTTTACAAATACTATTAGAATTCAAATGAAAAATTAAGTGGAGACATTTTCAGATAAAACTGAAGATTTTCATCTCATATATGTATGATAAAATAAAGGATTACTAGGGTAATTAATAAAATTGAAGATTTATTGGGTAAAACTCAGATGCAATGATAAGATTGCCAAGACATTCAGAATACAATGGAAAAAGTAAGATGAGACATTTTCTGATAAAACTGAAGATTTTCATTTAACATATTTATGATACAATTGAGGATTACATAGGATAACTGATTAAATTGAAGATTTTCTTCTAAGATACAAGGATAGGCATAGAAATATAATAAGAATATAATTGAAAAAGTAGCTGGAGACAGTTTTGTATAAAACTTGAGATTTTCACCTAACATGTATGATAAAATGGATAACATAGAAAATTTGATAAAATTGAAGGGTTTTTTGATAAAATCTCAGATATACTTAAAGGCATACTAATACAGTTAGAATATACGTGAAAAAGAAAATGGAGATATTTTCTGATAAAACTGAAGATTTTGTATAACAAAAGATTATGGAAATCCATGTGAAAATGTTAAAATTTGAAGTAATTTTCACAGATAGAATGGTAGGCATACAAATAAATAATCATATAGTTGTAAAAAGTTGAGACATTTTCTGATAAATCTGAGGAATTTTGTCGAACATATATCTGATAAAATTATGGAAATTCATAGAAAAACTGTAAAATTTGAAGTTTTTTGTGATAATTTTCACAGATAAAATGATAAGCTTACAAACACAATTAGAATGTAATTAATAAAAGGAATATAGATATTTTCTGATAAAACTGAAGATTTTGTATAACATATTTATGATAAAGTAAGGTAAATTCATAGGAAAACTTTAAAAATTGAGGTTTTGAGGAAATTTGCACAGATACAATGGTAAGCATAGAAATACAATTAGAATGTAATTGAAAAAAGGAAGTGGAGCCACTTTACTATAAAACTGAAGAAAATCCTCTAACATATGTATGATAAAATTGAGTTAGCATAAGATAATTTATAAAATTGAAGTTTTTTAAAAAAAACTCAGATGCAGTGATAAGCATACCAATACAATTAGAAAACAATTGAGAAAGAAAGAGGAGACATTTTCCAATAAAATTTAAGATTTCATCCAACCTATGTATAAAAATTTAAGGATTTCCTAGGATAATTGATAAAATTGAAGATTTATTCAGAAAAAAACTTGGAGACAATGACAGACATACATAGACAATTTGAATACTATTGAAAAAGGAAGAGGAGACATATTCTGTTAATTCTAAAGATTTATATCTAATTATGAATGAAAAATGATAACATTGAAAAATTGATAAAATTAAAGATTTTTTGATAAAATCTCAGATTCAATGAAAGGCATACAAATACAATAGGATTATATGTGTAAAAGAAAGTGGAAATAATTTCTGATAATGTCTCCACTTCTATTTTCAGTTGGATTCTAATTGTATTTCTATGTGTATCATTGTATCTGAGGGTTTTCCCAACAAATATCTTTAATTTTATAAATTACCTGATGATATCTTCATTTTATCATATGTGTTATATGAAAAACTTCAGTTTTATATAAAAATGTCTCCACTTCCTCCTTCAATTATATTCTAAATATATTGGTATGCCTATCATTTTATCAGAGTTTTTTCCAAAACAAACGTTCAATTTTATTAGTTATAGTATGCAACCCTCAATTTTATCATACATGTTAGATTAAATCTTCAGTTCAACCAGAAAATATCTCCACTTCCCATTTCAATTATATTCTGATTATATTTGTATGCCTATCATTATATCTGAGTTTTTTCTCCAAAAAATTTAGAATTTTATCAGATACAATGAGAAGTTTACAAATACTATAAGAATAGAATTGAAAAAGGAAGACAAGATATTTTCTCATAAAACTGAAGATTTTCATTTAACATATGTATGATAAAATTGAGGATTACTGATTAAATTGAAGATATTCTCTATAAAAATCTCAGATACAATGATGGGCATACAAATACAATTAGAATATAATTTAAAATGGAGGAAGAGACATTTTCTATATAACTGAAGATTTTCATCTAACATATGTATGTTAAAATGAGGATAACATAAGATAATTTTTAACCCTGAAGATATTTTTGAAAATGAAAACTCAGATACAATGATAGGCATAAATACAATTAGAATTCAATTGAAAAAAGATGTGGAGACATATTCTGTTAATTCTGAAGCTTTATATCTAACTTATGGATGATAAAATGGATGATAACAGAAAAATTGATAAAATTGAAGATTTTTGTGATAAAATCTCAGATACAATGAAAGGCATACAAATACAAATTTAAATAAGTGAAAAAGAAAGTGGAGACATTTTCTGATAAAACTGAAGAATTTAGTATAACCTTTTTCATTAAATAATGGAAATTCATGTGAAAATGTGAAAATTTGAAGATTTTTGTGGTAATTTTCCCAGATACAATGGTAGGCATACAAATAAATAATTAAATAGTTGAAAAAGGAAGTGGAGATATTTTCTGATAAATCTGAGGAATTTTGCATAACATATATATGCTAAAATTATCAAAATTCATAGGAAAACTCTAAAATTTAAAGGTTTTTGTGGTAATTTTCACAGATACAATGGTAGGCATACAAATAAATAATAATGTAGTTGAAAAAGTAATTGGAGATATTTTCTGATAAATCTGAGGACTTTCATATAACATATCTGCTAAAATTATCGAAATTCATAGGAAAACTGTGTGGTAATTTTCACAGATACAATGAGAGGCTCACAAACACAATTAGAATGTAATTGAAAAAAAGGAATGGAGTCATTTGCTCATAAAACTGAAGATTTTCCTCTAACATATGTATGATAAAATTGAGGATAACTTAAGATAATTTATAAAATTGAAGATATTTTTGAAAAAAGTTTGAGATGCAATGATAAGCATACAAATACAATTAGAATAGAAATAAAAAACTAGTTGGGGACATTTTCTGTTAAAACTGAAGATTTTCATCTAACATATGTTTGATAAAATTGAGGATTACATAGGATAAAGAGAAAATTAAAATTTATTCAGAAAAAACTCAGTGGTGGCGCACGTCTGTAATCCCAGCACTTGGGAAGCAGAGGCAGGCAGATTTCTGAGTTCAAGGCTAGCCTGGTCTAGAGAGTGAGTTCCAGGACAGCCAGGACTATCATGAAATCCTGTCTCGAAAAACCAATAAATAAATAAATAAATAAATAAATAAATACAATTAGAATATAATTGAAAAAGGAAGTGGATACATATTTTGTTAATTCTGAAGATTTACATACAACTTATGTATGATAAAATAGATGATAACTAGGAAAACTGAAAAAATTGAAGATATTTTTGGTAAAATCTCAGATACAATGCAAGGCATACAAATACAATTAAAATATAAGTGAAAAAGAATGGGAAGACATTTTTCTGATAAAACTGAAGATTTTTGTATAGCATTTCTGATAAAATTATTGAAATTCATGTGAAAGTGTTAAAATTGGAAGATTTTTGTGCTAATTTTCACAGATAAAATGATAGGTATACAAATAAAATAATAATATAGTTGAAAAAGGAAGTGCAGATATTTTTCTGATAAATCTGAAGAAGTTTGCACAGCACATATCTGATAAAATGACGGAAATACATAGGAAAACTGTAAAATTTGAAGATATTTGTGGTATTTTTTATAGATACAATGATAGGCTTACAAATACAATTAGAATGTAATTCAAAAAAGGAATAGAGTCATTTTCTGATTAAACTGAAAAATTTTATCTAACATATGTATGTCAAAATTGAGGATAACATGGGATAATTTATAAAATTGAAGCTATTTTGGAAAGCAAAAACTCAGATATAAGGATAGGCATACAAATACCACTTGAGTATTATTGAAAAAGGAAGAGGAGACATTTGTGTAAAGAACTGAAGATTGTCATCTAACCTATGTATGAAAAAATTGAGGATTACAAAAGATAATTGATAAAGTTGAAGATTTACTTTGAAAATAACTCAGATCCAACGATCAGCATTCAAAGACAATTAGAATATAAATTGAAAGGGAAGTGGAGATATTTTCTGATAGAACTGAAGATTTTCATCTAAAATATGCATGATAAAATTGAGGATTACATAGGGTAACAGATAAAATTGAAGTTTTTTTTGAAAAAAACTCAGATACAATTATAGACATTGAAATATAATTAGAATATAATTGAAAATGGAAGTGGAGATATATTCTGGTAAACTGAAGATTTTAATCTAATATATTATGATAAGATTGAGAATTACATAGGATAACTGGTAAAATTGAAGATGTTTTTGGAAAAAGCTCAGATATACTGGTAGACATACAAATAGAATTATATTTGTATTTGCAAATGAAGAGGATACATTTTCTGACAAAACTGAAGATTTCATATAACATATTTCTGGTAAAGTAAGGGAGATTCATAGGAAAAATTTAAAAATTGAACATTTTTGTGTAATTTTCACAGATACAATGGTAGGCATACAAGTACAATTAGAATGTAATCTAAAAATGAAGTGGAGACATTTTTGATTAAAATTGAAGATTTTCCTCCAACTTATGTATGATAAAATTGAGGATAACTTAAGATAATATATAAAATTGAAGATTTTTTTGTGAAAAATCAGATACAACAATATCCAGAAAAATACAATTAGAATATAATTGATCAAGGAAGTTCAGACCTCTTCGTACAAAATTGAAGATTTTCATATAACATACATATGATATATTGAGGATATCACAAGTTAATTTATAAAATTAAAGATTTATGGAAAAAAATTCAGATACAATTATAGGCATAGAAATGCAATTAGAATATAATTAAAAAACGAAGTGGAGACATTTCCTGATAAAACTGAAGATTTCACCTCACATATGTATGATAAAATAAAGGATTACTAAGATAATTGATAAAATTGAAATTTATTTGGACAAAAATCAGATACAATTATAGGCCTAAAAATAAAATTAGAATATATCTAAAAGAAACGTGGAGAAATTTTCATATATAACTGATGATTATCATCTAATATATGTATGATAAAAATGAGGATAACATAATATATAAAACTGAATATTTAAAAAACATCCCATATATATTCATAGGCATTTAAATACAATTAGAATGTAATTGAAAAATGAAATGGATACTTTTTCATAAAGTAATGTAGAATTTCTTCTAATATATGTATGAAAAAATTGAGGATAAGATAAGGATAAAATTGAAGATAAAAAAAACTCAAATACAATGATAGCCATACAAATATATTTAGAATTAAATTGAAAAAAAAGTGGAGACATTTTATGATAGAACTGAAGATTGTCATCTAAAATCTGCATGATTAAATTGAGCGTTACATAGGATATCTGGTAAAATTGAAGATTTTTTTTGAAAAATCTCACATACAATGATAGGCATACAAATAGAATTATCAGATAATTGAAAAGGAAGTGGAGACATTTTCTGATAAAACTAAAGATTTTAAAAATTGAAGATTTTTGTGGTAATTTTCACAGATACAATTGTAAGCATACAAATACAAATCGAATGTAATTGACAAAGGAAGTGGAGCCATTTTCCTTTCCAAAATTTTATCAGAAATGTTACACAAAAATCTTCAGTTTTATCAGAAAATGTCTCCACTTTCTTTTTCCCTTATATATAGTTATATTTGTATGGCTCTCATTGTATCTGAGATTTTATCAGTTATTTATATTTGTATTTGTATGCCTTTATCTATGATAAAATTGAGGATACTTTAAGATAATATATAAAAGTGAATATTTAAAAAACTCAGATAAAATTATAGGCAGACAAATATATTTAGAATATAATTGAAGGAGGAGTTGGAGACATTTTTTGATAAAACTGAAGATTTTAATATACCCTATGTATGATAGAATGAGGATATCATAAGGTAATTTATAAAATTAAAGATTTTTTTGAAAAACACTCAGATACAATGATAGGTATAGAAATACAAATAGAATATAAGTGAAGAAGTGGATACACTTTCTGATAAAACTGAAGATTTTCATCTAACATATGCATGATAAAATAAAGGATTACTAGGGTAATTGATAAAATTGAAGATTTATTTGGACAAAACTCAAATACAATGATAGGCATAAAAATACACTTAGAATATAACTAAAAGAGACGTGGAGACATTTTCATATAAATCTGAGGATTTTTCATCTAATACATGTATGATAAAATTGAGGATAACATAACATAATTTATAAAATTGAATAAGTTTTTCAAAAACCTGATACATTGATAGTCATATAAATACAGTCAGAATGTGATTGAAAGAGGAAATGGAGACATTTTTGTAAAGTAATGAAGATTTTCATCTAACATATATATGATAAAATTAAGGATAACATAAGATAATTATAAAATTGAAGACATTTGTGGTAATTTTCACAAATACAATGGTAGGCAAACAAATAAATAATAATATAGTTTAAAATGTAAGTGGAGATATTTTCTGTTGAATAGGAATAATTTTGCATAACATATATCTTCTAAAATTATGGAAATTTATAGGAAAAATGTAAAATTTGAAGATTTTTGTGATAATTGTAACAGATGCAATTTTAGGCATACAAATAAAGAATAAAATAGTTGAAAAAGGAAGAGGAGATATTTTCTAATAAATCTGAAGAATTTTGCATAACATATAGCTGACAAAAATATGGAAATTCATAAGAAAACTGTAAAATTTGAAGATCTTTGTGGTAATCTTCACAGATACAATGATAGGCTTACAAACACAATATGAATGTAATTGAAAAAAATGAAATAGAGACATTTTCTGATAAAACAAGATTTTCATCTAAAATATGTATGATAAACGTGTGGATAACAGGAAATATTGTACAAAATTGAAGATTTTTGAAAAAACTGAAATACAATGATAACCATAGAAATAAAATTAGAATACAATTGAAAAAGAAAGTGGAGACACTTTCTGATAAAACTGAAGATTTTAATATAACATATATATGATGAAATTGAGGATTAAATATGATAACTAGGGTACAATGAAAGGCATTATATTTGTATTTAATTAGAATACAATGGAAAAAGGAAGTGAAGACATATTCTGTTAATTCTATAGATTTACATTTAACTTATGTATGATAAAGTAGATGATAACAGGAAAATTGATAAAATTGAAGATTTTTTGATACAATTTCAGATTCAATGAAAGACATACAAATACAATAAGCGTATAAGCAAAAAAATAAAGTGGAGACATTATCTGATAGAACTGAAGATATTTCTATAATATTTCTAATTAAAATTAAGGTAATTTATGAGAAAATGCTAGAATTTGAAGATGTTCATGGTAATTTTCACAGATAAAATATTAGGTATACAAATAATATATTTAAAAAAGAAGTGGAGATATTTTCTAATAATTCGGAAGAATTTTAAATAACATATAGCTGATAATCATGGTAATTCATAGAAAATTTGTAAAATTTGTAGATTTTTGTTGTTATTTTCAAAGATACAATGAGAGGATTACAAACGCATTTAGAATGTAATTGAGAAAAGGAATAGAGATATTTTCTGATAAAACTGAAGATTTTCATCTAACAAATGTATGGTAAAATTGAGGATTACATAAGATAATATATAAAATCGAAGACATTTTCAAAAACAAAAACTCAGATACAAGGATAAGCACACAAATACTTCTAGAGTATTATTGAAAAGGGAAGAGGAGTCATTTTCGTAAAGAACTGAAGATGTTCATCTAACATATGTATAATAAAATTGAGGATTGTATAAGATAACTGATAAAACTGAAGATTTACTTGGAAAACCTCAGATACAATGATCTACATACAAATACATTTAGAATATAATTGAAAAGGGAAGTGGAGATATTTTATGATAGAACTGAAGAATTTCATCCAAAATATGCAGGAAAACGTTGAGGATTACATAAAATAACTGATGAATTTTAGATTTAAAAAAACCTCACATACAATGATAAGCATCCAAATATAATTAGAATATAATTGAAAAGAGAAGTGGAGACATTTTCAGGTAGAACTGAAGATTTTAATCTAACAAATATATCATAAAATTGTGGATTACATATCATAACTGACAAAACTGAAGACATTTTGGAAAAAAATCAAATACAATGGGAGGTATGCAAATAGAAATATCACATAAATGAAAATGAAGTGGAGACATTTTCTGACAAAACTGAAGATTTCGTGTCACATATTACTGATAAAGTAAGGGATATTCATAGGAAAAACATAAAAATTTAAATTTTTGTGGCAATTTTCACAAATACAATGATAGGCATACAAATAAAATTAGAATCTAATTGAAAAATGAAGTGGAGACACCTTTGTTTAAAATTGAAAAATTTCCTCTTACATATCTATGATAAAATTGAGGATATCTTAAGATAATTTATAAAATTGAAGATGTTTTTTGAAAAAAACAGAGATACAATGATAGGCATACAAATCCACTTAGAATATAATTGAATGAGGAAGTGGAGATATTTTCATATTAAATTGAAGATTTTCATATAACATACTGATGATTAAACTGAGGATGTCATAAGGTAATTTATGAAATTAAAAATTATTTGGAACAAAAGAGCTCAGATACAATGATAGGCATAGAAATACAAATGGAATACAATTGAAAAACAAAGTGGAGAAATTTTTTGATAAAACTGAAGATTTTCATCTAACATATGTATGATAAAATAGAGGATTACTAGAGTAATTGATAAAATTGAAGATTTATTTGGACAAAACACAGATACAATGATAGGCATAAAAATACAATTAGAATATAACTCAAATAGATGTGGAGACATTTTCATATAAAACTGAAGATTTTCATCTGTGAATTTATAATAAAAATGAGGATAACATAATAAAATGTATACAATTTAATATTTAAACAAAATAGATACAATGATAGGCATAGAAATTCAACAAGAATACAATTGAAAAACAAAGTGACTAAATTTTCTGAAAAAAAACTGAAGATTTTCATCTAAAATATATATGATAAAAGAGAGGATTAATAGGGTAACTGATAAAATTTATTTATTTGGACAAAACTCAGATACAATGATAGGCATAAAAATACAATTAGAATATAACTCAAACAGACGTGGAGACATTTTCATATAAAACTGAAGATTTACATTTAATGTATGTATAATAAAATGAGGATAACAAGATAATTTATAAAATTGAATATTTCTAAAAAACAGATACAATGATAGGCATATAAATACAATTAGAATGTAATTGTTAAGATGTAGTGGAGACATTTTTGTAAAGAACTGAAGATTTTCATGTAGCAAATGTATGATAAAATTGAGGATGACATAAGATACTGTATAAAATTGATTTTTTATAGAAAACAGAAATACAATGATAGCCATACAAATATAATTAGAAATTAATTGAAAAAGTAAGTGGAGATATTTTCTGATAGAACTGAAGATTCTCATCTAAAATATGCATGATAAAATTGAGGATTATATAGGATATCTGATAAAATTGAAAATGTCTTTGGAAAAATCTTACATATAATGGTAGGCATACAAATAGAATTATTAGATAATTCAAAAGGATTTGGAGACATTTTCTGATAAAACTAAATATTTTGTATAACATACTTCTGATAAAGTAAGAGAAATTCATAAGAAAAATTTTAAAATCTACATGATAAAATTGAGGATTACATAGGATATCTGATCAAATTGAAGATTTTTTTGGAAAAATCTCACATACAATGATAGGCATATAAATAGAATTATCAGATAATTGAAAAGGAAGTGGAGATATTTTCTCATAAATATAAAGATTTCATATAGCCTATTTCTGATAAAGTACGGCAAATTCATAGGAAAAATTTAGAAATTAAAGTTCTTTTCTGGTAATTTTCACTGAAACAATGGTAAGCATACAAATACAATTAGAATGTAATTGAAAAATGAAGTAGAGCCATTTTTCTATAAAACTGAAGATGTTCCTCTAACGTATGTATAATAAAATAGAGGAAACTTTAGGATATTTTATAAAATTGATATTTTTGCAAAAAACTCAGATACAATTGTAAGCTTACAAATACAATTATTCAATTAAAAAAGGAAGAGGAGACATTTTCTCATAAAAGTGAAGATTTTCATTTAACATATATATGATAAAATTTGAGGATTACATAAGAAAACTGATTCAATTGAAGATATGATCTAGAAAAATCTCAGATGCAATGATAGGCATACAAACAATTAGAATATAATTGAAAAAGGAGGTGGAGACATTTTTGTATAAAACTGAAGATTTTCATCTAACATATATATGATAAAATTGAGGATAACAAGATAATTTTTAAATCTGAAGATATTTTTGAGAAAGAAAACTCATAATGATAGGCATAACAATACAATTAGAATACAATTGAAAAAGGAACTGGACACATTTTGTGATAGAACTGAAGATTTTCATCTAACATATGTATGATAAATTTGAGGATTACATAGGATAACTGATGAAAATTGAATATTTTCTTTGAAAAATCTCAGATACAAAGATAGGCATACAAATACAATTATTACATAATTGAAAAACAAAGTGGAGATATTTTCTCATAAAACTAAGGATTTAAATCTAACATATGTATGATAAAATAAAGGAATACTAGGCTAACTGATAAAATTGAAGATTTTCATCTAACATGTTTGATAAAATGGAATATCATGTAGGATAATTGATAAACTTGAAGATTTATTCAGAAATATACTTGGAGCCAATGATAGACATACAATTACAATTAGAATACAATTCAAAAAGGAACACGAGAAAAGATTCACCTCTAATTTATGTATGAAAAATGGATGATAGGAAAATTGATAAAATTGAAGATTTTTTTAATAAAAATCTCAGATTCAATGAAAGGCATACAAATACAATAAGATTATAAGTCAAAAACAAAGTGGAGATGTTTTCTGATAAAACTAATGTTTTTCTATAATATTTTTGATAAAACTATGATAATTTTGAGAAAATGTTAAAATTTGTAGATTTTTATGTTAATTTTCACAGATAAAATGTTAGGTAAATGAATAAATAATAATATATTTAAAAAGGAGTTGGATATATTTTCTGCTAAATCTTAAGAATTTTCCATAATATACATCTGATAAAATTATGGAAATTCATAGGAAAACTATAAAATTTGTAGGTTTTTGTGGTAATTTTCTCAGATACAATGATAGGCTTACAAACACAATTAGAATGTAATTGAGAAAAGGAATAGAAACATTTTCAGATAAAACTGAAGATTTTCATCTAACAAATATATGTTAAAAATGAGGATTACATAAGATAAATGATAAAATTGAAGATTTCTTAGAAATATCTCAGATACAATGATAGGCATACAAATACAATTATCACATAATTGAAAAAGGAAGCGGAGACATTTTTCTGATAAATATAGATTTCATATAACATATTTCTGATAAAGTAAGGGAAATTCATAGGAAAAAATTAAAAATTGAAGATTTTTGTGGTAATTTTCACAGATATAATGGTAAGCATACAAATACAATTAGAATCTAATTGAAAAAGGGAGTGGAGCCATTTTCGTATAAAAGTGAAATTTTTCTACTAACATAGGTGTAATAAAATAAAGGAAAATGATAATTTATAAAATTTATTTATTTGCAAAAAACTCAGATATAATGATAAGCTTACAAATACTATTAGAATTCAATTGAAAAGGAAGATGAGAAATTTTCTCATAAAACAAGATTTTTATTTAACATATAAATGATAAAATTGAGGATTACATAAGTTAACTGATTAAGTTGAAGATATTCTCTAGAAAAATCTCAGATACAATGATAGGCATAAAAATATAATTAGAATATAATTGAAAAGGGACATGGAGACATTTTGTATAAAACTGAAGATTTTCTTCTATCATATGTATCATAAAATTGAGGATAACATAAGATAATTTTTAAATCTGAAGATATTATTGAAAGAAAACTCACAATGATAGGCATACAAATACAATTATAATACAATTGAAAAAGTAATTCGACATATTTTGTGATAGAACTGAAGATTTTCCTCTAGCACATTTATAAATAAATTGAGGATTAGAAAGGATAATTGATAAAATTGAAGATTTTCTTTGAAAAATCTCAGAAACAAATATAGGCATACAAATGCAATTATCACATAATTGAAAAAGGAAGCAGAGGCATTTACGGACAAAACTGAAGATTTTCATTTAACATATGTATGATAAATTAAATGATTACTAGGCTAATTGATAAAATTGAAGATTTAATTGGACAAAATTCAGATACATTGACAGACATAAAAATACAATTAGAATATTACTTAAGGAGATGTGGTGACATTTTCATATCATACTGAGGATTTTCATCTAATATATGTATGATAAAAATGAAGATAACATAAGAAAATTTATAAAATTGAATAATGTTTTATAAAAAACTTCAGATATATTGATAGACATATTAATACAATTAGAATGTAAATGAAAAAGGAAATGGAGACATTTTCGTAAAGTAATGAAGTTTTTCATCTATGATAAAGGTGAGGATAACATAAGATTATTTATAAAATTGAAGATTTTTTTTAAAAAATCAAAAACAATGATAGCCATGCAAATATAATTAAAATCCAATTGAAAAAAGAAGCAGAGACGTTTTACGATAGAACTGAAGATTTTCAACTAAAATATGCACGATAAAATTGAGGATTATTTAGGATATCTGATAAAATTGAAGATTTAAAAAAATCTTACACACAATGATAGGCATACAAATAGAATTATCAGATAATTGAAAAGATTTGGAGACATTTTCTGATAAAAGTAACCATTTTATATAACATATTTCTGATAAAGTAAATGAAATACATAGGAAATATTAAAAAATTGAAGATTTTTGTGGTAATAGTCACAGAAACAATGGCATGTATACAAATACAATTAGAATGTAATTGAAAACAGAATTGGAGCCATTTTCCTATAAAAGTAATGATTTTCCTCTAATATATGTATGATAAATTGATGAGAACTTAAGGTAATTTATGAAATTGATGAATTTTTTGAAAAAACACAAATGCAATGCTAAGCATACAAGTACAATTAGAATACAATTTTACAAGGAAGAGGAGACTGAAGATTTTTATTTAACATCTGTATGAAAAATTTGAGAATTTCTTAGGACAATTGATAATATTTAAGATATATTTGGAAAAATACTAGGATACAATGACAGGCATACAAATACAAGTGAAAAAGGATGTGGGGACATATTCTGTTAATTCTGAAGATTTGCATCTAACTTATGAATGAAAAAATAACAGGAAAATTGATAATATTGATGTTTTGATAAAATCTCAGCTATAATGAAAGGCATACAAAAATTTATAAATAAGTGAAAAAGAAAGTGGAGACTTTTTTGATAAAACTGAAGATTTTTATATAATATTTCTATCTAAATTATGGAAATTCATGTGAAAATGTTAAAAATTGAAGACTTTTGTGGTAATTTTTACAGATATAATGGTAGGCATACAAATAAATAGTAATATAGTTGAAAAAGGAAGTGGAGATATTTTCTGATAAATCTGAGGAATTTTGAATATCATATATCTGATAAAATTATGGAAATTCATAGATAAACTGTAAAATTTGAAGATTTTTTTGGTAATTTTCACAGATACAATGGGAGGCATACAAATAAATCATAATATAGTTGATAAAGTAAGTGAAGATAATCTGTGATAAAGCTGAAGAATTTCACATTACATATATCAGATAAAATTATGGAAATTCATAGGAAAACTATAACATTTGAAGAATTTTGTGGTAATTTTCACAGTTACAATGATAGGCTTACAAATACAATAAGAATTTAATTGAAAAAAGGAATAGAGACATTTTCTTATAAGAATGAAGATTTTCATCTAATATATGTATGTTAAAATTGAGGATAACATATGATAAATTATAAAATTGTAGATATTTTGGAAATCCAAACTTCAGATACAAGGATAGGTATAGGAATAGAACAAGAGTATTATAGAAAAAGGAAGAAGACACATTTTTGTAAAGAACTGAAGACTTCATCTAACATGTGTATGATAAAATTGAGGATTACATGAGATAACTGATAAAATGAAGATTGATTTGGAAAAAATACTCAGATACAATGATCTGCATAAAAATACAATTAGAATATAATTGAAAAGGGAAGTGGAGATATTTTCTGATAGGAGTGAAGATTTTCATCTAAAATATGCATGAAAAAATTGAGGGTTATATAGGATAACTGAGAAAACTTGATTTAAAAAAAACTCAGATACAATCATAGGCATCAAAATATAATTACAATATAATTTAAAATGGAAGTGCAGTTATTTTCTGGTAGAACTGAAAATTTAATCTATCATATGTATCATAAAATTGAGCATTATATATGATAACTGATAAAATTGAAGATTGTTTTGGAAAAAACTCAGATACAATGATAGGCATACAAATAGAATTATCATATATTTGAAAATGAAGTGGAGACATTTTCAGAGAAAACTGAAGATTTCGTATAACATAACACTGATAAACTAAGGGAAATTCAGAGGAAAATTTTGACTTAGAATGAGTCGATATCATTTTTGTGTTACTTTTCACAGATACAGTGGTAGGCATAGAAATATAATTAGAATGCAATCTAAAAATGAAGTGGAGATATTTTTATTTAAAATTAAAAATTTTACTCTAAAATATCTAGTATAAAATTGAGGATAACTTAAGATAATATATAAAATAGATTTTTTGACAAAAACCTCAGATACAATGATAGCCATACAATTACATTTAGAATATAATTGAAGGAAGAAGTAAAGACATTTTTATATACAACTGAAGATTTTCATATAACATACCTATGATAAAATGAGGATATCATAACGAAATTTATAAAATAAAAGATATTTGGAAAAGCATTCAGATATAACGATGGGCATAAAATACAAATAGAATACAACTGAAAAAAGTGGAGACATTTTCTGATAAAACTGAAGAATTTAATCTAACATATGTATGATAAAATTAAGGATTACTAGCATAATGGATAAAATTGAAGATTTATTTGGACAAAACAGATGCAATGATAGGCATAAAAATACATTTAGAATATAACTAAAAGAGATGTGGAGACATTATCATATAAAACAGAATATTTTCATCTAAAATATGTATGATAAAATGAGGACAACATAACATAATTTAAAAAATTGAATATTTAAAAATATCAGATACAATGATAGGCATTAAATATAGTTATCAGATAATTGAAAAGGGAAGTGGAGATACTTTCTGGTAGAACTGAAGATTTTAATTTAACACATGTATCATAAAATTGAAGATAACATACGATAACTGATAATATTGAAGATTTTGTTTGGAAAAAAACTCAGATACAATGATAAGCATACAAATAGAATTATCACATATTTGAAAATGAAGTGGAGACATTTTCTAACAAAATGGAATATTTCCTATAACATAATACTGATAAAGGAAGGGAAATTCAGAGGAGAAATTTAAAAATTAAAAATTTGTATGGTAATTTCAACAAATACAATGGTTGGAATACAAATACAATAATAATGTAATCAAAAAATTAAGTGGAGACATTTTTATTTAAAACTGAAGATTTTCCTTAAATATATGTATGATAAAATTGAGGATTACATAGGATAACTGATTAAATTGAAGACATTCTCTAGAAAAATCTCAGATACAATGATAGGCATACAAATAAAATTAGAATATAATTGAAAAAGAAGGTGGAGACATTTTTGTAGAAAACTGAAGATTTTCAACTAACATATGTATGATAAAATTGATAAGATAATTTTTAAATTTGAAGGTATTTTTGAAAACGAAAACTCAGATACAATGATAGGCATATGATTACAATTAGAATACAATTAAAAAAGTAACTGGACACATTTTGTGATAGAACTGAAGATTTTCATCTAATATATATATGATAAAATTAGGATCACATAGGATAACAGATAAAATTGAAGAGTTTCTTTGAAAAATCTGAGATACAGTGATAGGCATACAAATAAAATTATCACATAATTGAAAAAGGAAGGGGAGACATTTTCTGATAAAACTGAAGATTTCATATAACATATTTCATATAAAATAAGGGAAATTCATAGGAAAAATTTAAAAATTGAATATTTTTATGGTAATTTTCACAGTTACAATGGTAGGCATACAAATAAATAATAATATTGTAAGACAAAGTAAGTGGATATATTTTCTGATAAAACTGAAGATTTCATATACCATGTTTGTATAAATAATGAAAATTCCTAAGAAAAATGTAATAATTGAAGATTTTTGTGTGATTTTCACAGATAAAATGATAAACATACAAATACAATTAGAATGTAATTGCAAAAAGAAGTGGAGATATTTTCCTATAAAACTGAAGTTTTTCCTCTAATATATGCATGATAAAATTGAGGATAACTTAAGGTAATTTATGAAATTGAAGATTTTTTTTGAAAAAAACTCAGATGCAATGAAAACCATGCAAATACAATTTGAATACAATTGAAAAAAGGAGACATTTTCTGACAAAACTGAAGATTTTTATCTAACATATGTATGATAAAATTGAGTATTACATAGGATAATTGATAAAATTGAAGATTGACTCAGAAAAATTCTCGGATAAAATGATAGGATTACAAATACAATTACAATACAATTGCAAAAGGATGTGGAGATATATTCTGTTAACTCTGAAGCTTTATGTCTAACTTATGTATGAGAAAATTTATAACATAGGAAAATTCATAAAATTGAAGATTTTTGTGATAAAATCTCAGATACAATGAAAGGTATACAAATACAACTATAAATAAGTGAACAAGAATGTGGAGATATTTTCTGATAAAACTTAAAATTTTTGTATAACATTTCTGAATAAATTATGAAAATTTATGGGAAAATTTTAACATTTGAAGATTTTTATGGATACAATGGTAGGCATGCAAATAATTAATAATGTAGTTGACAAAGGAATTGGAGATATTTTCTGACAAATATGAGGAATTTTCCATAACAAATATCTGATAAAATGAAGGAAATTCATAGGAAAATGGTAAAATTTGAAGATTTTTTTTGGTAATTTTCACAGATACAATAATAGACTTACAAACACAATTAGAATATAATTGACAAAAGGAATAGAGACATTTTCTGATAAAACTGAAGGTTTTCATCTAACATTTATGATAAAATTGAGGATTACATGAGATAATTGATAAAATTGAAGATTTATTTGGAAAAATACTCAGATTCAATGATCTGCATACAAATACAATGAGAATATAATTGAAAAGGGAAGTGGAGATAATTTCTGATAGAACTGTAGATTTTCATCTAAAATTTGCAAGATTAAATTGAGGATTACATAGGATAACTGATAAAATTTTAGGTTTTTTTTGAAAAAAAAAGATATAATGATAGGCATCCAAATATAGAATATAATTGAAAAGGGAAGTGGAAATATTTTCTGGTCGAACTGAAGATTTTAATCTAACATATGTCCCAACAACATTGAGGATTACATATTATAACTGATAAAATTGAAGATATTTTTTGGAAAAAATATAAGATGCAATGATAGGCATACAAAAATATTTAGAAAACTCATAATACAATGATAGGCATACAATTACATTTAGAATATAATTGAAGGAAGAAGTGGAGACCTTTTTATATAAAACTGAAGGTTTTCATATAACATATGTATGATAAAATGATGATATTGTAAGGAAATTTATAAAATTAATGATATTTTTGAAAAAAACACTCAGATACAATGATAGGCATAGAAACACAATTAGAATACAACTGAAAAACAAAGTGGAGACATTTTCTGATAAAACTGAAGATTACTAGTGTAATTTATATTTTGAAGATGTATTTGGACAAAACTCAAATAAAATGGACGATAACATAAGAACATTGAAAAAATAGCCAATTTTTTGATAAAATCTCAGATATAATGAAAGGCATACAAATACAAGTATAAATATGTGAAAAAGAAAGTAGAGACATTTTCTGATAAAACTGAAGATTACTAGGGAAATTTATACAGTTGAAGATGTATTTGGACAAAACTCAGATACAATGGACAATAACATAAGAACATTGATAAAATAGCCATTTTTTAATAAAATCTCAGATATAAAGAAAGGCATATAAATACAAGTATAAGTATGTGAAAAAGAAAGTGGAGACATTTTCTGATAAAAGTGAAGATTATTGTATATCATTTCTGATTAAATTATGGAAATTCATGTGAAAATTTTGAAATTTAAAGAATTTTGTGGTAATTTTCACAGATACAATGGTAGGCATACAAAGAAATAATACTATAGTTGAAAATGGAAGTGGAGATATTTTCTGATAAATCTGAGTAATTGCATAACATATCTGATAAAATGAAGTAAATTCATAGAAAAACTGTAAAATTTGAAGATTTTTATGGTAATTTTCACAGATACAATGATAGGCTTACATATACAATTAGAATAAAATTGAAAAAAGAGAGACATTTCCTGATCAAAACTGACGATTTTCATCTAATATATGCATGTTAAAATTGAGTATAACATAAGATAATTTATAAAATAAAAGATATTTAAGAAAACAAAAACTCAGATACAAGGATAGGCATACAAATACCACTAGAATATTATTGAAAAAGGAAAAGGAGACATTTTCATAAAGAAATGAAAATTTTAGGCTAACCTATGTATGAAAATGTTGAGGATTACAAAAGCTAATTGATAAAATTGAAGATTTATTTGGAAAAATCTCAGATACAATTGTCAGCATACAAAGAAATTTATAATATAAATGAAAAGGGAAATGGAGTTATTTTCTGATGGAACTGAAGATTTTCATCTAAAATATGCATGATAAAATTGAGAATTACATAGGGAAACTGACAAAATTGAAGATTTTTTTGAAAAAACTCAGATACTATGATAGGCATTCAAATATAATTAGAATATACTTGCAAAAGGAAGTGTAGATATTTTCTGATGAACTAAAGATTTTATTCTAACATATTTATGATAAAATTAAGGATTACATATAACTGATAAAATTGAAGATTTTTTTGGAAAAAGCTCAGATACATTGATAGACAAACAAATAGAAATATCTCGTATTTGAAAATGAATTGGAGATATTTTCTTACAAAGCTGAAGATTTCGTATAACATTTCTGATAATGTAAGGGAAATTCATAGGAAAAATTTAAAAATTGAAGACTTTTGTGGTAATTTTCACAGATACAATGGTAAGCATACAAATACCTTTAGAATGTAATTGAGAAAGGAAATGGAGCCATTTTCTATGAAACTGAAGATTTTCCTCTAACATATGTGTGATAAAATTGAGGAAAACTTAAGATAATTTATAAAATTGATGATTTTTTGCAGAAAACTCAGAAAAAGGATAATCATACAAATAAAATTAGAATAAAATTGAAAAGGGAAGAGGATACATTTTTCTGATAAATCTGAAGATTCTTATCGAACATATATATGATAAAATTGAGAATTACATAGGATAATTGATAAAATTGAAGATTAATTCAGAGAAAACTTGGATACATTGATAGGCATAAAAATACAATTTGAATACAATTGAAAAATGAAGATGAGACATTTTCTGATAAAACTGAAGATTTTTATCTAACATATGTCTACAAAATTATGAATTACATCTAATTTATGGATGATAAAATGGATAACATGGGAAAATTGATAAAATTATAGAATTATGTGATAAAATCTCAGATACAATAAAAAATAATACAAATATAATTATAAATAAGTAAAAAATAAGAAGACATTTCTGATAAAACTGAATATTTTCCATCTAACATGTATGTTAAAATCTGCATACAAATACAATTAGAAGACAATTGAAAAGGGATTTGGATATATTTTATGATAGAACTGTAGATTTTCATCTAAAATATTCATGATAAAATTGAGGATTACATAGGATAACTGATAAAATTTTAGATTTTTTTGAAACAAAAATCAGATACAATGATAGGCATCCAAACAGAATTATCACATAATTGAAAAGGGACTTGGAGATACCTTCTGGTAGAACTGAAGATTTTTATCTAACATATGTATCATAAAATAAAGGATTACATATAATAACTGATAAAATTGTAGATTTTTGGAAAAAACTGATACAATGATAGGCATGCAAATAGAATTATCACATATTTCAAAATTAAGTGGAGACATTTTCTGATGAAACTAAAGATGTCATATAACATATTACTGAAAAAGTAAGGGAAATTCAGAGGAAAAATTTTAAAATTGAATATTTTTGTGGTAATGTTCACAGATAAAATGGTAGACATACAAATAAACTTAGAATGTAGTAGGAAAATGAAGTGGAGTCATTTTTATTTAAAATTGAAGATTTTCCTCTAAAATATCTATGATAAAATTAAGAATAACTTAAGATAAATTTTAAAATTTAAGATTCTTTTGAAAAAATCTCAGATACAATGATAGGCATGCAAATACATTTAGAATATATCTGAAAAAATTATAGAAATTCATGGGAGAACTGTAAAATTTGAAGTTTTTTGTTAATTTTCACAGATAAAATTATAGGGTTACAAACACAATTAGAATGTAATTAAAAAAGGAATAGAAATATTTTCTGATAAAACTGAAATGAAAATGGATGATGACATAGGATAGTTGATAATATTGAATATTTTTGATAAAATCTCAGATTCAATGAAAGACATGCAAATAAAATAAGATTATAAGTGAAAAATTACATGGAGACATTTTCTCATAAAACTAAATATTTTTGAATAATATTTCTGATACAATTATGATAATTAATGAGAAAATGTTAAAATTTGAAGATTTTTGTGGTAATTTTCACAAATAAAGTGTTATATATATTAAAAAATAATAATATAGTTAAGAAGGAAGTGGAGATATTTTCTAATAAATCTGAAGAATATTTCATAATATATCTGATAAAATTATGTAAATTCATAAGAAAACTATAAAATTTGTAGATTATGGCAATTTTCACAGATACAATTATATGTTTACAAACCCATTTAGGATGTAATTCAGAAAAGGAATAGAGACATTTTATGATAAAAGTGAAGAACTGATGATTTTCATTCAATATATGTATAATAAAATTGAGGATTACATAAGATAACTGATGAAATTGAAGATTTTCTTAGAAAAATCTCACATACAACGGTAGGCATAGAAATACAATTAGAATATACATGAAAAGGATGTAAAGACATTTTTGTATAAACTGAAGATTTTTGTATAACATATGAATAAAATTGAGGATAACATGATAATTTTTAAAACTGAAGATTTTTTGAAAAACAAACTCAGATACAATGATAACATTTCGGAGTAAATTTTGGAAATTCATGTGAAAATGTTAAAATTTGAAGATTTTAGTGCTAATTTTCACAGATATAATGATAGGCATACAAATAAAATAATAATATAGTTGAAAAAGGAAGTGGAGATATTTTTCTGATAAATCTGAAGAAGTTTCCACAACATATATCTGATAAAATGATTGAAATACATAGGAAAATTGTAAACTGAAATTTTTGTGGTAATTTTCACAGATACAATTATAGGCTTACAAATACAATTACAATGTAGTTGAAAAAAATAGAGACATTTTCTGATAAAGTGAAAATTTTCTTCTGGCAAATATATGTTAAAATTGAGGATAACATACGATAATTTATAAAATTGAAGATATTATGGAAAACAAAAACTCAGATACAAGGATAGGCATGCAAATACAACTAGAGTATTATTGAAAAAGGAAGAGGACACATTTGCATAAAAAACTGAAGATTTTCATCTAACCTATGTATGAAAAACTTGAGGATTACAAAAGATAATTGATAAAGTTGAAGCATTATTTGGAAAAAATGTGGATACAATGGTAGGCATAAAAATACAATTAGAATATAAATGAAAAGGGAAGTGGAGATATTTTCTAATAGAACAGAAGATTTTAATAAAAATATGCATGATAAAATTGAGGCTTACATAGGGTAATTTATTAAAATGAATATTTATTCAGACCAAACTTGGATACAATGATAGGCATACAAATACAATTAGAATACAATTACAAAAGGAAGTGAAGACATATTCTGTTAATTCTAAAGATTTACATCTAACATATGTGATAAAATTCATAACATAGGAAAATTGATAAAATTTCAGATTCAATGAAAGGCATACAAATACAATAAAATTATAGGCGAAAAAAAGTGGAGACATTGATAAAACTGAAGATTTTTGTATAACATTCCTGATTAAGGAAATTTATGAGTAAATGTTGAAATGTGAAGATTTTTGTGGTAATTTTCACAGATACAATGCTAGGTTTACAAGTTAATAATAATATAGTTCAAAAGGAAGTAGAGATATTTTCTAAAATTTTGAAGAATTTTGCATAACATATCTGACAAAATATTTGAAATTCATTGGAAAATTGTAAAATTTGTAGATTTGCGTTATAAATTTCACAGACGCAATGATAGGCATGCAAACACAATTAGAATGTAATTGAGAAAAGGAATAGACATACTTTCTGATAAAATTGAGGATTTTCATCTAACAAATGTATGTTAAAATTGAGGATAACATAAGATAATTTATAAAATTGAAAATATTTTGGAAAACAAAAACTCAGATACAAGAATAGGCATACAAATAAAACAAGAGTATTATTGAAAAAGGAAGAGGACATATTTTTGTAAAGAACTGAAGATTTTCATCTAACATATATATGATAAAATTGAGGATTACATAAGATAACTTATAAAATTGAAATTTTATGTGGAAAAACCTCAGATATAAGGATCTGCATACAAATACATTTAGAATATAATTGAAAAGGGAAGTGAAGATATTTTCTGATAGAACTGAAGATTTTCATCTAAAATATGCATGATAAAATTGAGTATTACATAAAATAACTGATAACATTTTAGATATTTTTGAACAAACTCAGATACAATGATATGCATCCAAATGTAATTAGAGTATAATTGAAAAGAGAAAGTGGAGACCTTTTCTGGTAGAACTGAAGATTTTAATCTAACATATATATCATGAAATTGAGGATTACATATTATAACTGATAAAATTGAAGATTTTTCTTGAAAATTGAAAATCTCAAATACAATGATAGGCATACAAATAAAATTAGAATGTAATTGAAAAATTAGGTGGAGACATATTAGTTTTATATTGAAATTTTTCCTCTAACGTATCTATGATGAAATTGAGGATAATTTGAGATAATTTATAAAATGGAAGATTTTTTAAAAAAGAGATCACATACAATGATAGGCATACAAATACATTTACAATATAATTGAAGGAGGAAGTGGAGACATTTTCATATACAACTTCAATTTTCATATTACATATGATAAATTGAGGATTTCATAAGTTAATTTATAAAATTAAAGATTATTTGCAACAAAATGCTCTGATACAATGATAGGCATCGAAATACAATTAGAATACAATTGAAAAGCGAAGTGGAGATATTTTCTGATAAAACTAAAGATTTTCTTCTAACATGTATGGTAAAATAGAGGATTAATAGGGTAATTGATAAAACTTAAGATTTATTTGGACAAAATTCTGATACAATGATAGTTATAAAAATACAATCAGAATATAACTAAAACAGATGTGGTAACATTTTCATATAAAACTGAAGGTTTTCATCAAATATATGTATAAAAAAATGTGGATAACCTAAGATAGTATAGAAAATTGAATATTTTTTTAAAAACACAGATACAATGATAGTCATATAAATACAATTAGAATGTAATTGAAAAAGGGAGTAGAGACATTTTCAAAAAGAACTAAAGATTTTCATCTAACATATATATGATAAAATTGAGGATAACATAAGATGATATATAAAATTGAAGATTTTTTTGAAGAAAACTCAAATTCAATGATAGCCATACAAATATAATAAGAATTCAATTGAAAAAGGAAGTGGAGATATTCTAAGATAGAACTGAATATTTTCATCTAAAATATGCAGGATAAAATTGAGGAATACATATGATATCTGATACAATTAAAGGGTTTTTTTTTGATAAATCTGAGATATCGTGATAGGCATACAAATGCAATTAGAATACTATTGAAAAAGGAACTGGACACATTTTCTGGTAGATCTGAAAATTTTCATCTAACATATATATTATAAAACTGAGGATAACAGAGGATAACTGATAATATTGAAGATATTCTTGGAAAAATCTCAGATACAATGATAGGCATACAAATACAATTAGAATAGATATGAAAAAGGATGTGGAGACATTTTTGTACAAAATGGGAGATTTTCATCTAACATGTATATGATAAAATTGAGGATAACATAAGATAATTATTGAAACTGAAAATACTTTGCAAAACAAAACTCAGATTCAGTGATAGGCAAAGATATACAATTAGAATACATTTGAAAAAATAATGACATATTTTCAGATAAAACTGAAGATTTTCATCAAACCTATGAATGATAAAACAGAGGATTACATAGGATAACTGATAAAATTGAAGTTTTCTTGGAAAAATCTCAGACAATGATAGGCATACAAATACAATTATCACATAATTGAAAAAGGAAGAGGAGACATTTTCTGATGAAACTGAAGATTTTATATAACATATTTCATATAAAATAAGTGTAATTCATAGGAATATTTGAAAATTAAAGATTTTTTGGTAATTTTGACAGATACAATAGTAAGTATACAAATACAATTAGAATGTAATTGAAAAAGTAAGTGGAGCCATTTTCCTATAAAACTGAATGTTTTCCTCTAACATATGTGTGATATAATTGAGAAAAACTTAGGATAATTTATAAAATTGATTTTTTTTGCAAAAAAACTCAGATACAATGATAAGATTACAAGTACTTTGAGAATTCAATTGCAAAATGAAGATGAGACATTTTCACATAAAATGAAAATTTTCGTTAAACATATGTATGAAGATTACAAAGGTTAACTGATAAAATAGAAGATTTTCTTTGAAAAAAATCAGAAACAATGATAGGCATACAAATAGTATTATAATATAATTGACAAAGGGGGTAGAGGCATTTTTGTATAAAAATGAGGATTTTCATCTAACATATGTATGATAAAATTGAGGATAACATAAGATAATTTTTATATCTGAAGATATTTTTGAAAAAGTAAACTCAGATACAATGATAGGCATGCAAATACAATTAGAATACAATTGAAAAAGGACATGGAGCCATATTCTTCTTATTCTTAAGCTTTACCTATAAATTATGGATGATGAAATGGAAACATTGGAGAATGGATAAAATTGAAGATTTTTGTGAAAAAAACTCAGATACAGTGAAAGACATACATGTACAACAACTAATAAGTGGAAAAGAAAGTGGAGACATTTTCTCAAAGAACTGAAGTTTTTTGTACAACACTTCTGATTTAATTATAGAAATTCATGTGACAATGTTAAAATTTGAAGATTTTTGTGGTAATGTTCACAGATACAATGTTAGATATAAAAATAAATAATAATATAGTTGAAAACGGAAGTGGAGATATTTTCTGAGGAAATTTGCATAATATCTGATAAAATTATGGAAATTCATAGGAAAACTATAAAATTTAAAGATTTTTGTGGTAATTTTCACAGATACAATGGTAGGCATACAAATAAATAATAATATAGTTGAAAAGCAAGTGGAGATACTTTCTGATTAATGTGAAGAATTTTGCATAATAAATATCTGATAAAATATCTAAATTCATAACAAAACTGAAACATTTGAAGATTTTTGTGGTAATTTTCACTGATACAATGATAGGCTTACAAACACAATTAGAATGTAATTGAAAAAAGATATAGAGATATTTTCTGATAAAATACATGATTTTCCTCTAACATATGTATGTTAAAATGTAGAATAACATAAGTTAATTTATAAAATTTAAGATATTTTAGAACACAAAAACTCAGATACAATGATAGCCATACAAATACAACTAGAGTATTATTGAAAAAGGAAGAGAACACATTTTTTTAAAGAACTGAAGATTTTCATCTAACATATGTATGATTGAACTGAGCATTACATAATTGATAAAATTGAAGATTTATTTTGAAAAATACTCAGATTCAACGATCTGCATAAAAATACAATTAGAATATAATTGAAAAGGGAAGTGGAGATATTTTCTGATAGAACTGAAGATTTTCTTCTAAAATATGCATGATAAAATTGAGGATTACATAGGATAACTTATAAAATTTAATTTTTTTTAAAAAAAGAGATATAATGATAGGTATCCAAATATAATTAGAATATAATTCAAAAGGGAAGTGGAGATATTTTCTTGTAGAACTGAAGATTTTAATCTAACATATGTATCATAAAATTGAGGATTACATATAATAACTGATACAAATATAATTATCACATATTTGAAAATGAAGTGGAGATATTTTCTGACAAAACTGAAGGTTTTGTATAACTGATTATGTAAGGGAAATTCTTAGGAAAATTTAAAAATCGAAAATTTTAATCGTAATTTCAACAAATACAAAGGTAGGCATAACAATACAATTAGAATGCAATTGAAAAATGAAGTGGAGACATTTTCATTTTATTTTTTAATTTTATTTATTTATTTTTTTTCTATATTCTTTGTTTACATTCCAAAGGCTTTCCTCTTTCCCAGTTCCCCCCTCACCATGTGTCCCATAAGTCCTCTTCCCCCCTGCTCATTCCCCAATCGAAACCCCCAAATACTTTCACTGTTCTGGAATTCTCCTACAAAATTGGAACAAGTCTTTTTGGGATCAGTGTCCTCTCCTTCATTCTTCTTGGGAATCTTTTGATTTGCTAATTGTGGCTTGAGTATTCAGAGTTTCTGCGCTCATTAATATCCACTTATCAGCCGGGCAGTGTTGGTGCATGCCTGTAATGCCATCACTTGGGAGGCAGAGGCAGGCAGATTTCTGAGTTCGAGGCCAGCCTGGTCTACAGAGTGAGTTCCAGAACAGCCAGGTCTATACAGAGAAACCCTGTCTCAAAAAACCAAAAAAAAAAAATCCACTTATCAGTGATTGCAATTCATTTGTATTCTTTTGTGATTGGGTTAACTCACTTAGGATGATATTTTCCAGATCTAACCATTTGCCTTCACATAGCATGAATTCATTATTTTTAATTGCTGAGTAGTATTCCATTGTATAAATATACCACATTTTCTGTATCCATTCCTACTTTGAAGTACATCTGGTCTCCTTCCAGCTTCTGGCTATTATAAATAAGACTGCTATGATCATAGTGGAGAATGTGTCTTTATTGCATGCAGCAAAATCCTCTGGATATATGTCCAGGAGTGGTATGAAAGGGTCCTCTGGAAGTGTCATGCCCAATTTTCTGAGCAACCGCCAGGCTGATTTCCAGAGCAGTTGTACCATCTTGCAAACCCACCTACAGTGGAGGAGTGTTCTTTCTCCACATCCTTGCCAGCACCTGTTGTCTATTGAGTTTTTAATCTTAACCATTCTGACTGGTGTGAGGTGGAATCTCAGGGTTGTTTTGATTTGAATTTCCCTGATGACTAAGGATGTTGAACATCTCTTAAGGTGCTTCTCAACCATCCAAATTTCTTCTGGTGAAAAATTTTTGTTTAGCTCTGTACCCCATTTTTAAATATGGTTATTTTTTTTCTTTGGGGTCTAACTTCTTGAGTTCTTTGTATGTATTAGATATGATCCTTGTGTTGGATATGGGGTTAGTGAAAATCTTTTCCCAACTTGTTTTGTCTTTCTGTCAGTGTCCTTTGCCTTAAAGAAAACTTGTAATTTTATGAGGTCCCATTTGTTAATTCTTGATCTTAGAGCATAAGCTATTGGTAGTTTGTTCAGGAAATATCCCCCAGTGTCCATGTCCTCCAGGGTCTTCCCCAGTTTATTTTCTATTAGTTTTAGTGTGTCTGGCTTTATGTGTAGGTCCTTGATCCATTTGGAGTTGATCTTAGTACAAGGTCATATGTCTGGGTCAATTTGCATTCATCTGCATGTTGACCTCCAGTTGAACCAGCACCATTTGTTGAAAAGGCTTTCTTTTTTCCACTGGATAATTGTAGCTTTTTTTAAAATCAAAGATCAAGTGACCATAATTCTGTGTGTTCATTTCTTGGTCTTCAATTCTATTCCATTGATTTACTTGTCTGTTTCTGTACCAATACCATGCAGTTTTTAACACAGTTGCTCTGTAGATCTGCTTGAGGACAGGGATATTGATTCGCCCAGAAGTCCTTTTATTGTGGAAAATAGTTTTAGCTATCCTGGGCTTTTTGTTAATCCAGAAGAATTTAAGAATTGCACTTTCTAGATCTATGAAGAATTGAATTGGGATTTTGATGGGGATTGCATTGAATCTGTAGATTGCTTTTGGCAAGATGGCCATTTATACTATATTGATCCTGCCAATCCAAGCCAAGAAATATTCTTCCATCTTCTGAGGTCTTCTTTGATTTTTTTCTTCAAAGACTTGAAGTTCCTATCATACAGATCTTTCATTTGTTTGGTTAGAGACACGGCAAGATACATGTTGAATTAAAAACTTCAGTTCTAACTGAAAATAACTCCACTTTCCTTTTCAATTATATACTTTTTTAAAATTTTTTATTGGATATATTCTATATGTACATTTCATTTCCCTTTTCCTGGTTCCTTGCCCCCCAAATGTCCCACATGCCCTTTTCCCTCCCCGTGTTCCTCCATCCACCCTTTTCCACTTCCCTGTTCTGGTATTCCCCTACACTGATGCTTTGAGCCTTTCCAGAACCAGGGTAAACTCCTTCCTTCTCGTTGGACATCATTTGGTATGTGGATTTTTGTCTTTGGTGTTCCAAGATTCTAGGCTAATATCCACTTATCAGTGAGTGCATACCATGGGTTTTCTTTTGAGGCTGGGTTACCTCACTTAGAATGATGTTCTCCAGCTCCATCCATTTCTCTAAGAATTTCATGAATTCATTGTTTCTAATGGCTGAATAGTACACCATTGTGTATATATACTACATTTTTTGTATCCATTTTCCATTGAGGGACATCTGGGTTCTTTCCACCTTCTGGCTATTATAAATAAGGTAGCTATGAACATAGTAGAGTATGTATCCTTATTGCATGCTGGGGAATCTTCTGGATATTTGCCCAGTAGTGGTATGGATGAGTCCTCCAGAAGTACCTTGTGCAGTTTTCTGAAGAACCTCCAGAATGATTTCCAGAGTAGTTGTACCAACTTGCAGTCCCACTGGCAGTGGAGGAGTGTTCCTCTTCCTCCACATCCTCACCAACACCTGCTGTTTCCTGAGTTTTTAATCTTAGCCATTCTGACTGGTGTGAGGTGAAATCTCAGGGTTGTTTTGATTTGCATTTCTCTAATGACTAATGACGCTGCACATTTTTAAAGGTGTTTCTCAGCCATCCAAATTTCTTCAGGTAAAAAGTCTTTGTTTAGCTCTGTACACCATTTTTTGATAGGGTGATTTGGTTTTCTGGGGTCTAAGTACTTGAGATCTTTGTATACATTAAATATTAGCCCTCTGTCAGATGTAGGATTGGTGAAGATCTTTTCCCAATTTGTTGGTTGCGGATTTGTCCTTTGGACAGTGTCTTTTGCCTTGCAGAAACTTTGTAATGTTCAAGGCCCATACCTAAACATAGTAAAAGCAATTTAAAACAGACCAGTAGCCAATATCAAAGTAAACAGAGAGAAACTTGA
Source organism: Apodemus agrarius (assembly GCA_964023405.1). Taxonomy (NCBI): domain Eukaryota; kingdom Metazoa; phylum Chordata; class Mammalia; order Rodentia; family Muridae; genus Apodemus; species Apodemus agrarius. The sequence goes on from OZ030024.1 coordinate 35,749,221, forward strand.
AGCAATCCCACTAAAATCAGGGACAAGACAAGGCTGCCCCTCTCACCACATCTTTTCAATATAGTACTTGAGGTACTAGCAAGAGCAATTCGAAAAAATATGGAAGTCAAAGGGATAGAAATTGGAAAGGAAAAAGTCAAACTATCACTATTTGCAAATGATATGATAGTATATTTAAGTGACACAAAAAAAACTCTACCAGAGATCTCCTACAGCTGATAAACAACTTCAGCAAAGTGACTGGTTAGAAAATCAACTCAAGCAAATCAGTAGCCTTCCTATACTCAAAGGATAAGTAGGCTAAGAAAGAAATTATGGAAATGACACCCTTCATAATATCCACACACAATATAAAGTACCTTGGTGTGACTCTAACCAAAGAAGTGAAATATTTGTATGACAAAAACTTCAGGTCTCTGAAGAAGGAAATGGAAGAAGATCTCAGAAAATGGAAAAATCTTCCATGCTCGTGGGTTGGCAGGTTAATATAGTTAAAATGACAATCTTGCCAAAAGCAATATACAGATCCATCTCCTTGTACTAAGCTCAACTCCAAGTGGATCAAGGAACTCCACATTAAACCAGACACACTAAAATTAATAGAAAAGAAACTGGGGAAGGCCCATGAGGACATTGGCTCAGGGATAATGTTCCTGAACAGAACACCAATAATTTTCAATTATATTCTAATTGTATTTATAGGCAGATCTTTGTATCTGATTATTTCTCCAGATAAATCTTCAATTTTATCAATTATCTTATGCAATCCTCAATTTTATCATACAAATGTTAGATGAAAATCTTTCAGTTCTTTCCAAATTTTGTCCTCTTCCTTTTTCAATAATACTCTAGTTGTATTTGTATGCCTAACCTTGTATCTAAGTTTTTGTTTTCCAAAATGTCTTCAATTTTATAATTATCTTCTGTTATCCTCAATTTTAACATACATTTGTTAGATGAAAATCTTCAGTTTTATCAGAAAATATCTCTATTCCTTTTCTCAATTACATTCTAATTTTGTTTTTAAGTCTATCATTGTATGTGTGAAAATTACAACAAAAATCTACAAATTTTACAGTTTTCCTATGAATTTAAATAATTTTATCAGATATAAGTTATACAAAATTCTTCTGATTTATTAGAACATATCTCCACCTCCTTTTTAATATATTAATATTTATTTTTATGCCTCCCAATGTATCTGTAAATATTACCACAAAATTTCAAATTTTAATATTTTCTCATAAATTTCCATAATTTTATCAGAAATATTATAGAAATATTTTCAGTTTTATCAGAAAATGTCTCCACTTTATTTTTCACTTGTAATCTTATTGTATTTGTATGCCTTTCATTGAATCTGAGATTTTATCAAAAAAATCTTCAATTTTATCAATTTTCCTATGTTATCATCCATTTTTAGCAAATATAAGTTAGACATAAATCTTTAGAATTAATAGAATATGTCTTCACTTCCTTTTTCAATTGTATTCCAATTGAATTTGTATGCCTATCATTGTATCTGAGTTTTTTCTGAATAAATCATCAATTTTATTGATTATCCTGGTAATTCTCAATTTTATCATGCATGTTAGATAAAAATCTTCAGTTTTATCAGAAAATGTCTCCTCTTCCTCTTTTAATTGTATTCTAATTGTATATGTATACCTATCATTGTATCTGAGTTTTTGTCTCAATAAATCTTCAATTTTACCAATTATCTTATGTAATCCTCAGTTTTATCATACATTGATAGATGAAAATCTTCAGTTTTTTCAGAATATGTCTACTGTTCCTTTTTCAATTGTATTCTAATTGTATTTGTATCCTATCATTGCATCTGAGTTTATTTTCAAAAAAATCTTCAATTTTATAAATTATCTTATGTTATCCTCAACCTTAACATATATATGTTAGAGGATTTTCTTCAGTTTGATAGGAAAATGGCTCCACTTACTTTTACATTACATTCTAATTGTAGTTGTATGCTTACCACTGTATGTGTGAAAATCAACACAAAAATCTTCAATTTTTAATTTTCCCTATGAATTTCCCTTACTTTACCCAAAATATGTTATAAAAAATCCTCAATTTTATCAGAAAATGTCTCTATTCCTATTTTCAATTACATTCTAATTGGGTTTGTTAGCCTATCATTGAATCTGTGAAATTACCAAAAACAAATCAATCAAAACAATCGAATTTTACATTTTTCCTATGAATTTCCATAATTTTATCAGATATTTGTTATGTAAAATTCTTCAGATTTATCAGAAAATATCCCCACTTCCTTTTTCAACTTTATTATTATTTATTTGTATGCCTACTATTGTATCTGTGAAAATTACCACAAAATCTTCAAATTTTAGCATTTTCACATGAATTTCCATAATTTTATAAGAAATGTTATACTAAAATCTTCACTTTTATCAGAAAATGTCTCCACTTTCTTTTTCCATTATTTATAGTTGTATTTGTATGACTTTCATTGTATCTCAGATTTTATCAAAAAAATCTTCAATTTGACAATTTTCTTAATTTATCATCCATATTATCATACATGAGTAAGATATAAAGCTTCAGAATTAACAGGTATGTCTCCACGGCCTATTTCAATTGTATTCTAATTGTATTTGTATGCCTATCATTTTATCTGAGTTTTTGCAAAAAAAATATCCATTTTATAAATTATCCTAAGTTTTCCTCAATTTTATCAAACATATGTCAGAATGTTTGGGTTTCACTGCTGTGAACAGACACCATGACCAATGCAAGTTTTATAAAACAACATTTAATTGGGGTTGGCTTACAGGCTCAGAGGTTCAGTCCATTGTCATCAAGGCAGAAACATGGCAGCATCCAGGCAGGCAAGGTATAGGAGGAGCTGAGAGTTCTACCTCTTCACCTGAAGGTTGCTAGTAGAAGACTGACTTCTAGCCAACTAGGGTGAAGATCTTAAGTGCACACCCACAATGGCACACCTACTCCAACAAGGCCACACCTCCTAGAGTGCCTCTCCCTGGGAAAAGCATATACAAACCATTCCACTCCCTGGCCCCCATAGGTTTGTTCAAACATTAGTCTATGGGGTCCATACTTAAACATAGCATAATGCAAAATACATTTAGTCCAACTTCAAAAGTCCCTATAAACTATAGCAGTCTCAACAGTGTTAAAAGTCCAAAGTTAAAGGTCTATTTTGAGATTCATCCAATCACTTCAATGTAATTCTCCAAGCAAGACAGAAAACCAGCTGGGCAAAGTCAAAACTCTTCATCTCCACTTCTGATGGCAAAGCAGTCTTCAGATATCCAACTCCTTTTTCATCTTTGTTGACATCAACAAGGTTCTTTCTCCTGGGCTTGTTCCACTCCCTGTTAGCAGCTTTCCTTGGCAGGCATCCCATGGCTCTCTAGCATCTTTAACATTTTGGGTACCCAAAGTCAATTTCAGATAAACAGCTTCTTGTTCCAAATTTCTGAGATCCACACATGATCTTCAGGTATCTCCAAAGAGCTGGTGTCACTTCTCCAGCTCTGCCCTCTGTAGCATTCTAAGTTCAGGTTGATCCACTCACTGCCACTGCTTTTCTTGGTGTTCATCCTGTGGTACTGGCATCTCCCATATGCTAGGGTCTTCCACTGCAACTATGCTTCACCAAAGCCTCTCATAGTCTCTCTTCATCGTAACAAGCCTCAACTCCTTTGCATGACCCCTTCAGTCTTGGGCAGTCAATTACAGCTGAGGGTACACTTTCACCAATGACCTTCCATGGTCTCTCACAGTACCAAGCCTTAGCTGTTCTTCATGATGCCTTCATGCCTTTAAAAGCAGTACCACCTGGATGAATCTTACATGCTACTAAGTACAGCTGCAGCATAAGGAACACATGGCTATTTCTGGAATACAGCTTCTTTTTGTTCTCAGAAAACACTTCCCATATTTCACCTCAGTGATGCTGGTCTTTTCTTAATAACCACTAATTTCTTAGCACCAGCTAACGAGTATCAATTGTTTGAGTAGTCTCCTTCTCCTCTTGAATATAAAGCCAGAGACACATGGCTGAAGCTGCTGAGTTATGCTGCTCACAGGAGTTGGAACTTTGCCCCCCTTGTTCTATTACATCATCACTAGCTTCCTTTTTCACAGCTCCTTCACTGCCTAAGTTGGCTGTCCTGAACCTTGCTCCTTATACTGACTTTGAACTCAAGAAATCTGCATGCTTGTCTCCTAAACACTGGGATTAAAGTTGTGGTCCACCAAGCCTGGATTAAAGTTTTTCTTTACCAAAAATTTGCTCTGTTCAAGGCTGGCCTTGAACCCAGAGATCTGCTTATCTTTGCCTCCTGGGATTAAAAGCCTGTACAATCATGCCTGGACCTAAAGTTAACTGGGTGAATCTTGCCCCCAAGATCACCACTCCTTTAATTCAATTTAATATCCTTGAATTCGGCACCATTTCACTTCCCTGAGTCCCTTTAATACTCAAACTACATATTTGGTACTTTCCCTTTCTCAGCTTGCTATATTTGTTCAAAATTCTCTTCACCAGACTTAACCAGAGAACAAAGTCTTTGTTGGGCTTTTTTGAGACTTCCTTTGCAAATGCAGTTAATATAAATCTCTTTACCTTAGCCTTGGTCAGGCTCTTCAGACAATGGCAAAAAAGCAGCCATGTTCTTCACCAAAACATCACAAAAACAGTTTCTCAGCCACATATTAAAGTTCTTCTCCACTGAAACCTCTTGGGGCAACAGGCCTACACAGTTCAAATGTCCCTCAGCACCACTGTCTTCCATATTCCTACTAGTCTGGGCCACTAAGCCCCACTTAAAGAATTCTTTGTCTTTCCAAATCCAAAGTCCCAAAATCCACATTCTTCTGAACATAAGCATTGTCAGGCCTATCGCAGCAATACCCCACTCCTGGTACCAACTTCTGTCTTAGTTTGGGTTTCACTGCTGTGAACAGACACCATGGCCAATGCAAGTTTTATAAAAGACAACATTTAATTGTGGTTGGCTTACAGGCTCAGAGGTTCAGTCCATTGTCATCAAGGCAGAAACATGGCAGCATCCAGACAGGCATGGTACAGGAGGAGCTGAGAGTTCTACCTCTTCATCTGAAGTCTGCTAGTAGAAGACTGACTTCTAGCCAACTAGGGTGAAGATCTAAAGCCCACACCCACAGTGACATACCTACTCCAACAAAGCCACACCTCCTATAGTGCCACTACCTGGGAAAAGCATATACAAACCATAACAGGAAAAATTTTCAGGATTATATGATAATGGATCCACTTCTGTTTTCAATTACATTCTAATTGTATTTTTATGCTTACCATTGTATCTGTGAAAATTACCACAAAAATCTTCAATTTTATTTTTCCTATGAATTTCCCTTACTTTATCAGTAATATGTTATACAAAATCTTTAGTTTTATCAGAAAATGTCTCAACTTCCTTTTCAATTATCTGATAATTCTGTTTGTATCCCTATCATTGTATGTGAGATAATTCCAAAAATATCTTCAATTTTAGAAGATATCTTATATAATTCTCAATTTTATCATGCATATTTTTGGTGAAAAGCTTCATTTCTAACATAAAATGTCTCCACTTCCTTTTTCAATTGAATTCTAATTATATTTGTATGGCTATCATTGCATTTGAGCTTTTTAAAAAGGACATCTTTATATTTATATATTATATTATGTTTTCCTCAATTTTATCATAAATATATAGATGAAAATCTTCATTATCTTATAAAAATATCTCCATTTCCCTTTTCAATTACATTGTAATAGTATTTATATGCCTATCAATGTAATTGAGGATTTTTAAAATAATATTCAATTTTATAAATTTTGTTGTTATGCTCATTTTTATTATATATATATATATATATATATATATATATATATAGATGAAAATCTTCAGTTTTATATGAAAATGTCTCCATGTCTCTTTTAGTTATATTCTATTTTCATTTTTATGCCTATCATAGTATCTGAGTTTTGTCCAAATATATCTTCAATTTTATCAGTTACCCTAGTAATCGTTTATTTTATCATACATTTGCTAGATGAAAATCTTCAGTTTTATCAGAAACTGTCTCTTCTTTGTTTCTCAGTTGTATTGTAGTTGTTTTCCTATGCCTATCATTGTATATGTGTGTTTTTCCAAAAATCTTTAATTTTATATATTAACTTATATATCCTCATTTTATCATATGTAGGTTATATGAAAACCTTCAGTTTTATATGACAATGTCTCCACTTCCTCTTTCATTTGTATTCTAAATGTATTTGTATGCCTATCATTGTTTCTGTTTTTTTTCAAAAAAAATCTTCAATTTTATAAATTAACCTAAGTTGTCATCAATTTTATCATACATATTTTAGAGGAAACTCTTCAATTTTAAATAAAACTATCTCCACTTCATTTTTTGATTACATTCTAATTGTATTTGTATGCCTACCATTGTATCTGTGAAAATTACAACAAATTTACAATTTTAAAATTTTTCCTATGAACTTCCCTTACTTTATCAGTAATATGTTATACAAAACATTCAGTTTTGCTAAAAAATGTCTCCACTTCATTTTCAAATATGTGATAATTCTATTTGTATGCCAAGAATTGTATCTGATTTTTTTCAAAAAAAATCTTCAATATTATCAGTTATCATATGTAATCCTCAATTTTATGATACATATGTTTGATTAAAAACTTCACTTCTACCAGAAAATATCTCTACATCCCTTTCCAATTATCTGATGAATCTACTTGGATGGATATCATATTATCTGAGGTTTTTTCTCAAAAAAATCTAAAATTTTATCATCTGTCCTATGTAATCCTCAATTTTATCATGCATATTTTAGATGAAAAGCTTTAGTTCTATCAAAAAATATCTCCACCTCAATTTTCAATTGCATTCTAATAGTATTTGTAAGCAGATTATTATGTGAATATTTTTCAGAATGTCTTCAATTTTATCTTTTATGTTATGTAATTCTCAATTTAATCATACATAATTTAGATGAAAATCTTCAGTTTTATCAGAAAATGTCTCCTCTTCATTTTTCAAATGTATTCTAAGTATATTTCTATGCTTTTCATTGCATCTGAGGTTTTTTTTCAAAAAAATCTTCATTTTCATAAATTACCTTAAGTTATCCTCAATTTTATTATACATATGTTAGAGAAAAATCTTCAGTTTTATAGGGAAATGTTTCTATCTCTTTTTGCAATTACATTCTTATTGTATTTGTATTCATACCATCGTATCTGTAAATTTTACCACAAAAATCCTCAATTTTTAAATTTTTCCAATGAATTTCCATTATTTAATATGAAATATGTTAAACAAAATCTTCAGTTTTATCAGAAAATGTCTCCACTTCCTTTTTCATTTATGTGATAATTATATTTGTATGCCTATAATTGTATCTGAGATTTTTTTTAAAAAATCTTCAATTTTGTCAGTTATCTTATATAATCCTCAATTTTATCATTCTTATGTTGGATGAAAACCTTCAGTTCTATCAGTAAATATGTCCAGTTCCTTTTTCAATTTTATTCTAATTGTATTTGTATGCCTATCATTGTATCTGAGGTTTCTTTTTCAAAAATATCGTCAAGTTTAAAAATTATCTTATGTTATCCTCACCTTTATCATACATATATTAGATGAAAATCTTCAGTTTTATACAAAAATGTCTCTACCTCCTTCTTCAATTATATTCTTATTGTATCTGTATGCCTATCACTGTTTCTGTGATTTTCCTATAGAATATCTTTAATTTAATCACTTAGCCTTTGTAATCCTCAATTTTATCATACATATGTTAAATGACATCTTCAGTTCTATGAGAAAATGTCTGGTCTTCCTTTTTCAATTGAATTCTAATAGTATTTGTAAGCTTATCATTTTATTTTTTTTTGCAAAAGAATTTTCAATTTTATAAATAATACTGTTTTCCTCAATTTTATCACACATATATTAGAGGAAAATCTTCAGTTTAATAAGAAAATAGTTCCACTTCCTTTTTAAACAACATTCTAATTGTATTTGTATGCTTACTATTGTATCTGTGAAAATTACAACAAAAATCTTCCATTTTTAAATATTTCCTATGTATTTCCCTTACTTAATCAGTAATATGTTATATGAAATCTTCAGTTTTGTCAGAAAAGTCTCCACTTCATTTTCAAATATGTGATAATTCTATTTGTATGCCTATCATTATAACTGAGTTTTTTTTCCAAAAAATCTTCAATTTTATCACTTATCATATATAATCCTCAATTTCATGATACATCTAAAGATTTTCATTTAATATATGTATGATAAAATTGAGGATTACATTGGAAAACTGATTAAATTGAAGATATTCTCTACAAAAATCTCAGATACAATGATGGACAAACAAATACGATTAGAATATAATTTAAAATGGAGGAGGATACATTTTTGTATATAACTGAAGATTTTCATATAACATATGTATGTTAAAATGAGGATAACATAAGAAAATTTTTAACTCTGAAGATATTTTTGTAAATGAAAACTCAGATTCAAAGAAAGGCATAAATACAATTAGAATATAATTTTAAAAGATGTGGAGATATATTCTGTTAATTCTGAAGCTTTTCATCTAACTTATGGATGATAAAATGGATGGTAACATAGGAAAATTGATAGAATTGAAGATTTTTGTGATAAAATCTCAGATACAATGAAAGGCATACAAATGCAATTATAAATAAGTAAAAAAGAAAGTGGAAACATTTTCTGATAAAACTGAATATTTTAGTATAACCCTTTTCATTAAATAATGGAAATTCAAGTGAAAATGTGAAAATTTGAAGTTTTTTCTGGTAATTTTCCCAGACACAATGGTAGGCCTACAAATAGATAATTAAATAGTTGAAAAAGGAAGTGGAGATATTTTCTGATAAATCTGAGGAATTTTGCATAACATATATCTGCTAAAATTATGGAAATTCATAGGAAAACTCTAAAATTTAAAGGTTTTTGTGGTAATTTTCACAGATACAATGGTAGGCATACAAATAAATAATAATATAGTTGAAAAAATTGGAGATATTTTCTGATAAATCTGAGGACTTTTGCATAACATATATCTGCTAAAATTATGAAAATTCATAGGAAAACTCTATGGTAATTTTCACAGATACAATGATAGGCTCACAAACACAATTAGAATGTAATAAAAAAAGGAATAGAGTCATTTTCTCATAAAACTGAGGATTTTCCTCTAATATATGTATGATAAAATTGAGGATAACTTAAGATAATTTATAAAATTGAAGACATTTTTTGAAAAAAATTTGAGATGCAATGATAAGCATACAAATACAATTAGAATACAAATGAAAAATTAGTTGGAGATATTTTCTGTTAAAATTGAAGATTTTCATCTAACATATGTATGATAAAATTGAGGATTACATATGATAAAAGATAAAATTGAAATTTATTCAGAAAAAAACTCAGATACAATGATAGGTTTACAAATACAATTAGAATATAATTGAAAAAGGAAGTGGATACATATTTTGTTAATTCTGAAGATTTACATACAACTTATGTATGATAAAATAGATGATAACTAGGAAAACTGAAAAAATTGAAGATATTTCTGGTAAAATCTCAGATACAATGCAAGGCATATAAATACAATTAAAATATAAGTGAAAAAGAAAGGGGAGACATTTTCTGATAAAACTGAAGATTTTTGTATAGCATTTCTGATAAAATTATTGACATTCATGTGAAAGTGATAAAATTTGAAGATTTTTGAGCTAATTTTCACAGATAAAATGATAGGTATACAAATAAAATAATAATATAGTTGAAAAAGGAAGTGCAGATATTTTTCTGATAAATCTGAAGAAGTTTGCACAGCACATATCTGATAAAATGACGGAAATACATAGGAAAACTATAAAATTTGAAGATATTTGTGGTAATTTTCATAGATACAATGATAGACTTACAAATACAATTAGAATGTAATTGCAAAAAGGAATAGAGACATTTTCTGATTAAAATGAAAAATTTCATCTAACATATGTATGTTAAAATTGAGGATAACATGAGATAATTTATAAAATTGAAGATATTTTGGAAAACAAAAACTCAGATATAAGGATAGGCATACAAATACCACTTGAGTATTATTGAAAAAGGAAGAGGAGATATTTGTGTAAAGAACTGAAGATTGCCATCTAACCTATATATATGAAAAAATTGAGGATTACAAAAGATAATTGATAAAGTTGAAGATTTACTTGGAAAATAACTCTGATCCAACGATCGGTATTCAAAGACAATTAGAATATAAATTGAAAGGTAAGTGGAGATGTTCTCTGATAGAACTGAAGATTTTCATCTAAAATATGCATGATGTAATTGAGGATTTCATACGGTACCAGATAAAATTGAAGATATTTTTGAAAAAAAACCTCAGATACAATTATAGGCATTTGAATATAATTAGAATATAATTGAAAATGTAAGTGGAGATATATTCTGGTGAACTGAAGATTTTAATCTAACATATGTATGATAAGATTGAGGATTACTTAGGATAACTGATAAAATTGAAGATGTTTTTGGAAAAAGCTCAGATAAACTGATAGGCATACCAATAGAATTATCACATATTTTCAAATGAAGTGGAGACATTTTCTGACAAAACTGAAAATTTTGTATAACATATTTCTGATAAAGTAAGGGAAATTCACAGGAGAAATTCAAAAATTGAACATTTTTGTTGTAATTTTCACAGATTCAATGGTAGGCATACAAGTACAATTAGAATGTAATCTAAAAATGAAGTGGAGACATTTTTGATTAAAATTGAAGATTTTCTGCCAACTTATGTATGATAAAATTGAGGATAACTTAATATATAAAATTGAAGATTTTTTTGAAAAAAAACTCAGATACAACGATATCCAGAGAAATACAATTAGAATATAATTGAACAAGGAATTCAGACCTCTTTGTCTAAAACTGAAGATTTTTATATAACATACATATGATATATTGAGGATATCACAAGGTAATTTACAAAATTAAAGATTTATGGAAAAAATTCAGATACAATGATAGGCATACAAATACAATTAGAATACAATTAAACACAAAATACAGACATTTCCTGATAAAACTGAAGATTTTCCTCTAACATTTATGATAAAATAGAGGATTACTCGGTTAATTGATAAAATTGAAGATTTATTTGTACAAAACTCTGATACAATGATAGGTATAAATATACAATTAGAATATTACTAAAAGTGATGTGGAGACGTTTTCTTATTAAACAGAAGATTTCCATCTAATATATGTATTATAAAAATGAGGACAACATAACATAATTAATAAAATTGAATATATATTTAACAAAGTCACATACCATCATAGGCATATAGATACAATTAGAATGTAATTGAAAAAAGGAAGTGGAGACATTTTTGCAAAGAACTGAAGATTTTCATCAATATATGTATAAGATTGATAACAGGAAATAATGAATAAAATTGAAGATTTTTTTGAAAAAAATCTGAACTACAATGATAACCATAGAAATAAAATTAGAATTCAACTGAAAAACAAAGTGGAAGCATTTTATGATAGAACTGAAGATTTTCATCTAAAATCTGCATGATAGAATTGAGTATTACGTAGGATATGAGATAAAATTGAACATTTTTTTGAAAAAACACATACAGAGATAGGCATACAAATAGAATTATCACAGGATTGAAAAGGAAATGGATGTATTTTCTGATAAAACTAAAGATTTCATATAACAAATTTCTGATAAAGTAAGGGAAATTCACAGGAAAAAAATGGAAGACTTTTGTGGTAATTTTCACAGATACAATGTTATGCATACTAATACAATTAGAATGTAATTGTAAAAGGATGTGAAGACATTTTCCTATAAAACCGAAGATTTTTCTCTAACATACATTTGATAAAATTTAGGAAACTTAGGATAATTTATGAAATTGAAGAATTTTTTGAAAAAAAGTTGCAATGATAAGATTTCAAAGACTATTAGAATACTATTGAGAAAGAAAGATGAACAGTAGATTTTCATTTAACATGTAAGATTTCATATAACATATGTATGATAAAATTGAAGAATACATAGGATAACTATAAAATTGAAGATTTTCTTAGAAAATTCTCAGATACAAGGGTAGGCATAAAAACACAATTAGAATATAATTAAAAACATATCTGGAGACATTTTTGTATAAAACTTAAGATTTTCACATAATCTATGCATGATAATATGGATGAAAACATAGGAAAATTGATAAAATTCAAGATTTTTTTGAGAAAATCTCAGATATAGTTAAAGGCATACTAATACAGTTAGAATATATGTGAAAATAAAATGGAGATATTTTCTGATAAAACTGAAGATTTTTATACTATTCCTAATAAAATTATATAAATTCATGTGAAAATATTAAATTTTGAAGAGTTCGTGGTAATTTTCACAGATACAATGGTAGGCATACAAATAAATAATAATATAGTTGAAAAAGGAAGTGGAGATATTTTTGATAAATCTGAAGAATTTTTGCATATCATATTTTGCAATTTTCTCATTATTCTGAAGAATTCTCCATAACATATATCTGATAAAATTATGGAAAGTCATAGGAAAACTAAAATTTGAAAATTTGTGTGGAAATTTTCACAGATACATTGATAGGAATACAAACACAATTAGAATATAATTGAGAAAAGGAATACAGATATTTTCTGATAATACTGGATTTTCATCTAACAAATGTATGTTGAAATTGAGAATTACATAAGTTAATTTATAAAATTGAAATATTTGGAAAAACAAAAATTCAGAAACAATGATGGCATACAAATACAACTAGAGTATTATTGAAAAGGGAAGAGGAGACATTTTCGTAAAGAACTGAAGATTTTCATCTAACATGATAAAATTAGATGATAAAATTAGTATGATAAAATTGAGGAATACATAAGATAATTGATAAAATTGAAGATTTACTTGGAAATATACTCAGATACAATGATCTACATACACATACATTTAGAATATAATTGAAAAGGGAAGTGGAGATATTTTCTGAGAGAACTGAAGATTTTCATCTAAAATATGAATGAAAAATTTGAGGATTACATAGGATAACTGATAAAATTTTAGATTATTTTGAAAAAACCTCAGATGGAATGAAAGGCATGCAAATATAATTAGAATATAATTGAAAAGAGAAGTGGAAACATATTCTGATATAACTGGAGATTTTAATCTAATATATGTATTGAGGATAATTGAGGATTAACTATGATAAATGATAAAATTGAAGATTTTTTCAGAAAAACCTCAAATACGATGAGAGGCATACATATAGAATTATCACATAATTCAAAATGAAGTGGAGACATTTTCTGACAAAACTGAAGATTTCGTGTAACATATTACTGATAAAGTAAGGGATATTCATAGGAAAAATTTAAAAATTGAAATTTTTGGCACTTTTCACAAATTCAATGATAGGCATACAAATAAAATTAGAAATTAATGGAAATATGAAGTGGAGATATTTTCTTTTAACATTGAAAATTTCCCTCTCCCATATCTATGATAAATTGAGGATAATTTAAGATAATTTATAAAATTGAAGATTATTTTGAAAAAAAAACAGATACAATGATAGGCATAAAAATACAATGAGAATATAACTCAAACAGACATGGAGACATTTTCTAAAACTGAAGAATTTCTTCTAATGTATGTATAATAAAAGTGAAGTTAACATAAGATAATTTATAAAATTGAATATTTAAAAAAAACAGATACAACAAAAGGCATATAAATACAATTAAAATGTAATTGAAAGAGGAAGTTGAGACATTTTCATAAAGAACTGAAGATTATCATATAACATATGTATAATAAAATTGAGGATAAAATAAGATAATGTATAAAATTGAAGATTTTTTTGAAGAAAACTCAAATATAATGATAGCCATACAAATGTAATTGGAATTCAATTGCAAAAGGAAGTTGAGACATTTTATGATAGAACTGAAGATTTTCATCTAAAATCTGCATGGTAAAACTGAGGATTACATAGGATATCTGATAAAATTGAAGATTTTTTTGTAAAAATCTCAGATACAATGGTAGGCCTACAAATACAATTAGAATGTAATTGAAAAAGGAGGAGGAGAAAGCCTTTGGAAAGTAAACATATAATATATAAAATAAAAATAAAAAAAACTGAAAATTTTTCATCTAACATATATATGATAAAATTGAGGATAACAAGATAATTTTTAAATCTGAAGATATTTTTTGAAAAACAAAACTCAGATATAATGAAAGGCAAACGAATACAATTAGAATACAATTAAAAAAGGAACTGGACACATTTTCTGAATGAACTGAAGATTTTCATCTAACATATATATGATAAAATTGAGGATTACATAGGCTATCTGATAAAATTGAAGAATTTCTTTGAAAAATCTCACATTAAATGATACGCAAACAAATACAATTTTCACATAATTGGAAAAGGAAGTGTAGACATTTTATGATAAAATTGAAGATTTTATATAACATTTCATATAAAATAAGAAAAATTCATAGGGAAAATTTAAAAATTGAAGACTTTTGTGATAATTTTCACAGATACAGTGGTACACAGAAAAATACAATTAGAATGTAATTGCAAAAAGAAGTGGAGACATTTTTTATAAAACTGAAGATTTTCATCGAACATATGTATGATAAAAATGAGGATAACTTAAGGTAAGTTATAAAATTGAAGATATTTTGAAAATAACTCAGATACAATGGTAAGCATACAAATACACTTTGAATACAATTGTAAAAGGAAGAGGATACATTTTCTGTTAACTGAAGATTTTTATCTACCATATGCATGATGAAATTGAGAATTACATAGGATAATTTATAAAATTGAAGATTTATTAAGAAAAAACTCGGATACAATGAAAGCCGTACAAATACAATTAGAATACAATTGAAATGAACATGGAGGCATATTCTGTTAATTCTGAAAATTTACATCTAACTTATGGATGATAAAATGAATGATAACCTAGGAAAATTGATAAAATTGAAGATTTTTGTGATAAAATCTCAGATACAAATTCATACAAATACAACTATAAATAAGTGGAAAAGAAAGTAGAGATTTCTTGATAAAACTGAAGATATTTGTATAACATTTCTGATTATATTATGGAAATTCTTGTGAAAATGTTAAAATTTGAAGAATTTTATGGCAATTTTCACAGATACAATGGTCGGCATACAAATAATAATATAGTTGACAAAGGAAGTGGAGATATTTTCTGATAAATTTGAGGTATTTTGCATAACATATATATGACAAAATTATGGAAATTCATAAAAAATGTAATGTTTGAAATTTTTGTGGTAATTTTCACAGATACAATGATAGGCTTACAAACAAAATTAGAATGTAATTGAAAAAGGAGTAGAGACATTTTCTGATAAAACTGAAGATTTTCATCAAACATATGTCTGTTAAAATTGAGGATTACATAAGATAATTTATAAAATTGAAGATATTTTGGAAAACCATAAATCAGATAGAAAGATAGGTATACAAATACAACTAGAGTATTATTGAAAAAGGATAGAACCATTTTTGTAAAGAAATGAATATTTCCATCTAACATAAGTCTGATAAAATTGAGGATTACATAAGATAATCGATAAAATTGAATATTTTTTGACAAATACTCAGATACAATGATCTGCACACAAATACAATTAGAATATAATTGAAAAGGAAAGTGGAGATATTTTCTGGTAGAAGTGAAGATTTTCATCTAACATATGCATGATAAAATTGAAGATTACATAGGATAGCTGATAAAATTTTAGATATCTTTTGGAAAAACACTCAGATTCAATGATAAGCATCCCAATATAATTGGAATGTAATTAAAAAGGGAAGTGGAGATATTTTCTGTTCGAACTGAAGATTTTAATCTAACATATGTATCAGAAAATTGAGGATTACATATGATAACTGACAAATTTGAAGTTTTTTTTGGAAAAAAACTCAGATACAATGATAGGCCTACAAATAGAATTATCACATATTTGAAAATGAAGTGGAGACATTTTCTGACAAAACTGAAGATTTTGTATAACATATAACTGATAAAATAAGGGAAAACCATAAGAAAAATTTAAAAATTGAAAATTTTTTAGTAATTTTCACATACAATGGTATGCATACAAAGACAATTAGAATGTAATCGAAAAATGATGTGGATATATTTTTATTTAAAATTGAAGATTTTCCTATAAAATACCTATGATAAAATTGATAGCTTAAAATAATTTATAAAATTGAAGATTTTTTGAAAAACAAATCAGATACAATTATAGGCATACAAATACATTTAGAATATAATTGAAAGAGGAAGTGTAGACATTTTCATATAAAACTGAAGATTTACATATAACATAAATATGATAAAATGAGGATATCATAAGGTAATATATAAAATTAAAATATTTTGGAAAAACACTCAAATACAATGATAGGCAAAGAAATGCAATTATAATACGAATGAAAAATGAAGTACAGACAGTTTCTGACAAAACTGAAGATTTTCATCTGACAAATGTTTGATAAAATAAAGGATTAATAAGGTAATTGATAAAATTGAAATTTATTTGGACAAAACTCAGATACAATTATAGGCCAAAAAATAAAATTAGAATATATCTAACAGAAACGTGGAGAAATTTTCATATATAACTGAAGATTATCATCTAATATATGCATGATAAAAATGAGGATAACATAATATAATATATAAAACTGAATATTTTAAAAAATCTCAGATACATTCATAGGCATTTAAATACAATTAGAATGTAATTAAAAAAGGAAATGGAGACATTTTTGTAAAGTAATGTAGCTTTTCATCTAATATATGTATGATAAAATTGAGGATAACATAAGGATAAAATTGAAGATTTTTTTTAAAAAATTAATTACAATGATAGCCATACAAATATATTTAGAATTAAATTGAAAAAGAAGTGGAGACATTTTATGATAGAACTGAAGATTTTCATCTAAAATCTGCATGATTAAATTGAGGATTACATAGGATATCTGGTAAAATTGAAGATTTTTTTTTTGAAAAATCTCACATATAATGATAGGCATACAAATAGAATTATCAGATCATTGAAAAGGAAGTGGAGACATTTTCTGATAAAACTAAAGATTTTAAAAATTGAAGATTTTTGTAGTAATTTTCACAGATACAATTGTAAGCATACAAATACAATTAGAATGTAATTGAAAAAGGAAGTGGAACCATATTCCTATAAAACTGAAGAATTCCCTCTAACATATGGAGGACAAAATTGAGGAAATCTTAGGATAATTAATAAAATTGATGATCTTTTGCAAAAAAGTCAGATACAATGATAAGCTTACAAATACTATTAGAATTCAATTGAAAAAGGAAGACGAGACATTTTCTCATGAAAGTGAAGATTTTCATTTAACATATGTATGATAAAATTGAGGATTACATAGGATAACTGATTCAATTGAACATATTCTCTAGAAAATTTCAGATACAATGATAGGCATACAAATACAATTAGAATATAATTGAAACAGGAGGTGGAGATATTATTGCATAAAACTGAATATTTTCATCTAACATATGTATGATAAAATTGAGGATAACATTAGATAATTTTTAAGTCTGAAGATTTTTTTTGAAAAAGAAAACTCAGATATAATGAAAGGCATACAAATACAATTAGAAAACAATTGAAAAAGGAACTGGACATATTTTGTGATAGAACTAAGATTTTCATCTAATACATGTATGATAAAATTGAGGATTACATAGGATAACTGATAAAATTGAAGATTTTCTTTGAAAAACCACAGATACAATGATAGGCACACAAATACATTTATTACATAATTGGAAAAGGAATTCGAGACATTTTCTGATGCTAACTAAAGAGTTAGTATAACATATTTCTGATAAAGTAAGGGAAATTCATAGGAAAAAATAAAAATTAAAGATTCTTGTGGTAATATTCACAGATATAATTGTACGCATACAAATACAATTAGAATGTAATTGAAAAAGGAAGTGGAGTCATTTTCCTATAAAACTGAAGATTTCCCTCTAACATATGGAGGATGAAATTGAGGAAATCTTAGGATAATTAATAAAATTGATGATCTTTTGCAAAAAAGTCAGATACAATGATAAGCTTACAAATACTATTAGAATTCAATTGAAAATGAAGATGAGACATTTTCTCATAAAACTGAAGATTTTCATTTAACAGATACAATGATAGGCATACAAATACAATTAGAATACAATTTAAAAATGACATGGCAACATATCGCATTAATTCTGAAGCTTGACATCTAACTTATGGATGATAAAATGGAGGATAACATAGGAAAATTGATAAATTTGAAGATGTTTTTAATTAAATCTCAGATACAATGAAAGGCATAACATTTGTGATTAAATTATGGAAATTCATGTGAAAATCTTAAAATTTGAAGATTTTTGTGATAATTTTCAAATATACAATAGTAGCCATACAAATAACTAATTATATAGCTAAAAAGTAAGTGGAGATATTTTCTGATAAATCTCAGGAATTTTCCCTAACATTTATAGGATAAGTTCATTGAAATTGATAGGAAAACTGTAAAATTTGAAGTTTTTTGTGGTAATTTCCACACATACAATGATAGGATTACAAACACAATTAGAATGCAATTGAAAAAAGGAATAGAGACATTTACTGATAAAACTGAAGTTTTTCATCTAACTTATGTATGTTAAAATTGAGGATAATATAAGATCATTTATAAAATTGAAGATATTTTAGAAAACAAAAACTCAGATACAAGGCCAGGCATACAAACACAACTAGGGTATTATTGAAAAAGGAATAGGACACATTTTCATCTAACATATGTATGATAAAATTGAGTATTACATAAGATAATTGATAAAATTGAAGATTTCTTTGGAAAAATACTCACATAAAATGCTCTGCATACAAATACAATTAGAATATAATTGAAAAGGGAAGTGGAGATATTTTCTGATAGAACTGAAGGTTTTCATCTAAAATATGCATGATAAAATTGAGGATAACATAGAAAAACATAAAATTATAGGTTTTTTAGAAAAAAACTCAGATACGATGATAGGCATCCAAATATAATTAGAATATAATTGAAAAGGGAAGTGGAGTTATTTTCAGGTAGAACTGAAGATTTCTACCATATGTATCATGAAATTGAGGATTACATAAAAAATTGATAAAATTGAAGACTTATTTGTAAAAATGCTCAGATACAATGATCTGCACACAAATATAATTAGAATATAATTGAAAAGGGAAGTGGAGACATTTTCTGATAGAAGTGAAGATTTTCATCTAAAATAAGCATGATAAAATTGAGGATTATATACAATAATGATAAAATGTTTTATATATATATACATATATATATATATATATATATATATATATATATTATTGGATATATTCTATATTTACAATTCATTTCCCTTTTTCTGGTTCCCCACCCCCAAAGGTCCCACATGCCCTTTTCCCTCTCCCTCATCAACCCCCTCCCACCTCCCTGTTCTTGTACTCCCCCACAATGATGTTTTGGTCCATTCTAGCACCAGTGTCCACTCCTTTATTCTTGTCAGACATCACTTGGTATGTGATTTATGCCTTTGGTGTTCCAAGATTCTAGGCTAATATCCACTTTTCAGTGACTGCATACCATGGGTATTCTTTTGAGACTGGATCACCTCACTTAGTATGACGTTCTCCAGCTCCATCCATTTCTCTAAGAATTTCATGAATTTATTGTTTCTAATGGCTGCATAGTACTCCGTTGTGTATATATACGACATGTTTTGTATCCATTCCTCTGTTGAGGGACATCTGGATTCTTCCAGCTTCTGGCTATTATATATAAGGCTGATATGAACATAGTGGAGCATGTATCGTTATTGCATGCTGGGGAATCTTCTGGGTATATTCCCAGGAGTGGTATGGCTGGGTCCTCCGGAAGTATCATGTCCAGTTTTCTGAGGAACCGCCAGACTGATTTCCAGAGTGGTTGTACCAGCTTGCATTCCCACCAGCAGTGGAGGAGTTCCTCTTTCTCCACAGGCCAAACTTTAGATTTTAAAAAAAAAACCTTCAAATACAATGATAGGCATCCAAGTAGAATTATCAGATAATTGAAAAATGCTCAGATACAATGATCTGCATACAAATATAATTAGAATATAATTGAAAATGGAAGTGGAGATATTTTCGGATAGAACTGAAGATTTTCATCTAACATATGCATCATAAAATTGAGGATTACATATGATAACTGATGATTGAAGATTTTTTTAAGAAAAAACTCAGATACAATGATACACATACAAATAGAAGTATCTCATAATTGAAAATGAAGTGGAGACATTTTCTGACAAAACTGAAGATTTCATATAACATATTATTGGTAAAGTAAGGGAAATTCATAGGAAAAATTTAAAAATTAAAAACTTTTGGGGTTCATAGATAAAATGATAGGCATAAAAGTTCAATTAGTATGTAATCTAAAAATGAAGTGGAGACATTTTTATTTAAAATTGAAGATTTTCCTCTAAAATATCTATAATAAAATTGAGAATAACTTAAACTAATTTTTAAAATTTAAGATTCTTTTGAAAAAACTGATACAATGATAGGCATACAAATACATTAAGAATATAATTGGAGAATGAAGTAGAGACATTTACATATAAAACTGAAAATTTTCATATAACATACTTATGATAAAATGAGGATATCCTAAGGTAATTTATAAAATTAAAGATTTTTTTATAAACACTCAGATACAATGATAGGCAAAGAAGTACAATAAGAATACAACTGAAAAACAATGTGTAGATATCCTAAAGAGGGCTAATATCCAATATATACAAAGAACTCAAGAAGTTAGACCCCAAAGAACCAAATAATCCTATCAAAAATGGGGTACAAAGCTAAACAAAGAATTTTCACCAGAAGAAATTCAGATGGCTGAGAAGCACCTTAAGAGATGATCAACATCATTAGTCATCAGGGAAATACAAATCAAAACAACCCTGAGATTCCACCTCACACCAGTCAAAATGGCTAAGATTAAACACTCAAGAGACAACAGTTGCTGGCAAGGATGTGGAGAAAAAAGGAACACTCCTACACTGTTGGTGGGATTGCAAGATGGTACAACCACTCTGGAAATCAGTCTGGCGGTTCCTCAGAAAATTGGGCATGACATTTCCAGAAGACCCTGTCATACCACTCCTGGGCATATACCCAGTAGAATCCCCTGCATACAATAAAGACACATGCTCCACTATGTTCATAGCAGCCTTATTTATAATAGCCAGAAGTTAGAAGGAGCCCAGATGTCCCGCAAAGGAGGAATGGATACAGAAAATGTGGTATACTTATACAATGGCATACTACTCAGCAATTAAAAATAATAAATTCATGCAATTTGTAGGCAAATGGTTGGATCTAGAAAATATCATTCCCAGTGAGTTAACCCAATCACAAAAGAATGCACATGAAATGCAATCACTGATAAGTGGATATTAATGAGACCAAAAGCACTTAATACTCAAGGCACAATTAGCAAATCAAAAGATTCCCAAGAAGAAGGAAGGAAAGGACCCTGGTCCTGAAAAGTCTGGATACAGATTAGTAGGAGAGATACAGAACAGAGAAATGGGGGGGTGATTGGGGAATGGGTGGAGGGAAGAGAACTTAGGGGGCATATGGTGAGGGGGGAACTGGGAAAGGGGAAATCCTTTGGAATGTAAACAAAGAATATAGAAAATAAAGAAAAAATAAAATAAAATTAGATATTTTGGAAAAACACTAAGATAAAATGATAGCATACAATGACACACATACAAATACTATCAGAATGTAATTGAAATAGGAAGTGGAGCCATTTTTTTATAAAACTGATGATTTTCCTCTAACATAGGTATGATAAAATTGAGGATAACTTAAGGTAATTTATGAAATTGAAGAATTTTTTGAAAAAAAAACCCAGATGCAATGATAAGCATACAAATACAATTAGAATACAATTGTAAAAGCAAGAGGAGACATATTATGATAAAACTGAAGATTTTTATTTAACATATGTATGAAAAAATTGAGAATTACATAGGATAATTGATCAAATTGAAGATATATTCAGAAAAATACTTAGCTACAATCATAGGCATACAAATACAATTAGAATACAAGTGAAAAATGATGTGGAAACGTATTCTGTTAATTCTGAAGATTGGCATCTAACTTATGGATGATAAGATGGAGAATAACATAGGAAAATTGATAAAATAGAAGATTTTTTGATAAAATATCAGATACAATGAAAGTCATACTAAAACAAGTATAAATAAGTGAAAAAGAAAGTGGTGACATTTTCTGATAAAACTGAACTTTTTTATGTAACATTTTTGATGAAATTCTGGAAATACATGTGAAAATGTTAAAATTTGAAGATATTTGTGGTAATTTTCACAGATAAAATTGTAGGCATACAAATAAGTAATAACATAGTTCAAAAGGAATTGGAGATATTTTCTGAAAAAACTGAGAAATTTTCCATATCATATATCTGATAAAATTATGAAAATTCAAAGGAAAACTGTAAAATTTGAAGTTTTTATGGTAATTTTCACAGATACAATGATAGGCTTACAAACACAGTAAGAATGTAATTGAAAAAAATGAATAGAGACATTTTCATATAATACTGAAGATTTTCATATAACTTACATACGATAAACTGAGGATATCATAAGTACACTTATAAAATTAAAGATTTTTTGGAAAAACACTCAGATACAATGATAGGAATTGAAATACAATTAGAATATAACTAAAAGACATGGAGACATTATCATATAATACAGAAGACTTTCATCTAATATATGTATGATAAAAATGAGGACATCATATTTTTAAAAATTGAATATTTATAAAAACTCAGATACATTGATAGGCATATAAATACAATTAAAATGTAATGGAAAATGGAAATGGAGACATTTTTGTAAAGTAATCAAGATTTTCATCTAACATATTTATGATAAAATTGAGGATAATATAAGATAATATATAAAATTGACGATTTTATTGAAAAAACTCAAATATAATGATAGCCATACAAATATAATGAGAATTCAATTAAAAAAGGAAGTGGAGACGTTTCATGATAGAATTGAAGATTTTCATCCAAAATATGCATGATAAAATTGAGGATTATATAGGATATCTGATAACATAAAAGATTTTTTTGGAAAAATCTCACAATGATAGGCAAAAAAAGTAGAATTATCAGATAATTAAAAAAGAAATGGAGATATTATTTCAACAGATATAATGGTAGACATACAACTTCAATTAGAATGTAAAACTAATGATTTCATATAACATATTTCTGAAAAAGTAAGGGAAATTCATAGGAAAACTTTAAAATTGAAGATTCTTTTTGGTAATTTTCACAGATACAATGGTATGCATACAAATACAATTAGAATGAAATGGAAAAAGGAAGTGGAGACATTTTCCTATAAAACTGGTGATTTTCTTCTAACATATGTTTGGTAAAATTGAGGATAACTTTAGTTAATTCATAAAATTGAAGATATTTTGGGAAACAAAAACTCAGATACAAGGATAGGCATACAAATACAACTAGATTATTATTGAAAAAGGAAGAGGACACATTTTTTGTAAAGAATTGAAAATTTCTATCTAATATATGTATGATAAAATTGAGGATTACATAAGATAATTGATAAAATTGAAGTTTTATTTGTAAAAATCTCAGATACAAAGATCTCCATGCAAATATAATTAGGATATTATTGAAACGGTAAATTGAGATATTTTCTGAAAGAAATGAAGATTGTCATCAAAAATATGCACGATAAAATTGAGGATTACATAGGAAAACTAATAAAATTTTAGATTTTTTTGAAAAAAATCAGATACAAAGATAGGCATCCAAAATAATTATAATATAAATGAAAAGAAAGTGGAGATATTTTCTGGTAGAACTGAAGCTTTTAATCTAACATATATGATAAAATTGAGGATTACATATGATAACTGATAAAATTGAAGATTTTTTAGGAAAAAACTCAGATGCAATGATAAGCATACAAATAGAATGATCACATATTTAAAAATGAAGTGGAGAAATTTTCTGACAAAATGGAAGAGTTCATATATTACTGATAAACTAAGGGAAATTCAGAGGAAAAATTTAAAAAATGAAATATTTTATAGTAATTTCAACAGATATAATGGTAGACATACAACTTCAATTAGAATGTAATCAAAAATGAAGTGGAGACATTTTTATTTATAATTGAAGATTTTCCTTAAACCTATGTATGGTAAAATTGATTATTTATCTATCTTGGTGATTTTCACAAAGAACCAGCTCCTGGTTTTGTTGATTCTTTGTATAGTTCACTTTGTTTCTACTTGATTGATTTCAGCCCTTAGTTTGATGATTTCCTTTCTTCTACTCTTCCTGGGTGAATTAGCTTTTTTTTTGTTCCTGGGCTTTCAGGTGTGCTGTCATGCTGCTAGTGTATGCTCTCTCAAGTTTCTTTTTGGAGGCACTGAGGGCTATGAGTTTTCCTCTTAGCACTGCTTTCATTGTGTCCCAAAGATTTGGGGAGGTTATACCTTCATTTCCATTGAATTCTAAAAGGTCTTTGATTTCTTTCTTTATTTCTTCCTTGACCAAGGTGTCATTGAGTAAAGTATTGTTCAGTTTCCATGTGTATGTGGGCTTTCTGTTGTTTTTCTTGCTATTGAAGACAACTTTTACTCCACAGTTATCTGATAGGAGGCATGGGATTTGTTTGATCTTCTTGTATTTGTTGACATCTGTTTTGTGACCAATTATATGATCGATTTTGGAGAAAGTATCATGCAGTGCTGAGAAAAAGGTATATTCTTTGCTTTGGAATGAAATGTTCTAAATATATACGTGTTAAATCCAATTGATCCAAAGCTTCAATTAGCTTCACTGTGTCCCTGTTTAGTTTTTGGTTTCATGATCGGTCCATTGAGGATAGTGGAGTGTTAAAGTCACCCACAATTATTGTGTTAGGTGCAATGTGTGCTTTCAACTTTAGTAAAGTTTCTTTTACAAATGAAGGTGCCCTTGCATTTGGAGCATAGTTTTTCAGAATTGAGAGTTCTTCTTGGTGGATTTTTCCTTTGACAGCAGGAAGTGACATTCTGCGTCTCTTTTTTTAATTTTTTTTAATTTTCTATATTCTTTGTTTATATTCTGAAGACTTTCCCTTTCCCAGTTCCCCCCTCACCAGATGTCTCATATGTCCTCTTCCCCCCTGCCCCCCCGTCTATTCCTCAATCACCACCCCACCTTTTCTCTATTCTGTTCTGGTACTCTCCTACAAAACTGGATCCAGTTCTTTCAGGACCAGGGTCCTCTCCTTCCTTCTTTTTGGGAATCTTTTGACTTGCTAATTGTGTCTTGAGTATTCAGAGCTTCTGAGCGCATTAATATCCACTTATCAGTGATTGCATTTCATGTGCATTCTTTTGTGATTGGGTTAACTCAGTTAGGATGATATTTTCCAGATCCAACCATTTACCTACAAATTGCATGAATTCGTTATTTTTAATTGCTGAGTAGTATTCCATTGTATAAATATACCACATATTCTGTATCCATTCTTCCTTTGAGGGACTTCTGGGCTCCTTCCAACTTCTGGCTATTATAAATAAGGCTGCTACGAACATAGTGGAGCATGTGTCTTTATTGTACACAGGGGAATCCTCTGGATATATGCCCAGGAGTGGTGTGACAGGGTCCTCTGGAAGGATCATGCCTAATTTTCTGAGGAAACTCCTGACTGATTTCCAGAGCAGTTGTACCATCTTGCAGTCCCACCTACGGTTTAGGAGTGTTCCCCTTTCTCCACATCCTTGCCAGCACCTGCTGTCTCTTGAGATTTTAATCTTAGCCATTCTGACTGGTGTGAGGTGGAATCTCAGGGTTGTTTTGATTTGCATTTCCCTGATGACTAATGATGTTGAACATCTCTTAAAGTGTTTCTTGGCCATCTGAATTTCTTCTGGTGAAAATTCTTTGTTTAGCTCTGTACCCCATTTTTTGATATGGTTATTTGGTTCTGATAGAACTCCTACCGCTGATAAACAACTTCAGCAAAATAGCTGGTTATAAAATCAAATCAAGCAAAACGGTCTCCTTCCTGTACTCAAAGGAGAAGCAGGCTGAGAAAGAAGATAGAGAAATAACACCCTTCACAATAGACACAATATAAAGTATGTTGGCATGACTCTAACCAAACAAGTGAAAGATCTGTATGACAGGAACTTCAAGTCTTTGAAGAAAGAAATCCAAGAATACCTCAGGAAATGGAAAATTTTTTCATGATCTTGGATTGGGAGGATCAATATAGTAAAAATGGCCATCTTTCCAAAAGCAATCTACAGATTCCATGCAATCCCCATCAAAAATCCCAAATCAATTCTTCATAGATCTAGAAAGAGAAATTCTCAAATTCATCTGGAATAACAAAAAACCCAGGCTAGCTAAAACTATTCTCAACAATAAAAGGACTTCTGGGGGAATCAATATCCCTGACCTCAAGCAGTAGTACAGAGCAATTGTGTTAAAAACTGCATGGTATTGGTATAGCAACAGGCAAGTAGATCGGTGGAATAGAATTGAAGACCCAGAAATGAACCCACAGACTTATGGTCACTTGATCTTTGATAAAGGAGCTACAACCACCCAGTGGAAAAAAAGATAGCCTTTTCAAAAAATGGTGCTGGTTCAACTGGAGGTCAACCTGCGAGTTGACCTACTCTTATCTCGTTGTACTAAGATCAACTCCAAGTGGATCAAGGACCTCCACATCAACCCAGACACACTGAACCTACTAGAAAAGAAACTGGGGAAGACCCTGGAGGACATGGGCACAGGGGGAAATTTTCTGAACAGAACACCAATAGCTTATCCTCTAAGATCAAGAACTGACAAATGGGGCCTCATAAATTAAAAAGTTTCTGTAAGGGAAAGGAAACTGTCAGAAGGACAAAACAGCCATCAACAAATTGGGAAAAGATCTGCACCAACCCTACATCCGACAGGGGGCTAATATCCGTGTCTCTTTTGATGACTTAGGTTGAAGTCAATTTTATCTGATATTAGAATGGCTTCTCCAGATTGTTTCCTGAGACCATTTGCTTGTAAAATTGTCTTCCAGCCTTTTACTCTAAGGTAGTGTTTATCTTTGGCACTGAGATGTGTTTCCAGTGTGCAACAAAATGTAGGGTCCTGTTTCCATATCCAGTTGTTAGTCTGTGTTTTTTTATTGGGGAATTGAGTCCAATGATGTTAAGAGATATTAAGAATAGTAATTATTTCTTCCTGACATTTTTGACGCTATTTTTGTATATTTGAGTGGTTATCTTCTTTTGGGTTTGATGAGAGGGGTTTTCTATCTTGCTTCTTCTGGGTTGTGGTTTTCCTCCTTGTGTTGTTGTTTTTCCCCTATTATCCTTTGTAAGGCTTGGATATGGAAGGATAATGTGCACATTTGGTTTTTTCATGGAATACCTTGTTTTCCCCATCTATGAGGATTGACAGTTTTGCTGGGTATTATAGTTTTGGCTGACATTTTTGTTCTCTTAGAGTCCTCATGATATCTGCACAGGATCTTCTAGATTTCAGGGTCTCAGGTGAGATGTCTGGAGTAATCCTGTTAGGTCTTCCTTTATATGTTACTTGACCTTTTACTGCCTTTAATATTCTTTCTTTGTTTAGTACATTTGGGGTTTTGATTATTATGTGATCGGAGGTATTTCTGTTCTGGTCCAGTCTGTTTGGAGTTCTGTAGGCTTCTTGTATATTTAGGTTGGGGAAGTTTTCTTCAATATCTTTGTAGAAGATATTTGCTGGCCCTTTAAGTTGTATATCTTCCCTCTCTTCTATGCCGATATCCCTTATGTTTTGTCTTCTCATTGTGTCCTGGATTTCCTGGATGTTTTTGGGTCACAACCTTTTTGCATTTTGCATTTTCTTGAACTGTTGAATCAATGATTTCTATGGTATCTTTGTCATCTGAGTTCTTTCTTCTATCTCATGTATTCTGTTGTTGATATTTGCATCTATGGCCCCGGATTTCTTCCCAAGGTTTTCTATCTCCAAAGTTGTCTCACTTTGTGATTTCTTCATTGTTTCTACTTCTGTTTTTAGATCCTGGATGGTTTTGCTCAGATCTTCCACTTGCTTGTTTGTATTTTCATGTATTTTTTAAGAGATTTTTGTGTTTCCTCTTTCATGACTTCTACTTGTTGACCCACATTCTTCCTTATTGCTTTAAGTGATTTTTGTAATTCCTCCTTATTGTCTTCTATTATTTGATCCATATTCTCTTCAATTTCTTTAAGTGATTTTTGTGTTTGCCTTGTAAGGGCTTCTAATTTTTGATCCATTTTTTTCCTGTATTTCTTTAAGATATTTATCTATGTCGTCCTGGATCAGCATCCTGACCAGTGATTTCATATGCATTTATGAGAGAAAGCTGTGCAATGCAGTTTACATGGACGACAAGTGTTTAAACCTCGAGGAAACACCCAACACACTACAAAGTGAATGCATTCATGTTATATTCAGGTGTAATGACCAGAAGTTTGTTCTTTTACAATTAACAAGTTCAGTAAGTTTTTTTTGTTTTTTGGTTTTTTTAGATTATTTTCTATATTCTTTGAACACTATGCATTTAAACGACTAATTTAGCTGAAAATGAGACCATTTAGTACAATGTATGACAACTTCTAGCTGCACATACAAAGTTCTTACTAATATGAGATTTTCTTTGCTCCAGAACACTGTATTTCAATCTTACATGTGATTTTCATATGCATTTGTAAAAGAAAGGTGTACAATGCAGTTTACTTACAGGAAACATGTTTAAACATAGACACAACACTAAACACACTATAACATGAATGCATTCATGTTACATTCAGTTGTAATGAGAAGTTTGTTCTTTTACAATTAACATGTTCACTAAGGTTTAGAATACACTGCGTTTAAACAAGTAATTTAGCAGAAAATGAGAACATTTCACACAATGTATGATAACTTCTAACTGCACATACAAAGTTCTTACCAGTATGTGATTGTCTTTACTAGGGAACACTGTATTTCAATAGTATATATGAGTTTCATAGGTATTTTTGAGAGAAAGCTGTACAATATAGTTTACGGGTAGGAAACGTGTTTAAACCTAGACGCACCACCAAACACACTACAAAGTGAATGAATTCCTGTTGTAATGTCGAGAAGTTACTTCATTTGCAATTACCATTTTCAGTAAGGTTTAAAACACTATGCATTTAAACAACTAAATTATCAGAAAGGGAGAATATTTCGCACAATGTATGATAACTTCTAACTGTACATACAAAGTTCTTACCAGTATGTTATTGTCTTTACTCAAGAACACTGTATTTCAATCTTATATTTGATTTTCATATGCATATATCAAATAAAGCTGTACAATGCAGTTTACAGGGAGGAAACATGTTTAAATATAGATGCAACACCAAACACACTATAACTTGAATGCATTCATGTTACATTCAAGTTTAGTGACATGAAGTTTGTTCTTTTACAATAAAGAAGTTCAGTAGGTTTTAAAACACTGTATGTTTAAATGACTAATTTAGCAGAAAACGAGAACACTTCACTCAATGTATGATATCCTCTAGCTGCACATATAAAGTTCTTACATGTATGTGATTGTCTTTACTTGGGATCAACGTATTTCAATAGTATATATGATTTTCTTATGCATTTATGGGAGAAAGCTATACAATGCAGTTTAGGTGGAGGAAACATGTTTATACATAGACGTACCACCAACCACACTACAATCTGAATGCATTCATGTTACATTTATGTCTAATGATTCATGTCTAATGAATTGTGCATAACATATCTCATAAAATTATGGAAATTCATAGGAAAAGTGTAAAATTTTAGGATTTTTTGTAATTTTCACAGATACAATGATAGTTTTAGAAACCCAATTAGAATGTAATTGAAAAATGAAATAGACTCATTTTCTGAAAAAAAATTAAAGATTTTCATCTAACATATGTTTGTTAAAACTGAGGATACCATAATATACTTTATAAAATTTAAATTATTTTGGAAAATGAAAACTCAGATACAAGGATAGGCACACAAATACTACTAGAGTATAATTGAAAAAGGAAGATGACACATTTTTGTAACTAACTGAAGATTTTCATTTAACATATATATGATAAAATTGAAGATTACATAAGATAATTGATAAAATTGAAGATTTATTTGGAAAAATACTCAGATATAATGATCTGCATACAAATACAATTAGAATATTATTGAAAAGGGAAGGGGAGATATTTTCTGATAGAACTGATGATTTTCATTTAAGTATACATGATAAAATTGAGGATTACATAGATTTTCATATAACACATGATAAAATGAGGATATCATAAGGTAATTCATAAAATTAAAGTTTATTTTTGGAAAACACTCAGATAAAATGATAGGCATAGAAATACAATTAGAATAAACTGAAAAATGAAGTGGGAACATTTTCTGATAAACTTGAAGATTTTCATCTAACATATGTATGATATAATAAAGGATTACTAGGGTAATTGATAAAGTTGAAAATATATTTGTACCAAACTCAAAATGATAGGCATAAATATACAATTAAAATATAATTAAAAGAGAGGTAGACACATTTTCATATAATATATATTTTCATCTAATATATGTATGACAAAAATGAGGATAACATAGCATAATGTATAAAATTTAATATTATTTTAAAAAACCTCAGTTATGTTGATAGGCATATAAATACAATTACAATGTAATTTAAATCGGAAATGGAGACATTTTGTAAAGTTATGAAGGTTTTCATCTAACATATGTAAGATAAAATTGAGGTTAACATAATAATGTATAAAATTGGAGATTATTTTAGAAAAACTCAAATACAATTATAGCCATACAAATATAATTAGAATTCAATTGAAAAAGGAAGTGGAGACATTTTATGATAGAACTGAAGACTTTCATCAAAAATATGCATCATAAAATTGAGGGTTACATAAGATATCTGATAAAATTGAAGATTTTTTGGAAAAATGTCACATACAAAACAAATTATCAGAAAATTGAAAAGTAAGTGGAGACATTTTGTGATAAAACTAAAGGTTTTATACATCATAATTATGATAAAGTAAGGGTTATCCATTGGAAAAATTTAAAAATTGAAGATTTTTGTGGTAATTTTCACAGATACAAAGGTAAGCAAACAAACATTATTAGAATGTAATTGAAAAAAGGGAGTGGAGCCATTTTCCTATAAAACTGAAGATTTTCCTCTAACAAATGTCTGATAAAAATGAGGAAAACTGAGGATAATTTATAAAATTAAAGATTCTTTTGCAAAACAACTCAGATACAATGATAAGCTTACAAATACTATTAGAATTCAATTTAAAACTGAACACGAGACATTTCCTCATAAAATTGAAGATTTTCATTTAACATATATATGATAAATGGAGGATTACATAGGATAATTTATAAAATAGAAGATACTTTGAAAAAACTCAGATACAGTGATGAGCATACAAATACAATGTGAATACAAATGAAAAAGGAAGAGGATATATTTTCTGATAAAACTGAAGATTTTTATCTAACGTATGTATGATAAAACTGAGGAATACATACGATAATTGATATAATTGAAGATTTATACCGAAAAAATCTCAGATACAATGATAGGCATAAAAATACTATCAGAATACAGTTCAAAAGGAACTGGAGACATATTCTGTTAATTCTGAATATTTAAATCTAATATATGGATGCAAAAATTGATAAGATTAGAAAATCAATAAAATTGAAGATTTTTTGATACAATCTCAGATAAAATGAAAGGCATACAAACACCACTATAAAGAAGTGGAAGAGAAATTGGAGACATTTTCTGATAAAACTGAAAGATTTTGTATAACTTTTCTGATTTAATTTTGGAAATTCTTGTGAAAATGTTAAAATTTGAAGATTTTGTGGTAATTTTCACAGATAAAATGGTAGGCATACAAATAAATAATAATATAGTTGAAAAAGTAATTGGATATATTTTCTGATAAATCTGAGGAATTTTGCATGATATATATCTGATAAAATTATGGAAATTCATAAGAAAAATGTAAAATTTGAATATTTTTGTGGTAATTTTCACAGATACAACGATAGGCTTACAAACACAATTAGAATGTAATTGAAAAAAGAATAGAGACATTTTCTGATAAAACTGAAGATTTTCATCTAACATATGTATGTTAAAATTGAGGATAACATAAAATAATGTATAAAATTGAAGTTTTTTTTTTTGAAAAAACTCAAATACAATGATAGCCATACAAATATAATTAGAATTCAATTGAAAAAGGAAATGGAGACATTTTATGATAGACCTGAAAATTTTCGTCAAAAATATGCATGAGATAATTGAGGGTTACATAAGATATCTGATCAAATTGAAGATTTTTTGGAAAAATCTCATATACGATTACAGGCATACAAATAGAATTACCAGATAATTGAAAAGGAAGTGGAGACATTTTCTGATAAAACTAAAGGTTTTGTCTATCATATTTCTGATAAAGTAAGGGAAATTCATAGGAAAATTTAAATATTGAAGATTCTTGTGGTAATTTTCAAAGATACAATGGTAAGCATAAAACTACTATTAGAATGTGATTGATAAAGGAAGTGGAGCCATGTTTCTATAAAACTGAAGATTTTCCTCTTACATATGTATAATAAAATTGAGGAAAACTTTGGATAATTTATAAAATTGAAGGCTCTTTTACAAAAATACTCAGATACAATGATAAGCTTACATTAGAATTAGAATTACATTAGAATTAGAATTAGAATTAGAATTACTATTAGAATTCAATTGAAAAAGGAAGATGAGACAGTTCCTCATAAAATTGAAGATTTTCATTTAACATGTGTATGATAAAATTGAGGATTACATAGGATAACTGATTAAACTGAAGATATTCTTTAGAAAAATCTCAGATACAATAATATGCATACAAATACTATTAGAATACAATTGAAAATGGAGGAGGAGACATTTTCATATAAAACAGAAGGTTTTCACCTAACATTGTCTGATAAACTTGATGATAAGATAATTTTTAACTCTAAAGATATGTTTGAAAACAAAAACTCAGATACAATATTAGGCAAACAAATCCAATTAGAATACAACTGAAAAAGGACAAGGAGATATATTCTGTTAATTCTGAATCTTTACATCTAACTAATGGATGATAAAATTGATGATGACATAGGAACATTGATAAAATAGATGATTTTTTGATAAAATCTCAGATATAATGAAAGGCATACAAATACATGTATAAATAAGTGAAAAGGAGAGTGGAGACATTTTCTGATAAAAGTGAAGATTATTGTATAACATTTCTGATTAAGTTATGGAAATTCATGTGAAAATGTTAAAATTTGAAGATTTTTGTGTTAATTTTCACAGATACAATGGTAGGCATACAAATACATAATAGTATAGTTGATAAAGGTAGTGGAGATATTTTCTGATAAATCTGAGGACTTTGCATAACATGTATCTGATAAAATTGTGGAAATTCATAAGAAAACTATAAAATTTGAAGATTTTGTGGAATTTTCAGAGATACAATGATAGGCTTACAAACACTATTAGAAGGTAATTGAAAAAAGGAATAGAGACATTTTCTGATAAAACTGAACATGTCCCCATAACATATGTATGTTAAAATTGTGGATTACATAAGATAATTTATAAAATTGAAGATATTTTGGAAAACAAAAAATCAGGTACAATGATAGTCATAAAACTACATTTGGAATATAAATGAAGGAGGTAGTGGAAATATTTTCCTATAAAACTGAAGATTTTCCTCTAACATATGTATGATTAAATTGAGGATAACTTAAAATAATTTATAAAATTCAATATATTTTTGAAAAAAAATTGAGATGCAGTGATAAGCATGCAAATAATATTAGAATACAAATGAAAAATGAAGTGGAGACATTTTCTCTTAAAACTGAAGATTTTCATGTAATGTATGTATGATAAAATTGAGGATTACATAGGATATATGATAAAATTGAAATTTATTCAGAAAAAAAACTTGGATAAAATGATAGGTTTAAAATACAATTAGTATAAAATTGAAAAAGAAGTGGATACATATTTTAATTCTGAAGTTTTATGATGTATGATAAAGTAGATGATAACTAGGAAAATTGAAAAAATTGAAGATATTTTTGATAAAATCTCAGATACAATGAAAGGCATACAATTACAATTAAAACATAAGTGAAGAAGAAACGGGAAACATTTTCTGATAAAACTGAAGATTTTTGTATAACATTTCTGATAAAATTATGGAAATTCATGTGAAAATGTTAAAATTAGAAGATTTTTTGTGGTACTTTTCACAGTTAAAATTGTAGGCAAACAAATAAAATAATAATATAGTTGAAAAAGGAAGTTTAGATATTTTTCTGATAAATCTGAAAAAGTTTGCACAACATATATCTGATAAAATGATGGAAATACATAGGAAAACTTTAAAATTTGAAGATTTTTGTGGTAATTTTCACAGATACAATGATAGGCTTACAATTACAATTAGAATGTAATTGAAAAAAGGGATAGAGATATTTTCTGATCAAACTGAAAGATTTCATCTAACATATGTATGTTAAAATTGAAGATAACATAAGATAATTTATAAATATGAAGATATATTGGAAAACAAACTCAGATACAAGGATAGGCATACAAATATCACTTGAGTATTATTGAAAAAGGAAGAAGAGACATTTGCATAAAGAACTGAAGATTTTCATCTAAACTATGTATGAAAAATTGAGGATTACAAAGGATGATAGATAAAGTTGAAGATTTATTTAGAAAATAACTCAGATCCAATGGTCGGCATTCAAATACAATTAGAATATAAATGAAAAGGGAAGTGGAGATATTTTCTGATAGAACTGCAGATTTTCATCTAAAATATGCATGATAAAATTGAGGATTACATAGGGTAACAGATAAAATTGAAGAGTTTTTTGAAAAAAAACTCAGATACATTTATAGGCATTCAAATACAATTAGAATATAATTGAAAATTTAAGTGGAGATATACTCTGGTGAACTGAAGATTTAAATCTAACATGTATGATAACATTGAGGATTACATATGATAACTGATAAAATTGAAGATGTTTTTTGTAAAAGCTCAGATACACTGATAGACATACAAAAAGAATTATGTACTTGCAAATGAAGTGGAGACATTTTCTGACTAAACTGAAGGTTTTGTATAGCATATTTCTGATAAAGTAAGGGAAATTCATAGGGAAAAATTTAAAAATTGAACATTTTTGTGGTAGTTTTCACAAATACAATTGTAGGCATACAAACACAATTAGAATGTAATTGAGAAAAGAAGTGGAGACTGGACTCGAGAAGATTTCCTAGGGTGACCCTGTCTTGGCGAAGCTTCGCAGAAAACAGAAAAAGATGGTTCATTATGGTGAGCAAAATAGGGTGCTAGATGATCTAGACTAAGTGAGGCAGTGTCTACCCACCATTGTTCTCACTTAGGGGGCAGACAGTGAAATATGGGGCAAGAAATTTACAGGCATTTGTCCACAGCTTTTAATAGCTGAATTCAGGCAAAAAAGAAAGGGGTTTTAAAACAGGTGTATGTCTGCAGCCTCCAAGCTTTAAGAAAGGCTGAAAAATGAGAGAGAGAGAGAGAGAGAGAGAGAGAGAGAGAGAGAGAGAGAGAGAGAGTAGGAAATGGATGTAATTCCATAACAAGCATGATTTCCTTTCTGTGTTTGTCCTCGGGTGCACACCATGTCTACATGTTCATGTCCTATGTGTGTGAGAATTGTCCTATTCGTGGCATTGTGTGAGTGACTGTAATTGTTTCGTGTTAAAAGAAAAATTGGTAGAAATTTCATCTGC
Organism: Apodemus agrarius; assembly: GCA_964023405.1. Classification (NCBI taxonomy): domain Eukaryota; kingdom Metazoa; phylum Chordata; class Mammalia; order Rodentia; family Muridae; genus Apodemus; species Apodemus agrarius. The sequence continues at coordinate 35,785,608 of OZ030024.1, forward strand.
TGGTGGTCTCTTAATATAGCCACAGTTCACAGCAGAGTTTGATGTAAGGTATTCACAGCAGAGGTTGATTTTAGGTATCCCGTACTCAGCTAGGAGTCAGACAAAGTCGAGAGAAAGTTGCTTTTTAAAAGTCCAGCAGCATTAAGTGTAGGACAAGTGAATTAATGGTTGTGTCTCCTAAAGAAAAAATCTCTACAATTTTGGGTTTTTCTTGTTCAGAGGGCTTTGTGTTCTGTTGAAATTGCAGCTAGAAAAAATAAAATTGTTTGGTTTAAGTTTATAAGATTCATATAATTGTTTTATTCTTGGCTATATTTGGTCTTAAAGATATAAATTACATGTCCTGACTATAGAAAATTGACTTATAAGTCATTGGACATAAGTTAAAAGGTATAATGTTGTTAAGAAAAGGTTGGTTTGGTCAGCTACACATGGCTTAGTGGGGCGCACAATTTGTTCCCTTTTTTGTAGTTGGTCTTAAAAATATAAATAGGTTCTACATGTTTTAACTACAGAGCATTGGCTTGTGAATTATTGTGCTTGATTTAAATGGTATAGAGTTGACAATAAGAGAGTTCGGAGCTAATGGCTTGAGGTTTCGGCCATCTTGAGCACATGACATGTTGAGACTCAGAGAATGCAGGTCTCTGGGATGCTTCTAAATTGGCATGGTGTTTTGTGTGAACCTTAACCTGGAAATTAGACATACAAAGAATAAGATTTAAAATAATGTCTCTTCAATCAGTTATACTGTCATACACTTAAACATAAGAACTGGCAGACTAAACTTGCAGTATAAAAGTAATGCATTTGCCATTGATTTTAAAGAAGGTGGATTGTTTAAAATTGGGTTTTGCTTCCAAAATTGTAGTTAAGCTCTAATATTGCTAGAGAAAATTAAGCTACAATAAAAATTGCTAGTGTGCCATTGGCTGTTATTTGCATCCTGGGTAAAGATTCACTATTCTTACCATATGTTATAATTAAGATAATTTTAAGAGTGATAAAGGTTAGAAACAGCTTTGTCCAATATGGGCCTATTGCCACTTTTTCACAAGTTTATTTGTACAGTGGTAGAAGCAAAATTTAACCCTCCAAGATTAAAAAGGAGATCTCAGTGAAAATTTATTTGATATCAAACAGGTTCCTTTGACTAATAAAAACCAAGGATTAACGTCTTTCCAAAAACCCTGAAATTACAGGTTCCTTTTGTTTGTTATTCAACCCTCATGTCCTTGCAAGACAAGTGGGTTTGCCTCTGGCCTTAGACAATAGGCTCAGATTGGAAGATATTTACATTTAAGGAACCTCATTCTTTGTCCCTGGGAAACTGGTGGGTGTTGGCAAAAAAAATTACATTTGAGTTAATGCAAAGCTTAGACTTTCCTCAGTGGAAGTTTGTGAAGAACTTATCTTGCAGACCCTACCTAGGGAGTGTTTAGCCAAAACAACATTCTTGACTTAATTCAGGTGTGGTTCAAAATGCAGTTCAAATTTATGAAAGTTTATTAAGGTTATGTAGAACTTATAAAGGCATTAAAATTTGGCCTGCCTATTCCATACAAAAATATTATAGGTTTAAAGGGTTGTCTTTTGCTTTACATTCTGATAATTAAAAAGGTATTTGCTTGTATGAGCTAACTTTAAAGAAACAAAGCAATTTCATTAGAAGGATTTTCCTCGTACAATGTCTGATAGCCTTGCCTCATATGAAAAGGGTTTTGTCTCAATAAGAGAAGCTAGGATGTTAGATTTTTCAGAGTATATAGTTGATGAAATGTTTGTTCCTGCCCCTTTCTTTAACTATCAGTTTTTAAATTTTTAAATAAATGATTTTCAAAAGTTGGTAGTATATATTAATTGGCTTACTCATATTTACCTCATGTTTAGTTTGCTGCAGGAGGCCTCTGTTTTCAATGTAGATATAAATTAACTCGCAAAGTATAGTTTTACAGATAATGAACGCTACTGTATTCAGCTGTTTATGATATATGTTCACTGCCATTCCTTGGCAAAGAGAACATTAATGTAGAATCACCTTTTTTTTAAATCTCCAAGTAAAGTTTTGACACTCTCTGATATATTCGTGTGTTAATAAGCTGTTATATATATATATATATATATATATATATATATATATATATATATATATGGCTCATGGTTTACAATTGCTTAAAATTGTTCCTTCTTCTCATTGCTAATTCTTAATTTTTATAATTGTTTGTGCAAAAGTAATTCAAGTTAAAAAAAGATATGTTCTTTAAATGACTGTCCTCTGCATGTTCAAGGGCTAGTCCAAAGGCTGGAGAGACAGCTGTGGGTGCTGGGAGCTGAGCTCTTGTATTTTATAGATGTGAGCCTGAAGAGATGGCTCAGCCATTAAAGGCTAGGCCCTCAATTATGGAGTATGGAAGTTCTTTCCCAGCAACCACATGGTGGCTCACAACCACCTGTGATAGGATCTGACACACTCTTCTGGCATGTCTAAAGATAGCTACAGACATAAAGAAAACAATTGGCTGTATAAGCATATTCTTTATATCATCAAAAGAGTAATGGCTTAAATATAATGTTATATTTGTGCACATCAAATTATAAACATTTGTTCTTGGTGTCCTCAAATTCTATCTCTACCACATAATGGTGTTAATTCTACAGTACTTAATTCTCACAGATAAATGATACTTCTCATGCTTTCTTATTTAGAAAATTAAAATATGTACATGTGACTATTGACACCTTTTCAGGCTTTCTAGTTGCCTGAAAATAAGGAGAAGCAACTAAAAAGTTAGTAAAATATTGCCTATGCTGTTTTTATATATTGGGTGTTCCAAAGCAGATTAAAACATATATTGGGAACTGGCTATTTCAGTCAAGAATTTGAGACTTCCTGCAGACAGTTTAATATCACCCATATTATTGGGATTCCTTATAATCCTCAAGAATAAGTGCTTCAAGCAGGAATTTGACATTGAAGCAAAATAGGAAAGTCTTTTAGGTGAGGAATTTTTATCTGCATGTGGACTGAGAGAAACAAGTTTCAGGCATAATCCTGGGCTTGGAAAAAAGTAGGATAAGGTATTTTAGTCATCTTTACACACCCTTAAACAATTTTGTGGTTATTGTTCCACATTGTGCTACCTTTTGACCTTGATTCCTGCATGTAACTGAACTTGTATAAAAGGGGGATTGAAAATTATTAAACCTGACTGCTCTAACAGAAAAAGCAGCTAAAAATGCTATGTTTATTTTCTATAATTGTATAGTTATTGCCTACATTATGGTATATGCTTGGGATTCCAACTTAAATTAATAAAACAATACCTTCTTGGAAGATAGAAGAGAGAGGAAATTGTGTCCCCATACATATTACTTAAATTGTGCTTGTATAAAAAAAAGCTTTTAAAGTTTGGATGCAATAAAACTACTTGCTAATTGTATATGGCATCCTATAACTAGGCATACTAAGTCTAGGTAAAATGAAAGAATTCACTTCTTGACATATGCCATGATCCTAATTTAATACTGGGGAAGAAGGTATGTCTATGTTTTTTCCACAGAACTCTGCAGAAGCATGGTAGCTGCTAGAGTAATTGGCATGGCATGCTGAATATATGCTGACTATAGGCTTGCTGAGTGCCCAGACAATGACTGGCTTGTTTCCACCCAGGCCGGCCTGGATTGAAAATCACAAGTCGTCAACAGACACTGGCAGACCCCCTGGTTTCAAAGTTAAACAAGTAGATCTCCAAAGAGAGAGCTGCATAGAACTCGGATCTATGCATGTTTGTTTTCTGACAAACAAGGGCATCAATTGAGATGCCAGGCGAGGCACAGCAAGAGAAAGGGAAGAAATCCTGCGTCTGAGTTTCCCTGAAAGTATACCTGGCTGCATAGAGGTTGATGTTGAGAGACTGCCCTTATAATAAACAATAAGACAGTCTATTTCCACTCTCTGAAAAGGGACATCATTTAATATTTAAGGGGGCCAAGTTCTCTGCTTTTTTTCACTGGTAAATACCCACCATCCTGAGAAGGATATGTTTATCCACTTGTTTTCTACCTCCTCATTTTCAAATTAATAAAAAGGGAGGAAGTGTACAGAGCCATATTGGGGTATCTTGCCATAGCAGGAACTTTAAATTGGTCAAGGTGAAATTCTCCCAGCCTTTGAGCAGGGATTCCTGTGCTATTCACAATCCTGCCACACCTGGAGTGGAGTGCTCAGGATGAAGGTTAAGTTCTTCCAGATCTAAGAATTCCTAAATTAAGCAGGTGACCCACCCAGCTTCGTGAGCAATGAAACCAACACCCAAAGAAGCCATGCAGGACTCTGGGAGGAGGGGCTCCCCCAAAACCGTTAAATTGTCTGAGCTCCATTAAACTTTGGCCTTTATCGGTAAACTATCGTCTTGGCCCTCTTTGTTTTCGACCTTCTCCAATCATCGCTTCTGTTTCCAGGAACCCAGTTCACAGTAGCTGCAGGCAGCAACACAGATCATTATATCTGAGATTTTTCCTAGTAAATCTTCAATTTTATCAATTATCTTAGGAAATCCTCAATTTTGTGATACATATGTTAGATGACTATCTTCAGTTCTTTAAGAAAATGTATCTTCTTCCTTTTTCAATAATACTCTAGTTGTATTTGTATGCCTATCCTTGTATCTGAGTTTTTTTTCCAAAATGTCTTCAATTTTATAAATTATCTTATGTAATCCTCAATTTTAACATACATTTTTAGATGAAAATCTTCAGTTTTATCAGAAAATGTCTCTATTCCTTTTCTCAATTACATTCTAATTGTGTTTGTTAGCCTATCATTGTGTCTGTGAAAATTACAGCAAAAATCTGCAAATGATACAGTTTTCCTATGAATTACCATAATTATATCAGATATATGTTATGCAAAATTCTTCAGATTTATTAGAAAACATCTCCTCTTCCTTTTTTACTATAATAATATTTATTTGTGCCTCCCATTGTATCTGTGAAAATTACTACAAAAATTATCAAATTTTAATATTTTCTCATAAATTTCCATAATTTTATCAGAAATATTATAGAAAAATCTTCAGTTTTATCAGAAAATGTCTTCACTTTCTTTTTCACTGATAATCTTATAGTATTTGTATGCCTTTCAATGAATCAGAGGATTTATCAAAAAAGTCTTCAATTTTATCAATTTTCCTATGTTATCATCCATTTTATCATATGTAAGTTAGATGTAAATCTTTAGAATTAAGAGACTATGTCTTTACTTTCTTTTCCAATTGTATTCTAATTTTATTTGTATGCCTATCATTGTATCCGAGTTTTTGTCTCAATAAATCATCAATTTTATAAATTATTTCCTATGTAATCCTCAATTTTATCATACATATGTTAAATGAAAATCTTCAGTTTTATCAGAATTTGTCCCCTCTTCCTTTTTCAATTATATTCTAATTGTATTTATATGCTTCTCATTTCATCTGAGTTTTTTTGCAAAAAAAATATTCAATTTTATAAATTATCTTATGTTTTCCTCAGTTATAACATACATATGTTATAGGATTTTCTTCAATTTTATTGGAAAATGGCTCCACTTCCTTTTCAATTACATTCTAACTGTATTTGTATGTTTAACACTGTATTTGTGAAAATTTCATTAAAAATCTTCAATTTTTAATTTTTTCCTATGAATTTCCCTTACTTTACCCAAAATATGTTATACAAAATCTTAAATTTTATCAGAAAACGTCTCTATTCCTATTTTCAATTACATTCTAATTGTGTTTTCCTATGAATTTCCATAATTTTATCAGATCTATGTTATGCAAAATTCTTCAGATATATCAGAAAATATCTCCACTTCCCTTTTCAACTATATTATTATTTATTTGTATGTCTACCATTGTATCTGTGAAAATTACCACAAAAATCTTCAAATTTTAATATTTTCACATAAATTTCCATAATTTCATAAGAAACGTTACACAAAAATCTTCAATTTTATCAGAAAATGTCTCCTCTTTATTTTCCCATATATAGTTGTATTTGTATGCCTTTCTTTGTAACTGAGATTTTATCAAAAAATCTTCAATTTTTTCAATTTTCTTATGTTAGAGTCCATTTTTTCATACATACGTGAGGTGAAAAGCTTCAGAGTTACCAGATATGTCTCCATGTCCTATTTCAATTGTATTCTAATTGTCTTTTTATGCCTATATTGTATCTGAGTGTTTTCCAAAAAAATCATCAATTTTATAAAATATCCTAAGTTTTCCTCAATTTTATCAAACATATGTCAGAGAAAAATCTTCAGGTTTATAGGATAATGGCTCCACTTCCGTTTTCAATTACATTCTAATAATATTTGTATGCTTACTATTGTATCAGTGAATATTACCACAAAAATCTTTAATTTTTTAAATTTTTCCTATGAATCTCCCTTACTTTACCAGAAATATGTTATATGAAATCTTTACTTTTATCAGAAAAAGTCTCCACTTCCTTTTTACTTATCTGATAATTCTATTTGTATTCCTATCATTGTATGTGAAATTTTTCCAAAAAAAATCTTCAATTTTGTAAGATATATATCAATTTTATCATGCATATTTTTGATGAAAATCTTCAGTTTTAACATAAAAGGTCTCCACTTCTTTTTTCAATTGAATTCTATTTATGTTTGTATGGCTTTCGTGGTATTTGAGCTTTTTTCAAAAAAATTTTCATATTTATATATTATGTTTTCCTCAATTTTATCATACATGTTTGATGAAAATCTTCTTTACTTTAAAAAATATGTCCAATTCCTTTTTCAATTACATTGTAATCCTATTTGTATGCCTATCAATGTAACTGAGGATTTTTAAAATAATATAGAATTTTATAAATTATGTTATATTACCCTCCTTTTTATCATACATATATTAGATGAAAATCTTCAGTTTTATATGAAAATGTTTTCACGTCTCTTTTAGTTATATCTAATATTATTTTTATGCCTATCATTGTATCTGAGTTTTGTCTAAATATATCTTCAATGTTATCAATTACCCTAGTAATCGTTTATTTTATCATACATATGTTAGATGAAAATCTTCAGTTTTATCAGAAAATGTCTCCTCTTCGTTTTTCATTTGTATTATAATTCTTTTTCTATGCCTATCATTGCATCTGAGTATTTTTCCAAAAATCTTTAATCTTATAAATTACCTGATGATATCCTCATTTTATCATATGCATGCTAATGAAAATCTTCAGTATTATATGATAATGTCACCATTTTTCTTTCAATTATATTCTAAATCTATTTGTATGCCTATAATTGTTTCTGATTTTTTCCAAAAAAAAATCTTCAATTTTATAAATTATCCTAAATTATTCTCAATTTTATCATAGATGTTTTAGAGGAAAATCTTGAATTTTAAATAATAGTATCTCCATTCTTCAATTACATTCTAATTGTAATTGTATGCCTACTATTGTATCTGTAATAATTACCACAATTATTTCAATTTTTAAATTTTTCCTATGAATTTCACTTACTTTATCAGTAATATATGATAGTAAATCTTCAGTTTTATCAGAAAATGTCTACATTTCATTTTCAAATATGTGATAATTCTATTTATATGCCTATCATTGTATCTGATTTTTTCCAAATAAAATCTTCAATTTTATCAGTTATCATATGTAATCCTCAATTTTATGAATACATATGTTAGATTAAATTCCACTTCTACCAGAAAATATCATCACTTCCCTTATCAATTATCAGATAAATCTATTTGGATGCCTATCATTTTATCTGAGTTGTTTTTTTAATGTAAAATTTTATCAGTTATCCTATGTATTCCTCAATTTTCTTTTTTTTTCAAAAAAATTTTTTATTGGACATATTCTATATTTACATTTCATTGCCCTTTTTTGTTTCCCCACCCCCTAAGGTCCCACATGCCCTTTTCCCTCCCCCTGCTCCCTCATCCACCCCTTCCCACTTCCCTGTTCTGGTATTCCCCTACACTGATGCTTTGATCCTTTCCAGCACTAGTGTCCATTCCTTTCTTCTTGTCAGACATCATTTGGTATGTGAATTGTATCTTTGGTGTCCCAAGATTCTAGACTAATATCCACTTATCAGTGACTGCATAGCATGGGTATTCTTTTGAGACTGGGTTACCTCACTTAGTATGATGTTCTCCAGCTCCATCCATTTCTCTAAGAATTTCATGAATTCATTGTTTCTAATGGCTGAATAGTATTCCATTGGGTATATTCCTCAATTTTTTAATGCATATTTTAGACGAAAAGCTTCAGTTCTATCAGAAAATGTCTCCACCACAATTTTCAATTATATTCTAATTGTATTTGTATGCAGATTATTGTATGTGATCATTTTTCCAAAAATCTTCAATTTTATCTATTATGTATTGTAATTCTCAATTTTATTGTACACATGTTAGATAAAAATCTTCAGTTTTATCAGAAAATGTCTCTTCTTTTTTTTCAAATGTATTCTAAGTGTATTTGTATGCTTATCATTGTATCTGACTTTTTTTCAAAAAATTCTTCAATTACTTAAATTACCTTAAGTTATCCTCAATTTTATCATATATATGTTAGAGAAATTCTACGGTTTTATAGGGAAATCTTTCCAATTCTTTTTGCAATTACATTCTAATTGTATTTTTATTTGTACCATTGTATCTGTGAAGATTACCACAAATATCTTCAATTTTTAAATGTTTCCAATGAATTTCCCTTATTTAATATGAAATATGTTTTACGAAATCTTCAATTTTATCATAATATGCCTCAACTTCCTTTTTCATTTATGTGATAATTGTATTTGTACGCTTATCATTGTATCTGAGATTTTTCCAAAAAATCTTTCATTTTGTCAGTTATCTTATGTAATCCTCAATTTTATCATTCTTATGTTAGATGAAAACTTTCAGTTCTACCAGTAAATGTGACCAATTCCTTTTTCAATTGTTTTCTAATTGTATTTGCATGCCTATCATTGGATCTGAGTTTTCTTTTTCAAAAATATCTTCAGGTTTAAAAATTATCTTATGTTATCCTCAATTTTATCATATATATATGTTAGATGAAAATCTTCAGTTTTATAAAAAAAATGTCTCCACCTCCTTTTTCAATCATATTCTAATAGTATTTGTATTCCTATAATTGTATCTGCGATTTTTCTAGAGAAAATCTTCAATTTAATCAGTTACCCTATGTAATCCTCAATTTTATCATACAGAACTTAAATGAAAATCTTCAGTGAGAAAATGTTTCATCTTCCAGTTTCAATTGAATTCTAATATTATTTGTAAGCTTATCATTTTATCTTAGTTTTTTTGCAAAAGAAACTTCAATTTTACAAATTATCCTAAGTTTTCCTCAATTTTTTCACACATATGTAAGAGGAAAATCTTCAGTTTTATAGGAAAATTGCTCCACTTCCTTTTTCAATTACATTCTAATAGTATTTGTATGCATACCTTTGTATCTGTGAAAATTACCACAAAAATCTTCAATTTTTAAATTTTTCCTATGAATTTTCCTTACTTTATCTGAAACATGTTGTATAAAATCTTTAGATTTATCAGAAAATGTCTCCATTTCCTTTTCAATTATCTGATAATTCTATTTGTACGCCTACCATTTTATGTGAGATTTTTCAAAAAATGTCTTCAATTTTATCAGATATCTTATGTAACTGTCAATCTTTCCATGCATATTTTTGGTGAAAATCTTCAGTTCTATCATAATCTGCCTCCACTTCCTTTTTCATTTGAATTCTAATTATATTTGTGTGGTTATCATTGTATTCGAGTTTTTCTAAAAACATCTTCAATTTCATACTTTATCATATATTATCCTCACTTTTATCATATATGTTAGATGAAAACCTTTATTACTTTACAAAAATGTCTCCATTCCTTTTTCAATTGCATTCTAATTGTATTTATATGCCTATCAATGTAACTTTTTCAATTGTATTCAAATTGTATTTGTACACTTATCATTGTATCTGAGGTTTTTTTTCAAATTATCTTCAATTTTATAAATTACCTTAAGTTATCCTCAATTTTATCATACATATGATAGAGGAAAATCTTCAGTTTTATAGAACAAAGTCTCCACTTCTTTTTTCATTTACATTCTAATGGTATTTGTATGCATACCATTGTATCTGTGAAAATTACAGCAAAAATCTTCAATTTTTAAAATTTTCCTATGAATTTCCCTTGCTTTACACAAAATATGTTATACAAAATCTTCAGTTTTATCAAAAATGTCTCCATACATTTTTTTCAATTACATTCTAATTGTGTATGTAAGCCTACCCTTGTATCAAGAATTTTCTAAGAAAATCTTCAATTTTATCACTTACCCTATGTAATCCTCAGTTTTATCATACATATGTTATATGAAAATCTTCAGTTTTATCAGAAAATATCTCATCTTCCTTTTTCAATTGTATTCTAATAATCTTTGTAATCATCATTGCATCTGAGCTTTTTTTCAAAAAATTCTTCAATTTTATAAATTATCCTAAGTTTTCTTCAATTTTATCAAACATATGTTAGAGGAAAATCTTCAGTTTTATAGGAAAATGTCTCCACATCCTTTTACAATTACATTCTAATTGTATTAGTATGCATATCATTGTATCTGTGAAAATTACTCCAATATCTTCAATTTTTTATTTTTTCCTATGAGTTTCCCTCACGTTATCAGAAATATGTTCTACAAAATCTTTAGTTTTATCACAAAATACATCCATTTCCTTTTCAATCATGTGATAATTCTATTTGTATGCCTATCATTGTATGTGAGATTTTTCCAAAAATATCTTCAATTTAATCAGATATCCTATGTAATCCTCAATTTTTTCATGCAGATTTTAGATGAAAATCTTCAGTTCTATCATAAAATGTCTCTACTTCCTTTTTCAATTGAATTCTAATTTAATTTATATGATTATTATTGTATTTCTGTTTTTTTTCAAAAATCTTCAGTTTTATACATTATTTTCTGTTATCAATTTTATCATACATATTTGGATGAAAATCTTCAGTTCTTTGCAAAAATGTCTTCACTTCCTTTCTCCAATTACAAATTATATCTATATGCCTATATTGGTATGTGGCGTTTTTTAAATCAATACTCTATTTTATTAATTATGTTAAGTTGTCCTCATTTTTATCATACACTTATTAGATGAAAATCTTCTGTTTTATAAGAAAATGTCTCTGTGTGTTCATTTCTGGGTCTTCAATTCTTTTCCATTAATCTACTTGCCTGTTGCTGTACCAATACCATGCAGTTTTTAACACAATTGTTCTGTAGTACTGCTTGAGGTCAGGAATATTGATTCCCCCAGAAGTCCCTTTATTGTTGAGAATAGTTTTAGCTATCCTGGGTTTTTTGTTACTTCAGATGAATTTAAGAATTGCTCTTTCTATATCTATGAAGAATTGATTTGGGATTTTGATGGGGATTTCATTGAATCTGTAGATACCTGTTTACACATAGACATACCACCAACCACACTACAATGTGAATGCATTCATATTACATTCAGGTCTAATGATGAGAAGTTTTTTCTTTTATGATTAGCACGTTTAATAATTTTTAAAACTCTATGTCTGTAAACGACTAATTTAGAAGAAAATGAGAAAATTTCACACCATGTATGATAACTTGTACTTGCACATTCAAAGTTCCTACTAGCATTTGATTGTCGTTACTTGGGAACACTGTATTTCATTAGTACATAGGATTTTCATATGCATTTATGAGAGAAAGATGTACAATGCAGTTTAGATGGAGGATTTGTGTTTAAACATAGACGCACCACCACACTACAATGTGAATGTATTCATGTTACAATCAGGTCTAAAGGTGGAAGTTTGTTCTTTTACAGGTTACAAGTTGAGTAATTTTTAAAACATGCTGAAAAGAGTAATTTAGCAGAAAACAAGAACATTTCACACAATGTATTTACTTGCTTGTTTTGAATGTCAACTTGACTCAGGGTGGAGTTATCATAGGAAAAGGAGCTTCAGGTGGGGAAGTGCCTCCATGATATCCAGCTGTGGGGCATTTTCTCAATTAGTGATCAAGTGGGGAAGGCCCCTTGTGAGTGGTGCCATCTCTTGCTGGTATTGGGTTCTGTGAGAGAGCAGGCTGTGCCAGCCAGAGGAAGCAAATCAGTAAGGAACATCTCTTCATGGCCTCTGCATCAGCTTCTGCTTCCTGACCTCCTTGAGTTCCACTGCTTACTTCCTTTAGTGATGAAGAGCTATGTTGAAGTGTAAGCTGAAAAAAGCATTTCCTCCCCAACTTGCTTGTTGGGCATGTGATGTTGTGCAGAAAAATAAACCCTGAGTAAGACAAAGTGTGATAACTTCTAACTGCACATTCAGAGTTCTTATTAGTATGTGATTGTCTTTACTTGGCAACACTGTATTTCAATAGTATATAGGATTTTCATATGCATTTATGAGAGAAAGCGGTACAATGCAGTTTATGTGGAGGAACGTGTTTAAACCTAGAGGAAGCAGCAAACACACTACAAAGTGAATGCATTCATTCTACATTCAGGTCTAATGTCAAGAAGTTTCTTCTTTTACAATTTTCACATACACTAATTTTTAAAACACTATGCCTTTAAATGACCAATTTAGCTGTAAATGGGAACATTTAGCACAATATATGATAACTTGTTTTTTTTTCAAAAAAATTTATTGTACATATTCTATATTTACATTCCATTTCCCTTTTTTGTTTCCCCACCACCCTAAGGTCCCACATGCCCTTTTCCCTCCCCCTGCTCACTCATCCACCCCTTTCCACTTCCTTGTTCTGGTATTCCCCTACACTGATGCTTTGATCCTTTCCAGCACTAGTGTCCATTCCTTTCTTCTTGTCAGACATCATTTGGTATGTGAATTGTGTCTTTGGTGTTCCAAGATTCTAGGCTAATATCCACTTATCAGTGACTGCATACAATGGGTATTCTTTTGAGACTGGGTTACCTCACTTAGTATGATGTTCTCCAGCTCCATCCATTTATCTAAGAATTTCATGAATTCATTGTTTCTAATGGCTGAACAGTATTCCATTGTGTATATATACCACATTTTTTGTATCCATTTCTCCGTTGAGGGACATCTGGGTTATGTATGATAACTTCTAACTGGACATACAAAATTCTTTCCAATATGTGATTGTCTTTACTCAGGAACACTGTATTTCAGTCTTACATTTGATTTTCATATGCATTTATCAAAGAAAGCTGTACAATGCAGTTTATGTAGAGGAAACTTGTTTAAACATAGATGCAACAAAAAACACACTACAAAGTGAATGCATTCATATTACATCCAAGTCTAATGAGAAGAATTTTGTTCTTTTACAATTAACAATTTCAGTAAGTTTTAAAACAATATGCTTTTAAACGACTAATTTAGCAGAAAACGAGAACATTTTGCGCAATGTATGATATCCTCTAACTGCAAATACAAAGTTCTTACTACTATGTGATTGTCTTTACTCGGGAACAATGTATTCCAATAGTATATATGATTTTCTTATGCATTAATGAGAGAAAGTTGTATAGTGCAGTTTAGGTGGAGAAAACGTGTTTATTCATAGACATACCTTCAACCACACTACAATGTGAGTTCATTCATGTCATATTCAAGTCTAATGAAGAGAAGTTTGTTCTTTTACAATTAACACGTTCAGTAAGTTTTAATACACTATGTGTTTAAATGACTAATTTAGCAGAAAATGAGAACATTTCATACAATGTATGATAATTTCTAACTGCACATACAGAGTTCTTATTAGTATGTGATTGTCTTTACCTCGGAACACTATATTTCAATAGTATAGAGTATTTTCATATGCATTTAGGAGAGAAAGCTCTACAATATAGTTTAGTGGAAGAAACCTTTTTAAATCTAGATGCACCACCAAACACACTACAAAGTGAATGCATTCATGTTACATTCAGTTGTAATGAGGAGACGTTTGTTCTTTTACAATTAACACGTTCACTAAGGTTTAAAACACAATGTGTTTAAACAAGTAATTTAGTAGAAAACGAGAACATTTTGAACAATGTATGATAACTTCTAACTGCACATACAAAGTTCTTACCAGTATGTGATTGTTTTTACTCGAGAACACTGTATTTCAATAGTATATAGGATTTTCATATGCTTTTATGAGAGAAAGCTGTACAATATAGTTTATGGGTAGGAAACATGTTTAAACCTAGACGCACCACCAAATACACTGCAATGTGAATGCATTCATGTTACATTCAGTTGTAATGATGAGAAGTTTTTTCATTTACAATTAACATTTTCAGTAAGGTTTAAAACACTGTGCACTTAACTAATTTAGCAGAAAAGGGGAACATTTTGCACAATGTATGATAACTTCTAATTGCAAATACAAAGTTCTTACCAGTTTGTGATTGTCTTTACTCGGGAACACTGTATTTCAATCTTACATTTGATTTTCCTACGCATATATCAAATAAAGCTGTACAATGTAGTTTGGGGGGGGACGTGTTTAAACATAGATGCAACACCAAACACACTACAACTTGAATGCATTCATGTTACATTCAAGTTTAATGACGTGAAGTTTGTTCTTTTGCAATGAACAAATTCAGTAGGTTTTAAAACACTATGTGTTTAAATGACTAATCTAGCAGAAAACGAGAACATTTCACTCAATGTATGATATCCTCTAACTGCAATACGTGTATGTGATTGTATTTACAAGGGATCAATGTATTTTAATAGTATATATGATTTTCTTATGCATTTATGAGATAAAGGTATACAATGCAGTTTAGGTGGAGGAAACGTGTTTATACATAGACACTCCAACAACCACACTATAAACTGAATGCATTCATGTTACATTCATGTCTAATGATCCATGTCTAATGAATTTTGCATTACATATCATAAAATTATGGAAATTCATAGGAAAAGTGTAAAATTTGAAGATTTTTGTGGTAATTTTCACAGATACAATGATAGTCTTAGAAATACAATTAAAATGTAATTGAAAAATGGAATAGAGACATTTTCTGAAAAAACTAAAGATTTTCATCTAACATATGTTTTTTAATTATCATATGATAATTGTTATAATTGAAGATTTATTCAGAAAAAATCTCAGATACAATGATAGGCATAAGAGTACAATTAGAATACAACTTAAAAGGAAGCGGAGACATATTCTTTTAATTCTGAAGATTTAAATGTAACATATGGATGGAAAAATAGATAAGATAGGAAAATTGATAAAATTGAAAATTTTTTTGATAAAATCTCAGATAAAATGAAAGGTATACAAATACCAGAATAAATAAGTGGAAGAGAAATTGGAGACATTTTCTGATAAAACTGAAGATTTTTGTATAACATTTCTGATTAAATTTTGGAAATTCAAGTGAAAATGTTAAAATTTGAAGATTTTTGTGGTAATTTTCACAGATACAATGGTAGGCATACAAATAAAAAATAATATAGTTGAAAAAGGAATTGGAGATATTTTCTGATAAATCTGAGGAATTTTGCATGACAAATATCTGATAAAATTATGGAAATTCATAAGAAAACTTTAAATTTGAATATTATTGTGGTAATTTTCACAGATACAATGATAGGCTTACAAACACAATTAGAATGTAACTGAAAAAAGAATAGAGACATTTTCTAATCAAACAAGATTTTCATCTAACATATGTATGTTAAAATTGAGGATAACATAAGATAATGTATAAAATTGAAGATATTTTTGAAAAAACTAAAATACAATGATAGCTATACAAATATTAGAATTCAAATGAAACAGGAAATGGAGTCATTTTATGATAGACCTGAAAATTTTTATCAAAAATATGCATGAGAAAATTGAGGGTTACCAAAGATATATGAAAAAAATTGAAGAATTTTTTTTTGGAAAAAAATCTCACATACAATGATAGGCATACAAATAGAATTATCAGATAATTGAAAAGGAAGTGGAGACACTTTTACTGAAGGTTTTGTATATCATATTTCTGATAAAGTAAGGGAAATTCATAGGAAAAATTTAAATATTGAAGATTTTTGTGGTAATTTTCAAAGATACAATGGTAAGCATAAAAATACTATTAGAATGTAATTGAAAAAGAAAGTGGAGCCATTCTATAAAACTGAGGATTTTCTTCTAACATGTGTGTAATAAAATTGAGGAAAACTTCGGATAATTTATAAAATTGAAGATTCTTTTGCAAAAAAAAACCCAAAGATACAATGATAAGCTTACATATTCTATTAGAATTCAATTGCAAAAGGACGATGAGACATTTTCTCAAAATATTGAAGATTTTCAATTAACATATGTATGATAAAATTGAGGGTTACATAGGGTAATTTATAAAATTGAAGATACTTTGAAAAACTCAGATACAATGATAAGCATACAAATACTATTTGAATACAATTGAAAAAGGAAGAGGATATATCTTCTGATGAAACTGAAGATTTTTATCTAACTTATGTATGATAAATTTGAGGAATTCAAATGATTGGTATAATTGAAGATTTATTCAGAAAAAATCTCGGATACAATGATAGGTATAAAAATACCATTAGAATACAGTTTAAAAGGAAGTGGAGACACATTCTCTTCTGAAGATTGCCATGTAACTTATATGATAAAATGGTTGATAATGTAGGAAAATTGATAAACTTGAAGATTTTTTGATAAAATCTCAGATACAATGAAAGGTGTACAAATACAACCATATATAAGTGTAAGAAGAAAGTGGAGACATTTTATGATAAAACTGAAGATTTTTGTGTAAAAATTCTGATAAAATTATGGAAATTCTTGTAAAAATGTTAATATTTGATGATTTTTGTGGTAATTTTCACAGATACAATGGTAGGCATACAAATAAATAATAATATAGTTGAAAAAGGAAGTAGAGATATTTTCTGATAAAGATGAAGAATTTTGTATTACCTAGCTCATAAAATAATGGAAATTCATAGGAAAAGTGTAAAATTTGAAGATTTTTGTAGTAATTTTCACAGATACAATGATAGGCTTAGAAACAAATAGAATGTAATTGAAAAATCGAATAGAGACATTTTCTGAAAAAACTGATGATTTTCATATAACATGTATGTTAAAATTGAAGATAATATAAGATATTTTTTAAAAGTTAAGATATTTTGGAAAACAAAAACTCAAATATAAGGATAGGCATACAATTACAACTAGAGTATAATTGAAAAAGTAAGAGGACACATTTTTGTAAAGAACTGAAGATTTTCATCTAACATATGTATGATAAAATTGAGGATTATATAAGATAATTGATAAAATTGAAGATTTATTTGGAAAAATCCTCAAATACAATGATCTACATACAAATAAAATTAGAATTGATAAAATTGAAGATTTATTTGGAAAAATCCTCAAATACAATGATCTACATACAAATAAAATTAGAATATAATTGAAAAGGCAAGCGGAGATATTTTCTGATAGAACTGATGGTTTTCATCTAAAGTATGCATGTTAAAATTGAGGATTACATAGGATAATTGATAAAACTTTAGATTTTTGAAAAAACACTCAGATACAATGATAGGCATCCAGATAGATTTAGAATGTAATGGTAAATGAAAGTGGAGATATTTTCTGGTAGAAATGAACATTTTAATCTAAAATCATGAAATTGAGAATTACATATAATAACTGATAAAATTGAAATTTTATTTGAAAAACTCAAATACAATAAGAGGCATACAAATAGAATTATCATATGTTTGAAAAAGAAGTGGAGACATTTTCTGTCAAAACTGAAGATTTTGTATAACATATTACTGATAAAGTACGTGAAATTCATAGGAACATTTTAAAAATTGAAATTTTTTGTGGTAATTTTCACAGATACAATGGTATGCATACAAATACTATTTGAATGGAATCGAAAAATTAATTGGAGACATTTTTAATTGAAGATTTTCCTCTAAAATATCTCTGATAAAATTGAGGATAACAGGATAATTTATAAAAGGGAAGATTTTTTGAAAAAAAAAACAAAGATACAAATATAGGCATAGAAATATATTTAGGATATAATTGAAGGAGGAAGTGGAGACATTTACATATGAAACTGAAGATTTTCATATAGCACACATATGGTAAAATGAGGATATCATAAGGTAATATAAAAAATTAGAGATTTTTGGAACAAGAATCAGATACAATGATAGTCATAGAAAAATAATTAGAATACACCTGAAAAAGGAAGTGGAGACATTTATTGATAAAAGTGAAGATTTTCATCTAATATATTCATGATAAAATAAAGTATTACTAGGGTATTTGATAAAATTGAATAATTATTTGGACAAAACTCAGATACAATGATGGGCATAAAAATATAGCTAGAATACATCTAAAATAGACGAGGAGACATTTTCATATAAAACTGAAGATTTTCATTTAATATATGTATGATTAAAATGAGGATACATTAAATAATTTATAAAATTGTATATTTTAAAAAACAGATTCTTTGATAGGCATATAAATACAATTAGAGTGTAATTGAAAAGGGAAATGGAGACATTTTCATAAAGTAATGATGATTTCATCTAACATATGTATGATAAAATTGAGGATAACATAAGATAATGCATAAAATTGACGATTTTTTTGAAGAAAAACTCAAATACAATGATAGCCATACAGATATAATTAGAATACAATTGAGAAAAGAAGTGGAGACATTTTATGGTAGAACTGAAGATTTCCATCTAAAATATGCATGATAAAATTGAGGATTAAATAGGATGTCTGATCAAATTGAAGATTATTTTGGAAAAATGTCACATACAATGATTGGCTTACAAATAGAATTATCAGATAATTGAAAAGGAATTGGAGACATTTTCTGATAAAACTAAAGATTTTATAAAACATATTTCTGATAAAGTAAGGGAAATTCATAGGAAAAAATAAAAAATTGAAAAATTTTGCAGTAATTTTCACAGATACAATGGTTAGCATACCAATACAGTTAGAATGTAATTGAAAAAAGGAAGTGGAGCAATTTTCTCTTAAAAGATTTTCCTCTAACTTATCTGTGATACTATTGAGGAAAATTTAGGACAATTTATAAAATTGATTACTTTTTTGCCAAAAAAACTCAGGTACAATGATAAGCTTACAAGTACTACTAGAATTCAATTGAAAAAGGAATACGAGACATTTTCTCATAAAACTGAAGATTTTCATTTAACATATGTATGATAAAATTGAGGATTACATAGGAAAACGGATTAAATTGAAGATATTCTCTAGAAAAATCTCAGATACAATAATAGGCACACAAATACTATTAGAATACAATTGAAAATGGAGGAGGAGACATTTTAATATAAAACTGAAGATTTTCACTAACATTGTATGATGAACTTAAGGTAACATAAGATAATTGTTAACTCTGAAGATATTTTTGAAAACGAAAACTCAGATACAATATTAGGCATCGAAATACAATTAGAATACAATTGAAAAAGGACAAGGAGATATATTCTGTTAATTCTGAATCTTTACATCTACCTTATAGATGATAAAATAAATGGATGATAACCTAGGAAAACTGATAAAATTGAAGATTATTGTGATAAAAGGTCAGATACAATGAAAGGCATACAAATACAAATATAAATAAGTAAAAAAGAAAGTGGAGACATTTTCTGATAAAACAAAATATTTTAGTATAACCTTTTTGATTAAATTATGGAAATTCATGTAAAAATGTTAAAATTTGAAGATTTTTGTGGTAATATTCACAGATACAATGGTAGGCATACAAATAAATAATAATATAGTTGAAAAAGGAAGTGGAGATATTTTCTGATAAATCTGAGGATTTTGCATAACCTATACTGCTAAAATTATGGAAATTCATAAGAAAGCTGTAAAATTTGAAGATTTTTGTGGTAATTTTCACAGATACAATGAGAGGCTTACAAACACAATTATAATGTAATTGAAAAAAGGAATATTTTCTGATAAAACTGAAGATTACCCCCTGACATATGTATGTTAAAATTGAGGATTACATGAGATAATTTAAAAATTGAAGATATTTTTGAAAACAAAAAAATCAGATACAATGATAGTCATAAAAATACATTTAGAATATAAATGAAGGAGGCAGTGGAGACATTTTCCTATAAAACTGAAGATATTTCTCTAACATGTGTGTGGTTAAATTGAGGATAACTTAAGATAATTTATAAAATTGAATATATTTTTGAAAAAAATTTCAGATGCAGAGATAAGCATACAAATACAATTAGAGTACAAATGAAATATGAAGTGCAGACATTTTCTGTTAAAACTGAAGATTTTCATGTAACATATGTATGAAATTGAGGATTACATAGTATAAATGATAAAATTGAAATTTATTCAGAAAAAACTTGGATACAATTATAGGTTTACAAATACAATTAGAATAAATTTTAAAAAGGAAGTGGATGCATATTTTGTTTATTCTGAAGATTTGCATTTAATTTATGTATGATAAAGTCGATGATAACTAGGAAAACTGAAAAATTGAAGATATTTTTGATAAAATCTCAGATAAAATGAAAGCCATACAAATACAATTTATAAGTGAAGAAGAAAGGGGAGAAATGTTCTGAAAAACTGAGGATTTTTGTATAGCATTTCTGATAAAATTATGGAAATTCATGTGAAACGTTAAAATTAGAAGATTTTTGTGCTAATTTTCACAGTTAAAATGGTAGGCATACAAATTAAATAATAATATAGTTGAAAAAGGAAGTGGAGATATTTGATAAATCTGAAGAAGTTTGCACAACATATATCTGATAAAATGACAGAAGTACATAGGAAAACTGTAAAATTTGAAGATTTTTTTTGGTAATTTTCACAGATACAATGATAGGCTTACAATACAATTAGAATGTAATTGAAAAAAGGAATAGAGATATTTTCTGATTAAACTGAAAGATTTCATCTAACATGTACATTAAAATGAGGATAACATAACCGGGCGTGGTGGCGCACGCCTGTAATCCCAGCACTTGGGAGGCAGAGGCAGGAGGATTTCTGAGATCGAGGCCAGCCTGGTCTACAGAGTGAGTTCTAGGACAGCCAGGACTACACAGAGAAACCCTGTCTCGAAAAACCAAAAAAAAAAATGAGGATAACATAAGACAATTTATAAAATTGAAGATATTTTGGAATACAAAAACTCACATACGAGGATAGGCATACAAATACCACTTGAGTATTATTGAAAAAAGAAGAGAAGACATTTGCAAAAAGAATTGAAGATTTTCATCTAAACTATCTATGAAAAAATTGAGGATTACAAAAGCTTATTGATAAAGTTGAAGATTTATTTGGAAAATAACTCAGATCCAATGGTCAACATTCAAATACAATTAGAATATAAATGAAAAGGGAAGTGGAGATATTTTCTGATAGAACTGAAGTATTTCATCTAAAATATGCAAGATAAAATTGAGGATTACATGGTGTAACAGATAAAATTGAAGAGTTTTTTGAAAAAAAAAACTCTGATACAATTATAGGCATCGAAATATAATTAGAATATAACTGAAAATGGAAGTGGAGATATATTCTGGTGAACTGAAGATTTGAATTTAGCATGTATGATAAGATTGAGAATTACATATGATAACTGGTAAAATTGAAGATGTTTTTGGAAAAAGCTCAGATACACTGATAGACAAATAGAATTATCATGTATTTGCAAATGAAGTGGAGACATTTTCTGACAAAACTGAAGATTTCATATAACATATTTCTGATAATGTAAGGGAAATTCATAGGAAAATTTAAAAATTGACCATTATTGTGGTAATTTTCAGATATACAATGGTAGGCATAAAAATACAATTAGAATGTAATCAAAAAATGAAGTGGAGACATTTTTTATTAAAATTAAAGATTTCCCTCCTATATATGTATGGTAAAATTGAGGATAAACTAAGATAATATAGAAAATTGAAGATTGTTTTGAAAAAAGCACAGATACAATAATAGTCACACAAATGCAATTAGAATATAATTGAACAAGAATGTGGAGACCTTTTCTTATAAAACTGAAGATTTTCCTATAACATACATATGATATATTGAGGATATCAAAAGGTAACTTTTAAAATTAAAGATTTATGGAAAAAATTCAGATACAATGATAGGCATAGACATACAATTAGAATACAATTGAAAAAAATGGAGACATTTTCAGATAAAACTGAAGATTTTCATCTAACATACATATGATAAAATAGAGGATTACTATGGTAATTGATAAAATTGAAGATTTATTTATATAAAACTCTGATAAAATGATAGGCATAAAAATACAATTTGAATATTACTAAAATCGATGTGGAGACATATTTACTGGAAATTTATTTATTTATATTCTTTTTTTATGTTCTATATTCTTTATTTACATTCCCTGTTCCCAGTTTCCCCCTCACCATATGTATCATAAGTACTTTCCCACCCCACCCTCCCTATTCCCCAATCAACCACCTCCCCACCATTTCTAGGTTCTTGTACTCTCCTACATAATTGGATTCAGTCTTTTCAAGACCAGGTTCCTCACCTTAATTCTTCTTGGGAATCTTTTGAATTGCTAATTATACCTTGAGTATTCAGAGCTTCTGGGCTCATTAATATCCACTTACAGTGATGGCATTTCATGTGTATTCTTTTGTGATAGGGTTAACTACCTTAGGATGATACTTTCCAGATCCAACCATTTTCCTACAAATTGCATGAATTCATTATTTTTAATTGCTGAGTAGTATTCCATTGTATAAATATACCACATTTTCTGTATCCATTCCTCCTTTGAGGGACATCTGGGCTCCTTCCAGCTTCTGGCTATTACAAATAAGGCTGCTATGAACATAGTGGAGCAAGTGTCTATTGCATGCATGGGAATCCTCTGGTTATATGCCCAGAGTGGTATGACAGGGTCCTCTGGAAGTGTCATGCCCAATTTTCTGAGGAACTGCCAAACTGAATTCCAGAGCAGTTGTACCATCTTGCAATACCACCAACAGTGGAGCAGTGTCCCTCTTTCTCCACATCCTCGTGAGTACATGTTGTCTCTTGAGTTTTTTTTTAATTTTATTTTCTATATTCTTTGTTTACATTCCAAAAGCTTTCCCCTTACCCACTTCCCCCTAACCATATGTCCCATAAGTCCTCTTCCCCCCAACTATTCCCCAATCACCCCCCCACCATTTCTCTGTTCTGGATCTACAAAACTGGATCCAATCTTTTCAGGCCCTGGGTCCTCTCCTTTCATCTTTTTGGGAATCATTTGACTTGCTAATTGTGCCTTGAGTATTTAGGGCTTCTGGGCTCATTAATATCCACTTATTAGTGATTGCATTTCATGTGTATTCTTTTGTGATTGGATTATCTCGCTTAAGATGATATTTTTATATCTAACCATTTGCCTACAAATTGCATGAATTTATTATTTTTAATTGCTGAGTAGTATTCCATTGTATAAATATACCACATTTTCTGTATCCATTCCGCCTTTGAGGGACATCTGGGCTCCTTCCCGCTTCTGGCTATTATAAATAACGCTGCTATGAACATAGAGGAGCATGCGTCTATATTGTATGCAGGGGAATCCTCTGGGTATATGCCCAGGAGTAGTATGACAGGGTCCTCTGGAAGTGTCATGCCCAATTTTCTGAGGAACCGCCAGATGATTTCCAGAGTGGTTGTACCATCTTGCAATCCCACCAACAGTGTAGGAGTGTTCCTTTTTTCTCCACATCTTCGCCAGCACCTGTTGTCCCTTGAGTTTTTAATCTTAGCCATTCTGACTGGTGTGAGGTGGAATCTCTGGGTTGTTTTGATTTGTATTTCCCTGATGACTAATGATGTTGAACATCTCTTAAGGTGCTTCTCAGCCATCCAAATTTCTTCAGGTGAAAATTCTTTGTTTAGCTCTGTACCCCATTTTTAATAGGGTTATTTGGTTCTTTGGGGTCTAACTTCTTGAGTTCTTTGTATATATGGGATATTAGTCCTCTGTCACATGTGGGGTTGTTGAATATCTTTTCCCAATTTGTTGGTTGCCATTTTGTCCTTCTTTCAGTGTCCTTTGTCTTATGGAAAATGTAATTTTATGAGGTCCAATTGGTCATTTCTTGATCTTAGAGCATAGGCTATTGGTGTTCTGTTCAGGAACTTTCCCCCCATGTCCATGTCCTCCAAGGTCTTCCACAGTTTCTTTTCTATTAGTTTCAGTGTGTCAGGTTTTATGTGGAAGTCCTTGATCCACTTGGAGTTGATCTTAGTACAAGGAGATAAGAGTGCATCAATTCGCATTCTTCTGCATGTTGTCCTCCAGTTGAACCAGCACCATTTGTTGAAAAGACTATGTTTTTTCCAACAGATGGTTTTAGGTCCTTTATCAAATATCAAGTGACCATAACTCTGTTGGTCTGTAGATAAACCCTTACCCAGGCTAACCAAAGGGAACAGAGACAGTATCCTAATTTATAAAATTAGAAATGAAAAGGGGGATATGACAACAGAAACTTATGAAATTCAAAAACTCATCAGATCCTACTACAAAATCCTATACTCAACACAACTGAGAACCTGGAGGAAATGGAAAATTTCTTAGACAGATACCAAATACCAAAATTAAACCAGGATCAATTAGATCAGCTAAACAGTCCTGTAACTCCTAAAGAAATAGAAGAGGTTATAGAAAGTCTTCCAACCAAAAAAAGTATGGGACAGGATGCTTTCAGTGCAGAATTTTAACAGATATTCAAAGAAGATTTAACACCAATACTCTTCAAACTATTCCACAAAATAGAAACAGAAGGAACACTGCCCAACTTGTTTTACGATGCCACAATTACTCTGATACCAAAACCAGACAAAGATCCAAAAAGAGAACTACAGGCCAATTTCCCTTATGAATATGGGTGCAAATATACTAAATAAAATTCTTTCCAACAAAATTCAAGAGCACATCAAGATGATCCTTCACTATGATCAAGTAGGCTTCATTCGAGGGATGCAGCAATGGTTCAATATATGTAAATCCATCAATGTAATCCACTACATAAGCAAACTAAAAGATAAAAAACACAAGGTCATCTCATTAGATGCTGAAAAAGCATTTGACAAAATTCAGCATCCTTTCATGCTAAAAGTCCTGGAAAGAACAGGAATTCAAGGCCCATACCTAAACATAGTAAAATCAACCTACAGAAAACCAGTAGCCATCATCAAAATAAATGGAGAGAAACTTGAAGAAATCCCACTAAAATCAGGGACTAGACAAGGCTGCCCTCTCTCTCCATATCTTTTCAATATAGTACTTGAAGTTCTAGCGAGAGAAATTAGACAACATAAGGAAGTCAAAGGGATACAAATTGGAAAGGAAGAAGTCAAACTATCATTATATGCAGATGATATGATAGTATACTTAAGGGACCCAAAAAACTCCACCAGCGAACTCCTACAGCTGTTAAACAACTTCAGCAAAGTGACTGGTTATAAAATCAACTCAAGCAAATGAGTAGCCTTCCTATATTCAAAGGACAAGCAGACTGCAAAAGAAGTTAGGGAAATAACACCCTTCACAATAAACCCAAACAATAAAATGTATCTTGGCGTTTCGCTAACCAAATGTATCTTGGCGTGACTCTAACCAGAGAAGTGAAAGATCTATATGACAGGGCCTTCCAGTCCTTGAAGAAAGAAATCAAAGTAGACCTCAGAAGATGGAAATATATTATATGCTCTTGGATAGGTAGGATCAATATATTAAAAGTGGGATCTTGCCAAAAGCAATCTACAGATTCAATGCAATCCCCATCAAAATCCCAAATCAACTCTTCATAGATATAGAAAGAGCAATTCTTAAATTCATCTGGAGTAACAAAAATCCCAGGATAGCTAAAACTATTCTCAACAATAAAAGAAATTCTGGGGGAATCAATATCCCTGACCTCAAGTAGTACTACAGAGCAAATGTATTAAAAACTGCATGGTATTGGTACAGCGTCAGGCAAGTAGATCAATGGAAAAGAATTGAAGACCCAGAAATGAACATGCAGAGACATGTTCTTATAAAACAGATTTTCTTCTAATATATGTATGATAAAAATGAGGACAACTTAACATAATTAATAAAATAGAGTATCTATTTTAAAAATGTCACATACCATCATAGGCATATAGATATAATTAGAATGTAATTGAAAAAACTAAGTGGAGACATTTTGCAAAGAACTGAAGATTTCATCAAAATATGTATGATAAAATTGATAACAGGAAATAATTTATAAAATTGAAGATTTTTGACATACAAATAGAATTATCACATGATTGAAAAGGAAATGGACATATTTTGTGATAAAACTAAAGATTTTGTAGAACATATTTCTGATAAAGTGAGGGAAATTCATAGAAAAAATTGAAGATTTTTGTGGTAATTTTCACAGATACAATGGTATGCATACTAATACAATTAGAATGTAATTACAAAAGGATGTGTAGAAATTTTCCTATAAAACTGAAGATTTTCCTCTAACATGTTTGATAAAATTGACGAAAACTAAGGATAATTTATAAAATTGAAGAATTTTTTGAAAGAAAACCTCAGATGCAATGATAATATTACAAAAATAATTAGAATACAATTGAAAAAGGAAGATGGGATATTTTCTGATAAAACTGAAGATTTTCATATAACATATGAATGAACATAGGATAAGAGATAAAATTGAAGATTTTCTTAGAAATTCTCGATACAAGGGTAGGCATACAAACACAATTAGAATATAATTAAACATTAGCTGGAGACATTTTTGTATAAAACTTAAGATTTTCATATGACATATATATGATAATATTGAAGATAATATAGGAAATTGATAAAATTGAAGATTTTTTGATAAAATCTGATATATTTAAAGGCATACTAATAATACAATTAGAATATAAGTGAAAAAGAAAGGAGATATTTTCTGATAAAACTGAAGATTTTTGAATAGCATTTCTAATAAAATTATGGAAATTCATGTGAAAATGTTAAATTTTGACGATTTTGTGGTAATTTTCACAGATAGAATGGTAGGCATACAAATAAATAATAATATAGTTGAAAAAGGAAGTGGAGATATTTTCTGATATATCTGAAGAATTTTACATAACGTAGATCTGATAAAATTATGGAAATTCATAGGAAAACTGTTTAATTTGAAGTTTCTTGTAATTTTCACAGAAAAATGATAGGCGTACAAACACAATTAGAATGTAATTGAATAAAGGAATAGAGACATTTTTGATAAAATTGAAGATTTTTCTATAACATATTTTGGGTAAAGTAAGGGAAATTCATAGGAAAAATAAAAAATTGAAGAGTTTTGCTGTAATTTTCACAGATACAATGGTATGCACACAAATACAATTAGAATGTAATTGAAAAAAGAAGTGGAGACAGTTTTCTATAAAACTGAAGATTTTCCTCTAACATATATATGTTAAAATTGAGGATAGCATAAGATAATTCATAAAATTGAATTTTTTTAAAAAACTCAGATCCAAAGATAAGCATACAAATACAATTAGAAGACAATTGAAAAAGAAAGAGGAGACATTTTCTGATAAAATTGAAGATTTTCATCCAACATATATATGAAAAAATTGAGGATTGCATAGGATAATTGATAAAATTGAAGATTTATTCAGAAGAAACCTTGGAGACAATGATAGGCATACAACTACAATGATTATACTATTGAAAAAGGAAGAGGAGACATATTCTGTAAATTCTAAAGATTTACATCTAACTTATGAATAAAAATCAATGATAACATAGGAAAATTGATAAAATTGAAGAGTTTTTTAATAAAATCTCACATTCAATGAAAGGCATACAGATACAATAGGATTATAAGCAAAAAAGAATGTGGAGATATTTTCTGAAAAAAAACTGAAGATTTTTGTATAATATTTCAGATAAAACAATGATAATTTATGAGAAAATGTTAAAATTTGAAGTTTTTGTGGTAATTTTCACAGATAAAATGATAGGCTTACAAACACAATTAGAATGTAATTGAAAAATCTAATATAAATATTTTCTGATTAAACTGAAGATTTTAATCTTGCATATGTATGTTAAAATTGAAGATAACATAAGATAATTTATAAAATTGAAGATATTTTGGAAAACAAAAACTCATATACAAGGACAGGCATACAAATAAAACTAGAGTATTATTGAAAAAGGAAGAGGACAAATTTTAGTATCACCGAAACAGATTTTTTTTTTGCTTAATATTTCAG
The DNA here is from genome assembly GCA_964023405.1 of Apodemus agrarius. NCBI lineage: Eukaryota > Metazoa > Chordata > Mammalia > Rodentia > Muridae > Apodemus > Apodemus agrarius. Next base: position 35,814,075 of record OZ030024.1, read on the forward strand.
AATCTAGTCTTTTGGAGGTCTCTTTCATTTTGATCTCCTTCCCAGAGGTATAATATAATCATGAAGTTTATTATAATAATCTGAACAATTTAAAATAGGTGAAATAAACCATCTGTACCAACTTAAACTCAGAATTCCCATATTCACCACCTTGAGTCTTGTTAAGTCTGATTTCCCTATCAGGGGGCCTCAAAGTATTCTGTCTCTTCTTTGTTTTAACTTGGCAGAGAATGATCTTGCAGATGCAGTTGGGAGTCTTCTTTAGAAGAAACTACAAAGAAAAAAAAGGGGGGGTTGCAGCCCCAGTCGGGCAGCAACTTTGGCTCAGTGGAAGGTCATAGGTTATCTCAGGCAGATATAATTCAACTCTGAGCAAGGTGCCAGATGTCTCAGGAATGTGGTGAGCTAGTAGTTCCTGGAGGGAGCAAAGAGTGTTACCTCAATATTTATGATTCCTCAGGCTGAGAGCAGAGAAAAGAGGAAAAAAAGAACAGAGAAAAGAGGGAAAAAAGAACAAGCAGCTCTGTGTCTATAAGTATTGAGTTGGAGTCTAAGAGAGTCACTTTTCAGTCAGTCTGAGGTCTAAACACTTTTGTCTGTCTAAGTCCAGGAACACAAAACAAGATAGAGAATAACACCATATAGACAGCCTGACCCTGCCACCATCAGGCGTCTAGATTTAAGAACATAGAACAGGGAAAATTAACACGGTCTAGCAAGGCTGCCAGTCAAACTTACCACACCAGACAGGCTCTCTGAGCCCCAAACACAAGTAAAACTGAAATTTTCAGACCAGCTTACAGCAAAGAACAAAAAATACAAGATCAGAACAAAAACAACTGACATTGGCACATCTAAATACACTCGTCCGTGTCTGGGCTTGAACCAAACAGCCGAACACAACGTCTGACAGAGTGGGATTCCACGTCCACTACCGCCTGGGCAAAATGAGCACTCTGTCTTCTTTGTTCCATAGCCAGGTCCTCCTGGCTACCCTTTCCCATGGGACGTCTCCAAAGTGGGGTCACACCACGGCCACTGGGTCCTTACAGTCCACAGTGGCAGCTGCATGGAGTGGGATTCCACATCCACTCCCTCTGTTACAAACCAAAACCAAGACACACACATACACACAGACAGTGGCGCCGCACTCAAACACTCAGAACAAAGACATTGGCCATCACACACATATTTCAGAGGGGATCCCCTTAAATCCAAGTTGGTTCTCGAGTGTGGGGGGTGATCGCATTTCCCAGCCAATGCAACAAATGTAAGACCCAAAAGAAAAACGAGGACACCACAGTGTCCCATGCCTTGGAATGTGTCACCCCAATCACTCACGAGAAACAGTCTTGATGCAATAGCAGGAGGATTTTAATTCCAGAGTCTCTAGGGTTCAGTCTTACCACGCAGGGGTAGAGGACTGTGGACCCTGAGTGCAGAATTGGAACAGCTTTTATAGGTTCATAACAAAGCACATTGCAAGCCAATCGATTTGTACCACTCCATAGCTTCTAAACCAATCAGTTTAAATTATTCAAGCCTGAACTCCTAGAACCAATCAGCTTTCTATAGAAGCCAGAGAGCAACTAGTTAGCACATTTTTTTTATGAGCCTGGGATCACATACTCAAGGCCTTTTTATCTAGTTTATAACAAAGAGCAGGGTCTAGAATTTGAGTTGTTTAGGGCTTCTTAGGAGGCTGGAGTTAGAGCTGTATTTTTTAATCCTTTCAATACAATGACCTGCATACAAATGCAATTAGAATGTAATTAAAAAGGGAAGTGGAGATATTTTCTGATAGAACTGAAGATTTTCATCTAACATATGCATGATAAAATTGAGGATTACATAGGATAACTGATAAAATTTTTCGTTTTTTGGTTTGTTTGTGTTTTTTTATATATATTTTTGGTAATTTTGAGACAGGGTTTCTCTGTGTAGCCCTGGCTGTCCTGGAACTCACTCTGTAGACCATGCTGGCCTTGAACTCAGAAACCTAGCTGTCTCTGCCTCCCAGAGTGCTGGGATTACAGGTGTGTGCCCCCATGCCAGGCTGAAGAGGCTTCTTCTTGTTTGTTTGTTTGCTTGCTTGCTTGTTTTTCAAGACAGGCTTTCTCTGTAGTCCTGGTTGTCCTGGAACTCACTCTGTAGACGAGGCTGGTGACATTTTGATAAAGAACTGAAGATTTTCATCTAACATATGTATGATCAAATTTAGGATAACATAAGATAATGTATAAAATTGACGATATTTTGAAGAAAACTCAAATACAATGATAGCCATAGAAATATAAATAGAATTTAATTGAAAAAGGAAGTGGAGATATTTTATGATAGAAATGAATATTCTTATCTAAAATATGTATGATAAAATAGAAGATTACATAGGATATCTGATAAAATTGAAGATATTTTTGGAAAAATCTCAGATAGAGTGATAGGCATAAAAATACAATTGGATTATAATTGAAAAGGAGGTGGAGACTTTTTTGTATAAAACTGAAGATTTTCATCTAGCATATGTATGATAAAATTGAGGATAACATAAGGTAATTTTTAAATCTGAAGATTTTTTTTGAAAAGGAAAAATCAGATACAATGATAGTGATACAGATACAATTAGAATAAAATTGAAAAAAGAACTGGACACCTTTTCTGATAGATCTGATGATTTTCATCTAATATAAATATGAAAAAATTGAGGATTACATAGGCTAACTAATAATATTGAAAGTTTTCTTGGAAATATCTCAGCTAAAATGACAGACATACAAATACAATTATATAATTGGAAAAGGAAGTGGAGACATTGTCTTATAAAACTTAAGATTTCATGTAACATTTCATATAAAATAAGGGAATTCATAGGAAAAATTTAAAAATTGAAGATTTTCGTAATAAATTTCACAGATACAATGGTATGCGCACAAATAAAATTAGAATGTAATTGCAAGTAGAAGTATACTTTTTTTTATAAAACTGAAGATTTTCCTCTAACATATGTATGATAAAATTGAGGATAACTTAAGGTAATTTTTAAAATTGAAGATATTTGGAAAAAAACTGAGATGCAATGATGAGCATAAAAATACAATTTGCATACAATTGAAAAAAGAAGAGGATACATTTTCTGATAAAACTGAAGATTTTTATCTAACATATGTATGATAAAATTGAGGATTACCTACGATAATTAATAAACTTGAAGACTTATTAGAAAAAAATCATGGATTCAATGATAGGCATAAAAATACAATTAGATTATAACTAAAATACACATGGAGGCATTTTTATATAAAACTGAAGATTTTCATCTAATATGTATGATAAAAATGAGGATAACATAACATAATTTATAAAATTGAATATTATTTAAGAAAATCCTCACTTACCTTGATAGGCATATACATACAATTAGAATGTAATTGAACAGGGAAATCGAGACACTTTTGTAAAGTAATGAAGATTTTCATCTAGCATATGTATGATAAAATTGAGAATTACATAAGATAATGTATAAAATTGAAGATTTTTAAAAAGCCTCAAATACAATGATAGCCATGCAAATATAATTAGAATTCAATTGAATAAAGGAAGTGGAGACATTTTATAATAGAACTGAAGATTTTCATCAAAAATATGCATACAAAATTGAGGGTTACATAGGATATCTGATAAAATTGAAGATATTTTTGGAAAAATCTCACATACAGTCACAGGCATACAAATAGAATTATCAGATAATTCAAAAGAAGTGGAGACATTTTCTGATAAAACTAAAGATTTTGTATAACTTATTTCTGATAAAGTAAGGGAAATTCATAGGAAAAATTTAAAAATTGAAGATGTTTGTGTTAATTTTCACAGATAAAATGATAAGCATACAAATACAATTAGAATGTAATTGAAAAAGGAAGTGTAACCAAATTCCAATAAAACTGAAGATTTTCCTCTAACATTGTGTGATGAAATTGAGGAAAACGTAGGATAATTTATAAAATTGATGATTTATTTTGCAAAAGGTAGCATAGACATTTTCTAATAAAATTGTGAATTACATAGGATAATTGATAAAATAGAAGATTCATTTAGAAAAAAACTCAGATACAATGATAGGCATACATATACAATTAGAATACAATTGAAAAAGGAAGTGGAGACATATTCTCTTAATTCTGAAGCTTTACATTTAACTTTTGGATGATAAAATGTATGAAAACATAGGAAAATTGATAAAATTGAAGATTTTTGATTAAATCTCAGATACAAAGGAAAGCATACAAATACAATTATAAAAAAGTGAGAAATAAGTAAAGATATTTTCTGATAAAACTGAAGATTTTCATCTAATATATGTATGTTTAAATTGAGCATAACATGATAATTTATAAAATTGAAGATATTTTGGAAAACAAAAACTCAGATACAAGGTTAGGCATACAAATACAATGAGAATGTATTTGAAAAAGGAAGAGGACACATTTTTGTAAAGAACTGAAGATTGTCATCTAACATATTTATGAGAAAATTGAGGATTGCATGAGATAATTGATAAAATTTAAGATTTATTTTGAAAAATACTCAGATACAATGATCTGCATACAAATACATATAGAATATAATTGAATAGGGAAGTGGAGATATTCTCTGATAGAACTGAAGCTTTTCATTTAAAATCTGCATGATAAAATTGAGGATAACTTAGGATATCTGATCAAATTGAAGATATATTTGGAAAAATCTCACATACAATGATAGGCATACAAATAGAATTATCAGATAACTGAAAATGAAGTGGAGACATTTCATTATAAAAATAGATTTTGTATAACATATTTCTGATAAAGTAAGGAAAATTCATAGGAAAAATTTTAAAATTGAAGATTTTTGTGGTGATTGTCACAAACATAATGATACACATACAAATACAATTAGAATATAATTCAAAAAGGAAGTGGAGCCATTTGCCTATGAAACTGAATATTTTCCACTAATATATGTGTGATAAAATAGAGGAAAACTTAGGATAATTTATAAAATTGATGATTTTTTTGCAAAAAACTCAGATACAATGATAAGCTTACAAATACTATTAGAATACAATTGAAAACGGAAGTCAACACATTTTGTTTATTCTGAGGCTTTACATATAACATATGGATGATAAAATGTATGATAACATAGGAAAATTCATAAAATTGAAGACTTTTGTGATAAAATCTCAAATACAAAGAAAATCATACAAATACAAGGATAAATAAGTGAAAAAGAAAGCAGAGACATTTTCTGATATAACTGAAGATTTTTGTATAACATTTCTGAATAAATTATGGAAATTAATATGAAAATTGAAAATTTGAACATTTTTGTGGTAATTTTCACAGATCCAATGGTCAGTTCATAAGTAAATGATAATATAGTTGAAAATGGAATTGGAGATATTTTCTGATAAATCTACAGAAATTTGCATAATATGTATCTGATAAAATTATGGAAATTCACAGGAAAGCTGTGAAATTGGAAGATTTTTGTAGTAATTTTCACAGATACAATGTTGGGCTTAAAAGCAGAATTAGAATGTAATTGAGAAAAGGAATAGAGCCATTTTCTGATGAGATTTTCATCTAACACATGTATGTTAAAGTTGATGATTACATAAGGTAGTTTATAAAATTGAAGATATTTTGGAAAACAAAAACTCAGATACAAGGATAGGCATACAAATACAACTAGAGTATTATTGAAATACGAAGAGGAGATATTTTTTATAGAACTGGAGATTTTGATCTAACATTTGTATGATAAAACTGAGGATTGCATAAAATAATAGATAAAATTGAAGATTTATTTGGAAAAATTTCTCAGACACAATCATCTGCATACAAATACAATTAGAATATAATTGAAAATGGAAGTGGAGATATTTTCCGATAGAACTGAAGCTTTTCATTTAAAATGTGCATTATAAAATTGAGGATTACACAGGATAACTGATAAAATTTTACATTTTTTTTGAAAAAACACTCAGGTACAATGATAGGCATTCAAATAGAATATAATTGAAAAGGGAAGTGGAGATATTTTGTGGAAAACTGAAGATTGTAATTTAACATGTATCATAAAATTTAGGATTACATGTGATAAGTGATAAAATTGAAGATTTTTTGGAAAAATTCAGATACAATGATAGGCATACAAATAAAATTATCACATATTTGAAAATGAAGTAGAGACATTTTCTGACATAACTGATGATTTTGTATAACTTATTGCAGATAAAGTGAGGGAATGTCAGAGAAAAAAATTAAAAATTGAAAATTTTGTTGTAATTTTCACAGATACAATGTTAGGAAGACAAATACAATTAGAATGTATTCGAAAAATGAATTGGAGACATTTTTATTTAAAATTGAAGATTATCCTTAAAATACTATGATAAAATTGAGGATAACATAAGATAATTTTCAAACCTGAAGATATTTTTTAAAAAGAAAACTTAGATGCAGTGATAATCATACAAATATAATTAGAATACAATTGAAAAAGTAACTAGACACATTTTTTGATAGAACTGAAGATTTTCATCTAACATATGTATAAAAAAATTGAGGATTACATAGAATAACTGATAAAATAGAAGATTTTCTTGGAAAAATCTCAGCTAAAATGATAGGCATACAAATACAATTATCACATAATTGGAAAAGGAAGTGGAGACATATTCTTATAAAACTAAAGATTTCATGTATCATATTTCATATGAAATAAGGGAATTCATAGGAAAATTTCAAAATTGAAGATTTTTGTGGTAAATTTCACAGATACAATGGTATGCACACAAATACAATTAGAATGTAATTGCATAAAGATGTGTAGACATTTGTCTATAAAACTGAAGATTTTTCTCTAACATATATATGATAAAATTGAAGATAAATTAAGGTAATTTTAAAAATTGAAGATAATTGGAAAAAACTGAGATGCAATGATAAGCATAAAAATACAATTTGAATACAATTGAAAAGGGAAAAGGATACATTTTGTGATAAAACTGAAGATTTTTATCTAACATATGTATGATAAAATTGAGGATTACCTAAGATAATTAAAAAAATTGAAGAATTATTCAGAAAAAAATCTCGGATTCAATGATAGGCATAAAAATACAATTAGATTATACCTAAAAGACTCATGGAGACATTTTCATATAAAACTCAAGATTTTCATTTAATATATGTATGATAAAAATATGGATAACATAACATAATTTATAAAATTGATTTTTTTTAGAAAATCCTCACATTGATAGGCTTATAAATACAATTAAAATGTAATTGAACAGGGAAATTGAGACATTTTTGTAAAGTAATGAAGATTTTCATCTAGCATATGTATGATAAAATTGAGGGTAACATAAGATAATGTATAAAATTGAAGATATTTTTGAAAAAAACCTCAAATGCACTGATAACCATGCAAATATAATTAGAATTCAATTGAAAAAGGAAGTGGAGACATTTTATGATATCACTGAAGATTTTCATCAAAAATATGCTTGATAAAATTGAGGGTTACATAGGATATCTGATAAAATTGAAGATATTTTTAGAAAAATCTCACATACAGTCAAAGGCATACAAATAGAATTATGAGATAATTTAAACAGAAGTGGAGACATTTTCTGATCAAACTACAAATTTTGTATAACTTATTTCTGATAAAGTAAGGGAAATTCATAGGAAAAATTTTAAAATTGAAGATTTTTGTGTTAATTTTCTACTTGTTGACCCACGTTCTTCTGTATTTCTTTAAGTGATTTTTGTGATTCCTCCTTATTAGCTTCTATTTTTTGATCCATATTCTCTTCAATTTCTTTAAGTGATTTTTTTGTGTTTGCCTTGTAAGGGCTTCTAATTTTTGATCCATTTTCTCCTGTATTTCTGTAAGAGATTTATCTATGTTGTCCTCTATCAGTATCCTGACCAGTGATTTCAGATCAATATCTTGTTTTTCTGCTGTGTTGGTGTATCCAGAACTTACTGCTGTCGGGGAACTGGGTTCAGATGCTGCCACATTGCCTTGATTTCTGTTAGTAACGTTCCTACGTTTGCCTTTTGCCATCTGGTTATCTCTGGCCTTTGTTGGTCCTGTAGTCACTAGCTGGTGCTTGAACCTCCTGTGGGCTTGTAAGGCTATTTCCCCACCACTGGATGACTAGGTTTCCCCTGGCACAGATTGCTGATATGTTGTTTTCCTCTTGGGTGCTGTTGGACCCCTGGTGTATCTTCTGGTTTGCCTGCTCAATCCAAGCAGTTGCCACCAAGATAGCTGCGGTTGTGTGGAGTGCAGGGTTCCTATCAGGGCACAGAGCACAAGCCTGGTTGGGACCCAGGAACTGCTGCTCTGCCCAGATCACTGCCTGGCAGCCTTGAGACCCCAGAGAACCCAAATTCTGTATATCACGGGTTCCTGGCTCAGCTCGCTCTGTCCAGACAGCTGCAAGGATGCCTGTGGTGGCTGCAGGGTGTAGGGAGTGCCGACATTTTATGTAAAATTGAAAATTTTCCTCTAAAATATCTATGATAAAATTGAGGATAAATTAAGGTAAATTATAAAATTGAACATTTTTTTGAAAAAAACTAAGATACAATGATAGGCATACAAATACTTTTAGAATATAATTGAAGGAGAATGTGGAGACATTTTCATGTATAACTGAGGATTTTCATATAACATACATACAATTAAAATGAGAATATCTTAAGGTAGTTTATAAAATTAAATGTTTTTTTGGTAAAACATTCACATACAATGATAGGCATAAAAATACAATTAGAATACAACTGAAAAACGAAGTATAGATATTTTCTGATAAAACTGAAGATTTTCATCTAACATATGTATGATAAAATAAAGGATTGCAAGGGTAATCGTAAAAGAACAAACTTCCCGCCATTAGACCTGAATGTAACATTAGTGCATTCAGGTTGTAATGTGTTTGGTGTTGCATCTTTGTTTAAACACATTTCTGTCACATAAACTGCATTAAACAGCAATTAACACGTTAATTAGTACATTTTAAACCACTATGCATTTCAACGACTAACAGCAAAAACGAGAACATTTTGCGCAATGTATGATATATTCTAACTGCACATACAAAGTTCTTACGAGTATGTGATTGTTTTTATTTGGGAACACTGTATTTCAACAGTATATAGGGTTTCATTTACATTTATGAGAGGAAGCTGTACAATGCAGTTTACGTGGACGAAACGTGTTTAATCCTAGATGCACCACCAAACACACTACAAAATGAATGCATTCATGCTACATTCAGTTGTAATGACGAGAAGATTGTTCTTTTACAATTAACATGTACAGTAAGTTTTAAAGCACTATGCGTTTAAACGACTAATTTAGCAGAAAATGAGATCATTTCGCACAATGTATGATAACTCCTACCTGCACATACAGAGTTCTTACTAGTATGTGATTGTCTTTACTAGGGAACTATATTTCAATCTTACATTTGATTTTCATATGCATTTATCGGAGAAAGCTGTATAATGCAGGTTACAAAAAAAAGCATGTTTAAACATAGACAACAAAAAACTACAACATTAATGCATTCATGTTACATTCAAGTCTGATGAAGAGAATTTTGTTCCTTTGCAATCAACATGTTCAGTAAGTTTTAAAACACTATGCGTTTAAATGACTAATTTAGCAGAAATGAGTACATTTCGCACAATGTATAATAACTTCTAACTGCACATACAAAGTTCTTACTAGTATGTGATTATCTTTCCTCAGGAACAATGTACTTCAATAGTATATATGATTTTCTTATGCATTTATGAGAGAAAGCTGTACAGTGTGCAGTTTAGGTGTTTAAACATAGATGCAACGATAAACACTACAACTTGAATGCATACATGTAACGTTCAAGTCTTATGAAGAAAAATTTGTTCTTTTGCAGTTGACACATTCATTAAGTTTTACAACACTATGCTTTTAAACGACCAATTTAGCAGAAAAGGAGAACATTTCACACAATGTATTTACTGGCTTATTTTGTGTGTCAACTTGATATGGAGTTATCATAGGAAAAGGAGGTTCAGGTGGGGAAGTGCCTCCATGAGATCCAGCTTCGGGGCATTTGCTCAATTAGTGATCAAGTGAGGAAGGCCCCTTGTGAGTGGTACCATCTCTTGCTGGTATTGGGTTCTGTAAGAGAGCAGGCTGTGCAAGCAAGGGGAAGCAAGCCAGTAAGGAACATCCCTCCATGGCCTCTGCATCAGCTCCTGCTTCCTGACCTCCTTGAGTTCCACTGCTTACTTGCTTTAGTGATGAACAGCTGTGTGGAAGTGTAAGTTGAATAAAGCATTTCCTCCCCAACTTGCTTCTTGGTCATGATGTTTGTGCAGAAAAAGAAACCCATAATAAGACAAAGTGCGATAACTTCTAACTGCACATACAGAGTTCTTATTAGTATGTGATTGTCTTTACTTGGCAACACTGTATTTCCATAGTATATACGATTTTCATATGCATTTATGAGAGAAAGCTGTACAATGCAGTTTACATGGAGGAAAAGAGTTTAAACCTAGAGGAAACACCAATCACACTAAAAAGTGCATGCATTCATGTTATATTCAGGTGTAATAACCAGAAATTTGTTCTTTTACAATTAACAAGTTCAGTAAGTCTTTTTTGTTTTTATTTTTAGATGATTTTCTTCATTTTCTATATTCTTTGAACACTATGGGTTTAAACGACTAATTTAGCTGAAAATAAGAACATTTAGTACAATGTATGACAACTTCTACCTGCACAAACAACGTTCTTACTAATATGAGATTTTCTTTGCTTGGGAACACAGTATTTCAATCTTACATGTGATTTTCATATGCATTTTTCAAAGAAAGGTGTACAATGCAGTTTACTTAGAGGAAACGTGTTTAAACATAGACGCAACACCAAACATACTACAACATGAATGCATTCATGTAACATTCAGTTGTAATGAGAAGTTTGTTCTTTTACAATTAACATGTTCACTAAGGTTTAGAATACAATGCATTTAAACAATTAATTTAGCAGAAAACGAGAACATTTTGCACAGTGTATGATAAGTTCTAACTGCACATACAAAGTTCTTACCAGTATGTGATTGTCTTTACTAGGCAACACTGTATTTCAATAGTATATAGGATTTTCATATGTATTTATGAGAGAAAGCTGTACAATATAGTTTACGGGTAGGAAACGTGTTTAAACCTAGATGCACCAACAAACACACTACAAAGTGAATGCATTCATGTTGTAATGTCGAGAAGTTTCTTCATTTGCAATTACCATTTTCAGTAAGGTTTAAAACACTATGCATTTAAACAACTAATTTAGCAGAAAAGGAGAATATATCGCACAATGTATGATAACTTCTAACTGTACATACAAAGTTCTTACCAGTATGAGATTGTCTTTACTCAGGAACACTGTATTTCAATTTTACTTTTTATTTTCATATGCATTTATCAAATAAAGCTGTACAATGCAGTTTGCGGGGAGGAAACATGTTTAAATATAGATGCAACAACAAACACACTACAACTTGAATGCATTCATGTTTCATTCAAGTTTAATGACATGAAGTTTGTTCTTTTACAATGAAGAAGGTCAGTAGGTTTTAAAGCACTATGTGTTTAAAGGACTAATTTAGCAGAAAATGAGAACATTTTGCTCAATGTATGATATCCTCTAGCTGCACATACAAAGTTCTTACGTGTATGTGATTGTCTTTACTTGGGATCAATGAATTTCAATAGTATATATGATTTTATTATGCATTTATGGGAGAAAGCTGTACAATGCAGTTTAGGTGGAGGAAACATGTTTATACATAGACACACCACCAACCACACTACAATCTGAATGCATTCATGTCTAATGATTCATGTCTAATGAATTTTGCATAACATATCTCATAAAATTATGGAGAATATCATAAGGTAATTCATAAAATTAAAATTTTGGGGGGAAACACTCAGATAAAATGATAGGCATAGAAATACAATTAGAATAAACTGAAAAATGAAGTGGAAACATTTTCTGATAAAATTGAAGAGTTTCATCTAACATATATATGATAAAATAAAGGATTCCTAGGGTAATTGATAAAGTTGAAGATATATTTGTACAAATTCAAAATGACAGGCATAAAAATACAATTAGAATATAATTAAAAGAGATGTAGACACATTTTCATATAATATAGATTTTCATCTAATATATGTATGAGAAAAATGAGGATAACATAACATAATTTATAAAATTTAATATTATTTAAAAAAACCTCAGTTGCGTTGATAGGCATATAAATACAATTAGAATGTATTTTAAAAAGGAAATGGAGACATTTTGTAAAGTAATGAAGGTTTGCATCTAACATATGTAAGATAAAATTGAGGTTAACATAATAGTGTATAAAATTGAAGATTATTTTAGAAAAACTCAAATACAATTATAGCCATACAAATATAATTAAAATTCAATTGAAAAAGGAAGTGGAGACATTTTATGATAGAACTGAAGACTTTCATCAAAAATATGCATCATAAAATTGAGGGTTACATAAGATATCTGATAGAATTGAAGATTTTTGGAAAAAATGTTACATACAATGATAGGCATACAAAAAAGAATTATCAGAAAATTGAAAAGTAAGTGGAGACATTTTGTGATAAAACTAAAGGTTTTATACATCATAATTATGATAAAGTAAGGGATATTCATTGGAAAAAGTTAAAAATTGAAGATTTTTGTGGTAATTTTCACAGATACAAAGGTAAGCAAACAAATATTATTAGAATGTAATTGAAAAAGATAGTGGAGCCATTTTCCTATAAAACTGAATATTTTCCTCTAACATATGTGTGATAAAATTGAGTAAAACTTAGGATAATTTATAAAATTAAAGATTCTTTTGCAAAAACACTCAGATACAATGATAAGCTTACAAATACTATTAGAATTCAATTTAAAACAGATGAGACATTTCCTGATAAAATTGAAGATTTTCATTTAAAATATATATGATTAGATGGAGGATTACATAGGGTAATTTATAGCATTGAAGATACTTTGAAAAAAATCTCAGATACAGTGATAAGCATACAAATACAATTTGAATACAATTGAAAAAAGAAGAGAATATATTTTCTGATAAAACTGACGATTTTTATCTAACATGTATGATAAAATTGAAAATTACAAAGGATAATTGATAAAATTGAAGATTTATTCAGAAAAAACTCGAATACAATGATAGGCATAAAAATACAATTAGAATACAGTTCAAAAGGAAGTGGAGACATATTCTGTTAATTCTGAAGTTTTAAATCTAACATATGGATGGAAAAATTGATGATAAGATTGGAAAATTGATAAAATTGAAGATTTTTTTTGATAAAATCTCAGATAAAATGAAAGTCATACAAACACCACTATAAAGAAGTGGAAGAGAAATTGGAGACTTTTTCTAATAAAACTTAAGATTTTTGTATAACATTTCTGATTTAATTTTGGAAATTCATGTAAAAATGTTAAAATTTGAATATTTTTGTGGTAATTCTCACAGATAAAATGGTAGGCATACAAATAAATAATAATATAGTTGAAAAAGTAATTGGAGATATTTTCTGATAAATCTGAGGAATTTAGCACGACATATATCTGATAAAATTATGGAAATTCATAAGAAAAATGTAAAATTTGAATATTTTTGTGGTAATTTTCACAGATACAATGATAGGCTTACAAACACAATTAGAATGTAATTGAAAAAAGGAATAGAGACATTTTCTGATAAAACTGAAGATTTTCATCTAACATAAGTATGTTAAAATTGAGGATAACATAAGATAATGTATAAAATTGAAGATTTTTTTGAAAAAACTCAAATACAATGATAGCCATACAAATATAATTAGAATTCAATTGAAAAGGGAAGTGGAGACATTTTATGATAGACCTGATAATTTTCATCAAAAATATGCATGAGAAAATTGAGGGTTACATAAGATATCTGATCAAATTGAATATTTTTTTGGAAAAATCTCACATACAATTACAGGCATACAAATATAATTATCAGATAATTGAAAAGGAAGTGGAGACATTTTCAGATAAGACTAAAGGTTTTGTACATCATATTTCTGATAAAGTAAGAGAAATTCATAGGAAAATTTAAATATTGAAGATTATTGTAATTTTCAAAGATACAATGGTAAGCATAAAACTACTATTAGAATGTGATTGAAAAAGGAAGTGGAGCTTATAAAACTGAAGATTTTCCTCTAATATATGTGTGATAAAATTGAGGAAAACTCCGGATAATTTATTGAAGGTTCTTTTGCAAAAAACATTAGATACAATGATAAGCTTACATATACTATTAGAATTCAATTGAAAAAGGAAAATGAGACATTTCCTCATAAAATTGAATATTCACTTAACATATGTATGATAAAAATGAGGATTACATAGGATAACTGATTAAATTGAAGATATTCTCTAGAAAAATCTAAGATACAATAATATGCATACAAATACTACTAGAATGCAATTGAAAATGGAGGAGACATTTTCATATAAAACAGAAGATGTTCACCTAACATTGTCTGATAAACTTGATAACATAAGATAAATTTCAACTCTGAAGATATTTTTGAAAACAAAAACTCAGATACAATATTAGGCAAACAAATCCAATTAAAATACAATTGAAAAAGTACAAGGAGATATATTCTGTTAATTCTGAATCTTTACATCTAACTTATGGATGATAAAATAAATGGATGATAACATAAGAAAGTTGATAAAATTGAAGATTATTGTGATAAAATCTCAGATACAATGAAAGGCATACAAATACAAATATAAATGAGTGAAAAAGAAAGTGGAGACATTTTCTGATAAAACAGAATATTTTAGTATAACCTTTTTGATTAAATTATGGAAATTCATGTAAAATGTTAAAATTTGAAGATTTTTGTGGTAATTTTCACAGATAGAATGGTAGGCATACAAATACATAATAATATAGTTGAAAAAAGAAGTAGAGATATTTTCTGATAAATCTGAAGACTTTGCATAACATATATCTGATAAAATTATGGAAATTCATAAGAAAACTATAAAATTTTAAGATTTTTGTGGTAATTTTCAGAGATACAATGATAGGTTTACAAACACTATTAGAAGGTAATTGAAAAAAGAATAGAGACATTTTCTGATAAAACTGGAGATGTCCCGCTAACATATCTATGTTAAAATTGAGGATTACATAAGATAATTTATAAAATTGAAGATATTTTTGAAAACAAAAAATCAGATACAATGATAGTCATAAAAATACATTTGGAATAGAAATTGAGGCAGTGGAGATATTTTCCTATAAAACTGAAGATTTTCCTCTAACATATGTATGATTAAATTGAGGATAACTTAAAATAATTTTTAAAATTGAATATATTTTTGAAAAATATTTCAGATGCAGTGATAAGCATGCAAATACAATTAGAATACAAATCAAAAATGGAGTGGTGACATTTTCTGTTAAAACAGAAGATTTTTATGTAATATATGTAGGATAAAATTGAGAAATACATAGGATAAATGATAAAATTGAAATTCATTCAGAAAAAACTCAGATACAATGATAGGTTTAAAATACAATTAGAATAAAATTGAAAAAGGAAGTGGATACATATTTTAATTCTGAAGATTTATGATGTATGATAAAGTAGATGATAACTAGGAAAACTGAAAAAATTGAAGATATTTTTGATAAAATCTTAGATACAATGAAAGGCATACAATTACAATTAAAAGATAAGTGAAGAAGAAACGGGAGACATTCTGAAAACTGAAGATTTTTGTATAACATTTCTGATAAAATTATGGAAATTCATGTGAAAATGTAAAAATTAGAAGATTTTTGTGGCACTTTTCACAGTTAAAATTGTAGGCAAAGAAATAAAATAATAATATAGTTGAAAAAGGAAGTTTAGATATTTTTCTGATGAATCTGAAGAAGTTTGCACAACATATATCTGATAAAATGACGGAAATACATAGGAAAACTTTAAAATTTGAAGATTTTTGTGGTAATTTTCACAAATACAATGATAGGCTTACAATACAATTAGAATGTAATTGAAAAAAAGAATGGAGATATTTTCTGATTAAACCAAAAAATTTCATCTAACATATGTATGTTAAAATTGAGGATAACATAATTTATAAAATTGAAGTTTTTTGGAAAACAAAAACTCAGATACAAGGATAAGCATACAAATATCACTTGAGTACTAATGAAAAAGGAAGAAGAGACATTTGCATAAAGAACTGAAGATTTTCATCTAAACTATGTATGAAAAAATTGACGATTACAAAAGACGATTGATAAAGTTGAAGGTTTATTTGGAAAATAACTCAGATCCAATGGTCAGCATTCAAATACAATTAGAATATAAATGAAAATGGAAGGGGAGATATTTTCTGATAGAACTGCAGATTTTCATCTATAATATGCATGATAAAATTGAGGATTACATAGGGTAACAGATAAAATTGAAGAGTTTTTTGAAAAAAAACTCAGATACATTTATAGGTATTCAAATATAATTAGAATATAATTAAAAATGGAATTGGAGATATATTCTGGTGAACTGAAGATTTAAATCTAACATTTATGATAACATTGAGGATTACATATGATAACTGATAAAATTGAAGATGTTTTTGGTAAAAGCTCAGATACACTGATAGGCATACAAATAGAATTATCATGTATTTGCGAATGAAGTGGAGACATTTTCTGACTAAACTGAAGGTTTTGTATAACATGTTTCTGATAAAGTAAGGGAAATTCATAGGAAAAATTTAAAAATTGAACATTTTGTCTTACAGAAACTTTGTAATTTTTTGAGGTCCTATTGGTCAATTCTTGATCTTAGAGCATAGGCTATTGGTGTTCTGTTCAGGAACTTTCCCCCTGTGCCCATGTCCTCCAAAGTCTTCCCCAGTTTCTTTTCTATTAGATTTAGTGTATCTGGTTTTATGTGGACATCCTTGATACAGTTGGAGTTGATCTTAGTACAAGGAGATGAGTGCAATAATTTGCATTCTCCTGCCTGTTGTCATCAAGTTGGACCTGCACCATTTATCAAATATCAAGTGACCATAACTCTGTGGTTTGATTTGAGAAAATATACAAGATAGATAAACCCCTAACTAGACTAACCAAAGGGCACAGATACGGTATCCAAATTAATAAAATTAGAAATGAAAAGGGGATATAACAACAGAAACTGAGGAAATTAAAAAAAATCATCAAATCCTACTTCAAAAGCCTATACTTAAACTGGAGAACCTGGAGGAAATGGACAAATTCCTAGACAGATAACAAATACCAAAATTAAGCCAGGATCAATTAGATCAGCTAAACAGTACTGTAACCCCTAAAGAAATAGAAGGGGTTAGAGAAAGTCTTCCAACCAAAAAAAGTATGGGAACAGGTGGTTTCAGTGCAGAATTTTATCAGATATTCAAAGAAGTCCTAACACCAATACTCTTCAAATGATTCCACAAAATAGAAACAGAATGAACACTGCCCAACTTGTAGTACGTTGCCACAATTACTCTGATACCAAAACCAGACACAGATCCAACAAAGAAAGAGAACTACAGGCCAATTTCCCTTATGAATATGGATCCAAAAATACTAAATAAAATTCTTGCCAACCGAATCCAAGAGCACATCAAAATGATCATTCACCATGATCAAGTAGGCTTCATCCTAGGGATGGAGGGATGGTTCAATATATGGAAATCCATCAATGTAATCCACTACATAAACAAACTATAAGAGAAAAACCACATGGTCAGCTCATTAGATGCTGAAAAACATTTGACAAATTCAGCATCCTTTCATGCTAAAATCCTGAGAGAACAGGAATTCAAGATCCATACCTAAACATAGTAAAAGCAACCTACAGAAAACCAGTAGCCAACATCAAACTAATGGAGAGAAACTTGAAGCAATCCCACTAAAATCAGGGACTAGACAAGGCTGGCATCTCTCTCCATATCTTTTCAAATTGGAAAGGAAGGAGTCAAACTATCATTATTTTCTGATGATATGATAGTGTACTTAAGCGACCCCAAAAACTCCACCAGAGAACTTCTACAGCTAATAAACAACTTCAGCAAAGTGGCTGGTTATAAAATAAACTCAAGCAAATCAGTAGTCTTCCTATACTCAAAGGACAAGCAGGCTGAGAAAGAAGTTAGAGAAATAACACCCTTCACAATAGCCACAAACAATATAAAGTATCTTGGCATGACTCTAACCAAACAAGTGAAAGATCTTTGATTGGTAGGATCAATATAATAAAAATGGCCATCTTGCCAAAAACAATCTACAGGTTCAATGCAATCCCCATCAAAGTACCAAATCAATTCTTCATAGAACTAGAAAGAGCAATTCTTAAATTCATCTGGAGTAACAAAAATCCAGGATAGCTAAAACTATTCTCAACAAGAAAAGGATTTCTGGGTGAATCATTATCCCTGACCTCAAGCAGTACTACAGAGCTATTGTGTTAGAAACTGCATGGTATTGGTACAGCAACAGGCAAGTAGATCAATGGAAAAGAATTGCAGACCCAGAAATGAACACACAGAGGCATTTTCTTTAAAACAGAAGATTTTCATCTAATATATGTATGATAAAAATGAGGACAACTTAACATAATTAATAAAATAGAGTATGTATTTAAAAAACATCACATACCAACATAGGTATATAGATATAATTAGAATGTAATTTAAAAAAGGAAGTGGAGACATTTTTGCAAAGAAATGAAGATTTTCATCAAAATATATATGATAAAATTGATAACAGGAAATAATATATAAAATTGCAGATTTTTGAAATAAAACTTAAATACAATGATAACCATATAAATAAAATTAGAATTCAATTGAAAAGGGAAATAGAGACAATTTATGATAGAGCTGAAGATTTTCATCTAAAATCTGCCTGAAAAAATTGAGGTTTACATAGGATATCTGATCCAATTTAAGATATTTTTGGTAAAATCTCACATTCAATGGTAGGCATACAAATAGAATTATCATGATTGGAAAGGAAATGAACATATTTTGTGATAAAACTAAAGATTTTGTAGAACATATTTCTGATGAAGTAAGGTAAATTCATAGGAAAAAATAAAAAAATTGAAGATTTTTGTGGTAATTCTCACAGATAAAATGGTATGCATACTAATGCAATTAGAATGTAATTGTAAAAGGACGTGGAGACATATTCCTATAAATCAGAAGATTTTTCTCTAACATATGTTTGATAAAATTGGAGAAAACAGGATAATTTAAAAATTGAAGAATTTTTTGAAAAAAAAAAAAACCTCAGATGCACTGATAAGATTATAGAGATTAAGCCTGGGTGTGGTGGCACATGCCTTTAATCCCAGCACTTGGGAGGCAGAGGCAGGCAGATTTCTGAGTTCGAGGCCAGCCTGGTCTACAGAGTGAGTTCCAGGACAGCCAGGACTACAAAGAGAAACCCTGTCTCGAAAAACCAAAAAAAAAAAAAAAAAAAAACTTAGGATAAGTCATAAAATTGAAGGATTGTTTGAAAAAAATCTCAGATGCAATGATAAGATTACAGAGAGTATTAGAATACAGTTGAAAAAGGAAGATGAGATATTTTCTGATAAAACTGAAGATTTTCAATTAACATATGAATGATAAAACTGAGGATTACATAGTATAACTGATAAAATTGAAGATTTTCTAAGAAAATTCTCAGATACAAGGGTAGGCATACAAAACCAATTGGAATATAATTGAAAAAGTAGCTGGAGACATTTTTGTATAAAACTTAAGATTTTCACATAACATATACATAAGGTAATTTATAAAATTGAGGATACTTTGAAAAAAACTCTGATACAATGATAAGCATAAAAATACAATTTGTATACAATTGAAAAAGTTACGTTGATAGGCCTATAAATACAATTAGAATGTAATTGAAATGGAAAATGGGGATACTTTTGTAAAGTAATAAAGGTTTTCATCTAACATATATATGCTAAAATTGAGGATAGCATAAGATAATGTATAAAATTGAAGATGTTTTTAGAAAAACTGGAATGCAATGATAGCTATACAAATATAATTAGAATTCAATTGAAAAAGGAAGTGGAGGCATTTTATGGTAAAACTAAAGATTTTTATTAAAAATATGCATGATAAAATTGAGGGTTACATAAGATACCTGATAAAATTGAAGATATTTTTGGGAAAATCGCACATAAAATGATAGGCATACAAATAGAATTATCAGATAATTGAAAAGGAAATGGAGACATTTTTGAATAAAACTAAAGATTTTGTACAACATATTTCTGCTAAAGACAGTGAAATTCATAGGAAAAAATAAAAAATTGAAGATTTTGTGGCAATTTTCACAGATACAATGGTATGCATACTAATTCAATTAGAATGTAATTGTAAAAAGATATGGAGATATTTTCCTATAAAACTTAAGATTTTCCTCTAACATATGTTTGATAAAATTGAAGAAAATTTAGGATAATTTATAAAATTGAAGAATTTTTTGAAAACAAACACTCAGATGCAGTGATAAGATTATAAGGACTATTAGATTGCAATTGAAAAAGGAAAATGAGATATTTTCTGATAAAACTGAAGATTTTCATATAACATATATATGATAAAATTGAGGATTACATAGGATATATGATAAAAATTAAGATTTTCTTAGAAAATTCTCAGATACAAGGGCAAGCATACAAAATGTACAATATAATTGAAAAAGTAGATGGAGACATTTTCGTATACAACTTAAGATTTTCACATAACATGGATGATAATATAGGAAAACTGATAAAATTGAAGATTTTTTGATAAAATCTCTGATACATTTAAAGGCATACTAATACAATTAGAATATAAGTGAAAAAGAAAGTGGAGATATTTTCTGATAAAACTGAAGATTTTTTATAGCTTTTCTAATAAGATTATGGAAATTCATTTGAAAATATTAAATTTTGAAGATTTTGTGGTAATTTTCACAGATTGAATGGTAGGCATAAAAGTAAATAATTATATAGTTGAAAACGAAAATGGAGAGATTTTTCTGATATATCTAAAGAATTTTGCATAACATAGATCTAATAAAATTATGGTAATTTTGAGGAAAACTGTATAATTTGAAGTTTTTAGTGGTAATTTTCACAGATCAAATTATAGGCTTTCAAACACAATTAGAATGTAATTGAAGAATGGAATAGAGACATTTTTGATAAAACTCAAAATTTTGGGCCATCTTGCCTGCAGCTTCCCATCCAGCCGGTAGCAGGGAAGCCAGACCCAGCCAGCTTGCCAGGTGCTCAGACCCTGCCGGCGGAACCAGGTACCCGAGACAGCCCGAGTTTAAGACCTTCAGGGACTCAGGTCTGGAGCGGGAGCTGCACACAGAGTAGAGGTTTGGGGTACAGCGGCCGTGCCTGCGCTCTGCGCTTGCATGCCGGACCCCGAACCCCCTGCAGGCAGCGCCATCTTGCCTGCTGCTTCCCATCCAGCCAGTGGCAGGGAAGCCAGACCCAGCCAGGTTGCCAGGTGCTCAGACCCTGCTGGCAGAACCAGATAACTGAGATATCCCAAACTTAAGACCCCTGGGGAAACAGGATACCAGACAGCAAACCCTGAGCAGGAGCAGAGCAGAGCAGCTGCCCAACAGGCAGAACCAAGTACCTGGGATATTCTGAGTTTAAGACCTCGGGAGACTCAGGCCACCTGTCAGCAATCTGTGAGCAGAAGCCCCACAGGGCAGTAGTTCAGGTGTCCCAGACGCTGGAAAATAGTCTTTCGAGCCCACAGGAGGGGCAAGCACCAGCTAGTAACTACAGGACCAACAAACAACAGAGTTAACCAGATGGCAAAAGGCAAATGTAAGATCGTTACAAACAGAAATCAAAGAGGTATGGCAGCATCCGAACCCAGTAACCCGACAGCAATAAATCTTAGATACCCCGAAACACCAGAAAAATAAGACTCAGATCTAAAATCACTGGTCAGGATGCTGATAGAGGAACACTTAGATAAATCTCTTAAAGTAATACATGAGAAAATAGATCAAAAGCTAGAAGCCCTTACAAGGCAAACACAATTAAATCTTGGATATCTCAACGCACCAGAAAAACAAGACTCAGATCTAAAATCACTGGTAAAGATGCAGATTGAGGATCACTTAGATAAATTTCTTAAAATAATAGAGGAGAAAATAGATCAAAAATTAGAAGCCCATACAAGGCAGACACAAAAATCACTTAAAGAAATCCAGGAGAATATAGAGCAAAAAATGAATCCCAATAAGGGGGAGAAACAAAAATCACTTAAAGAAATACAAGAGAACATGGGTCAACAAGCAGAAGTCATAAAAGAGGAAACACAAAAATCCCTTAAAGAATTACAGGAAAACACAAACAAGCAACTGAAAGATCTGAGCAAAACCATACAGAATCTAAAAGCAGAAGTAGAAACAACTAAGAAATCGCAAAGGGAGACAACGTTGGAGATAGAAAACCTGGGGAAGAAATCAGGAGTCATAGATGCAAATATCAATAGAATACAAGAGATAGAAGACAGAATCTCAGATGCTGAAGATAACATAGGAACCATGGATTCAACAATTAAAGAAAATGCAAAGTGCAAAAAGCTGGTAACCCAATACATTCAGGAAATCCAGGACACAATGAGAAGACCAAACCTAAGGATTATAGGGATAGATGAGAATGAAGAGCTACAACTTAAAGGGCCAGCAAATATCTTGTACAAAATTATGGAAGAAAACTTCCCCAACCTAAAGAAAGAGATACCCATGAATATACAAGAAGCCTATAGAACCCCAAATAGACTGGACCAGAACAGAAATACTTCCCGTCACATAATAATCAAAACCCCAAATGTACTAAACAAAGAAAGAATATTAAAGGCAGCAAGAGAAAAAGGACAAGTAACATATAAAGGAAGACCTATCAGAATTACAGCAGACTTCTCACCAGAGACCATGAAAGCTAGAATATCCTGGGCAGACCTCATACAGACCCTAAGAGAACACAAACTTCAGCCAAAACTACTATACCCAGCAAAACTCTCAATCACCATAGATGGGGAAACCAAGGTATTCCATGACAAAACCAAATTTGCACGATACTTATCTACAAACCCAGCCCTACAAAGGATAATAGGGGAAAAATACCAACACAAGGGGGGAAACAACACCCCAGAAGAAACAAGATAGAAACCCCATCTCATCCAATCCAAAAGAAGAGAACCACTCAAATACAAACAAACAAACAAACAAACAAAAAATAACGCCCAAAATGTCAGGAAGTAATAATTACTATTCCTTAATATCTCTTAATATCAATGGACTCAATTCCCCAATAAAAAGACACAGACTAACAGACTGGATATGGAAACAGGACCCTACATTTTGCTGCATACAGGAAACACATCTCAGTGTCAAAGACAAACACCACCTTAGAGTAAAAGGCTGGAAGACAATTTTACAAGCAAATGGTCCCAGGAAACAAGCCGGAGTAGCCATTCTAATATCAGATAAAATTGACTTTCAACTTAAAGTCATCAAAAGAGACACAGAAGGTCATTTCCTGCTTGTCAAAGGGAAAATCCACAAAGAAGAATTCTCAATACTGAACATCTATGCGCCAAATGTAAGGGCACCCTCATTTGTAAAAGAAACCTTACTAAAGCTTAAAGCACACATCACACCTAACATAATAATTGTAGGTGACTTCAACACTCCACTCTCCTCAATGGACCGATCAGGAAAGCAAAAACAAAACCGAGACACAGTGAAACTAATTGAAGCTTTGGACCAGTTGGATTTAACAGATATATATAGAACATTCTATCCTAAAGCAAAAGAATATACCTTTTTCTCAGCACCGCACAGTACCTTCTCAAAAATTGATCATATAATTGGTCACAAGACAGACCTCAACAAATACAAGAAGATCGAACTAATCCCATGTCTCCTATCAGATCACTATGGAGTAAAAGTGGTCTTCAATAGCAAGAAGAACAACAGAAAGCCCACATACACATGGAAACTGAACAATACTCTACTCAATGACACCTTGGTCAAGGAAGAAATAAAGAAAGAAATCAAAGACTTTTTAGACTTCAATGAAAATGAAGGTACGACCTACCCAAATCTTTGGGACACAATGAAAGCAGTGCTAAGAGGAAAACTCATAGCCCTGAGTGCCTCTAAAAAGAAACTGGAGAGAGCATACACTAGCAACTTAACAGCACACCTGAAGGCCCTGGAACAAAAAGAAGCTAACTCACCCAGGAGGAGTAGGAGAGAGGAAATCATCAAACTAAGGGCTGAAATCAATCAAGTAGAAACAAAGAGAACCATACAAAGATTCAACAAAACCAAGAGCTGGTTCTTCGAGAAAATCAACAAGATAGATAAACCCTTAGCTAGACTAACCAAAGGGCACAGACAGTATCCAAATTAACAAAATTAGAAATGAAAAGGGGTATATAACAACAGAAACGGAGGAAATTCAAAAGATCATCAGATCCAACTACAAAAGCCTATACTCAAAACAACTGGAGAATCTGGAGGAAATGGACAATTTCCTAGACAGATACCAAATACCAAAATTAAATCAGCATCAAGTAGATCAGCAAAACAGTCCCATAACCCCCAAAGAAATAGAAGGGGTTATAGAAAGCCTCCCAACCAAAAAAAGTACAGGAACAGATGGTTTTAGTGCAGAATTCTACCAGACCTTCAAAGAAGACTTAACACCAATACTCTTCAAACTATTCCACAAAATAGAGACAGAAGGGACACTGCCCAACTCGATCTTCGAAACCACAATTACGCTGATACCTAAACCACAAAAAGATCCAACAAAGAAAGAGAACTACAGGCCAATTTCTCTTATGAATATTGACGCAAAAATAATAAATAAAATTCTTGCCAACCGAATCCAAGAGCATATCAAAACGATCATTCACCATGATCAAATAGGCTTCATTCCAGGGATGCAGGGATGGTTCAATATACGGAAATCCATCAATGTAATCCACTACATAAACAAACTAAAAGAAAAAATCCACATGGACATCTCATTAGATGCTGAAAAGCATTCGACAAAATTCAGCATCCTTTCATGCTAAAAGTCTTGGAAAGAGCAAGAATTCAAGGCCCATACCTAAACATAGTAAAAGCAATCTACAGCAAACCAGTAGCCAACATCAAAATAAATAGAGAGAAATATGAAGCAATCCCACTAAAATCAGGGACTAGACAAGGCTGCCCTCTCTCTCCATATCTTTTCAATATAGTACTTGAAGTTCTAGCGAGAGCAATTAGACAACATAAGGAAGTCAAAGGGATACAAATTGGAAAGGAAGAAGTCAAACTATCACTATTTGCAGACGATATGATAGTCCACTTAAGGAATCCAAAAAACTCCACCAGAGAACTTCTACAGCTGATAAACAACTTCAGCAAAGTGGCTGGTTATAAAATTAACTCAAGCAAATCAGTAGCCTTCTTGTACTCAAAGGACAAGAAGGCTGAGAAAGAAGTTAGGGAAATAACACCCTTCACAATAGCCACAAACAACATAAAGTACCTTGGCGTAACTCTAACCAAACAAGCAAAAGATCTGTATGACAGGAACTTCAAGTCCTTGAAGAAAGAAATCGAAGAAGACCTCAGAAGATGGAAAAATATTTTTTCTCCTGGATTGGCAGGATCAATATAGTAAAAATGGCCATCTTGCCAAAAGCAATCTACAAATTCAATGCAATCCCCTTCAAAATCCCAAATCAATTCTTCATAGATCTAGAAAGAGCAATTCTCAAATTCATCTGGAGCAACAAAAAACCCAGGATAGCTAAAACTATTCTCAACAATAAAAGGACTTCTGGGGGAATCAATATCCCTGACCTCAAACAGTACTACAGAGCAATTGTGTTAAAAACTGCATGGTATTGGTACAGCAACAGGCAGGTAGATCAACGGAATAGGATTGAAGACCCAGAAATGAACCCACAGACTTATGGTCACTTGATCTTTGATAAAGGAGCCACAACCATCCAGTGGAAAAAAAATAGTCTTTTCAACAAATGGTGCTGGTTCAACTGGAGGTCAACATGCAGAAGAATGCGAATTGACCCACTCTTATCTCCTTGTACTAAGATCAACTCCAAGTGGATTAAGGACCTCCACCTAAAAGCAGACACACTGAAACTATTAGAAAAGAAACTTGGGAAGACCCTGGAGGACATGGGCACAGGGGGAAAGTCCGTGAACAGAACACCAATAGCTTATGCTCTAAGATCAAGAATTGACAAATGGGACCTCATTAAATTACAAAGTTTCTGTAAGGTAAAGGACACTGTCAGAAGGACAAAACGGCAACTAACAAAGTGGGAAATGATCTTCACCAACCCCACATCCGACAGAGGGCTAATATCCAATATATACAAAGAACTCAAGAAGTTAGACCCCAAAGAACCAAATAACCCTATCAAAAATGGGTTACAGAGCTAAGCAAAGAATTTTCACCAGAAGAATTTCAGATGGCCGAGAAACACCTTAAGAGATGTTCAACATCATTAGTCATCAGGGAAATGCAAATCAAAACAACACTGAGATTCCACCTCACACCAGTCAGAATGGCTAAGATTAAAAACTCAAGAGACAACAGGTGCTGGCGAGGATGTGGAGAAAGAGGAACACTCCTCCACTGTTGGTGGGATTTCAAAATGGTAAAACCGCTCTGGAGATCAGTGTGGCGGTTCCTCAGAAAATTGGGCATGTCACTTCCAGAGGACCCTGGCATACCACTCCTGGGCATATACCCAGAGGATTCCTCTGCATACAATAAAGACACATGCTCCACTATGTTTATAGCAGCCTTGATTATAATAGCCAGAAATTGGAAGGAGCCCAGATATCCCTCAAAAGAGGAATGGATACAGAAAATATGGTATATTTATACAATGGAGTACTACTCAGCAATTAAAAATAATGAATTCATGCAATTTGTAGGTAAATGGTTAGATCTGGAAAATATCATCCTAAGTGAGCTAACCCAATCACAAAAGAATACACATGAAATGCAATCACTCATAAGCGGATATTAATGAGCCCAGAAGCCCTAAATTCTCAAGACACAATTAGCAAGTTAAATGACTTCCAAGAAGAAGAATGGAGAGGACGCTGGGCCTGTAAAGATTGGAATCTAGTATTGTAGACCCAGAACAGAGAAATCGTGGGGAGAGGGGAATGAGTGGGGAATAGCAGGGGGGAGAGGAATTATGGGACATATGGTGGGGGGGTAATTGGGAAAGGGGAAATCCGTAGGAATGTAAACATAGAATATAGAAAATAAAAAAAAAATAACTAAAAAAAAAAAACCATATACAGCTAGAATGGTGGAAATAAATAAAGACGTCTCAGTTGACTTAAAAAAAATCTCAAAATTTTGTATAACATATTTTGGGTAAAGCAAGGGAAATTCTTAAGAAAAATTTAAAAATTGAAGATTTTTGTGGTAATTTTCACAGAAACAATGGTATGCATATAAATACAAATAGAATGTAATTGAACAAAGAAGTGGAGACAGTTTTCTATAAAACTGAAGACTTTACTCTATCATATGTATGATAAAGTTGAGGACAACTTAAGGTAATTTATAAAATTGAAGATACTTTGAATAAATCTCAGATACAATAATAAGCATACAAATACAATTTGAAAACAATTGAAAATGTTACATTGATAGGCATATAAATACAATTAGAATGTAATTGAAAAAGGAAATGGAAACATTTTTGTAAAGTAATGAAGGTTTTTAATCTAACATATATATGATAAAATTGAGGATATTATAAGATAATGTATGAAATTCACTTTGTAGTTTGTTTGGTGTTTCTTCTATGTTTAAACACTTCCTCCACATAAACTGCATTGCAAAGCTTTCTCTCATAAATGCATGTGAAAATCCTATATACTATCAAAATACAGTGTTGCCGAGTAAAGACAATCACATACTAATAAGCAGTATGTATATGCAGTTAGAGGTTATCACACTTTGTCTTACTCAAGTTTCTTTTTCTGCACAAACATCATGACCAAGAAGCAAGTTGGGGAGGAAATGCTTTATTCAACTTACATTTCCACACAGCTGTTTATCACTAAAGCAAGTAAGAACTGGAACCTAAGCAGGTCAGGAAGCAGGAGCTGATGCAGAGGCCATGGCTGGATGTTTCTTACTGACTTGCTTCCCCTGGATTGTACAGCCTGCTCTCTTACAGAACCTAATACCAGCAAGAGATGGTACCACTCACAAGGGGCCTTCCCCACTTGATCACTAATTGAGAAAATGCCCAGAAGCTGGATCTCATGGAGGCACTTCCCCACCTGAAGTTTCTTTTCCTATGATAACTCCAGCCTGAGTCAAGTTGACACACAAAGAAAGCCAGTAAATACATTGTGTGAAATGATCTTGTTTTCTGCTAAATTACTCTTTTCAACGCATTGTGTTTTAAAACTTACTGAACTTGTAAATTTTAAAAGAACAAACTTCTCACCACTAGACCTGAATGTAACATGAATGCATTTACATTGTAGCATGTTTGGTGGTGCGTCTA
This sequence comes from Apodemus agrarius, assembly GCA_964023405.1. Classification (NCBI taxonomy): domain Eukaryota; kingdom Metazoa; phylum Chordata; class Mammalia; order Rodentia; family Muridae; genus Apodemus; species Apodemus agrarius. The sequence goes on from OZ030024.1 coordinate 35,842,911, forward strand.
TGTATAAAGACGTTTCCACCTTCTAAACTGCATTGTACAGTTTTCTCTCATAAAAGCATATGAAAATCCTATATACTAATGAAATACAGTGTTCCCGAGTAAAGACAATCACATACTAGTAAGAACTTTGTATGTGCAGTTAGAAGTTGTCATACATTGTGCGAAATGTTCTCGTTTTCTGCTCAATTAGTCTTTTAAACGCATAGGGTTTTAAAATGTCCTGAACTGTCAATTGCTGTTTAATGCAGTTTACGTGAAGGAAACGTGATTAAACAAAGACACAACACCAAACGCACTGCAACCTGAATGCATTCATGTTACATTCAGGTCTAATGACAAGACGTTTGTTCTTTTACAATTATCCTAGCAAGCCTTTATTTTATCATACATTTGTTAGATGAAAATCTTCAGTTTTATCAGAAGATGTCTATTCTTCGTTTTTCAATTGTATTCTAATTGTATTTCTGTGCCTATCATTGTATCTGAGTGACTTTCCAAAAAAATCTTTACTTTTATAAATTACCTTATGATATCCTCCTTTAATCTTATGTATGCTATATTAAAACCTTCAGTTTTATATGAAAATGTCTCCACATTCTCCTTCATTTATATTCTAAAATTATATTCTAAAAGTATTTGTATGCCTATTATTGTATCTGAGGATTTAAAAAAAAACTTCAATTTTGTAATTTACCATAATTTATCATCAATTTTATCATAGATATTTTAGAGGAAATTTTTCAATTTTAAATAAAAATGTCAGCACTCCCCAATCCCCGTGACCACTGCTGGCATCCTTGCAGTTGTCTGGACTAAGCGAGCTGAACGATGTACCCGTGATATCCAGAATTTAGGATTTCTGGGGACTCAAGTCTGCCAGGCAGTGATCTGGGCAGAGCAGCGGTTCCTGGGTCCCAACCAGGCATGGGCTCTGTGCCCTGAGGGGAACACTGTACTCCATGTAACTTCAGTCATCTTGGTGGCAATTCCTTGGATTGATTGGGCAGAACCAGAATTTACACCAGGGGTCCAACAGCACCCAAGTGGAGAACAACACATCAGCAATCTGTGCCAGGGGAAACCCAGCCATTCAGTGGTGGGGAAATAGGTTTTCAAGCCCACAGGAGGTTCAAGCACCAGCTAGTGACTACAGGACTAACTAAGGCCAGAGATAACCAGATGGCAAAGGGCAAACGTAGGACCATTACTAACCGAAATCAAGGCATTATGGCAGCATCTGAATCCAGTTCCCTGACAGCAGCAAGTCCTGGATACCCCGACACACCAGAAAACAAGATATGTATCTAAAATCACTGGTCAGGATGCTGATAGAGGATGACATAGATAAATCTCTTGAAGAAATACAGGAGAAAATGGATCAAAAATTAGAAGCCCTTACAAGGCAAACACAAAAATCACTTAAAGATATTCAGGAGAATATGGATCAAAAAGTAGAAGCCAATAAGGAGGAATTACAAAAATCACTTAAAGAAATACAGGAGAACGTGGGTCAACAAGTAGAAGGCATGAAATAAGAAACACAAAAATCTCTTAAAGAAATATATGCAAATACAAACAAGCAAGCTGAAGATCTGAGCAAAACCATCCAGGATCTAAAAACAGAAGTAGAATCAACTAAGAAATTGCAAAGGGAGACAACTTTGGAGATAGAAAACCTTGGGAAGAAATAAGGGGCCATAGATGCAAATATCAACAATAGAAAATAGAAAGAATCTCATATGCAGAAGATACTAAGGAAACCATTGATTTAACAGTCCAAGAAAACACAAAATGCAAAAAGCTTGTAACCCAAAACATCCAGGAAATCCAGGACACAATGAGAAGACCAAACCTAAGGGTTATAGGCATAGATGAGAGGAAAGATATACAACTTAAAGGCCTAGCAAATATCTTCTACAAAATTATGGAAGAAAACTTTCCCAACCTAAAGAGAGAGATGCCCATGAATATACAAGAAGCTTACAGAACTCCAAACAGACTAGACCAGAACAGAAATAACTCCCTTCACATAATAATCAAAACCCCAAATGTAGTAAACAAAGAAAGAATATTACAGGCCGTAAGAGAAAAAGGCCAAGTAACATATAAAGGAAGGCATATCAAGATTACAACAGACTCCTCACCTGAGACCACAAAAGCTAGACGATCCTGGGCAATATCATGAGGACTCGAAGACAACACAAATTTCAGCCAAAACTATTATACCCAGCAATTGGAAAGGAAGAAACCAAACTGTCATTATTTGCAGATGATATGATTGTATACTTAAGCAACCCAAAAAACTCCACCAGAGATCTCCCACAGCTGATTAACAACTTCAGCAAAGTGGCTGGTTGTAAAATCAACTCAAGAAAATCAGTAGCCTTCATATACTCAAAGGACAAGCAGGCTGAGAAAGAAATTAGGGAAATAACACCCTTCACAATAGCCAGAAATAATATCCCATGCCTCCTATCAGATCACCATGGAGTAAGAGTGGTCTTTAATAGCAACAAAAACAACAGAAAGCCCACATACATAAGGAAACTGAACAATACTCAATGACACCTTTGTCAAGGAAGAAATAAAAAAAGAAATCAAAGACTTATTGGAATTCAATAAAAATGAATGTACAACCTACGCAAAACTATAGGACACAATGAAAGCAGTGCTAAGAGGAAAAGTCATAGCTGTAAATGCATCAAAAAAGAAACTAGAGAGAGCTTACACTAGCAGCTTAATGGCACACCTTAAAGCCCAGAAACAAAAAGAAGCTAAATCACCCAGGAGGAGTAGAAGACCCGAAATCATCAAACTCAGGGGTGAAATAAATCAAGCAGAAACAAAGGAAACTACACAAAGAATCAACAAAACCAGGAGCTGCTTCTTTGAAAAAATCAACAAGATAGAGAAACCCTTAGCAAGATTAACCAAAGGACACAGAGACAGCATCCAAATTAACAAAATTAGAAAGGAGAAGGGGGATATAACAATAGAAACTGAGGTAATTCAAAAGATCATCAGATCCTACTACAAAAGTCTATACTCAAAACAACTGGAGAATCTGAAGGAAATGGACAATTTCCTAGAGAGATACCAAATACCAAAATTAAAACAGCATCAATTAGATCAGCTAAAGAGTCCCATATACCCCAGAGAAATACAAGGGATTAAAGAAAGCCTCCCAACCAAAAAAAAAGTATGGGACCAGAATATTTTAGTGCTGAATTATATCAGACATTCAAAGAAGAATTAACACCAATACTCTTCAAACTATTCCACAAAATAGAAACAGAAGGGAACCTGCCCAACTCGTTCTTCGAAGCCACAATTACGTTGATACAAAAACCACACAAAGATCCAACAAAGAAAGAGAACTACAGGTCAATTTCTCTTATGAATATTGATGCAAAAATACTAAAGAAAATTCTTGCCAACCTAATCCAAGAGCACATCAAAACGATCATTCACCATGATCAAGTAGACTTCATGCCAGGGATGCAGTGATGGTTCAATATATGGAAATCAATCAATGTAATCCACTACATAAACTAACTAAAAGAAAAAACCACATGGACATCTCATTAGATGCTGAAAAAGCATTCGACAAAATTCAGCATTCTTTCATGCTAAAAATTTGTAAAGAGCAGGAATTCAAGGACCATACCTAAACATAATAAAAGAAACCTACAGCAAACCAGTACCCAACATCAAACTAAATGGAGAGAAATATGAAGCAATCCCACTAATATCAGGGACTAGACAAGGCTGCCCTCTCTCCATATCTTTTCAATATAGTACTTGAAGTTCTTGTGAGAGCAATTAGACAACATAGGGAAGTCAAAAGGATACAAATTGGAAAGGAAGAAGTCAAACTATCATTATTTGCAGATGATGTGATAGTTTACTTAAGTGACACAAAAAACTCCACCAGAGAACTTCTACAGCTGATAAACAACTTCAACAAAGTGGCTGGTTATAAATTCAACTCAAGGAAATCAGTAGCCTTCCTGTACTCAAAGGACAAGCAGGCTTAGAAAGAAGTTAGGGAAATAACACCCTTCACAATAGCCACAAACAACATAAAGTACCTTTGCGTGACTCTAACCAAACAAATGAAAGATCTGTATGACAGGAACTTCATGTCCTTGAAGAAAGAAACCGAAGTTGACCTCAGAAGATGGAAAAATATTTCTTGCTCTTGGATTGGCAGGATCAATATACTAAAAATGGCCATCTTGCCAAAAGCAATCTACAGATTCAAAGCAATCCCCATCAAAATCCCAATTCAATTCTTCATAGATCTAGAAAGAACAATTATCAAACTTATCTGGAATAACAAAAGACCCAGGATAGCTAAAACTATTCTCAATAATAAAAGGATTTCTGGGGGAATCATTATCCCTGACCTCAAGCGGTACTACAGAGCAATTGTGTGAAAAACTGCATGATATTGGAACAGCAACAGGCAAGTAGATCAATGGAATGGGATTGAAGGCCCAGACTTATGGTCACTTGATCTTTGATAAAGGAGCTACAACCATCCAGTGGAAAAAAGATAGCCTTTTTAACAAATGGTTCTGGTTCAACTGGAGGTCAACATGCAGAAGAATGCAAATTGACCCACTCTTATCTCCTTGTACTAAGATCAACTCCAAGTGGATCAAGGACCTCCACTTGAAACCAGACACACTGAAACTAATAGAAAAGAAGCTGTGGAAGACCCTGGATTACATGGGCACAGGAGGAAAGTTCCTGAACAACACCAATAGCTTATTCTCTAAGATCAAGAATTGACAAATGGGACATCATAAAATTATAAAGTTTTTGTAATGCAAAGGACACTTTCAGAAGGACAAAACGGCAACCAACAAATTGTGAAAAGATCTTCACCAACCCCACATCCGACAGAGGGCTAATATCCAATATACACAAAGAACTCAAAGAGTCAGACCCCAAAGAACCAAATAACCCTATTAAAAATGGGGTACAGAGCTAAACAAAAATTGTCACCAGAAGAAATTCGGATGGCTGAAAAACACCTTAAGAGATGTTCAGCATCATTAGTCATCAGGGAAATGCAAATCAAAACAACCCTGAGATTCCACCTCACACCAGTCAGAATGGCTATGATTAAAAATTCAGGAGACAATAGGTGCTGGCAAGGATGTGGAGAAAGAGGAACACTGCTCCACTGTGGGTGAGATTGCAAGATTGTAGAACCGCTCTGGAAAACAGTCTTGTGGTTCCTCAGAAAATTGGGCATGACACTTCCAGAGGACCCTGTCATACCATTCCTGGGCATATACCCAGAGGATTCCCCTGCATACAATAAAGACACATGGTCTACTATGTTCATAGCAGCCTTATTTATAATAGCCAGAAGTTGGAAGGAGCCCTGATATCCCTCAAAGGAAGAATGGATACAGAAAATGTGGTATTTTTATACAATGGAACACTACTCAGCAATTAAAAATAATGAATTCATGCAATTTGTAGGCAAATGGTTGGATCAGGAAAATATGATGCTATGTGACTTAAACCAATCACAAAAGAATACACATGAATTGCAATCACTGATAAGTTAATATTAATGAGCACAGAAGCTCTGAATACTCAAGGCAATTAGCAAATCAAAAGATTCCCAGGAAGAACGAATGAGAGGACATTGGTCCAGAAAAGACTGGTTCCAGTTTTGTAGGAGAGTACCAGAACAGAGAAAGGATTAGGGAGCAATTTGGGAATGGGCAGGGGGGAAGGGGAGTTATGGGACATATTGTGAGGGGGGAACTGGGAAAGGGGAAAGCCTTTGAAATGTAAACAAAGAATATAGAATATAAAAATAAATAAATAAATGAATAAAAATAAAAAAAAGAAAAGAAAATAAAAATGTCTCCACTTCATTTTTCGATTACATTCAATTAGTATTTCTATGTCTACCACTGTATCTGTTGAAATTACCATAAAATTTTCAATTTTTAAATTTTTCCTAAGAATTTACCTTCCTTCATCAGGAATATGTTATACGAAATCTTCAGTTTTGTCAGAAAATGTCTCCACTTCATTTTCAAATATGTGATAATTCTATTTGTATACCTATCATTGTATCTGAGTTTTTTCCAAAAAAACTTCAATTTTATCAGTTATCATATATAATGTTCAATTTTATGATACATATGTTAGATTAAAATTTTCAGTTCTACTAGAAAATATCTCCGCTTCCCTTTTCAATTATATTTTAATTATATTTTTATGCAGATCATTGTATCTGAATATTTTTCCAAATAAATCTTCAATTTTATCAATAATCTTATGTTATCCTCAATCTTATCATTCATATGTTAGATGAAAATCTTCAGTTTTTTCAAAAACTTGTTCTCTTCCTTTTTCAATAATACACTAGTTGTATTTGTATGCCTATCCTTGTATCTGAGTTTTTGTTTTCCAAAATATCTTCAATTTTATAAATTACCTTAAGTTATCCTCAATTTTATCATACATATGTTAGAGGAAAATCACCAGTTTTATAGGAAAATGTCTCTACTTCCTTTTTCAATTACATTCTAAGTGCATTTGCATGCATACGATTGTATCTGTGAAAGTTACCACAAAAATCTTCAATTTTAAAGTTTTCCTATAATTTTCCCTTACTTTATGAGAAATAAATTATATAAAATCGTTAGTTTTATTAGAAAATGTCTCTACTTCCTATGCAATTTTTTGATAATTCTATTTGTATGCATATCATTGTATGTGAGATTTTTCCAAAAAAAAATCTTCGATTTTATGAAATATACTATATAATCCTCAATTTTATCTAGCATAGTTTAGATGAAAATCTTCAATTCTATCATAAAATGTCTCCACTTCCTTTTTCAATTGAATTCTAATTATATTTGTATGGTTATCATTGTATTTGATTTTTTTCAGAAACTCTTCAATTTTATACATTCTTTTATGTTATCCTCAATTTTATCATACATATGTCCATTGAAAATCTTCATTACTTTACAAAAATATGTCCATTTTCATTTCAATTAGATTCTAATTGTATTTAAATGCCTATCAATGTATCTGAGTTTTTAAAAAATATTCAATTTTTTAAATTATGTTATATTTTCCTCATTTTATCATACATATATTAGATGAAAATCTTCTGTATTATATGATAATGTCTCCACGTCTTTCTTAGTTATATTCTATTTGTATAACTATGCCTGTTATTGTATCTGAGAGTTTTTACAAAAAATCTTTAATTTTATAAATTTACTTATGATATCCTCATTTTATCATACATATGTTATATGTAAGTCTTCCGGTGTATATGAAAATGTCTCCACTTCCACCTTCAATTATATTCTAAATGTATTTGTATTCCTATCATTGAATCTGAGGGTTTTTTTTTTTCAAAAAAAATCTTCTATTTTATAAATTATCTTGTTATCCTCAATTTGATCACAGATATTTTAGAGGAAAATCTTAAATTTTAAATAAAAATGTCTCCACTTCCTTTTTAGATTACATTCTAATTGTATTTGTATGGCTACCATTGTATCTGTGAAAAGTACCTCAAACATTTTCAATTTTAAAATTTTTCCTCTGAATTTCCCTTACTTTTTCATTAAAATGTTATATGAAATCTTCAGTTTTGTCAGAAAATGTCTCCACTTCGATTTCAAGTATGTGATAATTCTATTTGTATGCCTATCATTGTATCTGAGTTTTTTCCAAAAAAATCTTCAATTTTATCAGTTATCATATGTAACCCTCAATTTTATGATACATATGTCAGATTAACATTTTCAGTTATACCAGAAAATATCTCCACTTCCATTTTCAATTATATTCTAATATATTTCGATGACTATGATCGTATAAATATCTAAAATTTCATCAGTTATATTATCCTCAATTTTATCATGTATATTTTAGATGAAAATCTTCAGTTCTATCAGAAAATATCTCCACTTCCCTTTTCAATTTTATTCTAATTGTATTTGTATACAGATCATTGTATCTGAGTATTTTTCCCAAACAAATTTCGTTTTATCAGTTATCTCATGTAATCCTCAACTTTATCATAATATGTTAGATGAAAGTCTTCCTTTCTTTACAAAAATGTGTCATCTTCCTATTTCAATAATACTCTAGTTGTATTCATATGCCTATCCTTGTATCTGTTTTTGTTTTCCAAAATATCTTCAAGTTTATAAATTAACTTATGTTATCCTCAATTTTAACATACATATGTTAGATGAAAATCTTCAGTTTTATCACTAAATGTCTCTATTCCTTTTTTCAAATACATTCTTACTCTGTTTGTAAGCCTATCATTGTATCTGTGACAATTACCACAAATATCTTCAAATTTTAGTTTTCTTATGAATTTCCATAATTTTATCAGATATATGATCTGTAAAATTCCTCAGTTTTATCAGAAAATATCTCCACTTTCTTTTGAACTACATTATTATTTATTTGTATGCCTACAATTGTATCTTTGAAAATTACCACAAATATCTTCAAATTTTAACATTTTCACATAAATTTCCAAATTTGGTCAGAAATGTTATATAAAAATATTCGGATTTATCAAAAAATGTCTCCACTGTTTTACACTTACTTATAGTTGTTTTTTTATGTCTTGCATTGTATCTGTGATTTTATCAAAAACATCTTCAATTTTATCAATTTTCCTATGTTATCATCCATTTTATCTTTCATAAGATAGATGCAAATCTTCAGAATTAACAGGATATTTCTCCACATCCTTTTTCACTTGTATTCTAATTGTATTTGTATGCCTATCATTGTATCCGAGCATTTTTCTGAATATATCTTAAATTTCATCAATTATCCTATGTAATTCTCAATTTTTCATACATATGTTAAATAAAAATCTTCAGTTTTATCAGAAAATGTATTTTCTTCCGTTTACAATTGTATTCTAATTATATTTGTATGCTTATCATTGCATCTGGCGTTTTTTCAAAAAATTCTTCAATTTCATAAATTAACTTAAGTTATCCTCAATTTTATCCTACATATGTTAGAGGAAAATCATCAGTTTTATAGGATAATAGCTCCACTTCCTACTTCAATTACATTCTAATTGTATTTGTATGCATACCATTGTTTCTGTGAAGATTACCACAAAAAAATCTTCAATTTTCAAATTATTCCTATGAATTCCCCTTACTTTATCAGAATTGTGTTACATGAAATCATTAAATTTATCAGGAAATGTCTTGAAATCATTTTCAATTATCTGATAATTCTTTTTTTTTTCCTCCGAGACAGGGTTTCTCTGTGTAGTCCTGGCTGTCCTAGACCTCACTCTGTAGACCAGGCTGGCCTCGAACTCAGAAATCCGCCTGCCTCTGCCTCCCAAGTGCTGGGATTATAGGCGTGCGCCACCACGCCCAGCCGAATTATCTGATAATTCTATTTGTATGCCTAGCATTGTATGTGAGATTTTTCCAAAGAAATCTTCAATTTATCAGATATCCCATATAATCCTCAAATGTATCATGCATATTTTAGATGAAAAACTTCAGTTCTATCATAAAACATTTCCACTTCTTTCAATTGAATTCTAATTTTATTTGTATGGCTATCATTGTTTTTTATTTTTTTCAAAAAATCTTCAATTTTGTATATTATCTTATTTTATCCTCAATTTTGTCATAGATGAAAATCTTCATTACTTTATGAATATGTCTCCATTTCCTTTTTCAATTACATTCTAATTGTATTTATATGTGTATCAATATATCTGTGTTTTTTAACAAAATATTCAATTTTATAAATTATCTTGTTATCCTCATTTTTATCATACATATATTAGATGAAAATCCTCTGTATTATATGAAAATGTCTCCATGTCTCTTTTAGTTATATTCTAATTGTATTTTTATGCCTATCATTGTATCTGAGTTTTGTCCAAATAAATCTTCAATTTTAACAGTTAGCCTAGTAATCCTTTATTTTATCATTCACATGTTAGATGAAAATTTTCAGTTTTATCAGAAAATGTCTCCACTTCCTTTTTAAATTATTTTATAATTGTATTCGTATGTGTATCACTATATCTGAGATTTTTCAAAGAAAATCTTCAATTTTACCAGTTATCCTATGTAATCCTCAATTTTATCATATATATATGTTCAATGAAAATCTTCACTTCTATCACAAAATGTGTCCAGTTCCTTTTTCAATTGTATTCTAATTATATTTGTATGCCTATCATTGTAAGTGAGTGTTCTTTTTCAAAAATATCTTCAGATTTAAAAAAATCTTATGTTATCCTCAATTTTATCACATATATGTTAGGCAAAAATCTTCAGTTTTATACAAAAATGTCTCCACCTCCTTTTTTAAATTATATTCTAATTGTATTTGTGTGCCTATCATTGTCTCTGAGATTTTTCGAGATAATATCTTCAATTTAATCAGTTATCTTATGTAATCCTCAATTTTATCATTTATATGTTAAATGAAAATCTTCAGTTTTAAGAGAAAATGTCTCGTCTTCCTTTTTCAATTGAATTCTAATAGTATTTGTAAGCTTACAATTGTATCTGAGTTTTTTGCCAAAAAACCATCAATTTTATTAATTATCCTAAGTTTTCCTCCATTTTATCATATATATGTTAGACAAAAATATTCAGTTTTATAGGAAAATGTCTCTACTTCCTTTTTAAATTACATTCTTATTGTATTTGTATGCTTACCATTGTATCTGTGAAAATTACCACAAAAATCTTCAATTTTTAAATTTTTTCCTATGAATTTTCCGTACTTTATCAGAAATATGTTATACAAAATCTATAGTTTTCTGAGAAAATGTCTCAACTTTCTTTTCAATTATCTGATATATCTATTTCTATGCCTATAGTTGTATGTGAGATTTTTCCAAAGATATCTTCAATTTGATCAGATATCCTATGTAATCCTCAATTTTATCATGCAGATTTTAAACGAAAATCTGTAGTACAATCATAAAATGTCCCTCTTCTTTTTCAATTGAATTCTAATTATATTTGTATGGCTATCATTGTATTTCAGTTTTTTCAAAAAGTCTTCAAATTTATAAATTAACTTATGTTATCCTCAATTTTATCATACATATGCTAGATGAAAATCTCCATTACTTTACGAAAATATCTCCATTTCCCTTTGCAATTACATTATAATTGTATTTATAGGCCTATCATTGTATCTGAGTTTTTCTTCAATAAAATCTTCAATTTTATAAATTATCTTAAATTATCTTCAATTTTATCATAGATATTTTGGAGGAAAATCTTCAATTTTAAAGCAAAATGCCTGTACTTTATTTTTAGATTACATTCTAATAGTATTTTTGTGCCTACCATTATATCTGTGAAAATTACCACAAAAATGTTCAATTTTTAAATTTTCCCTATTAATTTCCCTTACTTTATCAGTAATATGTTATATGAAATATTCAGTTTTGTCAGAAAATGTCTACACTTCATTTTCAAAAATGTGATATTTCTATTCGTATGCCTATCATTGTATCTGAGTTTTTTTTCCAAAAAAATCTTCATTTTATCAGTTATCCTATGTAATCCTCAATATTATAACACATATGTTAGATTAAAATATTAAGTTCTACCATAAAATATCTCCAATTCCTTTTTCAATTATATTCTAATTATATTTCTATGTCTCTCATTGTATCTGAGTTTTTAAAAAAAAATCTAAAAGTTTATCAGTTATCCTATGTAATCCTCAATTTTATCATGCATATTTTAGATGAAATCTTCAGTTCTATCAGAAAATATCTACACTTCCCTTTTCAATTATATTCTAATTGTATTTCTATGCAGAGCATTGTATCTGAGTATTTTTCCAAATAAATCTTCAATGTAATCAATTATCTTATGTAATCCTCAATTTTATCATACATATGTTAGATGAAAGTCTTCAGTTCTTTACAAAAATGTGTCATATTCTTTTTCCAATAATACTCTCGTTGTATTCGTATGCCTATGCTTGTATCTGAGTTTTTGTTTTCCTAAATATCCTCAACTTTATAAATTATGTTATCCTCAATTTTAACATACGTAAGTTAGATGAAAATCTTCAGTTTTGTCAGAAAAAAATGTCTCTATTTCTTTTTTCAATTACATTCTCATTGTGTTTGAAAGCCTATCATTGTATCTGAAAATTTCCACAAAAATCTTCAAATGTTACAGTTTTTCTATCAATTTCCATAATCTTATCATATATATGTTATGCAAAATTCCTCAGATTTATCAGAAAATATCTCCACTTACTTTTCAACTATATTATTATTATTTGTATGCCTACTATTGTATCTGTGAAAATTACCACAAAGATCTTCAAATTTTAACATTTTCTCATGAATTTCCATAATTTAATCAGAAACGTTATACAAAAATCTTCAGTTTTATCTGAAAATATCTTCAATTTATTTTTCACTATGTATAGTTGTATTTGTATGCCTTTCATTTTATCTGGTATTTTATTACAAAAATCTTCAATTTTATCATTTTTCTTATGTTATCATCCATTTTATCATATATAAGATAGATGTCAAGCTTCAGAATTAACACAATATATTGCCATGTCCTTTTTAAATTGTATTCTTATTGTATTTGTATGCCTATCATTATGTCCGAGATTTTTTCTGAATAAATCTTCAACTACATCAATTATCATATGTATTCCTGAATTTTAACATGCATATGTTAGATAAAAATCTTCAGTTTCATCAGAAAATGTATCCTCTTCCTTTTCCATTTGTATTCAAATTGTATTTGTATGCTTATCATTGTATCAGATTTTTTTCAAAGTATCTGCAATTTTATAAATTACCTTAAGTTATCCTCAATTTTATCATACACATGTTAGAGGAAAATCTTTAGTTTTATAGAAACATGTCTCCACTTCTTTGTGCAATTACATTTTATTTGTATTTGTATGTGTGAAAATTACCACAAAAATCTTCAATTTTTAAATTTTTCCTATAAATTTTTCTTATTTTATATGAAATATGTTATATGAAATCTCAGTTTTATCATAAAATGTCTCCACTTCCTTTTCCAATTATGTGATTATTGTGTTTGTATGCCTATCATTTTATCTGTGATTTTTCCAAGAAAATCTTCAATTCTATCAGTTATTCTATGTAATCCTCAATTTTATCATACATGTGCTAGATGAAAATCTTCTGTTCTGTCAGAAAATATGTCCACTTCCTTTTTCAATTGTATTCTAATTGTATTTGTATGCCTATCATTTTATCTGAGTTTACTTTTTCAAAAATCTTCAGATTTAAAAACTATCTTATGTTATCCTCAGTTTCTTCATACATCTGTTAGATGAAATTCTTCAGTTTTATACAAAAAAGCTTCCCCCTCCTTTTTCAATTATATTCTAAATCTATTTGTAGGCCTATCATTGTATCTGAGAATTTTCCAAATAATCTTCAATTTTATCATATATCCTATGTAATCCTCAATATTATCATGCAGAATTTAGATGAAAATATACAGTTCTATCATAAAATGTCTCCACTTCTGTTTTCAATTGAATTCTAATTATATTTGTATGGTTATCATTGTATTTGAGTTTTCTTCAAAAAATGTTCAATTTTATACAATATCTTATGTTATCCTCAATTTTATCATGCATATATTACATGAAAATCTTCAGTTCTTTACGAAAATGTCTCCACTTCCTCTTTCACTTATATTCTAATTATATTTATATGCCTATTGTTGTATCTGTGTTTTTAAAAAAATATTAAATTTTAGAAATTATCTTATGTTACCCTCATTTTTATACATGCATTAGATGAAAACCTTGTTTTATATGAAAATGTCTCCAAGACTCTTTTATTTATATTCTAATTGTATTTTTCTGCCTATCATTGTATCTGAGTTTTGTCCAAATAAATCCTCAATTTTATCAATTACCCTAGTAATCCTCTATTTTATCATACATATGATAGATGAAAATCTTCAGTTTTATCAGAAAATGTCTCCACTTCATTTTTCAATTGTATTCTAATTGTATTTCTATGCCTATCATTGTATCTGAGATTTTGTTCCAAATAATCTTTAATTTTATGAATTACCTTATGACATTCTCAGTTTATCATACGTATGTTATATGAAAATGTTTAGTTTTATACGAAAATGTCTCCACTTCCTCCTTCAATTGTATTCTAAATGTATTTGTATGCTTACCATTGTATCTGAGTTTTTTTCAAAAAAAATCTTCAATTTTATAAATTATCTTAAATTATCCTCAACTTTATCATAGATATGTTTGAGGAAAATATTCAATTTTAAACAAAAATGTCTCCAATTCATATTTCAATTACTTTCTAATTTTATTTGAATGCCTATTATTGTATTTGTGAAAATTGCCACAAAAATTTCAATTTTAAAAATTTTTCTATGAATATAACTTACTTTGTCAGTAATATGTTTTGTCAGAAAATATCTCCATTTTCAATTAAGTGATATTTCTATTTGTATGCCTCTCATTGTATTTGAGTTTTATCAAAAAATTCTTCAATTTTATCAGTTATAATATGTAATCCTCAATTATATGATACATGTATTAGATTAAAATCTTCAGTTCTATCAGAAAATATCTCCACTAACCCTTTTCAATTATATCCTAAATTTATTTGTATGTAGATCATTGTATCTGAGTTTTTCCAAGTAAATCTTCAATTTTTTAAATTATCTTATGTAATCCTCAATTTTATCATACATATGTTAGATGAAAATTTTCAGTTCTTTATGAAAATGTCTCCCCTTCACTTTCAAATGATTCTCTAGTTGTATTTGTATGCCTATTCTTGTATCTGAGATTTTGTTTTCCAAAATATCTTCAATTTTATAAAATATCTTATGTCATTCTCAATTTTAACATACATTTGTTAGATGAAAATCTTCAGTTTTATTAGAAAATATCTCCATTCCTTTTCTCAATTACATTCTAATTGTGTTTGTAAACCTATCATTGTATCTGTGAAAATTACCACAAAAATCTACAAATTTTAGTTTTCCTAAGAATTTCTATAATTTTATCAGATATATGTTATGCAAAATTCTTCAGAATTATTAGAAAAGTTCTCCATTTTCTTTTTAACTATATTATTATTTATTTGTATACCTAACATTGTATCTGTGAAAATTAGCACAAAAGTCTTCAAATTTTAACATTTTCTCATAAATCCATAATTTTATCAGAAATATTATAACATATCTTTAGTTTTATCAGATAATGTCTCCACTTTCTTTTTCACTTATAATTTTATTGTATTTGTAAGCCTTTCATTGAATCTGAGATTGTATCAAAAAATCTTCAATTTCATCATTTTCCTGTTATCATCCACTTTATCATACATAAGTTAGATGTAAATCTTTAGAATTAGAACAGAATAGGTCTTCACTTTCTTTTTCAATTGTATTCTAATTGTATTTCTATGCATATCATTGTATATGAGATTTTGTCTCAATAAATTTCAATTTTATCAATTATCCTATGTAGTCTTCAATTTTATCATGCATATGTTAGATGAAAATCTTCAGTTTTCTCAGAATATGTCTCCTCTTCCTTTTTCAATAGTATTCTAAGTGTATTTGTATGCTTATCATTGCATCTGAGGTTTTTTTCAAAATATTTTCAATTTTATCAATTATCTTATGTTTTCCTTAGTTTTAACATACATACATATGTTAGAGGAAAATCTTCAGTTTGTAGGAAAGTGTCTCCACTGCATCCTTCATTTATATTCTAAAAGTATTTTATGGCTATCATTGTATCTGATTATTTGTTTTCCAAAATATCTGCAATTTTATAAATTATCTTATGTAATCCTCAAATTTAACATACATATGTTAGGGGGAATCATCAGTTTAATCAGAAAATGTCTCTATTCCTTTTTTTCAATTACAATCTAATTGTGTTTGTAAGCCTATCATTGTATCTGTGAAAATTACCACAAAAATCTTCAAATTTTACAGTTTTTGTATGAATTTCCATAATTTTAGCAGATAAATGTTATGCATTATTCCTCAGAATATCAGAAAAGATCTCTGCTTACTTTTTCAACTATATTATTATTTATTTGTATGCCTAGCATTGTATCTGTGAAAATTACCACAAAAATCTTCAAATTTTAACATTTTCACAAGAATTTCCATAATTTTATCAAAAGGTTATACTAAAATCTTCGGTTTTATCAGAAAATGTCTCCACTTTCCTTTTCCTTATTTATAGTTGTATTTGTATGACATTAATTGATTCTGAGATTTTTATCACAAAAATCTTTAATTTTATCAATTTCCTATGTTATCATCCTTTTTATCATCCATAAGTTAGATGTAAAGCTTCAGGATTAACAGAATATGTCTCCACATCCTTTTTCAATTGTATTCTAATTGTATTTGTTTTCCTATCCTCGTATCAGAGTTTTTTCGGAACAAATTTTAAATGTTATCAATTATCCTATGTAATTCTCAATTTTATCATACATCTGTTAGATAAAAATCTTCAGTTTTATCAGAATATGTCTCCTCTTCCTTTTCCAATTTTATCCTAATTGTATTTTTATGCTTATCATTGCATCTGAGTTTTTATTGGAAAGAAATCTTCAATTTCATGAATTAACTTAAGTTATTCTCAGTTTTATTGTACACATGTTAGATGAAAATCTTCATTACTTTACGAAAATATCTCCATTTCCTGTTTCAATTACATTCTAATTGTATTCATGTGCCTATCAATGTATTTGAGGTTTTTATATAAAAAAATCTACAATTTTATAAGTTATGTTATTTTATCTTCATTTTATCATACATATGTTAGATGAAAATCTTATTTTATATGAATATGTCTCCACGTCTCTTTTAGTTATATTCTAATTGTACTTTTATGCCTATCAGTTTATCTGAGTTTTCTCCAAATAAATCTTCAATTTTATCAATTACCCTATTAATCATTTATTTTATCATACATATGTTAGATGAAAATCTTCAGTATTATCAGAAAATGTCTCCAATTTGTTTTTCAGTTGTATTCTTATTTTATTTTATGCATATCATTGTATCTGAGTGTTTCTCAAAAAATGTTTAATTTTATATATTACATTAAGAGATCCTCATTTTATCATACATTAAATGAAAATCTTCAGTTTTATATGAAAAGGTCTCCACTTCCTCCTTCAATTATATTCTAAATGTATTTATATGCCTATCATTAAATATTTTTTTTCAAAAAAACCTCCAATTTTATAAGCTATCTTATGTAATCCTCAAATTTAACATACATATGCTAGATGAAAATCTTCAGTTTTATCACAAAACGTCTCTATTCCTTTTTTCAGTTACATTCTAATTGTGTTTGCAAGCCTATCATTGTATCTGAGAAAATTACCACACAAATCTTCAAATTTTACACTTTTCTTATGAATTTCCATAATTTTAACGGATATATTATGCAAATTTCTTCAGATTTATTAGAAAACATTTCCACTTTCTTTTTAACTATATTATTATTTATTTGTATACCTAACATTATATCTGGGAAAATTACCACAAAAATCTTTAAATTTTAACATTTTCTCATAAAGTGTCACAGTTTTATCAGAAATATTATACAAAATCTTCAGTTTTATCGGAAAATATTTCCACTTTCTTTTTCATTTATAATCCTGTTGTATTTGTATGCCTTTCATTGAATCTGAGATTTTATTAAAAAAATCTTCAACCTAATCAATTTTCCTATTATCATCCATTTTTCATTCATAAGTTAGATGTAAATCTTTAGAATTAACAGAATATGTCTCCTCTTCCTTTTTCAATAGTATTCTAATTGTATTTGTATGTCTATCATAGTATCCGAGTTTTTTGTCAAAATAAATCTTCAATTTTATCAGTTATGATTTGTAATCCTCAATTTCATCATACATATGTTAGAAATTGTTAGAAATACACTTAGAATAAAACTGAAAAATGAACTGGAGACTTTTTCTGATAAACTGAAGATTTTCATCTAACATATGAATGATAAAATAAAGGATTACTAGAGTAATTGATAAAATTGGAGATTAATTTGTACAAAACTCAGATACAATGATAGGGATAAAAATACAATTATAATATAACTAAAAGAGATGTGGAGACATTATCATATAAAACTGAAGATTTTCACCTAATATATGTATGATAAAAATGAGGACAACATAACATAATTTACAAAATTGTATATTTTTTTAAAAAATACCTTAGATACATTGATTGGCATGCAATTAGAATGTAAATTTTAAAAAGAAATGGAGACATTTTTATAAAGTAACGAAAATTTTCATCTAACATATGCATGATAATATTCAGGATAACATAAGATATTGTATAAAATTGATGATGTTTTGAAAGAAAACTCAAATAAAATGATAGCCACACTAATATTATTAGAATCAATTGAAAAAGGAAGTGGAGACATTTTATGATAAACAGGAGATTTTCATCTAAAACCTGCATGATATTATTGGGGATTACATAGGATATCTGATCAAATTGAAGATATTTTTAGAAAAATCTCACATACAATGATAGGCATACAAATAGAATTAGCAGATGATGGAAAAGTAAGTCGAGACATTTTCTGATAAAACTAAAGATTTCGTATAACATATTTCTGATAACATAAGGAAAATTCATAGGAAAAATTTAAAAGTTGAAGATTTTTGTGGCAATTTTCACAGATAAAATGGTAAGCATACAAATACAAGAAGAAAGTAATTGAAAAAGGAAGTGGTGCCATTTTCCTATAAAACTGAAGATTTTCCTCTAACATGTGTGATAAAATTGAGGAAAACTTAGAATAATTTATAAAATTGATATTTTTGCAAAAAACTCAGATACAATGATAAGCTTTCAAATACTATGAGGATTCAATTGATAAAGGAAGATGAGACGTTTTGTCATAAAACTGAAAATTTTCATTTAATATATGTAGGATAAAATTGAAGAGTCAATACTATAACTGATTAAATTGAAGTTATTCTCTAGTAAAATCTCAGATACACTAATAGGCATACAAATACAATTAGAATATAATTGAAAAAGGAGTTGGAGACATTTTTGTATATAACTGAAGATTTTTATCTAACATATGTATGATAAAATTGAGGATAACATAAGATAATACTTAAATCTGAAGATATTTTTGAAAAAAGAAAACTCAGATACAATGATAGACATACAAATACAATTAGAATACAATTGAAAAACGACATGGAGATATATTCTTTTAATTCTGAAGCTGAACATATAACTTATGGATGATAAAATGGATGATAACATAAGAAAATTGATAAAATTGCAGATTTTTGTGATAAAATCTCAGATACAATGAAAGGCATACAAGTACAACAATAATTGGAAAAGAAATTGGAGATATTTTCTGATAAACTGAAAATTTTTGTATAACTTTTATGAGTAAATTATGGAAATTCATGTGAACATATTAAAATTTGAAGATTTTTGTGGAAATTTTCACAGATACAATGGTAGGCATACACATAAATAATAATATAGTTGAAAAAGTAAGTGGAGACATTTTCTGATAAATCTGAAGAATTTTGCATAGCATATATCTGACAAAATTATGGAAATTCATAAGAAAACTGTAGAATTGAAGATTTTCATGGTGATTTTCACAGATAAAGTAATAGACTTACAAACACAATTAGAATGTAATTGAAAAAAGGAATTGAAACATTTTCTGAAAAGAATGAAGATTTTCAAATAACGTATATGTTAAAATTGAGGATTACATAAGATAATTTATAAAATTGAAGATATTTGGAAAACAAAAACTCAGATACAAGGATATGCATACAAATACAACTAGAGTATTATTGAAAAAGGAAGAGGAGATATTTCTGTAAAGAGCTGAAAATTTTCTTCTAATATATATATATATATATATATATATATATATATATATGTTAAAACTGAGGATTACATAAGATAATTAATAAAATTGAAGATATTTCGAAAATAAAAACTCACATACAAGGATATACATACAAATACAACTAGAGTATTATTGAAAAGGAAGAGGACATATTTTTGTAAAGAAGTAAAGATTTTCATTTAACATATGTATGATAAAATTGAAGATTATATAAGATAATTGATAAAATTGAAGATTTACATGGAAAAATACTCAGATACAATGATCTGTATACAAATACAATTAGAATATACTTGAAAAGGGAAGTGGAGATATTTTCTGATAGAACTGAAGATTTTTATTTAACATATGCATGATAAAATTGAGGATTACATAGGATATCTGATAAAATTTTAGATTTTTTGAAAAAAAACTCAGATACAATGAAAGGCATCGAAATATAAATAGAATATAATTGAAAAAGGAAGTGGAGATATTTTCTGATAAAACTGAATATTTTAATCTAACATATGTATCATAAAAGTGAGGATTATAAATGATAACTTATAAAATTTAAGATTTTTTTGGATACAAACTCAGATACAATGATAGGTACACAAATAGAACTATCCCATATTTGAAAATGATGTGGAGACATTTTCTGACAAAACTGAAAATTTTTTATAACATATTACTGATAAAGTAAGAGAAATTCAAAGGAAAAGTTTAAAAATTGAAAATTTTTGTGGTAATTTTCACAGATACAATGATAGGCATACAAATACAATAAGAATGTAGTTGAAAAATTAAGTGGTGACATTTTTATTTAAAATTGAAGATTTTCCTCTAAAATATCTCTGATAAAATTGTGGATAACTTAAGATAATTTATAAAATTGCACATTTTTTAAAAAAACTTAGATGCAATGATAGTCATAAATATATTCATAATAAAATTGAAGGAGGAAGTGGAGAGATTTTTATAAAAAGGGAACATTTTCACAAAACAAATGTATGATAAAATGAGGCTATCATAAGGTAATTTATAAAATTAAAGATTTTTTTGGAAAAAACACTCAGATACAATGATAGGCATGAAATACAATTATAATACTACTAAAAAATGAAGTGGAGACATTTTCTGATAAAACTAAAAATTTTCTTCTAACATGTGAATGATAAAATAAAGCATTACTAGGGTAATTTATAAAATTGAAAATTTATTTGGACAAAACTCAGATATAATGATAGGAATAAAAATACAATTAGAATATAACTAAAAGAGATGTGGAGCCATTTTCATATAAAACTGAGGATTTTTATATATGTATGATAAAAATGAGGATAACGTAACATAATTTATAAAAATGAATATTTTTTAAAAAATTAGATACATTGTTAGGCATATAAATACAATTAGAATGTAATTGATGAAGGAAATGGAGACATTTTCGTTAAGTAATGAAGATTATTATGTAACATCTGTATGATAAAAGTGAGGATAACATAAGATAATGTATAAAATTGAAGATTTTTTTGAAAAAAAACCCTCAAATACAATGATAGCCATACAAATATAGTTAGAATTCATTTGAAAAAGGAAGGGGAGACACTTTATGATAGAACTGATGATTTTAATTTAAAATACACTTGATAAAATTGAGGATCATATAGGATGTCGAATAAAATTGAAGTTTTTTTTTTTGAAAAATCTCACATATAATGATAGGCATACAAATAGAATTATCAGATAATTTAAAAGGAAGTGGAAACATTTTCTGATTACACTAACGATTTTGTATAACATATTTTTGATAGAGTAAGGGAAATTCATAGGAAAAATTATAAAATGATGATGTTTTGTGGTAATTTTCACACATACAATCATATGCATACAAATACAATTAGAATGTAATTGAAAAAGGAAGTGGAGACATTTTCCTATAAAACTGATGATTTTCCTCTAAACTTTGTATGATAAAATTGAGGATAACTTAAGGTAATTTATGAAATTGAAGATTTTTAGGAAAAAAAACTCAGATGCGATGATAAGCATACAAATATAATTAGAATACAATTGTAAAAGGAAGAGGTGATATTTTGTGATAAAACTGAAGATTTTTATCTAACATATGTAAGATAAAATTGAGAATTATAAAGGGTAATTGATAAAATTGAAGATTTATTCAGAAAAAAACTCGGATACAATATTAGGCATGCAAATACCAGTAGATTACAATTGAAAAAATGACATGGAGATATATTCTGTTAATTCTGAAGATTTACATCTAACTTATGTCTGATAAAATGGATGATAACATAGGAAAATTGAAAAAATTGAAGATTTTTTGATAAAATCTCAGATACAATGAAAGGCATACAAATATAACCAAAAGAAGTGAAAAAGAAAGTGGAGACATTTTCTCATAAAACTGAAGTTTTTAAAAAAAAATTATTTATTGTCTTCCACATCCATCCCTCGGCTTCTGTTTCCAGGAAACCAGTTGGCAGAGACTGCAGGCAGCAACAAAACCCAAAAGAAGTAAACCACTCAAATATACAAAAATGATGTCAAAAATGTCAGGAAGTAATAATGACTATTCCTTAATATCTCTTAACATCATTGGACTCAATTTCCCAATAAAAGGCAGACTAACCAACTAGATATGGAAACAGGAGCCTACATTTTGCTTCATAAACGAAACACATCTCAGTGTCAAAGACAAACACTACCTTAGAGTAAAAGGCTGGAAGATAATTTTACAGGCAAATGGTCTCAGGAAAAAAGGTCGAGTAGCCATTCTAATATCAGATAAAATTGACATTCAACCTAAAGTCATCAAAAGAGACAGGGAAGTTCACTTTTAGCTGGTCAAAGGAAAAATCCACCAAGAAGAACTCTCAATTCTGAACAACTATGCTCCAAAAGCAAGGGCACCTTCATTTGTAAAAGAAACCTTACTAAAGCTCAAAGCACACATTGCACCTAACACCATAATTGTGGGTGACTTAAACACTCCACTATCCTCAATGGAACAATCAGGAAACCAGACAATAAACAGGGACACAGTAAAATTAATTAATATATATATATATATATATATATATATATATATATATATATATATATAAACATTTCATCCCAAAGCAAAAGAATATACCTTTTTTCTCAGCACTGCATGATACCTTCTCAAATTGATCACACAATTGGTCTCAAGACAGATGTCAACTAATACAAGAAGATTGAACTAATCCCATGCCTCCTATCAGATTACTGTGGAGTAAAAGTGGTCTTCAATAGCAAGAAAAACAACAGAAAGCCCACATACACATGGAAACTGAATAATGCTTTACTCAATGACACCATGGTCAAGGAAGAAATAGAGAAAGAGATCAAAGACTTTTTAAAATTCAATGAAAATGAACGTGCAACATATACAAATTTACGGAACACAATGAAAGCAGTTCTAAGAGGAAAACTCATAGCCCTGCATGCCTCCAAAATGAAACTGGAGAGAGAATACACTAGCAGCTTAACAGCACACCTAAAAGCCCTGGAACAAAAAGAAGCTAATACACTCAGGAGGAGTAGAAGACAGGAAATCATCAAAGTAAGGACGAAAATCAATCAAGTAGAAACAAAGAGAACCATACAAAGAATCAACAAAACCAGAAGCTGGTTCTTTGAGAAAATCAACAAGATAGATAAACCATTAGCCAGACTAACCAATGGACACAGAGACAGTATCCAAATTAGCAAAATTAGATAGGAAAAGGGGGATATAACAACAGAAACTGAGGAAATTCAAAAATTCATCAGATCCTACTACAAAAGCCTATACTCAACTGGAGAATCTGGAGGAAATGGACAATTTCCTAGACAGATACCAAATTCCAATGTTAAATCAGGATCAATTAGATCATTTAACCAGTCCCAAAACCCCTAGAGAAATAGGAGGGGTTATAGAAAACCTCCCAACCAAAAAAAGTATGTGACCAGATGGTTTTAGTGCAGAATTTTATCAGACTTTCAAAGAAGGCTAAACACCTATACTCTTCAAACTATTCCACAAATAGAAACAGTAGGAACACTGCCCAACTTGTTCTACGAAACCAGAATTATGCTGATACCAAAACCACACAAAGTTCCAACAAAGAAAGAGAACTATAGGCCAATTTCCCTTATGAATATCGATGCAAAAATGCTAAATAAAATTCTTCCCAGCCGAATCCAAGAGCATATCAAAACGATCATTTACCATGATCAAGTAGGCTTCACCCCAGGGATGCAGGGATGGTTCAATATATAGAAATCCATCAATGGAATCCACTACATAAAAAAACTAAGATTAAAAACCACATGGTCATCTCATTAGATGCTGAAAAAGTATTTGACAAAATTCAGCATCCTTTCATGCTAAAAGTCTTGGAAAGAGCAGAAATTCAAGGCCCATACCTAAACATAATAAAAGCGATATACAGCAAAGCAGTAGCCAACATCAAACTAAATGGAGAGAAATATGAAGCAATCCCACTAAAATCAGGGACAAGATAAGCCTATCCTCCCTTTCCATATCTTTTCAATATAGTATTTGAAGTTCTAGTGAGAGCAAATAGACAACATAAGGAAGTTAAAGAGATATAAATTGGAAAGGAAGAAGTCAAACTATCACTATTTGCAGATGATATGATGGTATATTTAAGTGACCCAAAAACTCCACCAGAGAACTCCTACTGCTGATAAACAACTTCAGCAAAGTGGCTGGTTATAAAATCAACTGAAGCATATCAGTAGCCTTCCTGTCCTCAAAGGACAAGCAGGCTGAGAAAGAAATTATGGAAATAAACCCTTCACAATAGGAACAAACAATATAAAGTATCTCGCTGTGATTCTAACCAAACAAGTGAAAGATCAGTATGACAAGAACTTCAAGTCTTTGAAGAAAGAAGTAGAAAGAAACCTCAGAATAAGAAAAAATATTTCTTGCTCTTGGATTAACAGGATCAATATAGTAAAAATGGCCATCTTGCCAAAAGCAATCTACAGATTCAATGTAATCCCCATCAAAATCCCAAATCAATTCTTCGTAAATCTAGAAAGAGCAATTCTTACATTCATCTGCAGTAACAAAGAAACCCAGGATAGCTAAAACTATTCTCAACAATAAAAGGACTTCTGGGGGAATCAATATCCCTTCCTCAAGAAGTACTAAAGAGCAACTATGTTAAAAACTGCATGGCATTCATACAGTGACAGGCAAGTAGATCAATGGAATAGAATTGAAGACCCAAAAGACCCTGGAGAACATGGGCACAGGGGGAAAGTTCCTGAACAGAACATCAATAGCTTACGCACTAAGATCAAGAATTGACAAATGGGACCTCATTAAATTACAAAGTTTCTGCAAGGCAAAGGACACCGTCAGAAAGACAAAATGGTAACCAACAAAGTGGGAAAAGATCTTCACCAACCCCACATCCAACAGAGGGCTAATATCCAATATATACAAAGAACTCAAGAAGTTAGACTGCAAAGAACCAAATAACCCTATCAAAAAATGGGACACAGAGCTAAACAAAGAATTTTCACCAGAAGAAATTCGGATGGCCGAGAAACACCTTAAGAGATGTTCAACATCATTAGTCATCAGGGAAATGCAAATCAAAACAACCCTGAGATTCCACATCAGACCAGTCAGAATGGCTAAGATTAAAAACTCAAGAGACAACAAGTGCTGGCAAGGATGTGGAGAAAGAGGAACACTCCTCCACTGTTGGTGGGATTGCAAAATGGTAAAACCACTCTGGAAATCAGTTTGGCAGTTCCTCAGAAAATTGGGCACACGACTTCCAGAGTACCCTGGCATATGACTCCTGGGCATATACCCAGAGGATTCCCCTGCATACAATAAAGACACATGCTCCACTATGTTTATAGCAGCCTTGTTTATAATAGTCAGAAATTGGAAGGAGCCCAAATATCCCTCAAAGGAGGAATGGATACAGAAAATGTGGTATATTTATACAATGGAATACAACTCAGCAATTAAAAATAATGAATTCATGCAATTTGTAGGTAAATGGATAGACCTGGAAAATATCATCCTGAGTGAGTTAACCCAATCACAAAAGAATACACATGAAATGCAATCACTGATAAGTGGATATTAATGAGCCCAGAAGCCCTAAATACTCAAGGCACAATTATCGAGTCAAATGATTCCCAAGAAGAAGAAAGGAGAGGACCCTGGGCCTGTAAAGATTGCATCCAGTTTAGTAAAGAAACTGAGGGGGGAGGGGGAATGACTGGGGAATAGTTGGGGGGAGAGGAACTATGGGAAGTATGGTGGGTGGGAACTGGGAAAGGGGAAAGCCTTTGGAATGTAAACATAGAATATAGAAAATAAAAATTAAAAAAAGGCAAAGAGCTCGGTAAAACAAAACAAAACAAAAAAAACAACAAAAAACAAACAAACAAACAAAAAGAATTGAAGGCCCATAAATGAACCCACACAGTTACGGTCACTTGATCTTTGATAAAAAAGCTACAACCATCCTTCAACTAGAGGTCAATATGCACAAGAATGCGAATTGACCCACACTCATCACCTTGTACTAAGATCAACCCCAAGTGGATCAAGGACCTCCACATAAAGCCAGATACAGTGAAAGTAATAGAAAAGAAACTGGGGAAGACCCTGGAGGACACGGGCACAGGGAGAAAGTCCCTGAACAGAACATCAATAGCTTAGGCTCTAAGATCAAGAATTGACAAATGAGACCTCATAAAATTACAAAGTTTCTGTAAGGCAAAGGACACTGTCAGAAGGACAAAACGGCAACCAACAAAGTGGGAAACGATCTTCACTAACCCCACACCCGACAGAGGGCTAATATCCAATATATACAAAGTACTCAAGAAGTTAGACCCCAAAGAACCAAATAACCCTATTGAAAATGGGATACAGAGCTAAACAATGAATTTTCACCAGAAGAAATTCAGATGGCTGGGAAGCACCTTAAGAGATTTTCAACATCATTAGTCATCAGGGAAATGCAAATCAAAACAACCCTGAGATTCCACCTCACACAAGTCAGAATGGCTAAGATTAAAAACTCAAGGGACATCAGATGTCCCTCAAAGGAAGAATTGATACAGAAAATGTGGTATATTTATACAATAAAATACTACTCAGCAATTAAAAATAATGAATTCATGCAATTTTTTAGCAAATGGCTGGATCTGGAAAATATCATCCTAAGTGAGTTAACCCAATCACAAAAGAACACACATGAAATGCAATCACTGAGAAGTGGATATTCATGAGCCCATAAGCTGTGAATACTCAAGGCACAATTAGCAAGTCAAAAGATTCCTAAGAAGAAGGAAGGAGAGGACCCTGGTCCTGAAAGGACTGGATCCAGTTTTGTAGGAGAGTACCAGAACAGAATAGAGAAATGGTGGGGTGGTGATTGGGGAATAGGCAGGGGGTGGTAGGGGAAGGGGACATATAAGAGATATGGTGAGAGGGGAACTGGGAAAGCCTTTGGAATATAAACAAAGAATACAGAAAAAAAACCCTCAAGTGACAACAGGTGATGATGAGGATATGAAGAAAGAGGAACACTCCCCTGTTCTTGATGGGATTGCAAGATGGTACAACCTCTCTGGAAATCAGTTTGGCAGTTCCTCAGAAAATTTGGCATAGCAATTCCAGAGGGCCCTGTCATATCAGTACCGGGCATATACCTAGAGGATTCCCCTGCATGCAATAAAGACACATGCTCCACTAAGTTCATAGTAGCCTTATTTATAATAGCCAGAAGCTGTAGGAACCCAGATGTCCCTCAAAGGAGTAATGGATATAAAAAATGTGGTATATTTATACAATGGAAAACTACTCAGCAATTAAAAATAATGAAATCATGCAATTTGTAGGCAAATGGTTGGATCAGGAAAATATCCTAAGTGAGTTAACCCAATCACCAAAGAATACATATGAATTGCAATCACTGATAAGTGGATATTAATGTGCGCAGAAGCTATGAATACTCAAGCCACAATTAGCAAATCAAAAGATTCCCAAGAAAAATGAAGGAGAGGACACAGGTTCTGAAAAGACTGGTTCCAGTTTTGTAGGAGAGTACAAGAACAGAGAAAGGATTGGGGGGCGATTGGGGAATTGGCAGGTGGGAGGAGGACTTATGGGACATATGGTGAGGAGTGAACTGGGAAAGGGGAAAGCCTTTGGATTGTAAACAAAGAATATAGAAAATAAAAATAAATAAATAAATAAATAAAAATAAAAATGTCTCCACTTAATATTTTGATTACATTCTAATTGTATTTGTATGCCTACCATTGTATCTGTTGAAATTACCATAAAATTTTTCAATTTTTAAATATTTCCTAAGAATTTCCCATACTTAACCAGTAATATGTTATACAAAATATTCATTTTTATCAGAAAATGTGTCCACTTCATTTTCAAATATGTAATGATTCTCTTTGTATACCTATCATTGTATCTTAATTTTTTCCAAAATACTCTTCAATTTTATCAGTTATCATATGTAATCCTCAATATTATGATACATATGTTAGATTAAAATCTTCAGTTCTACCAGAAAATATCTCCACTTCCCTTTTCAAATATATTCTAATTATATTTGGATGTCTATCATTATATCTCAGTTTTTTTTAAAAATAAATCTAAAATTTTATTAGTTATCTTATATAATCCTCAATTTTGTCATGAATATTTTAGATGAAATGCTTCAGTTCTTTCAGAAAATATCTTCACTTAATTTTCAGTTATTTATACTTGCATTTGTATTGTTTTCATTGTATCTGAGATTTTATCAAAAAAATTTACAATTTTATCAATTTTTCTATGTTATCATCCATTTTATCATCCATAAGATAGATGTAAAGCTTCAGAATTAAAAGAATATGTCTCCACATCCTTTTTCAATTGTATTCTAATTGTAATTCTATGCCTATCATTGTATATGATTGTTTTCTGTATAAATGTTCAATTTTATCAATTATCCTATGTAAATCTTAATTTATCATATACATGTTAGATAAAAATCTTCAATTTTATCAGAAAAGTCTCCTCTTCCTTTTTCAATTGTATTCTAATTGTATTTTATGCCTATCAATGTATCTGAGTTTTTTCTGAATTAATCTTCAATTTTATAAATTATCCTATGTAATTCTCAATTTTATCATATACATGCTAGATAAAAATTTTCAGTTTCATCAGAAAATGTGTCCTCTTCCCGTTTCAATTTTATTCTAATTATACTTGTATGATATCATTTGTCTGAGTTTTTCTGCAAAAATATCATCAATTTTATAAATTATCCTGTTTTCCTCAATTTTATCACACATATATTAGAGGAAAATCTTTAGTTTCATAGGAAAATGGCTCCACTTCCTTTCTCAATTACATTCTAATTGTATTTGTATGCTTACCATTGTACCCACGAAAATCACCACAAAAATTTTCAATTTTTAAATTTTTCCCTATGAACTTCACTTACTTTATCTGAAATAAGTTATACGAAATCTTTAGTTTTATCAGAAACTGTCTCCACTTCCTTTTTCAACTATATTATTATTTGTTTGTATGCCTACCATTGTATCTGTGATAATTACCACAAAAATCTTCAAATTTTAACATTTTCACATGAATTTCCATAATTTAATCGGAAATGTTATACAATAATCTTCACTTTCTCAGAAATTGCCTCCACTTTCTTTTTCACTTATTTATACTTGTATTTTTATGCCTTTCATTGTACCTGAGATTTTATCAAAAAAATCGACTATTTAATCAATGTTCCTATGTTATCATCCATTTTATCATCTGTAAGTTAGATGTAAATCTTCAGATTTAATAGAATATGTCTCCACTTCCTTTTTCTTCTAATTGTATTTGTATGCCTATCATTTATCCGAGTTTTTTCTGAATAAGTCTTCAATTTCATCAATTACCTATGTAATTCTCAATTTTATCATACATATGTTAGATAAAATCTTCAGTTGTATCAGAAAATGTCTCCTATTCCAGTTTCAATTGTACTCTAATTCTATTTCTATGCTGATCACTGCATCCGACATTTTTTTCAAAAAGCATCAATTTCATAAATTACCTTAAGTTATCCTCATTTTTTTCATGTATATGTTAAATGATATTCTTCAGATTCATAGGAAATTGTCTCCACTTCCGTTTTCAATTACATTCTCATTTTATTTGAATGCCTACCATTGTATCTGTGAAAATTACCACATAAATCTTCAATTTTAAAGTTTTCCTATGAATTTCCCTTACTTTTTCAGTAATATATAACATACAAAATCTTCCATTTTGTCATAAAATGTCTCCACTTCATTTTCAAATATGTGATTTTATTTGTATGCTTATCATTGTTTCTGAGTTTTTTTCCAAAAAATCTTCAATTTCATCAGTTTTCATATAGAATCCTCAATTTTATTATACATGTTAGATTAAAATATTCAGTTCTACCAGAAAATATCTCCACTTCCCTTTTCAATTATATTCTAATTATATTTCGATGCCTATCATTGTATCTGATATTTGTACCAATAAAATCTAATTTTTTTAATTATCCTATGTAATCCTCAATTTTATCATGCATATTTTAGATGAAAAGCTTCAGTATTATCAGAAAATATCTGCACTTCACATTTCAATTATATTCTAATTTTATTTATATGCAGGTCATTGGATCTGAGTATTTTTCCAAATAAATCTTCAATTTTATCAATTATCTTATGTAATGCTCAATGTATCATACATATGTTAGATGAAAATCTTCAGTTCTTTACAAAAATGTGTCCTCTTCCTTTTTAAATAATACTCTAGTATTATTTGTATGCTTACACTTGTATCTGAGTTTTTGTTTTCCAAAATATCTTCAATTTTATAAATTCCCTTTTGTTATCCTCTATTTCATCAAACATATGTTAGGCGAAAATCAGCAGTTTTATAGGAAAATGTCTCCACTTCCTTTGACAATTACATTCTAATTATATTTGTATGCATATCATTATATCTGTGAAAATCACCACAAAAATCTTAAATTTTAGAGTTTTTCCTATGAATTTCCCTTACTTTATCAGAAATATGTTATACAAAATTATTAGTTTTGTCAGAAAATGCCCCACTTCCTTATCAATTATCTGATAATTCTATTTGTATGCATATCATTTTATGTGAGATTTTTCCAAAAAATATCTTCAATTTTATCAGATATCCTATATAATCCTCAATTTATCAAGCATATTTTAGATGAAAATATTCAGTTCTATCATAATATGTCTCCACTCCCTTTTTCAATTGAATTCTAATTATATTTGTATGTCTATCAGTGTATTTGAGTTTTTTCAAAAAAATTTTCAATTTTATACATTATCTTATGTTATCCTCAATTTCATCATACATAAGTTAGATGAAAATCTTCATTACTTGATGAAAATGTCTCCACTTCCGTTTTCAATTACATTCTAATTGTATTTATATGCCTATCAATGTATCTGAGTTTTTTGTAAAAATATTCAATTTACTAAATTGGGTTATGTTGTCCTCATTTTTATCATACATACATTAGATGAAAATCTGTTTTATATGATAATGTCTCCACGTCCCTTTTAATTATATTCTAACTGTATTTTTATGCCTATAATTGTATGTGAGTTTTGTCCAAATAAATCTTCAATTTTACCCATTACCCTAGTAATCCTTAATTTTATCATACATATGTTAGATAAAAATCTTCAGTTTTATCAGAAAATGTCTCCACTTTTTTTCAGTCGTATTCTAATTGCATTTCTATGCCCATCATTGTATCTGAGTGTTTTTACAAAAAATAATTAATTTTATGAAATTCCTTATGATATCCTCATTTTATCATATGTACGTTATATGAAATATTCAGTTTTATATGAAAAGGTCTCCACTTCCTCCTTCAACTATATTCTAAATGTATTTGTATGTCTATCATTGTATCTGAGTTTTTTCAATAAAATCTTCTATTTTATAAATTATCTTAAGTTATCCTCAATTTTATCATATAAATTTTAGAGGAAAATCTTCAATTTTAAATAAAAATTTCTCCACTTCTTTTTTAGATTACATCCTAACTGTATTTGTATGCCTACCATGGTATCTGTGAAAAGTACCACAAAAATTTTTAATTTTTAAATTTTTTCTCTTAATTTCCCTTACTTTATCAGTACGAAATCTTCAGTTGTCTCAGAAAATATTTTATAATTCTATTTGTATGCCTATCATTGTATCTGAGTTTGTTTCCAAAAAAATCTTCAGTTTTATCAGATATCCTATAATCCTCAATTTTATCATGCATATTTTAGATGAAAATCTTCAGTTCTATCATGAAACATCTCCACTTTTTTTAAATTTTATTATAATTGTATTTATATGCCTATCATTGTAAGTGAGGTTTCTTTTTCAAAAATATCTTCAGATTTAAAAATTATCTTATATTATCCTCAATTTTATCATACATATGTTAGATGAAAATCTTCAGTTTTATACAAAATATCTCCACCTCATTTTCAATCATATTCTAATTGTATTTGAATGCCTATCATTTTATCTGAGATTTTTCTAGAGAATATCTTCAATTTAATCAGTTATCTTATGTAATCCTCAATTTTATCATATATATGT
This sequence comes from Apodemus agrarius, assembly GCA_964023405.1. Lineage (NCBI taxonomy): Eukaryota > Metazoa > Chordata > Mammalia > Rodentia > Muridae > Apodemus > Apodemus agrarius. The sequence continues at coordinate 35,875,606 of OZ030024.1, forward strand.
TAAATGAAATTCTTCAGTTTCATGAGAAAATGCCTCATCTTCCTTTTTCAATTGAATTCTAATAGTATTTGCAAGCTTATCATTTTATCTGATTTTTTTGCAAAAAAATCATCAATTTTATAAATTATCCTAAGTTTTACTCTATTTTATCACACATATGTTAGAGGAAAGTTTTATAGTAAAATGGCTCCACTTCCTTTTTCAATGACATTCTAATTATATTTGTATGCTTACCATTGTTTCAGTGGAAATTACCACAAAAATCTTCAATATTTTAATTTTTCCTATGAATCTCCTTACTTTATCTGAAATATGTTATACGTAATCTTAGTTTTATCAGAAAATGTTTCCACTTCGTTTTTCAATTATGTGATAATTGTATTTGTATGCCTATCATTGTGTCTGAGATTTTTTCAAGAAATCTTCAAATTTATCATTTATCTTATGTAATCCTCAATTTTACCATACATATTTTTGATGAAAATCTTCAGTTCTATCAGAAAATCTGTCCAGTTAATTTTTTAAATGTATTCTAATTGTATATCTTTGCCTATCATTGTATCTGAGTTTTGCTTTTCAAAGAAATCTTCAGTATTAAAAATTATTATCCTCAATTTTATTATACATGTGTTAGATAAATATCTTCAGTTTTATACAAAAATGTCTCCACATCCTTTTTCATTTCTTTTTTTGTTTGTTTGTTTGTTTTCATTTTTTGTTTTTGTTTATTGATTTTTTTTAGAGACTAGGTTTCTCTGCATAGCTCCGGCTGTTCTGGAACTCACTAGGTAGACCAGGCTGGCCTCGAAATCAGAAATCCACCTGCCACTGCCTCTCAAGTGCTGGGATTACAGGGGTGCACCAGCACTGCCCGGCTCCACATCCTTTTTCAATTCTATTCTAATTGTATTTTATGCATATCATTGTATGTGAGATTTTTCTAAGAAAATCTTCAATTTTATCAGTTATCCTATGTAATTCTCAGATTTATCATACATATATAAGACGAAAATCTTCAGTTCTTTACAAAAATGTCTCCTCTTCCTTTTTCAATAATACTCTAGTTGAATTTGTATGCCAATCCTTGTATCTGAGTTGTAGTTTTCCAAAATACCTTCAAGTTTAAAATTCATCTTATGTTATCCTCAATTTTAACATACATTTGTTTGGTGAAAATTTTCAGTTTTATCTGAAACTGTTTCTATTCCTTTTCTCAATTACATTCTAATTGGGTTTTTAAGCCTATCATTGTATCTCTGAAAATTGCAACAAAAATCTTCAAATTTTACAGTTTTCCTATGAATTTCCATAATTTTATCTAGTATATTATGCAAGATTCTTAAGATTTATTAGAAAATATCTCCACTTCCTCTTTAACTATATTATTTTTTATTCATATACCTAACATTTTATCTTTGAAAATTACCACAAAAGTCTACAAATTTTGCAGTTTTCTTATGAATTTTCATAATTTTATCAGATATATTATGCAAAATTCTACAGATTTATTAGAAAATATCTCCACTTCCTTTTTAAGTATATTATTATGTATTTGTATACCAAACACTGAATCTGTGAAAATTACCACAAAAAATTTTTAAATTTTAACATTTTCTCATAAATTATAATAGTTTTGTCAGAAATACTATACAAAAACCTTTAGTTTTATGAGAAAGCATCTCCACTTTCTTTTTCACTTATAATCTTATTGTATTCATATGCCTTTCATTGAATCTGAGATTTTTATCAAAAAATCTTCAATTTTATCAATTTTCCTATGTTATTATCTATTTTTATATATAAGTTAGATGTAAGTCTTTAGAATAAACAGAATATGTCTCCTCTTCCTTTTTCAATAGTATGCTCATTGTATTTGTATGCCTATCATTGTCTCTGAGTATTTTTCTGAATAAGTCTTCAATTTTATCAATTATACTATTTAATCTTCAATTTTATCATAGATATGTTACATGAAAATCTTCAATTTTATCAGAAAATGTCTCCTCTTCCTTTTTCAATTGTATCCTAATTGTATTTGTATTCTTATCATTGCATCTGAGATTTTTTTTCAAAAAATCTTCAATTTTATAAATTATCTTATGTTATCCTCAAATTTTTTGGTGAAACAGGCATTCTCTGTGTAGCCCTGGCTGTCCTGGAACTTACTCTGTAGGTTAGGCTGGCCTCAAACTCAGAAATCTGCATGCCTCCTGCCTCCCAAGTGCTAGGATTAAAGTCGTGCACCACTGCTGCCTGGCTTCTCAATTTTAACACACATATATTAGAGGAATTTCTTCAATTTTATAGGAAAATGGCTCCACTTCCTTTTTCAATTACATTCTAATTGGATTTGTATGCTTACCATTGTATCTGTTAAAATTACCTCAAATATCTTCAATTTTTAAATTTTTCCTAAGAATTTCTCTTACTTTACCCAAAATATGTTATACAAAATCTTCAGTTTTATCAGCAAATATCTCTATCTCTACCTGTGAAAATTACCACGCAAAATTTCAAATTTTACTCTTTTCTTATGATTTTCCATAATTTTATCAGATATATGATATGCAAAATTCTTCAAATTTATCAGAAAATATCTCCAATTTCTTTGTAAACTATATTATTATTTACTTGTATGCCTACCTTTGTATCTGTGAAAATTACGACAAAAATCTTGAAATTTTTTACATTTTCACCTGAATTTCCATAATTTTATTAGAAATGTTATACAAAAATATTCAGTTTTAATAGAACATATCTACACTTTTTCACTTATATTCTAATTGTATTAGTATGCCTTAAGTGTATCTGAGATCTAATTAAAAAATCTTCAATATTACCAATTTTTCTATGTTATCATCCATTTTATCATCCATATGTTAGGTGAAAATCTTAAGTTTTATACAAAAATCTGAGTTTTTGTTTTCCAAAATACCTTCAATTTTATAAATTATATTATGTAATCCTCAATTTTAACATACATATGTTAGGTGAAAATCTTCAGTTTTATCAGAAAATGTCTCTATTCCTTATTTTCAATTACATTCTAATTGTGTTTTTAAGACTATCATTGTATCTGTTAAAATTACCACAAAAATCTTCAAATTTTACAGTTCTTATGAATTTCCATAATTTTATCATATATAAGTAATGCAAAATTCTTCACACTTATTAGAAAATATCTCCATTTACTTTTTCTTTTTTTTATTTAAATTTTTTAAAATTATTTATTCTATATTCTTTGTTTAAATTCTAAAGGCTTTCCCTTTTCCTGTTTCCCCCTCACCATATGTCTGGTAAGTTCTCTGCCCCAACTATTCCCCAATCACCACCCCACCATTTCTCTGTTCTGGTACTTTCTTACAAAACTGGTTCCAATCTTTTCAGGCCCAGGGTCCTCTCCTTCCTTCTTCTTGGGAATCATTTGACTTGCTAATTGTTCCTTGAGTATTCAGAGGTTCTGAGCTCATTAATATCCACTTATCAGTGATTGCATTTCATATGTATTCTTTTGTGATTGGGCTAACACGCTTAGGATGATATTTTCCAGATCTAACCATTTGCCTACAAATTGCATGAATTCATTATTTTTAATTGCTGAGTAGTATTCAATTGTATAAATATACCACATTTTCTGTATCCATTCCTCTTTTGAGGGACATCTGGGCTCCTTCGAGGGTCTAGCTATTATAAATAAGGCTGCTATGAACATAGTGGAGCATGTGTCTTTATTCTATGCAGAAGGTGTTTCTCAGCCATCCGAATTTCTTCTGGTGACAATTCTTTCTTTAGCTCTGTACCCCATTTATTAATAGGGTTATTTGTGGTCTAACTTCTTGAGTTCTTTGCATATATTGGATTTTAACCCTCTGTCAGATGTGGAGTTGGTGAAGATCTTTTCCCAATTTGTTGGTAGCCGTTTTGTCCTTCTGACAGTGTCTTTTGCCTTATAGAAACTTTGTAATTTTATGAGGTCCCATTTGTCAATTCTTGCTCTTAGAGCATAAGCTATTGGTGTTCTGTTCAGGAACTTTGCCACTGTGCCCATGTCCTCCTGGGTCTTCCCTAGTTTCTTTTCTATTAGTTTCAGTGTGTCTGGTTTTATGTGGAGGTCCTTGATCCACTTGGAGTTGATCTTGGTACAAGGTGATAAGAGTGGGTCAATTTGCATTCTTCTGCATGTTGACCTCCAGTTGAACCAGCATCATTTGTTGAAAGGGCTATCTTTTTTTCCACGGGATGGGTGTAGCTTTTTTTATCAAAGACCAAGTGACTGTAACTCTGTGGGTTCATTTTTAGGTCTTCAATTCTATTCCATTGATCTACTTGCCTGTCGCTGTACCAATACCAAGCAGTTTTTAACACAATTGCTTGGTAGTAAACCTTGAGGTCAGGGATATTGATTCCCCCATAAGTCCTTTTATATTTTTGAATTATATTATTATTTATTTGTATTCCTATCATTGTATTTGTGTAAATAACCAAAAAATCTTTAAATTTTACAGTTTTCATATAAATTTATGTAATGTTATCAGATGTGTTATGCAAAATTCCTCAGATTTATCAGAAAATATCTCCACTTCCTTTGTCAACTATATTATTATAAATTTGTATCCCTGCCATTGTAATTGAGAAAATTACCATAAAATCTTCAAATTTAACATTTACACATAAATTTCCATAGTTTAATCAGAAATGTTATACAAAAATCTTGTTTTATTAGAAAATGTCTCCACCTTCTTTTTCACTTATAGTTGTATTTGTATGTCTCATTGTATTTGAGATTTTATCTAAAAAATCTTCAATTTTATCATTTTTCCTGTATTATCATCCATAAGTTAGATGTAAATCTTCAGAATTAACAGAATATGTATCCACTTTCTTTTCAATTGAATTCTAATTTTATTTATATTGTTATCATTGTATTTTAGTTTTTTTTTCAAAAAATCTTCAATTTTATACATTATCTCCTGTTATCCTCAATTTTATCAGACATATGTTGGATAAAAATCTTCAATTCTTTGCGAAAATGTCTCCATTTCCTTTTTTCAATTACATTCTTATTGTATCTATATGCCTATGATGGTATGTGCATTTTTTAAAATAGATATTCAATTTTATAAATTATGTTATGTTATCCTCATTTTTATAATACATATATTAGAGGAAAATCTTCAGTTTTATGTGAAAATATCTTCAAGTCTGTTTTAGTTATACTCTATTTCTATTTTTTATGTCAATCATTATATCAGAGTTTTGTCCAAATAAATCTTCAATTTTATCAAACCCTAGTAATCCTCTATTTTATCATATATATGTTAGATGAAACTTTCAGTTTTATCTGAAAATGTCTTCACTTAGTTTTTCAATTGTATTCTATTTGTATTTCTAGATCTATCATTGTATCTGAATTATTTTTTCAAAAAATCTTTAATATTATAAATTATGTATGTTAAATGAAAATCTTGAGTTTTATACAAAAAGGTCTCCACTTCCTCGTTCAATTATATTCTAAATGTATTTGTATGCCTATTATTGTATCTGAGTTTTTTTCAAAAAAATCTTAAATTTTGTATATTATTTAAGTTATCCTCAATTTTATCATACATATCTTAGAGGAAAATCTTCAATTTTAATCTCAAGTGTCTCCACTTTATTTTTCAATTACATTCTAATTGTGTTTGTATGCCTACCATTGTATCTGTGAAAATTGCCACAAAAATCGTCAATTTTTAAATTTTTCTAATTTCCCTTACTTTATAAGAAATTTGTTATACAAAATCTTCAGTATTGTCAGAAAATGTCTCTATTTCATGTTCAATTATGAAATAATTCTATTTGTATGCCTATCAGTGATCCTGAGATTTTTCCAAAAAAGTCTTCAATTTTATCAGTTATCAAATGGAATCCTCAATTTTATCATACATATATTAAATGAAAATCTTCAGTTCTATCAGAAAATGTGTCCAGTTTCTTTTTAAATTGTATCCTTATTGTATTTTTATGCCTATCATTGTGTCTGAGTTTTTTCTCTGAATTAATCTTCAATTTTATCAATAATCATATATAATTCTCAATTTTATCATGTATATTTTAGATGAAAATCTTCAGTTCTATCAGAAAATATCTCCACTTCCCTTTCCATTTATATTCTAATTGTATTTGTATGCCGACCATTGTATCTGAGTTTTTTTCCAAATAAATCTTCCATTTTATCAATTATCATTTGTAATCCTCAATTTTCTTCATACATAGTTTAGATTAAAATCTTCAGGTCTTTATGCAAATATCTCCCCTTCCTTTTTCAATAATACGCTAATGGTATTTGTATGACTATCCTTGTATCTGAGTTTTTGTTTTCCAAAATATGTTCATTATTATAAATCATCTTATGTTATCCTCAATTTTAACATACATATGTTAGATGAAAATCTTCAGTTTTATCAGAAAATATCTCTATTTCTTTTTCAATTACATTTTAATTATATTTGTAAGCCTTTCATTGTATCTGTGAAAATTACCACCAAAATCTTCAAATTTTACAGTTTTCCTATATAGTTCCATCATTTTATCAGATATATGTTGTGCAAACTTCTTCAGATTTATCAGAAAAATCTCCACTTACTTTTTCAACTATATTATCATTTTATTTGTATGCGTACCATTGTATCTGTGATAATTTCCACCAAATATTTCACAGTTAATATTTTCACATGAATTTCCATAATTTTATCCAAAATGTTATAGAAAAAACTTCAGTTTTATCAGAAAATATCTCCCCTTTCTTTTTCACTTATATTTTAATTGTATTGTATGCCTTTCATTGTATCTGAGATTTTATCAAAATATCTTTAATTTTATCAATTTTTCTATGTTGTCATCTATTTTATCATATATACATTAAATGTAAATCTTCAGATTTAACAATATATGTCTCCACTTCCTGTTTCAATTTTATTTTAATTGTATTTTTAAACCTATCATTGTATCTGAGTTTGTTTGAATAAATTTCAATTTTATCATTAATCCTATGTAATCCTCAATTTTATCATATATATTTTAGATGAAAATCTTCAGTTTTATCAGAAAATGTCTCTACTTTGTTTTCATTTGTATCCTAATTATATTTGTAAGCTTATCATTGCATCTGATTTTTTAAAAATATCTTCAATTTTATAAATTATCTTAAGTTATCCTCAATTTTATGTTACATTAGAGGAAAATCTTCAGTTTTATAGGAAATATATCTACTTCTTTTTTCAATTAAGTTCTAATTTTTTGACGGATAACATTTTATCTGTGAGAGCTACCACAAAAATCTTCAATTTTGAATTTTTTTCCTATGACTTTCCCTTATTTTATATGCAATATGGTATATGAAATCTTTAGTTTTATCAGAAAATGTCTCCACTTACTTTTTCAATTATGTGATTATTGTTTTTGTATGACTATTATTGTATCTGAGTTTTTTCCAAGAAATCTTCAATTTTAACAGTTATCCTATGTAATCCTCAGTTTTATATATTTGTTTCAAGAAAATCTTTAGTTTTATAAGAAGTTATGTCCAGTTAATTTTTCAAATATATTCTAATTGTATACCTTGGCCTATCATTGTATCTGAGTTTTGTTTTTCAAAAAATCTTCAGTTTCAAAAATTATTTTATGCTATCCTCAATTTTATCATACATATGTTAGATGAAAATCTTCAGTTTTATACAAAAATGACTCCACATACTTTTTCATATCTATTCAAATTTTATTTGTATGACTATCATAGTATGTGAGATTTTTCTAAGAAAATCTTCAATTACAAGTTATCCTATGTAATCCTCAATTTTATCATACATATATTAGATGAAAATCTTTAGTTCTTTATGAAAATGATTCCTCTTCCTTTTCCAATAATACTCTAGTTGTATTTGTATGCCTATCCTTGTATCTGAGTTTTTGTTTTCCAAAATATCTTCAATTTTATAAATTAACTTATATTATCCTCAATTTTAACATACATTTGTTAGATGAAAATCTTCACTTCAATAAGAAAATGTTTATTCCTTTTCTCAATTACATTATAATTGTGTTTGTAAGCCAATCATTTTATATGTAAAAATTACAACAAAAATCTACAAATTTTACAGTTTTCTTATGAATTTCCATAATTTTAAAAGATATATATTATGCAAAATAATTCAGATTTATTGGAAAATATTTTCACTTGTGTTTTAAATATATTATTATTTATTCGTATACCTAACATTGTATCTGGGAAAATTACCACAATAATCTTCACATTTTAACATTTTCTCTTAAATTATCATAGTTTTATCAAAAATATTATATAAAAATCTTTAGTATTATCAGAAAATATTTCTACTTTCTTTTTCACTTATAATCCTATTGTATTTGTATGCTTTTCATTGAATCTGAGATTTTATCAAAAAAATCTTTAATTTTATCAATTTTCCTATGTTGTCATCCATTTTTTATTCATAAGTTTGATGTAAATCTTTAGAATTAACAGAATACGTCTCCTCTCCCCTTTTCAATTGTATTCTAATTGTATTTGTATGCCTATCATTGTCTCCGAGTTTTTTTCTAAATAAATCTTCAATTTTACCAATTATCCTATGCAATTCTCAACTTTTCATACATATGTTGAATGAAAATCATCAATTGTATCAGAAAATGTCTCCTCTTTTTTAATTGTATTCTAATTGTATTTGTATGCTTATAATTGCATCTGAGTTTTTAAAAAAACATCAATTTTATAAATTATCTTATGCTATCCTCAATTTTAACATATATGTTAGAGGATTTTCTTCAGTTTTATAGGAAAAAGGCTCCACTTCCTTTTTTCAATTACATTCTGATTGTATTTGTATGCTTAACATTGTATCTTAAAATTACATGAAAAACTTCAACTTTTAAATTTTTCCCATGAATTTCTCTTACTTTATCAGAAATATGTTATACAAAACTTCAGTTTTATCAGAAAATGTCTCTATTCCTTTTTTCAATTACATTCTAATTATGTTTGTAAGCCTATCATTTTATCTGGGAAAATTACCACAAAAAACTTCAAATTTTAGTTATCCTATAAATTTCCATAATTTTATCAGATATATGTTTAGCAAAACTCTTCAGATTTATTAGAAAATATCTCCACTGCTTTTTACAACAATATTATTATTTATTTGTATGCCTACCATTCTATATCTGAAAATTACCAAAAAAATCTTCAAATTTTAACATTTTCATGTGAATTTCCATAATTTTATTAGAAATGTTATACAAAAATCTTCACTTTTATCTCCACTTTCTTTTTCACATATATTCTAATTCTATTAGTATGCCTTTAATTATATCTGAGATTTTAACAAAAAAACTTCAATTTTATCAATTTACCTACATTATCATCCATTTTATCATACATATGTAAGGTAAAAATCTTAAGTTTTATACAAAAATGTCTCCAGTTACTTTTTCAATTATATTCTTATTATATTTGTATGCCTATCCTTGCATCTGATAATTTGCTAAGAAAATCTTCAATTTAATCAGTTATCCTATGTAATCCTCAATTTTATCATATATATGTTAAATGAAAATCTTCAGTTTTATCATAAAATGTCTCATCTTCCCCTTTCCATTGTATTCTAATAGTGTTTGTAATATTAACATTTCATCTGAGATGTTTTTGCAAAGAAAGTCTTCAATTTTATAAATGATCCTAATTTTTTCTCAATTTTATCAAACTTATGTTAGACAAAAAAAATTCAGTTTTATAGGAAAATGTCTCCACATCCTTTTACAATCACATTCTAATTGTATTTGTATGCATACCATTCTATCTGTGAAAATTACCACAAAAATCTTCAATTTTTAAATTTTTCCTATTAATTTCCTTACTTTATCAGAAATGTTATATGAAATCTTAGTTTTATCAGAAAATACATCCATCTCTTTTCAATCATGTGATAATTCTATTTGTATGTTTACCATAGTATCTGAGTTTTTTCCAATAAATATCTTCAAGTTTATCAGATATACTATGTAATCCTCAATTTTATCATGCATATTTTAGATGAAAATCTTCATTCTATTCAATAGAATTCTAATTTTATTTCTATGGTTATCATTGTATTTCAGTTTTTTTCAAAAAATTTTCAATTTTGTACATTATCTCCTGTTATCCTTAATTTTATCATACATATGAACGATGAAAATCTTCAGTTCTTTGCGAAAATGACTCCAATTTTTTTCAATTACTTTCTAATTGTATCTACATGCCTATGAATGTATGTGAGTTTTAAAAATAAATATTAAATTTTATAAATTACATTGTTATTCTCATTTTTATCATATATATTAGATGAAAATTTTCAGTTTTATATGAAAATATCTTCACATCTGTTTTATGTATATTATATTTTAAGTCTATCATTGTATCAGAGTTTTGTCCAAATAAATCTTCAATTTTATCAAGTACAGTAGTAATCCTCTATTTAATCATACATATGTTAGATGAAAATCTTCAGTTTTATCGGAATATGTCTCAAATTCATTTATCAATTGTATTCTAATTCTATTTCTATGCCTATCATTGTATCTGAATTTTTTCCAAAAAAACCTTTAATTTTATATATTACCTTGTGATATCCTCAATTTTTCATATGCATGTTATGTTAGAATTTTAAGTTTTATATGAAAAGGCCTCCACTTCCTTGTTCAATTATATTCTAAATATATTTGTATGCCTATCATTGTATCTGAGATTTTTTTTAAAAAATCTTCAATTTTATATATTATCTTAAGTTATCCTCAATTTTAGCATACATATGTTAGAGGAAAATCTTCAATTTTAATAAAAAATGTCTCCACTTCCTTTTTCAATTACATTCTAATTGTATTTGTATGCCTACCATTGTATCTGTGAAAATTACCATAAAAATCTTGAATTTTTAAATTTTGACCTTACTTTATCAGAAATTTGTTGTATGAAATCTTCAGTTCTGTAAGAAAATGTCTCAACTTCATTTTCAATTATGAGATAATTCTATTTGTATGCCTATCAGTGTATCTGAGCTTTTTTCAAAAAATCTTCAATTTTATCAGTTATCAAATGTAATCCTCAATTTTATCATAAATATATTAAATGAAAATCTTCAGTACTATCAGAAAATGTGTCCAGTTCCTTTATCAACTGTATCTAAATGTTTTTGTATGCCTATCATTTTAACAGTTTTCCCTGAACTAATCTTCAATTTTATCAATAATCCTAGGTAATTCTCAATTTTATCATATACATTTTAGATAAAAATCTTCAGTTTTATCAGAAAATGTATCCTATTCCTTTTTAAATTTTAATTCTAATTTTATTTGTCGATTATCACTTTACCTGAGTTTTCTGCAAAAAAAAAAACATCAATTTTATAAATTACCCTAAGTTTTCTTCAATTTTATAACACATATGTTAGAGGAAAATCTTCAGTGTCATAGGAAAAGGGCTCTACTTCCTTTCTCAATTACATTCTAATGGCATTTGTATGCTTACCATTGTATCTGTGAAAATTACCAAAAAAACTTCAATTTTTAAGTTTTTCCTATGAACTTCACTTACTTTATCAGAAATATGTTATACGAAATATTTAGTTTTATCAGAAACTGTCTCCACTTCCTTTTGCAACTATATTATTATTTGCTTGTATGTCTGCCATTGTATCTGTGAAAATTACCACAAAATCATCAAATTTTAACATTTTCACATATATTAAAGGAAAATCTTCAGTTTCATATGAAAATGGCTCCACTTTGTTTTTCAATTACATTCTAATTTTTTTGTATGCTTACCATTGTATCTGTGAAAATTACCACAAAAAACTTCATTTTTTTTATTTTTCCTATGAATTTCCCTTACTTTATCAGAAAGGTTCTGCATACAAATATATTTAGAATATAATTGAAAATGGAAGTGGGGATATTTTCTGATAAAACTGAAGCTTTTCATCTAACATATGCATAATAAAATTGAGGATTATATAGGATAACTGATAAAATTTTAGATTTTTTTGAAAAACACTCATATACAATGATAGACATTGAATAGAATTGGAATGTAATTGAAAAGGGAAGTGGAGATATTTTCTAGTAGAACTAAAGATGTTAATATAACATAAAATTGAGGATTACATATGATAACTGATAAGAATGAAGACTTTTTGGAAAAAATTCAGATACAATGATAGGCATACATGTCGAATTAACACATATTTGAAGATGAAGTAGAGATATTTTCTGACCAACAAGATTTCATAAAACATATTACTGATAAAGTAAGGGAAATTAATATGAAAAATTTTAAAATTGAAAATTTTGTGGTACTTTTCACAAATACAATGTTAGGCATACAAATCCAATTAGAATGTAATCGAAAAATGAAGTGGAGACATTTTTATATAAATTGAAGATTTTCCTCTAAAATATCAATGATAAAAATCGAGGTAATCTTAAGATAATTTCTAAAATTGAAGATTTTTTTGAAAAAAAAACCTCAGATACAATGATAGGCAGACAAATATATTTAGATTATAATTGAAGGAGGAAGTGGAGACATATTCATATAAAACTGAAGATTTTCATATAACATACATATGATAAAATGAAGATATAATATAATTTATAAAATTAAAGATTTTTTGGTAAAACACTCAGATACAATGATAGGCAAAGAAAAACAGTAAGAATACTCCAGAAAAACGAAGTGGAGATACTTTTTCATTAAACTGAATATTTTCATCTACCATATGTATGATAAAATACAGGATTACTAGGGTATTGACAAAATTGATAGAATTTAATATTATTTTATCATTCTATCACTCAGATAGAATGATAAAATAATATTAAAATTAGAATATTACTTAAAGAACGTGGAGACATTTTCATATAAAACTGAAGATTTTCATCTAATATATGTATGATTAAAATGAGGATAACATAACATAATTTATAAAATTGAATATTTTTTTACAAAAACCTCAGATACATTGAGGCATATAAATACAATTAGAATGTAACTGAAAAAGGAAATGGAGACATTTCCATAAAATAATGATTTGTATCTTACATATGTATGATAAAATTGAGGATTACATAATATAATTGATAAAATTGAAGATTTATTTGGAAAATGCACAGAATCAATAATCTGCATACAAATACAATTAGAATATTATTGAAAAGGGTAGTGGAGTTATTTTCTGATAGAACTGAAGCTTTTCATCTAACATATGCATGATAAAATGAGGATTACTTAAGATAACTGATAAAATTTTAGATTTTTGAAAAAACTCAGATACAATGATAGGTATCCAAATATAATTTGAATATAATTGAAAAGGGAAGTTGAGATATATTCTGGTAGAACAGAAGATTTTAATCTAACATATGTATCATAAAATTGAGGATTACATATGATAACTAATAAAATTGAAGAATTTTTTGGAAAAAAATGAGATACAATGATAGGCATACAAATAGAATTATCACAAATTTGAAAATGAAGTGGAGACAGTTTTTGACAAAACTGAAGATTTTATATCACATATTACTGATAAAGTAAGAGAAATTCATAGGAAAAATTTAAAAATTGAAAAAAATTGTGGTAATTTTCACAGATTCAATGTTAAGCATACAAATGCAATTAGAATTTAATCTAAAAATTATGTGGAGACATTTTATGTAAAATTGAAGATTTTCTTCAAAAATATCCATGATAAAATTGAGGATAACTTAAGATAATTTATAAAATTAAGGATTTTTAAAAAAACTCAGATACAATGATCAGCATACAAATACATTTAGAATATAACTGAAGGAGGAAGTAGAGACATTTTCATACAAAACTGAAGATTTTCATTTAACATACATATGATAGAATGAGGATATCATAAGGTAATTTATAAAATGAAAGATTTTTTGGAAAAACACTCAGATACAATGATAGGCAAAGAAATACAATAATACAACTGAAAAACGATGTAGAGATATTTTCTGATAAAACTGAAGATTTTCATCTAACATATGTATGATAAAAAATGTATTACTAGGGTAATTGATAAAATTGAGGATTTATTTGAACAAAACTAATATACAATGATAGGCATAAAAATAAAATTATAATATATCTAAAAGTGACGTGAAGACATTTTCAAATAAAACTGAATATTTTCATCTAATATGTATGGTAAAAATGAGGCTAACATAATTTATAAAATTAAATATTTAAAAAAAAACACAGATACATTAATAAGTATATGAATACAATTAGAATGTAATTGACAAAGTTAATGGAGACATTTCTGTAAAGTAATGAAGGTTGTCATCTAACATATATATGATGAAATTGAGGATAACATAAGTTAATGTATAAAATTGAAGATTTTTTGAAAAAAAATCAAATACAGCGAGAGCCATACAAATATAATTAGAATTCAACTGAAAAAGGAAGTGGAGACATTTTATGATAGAACTGAAAATTTTCATCTAATATATGCATGATAAAATTGAGAATAACTTAAGATAATTTATGAAATTGAAGATTTTTTTTGAAAAAACTCAGATGCAATGATGAGCATACAAATACAATTAGAATAAAATTGAAACAGAATGATGAGATATTTTCTGATAAAACTGAAGATTTTTATTTAACACACGTATAATAAAATTGAGAATTACAGAGGATAATTGATAAAATTGAAGATTTATTAAGAAAAAAATCGTATGCAATGATAAGCATACAAATACAATTAGAATACAATTGAAAGTGGACGTGGAGAAATATTCTGTTAATTCTGAAGATTTACATCTAACTTATGTATGATAAAATGGATGTTAACATAGGAAAATTGATAAAATTGAAGATTTTTGTGCTAAAATCTCAGATACAATGTAAGGCATAGAAATACAAGTATAAATAAGGGAAAATGTGAGTGCAGATATTTTCTGATAAACCAGAAGATTTTTGTATAACATTTCTGATTAAATTATGGAAATTCCTGTGAAAATGTGAAAATTAGAAGATTTTTGTTGTAATTTTCACAGATGCAATGGTAGGCATACAAATAAATAATAACGTAGTTGAAAAAGGAAGTGGAGATATTTTCTGTTAAATCTAGTTATTTTTCTTAACATATATCTGATAAAATTATGAAAATTCATTGTAAAACTGTAAACTTTTAAGATATTTGTAATATTTTTCACAGATACAATGGTAGGCATACAAATAAACAATAATATATTTGAAAAAGTAAGTGGAGATGTTTTCTGATAAATCTGAGGAATTTTGCATAGCATATGTATGATAACATTATGGAAATTCAGAGTAAAAGCATAAAATTTGAAACTATTGTGATAATTTTCACAGACAATGGTAGGAATAATAATAATAATAATAATAATAATAATAATAATATAGTTGAAAAAGAAAGTGGATATATTTTCTGATAAATTTTAGGAATTTTGTATAACATATCTGCTAAAATTATGGTAATTTATAGGAAAATTATAAAATTTGAAGATATTTGTGATAATTCTCACAGATACAATGGTAGTCATAAAATAAATAATAATATAGTACAAAAAAAGAAGTGGAGATATTTTCTGATAAATCTGAAGAATCTTGCATAATATATATCTGATAATGTGATGGAAATTAATAAGAAAATGGTAAATTTTGAAGATTTTTGTGATTTTAGACTTACAAACACAATTAGACTCTAATTGACAAAAGGAATAGAGACATTTTCTGATAAAACTTAAGATTTTCCTCTAATATATGTATGTTAACATTGAGGATAACATTAAATAATTTATAAAATTGAAGATTTTAAAAATCTTTATTTTTTAAAAATAAAATTGGAAAACAAAAACTCAGATACAAGGATAGGTCTACAAATGCAATTAGAGTATTATTGAAAAAGAAAGAGGACACATTTTTGTAAAGAACTGAAGATTTTCATGTAACATATGTATGATAAATTGAGAATTGCATAAGATAATTAATCAAATTGAAGGTTTATCTAGACAAATACTCAGATAAAATCATCTGCATACAAATACAGTTAGAACATAATTGAAAAGGGAAATGGAGATATTTTCTGAAAGACCTGAAGCTTTTCGCCTAATATATGCATAATAAAATTGAGGATTACATAGGATAACTGATAAAATTTTAGATTTTTGAAAAACTCAGATACAATGATGGGCATCCAAATATAATTAGAATATAATTGAAAAGGGAAGTGGAGATATTTTCTGGTAGAACTGAAGATTTTAATCTAGCATATGTATGATAAAATTAAGGATCACATATGATCCTTAATTGATAAAATTGAAGGTTGTTTTTGGAAAAAACTCAGATACAATGAGAGGCATACAAATAGAATTATCACATATTTGAAAATGAAGTGGAGACATTTTCTGACAAACCGGAAAATTTCGTGTAACATTACTGATAAAGTAAGGGAAATTCTTAGGAAAAAATTAAAAATGAAATTCTATATGATAATTTCAACAGATACAATGGTAGGCATGAAATGGCAATTAGAATGTAATCAAAAAATGAAGTGGAGACATTTTTATTTAAAATTGAAGATTTTCCACTAAAATATCTATGAGAAAATTGAGGATAAATTAAGGTAAATTATAAAATTGAAGATTTTTTTTTTAAAAAACACAGATACAATGGTCGGCATACAAATACATTTAGAATATAATTGAAGGAGAATGTGGAGACACTTTCATATAAAACTGAAGATTTTGGTATAACAAACATGATAAAATGAGGATATTATAAGGTAATTTATAACATTAAAGATTTTTTTTGGAAAAACACTCAGATACAATGATATTGATGATAATACAATTAGAATACAACTGAAAACAAAGTGGAGACATTTTCTGATAACACTGAAGATTTTCATCTAACATATATACGATAAAACAGGGTAATTGATAAAATCGAAGATTTATTTGGACAAAACACAGATACAATGATAGCCATAAAAATACAGTTAGAATATTACTAAAAGAGAGTAGAGACCTTTTCATATAAAATTGTAGCTTTTCATCTAATATATGTATGATAAAAATGAGGATAAAGTAAGTTTATGAAATTGAATATTTTTTAAAATCCTCATATACATTGATAGGCATATAAATATAATTAGAATCTAATTGACAAAGAAAATGGAGACATTTTCGTAAAGTAATGAAGATTTTCTTCTAAAATATATATGATAAAATTGAGGATAACGTAAGGTAATGTATAAAATTGAAGATTATTTTAAAAATACTCAAATACAGTGATATCCATACAAATATAATCAGAATGCAATTGACAAAGTGGAGACATTTTATGATAGAACTGAAGATTTTCATCTAAAATATGCATGATAAAATGGAGGATTATATAGAATATTTGATAAAATTGAGGAATATTTTAGAAAAATCTCACATAATATGATAGGCTTACAAATAGAATTATCAGATAATTGAAAAGGAAGTGGAGACATTTTCTGACAAAACTAAAGATTTCATATAACATATTTCTGATAAGGTAAGGGAAATACATAGGAAAAAAATAAAAATTGAAGATTTTTGTGTTAATTTTCTCAGATATAATGGGAAGCATACAAATACAATTAGAATGTAATTGAAAAGTAAGTGGACGCATTTTCCTATAAAACTAAAGACTTTCCTCTAACATATATGTGATAAAATTGAGGAAAGCTTAGCATAATTTATAAAATTGATGATTTTTTTGCAAAAAATAAATCAGTACAATGATAAGCATACAAATACAATAAGCATACAATTGAAAAAAGAGGAGACACTTTTTGATAAAACTGAAGATTTTTATCTAACACATGTATGATGAAATTGAGAATTACATAGGATAATTGATAAAATTGAAAATTTATTCAGAAAAAAACTCATAAAATGATAGGCATATAAATAGAGTTAGAATAATATTGAAAAAGGATGTGGAGACATATTCTGTTAATTTGAAGATTTAAATCTAACTTATGGATGGAAAAATGGATGATAACATAGGAGAATGGATAAAATTGAATATTTTTTGATAAAATCTCAGATAAATGAAAGCTATACAAATACCAATATAAATAAGTGGAAGAGAAATTGGAGACATTTTCTGATAAAACTGAAGATTTTTGTATAACATTTCTGATTAAATTATGGAAAATCATATGAAAATGTTAAATTTGAAATTTTTTGTGGTAATTTTCACAGTTAAAATAGTAGGCATACAAATAAAAAATAATATAATTAAAAAAGGAATTGGAGATATTTTCTGATAAATCTGATGAATTTTGGCATGACAAATATATGATAAAATTATGGAAACTCATAAGAAAACTGTAAAATTTGAAGATTTTTGTGGTAATTTTAACAGATACAATGATCGGCTTACAAAAACTATAGGAATGTAATTGAAAAAAGGAATAGAGACATTTTCTGATAAAACTGAAGATTTTCATCTAACATATGTATGTTAAAATTGAGGATAACACAAGATAATTTTTAAAATTGAAGGTATTTTGGAAAACAAACACTCAGATACAAGGATAGGCATACAAATCCAAATAGATTAATATTGAAAATTGAATAGGAGACATTTTCTGACAAAAATTGAAGATTTTCACCTAAGATATGTATGATAAATAAAAGGATTACTACAGTAATGAATAAAATTGAAGATTAATTTGGACAAAACTCAGATACAATGATAGGCATAAAAATACAATTAGAATATAACTAAAAGAGATGTGGAGGCATTTTTTATATAAAATTTAAGATTTCATTTATATGTGTGTGATAAAAATGAAGATAACATGACAATTCATAAAATTGAGTATTTTAAAACAAACACAGATACATTGATAGGCATATAAATACAATTAGAATGTAATTAAAAATGATATGAAGCCATATTTGCAAATAATGAACATTTTCATCTAACATATGTATGATAAAATTGAGGATAACATAAGATAACATATAAAATTGAAGACTTTTTTAGGGAAAACTCAAATACAATGATAGCCATACAAATATAATTAGAATTCAATTGAAAAAGGAAGTGGAGACATTTTATGATAGACTGAAGATTTTGATCTAAAATATGCATGATAAAATGGAGGGTTACATAAGATATCCGATAAAATTATAGATTTTTTTTGAAAAATCTAACATACAATGATAGGCATACAAATGGAGTTATCACATAATTCAAAAAGAATGAGGATATTTTCTGATAAAACTAAAGATTTCGTATACACTTTTCTGATAAAGTAAGGGAAATTCATAGGAAAAATTTAAAAACTGAAGATTTTTGTGGTCATTTTCACAGATACAATGGTTAGCATACAAATACAATTAGAATGTAATTGAAAAAGTAAGTGGACCAATTTTCCCATAAAACTGAAGACTTTCCTCTAACATATATGTGATAAATAGAGGAAAACGTAAGATAATTTATAAAATTGATGATTTTTTTGCAAAACAAACTTAATACAAGCATAAACATACAAATACATTTAGAATACAATTTACAAAGGAAGAAGAGACACTTTCTGATAAAATTGAAGATATTTATCTAACATATGTATGATAAATTTGAGAATGCATAGGATAATTGATAAAATTGATGAGTTATTCAGAAAAAACTCAGATACAATGATAGTCATACAAATACAATTAGAATACAATTGAAAAAGGATGTGGAGACATATTCTGTAAATTATGAACATTTATATCTAACTTATGGATGATAAAATGGATGATAACATAGGAAAATAGATATAAATGAAGATTTTTTGACAAAATCTTAGATAAAATGAAAGGCATAAAAATACACCTATAAATAGGTCAAACAGAAATTTGAGACATTTTCTGATTAAATTGAAGATTTTTGTATAACATTTCTGATTAAATTATGGAAATTCATGTGAAAATGTTAAAATTTGAAGATTTCTGTGGTAATTTTCACAGATACCATGGTAGGCAGGTAAATAAATAATAATATAGTTGAAAAAGTAAGTGTGATATTTTCTGATAAATCTTTAGAATTTTCAATAACATATATCTGATAAAATTATGGAAATTCATAGGAAAATTGTAAAATTGGAAGTTTTTGTGTTAATTTTCACAGATACAATGATAGGCTTACAAACACAATTAGAATATAATTTAAAAAATGAATAGAGTGGATTACATTGATGGATTTCCATATATTGAAACATCCCTGCATCCCTGGCATGAAGCCTACTTGATCATGGTGAATGATCGTTTTGATGTGCTCTTGGATTCGGTTAGCAAGAATTTTATTTAGTATTTTTGCATCTATATTCATAAGAGAAATTGGCCTGTAGTTCCCTTTCTTTGTTGGATCTTTTTGTGGTTTAGGTATTAGTGTAATTGTGGCTTCGAAGAATGAGTTGGGCAGTGCCTCTTCTGTCTCTATTTTGTGGAATAATTTGAAAAGTGTTGGTGTTAAAGTCTTCTTTGAAGGTCTGGTAGAATTCTGCACTAAAACCATCTGGTCCCGTACTTTTTTTGGTTGGGAGGCTTTCTATAACCCCTTCTATTTCTGTAGGAGTTATGGGACTACTTAGCTGATCTACCTGATGCTGATTTAATTTTGGTATTTGATATCTGTCTAGGAAATTGTCCATTTCCTCCAGATTCTCCAGTTGTTTTGAGTATAGACCTTTGTAGTAGGATTTGATGATCTTTTGAATTTCCTCAGTTTCTGTTGTTATGTCTCCCTTTTCATTTCTAATTTTGTTAATTTGTATACTGTCTCTGTGTCCTTTGGTTAGTCTGGCTAAGGGTTTGTCTATCTTGTTGATTTTCTCAATGGTTCAATATAAGGAAATCCATCAATGTAATCCACTACATAAACAAACTTAAAGAAAAAAACCACATGGTCATCTCATTAGATGCTGAAAAAGCATTCGACAAAATTCAGCATCCTTTCATGCTAAAAGTCTTGGAAAGTGCAGGAATTCAAGGCCCATACCTAAATGTAGTAAAAGCAATCTACAGCAAACCAGTAGCCAACATCAAAATAAATGGAGAGAAACTTGAAGCATTCCCACTAAAATCAGGGACTAGACAAGGCTGCCCTCTCTCTCCATATCTTTTCAATATAGTACTTGAAGTTCTAGTGAGAGCAATTAGACAACATAAGGAAGTCAAAGGGATACAAATTGGAAAAGAAGAAGTCAAACTATCATTATTTGCAGACGATATGTTAGTTTACTTAAGCGACCCCAAAAACTCCACCAGAGAACTTCTGCAGCTGATAAACAACTTCAGCAAAGTGGCGGGTTATAAAATTAACTCAAGCAAGTCAGTGGCCTTCTTGTACTCAAAGGACAAGCAGGCTGAGAAAGAAATTAGGGAAATAACACCCTTCACAATAGCCACAAACAACATAAAGTATCTTGGCGTAACTCTAACCAAACAAGCGAAAGATCTGTACAACAGGAACTTCAAGTCCTTGAAGAAAGAAATCGAAGAAGACCTCAGAAGATGGAAAAATATTTCTTGCTCCTGGATTGGCAGGATCAATATAGTAAAAATGGCCATCTTGCCAAAAGCAATATGCAGATTCAATGTGATCCCCATCAATATCCCAACTCAATTCTTCATAGATCTAGAAAGAGCAATTATCAAATTCATCTGTAGCAACAAAAAAAAACCCAGGATAGCTAGAACTATTCTCAACAATAAAAGGCCTTCTGGGGGGAATCTATATCCCTGACCTTAAGCAGTACTACAGAGCAATTGTGTTAAAAACTGCATTGTATTGGTATAGCAACAGGCAAGTAGAATAATGGAATAGGATTGAAGACCCAGAAATGAACCCACAGACTTATGTTCACTTGATCTTTGATAAAGGAGCCACAACAATCCAGTGGAATAAAGATAGCCTTTTCAACAAATGGTGCTGGTTCAACTGGAGGTCAACATGCAGAAGAATGCGAATTGACCCACTCTTATCTCTTTGCACTAAGATCAACTCCAAGTGGATCAAGGACCTCCACATAAAACCAGACACACTGAAACTATTAGAAAAGAAACTTGGGAAGACCCTGGAGGACGTAGGCACAGGGGAAAAGTTCATGAACAGAACACCAATAGCTTACGCACTAAGATCAAGAATAGACAAATGGGACCTCATAAAATTACAAAGTTTCTGCAAAGCAAAGGACACTGTCAGAAGGACAAAATGGCAACCAACAAAGTGGTAAAATGTCTTCACCAACCCCACATCCGACAGAGGGCTAATATCCAATATATACAAAGAACTCAAGAAGTTAGACTGCAAAGAACCAAATAACCATATCAAAAAATGGGGCACAGAGCTAAACAAAGAATTTTCACCAGAAGAAAATCGGATGGCCGAGAAACACCTTAAAAGATGTTCAACATCATTAGTCATCAGGGAAATGCAAATCAAAACAACCCTGAGATTCCACCTCACACCAGTCAGAATGGCTAAGATTAAAAACTCAAGAGACAACAAGTGCTGGCGAGGATGTGGAGAAAGAGGAACACTCCTCCACTGTTGGTGGGATTGCAAAATGGTAAAACTGCTCTGGAAATCAGTTTGGCCGTTCCTCAGGAAATTGGGCATGTCACTTCCAGAGTACCCTAGCATACGACTCCTGGGCATATACCCAGAGGATTCCCCTGCATACAATAAAGACACATGCTCCACTATGTTTATAGCAGCCTTGTTTATAATAGCCAGAAATTGGAAAGAGCCCAAATATCCCTCAAAGGAGGAATGGATACAGAAAATGTGGTATATTTATACAATGGATACTACTCAGCAATTAAAAATAATGAATTCATGCAATTTGTAGGCAAATGGTTAGACCTGGAAAATATCCTGAGTGAGTTAACCCAATCACAAAGAATACACATGAAATGCAATCACTGATAAGTGGATATTAATGAGCCCAGAAGCCCTAAATACTCAAGACACAATTTGCAAGTCAAATGATTCCCAAGAAGAAGAAAGGAGAGGACCCTGGGCCTGTAAAGATTGCATCCAGTTTAGTAAAGAAACCGAGGGGGGAGGGGGAATGACTGGGGAATAGTTGGGGGGGAGAGGAACTATGGGAAGTATGGTGGGTTGGAACTGGGAAAGGGGAAAGCCTTTGGAATGTAAACATAGAATATAGAAAATAAAAATTAAAAAAACTATCTAAAAAAATGAATAGAGCCATTTTCTGAAAAAACTTAAGGTTTCATCTAACATATGTATGTTAAAATTGAGGATAACATCAGATAATTTATAAAATGGATGATATTTTAGAAAACAAAAACTCAGATAAAAAGATTGGCATACAAATACAACTAGGGTATTATAAAATGGAAGATGACACATTTAGGTAAAGAACTGAAGATTTTCATCTAACATATGTATTATAAAATTGAGGATTATATAAGATAATTGATAAAATTGAAGATTTATTTGAAAAAACATTCAGATACAATGTTCTGCTTACAAATACAATTAGAATATAATTGAAATGGGAAATGGAGATATTTTCTGATAGAACTGAAACTTTTCATCTAAAATATGCATGAGAAAATTGAGAATTACATAGGATAACTGATTAAAATTTTGTACGTTTTTGAAAAATACTCAGATACAATAATTTGTATCCAAATATAATTAGAATATAATTGAAAAGCAAATTGGAGATATTTTCTGGTAGACCTGAAGGTTTTAATCTAACATATGTATCATAAAATTGAGGATTACTTATGATAACTGATAAAATTAAAGATTGTTTTTGGAAAAAACTCAGATACAGTAAAAATCTTACAAATATATTTAGAATATAATTGAAGGACGAAGTGGAGAAGTTTTTATATAAAACTGAAGATTTTCATATAACATACTTATGATAAAATGAGGACTTCATAAGGTAATTTATAAAATTAATGATATTTTTGGAAAAACACTAAGATACAATGATACAAATAGAACACAACTGAAAAACAAAGTGGAGACATTTTCTGATAATACTAAAGATTTCCATATAACATATGTATGATAAAATCAAGGATTACTAGGGGAATTGATAAAATTGAATATGTATTTGCACAAAACTCAGATACAATGATAGGTATAAAAATGCAATTAGAATATGACTAAAAGAGACGGGGAGTCATTTTCATATGAAACAAGATTTTCATCTAATATATGTATGATAAAAATTAGGGTAACATGACATAATTTATAAAATTGAATATTTTTTAAAAAACTCAGATACTTTGATAGGCATATAAATACAATTAGAACGTAATTGAAAAAGGAAGTGGAGGCATTTTCATAATGTAATAAAGAATTTCATCTAACATGTATGATAAAATTGAGGATAAAATAAGATAAATTTTATATGTATAAAATTGGAGATTTTTTTGAAGAAAACTCAAATACAATTATAGTCATACAAATATAATTATAATTCAATTGAAAAACGAAGTGAAGATATTTTATGGTAAAACTGAAGATTTTGATCTAAAATATGCATGATGAAATTGAGGATTACATAGGATATTTGAAAAAATTGAAGTTTTTTTAGGAAAAATCTCACATACAATGATAGGTATGCAAATACAATTATCAGATAATTGAAAAGGAAGTAGAGAAATTTTCTGATAAAACTGTATATATCATATAACATATTTCTGATAAAGTAAGTGAAATTCATAGGAAAAATTCACAATTGAAGATTTTTGTGATAATTTTCACAGATACAATGGTACACATAAAAATACAATTGCAATATAATTGAAAACGCAAGTGGAGACATTTTCCTATCAAACTGAAGATTTTCCTTTAACACATACATGATAAAATTGAGGACTACTTGAAGTAATTTAGGAAATTAATGATTTTTTTTGAAAAAAAAAAACCCAGATGCAGTGATAAGCATACAAGTAGAATTAGAGTACAATTGAAAAAGGGAGAGGAGACATTTTCTGATAAAACTGAAAATTTTTATCTAACATATATATGATAAAATTGAGAATTACATAGGATAATTGATAAAATTGAAGATTTATTCAGAAAAAACTCAGATACAATGATAGGTATTCAAATAGAATTAGAATACAATTGTAAAGTACTTGGAGAAATTGTCTGTTAATTCTGAAGATTTACATCTAACTTATGGATGATAAAATGTATGATAACATAGGAAAATTGATAAAATTGAAGATTTTTCTGATAAAAATCTCAGATACAATAAAGACACACAAATACAACTCTAAATAAATGAAATAGAAAGTGGAGATATTTTCTGATAAAACTGAAGATTTTTGCAAACAATTCTGATTAAATTATGGAAATTCATGTGAAAATGTTAAAATTTGGAGATTTTTATGTTAATTTTCACACTTACAATGGTAGGATACAAATAAATAATATATTTGAAAAAGTATGTGGAGATATTTTTCATAAATCTGAGGAATTTTGCATAACATATATCTGATAAAATTATGGACATTTATAGGAAAACTGTAAAATTTGAAGATTTTTGTGGTAATCTTCACAGATACAATGGTAGGCATACAAATAAATAATAATATAGTTGAAAAAGGAAGTGGAGATATTTTCTGATAAATCTGAAGAATTTTGCATAATGTATGTCTGACAAAATTATGGAAATTCATAAGAAAACTGTAAAATTTGAAGATTTTTGTGGTGATTTTCACAGATGCAATTATAGGCTTGCAAACACAATTAGAATGTAATTGAAAAAAATTGGATAGAGACTTTTTCTGAAAAAAACTGAAGATTTTCATCTAACATGTATGTTAAAATTGAGTATAACATAAGATCATTTATAAAATTGAAGATATTTTGAAAACCTAACTCTCAAATACAAGCATGGGCATAGAAATAAAACTAGAGAATTATTGAAAAATGAAGAAGACACATTTTTGTAAAGAACTGAAGATTTTCATCTAACAGAATTATGATAAAGTTGAGGATAACATTAGATAATTTTTAAATCTGAAGATATTTTTGAAAAAGAAAACTCAAATACAATGGTAGACATAA
Organism: Apodemus agrarius; assembly: GCA_964023405.1. Classification (NCBI taxonomy): domain Eukaryota; kingdom Metazoa; phylum Chordata; class Mammalia; order Rodentia; family Muridae; genus Apodemus; species Apodemus agrarius. The sequence goes on from OZ030024.1 coordinate 35,901,782, forward strand.
AAATACAATCTAAATGTAATCGAAAAATGAATTGGAAACATTAATTTTTAAAATTGAAGATTTTCCTCTGAAATATAAATGATAAAATTGGGGAAAACTTAAAATGATTTATAAAATTGAAGATTTTTTGAAAAAAAACTCATATACAATGTTAGGCATACAAATACATTTACAATATATTTGAGGGAAGAAGTGGAGACATTTTTGGTATAAAACTGAAGATTTTCATATAACATAGATATGATAAAATGAGGAAACCATAAGGAAGTTGCTAAAATTAAAGATTTTCTGGAAAAACACTCAGATACAGTGATGTGCTTAAAAACACAATTAGAATGTAATTGAAAACAGGGAATACAGACATTTTCTGATAAGACCAAAGATTTTCATCTAACATATGTTTGTTAAAATTGAGAATTACATAAGATAATTTTTAAAATGTAAGATATTTTGCCAAACAAAAACTCAAATACAAGGATAGGCATACAAATACATCTAGAGTATTATTCAAAAAGGAAGAGGACACATAGAACTGAAAATTTTAATCATACATATGTATGATATAATTGAGGATTACATAAGATAATTGATAAAATTGAAGATTTATTTGGAAAAATAGATAAAATGATCTGCATTCAAATACAATTAGAATATAATTAAAAATGGAAGTGGAGATATTTTCTGATAGAACTGATGATTTTCATCTAACATATGCATGATAAAATTGAGTATTACAAAGGATAATTGATAGAATTTCAGGTTTATTTGAAAAAACACTCAGATACAATGATTTATGATAGAACTGAAGGTTTTCATCTAAAATATGCATGAAAAAATTGAGGATTATATATGATATCTGATAAAATTGAAGATATTTTTTAGAAAAAACTCAGATAAATAAAAGGCATACAAACAGAATTATCACATGATTGAAAAGGAAGTGGATGTATTTTTTGATAAAACTAAAGATTTTGTATAACATATTTCTGATAAAGTAAGGGAAATACATAGGAAAAATATAAAAATTGAAGTTTATTTTGGTAATATCTACACATCCAATGGTATGCATACAAATACAATTAGAATGTAATTGTAAAAGGATGTGGAGACATTTTCTATAAAACTGAAGATTTATCTCTAATGGTATTTGATAAAATTGAGACAAACAGGATAATTTATAATATTGCAGATTTTTTTGCAAAAAAACTCAGACGCAATGATAAGAATACAAAGACTATTAGAATACAATGGAGAAAGGAAGATGAGACATTGTAATTATGGTAAGCATACAAATAGAATTAGAATGTAATTGAAAAGGAAGTGGAGCCACTTTCCATTAAAACTGAAGAAAACCCTCTAACATATGTATGTTACAATTGAGGATAGCATAAGAAAATTTATAAAATTTATAAAATTGAAGATTGTTTTTTTTAAAAAGTCAGATGCAATGATAAGCATACAAATACAATTAGAATACAATTGAAAAAGGATAAAATTGAAGATTTTCATCCAACATATGTATGAAAAAATTGAGCATTGCATAGGATAATTGATAAAATTGAAGATTTATTCAGGAAAAACTCGGAGGCAATAATAGGCATACAATACAACGAGAAGACTATTGAAAAAGGAAGAGGAGATATATTCTGTTAATTCTAAAGACTTACATCTAACTTATGAATGAAAATGGATGATAATATGGGAAAATTGATAAAATTAAAGATCTTTTTGATGAAATCTCAGATTCAATGAAAGGCATAGGCAGGGTTTCTCTGTGTAGCCCTGGCTGTTCTGGAACATAACTCTGTAGACCAGGCTGGCCTCGAACTCAGAAATCCGCCTGTCTCTGCCTCCCAGAGTGCTGGGATTCCAGGCGTGTGCCACCACTGCCAGGCTAAACAGGCTTCTTTTTTGTTTGTTTGTTTGTTTGCTTGCTTGCTTGCTTGCTTGTTTTTCAAGACATGCTTTCTCTGTAGTCTTTGCTGTCCTGGGAACTCACTTTGTGGACCAGGCTGGCGATATTTTCATAAATAACTGAAGATTTTCATTTATGTATGATAAAATTTATGATAACATAAGATAATGTATAAAATTGACAATTTTTTGAAGAAAACTCAAATACAATGATAGCCATACAAATATAATTAGAATACAATTGAAAAAGGAAGTGGAGATATTTTGTGATAGAACTGAATATTTTCACCTAAAATATGCATGATAAAATTGAAGATTACATAGGATACCTGATAAAATTGAAGATTATTTTTGGAAAAATCTCAGATACAGTGATAGGCATACAAATACAATTAGAATATAATTGAAAAGGAAGTGGAGACTTTTTGTATAAAACTGAAGATTTTCATCTAACATACGTATGATAAAATTGAGGATAACCTAAGACAATTTTTAAAACTGAAGATATTTTTGAGAAAGAAACTCAGATACAATGATAGGCATACAAATACAATTAGAATACAATTGAAAAAGGAACTGGACAAATTTTCGGATAGATCTGAAGATTTTCATCTAACATATGTATGATAAAATTGAGGATTACGTAGGACAACTGATTTTCTTTGAAAAAATCTCAGATACAATGAGAGGCATACAAATACAATTATCACATTATTGAAAAAGGAAGTGGAGACATTTTCTGATAAAACTGAAGATTTCTTATAACATATTTCATAAAAAATTGAAAAAGGAGCTGGACACATTTTGTGATAGAACTGAAGATTATCATCTAAAATATGCATGATAAAATTGAGGATTACATAGGATATCTGATAAAATTGAAGATTTTTTTGGAAAAATCTCAGATACAATGATAGGCATACAAATAGAATTTTCACATGAGTGAAAAGGAATTGGACATATTTTCTGAAAATTCTAAAGATTTCATATAACATATTTCTGATAAAGTAAAGAAAATTCATAGGAAAAATTAAAAAATTGAAGTTTTTGTGGTAATTTTCACACATACAATGGTATGCATTTTTAAATTTTAACTATGAATTTCCCTTACTTTTTTCAGAAATATATTATACGAAATCTTCAGTTTTGGCAGAAAATGTCTCTAATCCTTTTTTCAATTACATTCTAATTACGTTTGTAAGCCTATCATTGTATTGATGAAAATTACCACAAAAAACTTCAAATTTTACACTTTCCTATGAATTTCCATAATTTTATCAGATATATGTTATGCAAAATTCTTCAGATTTTTCAGAGAATATCTCCACTTCCTTTTACAACTATATTATTATTCATTTGTATGCCTACCATTCCATCTGTAAAAATTACCACAAAAATCTTCAAGTTTTAACATTTTCACATGAATTTCCAAATTTTTATTAGAAACATTATACAAAAATCTTCAGTTTTATCAGAAAATGTCTCTACTTTATTTTTCACTTATATTCTCATTGTGTTTGTATGCTTTTAATTATATCTGAGTTTTTATCAAAAAAACCTTCAATTTTATCAAGTTTCCTATGTTATCCATTTTATTATACATATGTTAGGTGAAAATCTTAAGTTTTATACAAAAAAGTCTCCAGCTACTTTTACAATTATATTCTAATTTTATTTGAATGCCAATGGTTGTATCTGAGAATTTTCTAAGAAAATCTTCAATTTTATTAGTTATCCTATGTAATCCTCCTTTGTATTATATATATATTATATGAAAATCTTCAGTTTTATCAGAAAATGTCTCATTTTTCTTTTCAATTGTATTTTAATAATCTTTGTAATCTTATTGCATCTGACTTATTTACAAAATAATGCTCAAATTTATAAATTATCCTAAGTTCTCAATTTTATCAAACATATGTTAGAGGAAATTTTTCAGTTTTATAGGGAATTGTTTCCACATCCTTTTACTAGTACATTTCTATGATATTTCTATACCTGCCATTGTATCTTTGAAAATTACCAGAAAAATATTCTTATTTTACAATTTTCTTATGAATTTCCATAATTTTATCAGATATATCATGCAAAATTCCTGATTTATCAGAAAATATCTCCACTTCCTTTTTCAACAATATTATTATTTCTATGCCTACCATTGTATCTGTGAAAATTACAACAAAAATCTTCAAATTTTAACATTTTCACGTGAATTTCCATAATTTACTCAGAAACAGTATACAAAAATCTTCAGTTTTCCAATTGGTCCAAAGATTCAATGAGTTTCCCTGTGTCCCTGTTTAGTTTCTGTTTCCCTGATCAGTCCATTGAGGATGGTGGAGTGTTGAGGTCTCCCACAATTCTTGTGTTAGGTGCAACGTGTGCTTTGAGCTTTAGTAAAGTTTCTTTTATGAAAGAGAGTGCCCTTTCATTTGGAGCAAAGATGTTTAGAATTGTGAGTTCTTCTTGGTGGACTTTTCCTGTGACCAGCAAGAAGTGACCTTCTATGTCTCTTTTGATGATTTAGGTTGAAAGTCAATTTTATCTGATATTAAAATGCCGATACCATCTCGCTTCCTGCGACCATTTGCTTGCAAAATTGTTTTCCAGCCTTTTACTCTAAGGTAGTGTTTGTCTTTGATCCTGAGGTATGTTTCCTGTATGCAGCAAAATTTAGGGTCCTCCTTCCCTATCCAGTCTGTTAGTCTATGCCTTTTTATTGGGGCATTGAGTCCATTGATGCTAAGAGATATTGATTAGTGACTATTGAATAGTGATTATTTCTTCCTGTCATTTCTGATGTTATTTTTGTTTTTGAGTGGTTATTTTCTTTTGAGTTTCATGGAAGAAGGATACTATCTTGCTTTTTCTAGGGTGCAGTTTCCCTCCTTGTATTGGACTTTTCTTCCTATTATCCTTTGTAGTTCTGGGTTAGTGAAAAGTTATTGTGTAAGTTTGGTCTTGTCATGGAATATTTTGATTTATCCATCAATGTTGATTGAGAGTTTTGCTGGGTATTGTACTCATGGCTGACAATTGTGTTCTCTTAGAGTCTGCATGAATTTCCATAATTTTATCAGATATGTTATGCAAAATTCTTCAGAGTTATCAGAAAACGTCTCCACTTACTTTTTTCAACTATATTATTATTTATGTGTATGCCTACCATTGTATCTGTGAAAATTTCCATAAATATCTTCAAATTTTAATATGTTCACATGAATTTCCATAATTTACTCATAAATGTTACACAAAATTTTGTTTTATCAGAAAATACCTCCAATTTCTTTTCCAATTATTTATTGTTGTACTTGTATGCTTTTCATTGTATCTGAGATTTTATCACAAAAATCTGCAATTTTATCAATTTTCCTATGTTATCATCCATAAGTTATGTGTAAAGCTTCAGAATTAAAAGAATATATCTCCATGTCGTTTTTCAATTGTATTCTAATTGTATTTGTATGTCTATCATTGTATCTGAGTTTTCTTTTTTCAAAAATATCTTCAGATTTAAATATTATCTTATGTTATCCTCAATTTTATCATACATATTTTAGATGAAAATCTTCAGTTTTATACAAAAATGTCTCCAACTCTTTTTTCAATTATATTCTAATTGTATTTGTATACCTATCATTGCATCTGAGATTTTACTAGAGAATAACTTCAATTTAATCAGTTATAGTATTGAATCCTCAATTTTATCCTATATATGTTAAATGAAAATTTTCAGTTTTATGATGAAACGTCTCGTCTTCCTTTGTCAATTGAATCCTCATAGTATTTGAAAGCTTATTATTGTATCTGAGGGTTTTTTTGCAAAAATATCAATTTTATAAATTATTCTAAGTTTTCCTCAATTTTATCACACATGTTAGAGGAAAATCTTCAGTTTTATAGGAAAATGGCACCACTTCCTTTTTCAATTACTTTCTTCTTGTATTTGTATGCTTACCATTTTATCTGTGACAACTGCCACAAAAATCTTCAACTTTTAAATTTTTCCTATGAATTTCCCTTACGTTATCAGAAATATGTTATACGAAATCTTTAGTTTTATCAGAAAATGTCTCGACTTACTTTTCCATTATCTGATAATTCTATTTGTATGCCTATCATCGTATGTTAGATTTTTCTAAAAATATCTTCAATTTGATCAGATATCCTATGTAATCCCCAATATTAACATGCAGATTTTAGATGAAAATCTCCAGTTCTATCATAAAATGTCTTCACTTCCTTTTTCAATTGATTCTAATTATATTAGTATGGCTATCATTGTATTTAAGTTTTCTTTCAAAAAATCTTCAATTTTATACAATATCTTATGTTATCCTCAATTTTATCATGCATATGTTAGATTAAAATCCTCATTACTTTATGAAAATGTTTCCATTTCCTTTTAAAATTTGCATTCTAATTGCATTTATATGCCTGTCAATGTATCTAGGTTTTTTTTTTAAAAAAATATTCAATTTTATAAATTAGGTTGTCCTCATTTTTATCATACATATATTAGGTGAAAATCCTCAGTTTTATATGAAAACGTCTCCACATCTCTTTTAGTTATATTATAATTGTATTTTATGCCTATCATTGTATCTGAGTTTTGCCCAAATAAATCTCCAGTTTTATGAATTACTCTAATAATCCTTTATTTTATCATTCATATGTTAGATGAAAATCTTCAGTTTTATCAGAAAATGTCTCCAGTTCGTTTTTTAGTTTTATTCTAAATGTGTTTCTAACAATTTCTAAAAGATGTATGATAAAATTGAGGATTACATAGCATAATTGATAAAATTGAAGATTTATTTTGACAAAAATCTCGGATACTATGATAGCCATACAAATATAATTAGAATACAAATGAAAGGATTTGAAATTGAGGATTACATAGGATAACTCCGATAAAATGATAGGCATACAATACAATTAGAAAACTATTGAAAAAGGAAGAGGAGACATATTCTGTTAATTCTAAAGATTTACATCTAACGTATGAATGAAAAATGGATGAAAACATAGGAAAATTGATTAAGTTGAAGATTTTTTTAATAAAATCTCAGATTCAATGAAAGGCATACAAATACAACAGGATTATAAGTGAAAAAGTAAGTGGAAATATTTGTATAATATTTCTTATAAAACTGTGGCACTTTATGAGAAAAGGTTAAAATTTGAAGATTTTTGAGGTAATTTTCCCAGATATAATGATAGGTATACAAATAAATAATAATATAGTTAAAAAGAAAGTGGAAATATTTTATAATAAATCTGAAGAATTTTGCATAATATATCTGTTAAAATTATAGAAATTCATAAGAAAAGTATAAAATTTGAAAATTTTTGTGGTAATTTTCCTAGATATAATGTTAGGTAAACAAAAAAATAATAATATAGATAAAATAAATTGAAAATATTTTCTAATAAATCTGAAAAATTTTTCATAATATATATCTGTTAAAATTATAGAAATCATTAATAAAAGTGTAAAATTTGAAGATTTTTGTGGTAATTTTCACAGATACAATGATAGGCTTGGAAACACAAATAGAATGTAACTGAAAAAAGGAATCGAGACATTTGTGACAAAACTGAAGATTTTCTTCTAGCATATGTATGTTAAAATTGAGGACTACATAAGATAATTTATAAAATTGGAGAGTTTTTTGAGAAAAAGATACAATGATAGGCATACAAATACATTTAGAATATAATGAAGGAGGAAGTGGAGACATTTTCATATAAAACTGAAGATTTTCATATAATGTATGATAAAATGAGGATCTCTTAATGTAATATAAAATTAAACATTTTTTAAGAAACATTCATATACAATGATATGCATATAAATAAAATAAGAATACAACTGAAAAACAAATTGGAGACATTTTCTGATAATACTGAAGATTTTCATCTAACATATGTATGATAAAATAAATGATTAATAGGGTAATTGATAAAATTGAAGATTTATTTGGAGAAAAAGATAAAATGATAGGCATAAAAGTACAATTAGAATATATCTAAAAGAGACGTGGAAACATATTCATATAAAATAAGATTTTCATCTAATATATGTATGATAAATTGAAGATAAAATAAGATAACTTATAAAATTGCAGATTTTTTATATAAAAACCACAAATACATTGATAGGCACATGAATACAATTAGAATGTAATTGAAACAGGAAATGGAGACATTTTCACAAAGTAATGAAGATTTTCATCTAACATGTGTACGAAATTCATGAAATTGAAGATTTTTTTCAGATAAAAACTCAGATGTAATGATAAGCATAAAAATGCAATTAGAATACAATTGAAAAAAAGGAAGAGGAGACATTTTCTGATAAAACTGAAGATTTTTATCTAACAGATGTATGATAAAATTGAGAATACATAGGATAATTGATAACATTTAAAATTTATTCAGAAAGAACTCTGATGCAAGGATAGGCATACAAATACAATTAGAATACAATTGAAAAAGGTTGTGGAGATATATTCTGTTAATTCTGAAGCTTTACACCTAACTTATGGATGGTAAAATGGATGATAACATAGGAAATTGATAAAATTGAAGATTTTTGTGATAAAAATCTCAGAATCAATGAAAGTCATACAAATACAACTATAAATAAGGAAAAGGAAAGTGGAGACATTTTCTGATAAAACTGAAGATTTTAGTATAACCTTTTTGATAAAATTATGGAAATTCATGTGAAAATGTTAAAATTTGAAGATTTTTGTGGTAATTTTCACAGATGCAATGGTAGGCATACAAATAAATAATAATATATTTGAAAAGTAAGTAGAAATATTTTCTGATATTCTGAGGAATTTTGCATAACATATATCTCCTAAAATTATGGAAATTCATACAAAAACTGTAAAATTTGAAGATTTTTGTGGTAATTTTCACAGATACAATGGTAGGTATACAGATAAATAATATAGTTGAAAAAGGAAGTGGAGATATTTTGTGATAAATCTGAGGACTTTTGCATAACATATATCTGCTCAAATTATGGAAATTTTAGAAAACTGTAATATTTGAAGATTTTTGTGGTAATTTTCACAGATACAATGATAGGCTTACAAACACAATTAGATTGTAATTGAAAAAAAGGAATAGAGACATTTTCTGATTAAACTGATGATTCCCCCCTAACATATGTATGTTAAATTTGAGGATTACATAAGATAATTTATAAAATTGCAGATATTTTGGAAAACAAATAATCAGATACAATGATAGCCATAAAAATACATTTAGAATATAAATGAAGGAGGCAGTGGGACATTTTCCTACAAACTGAAGATTTTCCTCTAATATATGTATGTTAAAACTAAGGAAAACATAAGATAATTAATAAAATTGAAGATTTTTTGAAAAAAACTCAGATGCAATGATAAGCATACAAATACACAGAATACAATTGAAAAAGGAAGAGAAGACATATTCTGAGAAAACTAAAGATTTTCATCTAACATATGCATGATAAAATTGAAGACTACATAGGATAATTGATAAAATTGAAATTTATTGAACCAAAAACTCATATACAATGATATGCATAGAAATACAATTAGAATACAATTGAAAAAGAAAGTTAAGACATTCTGTTCTAATTCTAAAGATTTACATCTAACGTAAGTATGATAAAGTAGATGATAACAGGAAAATGATAACTTGAAGATTTTTTGATAGAATCTCAGATTCAATGAAAGGCTTCCAAATACAATAAAATTATAAGTGAAAAAGAAAGTTGAAACATTATCTGATAAAACTGAAGATATTTTATAATATTTCTGATAAAATTATGGATTTATGAGAAAATGTTAAAATTTGAAGATTTTTGTTGTAATTCTCACAGATACAATGTTAGGTATACAAATAAATAATAGTATAGTTAAAAAGGAAATGGAGAACTTTTCTAATAATTCTGAAGAATTTTGCATAACATATATCTGATAAAATTATGGAAATTCTTAGGAAACTAAAATTTGTAGATTTTTGTGGTAATTTTCACAGATACAATGATAGGTTTACAAACACAATTAGAATGTAATTGAGAAAAGGAATAGAGATATTTTCTAATAAATCTGAAGATTTTCATCTAACAAATGTATGTTAAAAAATGAGGATTACATAAGATAATTTATAAAATTGAAGATATTTTGGAAAACAAAATCTCAGATACAAGGATAGGCATACAAATACAACTAGAGTATCATTGAAAAGTGAAGAGGAGACATTTTCATAAAGAAGTGAAAATTTTCATCTAACATATGTATGATAAAATTGAGGATTACATAAGATAATTGAAAAAAATTGAAGATTTACTTGGAAGAAAACTCAGATACAATGATCTGCATACAAATAAATTTAGGATATAATTGAAAAGAGAAGTGGAGATATTTTCTGATAGAACTGAAGATTTTAATCTAATACATGTATCATAAAATTGAGGATTACATATTATAACTGATAAAATTGAAGATTTTTTTGAAAAATACTCAAATACAATGAGAGGCATACAAATAGAATTATCACATAATTGAAAATGAAGTGGAAATATTTTCTGACAAAACTGAAGATTTTGTGTAACATATTACTGACAAAGTAAGCGATATTCATAGGAAAAATTTTAAAATTAAAATTTTGTGGCTATTTTCACAAATACAATAATAGGCATACAAATAAAATTAGAAAGTAATTGAAATATGAGTTGGAGATATTTTTGTTTAAAATTGAATATTTTCCTCAAACATATCTATGATAAAGTTGAGGATAATTTAAGATAATTTATAAAATTGAAGATTTTTTTGAACAAAAACTCAGATACAATGGTAAGCATACAAATACATTTAGAATACAATTGAATGAGGAAGTGGAGACATATTCGTCTAAAACTGAACATTTTCATATACATATGATAAACTGAGAATGTCATAAGGTAATTCATAAAATTAAAGATTATTTGGAACAAAAAGCTCAGATACAATGATAGGCATAGAAATATAATTAGAATACAATTGAAAAATGAAGTGGAGACATTTTCTGATAAAACTGAAGATTTTCAACTAATATATGTATGATATAATTGAGGATTACTAGGGTAATTGATAAAATTGAGGATTTATTTGGACAAAACTCAGATACAATGATAGGCATAAAAATACAATTAGAATATACCTAAAAGAGACATGGAGACATTTTCATATAAAACAAGATTATCATCTACTGCATGTAAAAAATGAGGATAACATAAGATAATTTATAAAATTTAATATTTTTTTAAAAAGCGCAGATACAACAATAGGCATAATTGGAATATAATTGAAAGAGGAAGGGGAGACATTTTCGTAAAGAACTGAAAATTTTCATGTAACAAATGCATGATAAAATTGAGGATAACATAAGATAATGTATACAATTGAATATTTTTTGAAGAAAACTCAAATACAATGATAACCATACAAATATAATTAGAATTCAATTGAAAAAGGAAGTGGAGACATTTTATGATAGAACTGAATATTTTCATCTAAAATCTGCATGATAAAATTGAGGATTACATAGGATATCTGATCAAATTGAAGATTTTTTGGAAAATTCTCAGATACTATGACAGGCTTACAAATACAATTAGAATATAGTTGAAAAAGAAGGGGGAAACTTTTTTGTATAAAACTGAAGATTTTCATCTAACAGATGTATGAAAAACTGAGGATAACATAAGATAATTTTTAAATCTGAAGATTTTTTGAAAAATAAAACTCAGATAAAATGATAGGCATACAAAGACAATTAGAATGCAATTGAAAAAGGAAGTAGACATATTTTCTGATAGAACAGAAGATTTCCATCTAACACATGTATGATAAAGTTGAGGATTACATAGAATAACTGATAAAATTGAAGATTTTCTTGGAAAAATCACAGATAAAATGATAGACATACAAACACAATAATCACATAATTGGAAAATGAAGTGGAGACATTTTATGATAAAACTGAGATTTCATATAACATATTTCATATAAAATAAGGGAAATTCATAGGAAAAAATTTAAAAATTGAAGATTTTTGTGGTAATTTTTACAAATACAATGGTATGCATACAAATACAAATAGAATGTAATTGCAAAAAGAAGTGGAGACATTTTTCTATAAAAATGAAGATTTTCCTCTAACATATGTATGATAAAATTGAGGATAAGAAGGTAATTTATAAAATTGAAGATACTTTGAAAAAAACGCAGATACAATGATAAGCATGCAAATACAATTTGAATACTATTGAAAAAGGAAGAGGATACATTTTCTGATGAAACTGAAGATTTTTATCTAACATGTGCATGTTAAAATTGAGGAATACATATGATAATTAATGTAGTTGAAGATTTATTCAGAAAAAATCTTGGATACAATGATAGGCATACAAATACAATAAGAATACAATTTAAAAAGAACGTGGCGATATATTGTGTTAATTCTGAAGCTTGACATCTACCTTATATATGAAAAAATGGACGATAACATAGGAAAATTGATAAAATTGAAGATTTTTGTAAAAAAATATCAGATACAATGAAAGGCATACAAATACAACCTTAAATAGTGAAAAATAAATTGGAGACATTTCCTGATAAAACTGAAGATTTTTGTATAACATTTCAAATTAAATTATGGAAATTCATGTTAAAATGTTAAAATTTGAAGATTTTTGTGGTAATTTTCACAGATACAATGGTAGGCATACAAATAAACAGTAATATAGTTTAAAAGTAAGTGGAGATATTTTCTGATAAATCTGAGGAATTTTGCATAACATATATATGATAAGATTATGGAAATTGATAGGAAAACTGTAAAATTTGAAAATTTTTGTGTAAATTTTCAGATACAATGATAGGATTTCAAACACAATAAGAATGTAATTGAAAAAAGAAATAGAGACATTTTTCTGTTAAAACTGAAGATTTTCATCTAACATATGTATGTTAAAATTGAGGATAACATAATTTATAAAATTGAGGATATTTTGGAAAACAAAAACTCAGATAGAAGCATAGGCATACGAAGACAATTACAGTATTATTGAAAAAAGAAGATGACACATTTTCGTAAAGAACTGAAGACTTGCATCTAACATATGTATGATAAAATTGAGGATTTCATAAGATAATTGATTAAATTGAAGATTTATTTGGAAAAATACTCATACAATGCTCTGCATACAAATACAATTAGAATAAAATTGAAAAGGGAAGTGGAGATATTTTCTGATAGAACTGAAGATTTCATCTAAAATATGCATGATAAAATTGAGGATTACATAGGATAACTGATAAACTTTTAGATTTTTTTTTAAAAAACTGAGATACAATGAGAGACATAGAAATATAATTAGAATATAATTGAAAAAGGAATTGAAGAAATTTTATGGTAGAACTTAAGATTTTAATCTAACATGTGTTATAAAATTGAGGATTACATGTGATAACTGATAAAATGAAGATTTTTTGGAAAAAACTCAGATACAATGATAGGCATACAAATAGAAATATCACATTTTTGAAAATGAAGTGGAGACATTTTCTGACAAAACTGAATATTTCATATAACATACTACTGATAAAGTAAGGGAAATTAATAGGGAAAATTTAAAAATTGAACATTTTTGTGGTAATCTTCACAGATCCAATGGTAGGCAGAAAAATACTATTAGAATGTAATCAAAAAATAAAGTAGAGGCATTTTGCTTTAAAATTGAAAATTTTCCTCCAAAATATCTATGATAAAATTGAAGATAATTTAAGATAATTTATAAAATTGAGGATTTTATTGAAGAAAAACTCAGATACAATGATAGGCCTATAAATACAATTAGAATGTAATTGCAAAGGGAAATGGAGATATTTTCGTAAAGTAATGAAGATTTTCATCTAACATGTGTACAATAAAACTGAGAATAACTTAAGTTAATTCATGAAATTGAAGATTTCTTTCCAATAAAAACTCAGATGCAATGATAAGCATAAAAATACAATTAGGATAAAATTGGAAAAGGAAGAGGAGACATATTCTGATAAAACTGAAGATTTTTATCTAACAGATGTATGATAAAATTGAGAATTACATAGGATAATTGATAACATTTAAAATTTGTTCCGAAAAACTCTGATACGAGGATAGGAAAACAAATACAATTAGAATACAATTGAAAAAGGATGTGGAGACATATTCTGTTAATCCTGAAGCTTTACATCTAAGAAAAACTGTAAAATTTGAAGATTTTTGTGGAAATTTTCAGATACAATGATAGGCTTTCAAACACAATGAGAATGTAATTGAAAAAAGAAATAGAGACATTTTTCTGACAAAACTGAAGATTTTCATCTAACATATGTATGTTAAATTTGAGGAAAACATAATTTATAAAGTTGAGGATATTTTGGAAAACAAAAACTCATATACAAGCATAGGCACATGAATACAATGAGAGTATTATTGAAAAAAGAAGATGACACATTTTTGTAAAGAACTGAAGACTTTCATCTAACATATATATGATAAAATTAAGGATTACATGAGATAACTGATAAACCGAAATTTGTTTGGGAAAAATACTCAGATACAATGATCTGCATACAAATACAATTAGAATAAAATTGAAAAGGAAAGTGGAGATATTTTTTGATAGAACTGAAGATTTTCATCTAAAATATACATGATAAAATTGAGGATTATATAGCATAACTGATGAAGTTTTAGATATTTATACAATCATAAGCATCGACATATAATTAGAATATAATTGAAAATGGAAGTGGAGATATTTTCTGGTAGAACTGAAAATTTTAATCTAACATATGTATCATAAAATTGAGGATTACATATGATAACTGTTAAAATTGAAGATTTTTTTGGATTAAAAACTCAGATACAATCATAGGCATACAAATAGAATTATCACATACTTGAAAACAAAGTGGAGACATTTTCTGACAAAACTGAAGACTTTGTATAACATATTAATGAAAAAGTAAGGAAATTCAGAGGAAACATTTTAAAATTGAAAATGTTTGTGGTACTTTTCACAGATACAATGGTAGCCATACAAATACAATTAGAATATAATCTAAAAAGGAAGTGGAGACATTTTTATTTAAAATTTAAGATTTTCCTCTATAATATCTGTGATAAAATTGAGGATAACAAAATAATTTATAAAATAGAAGATCTTTTTGAAAAAAAACCTCAGATACAGTGATAGGCATACAAATACATTTAGAATATAATTGAAGGTGAAGGTAGAGACATTTTCATATACACCAGAAGATTTACATATAACATATGTATGATAAAATGAGGATATCATAAGTAAAATTAAAGATTTTTTGTAAAAACACACAGATACAATAATAGGCATAGATATACAAATAGAATATAACTAAGAGAGATGTGGAGATATTACCATATAATACAGAAGATTTTCATCTAATATATGTATGATAAAATGTGGAAAATATAATTTAAAAAATTGAATATTTTTTAAAAAATTCAGATACATTGATAGGCATTTAAATACAATTAGAATCTAATGGTAATGGAAATGGACATATTTTTGTAAAGTAATGAAGGTTTTCATCTGACATAGGATAACTTAAGAGAATGTATGAAATTGAAGATTTTTTGAAAAAAATCAAATACAATGATAGCCATACAAATATAATTAGAATTCAATTGAAAAAGTAAGTGGAGACATTTTATGATAGAACTGAAGATTTTCATCTAAACTATGCTAGATAAAATTGAGGATTATATAGGATATCTGATAAAATTGAACTTTTTTTGGAAAAAATCTCACATACAATGATATGCATACAAATAGAATTATCAAAAATTGCATAGGAAGTGGAGACATTTTCTGATAAAACTAACAATTTTATATAATTTATTTCTCATAAAGTAAGGGAAATTCATAGGAAAACTTTAGAATTGAAGATTTTTGTGGTAACTTTCACAGATACAATGGTACGCATGCAAATACACTTAGAATGTAATTGAAAAAGGAAGTGGAGACATTTTCCTATAAAACAGGTGATTTTCCTCTAACATATATATGATAAAATTGAGGATAACTTAAGGTAATTTGGAAAATTGAGGATATTTTGGAAAACAAAAACTCAGATACAAGGATAGGCATAAAAATACAACTAGTGTATTATTGAAAAAGGAAGAGAACAAGTTTTTGAAACATATAAATGATAAGATTGAGCATTACATAAAATTATTGATAAAATCGAAGATTTATTTGGAAAAATATTCAGATACAATGATCTGCATAAAAATATAATTAAAATATAATTGAAAAGGGAAGTGGAGATATTTCCAAGTAGAACTGAAGATTTTAATCTGACATATGTATCATAAAATTGAACATTATATATGATAACTAATAAAATTGTAGTTTTTTTGGAAAAAAAACTCAGATACATTGATAGGTATACAAATAGAATTATCACATACTTGAAAACAAAGTGGAGACATTTTCTGACAAAACTGAAGACTTCGTATAACATATTCCTGATGAAGGAAGGGAAATTCTTAGAAAAAATTTAAAAATTGAAAATTTTATAGTAATTTCAACAGATACAATGGTAGGCATACAAATACTAAATGAATATAATCGAAAAATGAAGTGGAAACATTTTTATTTTATATTTTATTTTTTATTTTTATTCATTTATTTATTTATTTTATATTCTATATTCTTTGTTTACAGTTCAAAGGCTTTCCCCTTTCCCAGTTCTGACCTCACAATATGTCCCATAAGTCCCCTTCCCCCCTACCCATTCGCAAATCGCTCCCGAATCCTTTCTCAGTTCTGGTACTCTCCTACAAAACTGGAACCAGTCTTTTCTGGACCAAGGTCTTCTCATTCATTCTTCGTGGGAATCTTTTGATTTGCTAATTGCCTTGAGTATTCAGAGCTTCTGTGCTCATTAATATTCACTTATCAGTGATTGCAATTCATGTGTATTCTTTTGTGATTGGGTTAAGTCACATAGCATGATATTTTCCTGATCCAACCATTTGCCTACAAATTGCATGAATTCATTATTTTTAATTGCTGAGCAGTATTCCATTGTATAAACATACCACATTTTCTGTACCCATTCCTCCTTTGAGGGATATCAGGGCTCCTTCCCACTTCTGGATATTATAAATAAGGCTGCTATGAACATAGTAGACCATGCGTCTTTGCTGTATGCAGGGGAATCCTCTGGGTATATGCCCAGGAATGGTATGACAGGGTCCTGGGGAATTGTCATGCCCAATTTTCTGAGGAACCACCAGACTGATTTTCAGAGCGGTTCTACCATCTTGCAATCCCACCCACAGTGGAGCAGTGTTCCTCTTTCTCCACATTCTTGCCAACACCTGTTGTCTACTGAATTTTTAATCTTAGCCATTCTGACTGGTGTGAGGTGGAATCTCAGGGTTGTTTTCATTTGCATTTCCCTGATGACTAATGATGTTGAACATCTCTTAAGGTGTTTTTCAGTCCTCCGAATTTCTTCTGGTGACAATTATTTGTTTAGCTCTGTAGCCCATTTTTAATAGGGTTATTTGGTTCTTTGGGGTCTGACTCCTTGAGTTCTTTGTATATATTGGATATTAGCCCTCTGTCGGATGTGGGGTTGGTGAAGATCTTTTCCCAATTTGGTGGTTGCTGTTTTGTCCTTCTGACAGTGTCCTTTGCATTACAAAACTTTATAATTTTATGAGATCCCATTTGTCAATTCTTGATCTTAGAGCATAAGCTATTGGTGTTCTGTTCAGGAACTTTCCTCCTGTGCCCATGTAATCCAGGGACTTCCCCAGCTTCTTTTCTATTAGTTTCAGTGTGTCTGGTTTTAAGTGGAGGTCCTTGATCCACTTGGAGTTGATCTTAGTACAAGGAGATAAGAGTGGGTCAATTTGCATTCTTCTGCATGTTGACCTCCAGTTGAACCAGAACCATTTGTTGAAAAGGCTATCTTTTTTCCACTGGATGGTTGTACCTCCTTTATCAAAGATCAAGTGACCATAAGTCTTTGGGTTCATTTCTGGGTCTTCAATCCTATTCCATTGATCTATTTGCCTGTTGCTGTTCCAATATCATGCAGTTTTTCATACAATTGCTCTGTAGTACTGCTTGAGGTCAGGGATAATGATCCCCACAGCAGTCCTTTTATTGTTGAAAATAGTTTTAGCTATCCTGGGTCTTTTGTTATTCCAGATGAATTTGAGAATTGCTCTTTCTAGGTCTATGAAGAATTGAATTGGGATTTTGATGGGGAATGCATTGAATCTGTAGATTGCTTTTGGTAAGATGGCCATTTTTACTATATTGATCCTGCCAATCCAAGAGCAATAAATATTTTTCCATCTTCTATGGTCACCTTTGATTTCTTTCTTCAAGGACATGAAGTTCCTGTCATACAGATATTTCACTTGTTTGGTTAGAGTCACGCAAAGGTAATTTATGTTGTTTGTGGCTATTGTGAATGGTGTTATTTCCCTAACTTCTTTCTCAGTCTGCTTGTCCTTTGAGTATAGGAAGGCTACTGATTTGCTTGAGTTGACTTTAAAACGGGCCACTTTCCTGAAGTTCTTTATCAGCTGTAGAAGTTCTCTGGTTGAGTTTTTCGGGTCGCTTAAGTAAACTATCATATCATCTGCAAATTATGATAGTTTGACTTCTTCCTTTCCAATTTGTATCCCTTTGACTTCCTTATGTTGTCTAATTTCTCTCACAAGAACTTCAAGTACTATATTGAAAAGATATGGAGAGAGAGGGCAGCCTTGTCTAGTCCCTGATTTTAGTGGGATTGCTTCATGTTTCTCTCCATTTAGTTTGATGTTGGCTACTGGTTTTCTGTAGGTTGCTTTTACTATGTTAACTATGGTCCTTGAATTCCTGCTCTTTCCAAGACTTTTAGCATGAAAGGATGCTGAATTTTGTCGAATGCTTTTTCAGCATCTAATGAGATGTCCATGTGGTTTTTTTCTTTTAGTTAGTTTATATAGTGGATTACATTGATTGATTTCCATATATTGAACCATCCCTGCATCCCTGGCCTGGAGTCTACTTGATCATGGTGAATGATTGTTTTGATGTGCTCTTGGATTAGGTTGGCAAGAATTTTCTTTAGTATTTTTGCAGCAATATTCATAAGAGAAATTGGCCTGTAGTTCTCTTTCTTTGTTGGATCTTTGTGTGGTTTTGGTATCAGTGTAATTGTAGCTTTGAAGAACGAGTTGGGCAGTTTCCCTTCTGTTTCTATTTTGTGGAATAGTTTGAAGAGTATTGGTGTTAAGTCTTCTTTGAATGTCTGATAGAATTCTGCACTAAAACCATCTGGTCCCATACTTTTTTTGGTTGGGAGGCTTTCTTTAATCCCTTGTATTTCTCTAGGGTTTATGGAACTGTTTAGCTGAGGTAATTGATGCTGACTTAATTTTGGTATTTGGTATCTGTCTAGGAAATTGTCCATTTCCTTCAGATTCTCCCGTTGTGTTGAGTATAGACTTTTGTAGTAGGATCTGATGATCTTTTGAATTACCTCAGTTTCTGTTGTTATATCTCCCTTTTCCTTTCTAATTTTGTTAATTTGGATGCTGTCTCTGTGTCCTTTGGTTAATCTAGCTAAGGGTTTCTCTATCTTGTTGATTTTCTCAAAGAACCAGCTTCTAGTTTTGTTGATTCTTTGTATAGTTTTTCTTTGTTTCTACTTGATTGATTTCAGCCCTGAGTTTGATGATTTCTAGTCTCCTCCTCCTCCTGGGTAAATTAGTTTAATTTTGTTTCAGGATTTAAGGTGTGCCATTAAGCTGCTAGTGTATGCTCTCCCAGTTTCTTTTTTGATTCACTTACAGCTATGAGTTTTCCTCTTAGCACTGCTTTCATTGTGTCCCATAGATTTGGGTAGGTTGTACATTCATTTTCATTGAATTCCAATAAGTCGTTGATTTCTTTTTTTTTATTTCTTCCTTGATCAATGTGTCATTGAGTATTGTTCATTTTCCTTATGTATGTGGGCTTTCTGTTGTTTTTGTTGCTATTAAAGACCACTCTTACTCCATGGTGATCTGGTAGGAGACATGGGATATTGTTTGTGGCTATTGTGAAGGGTGTTATCTCCCTAATTTCTTTCTCAGCCTGCTTGTACTTTCAGTATAGGAAGGCTACTGATTTGCTTGAGTTGATTTTATCACCAGCCACTTTGCTGAAGTTGTTAATCAGCTGTGGGAGATCTCTGGTGTAGTTTTTTGGTTTGCTTAAGTATACAATCATATCATCTGCAAATAACGATAGTTTGACTTCTTCCTTTCCAATTGCTGGGTATAGTAGTTTTGGCTGAAATTTGTGTTCTCTTAGAGCCCTCATGATATCGTCCAGGATCTTCTAGCTTTCATGGTCTCAGGTGAGAAGTCTGTTGTAATCCTGATATGTCTTCCTTTATGTGTTACTTGGCCTTTTTCTCTTACTGCCTTTAATATTCTGTCTTTGTTTACTACATTTGGGGTTTTGATTATTATGTGAAGGGAGGTATTTCTGTTCTGGTCTAGTCTGTTTGGAGTTCTGTAGGTTTCTTGTATATTCATGCGCATCTTTCTCTTTAGGTTTGGGAAGTTTTCTTCCATAATTTTGTAGAAGATATTTGCTGGGCCTTTAAGTTGTATATCTTCCCTCTCATCTATGCCTATAACTCTTAAGTTTGGTCTTCTCACTGTGTCCTGGATTTCCTGGATGTTTTGGGTTACAAGATTTTTGCATTTTGTATTTTCTTGGACTGTTAAATCAATGGTTTCTTTGGTATCTTCAGCATCTGAGATTCTTTCTATTATCTCTTGTTGATATTTGCATCTATGGCCCCTTATTTCTTCCCAAGGTTTTCTATCTCCAAAGTTGTTTCCCTTTGCGATTTCTTAGTTTTTTCTACTTCTGTTTTAGATACTGGATGGTTTTGCTCAGATCTTCGGCTTGCTTGTTTGTATTTTCATGTATTTCTTTAAGAGATTTTTGTGTTTCCTCTTTCATGACTTCTACCTGTTGACCCACTTTCTCCTGTATTTCTTTAAGTGATTTTTGTAATTCCTCCTTATTGGCTTTTACTTTTTGATCCATATTCTCCTGAATTTCTTTAAGTGATTTTTGTGTTTGCCTTGTAATGGCTTCTAATTTTTGATCCATTTTCTCCTGTATTTCTTTAAGAGATTTATCAATTTTGTCCTCTATCAGCATCCTGACTAGTGCTTTTAGATACATATCTTGTTTTTCTGGTGTGTTGGGGTATCCAGGACTTACTGCTGTCGGGGAACTGGGTTCAGATGCTGCCATATTGCCTTGATTTCTGTTAGTAATGTTCCTACGTTTGCCTTTTGCCATCTGGTTATCTCTGGCCTTAGTTGGTCCCGTAATCACTAGCTGGTGCTTCAACCTCCTGTGGGCTCAAAAGGCTATTTCCCCACCACTGAATGACTGGGTTTCCCCTGGCACAGATTGATGATGTGTTGTTCTCCACTTGGGTGCTGTTGGACCCGTGGTGTAAATTCTAGTTCTGCCCACTCAATCCAAGCAGTTGCCACCAAGATGGCTGCAGTTGCGTGGAGTTCAGTGTCCGCCTCAGTCCACAGAGCCCATGCCTGGTTGGGACCCAGGAACCTCTGCTCTGCCCAGATCACTGCCTGGCAGCCTTGAGTCCCCAGAGATCCTAAATTCTGGATATCAGAGGTACATGTTTCAGCTCTCTTAATCCAGACAGCTGCAAGGATGCCGGCAGTGATCATGGGGAGTGGGGAGTGCTGACATTTTTATTTAAAATTGAAAAATTTCCTCTAAAATATCTATGATAAAATTGATGATAAATTAAGGTAAATTACAAAATTGAAGTATTTTATTTTTAAATCCTCAGATACAATAATAGGCATACAAATACTTTTAGAATATAATTGAAGGAGAATGTGGAGACATTTTCATATAAAACTGAAGATTTTAAAATAACATGCATATGATTAAAATGGACCCTGGGCCTGTAAAGATTGCATCCAGTTTAGTAAAGAAACCGAGGGGGGAGGGCGAATGATTGGGGAACAGTTGGGGGGGAGAGGAACTATGGGAACTATGGTGGGTGGGAACTGGGAAAGGGGAAAGCCTTTGGAATGTAAACATAGAATATAGAAAATAAAAAAATCAAAAAAATGAGGATATCATAAAGTAATTTATAAAAGTAAAGATTTTTTTGAAAATCACTCAGATACAATGATAGGCACAGAAATACAATTAGAATACAATTGAAAAATGAAGAATAGACATTTTCAGATAAAACTGAAGATTTTCATCTAACAAATGTATGATAAAATAAAGGCTTGCTAGGGTAATTGTAAAAGAACAAACTTCTCATCATTAGACCTGAATGTAACATGAATGCATTCAGGTTGCAGTGTGTTTGGTGTTGCCTCTTTGTTTAATCATGTTTCCTTCATGTAAACTGCATTAAACAGCAATTGACACTTTCAGTACAACTAGAGTATTATTTAAGTGTATACCTAACATTGTATCTGAAAATTACCACAAAAATCTTCAAATTTTAACATTTTCTCATAAATTTCCATATTTTTATCAAATATTCCACATGAATTTCCAAAATTTTATTAGAAATATTATACAAAAATTTTCAGTTTTATCAAAAAATATCTCCACTTTCTTTTTCACTTATATTCTAACTGTATTAATAAGCCTTTAACTATATCTGAGATTCTGTCAAAAAACCTTCAATTTTATCAAGTTTATTATGTTATCATCCATTTTATCATACATATGTTAGTTGAAAATGTTAAGGTTTATACAAAATGTCTCCAGCTACTTTTTCAATCATATTCTAATTGTATTTGTATGCCTATCCTTATATTTGAGAATTTTCTAAGAAAATCTTCAATTTTATCAGTTATCCTATGTAATCTTCATTTGTATCATACATATGTTATATGAAAATCTTCAGATTTATCAGATAAAGTCTAGTCTTCCCTTTTCAATTGTATTCTAATAGTGTTTGTAATCTTATTGCATCTGAGATTTTTTGCAAAATATAATTCAATTTTATAAATTATCCTACGTTTTCCTCAATTTTATCAAACATATGTTAGAGGAAAATGTTCAGTTTTATAGGAAAATGTCTCCACATCCTTTTACAATTACATTCTAATTATATTTGTATACCTATCATTGCATATGTAACAATTACCACAAACATCTTCAAATTTTAGAATATTCCTATAAATTTCCATAATTTTATCAGATATGTTATCCAAAATTCGTCAGATTTAGCCGAAAATATATCCACTTCCTTTTTCAACTATATTATTATTTATATGCCTACCATTGTATATGTGAAAATTACAACAAAAATCTTCATATTTTAACATTTTCACATGAATTTCCATAATTTACTCATAAATGATACACAAAAATCTTGTTTTATCAGAAAATGTTTCCACTTTCTTCTTCACTTCAGAATTAACAGAATATGTCTCCACGTCATTTTTCAATTGTATTCTAATGGTATTTACATGCCTATTATTGTATCCAAGTTTTTTTCCAAATAAATCTTCAATTTTATCAATTATCCTTTGTAATTCTCAATTTTATGATACATATGTTTTATATGAAAATGTTTCTACTTCCTCCTTCAATTATATTCTAAATGTATTTGTATGCCTATCATTGTATCTGAGTTTCTTTTAAAAAAAAAAGTCTTCAATTTTATAAATTAACTTAAGTTATCCTCAATTTTATCATAGATATTTTAGAGGACAATCTTCCATCTTAAATAAAAATGTCTCTACTTCATTTTTCGATTACATTCTAATTGTATCTGTATGCCTACCATTGTATCTGTGAAAAGTACCACAAACGTTTTCAATTTTTAAGTTTTTTCGTATGAATTTTCCTTACTTTATCAGTAATATGTTATATGAAGTCTTCAGTTTGGTCAGAAAATGTCTCTACTTCATCCTCAAATATGTGATAATCCTATTATATGCCTATCATTGTATCTGTGTTATTTTTGAAAAAAAAATCTTCAATTTTATCAGTTATATGTAATCCTCAATTTTATGATAAATATGCTAGATTAAAATCTTCTGTTCTACCAGAAAATATCTACACTTCCTTTTTCAATTATCTGATAATTCTATTTGGATGCCTATCATTGTATCTGAGGTTTTTTTGTTCAAAAAATCTAAAATTTTATCAGTTATGATCCTATGTAATCCTCAATTTTATCATGCATATTTTAGATGAAAAGCTTCAATTCTATCAATAAATATCTCCACTTCCCTTTTCAATTATATTCTAATTGTATTTGTAGGCAGATCATTATATCTGAGCATTTTTCCAAATAAATCTTCAATTTTATCAATTATCTTATGTAATCCTCAATTTTATCATACATATGTTAGTTGTAAATCTTCAGTTCTTTACAAAAATGTGTCCTCTTCCTTTTTAAATAATACCCTAGTTGTATTTGTATGCCTATCCTTGTATCTGAGTTTTTGTTTTCCAAAATATATTCAATTTTATAAATTATTTTAAGTTATCCTCAATTTCTACATACATTTGTTAGATAAAAATCTTCAGTTTTATCAGAAAATGTCTCTATACCTTTTTTTCAATTACATTCTAATTGTGTTTCTAAGCCTATTATTGTATCTGTGAAAATTAGCACAAAAAAACCTTCAAATTTTACAATCTTCCTATGAATTTCCATAATTATATCAGATATTTGTCATGCAAAATTCTTCAGATTTATCAGAAAATATCTCCACTTCTTTTTTCAACCACGTTATTATTTATTTGTATGCTGGCCATTGTATCTGTGAAAATTACCACAAAAATCTTTAAATGTTAACATTATCATATGAATTTCCATAATTTCATCAGAAATGTTATACAAAAATCTTCAGTTTTATCAGAAAATGTCTCCACTTTTTCACTTATATATAGTTGTAATTGTATGCCTTTCATTGTATCTGAGATTTTATCACAAAAATATTCAATTTTATCAATTTTGCTGTTATCACCCATTTCATCATCCATAGATGTAAAGATTAAGAATTAGATGTAAAGCTTCAGAATTATTAACAGAATGTCTCCACATCCTTTTTCAATTGTATTCTAATTGTATTTGTGTGCCTATCATTGTATTCGAGTTTTTTTCTGAATATATCTTCAATTTTGTCAACTATCCTTTGTTATTCTCATTTTTTCATACTTATGTTAGATAAACATCTTCAGTTTTATCAGAAAATGACTCCTCTTCCTTATTCAATTGTATTCAAATTGTATTTGTGTGCTTATCATTGCACCTGAGTTTTTTAAAAAAATATCTTCAATTTCATGAATTAACTTGTTATCCTCAATTTTATCATATATATGTTAGAGGAAAATCATCAGTTTTATAGGAGAAATGTCTCCACTTCTTTTGGCAATTACATTCTAATTGAATTTGTATGTGTACCATTGTATCTGTGAAATTTTCACAAAAATTTTCAATTTTTAAATTTTTTCCTATCAATTTCCCTTATTTGATACAAAACATGTTATATGAACTCTTCTGTTTTATCAGAAATCTCTCCACCTCGTTTTTAATCATGTCATAATTGTATTTGTATGCCTATCATTGTATATGAGATTTTTCCAAGGAAATCTTCAATTTTATCAGATATCATATGTAATCCACAATTTTATCATAGGCATGTTAAATGAAAATCTTTGGTTTTATGAGAAAATGTCTCGTCTTCCTTTTTCAATTGAATTCTAATAGTATTTGTAAGCTTATCATTGTATCTGAGTTTCTTTGCAAAAGGATCTTCAATTTTATAAATTATACTGTTTTCCTGAATTTTATCACACATAGTTAGAGGAAAATCTTCAGTTTTATTAGAAAAGGGCTCCACTTCCCTTTTCAATTACATTCTAACTATATTTGTATGCTTACCATTGTATCTATAAAATTTACCAGAAAATCTTGAATTTTTAATTTTTTCCTATGAATTTCCCTTACTTTATCAGAAATATGCTATGCGAAATCTTTAGATTTATCAGAAAATGTCTCCAATTCCTTTTCAATTATCTGATAATTCTACTTGTATGCCTATCAGCGTATGTGACATTTTTTCAAAAATATCTTCAATTTTATCAGATATCCCATGTAACCCTCAATTTTATCATGGATTTTTTTCTTTTCTTTTCTTTTCTTTTCTTTTCTTTTCTTTTCTTTTCTTTTCTTTTCTTTTCATCTCTTCTCTTCTCTTCTTTTTTTTTCTTTTTTTTTTTTTTGAGACAGGATTTCTCTGTGTAGCTCGGGATGTCCTGGAACTCACTCTGTAGACCAGGATGGCCTCAAACTCAGATATCTGCCTGCATCTGCCTCCCTATTGCTGGGATTACAAGCATGCGCCAACACCGCCCAGCTTATCATGCATATTTTTTACGAAAATATTCAGTTCTATCATAAAATGTCTCAATTGAATTCTAATTATATTTGTATGGCTATAATTGTATTTGACTTTTTTCATAAAATAGAGTATAAAATTGAATATTTTTTGAAAAAAAAACTCAAATATAGTGATAGCCATACTAATATAATTAGAATTCAAATGAAAAAGGAAGTGGAGAGATTTTATGATAGAACTGAAGATTTTCATCTAAAATATGCTTGATAAAATTGAGGATTATATACGACATTTGATAAAATTGAAAATTTTATTGGAAAAATCTCACATACAATTGTAGGCATACAGATAGAATTATCAGATAATTGAAAAGTAGGTGGATATTATAAATAAGGCTGCTATGAACATAGTGGAGCATGTATCCTAATTGCATGATGGGGAATCTTCTGGATATATGCCCAGGAGTGGTATGACTGGGTCCTCTAGAAATATCATGTCCAGTTTTCTGAGGAAGCACCAGACTGATTTCCAGAGTGGTTGTACCAGCTTGCAGTTCCACTAGCAGTGGAGGAGGGTTCCTCTTTCTCCACATCCTCGCCAACACCTGATGTCTCCTGAGTTTTTTAATCTTAGCCATTCTGACTGGTGTGAAGTGAAATCTCAGGGTTGTTTTGATTTGCATTTATCTAATTACTAATGATGTTGAACATTTTTTAAGTTGTTTCTCAGCCATCCGAATTTCTTCAGGTGAAAAGTATTTGTTTAGCTCTGTACCCCATTTTTGGATAGGGTTATTTGGTTTTCTGGGGTCTAACTTCTTGAGTTCTTTGTATACATTAGATATTAGCCCTCTGTTGGATGTGGGGTTAGAGAACCCAGATGTCCCTCAATGGAAGAATGGATACAAAAAATGTGGTATATATACACAATGGAGTACTATTCAGCCATTAGAAACAATGATTTCATGAAATTCTTAGAGAAGTGGATGGAGTTGGAGAACATCATACTAAGTGAGATAACCCAGTCTCAAAAGAATACCCATGGTATGCACTCACTGATAAGTGGATATTAGCTTAGACTCTTGGGACACCAAAGACACAATCCACATATCAAATGATATCTGCCACGTAGGAAGGAATGGACACTGGTGCTGGAAAGGATCAAAACATCAGTGTAGAGGAACACCAGAACAGAGAAGTAGGATGGGGTGGATGGGGGAACAGGGGGAAGGAAAATGGCATGTGGGAACTTTGGGGGATGGGGAACCAGAAAAAGGGAAATGAAATGTAAATATAGAATACAACCAATAAAAAAATTAAAAATTAAGAAAAGTAGGTAGAAACATTTTCTGATAACACTAATGATTTCGTATAACATATTTCTGATAAAGTAAGGGAAATTCATAGGAAAATTTAAAATTTGAAGATTTTTGTAGTAATTTTCACACATTGAATGGTACGTATAAAAATGCAATTAAAATGTAATTGAAAAAAGAAGTGGAGACATTTTCCTATAAAACTGAAAACTTTCCTCTTACCTTTGTATGATAAACTGAGGATAACTTAAGGTAAATTATGAAATTAAAGATTTTTTTGGAAAAAACTCAGATGCAATGATAAGCATACAAATACAATTAGAATACAATTGAAAAAGGAAGAATAGACATTTTGGGTTAAACTGAAGATTTCTAATATATTTTTGATAAAATTGAGAATTACAAAGGATAATTGATAAAATTGACGATTTATTCAGAAAAAACTCGGATACAATGCTAGGCATGCAAATACAATTAGAATATCATTGAAAAAGGACATGGAGACCTATTCTCTTAATTCTGAAGATTTACATCTAAATTATGTATGATAAAATGGATAACAGGAAAATTGATAAAACTGAAGATTTTTATGATAAAATCTCAGATACAATGAAAGTCATACAAATACAACTATAAAAAAGTGAAAAAGAAAGTGGAGACATTTTCTGATAAAACTGAAGATTTTTGTATATCATTTCTGAGTAAAATGGAAATTCATGAGAAAAATGTTAAAATTTGAAGAATTTTGTGGTAATTCTCACAGATATAATTGTCAGCATAAAAATAAATAATAATATAGTTGAAAAAGGAAGTGGAGATAATTTCTGATAAATCTGAAGAATTCTGTAAAACATATACCTGATAAAATTATGGAAATTTGTAAGAAAAGTGTAAAATTTGAAAATTTTTGTGATAATTTTCATAGATACAATGATAGTCTTTCAAACACAATTAGAAGTTACTTGAAGAATGGAATAGAGACGTTTTCTAAAAAACTGAAGATTTTCATCTAACAAATGTATGAAAATTGAGGATAACATAAGATAATTTATAAAATTGAAGATATTTTGGAAATTAAAAACTCAGATACAAGAATAAGCATAAAAATACAAGTAGAGTATTATTGAAAAAGGAAGAGGACACATTTATGTAGAGAACTGAAGCTTTTCATCTAACATATGTATGATAAAATTGAGGATTATATAAGATAATTGATAAAATTGAAGATTTATTTGGAAAAATCCTCAGATACAATGATCTGCATACAAATACAATTAGAATATAATTGAAAGGGAAGTGGAGATATTTTCTTATAGAACTGAAGCTTTTCATCTAACCTATGCATGATAAAATTGAGGATTACATAGAATAACTGATAAAATTTCAGATTTTTTGAAAAAACACTCATATAAAATGATAGGCATCCAAATAGAATTAGAATGTTATTGAAAAGGGAAGTGGAGATATGTTCTGGTAGAAATGAAGATTTTAATCTAGCACATGTATCATAAAATTGAGGATTACATATGATAACTGATAAAACTGAAGATTTTTTTTCTGGAAAAAAACTCAGATACAATAATAGGCATACAAGGAGAATTATCACATATTTGAAGAGGAAGTAGAGATTTTCTGATCAAACTGAAGATTTTGTATAACATATTACTGATAAAGTAAGGGTTATTAATAGGAAAAATTAAAATTAAAAATATTTGTGGTACTTTTTACAGATACAATGGTAGGCATACAAATATAATTAAAATGTAATAGAAACGTGAACTGGAGATATTTTTATTTAAAACTGAATATTTTCCTCTAAAATATCTATGATAAAATTGAGGATAACTTAAGGTAATTTATAAAATTGAAGATTAGTTTGAAAAAATCAGATACAAGAATAGGCATACAAATACATTTAGAATATAATTGAAGGACTCAGTGGAGATATTTTCATATAAAACTGATGATTTTCTTATAACATACGTATGAGAAAATGGGGATATCATAAGGTAGTTTATAAAATTAAAAATTTTTTGGAAAAAAACTCAGATAAAATGATAGGCATAGAAATACAATTTGAATACAACTGAAAAAACAAGTGGAGACATTTCCTGATAAAACCGAATATTTTCATCTAACATATATATGATAAAATAAATGATTAATAGAGTAATTGATAAAATTGATTTATTTTGACATAACTCAGATATAATGATACACTAAAAGTAGAATTAGAATATTACTAAAAGAGACGTGGAGATATTTTCATATAAAACTTAAGATTTTCATCTAATATATATATATGATAAAATGAGTATAACATAACATAATTTATAAAATTGAATATTTTTAAAAAACATCAGATATATTGATAGGCATATAAATACAATTAGAATGTAATTGAAAAAAGAAATGGAGACATTTTAGTAAAGCAATGAACATTTTCATCTATGATAAAATTGAGGATAACATAAGATAATGTATAAAATTGAAGATTATTTGAAAAAAATTCAAATACAATGATAGCCACACAAATAGAATTAGATTTCATTTGAAAACGGAAGTGGGACATTTTAAGATAGAAATCAAGATTTTCATCTGAAATCTGCATGGTAAAATTGAGGCTTACATAGGATATCTGATCAAATTGAAGTTATTTTGGAAAATCTCACATAGAATGATAGGCATACAAATAGGATTATCAGATGATTGAAGAAGTGGAGACGTTTTCTGATAAAACTAAAGATTTCATATAACATTTCTGATAAAGTATGGGAAATTCACAGGAAAAATTTAAAACTTGAAGATTTTTGTAGTTATTTTCACAGATACAAATATAAGCACACAAATACAGTTAGAATGTAATTGAAAACGTAAGTGGAGCCATTTTCCTATAAAACTGAAGATTTTCCTCTACCATATGTGTGATAAAATTCAGGAAAACTTAGGATAATTTATAAAATTAATGATTTTCTTGCAAAAATTCAGATACAATGATAATCTTACAAATATTATTAGAATTCAATTGTAAAAGAAAGATGAGATATTTTCTCATAAAACTGAAGATTTTCAATTAACATATGTATGATAAAATTGATGATAACATAGGATAACTGATAAAATTGAAGATTTTCTATGCCAAATCTCAGATAAAATGAAAGGCATACAAATACAATTATCACATATTTGAAAAAGGAAGTGCAGATATTTTCTGATAAAACTAAAGATTTCTTATAACATTTTTCATATAAAATAAGGAATTTCATAGGAAAAATTTAAAAATTGAAGATTTTTGTGGTAATCTTTACAGATACAATGGTTCACATACAAATATAATTAAAATGTAATTGCAAAAAGAAGTGGAGACATTTTTCAGTAAATCTGAGCATTATCCTCTAACATATATATGATAAAATTGAGGATAACAAGTTAATTCATGGTATCGAAGATTCTTTTGAAACAAACTCAGATGCAATGATAAGCATACAAATACAATTAGAATACAATTGAAAAATGAAGAGGAGACATTTTCTAATAAAACTGAAGATTTTTATCTAACATATGTATGACAAAATTGAGAATTACATAGGAAAATTGATAAAATTGAACATTTATTCAGAAAAACTCAAATACAATGATAGGCATACAAATACAGTTAGAATTCTATTGAAAAAGAAAGTGGAGAAATATTCTGTTAATTCTGAAGCTTTACATCTATCTTATGGATGATAAAATGGACGATAACGTAGGAAAATTGATATTATTGAAGATTTTTGTGATAAAATCTCAGATACAATGAAAGGCATACAATTAAAACAATAAATAATTGGAAAAGAAAATGGAGACATTTTCTGATAAAACTGAAGATTTTTGTTTAACATTTCTGATTTAATTATGGAAATTCATGTGAAAATGTTAAAATTTGAGATTTTTGTAGTAATTTTCAAAGATACAATGGTTGACATACAAATAAATAATAATATAGTTGAAAAAAGAAGTGGAGACATTTTCTGATAAGTCTGAGGAATTTTGCACGACAAATATCTAATAAAATCATGGAAATTCATATGAAAAATAAAAATTTGAAAATTTTTGTGGTAATTTTCACAGATACAATGGTAGGCATAAAAATAAATAATAATATAGTTGAAAAACCAAGTGGAAATACTTTCTGGTAAATGTGAAGAATTTGGCGCAATAAATATCTGATAAAAATATCCAAATTCATAACAAAACTGAACAATTTGAAGTATTTTGTGGTAATTTTCATACAATGATACAATGATAGGCTTACAACACAATTAGAATGTAATTGGAAAAAGGTATAGTGACATTTTCTGATAAAAGAGATGATTATCTTCTAACATCTGTATGTTAAAATTGAGGATAACATAAGATAATTTATAAAATTGAAGATATTTTGGAATACAAAAATTCAGATACAAGGATAGGCATACAAATACAACCAGAGAATTATTGAAAAATGAAGAGGACACATCTTTTAAAGAACTGAAGATTTTAATCTAACATATGTATGATAAAATTGAGAATTACATAATATAATTGATAAAATTGAAGATTTATTTGGAAAAATACTCAGATACAATGATATGCCTGCAAATACAATTACAATATAATTGAAAACGGAAGTGGAGATATTATCTGGTAGAACTGAAGATTTTAATCTTACATATGTATCATAAAATTGAGGATGACCTATGATAATTGATAAAATTGAAGATTTTTTTGGAAAAAACGCATATACAATGATAGGTATACAAATAATATTATCACATAATTGGAAATGAAGTGGAGACATTTTCTTACCAAACTCAAGGTTTCCTATAACATATTACTTATTAAGTAACGGAAATTCTTAGGAAAAATTTAAAAAGTTAAAATTTTTATGATAATTTCAACAGATACAATGGTAGGCATACAAATACAATTAGATGTTAACGAAAAATGAGGTGGAAACATTTTTATTTTTTACTTTTATTCATTCATTTCTTTTTATTTTCTATATTCTTTGTTTACATTCCAAAGACTTTCCCCTTTCACAATTCCCCCCTCACCATATGCCCCATAAGTCTTCTTTCCCCCTGCCTATTCCCCAATCGCCCTCCAAACCTTTCTTTGTTCTGGTATTCTCCCACAAACCTGGAACCAGTCTTTTCGGGACCAGTGTCCTCTCCTTCATTCTTCGTGGGAATACTTTGATTTCTTTTTAGAGTTTTTTCTTTATTTTCTATATTATTTGTTTACATTCCAATAGTGCCTTGAGTATTCAGAGCGTCTGTGCTCATTAATATCCACTTAACAGTAATTGCAATTCATGTGTATTCTTTTGTGGTTGGGCTAACACACTTAGGAAGATATTTTCCTGATCCAACCATTTGCCTACAAATTGCATGAATTCATTATTTTTAATTGCTGAGTGGTATTCCATTTTATAAATATACCACATTTTCTGTATCCATTCCTACTTTGAGGGACATCTGGGTTCCTTCCAGCTTCTGGCTATTATAAATAAAGGTTGCTATGAACATAGTGAATCATGTGTCTTTATTGCATGCAGGGGAATCCTCTTGGTATAATCCCAGGAGTGGTAAGACAGGGTCCTCTGGAAGTGTCATGCCCAAATTTCTGAGGAGCCGCCATTCTGATTTCCAGAGGAGTTGTACCATCTTGCAATCCCACCAACAGTGGAGGAGTATTCCTCTTTCTCCACATCCTCACCAGCACCTGTTGTCTCTTGAGTTTTTAATCTTAGCCATTCTGACTGGTGTGAGGTGGAGTCTCAGGGTTGTTTTGATTTACATTTACCTGATGACTAATGATGTTGAACATCTCTTAAGGTGCTTCTCAGCCATCCGAATTTCTTCTGGTGAAAATTCATTTTTAATAGGCTTGTTTGGTTCTTTGGGGTCTAACTTCTTGAGTTCTTTGTATATATTGGATATTAGCCCTCTGTCGGATGTGGGGTTGGTGAAGATCTTTTCCCAATTTGTTGGTTGCCGTTTTGTCCTTCTGACAGTGTCCTTTGCCTTACAGAAACTTTATAATTTTATGAGGTCCCATTTGTCAATTCTTGATCTTAGAGCATAAACTATTGGTGTTCTTTTCTGGAACTTTCCCCCTGTGACCATGTCCTCCAAGGTCTTCCCCAGTTTCTTTTCTATTACTTTCAGTGTGTCTGGCTTTATGTGGAGGTCCTTGATCCACTTGGAGTTGATCTTAGTACAAGGTGATAAGAGTGTGTCAATTGGCATTCTTCTGCATGTTGACCTCCAGTTCAACTGGCAACATTTGTTGAAAAGGCTATCTTTTTTCAGGGGATTGTTGTAGCTTTTTAATCAAAGATCAAGTGACAAAAACTCTGTAGGTTCATTTCTGGGTCTTCAATTCTATTCCATTGTCCTACTTGCCTGTCGCTGTACCAAGACCATGCAGTTTTTAAAATAGTTGTTCTTTAGTACTGTTTGAGGTCAGAAATATTGATTACAGCAGAAGTCCTTTTATTGTTGAGAATATTTTTAGTTATCCTGGGTTTTATGTTACTCCAGATGAAATTAAGAATTGCTCTTTTTAGGTCCACAAAGAATTGTTTTGGGATTTTGATGGAGATTGCACTGAATCTATAGAATGCTTTTCGCAAGATGTCCATTTTTACTATATTGATCTTGCCAATCCAAGAGCAAGAAATATTTTTCCATCTTCTGAGGTCTCCTTCGATTTCTTTCTTCAAAGACTTGATGTTCTTGTCATATAGATCTTTCACTTGTTTGGTTAGAGTCACGCCAAGGTCCATTATATTGTTTTTGGCTATTTTGAAGGGCGTTTTTTCCCTAACTTCTTTCTCAGCCTGCTTGTCCTTTGAGTATAGGAAGGCTACTGATTTGATTGAGTTGATTTTATAACCAGAAACTTTGCTGAAGTTGTTTATCAGCTGTAGGAGATATCTGGTGGAGTGTTTTGGGTCGCTTAAACTGCGACCATAAAAAACATTTATCATCTACAAATAATGATAGTTTTACTTCTTCCTTTCCAATTTGTATTGCTTTGACTTTCTTATGTTGTCTAATTGCTCTCACTAGAACTTCAAGTACTATATTGAAAAGATATGGAAAGGGCAGTCTTATTTCGTCGCTGATTTTAGTGGGATTATTTCAAGTTTCTCTCCATTTATTTTGATGTTGGCTCCTGGTTTGCTGTATATCACATTTATTATGTTTAGTTATGGGCCTTGAATTCCTGTTCTTTCCAGGACTTTTAGCATGAAAGCATGCTGAATTTTGTCAAATGCTTTTTTAGTATCTAAAGAGAACTCCATGTGTTTTTTTCCTTTTAGTTTATGTAATGAATCATATTGGTGGATTTCTGTATATTGAACCATCTTTGCATCCCTGGGATGAAGTCTACTTGATCATGGTGAATGATTGTTTTGATGTGCTCTTGGATTCGGTTGGCAAATATTTTATTTAGTATTTTTGCGTCGATATTCATAAGGGAAATTGGCCTATAGTTTTCTTTGTTGGATCATTGTGGGTTTTGGTATCAGCCTAATTGTGGCTTTGTAGAACGAGTTGGGCAGTTCCTTCTGTTTCTATTTTGTGGAATAGTTTGAAGAGTATTGGTGTTCGGTCTTCTTTGAAAGTCTGAAAAAATTCTGCACTAAAACCATCTGGTCCCATACGTTGTTTTGGTTGGGAGACTTTCTATAACCCCTTCTATTTCTCTAGGGGTTATGCAACTCTTTAGCTGATCTAATTGATACTTATTTAATTTTGGTATATGGTATCTGTCTAGTAAATTGTCCATTTCCTCCATATTCTCAAGTTGCATTGAGGATAGGATTTTGTAGCAGAATCTGATGATTTTTTGAATTTCCCCAGTCTCTGTTGTTATATCCCCCTTTTCATTTCTAATTTTGTTAATTTGGATACTGTCTGTGCCCTTTGGTTAGTCTAGCTAAGGGTTTATCTATCTTGTTGATTTTCTCAAAGAACCAGCTCCTGGTTTTGTTGATTCCTTGTATGGTTCTCTTTGTTTCAATTTGATTGATTTCAGCCCTTAGTTTGATGATTTCCTGTCTTCTACTCCTCCTGGGTGAATTAGCTTCTTTTTGTTCAAAGGCTTTCAGATGTGCTGTAAAGCTGCTAGTGTATGCTATCTCCAGTTTCTTTTTGGAAGCACTCAGGGCTATGAGTTTTCCTCTTAGCACTGCTTTCATTGTGTCCCATAGATTTGGATAGGTTGTACCTTCATTTTCATTGAATTCTAAAAAGTCTTTGATTTCTTTCTTTATTTCTTCCTTGACCAAGGTGTCATTGAATAAAGTATTGTTCAGTTTTCATGTTTATATGGGCTTTCTTTTGTATTTCTTCCTATTGAAGACGACTTTTACTCCACAGTTATCTGATAGGAGGCATGGGATTTGTTAGATCTTCTTGTATTTGTTGACATCTGTCTTGTGACCAATTATATGATCGATTTTGGAGAAGGTATCATGCAGTGCTGAGAAAAAGGTATATTCTTTTGCTTTGGGATGAAATGATCTAAATATATACCTGTTAAATCCAATTGGCCCAAAGCTTCAATTAGTTTCACTGTGTCCATGTTAATTTCTGGTTTCCTGATTGGTACATTAAGGATAGTGGAGTGTTGAAGTCATCCACAATTATTATGTTAGGTTCAATGTGTGCTTTGAGCTTTAGTAAAGTTTCTTTTGCAAATGAAGGTGCCCTTGCATTTAGAGCATAGTTGTTCAGAATTGAGAGTTCTTCTTGAAGGATTTTTCCTTTGACCAGCCAGAAGTGACCTTCCGTGTCTCTTTTGATGACTTTTGGCTGAAAGACAATTTTATCTGATATCAGAATGCAGAGTGCAGTGTCCCCCTCTGGGCACACAACCCATGCCTGGTTGGAACCCGGAAACAGCTGCTCTGCCCAGATCACTGCCTGACAGCCTTGAGTCCCCAGAGAACCCAAATTCTGGATGTCAGGGGTAAATGGTTTAGCTTGCTTAGTGCAGACAGCTTCAAGGATGCCTGTGGTGGCAGCGGGGATGGGGAGTGCCAACATTTTGATTTAAAATTGAAAACTTTCCTCTAAAATATCTATGATAAAATTCAGGATAAATTAAGGTAAATTATAAATTTGAAGATTTATTTGAAAAAAAAGCTCAGATACAATGATAGGCATTACAAATACTTTTAGAATATTATTAAAGGAGAATGTGCAAACTTCATATAAAACTGAAAATTTTCATATAACATACATTGATTAAAATGAGGATAT
Organism: Apodemus agrarius; assembly: GCA_964023405.1. Taxonomy (NCBI): domain Eukaryota; kingdom Metazoa; phylum Chordata; class Mammalia; order Rodentia; family Muridae; genus Apodemus; species Apodemus agrarius. The sequence goes on from OZ030024.1 coordinate 35,938,838, forward strand.
CATAAGGTAATTTATAAAATGAAAGATTTTTTTGGAAAAATCTTAGATACAATGATATGCAAAAAATACAATTAGAATACAACTGAAAAAATGAAGTATAGACAATTTCTGATAAAACTGAAGATTTTCATCTAACATATGTATGATAAAATAAAGGATTACTGGAGTAATTGATACAATTGAAGATTTATTAGGACAAAACTCAGATACAATGATAGGCATAAAAATACAAATAGAATATAACTAAAAGAGATGTGGAGACAATTTCATATAAAACTGAGGATTTTCATCTAATATATGTATGATAAAAATGAGGATTACATAACATAATTTATAAAATTAAATATTTTTTAAAAAACACAGATACATTGATAGGTATATAAATAAAATTAAAATGTAATTGACAAATTTAATGGAGATATTTTTGTAAAGTAATGAAGATAGTCATATATTATATGTATGATATAATTGAGGATAACATAAGATAACGTATAAAACTGAAGATTTAAAAAAAACAAATACAGTGATAGCCATACAAATATAATTAGAATTCAATTGAAAAAGGAAGTAGAGACGTTTTATGATAGAACTGAAAATTTTTGTCTAAAATATGCATGATAAAATTGAGGATTACATAGGATATCTGATAAAAGTGAAGATATTCTTTGAGAAATCTCAGATATAATGCTAGGCATACAAATGAAACTATTACTTAATTGAAAAAGGAAGTGGAGACATTTTCTTATGAAACTGATGATTTAAAATATTATATTTCATATAAAATAAGGGAAATTCATAGGAAAAATTTAAAAATTGAAGCCTTCTATGGTAATTTTCACAGATACAATGGTATGCATATAAATACAATTAGAATGTAATTTCAAAAAGAAATAGAGATATTTTCCTATAAAACTGAAGCTTTTCCTCTAACATATATATGATAAAATTGAGGATTACTTATGGTAATTTATGAAATTGAAGATTTTTTGAAAAAAAAATCTCAGATGCAGTGATAAGCATACAGGTAGAATTAGAGTATAATTGAAAAAGGGAGAGGAGACATTTTCTGATAAAACTGAAAATTTTTATCTAATATATGTATGATAAAATTGAGAATTACATAGGATAATTGATAAAATTGAAGATTTATTCCGAAAAAACTCAGATACAATGATTGGCATACAAATAAAATTAGAATACAATTGAAAAAGTACGTGAAGAAATTTTCTGTTAATTCTGAAGATTTACATCTAACTTATGGATGATAAAAATGAATGATAATATAGGAAAACTGATAAAATTTAAGATTTTTGTGATAAAATCTCAGATATAATGAAAGGCATACACATACAACTCTAAATAAGTGAAATAGAAATTAGAGACATGTTCTGATAAAACTGATTATTTTTGTATAACATTTCTGATTAAATTATGGAAGTTCTTGTGAAAATGTTAAAGTTTGGGATTTTTGTTGTAATTTTCACACTTAAAATGGTAGGCATACAAATAAATTACATATTTGAAAAATAAGTGGAGATATTTTCATCAATCTGAGGAATTTTGCATAAAAGATCTGATAAAATTATGGAAATTCATTGGAAAACTGTAAAATTTGAAGATTTTTGTGGTAATCTTCACAGATACAATGGTAGGCATACATATAAATAATAATATAGTTGAAAAACGAAGTGGAGATATTTTCTGACAAATCTGAAGAATTTTGCACAACATATATCCCAAAAATTGGGGAAATTCATAAGAAAAGTAAAATTTGAATATTTTTGTGGTAATTTCAAATGTACAATGATAGGCTTGCAAACACAATTAGAATGTAATTGAAGAATGTTTAGCAACATTCTCTGATAAAATTGAAGATTTTCATCTAACACACACACACACACATACACACACACACACACATATATATATATATATATGTATATATATATTAAAATCGAGGATAACATAAGATCATTTATAAAATTAAAGATATTTTGAAAAACATACACTCGGATACAAGGATAGGCATAGAAAAACAACTAGAGAATTATTGAAAAATAAAGAGGACACATTTTTGTAAATAACTAAAATTCTTATCTAACATAATTATGATAAAATTGAGGACAACATAAGATAATTTTTAAATCTGAAGTTATTTTTGAAAAAGAAAACTCAAATACAATGTTAGGCATAAAAATACAATTAAAATGTAATCTAAAAATGAAGTGGATACATTTTTATTTAAAATTGAACATTTTCCTCTAAAATATCAATGATAAAATTGAGGATAACTTAAGATAATTTATAAAATTAAAGATTTTTTTTGAAAAAAAAAACCTCAGATACAATTGTAGGCATACAAATATATTTACAATATAATTGAAGGAAGAGGTGGAGGCTATTTCATATAAAACTGAAGATTTTCATATAACATACGTATGACAAAATGAGGAAACCATAAGGAAATTGCTAAAATTAAAATTTTATGGAAAAATACTCATATACAATGATAGACTTATAAACACAATTAGAATGTAATTGAAAAAGAGGAATACAGGCATATTCTGATAAAACCGAAGATTTTCATCTAACACATGTATGTTAAAATTTAGAATTATATAAGATAATTTTTAAAATTTAAGATATTTTGGAAAACAAAAACTCAGATACAAGGATAGGCATACAAATACATCTAGAGTATTATTGAAAAAGGAAGAGGACACATTTTTGTATAGAACTGAAAATTTTCATCATACATATGCATGATAAAATTGAGGATTACATAAGATAATTGATAAAATTGAATATTTATTTGGAAAAATACTCAGATACAATGATCTGCATACAAATACAATTAGAATATAATTGAAAAGGAAAGTGGAGATATTTTCTAATAGAACTGAAGATTTTCTTCTAACATATGTATGATAAAATTGAGGATAACTTAAGATAATTTATGAAATTGAAGATTTTTTTGAAAAAAACTCAGATGCAATTATAGCATACAAATACACTTAGAAAACATTTGGAAAATGAAGAGGAGACATTTTCTGATAAAACTGAAAGTTTTTATCTAACATATGTATGATAAAATTGAGAATTACAAAGGATAATTGATAAAATTGAAGATTTTTTTTGGAAAAATAGATACAATGATCTGAATACAAATACAATTAGAATATAATTTAAAATAGAGGTGGAGACATTTTCTGATAGAACTGAAACTTTTCATGTAAAATATGCATGATAAAATTGAGGATTACATAGGAAAACAGATACAATTTTAGATTTTTTTAAAAAAAATCTGATACCATGATAGGCATCCATATACAATTATCATATAATTGAAAAGGGAAGTGGAAATATTTTCTGGTAGAACTGAAGATTTTAACTAACATATGCATGTTTAAATTGAGGATTACATATGATAACTGATAAAATTGAAGATTGTTTTTGGAAAAAAACTCAGATACACAGATAGGCATACAAATAGCATTATCACATATTTGATAATAAAGTGGAGAATTTTCTGACAAAACTAAAGATTTCACATAACATATTACTGATAAAGTAAGGGAAATATATAGGGAAAATGTAAAAATTAAAAAATTTGTTGTAATTTTCACAGATACAATGGTAGGCATACAAATACAATTGGAATGTAATGGAAAAATGAAGTGGAGACATTTTTTTTTAATTGAAGATTTTCCTCTAAAATATCTATGAGAAAATTTAGGATAACTTAGGATACTTTATAAAATTGAAGATTTTTTTGAAAAAAAATCAGAAACTATGATAGGCAAACAAATACATTTAGAATATAATTGAAAGAGGAAGTGGAGACATTTTCATATAAAACTGAAGATTTTCATATAGCATACGTATGATAAAATGAAGATATAATAAGGTAATTTTTAAATTAAAGATTTTAGAAAAAACTGAGATACAATGATAGTCATAGAAATACAATTAGAATACACCTGAAAAATGAAGTGGAGACATTTTCTGATATAACTGAAGATTTTCATCTAACATATGTATAATAAAATAAACGATTATTAGTGTAATTGATAAAATTGAAGATATATTTGGACAAAACTCAGATACAATGATAGGCATAAAAATAAAATGGGAATATAACTAAAGAGACTTGGAGACATTTTCATATAAAAATGAAGATCTTCATCTAATATATGTATAAAAATGAGGATAACATAACATAATGTAAAAAATTGAATATTATTTTAAAAAATCCTTAGTTACATTGATAGGCATACAAATACTATTATAATGCAATTGAAAAAGGAAATGGAGATATTTTTGTAAAGTAATGAAGATTTTCATCAAACATATGTATGATAAAAATGAGGATAACATTACATAATTTATAGTATTGAATATTTTAAAAGAAAATCAGATACATTGATAGCCATAAAAATATAAGTATAATTCAATTGTAAAAGGAAGTGGATACATTTTATGTTAGAACTGAAGATTTTCATCAAAAATATGCATGATAAAATTGAAGATTACATAAGATATCTTATAAAATAGAAGTTTTTTTGGAAGTATCTCATGTACAATGATAGGCCTTCAAATAGAATTATCAGATATTGAAAAGGAAGTGGAGAGATTTTCTGATAAAACTATAACATATTTCTATTAAAGTAAGGGAAATTCATAAGAAAAATTTAAAAATTGAAGATTTTGTTGTAATTTTCACAAATACATTGGTAAGCACTCAAATACAATTAGAATGTAATTGAAAACGGAAGTGGAGCAATTTTCCTATAAAACTGAAGGTTTTCCTCTGGCATATGTTTGATAAAAATGAGGAAAACTTGGGATAATTTATAAAATTGATGATTTTTTTGCAAAAACCTCAGATACAGTGATAGGCATACAAATAGAGTTAGAATACAATTGAAATAGTACGTGGAGACATATCCATTCTGAAGGTTTACATCTCACTTATGTATGATAAAATGGATGATTACATAAGAAAATTGATAAAACTAAAGATTTTTTGATAAAATCTCAGATACAGTGAAAGACATACAAATACAACTATATATAAGGGAAAAAGAATGTGGAGACAATTTCTGATAAAACAGATTTTTGTGTAATATTTCTGATAAAATTATGGAAATTCATGTGAAGATGTTAAAATTTGAAGATTTTTGTGCTAATTTTCTGAGATACAATGGCAGGCATACACATAAATAATAATATAGTAAATAAAGGAAGTGGAGATATTTTCTGATAAATCTGAAGAATTTTCCATAACACATATCTGATAAAATTATGGAAATTCAAAGGAAAATGGTAAAGTTTGAATTTTTTGTGGTAATTTTCACAGATACAATGATAGGCTAACAAACATAATTGGAATGTAATTAAAAATAGGAATAGAGCCATTTTCTGATAAAATTGAAGATTTTGTATATCATATTTCTGATAAAGTAAGGGAAATTCATAGGAAAAATAAAAAGAAATTGAAAAACTTTGAGGTAATTTTAACAGATACAGTGGTAAGCATACAAATACAATTACAATGTAATTGAAAGAGGAACTGGAGCCATTTTCTTATAAAACTGAAGAAAATCCTCTAACATAAGTATGTAAATTGAGGATATCATAAGATAATTTACAAAATTGAAGATTTTTTTGAATATATACTCAGATGAAATGATAAGAATACAAATACAATTAGAATACACTTGAAAAAGGAAGAGGAGACATTCTGATGAAACTGAAGATTTTCATCTAAAATATGCATGATAAAATTGAGAATTACATAGGATAATTGATAATTTATTGAAAAAAATTTGGATGCATTTATAGGAATATAAATACAATTAGAATACAACTGAAAAAGGAAGTGAAGATGTATTCTGTTAATTCTACAGATTTACATCTAACGTGTTTAAATGAAACAGATGGTAACAGTAAAATTGATAAAATTGAAGATTAATTTGATAAAATCTCAGATTCAATTATAGGCATACAAATAAAATAAGATTAAAAGCGAAAAATAAACTCTGGATATTTGCTGAAATCCTGAAGATTTTTCTACAATATTTCTGATAAAATTATGGAAATTTATGAGAAAATATTAAAATTTGAAAATCTTTGTGGTATTTTTCACAGATACAGTGTTAGGTAGAGGAATAAATAATAATATAGTTAAAAAGTAAGTGAGATATTTTCTAATAAATCTGATGAATTTTGCATAAGATATACCTAATAAAATTATAGAAATTCTTAGGAAAACTGTAATATTTGTAGATTTTTGTTGTAATTTTCACAGATACAATGATAGGCTTACAAACACAATTAGAATGTAATGAGAAAAGGAATACAGATATTTTCTGATAAAACTGAAGATTTTCATATAACAAAAGTATGGTAAAATTGAGGATAACATAAGTTAATTTATAAAATTGAAGACATTTTGGAAAACAAAAACTCAGATACAAGGATAGGCATACAAATACATCTAGAGTATTATTGAAAAAGGAAGAGGACACATTTTCGTAAAGAACTAAAGATAGTCATCTAACATGTATGACAAAATTGAAGATTACATAAGATAATTGATAAAATTAAAATTTAACTTGTAAAACCTCAGATACAATGATCTGCATACAAATACATTTTGAATATAATTGAAAGGGAAGTGGAGATATTTTCTGATAGAACTGAAGATTTTCATCTAAAATATGCATGTAAAAATTGAGGATTACATAAAATAACTGATATAATTTTAGATTTTTTTTGAAAAATCTCAGATATAATGATAGTCACACAAATATTACAAGAATATAATTGAAAAGAGAAGTGGAGATATTTTCTGGTATAATTGAAGATTTTAATCTAACATATTTGTGATAAAATAGAGGATTACATATGATAACTGATAAAATTGAAGATTTTTTTCAAAAACACTCAAATACAATGAGAGGCATACAAATAGAATTATCACATAATTGAAAATGAAGTGGAGACATTTTCTGCCAAAACTGAAGATGTCATGTAACATAATACTGATGAAATAAGGGATATTCACAAGAAAAATTTAAAAATTGGAATTTTTTTGGCAGTTTTCACAAATACAATGAAAGGCATACAAATAAAATTAGAATGTAATCGAAAAAAGAAGTGGAGATATTTTTGTTTAAAATTGAAAATTTTCCTCTAACATATCTATGATAAAATTGAGTTTAACTTAAGATAATTTATAAAATTGAAGATTTTCGAAAAAAATCTCAGATAAAATGATAGGCATACAAATACATTTAGAATATAATTGAAGGAGGAAGTGGAGACATTTTCATACAAAACTGAAGATTTTCATATATCATACATATGATAAATTGAGGATGACATAAGTTAATTTATAAGATTAAAGTTTATTTGGACCAAAAAGCTCAGATACATTGATTGGCATAGAAATACAATTAGAATACAATTGAAAAACAAAGTGGAGACATTTTCTGATAAAACTGAAGATTTTCATCTAACATATGTGTGATAAAATAGAGGATTACTAGGGTAATTGATAAAATTGAAGATTTGTTTGTACAAAACTCAGATACAATGATAGGCATAAAAATACAATTAGAATATAATTCAAACAAACGTGGAGAAATTTTCATATAAAACTGAAGATTTTCATCTATATAATAAAAATGAGGATAACATAACATAATGTAAAAATTTGATTATTAGAGAAACACAGATACATTGATAGTCTTGGGAATACAATTAGAATGCAATTGAAAAACGAAGTGGATAAATTTTCTGATAAAATGGAAGACATATTATGTTAATTATGAAGGTTTCCATCTAACTTAAATGGATGATAATATAGGAAAATTGATCTAATTGAAGATTTTTTGATAAAATCTCAAATACAATGAAAGGCAAAAAAGTACAACAATAAATAAGAGAAAAAGAAAGTGGAGACATTTTCTGATAAAAAATGAAGATTTTTATGAGATTTCTGAATAAATTATGGAAATTGATGTGAAAATTGAAAATTTAACAATTTTTGTGGTAATTTTCACAGATCCAATGGTCAGTACATAAATAAATAATAATATAGTTGAAAATGGAATTCGAGATATTTTCTGATAAATCTGCAGAAATTTGCATAATATGTATCTGATAAAAATGGAAATTCATAGGAAAAGTATAAAATTTGAAGATTTTTGTAGTAATTTTCACAGACACAATGGTAAGCATACAAATAAATAATAATATAGTTGAAAAAGGAAGTGGAGATATTACCTGATAAATCTGAAGAATTTTGCATAACATATGTCTGATAAAATATTGAAAATTCATAAAAAACTGCATAATTTGCAGATTATGTGGTAATTTTCACAGATACAATGATAGGCTTACAATCACAATTAGAATGTAATTGAAAAAAAGAAATAGAAACATTTTCTGATAAAACTTAAGACTTTCATCTAACACATGTATGTTAAAATTGAGGATTACATAAGGTAGTTTATGAAATTGAAGATATTTTGGAAAACAAAAACTCAGATACAAGGATAGGCATACAAATACAAGTAGAGTATTATTGAAAGCTCTTGGTGTCTGTCCAGGAACTTTCCCCCCAAGCCAATACCCTCAAGGGTCTTCCCCAGTATCTTTTCTTTTAATTTTAGTGTGTCTGGATTAATGTGGAGTTCCTTGATCCACTTGGAGTTGAGCTTAGTACAAGGATATAAGAGTGAATCAATTCTCATTCTTCTGCATGTTGATCTCCAGTTGAGCCAGCACCATTTGTTAAAAAGGGTATCTTTTTTTCACTGGATGTTTTCAGCTCCTTTGTCAAAGATCATTTGGCCAAATATGTGTGGGTTCAATTCTGGGTCTTCAATCCTATTCCATTGATCCACCTCCCTGGCACAGTACCAATATCATGCAGTTTTTAACACTACTGCTCTGTAGTATTGCTTGTGGTCCAGTATATTGATTCCCCCAGAAGTTCTTTTACTGTTGATGATAGTTTTAGCTATCCTGGGTTTTTTGTTATTCCAGATGAATTTGAGAATTGCTCTTTCTAACTCTATGAAGAACTGAGTTGGGATTTTGATGGGGATTGTGTTGGATTTGTATATTGCTTTTGGCAAGATTGCCATTTCAACTATATTAATCCTGCCTACCCACGAGCATGGAAGATTTTTCCATTTTCTGAGATCTTCTTCCATGTACTTCTTCAGAGACCTGAAGTTTTTGTCATACAAATCTTTCACTTTTTTGGATAGAGTCACACGGAGATACTTTATATTTTTTGTGGATATTGTGAAGGGTGTCATTTCCCTATTTTCTTTCTCAGCCTGCTTATCCTTTGAGTATAGGAAGGCTACTAATTTGCTTGAGTTGATATTATAACCAGCCCCTTTGCAGAAGTTGTTTATCAGCTGTAGGAGTTCTCTGGTGGAGTTTTTGGGTCACTTAAATATACTATCATATCATCTGTGAATAGTGATATTTTGACTTCTTCCTTTCCAGTTTGTATCCCTTTGACTTCCTTATGTTTTCGAATTGCTCTAGCTCGTACTTCAAGTACTATATTGAAAAGATATGGTGAGAGGGGCAACCTTGTTTAGTCCCTGATTTTAGTGGGATTGCTTCAAGTTTCTCTCCATTTACTTTGATGTTGGCTACTGGTCTGTTGTAAATTGGTTTTACTATGTTTAGGTATGGGCCTTGAAAATTAAAAAGTTTCTGCAAGGCAAAATGCACTGTCAAAAGGACAAATCTGCAACCAACAAGTTGGAAAAGATCTCCACCAACTCTACATTTGACAGAGAGCTAATATTGAATGTATATAAAGAACTCAAAAGTTAGACCACAGAAAACCAAATAATGCCATCCAAAAATGGAGTACAGAGCTAAACAAAGACTTTTCACCTGAAGAAATTCGGATGGCCAGAAACACCTTAAAAATGTTGAACATCATTAGTCATTAGAGAAATGCAAATCAAAACAACCCTGAGATTTCACCTCACACCAGTCAGAATGGCTAAGATTAAAAACTCAGGAAACAGCAGGTGTTGGTGAGGATGTGGAGAAAGATGAGCACTCTTCTACTGTTGGTGGTACTGCAAGCTGGTACATCCAACTCTGGAAATCAGTCTGGTGGTTCCTCAGAAAACTGGACATGATACTCCCAGAGGACCCAGAAGATTCCCCAGAATTCAATAAGGATACATGCTCCACTATGTTCATACCAGCCTTATTCATAATAGCCAGAAGTTGGAAAGAAGCTAGATGTCCCTCAACAGAATAATGGATAAAAAATGTGGTATATATACACAATGGAGTACTATTCAGCCATTAGAAACAATGAATTCATGAAATTCTTAGAGAAATGGTTGGAGCTGGAGAACATCATACTAAGTGACGTATTCCAGTCTCAAAAGAAAACCCATGGTATGCACTCACTGATAAGTGGATATTAGCCTAGAATCTTGGGACACCAAAGAAAAAATCCACATACCAAATTATGTCAGACAAAAAGGAAGGAGTGGACCCTGGTTCTTGGAAGGCTCAAAACATCAGTGTAGGGGAATACCAGAACAGGGAAGTGGGAAAAGGTGGATGGCGGAACACAGGGATGGAAAAGGGCATGTTGGAATTGTGGGAGGCAAGGAACCAGGAAAAGAGAAATTAAATGCAAATATAGAATATATCCAATTAAAAAATTGAAAGAAAGTATAATATTGAAAAGGGAAGTAGAGATATTTTCTGATAGAACTCAAGATTTCCATCTAAATAATGCATGATAAAATTGAGGATTACATAGGATAACTGATAAAATTTTAGATTTTTTGAAAAAACACTCAGATACAATGATAGGTATCAAAATATCGTTTGAATATAATTGAAAAGGAAGTAGAGATATTTTCTGGTAGAACTGAAGTTTTTAATCCAACATATGTATCATAAAATTGAGGATTACACATGATGATAACTTATAAATTTGAAGATCTGTTTTTGGAAAAAACCTCAGATAAAATTATAGGCATACAAATAGAATTATGACATATTTGAAATTGAATAGGAGAAATTTTCTTTCAAAACTGAATATTAAGTATAATATATTAATGATAAAGTAAGGGAAAGTCATAGGAAAAATTTAAAAATTGAAATTTTTGTTTTAATTTTTACAGATACAATGGTAGGCATACAAATACAATCTAAATGTAATCTAAAAATGAAGTAGAGACATTTTTATTTAAAATTGAAGACTTTCCTCTAAAATATCTATGATAAAATTGAGGATAACAGAGATAATTTATAAAATTGAAGATTATTTTGAAAAAAATCAGATACAAGGATAGGCATACAAATACATTTAGAATATAATTGAAGGTGGCAGTGGAGACATTTTCATATAAAAGTGAAGATTTTCATATAACATACTTATGATAAAATGCGGGTATCATAAGGTAATTTATAAAATTAAAGATTTTTGGTAAAAACACTCAGATACAATTATAGGCATAAAAACAATTTAATACAACTGAAAAACTAAGTGGAGTGATTTTCTGATAAAACCGAAGATTTTCATCTATCATATGTATGATAAAATAAAGGATTACTACGGTAATTGAAAAAAAAAAACCTCAAATACAATGATAGCCATACAAATATAACTAGAATTCCTTTGAAAAAGGAAGTGGAGACATTTTATGATAGAACTAGAAGATGTTCATCTAAAATCTGCATGATTAAATTGAGGATTACATAGGATATCTGACCGAATTGAAGATTTTTTTGGAAAAATTTCAGATACAATTATAGACATACAAAAACATTTAGAATATAATTGAAGGATGAAGTGGAGACATTTTCATATAAAAGCAAAGATTTTTATATAACATATTTATGATAAAATGCGGATATCATGCTGGATGTTTGGTGGCACACACCTTTAATCCCAGCACTTGGGAGGCAGAGGCAGGTGGATTTCTGAGTTGGAGGCCAGCCAGGTCTACAGAGTGAGTTCCAGGATAGCCAGGCCTACACAGAGAAACCCTGTCTTGAAAAAACAAAAAAAAAATGTGGATATCATAAGTTAATTTAAAAAATTAAAGACTTTTTGTAAAAACACTCAGATACAATGATAGGGATAAAAATACAATTTAATAAAACTGAAAAACGAAGTGGAGAGATTTTCTGATAAAACTGAAGATTTTCATCTCACATATGTATCAGAAAAGAAAGGATTACTAGCGTAATTGATAAAATTGAAGATTTATTTGAACAAAAGCCATATGCCCTGATAGGCATAAAAATACTATTAGAAGATAACTAAAAGAGACATGGAGACATTTTCATATAAAACTGAATTTTCATCTAATATATGTATGATAAAATGAGGATAACATAATTTCTGAAATTGAATATTTTTTTTAAAAAAACCTCAGATACTTTGATAGTCATATAAAGACAATTAGAATGTAATTGAAAATGGAAATGGAGACACTTTCGTAAAGTAATGAAGATTTTCATCTAACATATGTATGATAAAATTGAGGATAACATAAGATAATGTACAAAATTGAAGAATTTTTGGAAAAAAACCTCAAATACAATTATAGCCATACAAATATAATTGGAATTCCATTGAAAAAGGAAGTGGAGACATTTTATGATACAACTGGAAGATGTTCATCTAAAATCTGCATGATTTTTCATTGAAAAATCTCTGATACAATGATAGCCCTACAAATACAATTATGACAAAATTGAAAAAGGAGATAGAGACATTTTCTGAAAAAACTGAAGATTTCGTATAACATATTTATATAAAATAAGAGAAATTCATAGGAAAAATTTAAAAATTGAAGATTTTTGTGGTAATTTTCAAAGATACAATGGTGCGCATACAAATATAATTAGAATGTAATTGCAAAAAGAAGTGGAGACATTTTCCTATAAAATTGAAGATTTTCCTCAAACAGGCATGTGCTCTGTGCCCTGAAGAGGGACTCTGCACTGCCTGCAGCCTCAGCCATCTTCCCAGCTGTTTCAACCTAGCAGGCAGAACCAGGTACCTGAGATATTATGAGTTTAAGACCTCTGGGGACTCAGGCCACCTGTCAGCAATCTGCGAGCAGGAGCACCTCAGGATAGTGTTTCAGGTGTCTTAGTCCTGGGGAAATAGCCTTACGAGCCCACAAGTGGTTCAAGGACCAGCTAGTAACTACAGGACCAATTAACACCAGAGATAACCAGATGGCAAAAGGCAAACGTAAGATCTTTACTAACAGAAATCAAGGCAATATGGCAGCATCCGAACCCAGTTCCCCAATAGCAATAAGTCTCTGGTACCCCAACACACCAGAAAAACAAGACTCAAATCTAAAATCACTAGTCAAGAGGCTGATAGAGGAACACTTAGATAAAGCTCTTAAAGTAATACAGGAGAAAATCGATCAAAAGCTAGAATCCCTTACAAGGCAAACACAAAAATCACTTAAAGAAATTCAGGAGAATATGGATCAAAAAATGGATTCCAATAAGGAGGAAACACAAAAATCACTTAAAGAAATACAAGAGAACATGGGTCAACAAGTAGAAGTCATAAAAGAGGAAACACAAAAAATCCCTTAAAGAATTACATGAAAACACAAAAAAGCAAGTAAAAGATCTGAGCAAAACTATCCAGAATCTAAAAACAGAAGTAGAAAAAACTAAGAAATCACAAGGGGAGACAATATTGGAGATAGAAAACCTTGGGAAGAAATCAGGAGTCATAGATGCAAATATCAACAATAGAATACAAGAGATAGAAGACAGAATCTCAGATGCTGAAAATACCATAGGAACCATGGATTCAACAATTAAAGAAAATGCAAAATGTAATCCACTATATAAACAAACTAAAAGAAAAAAATCACATGGTCATCTCATTAGATGATGAAAAAGAATTCGAAAAAATTCAGCATCCTTTCATGCTAAAAGTCTTGGAAAGAGCAGGAATTCAAGGCCCATACCTAAACATAGTAAAAACAATCTACAGCAAACCAGTAGCCAACATCAAAATAAATAGAGAGAAACTTAAAGCAATCCCATGAAAATCAGGGACTAGACAAGGCTGCCCTCTCTCTCCATATCTTTTCAATATAGTACTTGAAGTTCTAGCGAGAGCAATTAGACAACATGAGGAAGTCAAAGGGATACAAATTTGAAAGGAAGAAGTCAAACTATCATTATTTGCAGATGATATGATAGTTTAATAAGGCGACCCAAAAAATTCCACCAGAGAACTTCTACAGCTGATAAACAACTTCAGCAAAGTGGCTGGTTATAGAAATTAACTCAAGCAAATCAGTACCCTTTTTGTACTCAAAGGACAAGCAGGCTGAGAAAGAAGTTAGGGAAATAACGCCCTTCATAATAGCAACAAACAACATAAATTACCTTGGCGTAACTCTAACCAAACAAGCCAAAGATCTGTATGACAGGAACTTTAAGTCCTTGAAGAAAGAAATCGAAGAAGACCTCAGAAGATGGAAAAATATTTCTTGCTCCTGGATTGGCAGGATCAATATAGTAAAAATGGCCATCTTGCCAAAAGCAATCTACAGATTCAATGTGATCCCCATCAATATCCCAACTCAATTCTTCATAGATATAGAAAGAGCAATTCTCAAATTTATCTGGAGCAACAAAAAACTCAGGATAGCTAAAACTATTCTCAACAATAAAAGGACTTCTGGGGGAATCAATATCCCTGACCTTAAGCAGTACTACAGAGCAATTGCGTTAAAAACTACATGGTATTGGTACAGCAACAGGTAAGTAGATCAAAGGAATAGGATTGAAGACCCATAAATTAACCCACAGACTTATGGTCACTTGATCTTTGATAAAGGAGCCACAACCATCCAGTGGAATAAAGATAGCCTTTTCAACAAATGGTGCTGGTTCAACTGGAGGTCAACATGCAGAAGAATGCAAATTGACCCACTCTCATCTCCTTGCACTAAGATCAACTTCAAGTGGATCAAGGACTTCCACATAAAGCCAGTCATTCTGAAACTATTAGAAAAGAAACTTGTGAAGACCCTGGAGGACATGGGCACAGGGGGAAAGTTCCTGAGCAGAACACCAATAGCTTATGTACTAAGATCAAGAATTGACAAATGGGACCTCATAAAATTACAAAGTTTCTGCAAGGCAAAGGACACTGTCAGAAGGACAAAACAGCAACCAACAAAGTGGGAAAAGATCTTCACCAACCCCACATCCGACAGACGGCTAATATCCAATATATACAAAGAACTCAAGAAGTTAGATCCCAAAGAACCAAATAACCCTATCAAAAAATGGGGTACAGAGCTAAACAAAGAATTTTGACCAGAAGAAATTCGGATGGCCGAGAAACCCCTTAAGAGATGTTCAACATCATTAGTCACCAGGGAAATGTAAATCAAAACAACCCTGAGATTCCACCTCACACCAGTCAGAATGACGAAGATTAAAAACTCAAGAGACAACAAGTACTGGCGAGGATGTGGAGAAAGAGGAACATTCCTTCACTGTTGGTGGGATTGCCAAATTGTAAAATCACTCTGGAAATCAGTTTGGCGATTCCTCAGAAAATTGGGCATGCCACTTCCAGAGGACCCTGGCATACCACTCCTGGGCATATACCCAGAGGATTCCCCTGCATACAATAAAGACACATGCTCCATTATGTTTATAGCAGCCTTGTTTATAATAGCCAGAAATTGGGAGCCCAAATATCCCTCAAAGGAGGAATGGATACAGAAAATGTGGTATATTTATACAATGGAATACTACTCAGCAATTAAAAATAATGAATTCATGCAATTGGTAGGTAAGTGGTTAGACCTGGAAAATATCATCCTGAGTGAGTTAACTCAATCACAAAATAATACACATGAAATTCAATCACTGATAAGTGGTTATTAGTGAGCCCAGAAGCCCTAAATACTCAAGGCACAATTAGCAAGTCAAATGATTTCCAAGAAGATGAAAGGAGAGGACCCTTGGCCTGTAAAGATTGGATCCAGTTTTTAGACCCAGAACAGAGAAAACATGGGGGGAGGGGGAATGATTGGGAATAGTTGGGGGGAGAGGAATTATGGGACATATGGTGGTGGGGAACTGGGAAAGGGGAAAGCCTTTGGAATTTAAACATAGAATATAGAAAATAAAATTTAAAAAAAGAAAATGCAAAATACAAAAAGTGGTAACCTAAAACATTCAGCAAATCCAGGACACAATAAGATGACGAAACCTAAGATTTATAGGTATAGATGAGAGTGAAGATCTAAAACCTAAAGGGCCAGCAAATATCTTCTACAAAATTATGGAAGAAAACTTCCCCAACCTAAAGAAAGAGATGCCCATGAATATACAAGGAGCCTACAGAACTCCAAACTGACTGGACCAGAACAGAAATACCTCCCATCACATAATAATCAAAACCCCAAATGTACTAAACAAAGAAAAAATATTAAAGGCAGTAAGAGAAAAAGGCCAAGTAACATATAAAGGAAGACCTATCAGAATTACACCAGACTTCTCACCTGAGACCATGAAAGCTAGAAGATCCTGGGCAGATCTCATGCAGACCCTAAGAGAACAAAATCATCAGCCAAAACTTCTATACCCAGCAAAACTCTCAATTGCCATAGATGGGGAAACCAAGGTATTCCATGACTAAACCGAATTTGCACAATATCTATCCACAAACCCAGCCCTACAAAGGATAGTAGGGGAAAAACTCCATCACAAGGGGGGAAACTACACCCCAGATGAAGCAAGATAGAACCCACCTCTCATCAATCCCAAAAGAAGAGAACCACTCAAATGTAAAAAATAATGCCCAAAATGTCAGGAAATAATGATTACTATTCCATAATATCTCTTAACATCAATGGACTCAATTCCCCAATAAAAAGACATAGACTAACCGACTGAATATGGAAACAGGAACCTACATTTTGATGCATACAGGAAACACATCCCAGTGTCAAAGACAAACATTACCTTAGAGTAAAAGGCTAGAAGACAATTTTACAAGCAAATGGTCTCAGGAAACAAGCCGGAGTAGCCATTCTAATATCAGATAAAATGGTCTTTCGATGTAAAGTCATCAAAAGAGACACAGAAGGTCACTTCTTGTTGGTCAAAGGGAAAATCCACCAAGAAGAATTCTCAATACTGAACATTTATGCTCCAAATGTACGGGCACACTCATTCATAAAAGAAAATTTACTAAAGCTTAAAGCACACATTGTACCTAACACAATAATTGTAGGTGACTTCAACACTCCACTCTCTTCAATGGACCAATCCGGAAAGCAGAAACTAAACAGAGGCACAGTGAAACTAATAGAAGCTTTGGACCAATTGGATTTAACACACACACACACACACACACACACACACACACACACATATATATATATATATATATATATATATATATATATATATAAAACATTTCATCCTAAAGCAAAAGAATATACCTTTTTCTCAGCAATACATGGTACCTTCTCCAAAATCGATCATATAATTGGTCACAAGACAGACTTCAACAAATACAAGAAGACCAAACTAGTCCCATGCCTCCTATCAGATCACTGTGGAGTAAAAGTGGTCTTCAATAGCAAGAAGAACAACAGAAAGCCCACAAACACATGGAAACTGAACAAAACTCAATGACACCTTGGTCAAGGAAGAAATAAAGGAAGAAATCAAAGACTTTTTAGAATTCAATGAAAATGAACATACGACCTACCCAAATCTATGGGACACAATGAAAGCAGTGCTAAGAGGAAAACTCATAGCCCTGAGTGACTCCAAAAAGAAACTGGAGAGAGCATACACTAGCAACTTAACAGCATACCTGAAGGCCCTAGAACAAAAGAAGCTAATTCACCCAGGAGGAGCAGAAGACAGGAAATCATCAAACTAAGGGCTGAAGACAATCAAGTAGAAACAGAAAGAACCATACAAAGAATCAACAAAACCAAGAACTGATTCTTTGAGAAAATCAACAAGATAGATAAACCCTTAGCCAGACTAACCAATGGGCACAGGGACAGTATCCAAATTAACAAAATTAGAAATGAAAAGGGGGAAATAACAGAAAATAGGAAATTCAAAAAATCATCAGATCCTACTACAAAAGCCTATACTCAACACAACTGGAGACTCTGGACAAAATGGAGAATTTCCTAGACAGATACCAAATACCAAAATTATATCAGGATCAATTAGATCAGCTAAACAGTCCAATAACCCCTAGAGAAATAGAAGGGGTTATAGAAATTCTCCCAAACAAAAACAGTACGGGACCAGATGGTTTTAGTGCAGAATTCTATCAGATCTTCAAAGAAGACCTAACACCAATACTCTTCAAACTATTCCACAAAATAGAAACAGAAGGAACACTGCCCAATTCATTCTACAAAGCCACAATTACGATGATGCCAAAAGCACCCAAATGTCCTACAAAGAAAGAGAACTACAGGCCAATTTTCCTTATGAATATTGATGCAAATCTACTAACTAAAATTCTTGCCAACCGAATCCAAGAGCACATCAAAGTGATCATTCACCATGATCAAGTAGGCTTCATCCCTGTGATGCAGGGATGGTTCAATATACGAAAATCCAACATTGTAATCCACTACATAAACAAACTAAAAAAACACATTGTAATCTCATTAGATGCTGAAAAAGCATTTGACAAAATTCAGCATTCTTTCATGCGAAAAGTTCGGGAAAGTACGGAAATTTAAGGCCCATACCTAAATATAGTAAAAGCAATATACAGCAAACGAGTAGCCAACATAAAAATAAATGGAGAGAAACTTGAAGCAATCCCACTAAAATCAGGGATTAGACAAGGCTGCCCTCTCCATATCTTTTCAATATAGTACTTAAGTTCTAGCGAGAGCAATTCGACAACAAGGAAGTCAAAGGGATACAAATTGGAAAGGAAGAAGTCAATCTATCACTTTTTGAAGATGATATGATAGTATACGTAAGTGACACAAAAACTCCACCAGAATACTACTACAGCTGATTACAACTTCAGCAAAGTGTCTGGTTAGAAAATCAACTCAAGCAAATCAGCACCCTACTTGTACTCAAAAGACAAGCAATCTGAGAAAGAAGTTAGGGAAATAACAACCTTCACAATAGCCACAAACAATCTAAAGTATCTTGGCTTGACTCTAACCAAACAAGTGAAAGATCTGTATGACAGGAACTTCAATTCCTTGAAGCAAGAAATTGAAGAAGACCTCAGGAAATGGAAATGTATTCTATGGTCTTGGATTGACAGGCTCAATATAGTAAAAATGGCCATCTTGCCAAAAGCAATATACAGATTCAATGCAATCCCCATCAAAATCCCAAATCAGTTCTTCATAGATCTAGAAAGAACAATTCTCAAATTCATCTGGAGTAACAAAAAACCCAGGATAGCTAAAACTATTCTCAACAATAAAAGGACTTCTGGGGGAATCAATATATCCCTGACCTCAAGCTGTACTACAGAGCAATTGTGCTAAAAACTGCATGGTATTGGTACAGGGACAGGCAAGTAGATCAATGGAATAGAATTGAAGAACCAGAAATGAACCCCCAGACTTAT
Source organism: Apodemus agrarius (assembly GCA_964023405.1). Taxonomy (NCBI): domain Eukaryota; kingdom Metazoa; phylum Chordata; class Mammalia; order Rodentia; family Muridae; genus Apodemus; species Apodemus agrarius. The sequence goes on from OZ030024.1 coordinate 35,958,513, forward strand.
GGTCACTTGATCTTAGATAAAGGAGCTGCAACCATCCAGTGGAAAACAGATAACCTTTTCAACAAATGGTGCTGGTTCAACTGGAGTGCAACATACAGAAGAATGCGAATTGACCCTCTCCTATCTCCTTGTCCCAAGATCAACTCCAAGTGGATCAAGGACCTCCACATAAAACCAGACACACTGAAACTAATAGATAAGAAACTGGGGAAGACACTGGAGGACATGGGTACAAGTGGAAATTTTCTGAACAGAACACCAATAGCTTATGCTCTAAGATCAAGAATTGACAAATGGGACCTCATAAAATTACAGTTTCTGTAAGGCAAAGGACACTGTCAGAAGGACAAAGCAGCAACCAACAAATTGGGACAAGATCTTCACCAACCCCACATCTGACAGAGGGCTAATATCCAATATATACAAATAACTCAAGAAGTTAGACCCCAAAGAACCAAATAACCCTATCAGAAAATGGGGTACCGATCTAAACAAAGAATTTTCACCAGAAGAAATTCAGATGGCTGAGAAGCACCTTAAAAGATGTTGAACATCATTAGTCATCAGGGAAATGCAAATCAAAACAACCCTGAGATTCCACCTCACACCAGTCAGAATGGCTAAAAACTCAAGGGACATCGGGTGCTGGTGAGGATGTGGAGAAAAAGAACACTCCTACACTGTTGGTGGGATTGCAAGATGGTACGACCCCTCTGGAAATCAGTCTGGTTGTTCCTCAGAAAATTGGGCATGACACTTCCAGAAGACCCTGTCATACCACTCCTGGGCATATACCCAGCAGATTCTCCTGCATACAATAAAGATACATGCTCTACTATGTTCATAGCAGCCTTATTTATAATAGCCAGAGTTGGAAGGAACACAGATGTCCCTCAAAGGAAGAATGGATACAGAAAATGTGGTATATTTATACAATGGAATACTACTCAGCAATTGAAAATAATGAATTCATGCTCTTTGTAGGCAAATGGTTGGATCCAGAAAATATCATTCTAAGTAAGATAACCCAATCACAAAAGAATACACATGAAATGCAATCACTGATAAGTGGATATTAATGAGCCCCAAAGCTCTGAGTACTCAAGGCACAATTAGAAAATCAAAAGATTACCAAGAAGAAGGAAGGAAAGAACTCTGGTCCTGAAAAGACTAGATCCAGAGAACTGGGTGGGGGGGGTGATTGGGGAATGGGTTGAGGGAAGAGGACTTTTGGCACATATGGTGAGGGGACAACTGGGAAAGGGGAAAGCCTTTGGAATGTAAAACAAAAATATAGAAAATAAAAAAAAATATATCAAAAAAAAAAAAAAAAAAGAAAAAGGAAGTGGAAATACTTTCTGACAAATCTGAGGAATTTTGCATAATATATCAGATAAAATTATGGAAATTCATAGGAAAATATAAAATTTGAAGATTTTCATCTAACATATTTATGGAAAAATTGAGAAATAGATAAGATAATTGATAAAATTGATGATTTATTTGGAAAAAATACCCAGATACAATGATCTGCATATATATACAATTAGAATGCAATTGAAAAGGAATGTGAAGATAATATCTGATAGAACTGAAGCTTTTCATCTAAAATATGCATGATAAAATTGAGGGTTACATAGGATAACTGATAAAATTTCAGATTAAAAAAAACACTCAGATACAATGATAGGCATCCAAATAGAATTAGAATATAATTGAAAAGGGAAGTGGAGATATTTTCTGGTCGAACTGAATATTTTAATCTAACATATGTATCATAAAATTGAGTATTACATATGACAATTGATAAAATTGAAGATTTTTTGGAAAGATCTCAGATACAATGATAAGCATACATATAGAATTATCACATATTTGAAAATGAAGACATTTTCTGACAAAACTTAAGATTTCGTATATTCCTTACAAAGTAAGGGAAAGTCATAGGAAAAATTTAAATATTGATTATTTGTGTGATAATTTTCACAGATGCAATGATAGGTATACAAATACAATTAAAATGTAATCTAAAAATGAAGTGGAGACATTTTATTTAAAATTGAAGACTTTCCTCTAAAATATCTATGATAAAATTGAGGATAACTTAAGATTATTTATAAAATTGAAGATTTTTTTTAAAAAATCAAATACAATGATAGGCATACAAATACATTTAGAATATAATTGAAGGAGGAACTGGAGACATTTTCATATACAACTGAAGATTTTCATATAACTTACTTATGATAAAATGAGGATATCATAAGGTAATTTATAAAATTAAAGATTTTGTGGAAAAACACTCAGATACAATGATAGACATAGAAATACAATTAGAATACAAATGAAAATTGAAGTGGAGACATTTTCTGATAAAACTGAAGATTTTCATCTTACAAATGAATGATAAAATAAAGCATTACTAGGGTAATTGATAAAATTGGAGATTTATTTGAACAAAACTAGATACAATAATAGACGTAAAAATATTATTAGAATATAACTAAAAGAAATGTGGAGAAATTTTCATATAAAACAGGATTTTCATCTAATATATGTATGATAAAATGAGGATACCATAACATAATTTATAAAATTGAATATTTTTTTAAAAACCCTCAGAAACTGCATATATACATAATTAGAATGTAGTTGAAAAAGGAAATGGAGACATTTTTGTAAAGTAATGAATATTTTCATCTAACATATGTATGATAAATTTGAGGATTGCATAAGATAAATGATACAATTGAAGATTCATTTGAAAAAATACTCAGATACAATGATCTGCATACAAATACAAATAGAATATAATAGAAAAGGGAAGAGGAGATATTCTCTGATAGAACTGAAGCTTTTCATCTAAATCCTGCATGATAAAATTGAGGATTATAGAGGCTATCTGATAAAATTGAAGATATTTTTAGAAAAATATAACATACATTGATAGGCATACAATCATAATTATCAGGTAATTGAAAAGGAAGTAGAGACATTTTCTGATAAAACTAAATAGTTTGTATAACATATTTCTGATAAAGTAAAGGAAATTCATAGGAAAAATTTCAAAATTGAAGATTTTTGTGGTAATTTTCACAGATAAAATGGTAAGCAAACAAATACTATTAGAATGTAATAGAAAAAGGAAATGGAACCATTTTCTTATAAAACTGAAGATTTTCCTCTAACATATATGCGATAAAATTGAGTAAAACTTAGGATAATTTATAAAATTGAAGATTTTTTTGAATAAAAAACCTCAGATACAATGATATCCATACAAATACAATTAGAATATTACTGAACAATGAAGTGGAGACCTTTTCATATAAAACTGAAGATTTCCATATAACATACATGATATATTGAGGATATCACAAGGTAATTTATAAAATTCAAGATTCATGGAAAAATTCAGACACAATGATAGGCATAGAAATACAATTAGAATACAATTGAAAAATGAATTGGAGATATTTTCAGATAAACCTGAAGATTTTCTTCTAACATATGTATGACAAAATAGTGGATTACTAGGGTAATTGTTAAAATTGAAGATTTACTTGTACAAAACTCTGATACAATGATAGGCATAAAAATACAATTAGAATATTACTAAAAGTGATGTGGAGACATTTTCTTATAAAACAGAAGATTTTCATTTAATATATAAATGATAGAAATGATTAATAATTAATAAAATTGAATATCTATTTTTAAAAAGTCACATACCACCATAGGCATATAGATACAATTAGAATGTAATTGAAACATGCATGAAAAGTGCAGCAGGGCTGTGGTGGCTCATGCCTTTAATCCCAGCATTTGGGAGGCGGAGTCAGGTAGATTTAGGAGTTCTAGGCCAGCCTGGTCTATAGCGTGTGTTACAAGACAGCCAGAAATACACAGAGAAACCATGTCTCAAAAAAGGAATTGGATACATTTTTGCAAATAACTGAAGATTTTCATCAAAATATGTATGATAAAATTTATAACAGGAAATAATGCATAAAATTGAAGATTTTTTGAAAAAGACTGAAATACAATGTTAATCAGAAATAAACTTAGAATTCAATTGAAAAAGCCAGTGGAGACATGTTATTATAGAACTGAAGATTTTCATCTAAAATCTGCATGATAAAATTGAGGATTACATAGGATATGAGATAACTGGAATTTTTTGGAAAAAAAACACAAATACAGTGATAGGCATACAAATAGAATTATCACATGATTAAAAAGGAAATGTACATATTTTCTGATAAAACTAAAGATTTCGTATAACATATTTCTGATAAAGTAAAGGAAATTCATAGAAAAAAGTAAAAAAATTGAAGATTTTTGTGGTAATTTTCACAGATACAGTGGTATGCATACTAATACAATTAGAATGTAATTGTAAAAGGATGTAGAGACATTTCCATTAAAACTGAAGATTTTCATCTAACATATGTTTGGTAAAATTGAAGAAAACTTAGAATAATTTATAAAATTGAAGAATTGTTTGAAAAACACTCAGATGCAAGGATTAAATTACAAAGACAATTAGAATACAATTGGAAAAGGAAGATGAGACATTTTCTGATAAAACTTAAGATTTTCATATAACATATATATGATAAAATTCAGGATTACATAGGATAACTGAGAAAATTGAAGATTTTCTTATAAAATTCTCAAATACAAGGGTAGGCATACAAACACAATTAGAATATAATTGAAAAAGTAGCTGGAGACATTTTTGTGTAAAACTTAAGATTTTCACATAACATATGTATGATAATATGGATGATAACATGAAAATTGATAAAATTGAAGATTTTTGTGATAAAATATCAGAAATACTTAAAGGCATACTAATACAATTAGAACATAAGTGAAAAAGAAAGTGGAGATATTTTCTGATAAAACTGAAGATTTTTGTATAGCATTTCTAATAAAACTATGGAAAATCATGTGAAAAGGTTAAATTTTGAAGATTTTGTTGTAATTTTCACAGACAGAATGGTAGGCATAAAAATAAATAATAATATAGTTGAAAAAGGAAGTGGAGATATTTTTTGATAAATCTGAAGAATTTTGCATAACATATATCTGATAAAATTATGGAAATTCATAGGAAAACGGTATAATTTGAAGTTTTTTGTGGTAATTTTCACAGACAAAATGGTAGGCTTACAAACACAATTAGAATGTAATTGAAAAAAAGGAATAGAAACTTTTTTTATAAAACTGAAGATTTTGTATAATATATTTTGGGTAAAGTAAGGGAAATTCATCGGAAAAATTTAAAAATTGTAGATTTTTGTGGTAATTTTCACAGATACAATGGTACACATACAATTAGAATATAATTGCAAAAAGAAGTGGAGACAGTTTTCTATAAAACTGAAAAATTTTCTCTAACATCTCTATAATAAAATTGAATATAAGTTAAGAAAATTTATAAAATTGAAGATAATTTGAAAAAAACTCAGATACAATGATAAGCATACAAATAAAATTTGAATACAATTGAAAATGTTACGTTGATAGGCATATACACACACACAATTAGAATGTAATTGAAAAAGGAAATGGAGACAATTTTGTGGAGACACACATGATAAAACGAGGATATCATAAGGTAATTTATAAAATTAAAGATTTTTTGTGGAAAACACGCAGATACAATGATAGGAATAGAAATACAATTAGAATAAATCTGAAAATCGAAGTGGAGACATTTTCTGATAAAAGTGAAGATTTTCATTTAACATATGTATGATAAAATAAAGGATTACTAGGGTAATTGATAAAATTGAAGATTTATTTTGACAAAACTCAGATAGAATAATAGACATAAATATGCAATTAGAATATAAATAAAAGAGAGGTGGAGACATTTTAATATAAAACAAATTTTCATCTAATATATGTATGATAAAAATGAGCATAACATAACATAATTTATAAAATTGAATATTATTTTTAAAAACCTCAGTTACATTGTTAGGAATATAAATACAATTAGAATGTAATTGAAAAAGGAAATTGAGACATTTTCGTAAAGTAATGAAGGCTTTCATCTAACATATATATGATAAAATTGAGGATAATATAAGATAATGTATAAAATTGAAGATATTTTTGAAAAAAAAACCAAATCCAATGATAGCCATACAAATATAATTAGAATACAATTGAAAAAGGAACTGAAGATATTTTATGATAGAACTGAAGATTTTAATCTAAAATATGCATGATAAAATTGAGGGTTACATAAGATACCTGATAAAATTGAAGATATTTTTTGATAAATCTCACATAAAATGATATAATAGAAATACAAATAGAACTATCAGATAATTGAAAAGGAAATGGATACTATTTCTGATAACATAAAGATTTTGTACAACATATTTCTGATAAAGTAAGGGAAATTCATAGGAAAAATTAAAAAATTGAAGAATTTTGTGGTAATTTTCACAGATATAAAGGTACATATACAAATACTATTAGAATGTAATTGAAAAAGGAAGTGGAGCCGTTTTCCTATAAAACTGAAGATTTTCTTCTAACATATGTATGATAAAATTGAGGAAAACTTAAGAAAATTTATATAATTGAAGATTTTTTTTGCAAAAAGTTGCAGATACATTGATAAGCTAACAAATGTTATTAGAATTAAATTGAAAAAGAAAGATGAGTTTTTTCCGAATAAAATTGAATATTTTCATCTAACACATATATGATAAAATTGAGGCTTACATCGTATAACTGAATAAATTGAAGATATTCTGTAGAAAAATCTCAGATACAATGATAAGCATACAAATACAATTAGAATATAATTGATAAAGGAGGTGGAGACATTTTTGTATAAAACTGATGATTTTCATCTAACATATGTACAATAAAATTGAGGATTACATAAGATAATTTTTAAATCAGAATACTCAGATACAATGATAGGCATACAAATACAATTAGAATACAATTGAAATAGGACCTGGACACATTTTGTGATAGAACTGATAATTTTCATCTAACATATGTATGATAAAATTAGGATTACATAGGATAACATAAAATTGAAGATTTTCTTTGAAAGATCTCAGATATAATGATAGGCATACAAATGCAATTATCACATATTTCAAAAATGAAGTGGAGATATTTTCTGATAAAACTGAAATTTTTATATAACATATGTATGATAAAATTGAGAATTACATAGAATAATTAATAAAATTGAAGATTTATTAAGAAAAACCTCGGATACAATAATAGGCATACAAAAACAATTAAAATACAATTGAAAACAGATGTGGAGATATATTCTGTTACTTCTGAAGATTTACATCTAACTTATGTATGATAAAATGGATTATAACATAATAAAATTGATAAAATTGAAGATTTTTGTGATAAAACTTCAGATACAATATAAGGCATAGGAGTACAACTATAAATAAGTGAAAAATTGAGTGCATATATTTTCTGATAAAACTGAAGATTTTTGTATAACATTTCTGATTAAATTATGGAAATTCATGTGAAAATGTGAAATTTGGAAGATTTTTGTGGAAATTTTCACAGACGCAATGGTAGGCATACAAATAGATTATAATATAGTTGACAAAGGAAGTGGAGATATTTTCTGATAAATCTGAGGAATTTTGCATAACATATATCTGCTAAAATTATAGAAATTCAAAGGAAAAGTATAAATCTGAAGATTTTTGTGGTAGTTTTCACAGATACATTGGTAGGCATACAAATAAATAATAATATAGTTGAAAAATGGGAGATATTTTCTGATAAATCTGAGGAATTTTGTATAACATATCTGATAAAATTATGGAAATTCATTGGAAAACTGTAAAATTTGAAGATTTTTGTGATAATTGAAAATTACGAAGGATAATTGATAAAATTGAAGATTTATTCAGAAAAACTCGGATACAATGTTAGGCATACAAATACAATAAGAATACTATTGTAAAAGGACATGGAGACATATGCTGTTAATTCTGAACATTTACATCTAACTTATGGATGATAAAATGGATGATAACATAGGAAAATTGATAAAATTGAAGATTTTTTGATAAAATCTCAGATAAGATGAAAGGCTTACAAATACCACTAAAAATAAGTGAAAGAGAAATTGCAGACATTTTCTGATAAAACAAGATTTTTGAATAACATTTCTGAATAAATTATGGAAAATAAAGTGAAAATTGAAAATTTGAAGATTTTTGTGGTAATTTTCACAGATACAATGGTAGGCTTACAAACACAATTAGAATGTAATTGAGACAAGAAATACAGATAATTTCTGATAAAACTGAAGATTTTCATCTAACATATGTATGTTAAAATTGAGGATTACATAAGATAATTTATAAAATTGAAGTCATTTTGGGAAAACAAAAATTCAGATACAAGAATAGGCATACAAACACTATTAGAGTATTATTGAAAAGGGAAGAGGAACTGGGTGTGGTGGCACACACCTGTAATCCCAGCACTTGGGAGGCAGAGGTAGGCAGATTTCTGAGTTCGAGGCCAGCCTGGTCAACAAAGTGAGTTCCAGGATAGCCAGAACAACACAGAGAAAAACCCTGTCTCGAAAAAACGAAAAAAAAATGAAAAGAAAAGGGTAGAGGACACATTTTTGTAAAGAACTGAAGATCGTCATCTAACATACACATGACAAAATTGAGGATTACTTAAGAAAATTGATAAAATTGAATATTTACTTGGAAAACCTCAGATACAATGATCTGTATAAATACATTTTGAATACAATTGAAAAGGGAAGTGGAGATATTTTCTGATAGATTTTCATCTAAAACATGCATGAAAAATTGAGGATTACATAAAATAACTGATATAATTTTAGATTTTTTGAAAAAAACTTAGATAAAATGATAGGCATCCAAATAAAACTAGAATATAATTGAAAAGAAAAGTGGATACATTTTCTGGTATAACTGAAGATTTTAATATAACATATTCATTATAAAATTGAGGATTACATATAACTGATAAAATTGAAGATTTTTTTTTAAAAAACTCAAATTCAATGAGAGGCATACAAATATAATTATCACATAATTGAAAATGAAGTGGAGACATTTTCAGAAGAAACTGAATATTTCATGTAACATATTACTGATAAAGTAAGGGATATTCATAGGAAAATTTAAAAATTGGAATTTTTGTGGCAATTTTCATAAATACAATGATAGGCATACAAATAAAATTAGAATGTAATGAAAAAACAAGTGGGGACATTTTTGTTTAAAATTGAAAATTTTCCTGTAACATATCTATGATAAAATTGAGGATAACTTCAGATAATTTATAAAATTGAAAATTTTTTTGAAAAAAACTCGGATAAAATGATAGGCATACAAATACATTTAGAATATAATTGAAGGAGGAAGTGGAGACATTTTCATACACAAATGAAGATTTTCATATAAAATACGTATGATAAATTGAGGATGTCATAAGGTAATTAATAAAATTAAAGATTATTTGGAACAAAAAGCTCAGATACAATGATAGGCATAAAAATACAATTAGAATATAACTCAAACAGATGTGGAGACATTTTCATAGGAAACTAAAGATTTTCATCTAATGTATGTATAATAAAAATGAGGATAACATAACTTAATTTATAAACCTGAATATTCAAAAAAACACAGATCAAAGGATAGGCATACTAAAACATTTAGAATATAATTAAAGGATGAAGTGGAGACATTTTCATATAAGATTTTCATATAACCTATGTATGATAAAATGAGGTTATAATAAGGTAATTCATAAAATTAATGATTTTTTGAAAACACTCAGATACAATGATAGGCCTAGAAATACAATTAGAATATAACTGAAAAATGAAGGGAAGATGGTTTCTGATAAAACTGAAGACTTTCATCTACCATATGTATGATAAAATAAAGGTTACTAGTGTAATTGATAAAATTGAAGATTTATTTGGACAAAACTCAGATATAATGATAGGCATAAAAATACAATTAGAATATAATTAAAAGAAACATGGACTCATTTTCAAATAAAAATGAGGATTTTAATCTAATATATGTATGATAAAAATGAGGATTACATAACATAATTCATAAAATTGAATATTTAAAAAAACCCTCAGATACATTGATAGGCATATAAATACATTTAGAATGAAATTGAAAAAGGAAATGGAGACATTTTTGTAAAGAAATAAAGATTTTCATGTAACGTATGTATTATAGAATTGAGGATACAATAAGATAATATATAAAATTGAAGATGTTTTTGCCAAAAATCAAATACAATGATAGCCATACAAAAATAATTAGAATGCTATAAGTCCTGGACAAAAATAGGAGTTCAAGGCCCAAACCTAAACGTAGTAAAAGCAATATACAGGAAACCAGTAGCTAACATCAAAATAAATGGAGAGAAACTTGAAGCAATCCCACTAAAATCAGGGACTAGGAAAGTCTGCTCTCTCTCTCCATATCTTTTCAATATAGTACTCAAAGTTCTAGTGAGAATTAGACAACATAAGGAAGTCAAAGGGGTACAAATTGGAAAGGAAGAATTCAAACTATCATTATTTGCAGATGATATGATAGTATATGTAAGTGACCCAAAAAACTCCACCAGAGAACTCCTACAGCTTATAAACAACTTCAGCAAAGTGGCTGGTTATAAAATCAACTCAAGCAAATCAGTAGCCTTCTTGTACTCAAAGGATAAGCAGGCTGAGAAAGAAGTTAGGGAAATAACACTCTTCACAATAGCCACAAACAATATAAAGTACCTTGGTGTGACTCTAACCAAGCAGTTTTATCTGATAAAATTGAAGATTTCTGTGGCAAAATCTCACATACAATGATATGCATACAAATAGAATTATCAGATAATTGGAAAGGAAGTGAAGACATTTTCTTATAAAACTAATGATTTCATATAACATATTTCTGACAAAGTAAGGGAAATTCGTAGGAAAAACTTTAAAATTGAAGATTTTTGTGGTAATTTTCACAAATACAATGGTATGCATACAAATATATTTAGAATGTAATAGAAAAAGAAAGTGGAGCCATTTTGCTATAAAACTGGTGATTTTCCTCTAACATATGTATGATAACATTGAGGATAACTTAAGGTAATTTATAACATTGAAGATATTTCGGGAAAACAAAAACTGAGATACAAGGATAGCCATACAAATACAACTAGAGTATTATTGAAAAAGAAAAAGGACACATTTTCGTAAAGAACTGAAGATAGTCATCTAACATATGTTTGACAAAATTGAGGATTACATAGATAATTGATAAAATTGAAGATTTACTTGGAAAAACCTCAGATAAAATTATCCGAATACAAGTACATTTTGAATAAAATTGAAAAGGGAAATGATGATATTTTCTGATTGAACTGAAGATTTTCATCTAAAATATACATGAAACATTGAGGATTACATAAAATAACTGATAGAATTTTAGATTAATTTGAAAATATCTCAGATACAATGAAGGCATCCAAATATAACTAGAATATAATTGAAAAGAGAAGTGGAAACATTTTCTGGTATAACTGAAAATTTTAATCTAACATATTTATCATAAAATAGAGGATTACATATGATAACTGATAAAGTTGAAGATTTTTTTGAAAAAACTCAAATACAATGGGAGGCATACAATTAGAATTATCACATAATTGTAAATGAAGTGGAGACATTTTCTGACAAAACTGAAGATTTCCTGTAACATATTACTGATAAAATAAGGGCTATCCATAGGGAAATTTTAAAAATGGGAATTTTTGTGGCAATTTTCACAAATACAATGATAGGCATACAAATAAAATTAGAATGTAATTGAAAAACAAAGTAGAGACATTTTCGTTGAAAATTGAAAATTTTCCTCTAACATAGCTATTTTTTATAGATATGTATTGAGGATAACATAAGATAATTTATAAAATTGATGATTTTGTTGAAAAAAAACTCAGATAAAATGATAGGCATACATATACATTTAGAACATAATTGAAGGAGGAAGTGGAGATATTTTCATACACAACTGAAGATTTTCATATAACATAAGTATGATAAATTGAGGATGTCATAAGGTAATTTATAAAATTAAAGATTATTTGGAACAAAAAGCTCAGATACAATGATATATATAGAAATACAATTAGAATACAATTGAAAAACAAAGTGGAGACATTTTCTGATAAAACTGAAGATTTTCCTCTAACGTGTGTGATAAAATAGAGGATTACTAGGGTAATTGATAAAATTGAAGATTTATTTGTACAAAACTCAGATACAATGATAGGCATAAAATACAAATAGAATATAATTTAAACAGACGTGATGACATTTTCATATAAAACTGAAGGTTTTCATCTAATTTATGTATAATAAAATGAGGATAATATAACATAATTTATAAAATTGAATATTTAAAAAACACAGATGCTATGATAGGCATAGCAATACAATTAGAATACAATTGAAAAATGAAGTGGATAAATTTTCTGAAAAAACTGAAGATTTTCATCTAACATATTGTCTTAGTTAGGGTTTCACTGCTGTGAACAGACACCATGACCAATGCAAGTTCTATGAAAGACAACATTTAATTGGCTTGGCTTACAGGTTCAGTGGTTAAGTTCATTGTCATGAAGGCAGAAACATGGCAGCATCCAGGCAGGCAAGGTGCAGGAGGAGCTGAGAGTTCTATATCTTCATCTAAAGCCTGCTAGTGGAAGACTGACTTCCAGGCAACTAGGGTGAAGGTCTTAACCCCACACGCACAGTGACACACCTACTCCAACAAGGCCATACCTCCTAATAGTGCCACTCCCTGGGAAAAGCATATACAAACAATCACATATATGTATGATAAAATAGAGGATTAATACAGTAATTGATAAAATTGAAGATTTATTTGGAGAAAACTCAGAAACAATGATAGTCATAAAAATACAATTAGAATGTAACTCAGATGTGGAGACATTTTCAAATAAAACTGAAGATTTTCATCTAATGTATGTATAATAAAAATGAGGTTAACATAAGAAAATTTATAACATTGAATATTTTTTAAAAGAACACAGATAGAATGATAGGCATATAAGTACAATTAGAATGTAATTGAAAGAGGAAGTGGAGACATTTTCGTAAAAAAATGAAGATTTTCTTCTAAACTTATGTATGATAAAATTGAGGATAACATAAGATAATGTATAAAATTGCAGATTTTTATGTTGAAACTCAAATACAATGATAGCCGTACAAATATAATTGGAATTCAATTGAAAAGGAAGAGGAGACATTTTATGATAGAACTCAATATTTTCATATAAAACATGCATGATAAAATTGAGGGTTACATAGGATATCTGATAAAATTGTAGATATTTTTGGAAAAATCTCAGATACAATGTTAGGCATACAAAAACATTTAGAATATAACTGAAGAATTACTTGGAGTCATTTTCATATAACCTACATATGATAAAATTAGGATATCATAAGGTAATTTATAAAATTAAAGATTTTTTGGAAAAACACTCAGATACAAAGATAGGAATAGAAATACAATTAGAATACAACTGAAAAAACGAAGTGGAGACATTTCCTGATAAAACTGTAGATTTTCATCTAACATGTATGATAAAATAAAGGATTACTAGGCTAATTGATAAAATTGAAGATTTATTTGGACAAAACTCAGATACAATGATAGGCATAAAAATACAATTAGAATATAACTAAAAGAGATGTGGAGACATTTTCATATAAAACAGGATTTTCACCTAATATATGTATGATAAAATGAGGATTACATAACAGAATATATAAAAATGAATATTTAAAAAAATATTAGATACATTGATAGGTATATAAATACAAATAGAATGTAAATGAAAAAGGAAATAGAGACATTTTGTAAAGTAATTAAGATTTTCGATATTGCAACCAGGACACAGCTGGAAAGGCACAGGTAGACAGATTCCTTCTGGGGCTACAGCACAGGGGGATCTGCTAGGCTCTCACCACCAGGCAGGCCCATCGGTCCCCACCTAGACTCCGCTGCACTTCCCCGCGACCTTAGGCCTTGCACCGAGCCAGCCGAAGGCAGCCAAGTCCCAGGACCCTGGACCAGCGATAGCGGCAGGCCTCCATATTGCAACCAGGACACAGCTGGAGAGGCACAGGTAGACAGACTCCATCTGGGGCTACCACGTGGGGGGATCTGCTAGGCTCTCACCGCCAGGCAGGCCCAGTGGTGCCTGCCTAGGCTCTGTTGCACTTCCCCGCGACTTCAGGCCATGCACCTAGGCAGCCGGAGGCAGCCAGCTCCCAGGACCCTGGACCAGCAGTAGCGGCAGGCCTCCATATTGCAACCAGGACACGACATTTCCTTAAAGAAATACATGAAAACACAATCAAGCAAGTGAAAGATCTGAGCACATCCACCCAGGTTCTAAAAACAGAAGTAGAAACAACTAAGAAATCGCAGAGGGAGACAACATTGGAGATAGAAAACCTTGGGAAGAAATCAGCGGCCATAGATGCAAGTATCAACAATAGAATACAAGAGATAGAAGACAGAATCTCAGAAGCCAAAGATACCATAGGAACCATTGATTCAACAGTCAAAGAAAATACTAAATGCAAAAAGGTTGTAACCCAAAACATCCAGGAAATCCAGGACACAATGAGAAGACCAAACCTAAGGATTATAGGAATAGATGAGAGTGAAGATTTACAAGTTAAAGGGCCAGCAAATATCTTCTACAAAATTATGGAAGAAAACTTCCCCAACCTAAAGAGAGAGATGCCCATGAATATACAAGAAGCATATAGAACCCCAAACAGACTGGATCAGAACAGAAATACATCCCGTCACATAATCAAAACTCCAAATGTATTAAACAAAGAAAGAATATTAACGTCAGCAAGAGAAAAAGGCCAAGTAACTTATAAAGCAAGACCTATCATAATAACACCAGACTTCTCACCTGAGACCATGAAAGCTAGAAGATCCTGGGCAGATATAGTGCAAACTCTAAGAGAACACAAACTTCAGCCAAAACTACTTTACCCAGCAGAGTTCTCAACCGCCATAGATGGAGACATCAAGGTATTCCATGACAAAACCAAATTTGCACTATATCTTTCCACAAATCCAGCCCTACAAAGGATAATAGGGGGAAAACACCAAGACAAAGACGGAAACTACACCGGGGAAGAAGCAAGATAGAAACTTCCTCTCATCAAACCCAAAAGAAGATAACCTCTCGAATATAAAAAAATAAATAAATAAAATAAGTAAATATAATTTCAAAAATGTCCGGAGGTAATAATTACTATTCCTTAATATCTCTTAACATCAATAGACTCAATTCCCCAATAAAAAGACATAGATTAACAGACTGGATATGGAAACAGGACCCTACATTTTGCTGCACACAGGAAACACATCTCAGTGTTAAAGACAAATACAGCCTTAGAGTAAAAGGCTGGAAGACAATTTTACAAGCAAATGGTCTCAGGAAACAAGCTGGAGTAGCCATTCTAATATCAGATAAAATTGACTTCCAACCTAAAATAATCAAAAGAGACTCAGAAGGTCACTTTTTGCTGGCCAAAGGGAAAATCCACCCAGAAAAGCTCTCAATACTGAACATCTATGCTCCAAATGCAAGGGCACCCTCATTCATAAAAGAAACCTTACTAAAGCTTAAAGCACACATTACACCTTACACACTAATTGTGGGTGACTTCAACACTCCACTCTCCTCAATGGACTGATCAGGAAAGCAGAAACTAAACAGGGACACAGTGAAACTAATTGAAACTCTGGACCAATTGGATTTAACATATATATATATATATATATATATATATATATATATATATATATAGGTAGGTAGGTAGGTAGGTAGGTAGGTAGATAGATAGATAGATAGATAGGTAGGTAGGTAGGTAGATAGATAGATAGATAGATAGATAGATAGATAGATAGATATAGATAGATAGATAGAACATTTCATCCTAAAGCTAAAGAATATACCTTTTTCTCAGCACCGCATGGTACCTTCTCCAAAATTGATCATATAATTGGTCACAAGACAGACGTCAACAAATACAAGAAGATAGAGCTAATCCCATGCCTCCTAGCAGATCACCATGGAGTAAGAGTGGTCTTAAAAAGCAACAAAAACAACAGAATGCCCACATACATATGGAAACTGAACAATACTCTACTCAATGACATCTTGGTCAAGGAAGAAATAAAAAAGAAATCAAAGACTTTTTAGAATTCAATGAAAATGAAGGTACAACCTATCCAAATCTATGGGACACAATGAAAGCAGTGCTAAGAGGAAAACTCATAGCTCTAAGTGCATCCAAAAAGAAACTGGAGAGAGCATACACTAGCAGTTTAACGGCACACCTTAAAACCCTGGTAGAAAAAGAAGTTAATTCACCCAGGAGGGGGAGAAGACAAGAAATCATCAAACTCAGGGCTGAAATCAATCAAATAGAAACAAAGTGAACCATACAAAGAATCAACAAGACCAGGAGCTGGTTCTTTGAGAAAATCAACAAGATAGATAAACCCTTAGCCAGACTAACCAAAGGACACAGAGACAGTATACAAATTAACAAAATTAGAAATGAAAAGGGAGACATAACAACAGAAACTGAGGAAATTCAAAAGATCATCAGATCCTACTACAAAGGTCTATACTCAAAACAACTGGAGAATCTAGAGGAAATGGACAATTTCCTAGACAGATACCAAATACCAAAATTAAATCAGCATCAAATAGATCAGCTAAATAGTCCCATAACCCCTAAAGAAATAGAAGGGGTTATAGAAAGCCTCCCAACCAAGAAAAGTACAGGACCAGATGGTTTAATGCAGAATTCTACCAGACCTTCAAAGAAGACTTAACACCAATACTTTTCAAACTATTCCACAAAATAGAGACAGAAGGGATACTGCCCAACTCATTCTTTGAAGCCACAATTACGCTAATAACTAAACAATAGAAAGATCCAACAAAGAAAGAGAACTACAGGCCAATTTCTCTTATGAATATCGATGCAAAAATACTAAATAAAATTCTTGCCAACAGAATCCAAGAGCACATCAAAACGATCATTCACCATGATCAAGCAGGATTCATCCCAGCGATGCAGGGATGGTTCAATATATGGAAATCCATCAATGTAATCCACTACATAAACAAACTAAAAGAAAAAAAACACATGGTCATCTCATTAGATGCTGAAAAAGCATTCGAAAAAATTCAGCATCCTTTCATGCTAAAAGTCTTGGAAAGAGCAGGGATTCGAGGCCCATACGTAAACATAGTAAAAGCAATCTACAGCAAACCAGTAGCCAACATCAAAATAAATGGAGAGAAACTTGAAGCAATCCCACTAAAATCAGGGTCTAGACAAGGCTGCCCTCTCTCTCCATATCTTTTCAATATAGTACTTGAAGTTCTAGCGAGAGCAATTAGACAACATAAGGAAGTCAAAGGGATACAAATTGGAAAGGAAGAAGTCAAACTATCATTATTTGCAGATGATAGGATAGTTTACTAAGTGACCCAAAGAACTCCACCAGAGAACGTCTACAGCTGATAAACAACTTCAGCAAAGTGGATGGCTATAAAATTAACTCAAGCAAATCAGTAGCCTTCTTGTACTCAAAGGACAAGCAGGCTGAGAAAGAAGTTAGGGAAATAACACCCTTCACAATAGCCATAAACAACATAAAGTACCTTGGCGTAACTCTATCCAAACAAGCAAAAGATCTGTATGACAGAAACTTCAAGTCCTTGAAGAAAGAAATTGAAGAAGACCTCAGAAGATGGAAAAATATTTCTTGCTCCTGGATTGGCAGGATCAATATAGTAAAAATGGTCATCTTGCCAAAAGCAATATACAGATTCAATGCGATCCCCATCAAAATCCCAATTCAATTCTTCATAGATCTAGAAAGAACAATTCTCAAATTCATCTGGAGCAATAAAAAAACCCAGGATAGCTAAAACTATTCTCAACAATAAAAGGACTTCTGTGGGAATCAATATCCCTGACCTTAAACAGTACTTCAGAGCAATTGTGTTAAAAACTGTATGGTATTGGTACAGCAACAGGCAAGTGGATTAATGGAATAGGAATGAAGACCCAGAAATTAACCCACAGACTTATGGTCACTTGATCTTTGATAAAGGAGCCACAACAATCCAGTGGAATAAAGATAGCCTCTTCAACAAATGGTGCTGGTTCAACTGGAGGTCAACATGTAGAAGAATGCGAATTGGCCCACTCTTATCTCTTTGTACTAAGATCAACTCCAAGTGGATCAAGGACCTCCACATAAAACCAGACACACTAAAACTATTAGAAAAGAAACTTAGGAAGACCATGGAGGACATAGGAACAGGGGGAAAGTTCCTGAACAAAATACCAATAGCTTACACACTAAGATCAAGAATTGACAAATGGGACCTCATAAAATTACAAAGTTTCTGCAAGGCAAAGGACACTGTCAGAAGGACAAAACGACAACCAACAAAGTGGGAAAAGACCTTCACCAACCCCACATTTGACAGAGGGCTAATATCCAATATATACAAAGAATTCAAGAAGTTAGACCCCAAAGAACCAAATAACCCTATCAAAAAATGGGGTACAGAGCTAAACAAAGAATTTTCACCAGAAGAAATTCGGATGGCAGAGAAACACATTAAGAGATGTTCAACATCATTAGTCATTTGGGAAATGCAAATCAAAACAACCCTGAGATTCTACCTCACACCAGTCAGAATGACGAAGATTAAAAACTCAAGAGACAACAATTGCTGGCGAGGATGTGGAGAAAGAGGAACACTCCTCCACTGTTGGTGGGATTGCAAAATGGTAAAACCACTCTGGAAATCAGTTTGGCGGTTCCTCAGAAAATTGGGCATGTCACTTCCAGAGGACCCTGGCATACCATTCCTGGGCAATGGGAACCCAGAGGATTCCCCTGCATACAATAAAGACACATGCTCCACTATGTTTATAGCAGCCTTGATTATAATAGCCAGAAATTGGAAGGAGCCCAAATCTCCCTCAAAGTAGGAATGGATACAGAAAATGTGGTATATTTATACAATAGAATACTACTCAGCAATTAAAAATAATGAATTCATGCAATTTGTAGGTAAATGGTTAGACCTGGAAAATATCATCCTGAGTGAGCTAACCCAATCACAAAAGAATACACATGAAATGCAATCACTGATAAGCAGATATTAATGAGCCCAGAAGCCCTAAATACTCAAGGCAAAATTAGCAAGTCAAATGATTCCCAAAAAGAAGAAAGGAGAGGACCCTGGGCCTGTAAAGATTGGATCCAGTTTTGTAGAGAAACCGTGGGGAGAGGGGGAATAATTGGGGAATAGTTGGGGAGGAGAGGAATTATGGGACATAGGGAGGGGGGAACTGGGAAAGTGGAAAGCCTTTGGAATGTAAACATAGAATATAGAAAATAAAAATTAAAAAAAAGTTTTTCATTTAACATATATATGATAAAATTGAGGATAACATAAGATAATGTATAAAATTAAAGATGTTTTTGAAATAAACTCAAAAATAATGATAGCCATACAAATATAATTAGAATTAAATTGAAAAAAAGAAGTGGAGACATTTTATGATAGAACCGAAGATTTTTATCTATAAACTGCATGATAAAACTGAGGATTTATAGGATATGTGATTAAAATGAAGATTATTTTTTGAAAAATATCACATACAATGATAGGCATTCAAATAGAATTATCAGTTCATTGAAAAGGAAGTGGAGACATTTTCTGATTAAACTAAAGGTTTTGTATAACTTATTTCTGATAAAGTAAGGGAAATTCATAGGAAAATTTTTAAAATTGAAGATTTTTGTGTTAATTTTCATAGATACAATGTTAAGCATACAAATACTATTAGAATGTAATTGAAAAAGGAAGTGGAGCTGTTTTCCTATAAAACTGAAGATTTTCCTCTAATACTTATGTGATAAAATTGAGGAAAACTTAGGATAATTTACAAAATTGATGATTTTTTGCAAAAAATCTCAGATACAATGATAAGCTTACAAATACTATTAGAATTCATTTGAAACTGGAAGATGACACATTTTCTCATAAAACAAACATCAAACATATGTATGATAAAATTGAGGATTACATAGGATAACTGATTAAATTGAAGATATTCTCTAGAAAAATCTCAGATATAATGATAGGCATACAAATACAATTAGAAAATAATTGAAAAAGGAGGTGGGGACATTTTTGTATAAAACTGAAGATTTTCATCTAACATGCATGATAAAATTGAGGATAACATAAGATAATTTTTAAATCTGAAGATATTTTTGAAAATGAAAACTCAGATACAATGATAGGCATACCAATACAATTAGCATACAATGGAAAAGGAACTGGACACATTTTGTGATAGATCTGAAGATTTTCATCTAATTATGTATGGTAAAATTGAGGATTACTTAGGATAACTAATAAAATTGAAGATTTTCTTTGAAAAAACTCAGATACAATTATAGGCCTACAAATACAATTATCACATAATTGAAAAAGGACATGGAGACATTTTCTGATAAAACTGAAAATTTTGTATAACATGTTTCATATCAAATAAGAGAAATTCATAGGAAAAATTTAAAAATTGATTTCTATGGGAATTTTCACATATACAATGGTTCGCATACGAATACAATTAGAATGTAATTGCAAAAAGAAGTGGAGACATTTTCCTATAAAACAAGATTTTCCTCTAACATATGTATGATCAAATTGAGGATAACCTAAGTTAATTCATGAAATTGAAGGTTTTTTTGATAAAAAACTCAGATCCAATGATAAGCATGCAAATACAATTAGAATACAATTGAAAAAGGAAGAGGAGACATTTTCTGATAAAACTGAACATTTTTATCAAACATATGCATGATAAAATTGATAATTACACAGGATAATTGATAAAATTGAAGATTTATTCAGAAAGAAACTCAGATACAATGATGGGCATACAAATACAATTAGAATACAATTGAAAAAGGACGTGGAGATATGTTAATTCTGAAGCCATATATCTAACTTATGGATGACAGCATAGGAAAATTGATAAAATTGAAGATTTTTGTGATAAAATCTATAATACAATGAAAGTCATACAAATACAATGATAAATAAGTGAAAAAGAAATTGGAGACATTTTCTGATAAAACTGATGCTTTTTGTATAACATTTCTGAATAAATTATGGAAATTCATGTGTAAATTGAAAATGTGAAGATTTTTGTGGTAATTTTCACAGATACAATGGTTGGTATATAAATAAATAATATAGCTGAAAAAGGAAGTGAAGACATTTTCTGATAAATCTGAGGAATTTTGCATAATATATATCTGATAATACTTGGAAATTCATAGGAAAACTGTAAAATTTGAAGATTTTTGTAGTAATTTTCACAGATACAATGGTAGCCATACAAATAAATAACAATATAGTTAAAACATAGGTAAAGATATTTTCTGATAAATCTGAAGAATTTTGCATAACATATCTGAAAAAATTATAGAAATTCATAAGAAAACTATAAAATTTAAAGATATTTGTTGTAATTTTCACAGATACAATGGTAGGCATAAAAAGAAATAATAATATCCTTGAAAAAGGAAGTGGAGATATTTTCTGATAAATCTGAAGAATTTTGCAAAACATATATCTGATAAAATTATGGAAATTCAAAAGAAAACTATAAAATTTGAAGATTTTTGTGGTAATTTTCACAGATACAATGATAGGCTTACAAACACAATGAGAATTTAATTGAAAAAAGGAATAGAGATCCTTTCTAATAAAACTGAAGATTTTCATCAAACATATGTATGTTAAAATTGAGCATTACATACGATAATTTATAAAATTTAAGATATTTTTGAAAACAAAAACTCAGATACAATGACAGGCATACAAATACAACTAGAGTATTATTGAAAAAGGAAAAGGACAAATTTCATAAAGAACTGAAGATTTTCATCTAGCATATATATGATAAAATTGAGGATTACATAAGATAAATGATAAAATTGAAGATTTATTTTGAAAAATACTCAGATACAATGATCTGTATGAAAATACAATTAGAATATAACTGAAAAGGGAAGTAGAGATATTTTCTGATATAACTAAAGCTTTTTATCTAAAATATGCATGATAAAATTCAGGATTACATAGGATAACTAATAAAATTTTAAATTTTTTTGAAAAAAACTGATATAATGATAGGCATCCAAATATAATTAGAATATAATTGAAAAGGGAAGTGGAGATATTTTCTGGTAGAACTGAAGATTTTAATCTAACATATGTATCACAAATTGAGGATTACATATGATAACTGATAAAATGAAGATTTTTTTGGAAAAAAATCAGATACAATGATAGGTATACAAATAAAATTATCAAATTGAAAATGAAGTGAAGATTTTTCTGAACGTTTTGTATAACATATTCCCGATTAAGTAAGGGAAATTCTTAGGAAAAAATTATAAATTGAAAATCATTATGGTAATTTCAACAGATACAATGGTAAGCATACAAATACAATTAGAATGTAATCGAAAAATGAAGCTGAAACATTTTTATTTTATTGTTTTTAATTTTTATTTATTTATTTATTTATTCATTTTTAATTTTCTATATTCTTTGTTTATATTCCAAAGGCTTTCCCCTTTCCCAGTTCCCCCATTACCATATGTCCCATAAGTCCTCTTCCCCCGTGCCCATTCCCCAATTGCCCCCCAATCCTTTTATGATCTGGTACTCTCCTACAAAACTGGAACCAGTCTTTTCAGGACCAGTGTCCTCTCGTTCCTTCTTCTTGGGAATCTTTTGATTTGCTAATTGTGCCTTGAGTATTCAGAGCTTCTGTGCTCATTAATATCCACTTCTCAGTGATTGCATTTCATGTGTATTCTTTTGTGATTGGGTTAACTCACTTAGAATGACATTTTCCTGATCCAACCATTTGCCTACAAATTGCATGAATTCGTTATTTTTAATTGCTGAGTAGTATTCCATTGTATAAATATACCACATTTTCTGTATTCATTCCTCCTTTGAGAAACATCTGGGCTCCTTCCAGCTTCTGGCTGTTATAAATAAGGGTGCTATAAACATAGTGGAGCATGTGTCTTTATTGGATGCAGTGGAATCCTCTGGGTATATGTGAAGGAGTGGTATGGCAGGGTCCTGGAGAAGTGTCATGCCCAATTTTCTGAGCAACCGCCAGACTGATTTCCAGAGTGGTTGTACCATCTTGCAATCCCACCAACAGTGGAGGAGTATTCCTCATTCTCCACATCCACGCTAGCACCTGTTGTCTCTTGAGTTTTTAATCTTGGCCCTTCTGACTGGTGTGAAGTGGAATTTTAGGGTTGTTTTGATTTGCATTTCCCTGAAGACTAATGGTGTTGAGCATCTCTTAAGGTGCTTCTCGGCCATCCAAATTTCTTCTGGTGAAAATTCTTTGTTTAGCTCTGTACCCCATTTTTAATAAGGTTATTTGGTTCTTTGGGGTCTAACTTCTTGAGTTCTTTGTATATATTTGATATTAGCCCTCTGTCGAATGTGGGGTTAGTGAAGATCTTTTCCTAATTTGTTGCTGGCCATTTTGTCCTTCTGACAGTGTCCTTTGCCTTAGAGAAACTTTTTAAATTTATGAGGTCCCATTTGTGAAATCTTTGTTGTCTTAATCTTTGTATTTTCTATATTCTTTGTTTACATTCCAAAGGCTTTCCGCTTTCCCAATTCCCCCGTCACCATATGTCCCATAAGTCCTCTTCCCTCTGCCCATTCCCCAATCACAGCCCCCCATTTATCTGTTCTGTTACTCTCTTACAAAACTGGATCCAGTCTTTTCATGACGAGGGTCCTCTCCTTCCTTCTTCTTGGGAATCTTTTGATTTGCTAATTGTGCCTTGAGTATTCATAGCTTTTGGACTCATTAATATCTACTTATCAGTGATTGCATTTCATGTGTATTCTTTTGTGATTGGGTTAACTCAGGATGATATTTTCCAGATCCAACCATTTGCCTACAAATTGCATTAATTCATTATTTTTAATTGCTGAGTAGTATTCCATTGTATAAATATACCACATTTTCTGTTTCCATTCCACCTTTGAGGGACATCTGGGCTCCTTGCAACTTCTGGCTATTATAAATAAAGCTTCTATGAACATATTGGAGCATGTGCCTTTATTGTATGCTGGGGGATACTCTGGGTATATGACCAGGAGTGGTATGACAGGGTCCTCTGGAAGTGTCATGCCCATTTTTTTGAGGAACTGCAATACTGATTTCCAGAGCAGTTGTCCCATCTTGCAATCCCACCAACAGTGGAGGAGTGTTCCTCATTCTCCACATCCACACCAGCACCTGTTGTCCCCGCAGATTTTAATTTCAGTGATTCTGACTGGTGTGAGGTGGAGTCTCAGGGTTGTTTTGATTTGCATTTCCCTGAAGACTAATGATGTTGAACATCCCTTAAGGTGCTTCTCAGTCATCTGAATTTCTTTTGGTGAAAATTTTTTGTTTACCTCTGTACCCCATTTTTTGCTAGGATTATTAGGTTCTTTGGAGTCTAACTTCTTGAGTTCTTTATGTATATTGGATATTAGCCCTCTGTCAGATGTGGTGTTGGTGAGGATCTTGTCCCAATTTATTGGTTGCTGTTTTGTCCTTCTGACAGTTTCCTTTACCTTAGAGAAACTTTGTAATTTTATGAGGTCCATTTGTCAATTCTTGATCTTAGAGCATAAGTTTTTGGTGTTCTGTTCAGGAACTTTCCCCATGTGCCTATGTCCTCCAGGGTCTTCCGCAGTTTTTTTTCTATTAGTTTCAGTGTGTCTGGTTTTATGTGGAGGCCCTTGCTGTACTTGGAGTTGATCTTAGTACAAGGTGATAAGAGTGGGTCAATTTGCATTCTTCTGCATGTTGCCCTCCAATTGAACCAGCACCATGTGTTGAAAAGGCTA
Organism: Apodemus agrarius; assembly: GCA_964023405.1. Taxonomy (NCBI): domain Eukaryota; kingdom Metazoa; phylum Chordata; class Mammalia; order Rodentia; family Muridae; genus Apodemus; species Apodemus agrarius. The sequence goes on from OZ030024.1 coordinate 35,983,683, forward strand.
TCTTTTTTCCACTGGATGGTTGTAGCTTTTTTATCAAAGATCAAGTGACCATAATTCTGTGGGTTCATTTCTGGGTCTATACTATTCCCTTGATCTACTTGCCTGTCTCTGTACCAATACCATGCAATTTTTAATACAATTGCTCTGAAGTACTGCTTGAGGTCAGGGATATTGATTCCCACAGAAGTCCTTTTATTGTTGAGAATAGTTTTAGCTATCCTGGGTTTTTTGTTACTCCAGATGAATTTAAGAATTGCTCTTTCTAGATCTATGAAGAATTGATTTGGGATTTTGATGGGGATTGCATTGAATCTGTAGATTGCTTTTGACAAGATGGTCATTTTTACTATATTGCTCCTGCCAATCGAAGAGCAAGAAATATTTTTCCATCTTCTGAGGTCTTCTTCGATTTCTTTCTTCAAAGACTTGAAGTTCTTTTCATACAGATCTTTCACTTGTTTGGTTAGAGTCACCCCAAGATACTTTATATTGTTTGTGGCTATTGTGAAGGGTGTTATTTCCCTAACTTCTTTCTCAGCCTGCTTGTCCTTTGAGTACAGAAAGGCAACTAATTTGCTTAAGTTGACTTTATAACCAACCACTTTACTGAAGTTGTTTATCAGCTGTAGGAGATCTCTGGTGGAGTTTTTTTTTTTTTTTGGTCGCTTAAGTATACAATCATATCATCTGCAAATAATAATAGTTTGACTTCTTCCTTTCCAATTTGTATCCCTTTGACTTCCTTATATTGTCTACTTGCTCTCGATAGAACTTCAAGTACTATATTGAAAAGATATGGAGAGAGAGGGCAGCCTTGTCTAGAGCCTGATTTTAGTGGTATTGCTTCAAGTTTCTCTCCATTTATTTTGATGTTGGCTACTGATTTGCTGTATATCGCTTTTATTATGTTTAGGTATGCACCTTGAATTCCTGTTTTTCCCAGGACTTCTAGCATGAAAGGATGGTGAATTTTGTCAAATGCTTTTGCAGCATCTAATGAGATGATCATGTGGTTTCTTTTCTTTTAGTTTGTTTAAGTAGTGGATTACATTGATGGATTTCCATATATTGAACCATCCCTGCATCGCTGGGATGAAGCCTACTTGATCATGGTGAATGATCGTTTTGATGTGCTCTTGGATTCGATTGGCAAGTATTTTATTTAGTATTTTTTGCATCCATATTCATAAGGGAAATTGGCCTATACTTCTCTTTCTTTGTTGGATCTTTGTGTGGTTTTGGTATAAGGGTAATTGTGGCTTTGTAGAATGAGTTGGGAGTGTTCCTTCTGTTTCTATTTTGTGGAATACTTTGATGAGTATTTGTGTTAGGTCTTCTTTGAACGTCTGATAAAATACTGCACTAAAATCATCTGGTCCCATACATTTTCTAGTTGGAGACTTTCTATAACCCCCTCTATTTCTCTACGGGTTATGGGACTGTTTAACTCATCTAATTGATCCTGATTTAATTTTGGTATTTGGTATCTGTCTAGGAAATTGTCCATTTCCTCCAAATTCTCCAGTTGAGTTGAGTAGAGTCTTTTGTAGTAGGATCTGATGATTTTTCGAATTTCCTCAGTTTCTGTTGGTATATCCCCCTTTTCATATCTAATTTTGTTAATTTGGATACTGTCTCTGTGCCCATTGGTTAATCTGGCTAAGGGTTTATCTATCTTGTTGATTTTCTCAAAGAACCAACTCCTGGTTTTGCTGATTCTTTGTATGGTTCGCTTTGTTTCTACTTGATTGATTTTAGCCCTTAGATTGATGATTGCCTGTCTTCTACTCCTCCTGGGTGAATTAGCTTCTTTTTCTTCCAGGACTTTCAGGTGTGCTCTTATGCTGCTAGTGTATGCTCTCTCCCGTTTCTTTTTTCTTTTTCTTTTTCTTTTTATTGGATATATTCTATATTTATAATTCATATCCATTTTTCTGGTTCCCCACCCCCAAAGGTCCCACATGCCCTTTTCCCTCCTCCTGCTCCCTCATCCACCCCTCCCACCTCCCTGTTCTTGTACTCCCCCACAATGATGCTTTGGTCCATTCTAGCACCAGTGTCCACTCCTTTCTTCTTTTCAGACATCACTTGGCATGTGATTTGTGTCTTTGCTGTTCCAAGATTCGAGGCTAATATCCACTTATCAGTGACTGCATACCGTGGGTATTCTTTTGAGACTGGGTCACCTCACTTAGTATGATGTTCTCCTGCTCCATCCATTTCTCTAAGAACTTCATGAATTCATTGTTTCTAATGGCTGAATAAGTGTGTATATATACCACCTTTTTTGTATCCATTACTCCGTTGAGGGACATCTGGGTTCTTTCCAGCTTCTGGCTATTATATATAAGGCTGCTATGAACATAGTAGAGCATGTATCCTTATTGCATGCTGGGGAATCTTCTGGGTATATTCCCAGGAGTGATATGGCTGGGTCCTCCGGAAGTATTACATCCAGTTTTCTGAGGAACCGCCATACTGATTTCCAGGGTGGTTGTACCAGCTTGCATTCCCACCAGCAGTGGAGGAGTGTTCCTCTTTCTCCACATCCTCGCCAACACCTGATGGCTTCTGAGTTTTTAATTTTAGCCATTCTGACTGGTGTGAGGTGAAATCTCAGGGTTGTTTTGATTTGCATTTCCCTAATGACTAATGGTGTTGAACATTTTTTAAGGTGTTTCTCAGCCATCCAAATTTCTTTAGGTGAAAAGTCTCTGTTTAACTCTGTACCCCATTTTTGGATAGGGTTATTTCGTTTTCTGGGGGTCTAACTTCTTGAGTTCTTTGTATACATTGGATATTAGCCCTCTGTCCGATGTGGGGTTGGTGAGGATCTTTTCCCAATTTGTTGGTTGCCGATTTATCCTTTTGACAGTGTCTTTTGCCTTGCAGAAACTTTGTAATTTTATGAGGTCCCATTTGTCTATTCTTGCTCTTAGAGCATAAGCAATTGGTCTTCTGTTCAGGAATTTTTCCCCTGATCCAATGTCCTCAAGGGTCTTCCCCTGTTTCTTTTCTGTTAGTTTTAGTGTGTCTGGCTTTATGTGGAGGTCCTTGTTCCACTTGGAGTTGAGCTTAGTGCAAGGAGATAAGAGTGGATCAATTCTCATTCTTCTGCATGTTGACCTCCAGTTGAGCCAGCAACATCTGTTGAAAAGGCTATCTTTTTCCACTGGATGTTTTCAGCTCCTTTGTTGAAGATCAATTGGCCATAGATGTGTGGTTTAAATTCTAGGTCTTCGATCCTATTCCATTGATCCTCCTCCCTGTCACTGAACCAATATCATGCAGTTTTTAACACTACTGCTCTGTAGTATTGCTTGAGGTCCGGGATATTGATTCCCCCAGAAGTTCTTTTGCTGTTGATGATAGTTTAGCTATCCTGGGTTTTTGTTATTCCAGATGAATTTGAGAATTGCTCTTTCTAACTCTATGAAGAACTGAGTTAGGATTTTGATGGGGATTGTGTTGAATCTGTATATTTCATTTGGCAAGATTGCCATTTTAACTATATTAATCCTGCCAACCCAGGAGCATGAAAGATTTTCCCATTTTCTGATGTCTTCTTCAATTTCCCTCTTCAGAGACCTGCAGGTTTTGTCATATAAATCTTTCACATGTTTGGTTAGAGTCACTCCAAGATACTTTATATCTTTTGTGGCTATTGTGAAGGGTGTCATTTCCCTAATTTCTTTCTCAGCCTGCTTAACCTTTGCATATAGGAAGGCTACTGAATGGCTTGAGTTGATGTCATAACCAGCCACTTTGCTGAAGTTGTTTATCAGTTGCAGGAGTTCTCTGGTAGAGTTTTTGGGTCACTTAAGTATACTATCATATCATCTGGGAATAGTGATAGTTTGACTTCTTCCTTTCCGATTTGCATCCCTTTGACTTCCCTCTGTTGTCAAATTGCTCTAGCTAGTACCTCAAGTACTATATTCAAGAGATATGGTGAGAGTGGACAGACTTGTCTAGTCCCTGATTTTAGTGGGATTGCTTCAAGTTTTTCTCCGTTTACCTTGATGTTGGCTACTGGTCTGCTGTATATTGCTTTTAATATTTTTAGATATGGGCCTTGAATTCCTGCTCTTTCCAAGACCTTTAGCATGAAAGGGTGCTGAATTTTGTCAAATGATTTTTCAGCATCCAATGAGATGACCATGTGGTTTTTTTCTTTGAGTTTGTTTATGTAGTGGATTACGTTGATGGATTTCCATATATTGAGCCATCCCTGCATCCCTCGGATGAAGCCAACTTGATCATGGTGAATGATCGTTTTGATGTGTTCTTGGATTCGGTTGGCAAGTATTTTGTTTAGTATTTTTACATCGATATTCATAAGAGAAATTGGCCTGTAGTTCTCTTTCTTAGTTGGATCTTTCTGTGGTTTTGGTATCAGGGTAATTGTGGCTTCATAGAATGAGTTGGGTAGTGTTCCTTCTGTTTCTATTTTGTGGAATAGTTTGAAGAGCATCTGGATCAGGACTTCTTTGAATGTCTGATAGAATTCTGCATTAAAACCATCTGGTCCTGTGTTTTTTTGGTTGGAAGACTTTCTATGACCCTTCTATTTCTTTGGGGGTTATGGGTCTGTTTAGACTATCTATTTAATCCTGGTTTAATTTTGGTATTTAGTAACTGTCTAGGAAATTGTCCATTTCCTCCAGATTCTCCAGTTGTGTTGAGTATAGGTTTTTGTAGTAGGATCTGAAGATTTTTTTGAATTTCCTCAGTTTCTGTTGTTATATCTTCCTTTTCATTTCTAATTTTTTAATTTGAATACTGTCTCTGTGCCCTTTGGTAAGTCTGGCTAGCGGTTTATCTATCTTGTTGATTTTCTCAAAGAACCAGCTTCTGGTTTTGTTGATTCCTTATATGGTTCTCCTTGTTTCAACTTGATTGATTTCAGCCCTTAGTTTGATGATTTCCTGTCTTCTACTCCTCCTGGGTGAAATTGCTTCTTTTTGTTCCAGAGCTTTCAAGTGCGCCATTAAGTTGCTAGTATATGCTCTCTCCTGTTTCTTTTTGGAGACACTCAGGGCTATGAGTTTTCCTCTAAGCACTGCTTTCATTGTGTCCCATAGATTTGTGTATGTTGTGCCTTCATTTTCATTAAATCCTAAAAAAATCTTTGATTTCTTTATTTATTTCTTCCTGGACTAAGGTATCATTGAGGAGAATATTGTTCAGCCTCCACTTGCACGAGGATTTTCTGTTGTTTTTGTTGCTATTGAAGAACACTCTTATTCCATGGTGATCTGATAAGAGGCATGGGATTAGTTCGATCTTTTTATATTTGTTGAGGTCTGTCTTGTGACCAATTATATGGTCGATTTTGGAGAAGGTACCATGAGGAGCTGAGAAAAAGGTATAGTCTTTTGCTTTAGGGTGAAATGTTTTATATATATAATATATAATATATATATTATATATTATATATATATATATATAACATTTATATATATATATGGTAAATCCAATTGGTCCAAAGTTTCGATAAGTTTCCCTGTGTCCCTGTTTAGTTTCTGTTTTCCTGATCAGTCCACTAAGGATAGTGGAGTATTGAGGTCCCCCACAATCATTGTGTTAGGTGCAATGTGTGCTTTGTGCTTTAATAAACTTTCTTTTACACCTGAGGGAGCCCTTACATTTGGAGCATAGATGTTAAGAATTGTGAGTTCTTCTTGGTGGATTCTTCCTTTGACTAGCAAGAAGTGAACTTCTGTGCCTCTTTTGATGACTTTGGGTTGAAAGTCAATTTTATCTGATATTAAAATGGCTATTCCAACTTGCTTCCTGTGACCATTTGCTTGCAAAATTGTCTTCCATCCTTTTACTCTAAGGTAGTGTTTGTCTTTGTCTCTGTGGTGTGTTTCCTGTAAGCAGCAAAATGTAGGGTCCTGTTTCTGTATCCAGTCTGTTAGTCTATGTCTTTTTATTGGGAAATTGAGTCCATTGATATTAAGAGATATTAAGGAATAGTGATTAATACTTCCTGACATTTTATGTTATTTTTGTTTTTGAGTAGTTAACTTCCTTTGAGTTTGATGGAAGAAGGTTACTGTCTTGCTTTTTCTTGGGTGCAGTTTCCTTCCTTGTATTAGAGTTTTCCTCCTATTATCCTTTGTAGAGCTGGATTAGTGGAAAGATATTGTGTAAATTTGGTCCTGTCATGGAATATTTTGATTTCACCATCTATGTTGATTGAGAGTTTTGCTGTGTATAGTAGTCTTGGCTGACATTTGTGTTCTCTTAGGGTCTGCATGAGTTCTGCCCAGGATCTTCTAGCTTTCATGGTTTCTGGAGAGAAGTCTGGTGTGATTCTGATAGGTCTTTCTTTATATGTTACTTGGGTTTTTTCTCTTACTGCCTTTAATATTCTTTCTTTGTTTAGTACATTTGGGGTTTTGATTATTATGTGATGGGTGGTATTTCTGTTCTGGTCCAGTCTGTTTGGAGTTCTGTAGGCTTCTTGTATATTCATGGGCATATCTCTCTTTAAGTTAGGGAAGTGTTCTTCCATAATTTTGTTAAAGATATTTGCTGTCCCTTTAAGTTGTAGATCTTCACTCTCATCTATCCCTATAATCCTTAGGTTTGGTCTTCTCATTGTGTCCTGGATTTCCTGGATGTTTTGGGTTACAAGCCTTTTGGATTTTGTGTTTTCTTTGACTGTGGAGTCAATGGTTACTATGTTATCTTCAGCATCTGAGATTCTTATCTCTTTCTCTTGTATTCTATTGTTGATGTTTGCATCTACGACCCGGTGATTTCTTCCCAAGGTTTTCTATCTCCAAAGTTGCCTCCTTTCGTGATTTCTTAGTTGTTTCTACCTCTGTGTTCTGATCTTGGATGGTTTTGCTCAGTTCCTTCATTTGTTTGTGTTTTTATGTAATTCTTTAATATATTTTTGTGCTCCCTCTTTCATGACTTCCACATGTTGTTTCAAGTTTTCCTGCATTTCTTTAACTGATTTTCTCATTTCCTCTTTATTGGTTTCTGTCTTTTGGCCTATATTCTCCTGGAGTTCTTTAAGTGATTTTTGTGTTTGCATTGTAAGAGCTTCTACCCTGTTGATGTTTCCCTGCATTTCTTTAAGAAATTTGTTTATGTCTTTTTTGTGTTCCTCTAGTAGCATCATGACCAGTGCTTTTATATCTAACTCTTGTTTTTCTGGTGTGCTGGGGTATCCAGGACTTGCTGTGGTTGGCGAATTGGGTTCAGATGGTGCCATATTGCCTTGATTTCTGTTAGTAACGTTCCTACGTTTGCCTTTTGCCATCTGTTTATCTCTGGAGTTAGTTGGTCTTATTGTTACTGGTTGGAGTTTGAATTTCCTGTGAGCCTGGCCTTTGGCACTGCTGTAATAGAGGGGGTCCGTGTTCCTGATCCCAGCCTCCAGTTGTCTGCAGTGACCTGACCCCAGCAGCTAGCAGTCTACTGTGTCCCGAGGCAAGATAACCCCTCCTGCCAGTCCAGTTAGCCGTCTGCAGCGGTCTGCAACCACAGCTGTGCTGTAGGTGCCCGGATCTGCCATTCGCATGGTGTCCCTAGGCAAGATGGCAGCCCCACTGAAAGCACAGTGAGCCTGTCCCCAGAGGTCAGTGATCGTTGCTGAGCTCTTGGTGCCCGGATCTGTCTATCTCTTCTGACTCTGGGTGCCGGCCAGAGCCTGGCAGTGTTATCTGTGTTAAACTAAGCTAGGTCTCAATCCACATATCTGACTCTAGCTGCTAAAATTCTGCACGGTGTCCCGAGGCAAGATGGCACCTCCCTGCCAGCCCGTCCAGAGAGCCGGCTCACAGTCTCTCTCCCGTTTCTTTTTCAGGGCACTCAGGGCTCTGAGTTTTCCTCTTAGCACTGCTTTCATTGTGTCCCATAGATTTGGATAGGTTGTACCTTCATTTTCATTGAATTCGAAAGTCTTTGATTTCTTTATTTCTTCCTTGACCAAGGTGTCATTGAGTAAAGTATTGTTCTGTTTCCATGTGAATGTGGGCATTCTATTGTTTTTCTTTTTATTGAAGACCAATTTTTCTCCACAGGGATCTGATAGTAGGCATGGAATTAGTTCGATCTTCATGTATTTGTTGATATCTGCCTTGTGACCAATTGTATGATTGACTTTGAAGAAGGTATCATGCAGTGCTGAGAAAAAGGTATATTCTTTTCCTTTGGCATGAAATGTTTCATATGTGTGTGTGTGTGTGTGTGTGTGTGTGTGTGTGTGTGTGTTAAATCCAATTGGTCCAAAGCTTCAATTAGTTTCACTGTGTCCCTGTTTAGTTTTTGGTTTCCTTGTCGGTCCATTGAGGATAGTGGAGTGTTGAAGTCACCCACAATTATTGTTAGATGCAATTTGTGCTTTGAGCTTTACTAAAGTTTCTTTTACAAATGAAGTTGCCCTTGCATTTGGAGGATAGTTGTTCAAAATTGAGAGTTCTTCTTGGGGAATTTTTCCTTTGACCAGCAAAAAGTCACCATCTTTGTCCCTTTTGATGAGTTAAAAAAAGTACTGGGTAAAGTACTTTTGGCTGAAATTTATGTTCTCTTAGAGTCTGCATGATATCTGCCTAGGATCTTCTAGCTTTCATGGTCTCAGGTGAGAAGTCTGGTGTAATCCTGATAGGTCTTCCTTTATATATTACTTGGCCATTTTCTCTTAGTGACTTTTATATTCTTTCTTTGTTTAGTATATTTGTTGTTTTGATTATTATGTGACAGGAGGTATTTCTGTTCTGATCCAGTCTGTTTGGTGTTCTGTAGGCTTCTTGTATATTTATGGGCATCTCTCTCTTTAGGTTAGGGAAGTTTTCTTCCAGAATTTTGTAGAAGATATTTGCTGGCCCTTTAAGTTGTATATCTTCCCTCTCATCTATGCCTACAACCCTTAGGTTTGGTCTTCTCATTGTGTTATGGATTTCCTGGATGTTTTGGGTTACAAGCTTTTTGCATTTTGCATTTTCTTGGACTGTTGAATCAATGTTTTCTATGGTATCATCGGCATCTGAGATTCTTTCTTCTATCTCTTGTATTCTATTTTTGATATATGCATGTATGGCCCCTGATTTTTTCCCAAGGTTTTCTATCTCCAAAGTTGTCTCCCTTTGCAATTTCTTAATTGTTTCTACTTCTGTCTTTAGATCCTGGATGGTTTTGCTCAGATCTTCCGTTTGATTGTTTGTATTTTCATGTATTTCTTTAAGAGATTTTTGTGTTTCCTCTTTCATGACTTCTACTTGTTGACCCATGTTCTTCCATAATTCTTTAAGTGATTTTTGTAATTCTTCCTTATTGACTTCTATTTTTTGATCCATATTCTCCTGAATTTTTTAAGTGATTTTTTTGTGTTTGCCTTGTAAATGCTTCTAATTTTTGATCCATTTTCTCCTGTATTCCTTTAAGAGGTTTATCTATGTGTTCTGCTATCAGCATCCTGACCAGTGATTTTAGATCTTGTTTTAGATCTTGTTTTTCTGGTGTGTTGGGGTATCCAGGACTTACTGCTTTTGGGGAACTAAGTTTGGATGCTGCCATATTTCCTTGATATCAGTTAGTAAAGTTCGTACATTTGCCTTTTGCCATCTGGTTATCTCTGGCCTTCGTTGGTTTTGTATTCACTAGCTGGTGCTTGAACCACCTTTGGGCTTGTAAGGCTATTTCCCCACAACTGGATGACTGGGATTCCCCTGGCACAGATTGCTGATGTGTTGTTCTCCTCTTGGGTGCTGTTGGACCCCTGATGTATCTTCTGGTTCTGCCTATACAATCCAAGAAGTTACCACCAAGATGGCTGTGGTTTCCCAGAGTGCAGGTTACACCTCAGAGCACAGAGCCCATGCATAGTGGGAGCCCAGGAACAGCTGCTCTACCCAGATCACTGCCTGGTGGCCTTGAGTCCCCAGAGATTCTGAATTCTGGATATCTCCGGTACCTGGTTCAGCTCTCTTAGTCCAGACAGCAGCAAGGATGCCTGCAGTAGCCACAGGGTGTGGGGAGTGCTGACATTTTTATTTAAAATTGAAATTTTTCCTCTAAAATATCTATGATAAAATTGAGGATAAATTAAGGTAAATTATAAAATTGAAGATTTTTTTTGAAAAAATAACTCAGATACAATGATAGGCTTACAAATACTTTTACAATATAATTGAGGGAGAATGTGGAGACATTTTCAAATAAAACTGAAGATTTTCATATAACACATACAAATAAAATGAAGATATCATGAGGTAATTTTTAAAATTAAAGATTTTTTGGAAAAACACTCAGATACAATGATAGTCATAAAAATACATTAGAATACAACTGAAAAACGAAGTATAGACATTTTTCTAATAAAACTGAATATTTTCATCTAACATGTGTATGATAAAATAAAGGATAGCTAGGCTAATTGTAAAAGAACAAACTTCTTGCCATTAGACCTGAATGTAACATGAATGCATTCACGTTGTAGTATGTTTGGTATTGTGTCTTTGCTTAATCACACTTCCTTCATATTAACGCCATTAAACAGCAATTAACACATTCAATAAGATTTAAAACACTATGCATTTAAAGGACTAATTTAGCAAAAAACGAGAACATTTTGCACAATGTATGATAACTTCTAGCTGCACATACAAAGTTCATACTAGTATGTGATTGTTTTTACTTGGGAACACTGTATTTCATTAGTATATAGGATTTTCATATGCATTTATGAGAGAAAACTGTACAATGCAGTTTAGGAGGAGGAATCATGTTTATACATAGACAAACCAACAAACATGCTACAATGTGAATGCATTCATGTTACATTCAGGTCTAGTGGTGAGAAGTTTGTTCTTTTACAATTTACAAGTTCAGTAAGTTTTAAAACACGATGCGTTTAAAAGTAATTTAGCAGAAAAGAAGAACATTTCACACAATGTATTTATTGGCTTGTTTTGTGTGTCAACTTGACTCAAGCTGGAGTTTTCATAAGAAAAGGAGCTTCAACTGGGGAAGTGCCTCCATGAGATCCAGCTATGGGGCATTTTCTCAATTAGTGATCAAGTGAGGAAAGCGCCTTGTGAGAGTTACTTTCTCTTGCTGGTATTGAGTTCTGTAAGAGAGTAGGCTGTGCAAGCCAGGGGAAGGCAAGCCAGTAAGGAACATCTCTCCATGGCCTCTGCATCACCTCCTGCTTCATGAAGTCCTTGAGTTCCAGTGCTTACTTCCTTTAGTGATGAACAGCTGTGTTGAAGTGTGAGCTGAATAAAGCATTTCCTCCCTAACTTGCTTCTTGGTCACGATATTTGTGCAGGAATAGAAACCTTGAGTAAGAAAAAGAATGATAACTTCTAACTGCACATACAGAGTTCTTATCAGAATGTGATTGTCTTTACTCGGCAACATTGTATTTCAATAGTATATAGGATTTTCATATGCATTTATGAAAGCTGTACAATGCATTTATGTGGATGAAATGTGTTTAAACCTAAAGGAAACACCAAACACACTACAAAGTGAATGCATTCATGTTACATTCAATTCTAATGACGAGAAGTTTGTTCTTTTACAATTAACAAGTACAGTAAGTTTTAAAACACTATGTGTTTAAAGGGCTAATTTAGCAGAAAGCAAGAACATTTAGCAAAATGTATGATAACTTCTAACTGCACATAAAAAGTTCTTACTAGTATGTAATTTCTTTACACGGGAACACTGTATTTCAATCTTACACTTAATTTTCATATGCATATATCAAAGAAAGCTGTACAATGCAGTTTATGTAGAGGAAACATGATTAAACATGGATGCAACACCAAACACTACATCGTGAATGCATTCATGTTACATTCACGTCTAATGACGAGAAGTTTGTTCTTTTACAATTAACACTTTCAGTAAGTTTTAAAGCACTATGCATTTAAATGACTAATTTATCAGAAAACGAAAACATTTTGCACAATTTATGATATCCTCGAACTGCACATATGCACATACAAAGTTCTTTTTTTCTTTTTCTTTTTTGGTTTTTTGAGACAGGGTTTCTCTGTGTAGTCCTGGCTGTCCTGGAACTCACTCTGTAGACCAGGCTGGCCTCGAACTCTTAAATCCGCGTGCCTCTGCCTCCCAAGTGCTGGGATTATAGGCATGTGCCACCACGCCTGGCTCAAAGTTCTTAATAGTATGTGATTGTCTTTACTTAGGAACAATGTATTTCAATAGTATATATGATTTTCTTATGCATTTTTGAGAGTAAGCTGTACAGTGCAGTTTACTTGGACGAAATGTGCTTATATATAGAAGCATGACACTATAATGTGTATGCATTCATGTTACATTCAGTTGTAATGATGAGAAGTTTCTTCATTTCCAATTAAAATTTTCAGTAAATAGTTTAAACACTATGCGTTTAAACAACTAATTTAGCAGAAAACGAGAACATTTCGCACACGGTATTATAACTTCTAACTACACATACAAAGTTCTTACCAGTATGTGATTGTCTTCACAGCGGAACACTGTACATCAATCTTACATTTGATATTCATATGCATTTATCATAGAAAGCTGTGGAATGCAGTTTACATGAGGAAACGTGTTTAAACATAGAAACAACACAAAACAAATTACAACTTGAATGCATTCATGTTACATTCAATTTTAATGACGTGAAGTTTGTTCTTTTACAATGAACAAGTTCAGTAAGTTTTAAAACACTGTGTTTAAACGACTAATTTAGGAGAAAACGAAAACATTTTGCACAATGTATGATGACTTCTAACTGTGCATACAAAGTTCTTACTAGTATGTGATTGTCATTACTCTGGAACACTATTTCAATAGCACATAGGATTTCACATGCATTTATGAGAGAAATTGTACAATGCATTTTACAAGGAGGAAACGTGATTAAAATTAGATGCAACACCAAACACACTACAAAGTGAATGCATTCATGTTACATCCAGGTGTAATAATGAGATTTTTTTCTTTTACAATTATTACATTCAGTAAGTTTTAAAACAATATTTGTTTAAACATTTACTTTAGCAAAAACAAGACCATTTTGCATAATGTATGATATCCTCTAACTGCACATGCAAAGTTCTTATTAGTATGTGATTGTCTTTACTCAGGAACACTGTATTCCAATAGTATATAGGATTTTCATACGCATTTAGGAAATAAATCTGTACAATGCAGTTTATGTGGAGGAAATGTGTTTAAACAAGATTCACCACCAAACACACTACAAAGTGAATGCATTTATGTTCCACTTATTTTTAATGACAAGAAATTTGTTCTTTTAAAATTAACACATTCAGTAAGGTTTAAAACCCTGTGCCTTTAAACGACTAATTTAGAAGAAAACATGAACATTTCGCACAACGTATGATAAATTTTAACTGCACATACAGAAATTTTTAAGTATGTGATAGTATTGACTCAGGAACACAGTATTTAAATCTTATATTTGATTTTCATATGGATTTTAACAGACAAAGCTGTATACTGCAGTTTACATGAAGGAAACATGATTAAGCAAAGACGCAACAACAAACACACTACAACATGAATGCATTTATGTTAAACTCAGGTCAAATGGTGAGAAGTTTGTTGTTTTACAGTTAAGACTTTCAGTACCATATAAAACACTATGTGTTTAAACTACTAATTTAGCAGAAAGAGAACATTTCACACACTGTATGATATCCTCTAACTGCACATACAAAGTTCTTACTAGTATGTGATTGTCTTTACCCTGGAACACCGTATTTCATTAGTATATTGGAATTTCACATGCATTTAAGAGAGAAAGCTGTACAATGCCATTTATGAGGAAAAAACGTGTTTAAACCTAGACGCAACACCAAACACACTACAAAGTGAATGCATTCATGTTACATTCAGTTCTAATGACAAGAAGTTTATTCATTTACAATTAACACGTTCAGTAAGTTTTAAAACACTATGCGTTTAAAAGTGTAATTTAGCATCAAACAAGAACTTTCACACAAATATATTTATTGGCTGGTTTTGTGTGTCAACTTGATTCAGGCTGGAGTTATCTTAGGAAAAGGAGCTTCAGGAGGGGAAGTGCCTCCATGAGATCCAGCTGTGGGGCATTTTCTCAATTAGTGATCAAGTGGGAAAGGCCCCTTGCGAGTGGTACCATGTCTTGCTGGTATTGGGCAAGCTGAGCAAGCCAGGGGAAGCAAGCCAGTAAGGAATATCCCTCCATGGCCTCTGAATCAGCTCCTGCTTCCTGACCTGCTTGAGTGCTAGTGCTTACATCCTTTAGTGATGAACAGCTGTGTGGAAGTGTAAGCTGAATAAAGCATTTCCTCCTCAACTTGCTTCTTGGTCATGATGTTTGTGCAGGAACAATAACCCTAAATAAGACAAAGTATGATCACTTAATATTGCACATACAAAATTCTTATTAGTACGTAATTGCCTTTACTCGGAAACACTGTATTTCAATAGTATACAGGATTTTCATATGCATTTATGAGAAAGCTGTACAATGCCGTTTACGAGGAAAAAACGTGTTTAAGCCTAGACAACACCAAGCAATCGACAAAGTGAATGCATTCATGTGACATTCAGGTCTAAAACGAGAAGTTTGTTCTTTTACAGTGAACAGGTCAGTAAGTGTTAAAACACTATGCATTTAAACAACTAATTTAACAGAAAACGAGAACATTTCACACAATGTATGATAACTACTAAAGTTCTTACTAGTATGTGATTTTCTTTGTGCGTGAACACTCTATTTCAATCTTACATTTGATTTCAATATGCATTTATCAGAGAAAGCTGAACAATGCAGATTACATAGTAGAAACGTGTTTAAACCTAGACGCAAGACCAAACACACTGCAATGTGAATGTATTCATGTTATATTCACGTCTAATGACCAGAAGTTTGTTCTTTTACAATTAACAGGTTCAGTAAGTTTTAAAACACTATGCGTTTAAACAAATAATTTAACAGATAGAGAGAACATTTCACAAAAGGTATTTTAACTACTAACTGCACATACAAAGTTCTTACTAGTATGTGATTGTCTTTACTCAGGAAAACCCTATTTCAGTAGGATATATGATTTTCATATGTATTTATCAGAGAAAGCTGCACAATGCAGATTACATAGTAGAAACGTGTTTAAACCTACATGCAAGACCAAACACACTGCAATGTGAATGTATTCATGTTACATTCACGTCTAATGACCCAGAAGTTTGTTCTTTTACAATTAACAGGTTCAGTAAGTTTTAAAACACTATGCATTTAAAAAACTAATTTAACAGAAAGCGAGAACATTTCACACAAGGTATTTTATCTACTAACTGCACATACAAAGTTCTTATTAGTATGTGATTGCCTTTCCTCGGGAACACTGTAATTCATTAGGATATATTATTTTCATATACAGTTATGAAAGAAAGATGTACAATGACATTTATGTAAAAGAAACCTCTTTGAACGTAGACGTGCCACCAAATACACTACAAACCGAAAGCATTAATGTTACATTCAGGTCTAAAAACGAGAAGTTTGTTCTTTTACAATTAACACATTCAGTAAGTTTTAAAACACTATGTGTTTAAACAACTAATTTAACAGAAAGCAAAAACATTTCACAAAAGGTATTTTAACTACTAACTGAACATACAAAGTTCTTACTAGTATGTGATTGCCTTTCCTCGGGAACACTGTATTTCATTAGGATATATGATTTTCATATGCACTTATGAAAGAAAGCTGTACAATGCCGTTAACGTACAAGAAACCTCTTTAAACATAGACACACCTCCAAATACACTACAAATCAAATGCTTTAAGGCTACATTCAGGTCTAAAGATGAGAAGTTTGTTCTTTTACAATTAACACGTTCAGTAAGTTTTAAAACACTATGCATTTAAACAATTAATTTAGCAGAAAATGAGAACATTTCATACAATGTACGATAACTTCTAACTGCATATACAATGTTCTTACTAGTATGTGATTGTCTTTACTTGGGAACACTGTATTTCCATAGTGTATAGGGTTTCATATGCATTTATGAGAGAAAGCTGCACAATGTAGTTTACCTGGAGGAAATGAGTTTAAACTTAGATACAACACCAAATATACTACAACGTGAATGCATTCATGTTACATTCAGATGTAATGACGAGACGTATGGTCTTTTACAAATAAAAAGTTCAATATGTTTTAAAACATGATGCATGAGGATTACATAATATAATTTAAAAATTGCATATTTAAAAAAAACCTCAGATACATTGATAGGCATATAAATAAGATTAGAATGTAATTTAAAAAGGAAATGGATACATTTTTGTATAGTAATGAAAATTTTCATATAACAGGTATGATAAAATTAAGGATAGCATAAGATAATGTATAAAATTGAAGATGTTTTTGAAAAAAATCTCAAATACAATGATAGCCATACAAATATAATGAGAATGCTAAAAGTCCTAGAAAGAACAGAAATTCAAGGCCCACACCCAATCATAGTAAAAGCAATATACAGCAAACCAGTAGCCAACATCAAATTAAATGGAGAGAAACTTAAAGCAATACCACTAAAATCAGGGACTAGACAAGGCTGTCCTCTCTCTCCATATCTTTTCAATATAGTACTTGAAGTTCTAGCGAGAGCAATTTGACAACATAAGGAAGTCAAAGGGATACAAATTGGAAAGGAAGAAGTCAATCTATTATTTTTTGCAAATGACATGTTAGTATTTGTAAGTGACTTAAGAAACTCCACCAGAGAACTCCTACAGATGATAAACAACTTCAGCAAAGTGGCTGGTTATAAAATCAACTCAAGCAAATCAGTAGCCTTCCTATACTCAAAGGACAAGCAGAATGAGAAAGAAGTTAGTGAAATAACACCCTTCACAATAGCCACAAGCAATATAAAATATCTTGGCATGACTCTAACCAAAAAAGTGAAAGATCTATATGATAGGAACTTCAAGTCCTTGAAGAAAGAAATCAAAGAAGACCTCAGAAGATGGAAAAATATAGTAAAAATGGGCATCTTGCCAAGAGCAATCTACAGATTCAATGCAATCCCCATCAAAATCCCAAATCAATTCTTCACAGAACTAGAACGAGAAATTCTCAAATTCATTTGGAGAAACAAAAAACCCAGGATAGCTAAAACTATTCTCAACCATAAAAGGACTTCTGGGGGAATCAATATCCCTGACCTCACGCAGTACTACAGAGTAATTGTGTTAAAAACTGCATGGTATTGGTACAGCGACAGGCAAGTAGATCAATGGAATAGAATTGAAGACCCAGAAATGAACTCACAGAGATATGGTCACTTAATCTTTGATAATGGTGCTACAATCATACAGGAGAAAAAGATAACCTTTCAACAAATGGTGCTGGTTCAACAGGAGGTCAACATGCAGAAGAATGTAAATTGATCCACTCTTATCTCCTTGTACCAAGATCAACTCCAAGTGGATCAAGGACCTCCACATAAAACCAGACACACTGAAACTAATAGAAAAGAAACTGGGGAAAACCCTAGAAGATATGGGTACAGGGGAAAAGTTCCTGAACACAACACCAATAGCTTATGCTCTACGATCAAGAATTGACAAATGGGACCTTATAAAATTACAAAGTTTCTGTAAGGCAAAGGACACTGTCAGAAGGACAAAGCAGCAACCAACAAATTGGGACAAGATCTTCACCAACCCCACATCTGACAGAGGGCTAATATCCAATATATACAAAGAACTCAGGAAGTTAGACCCCAAAGAAGCAAATAACCCTATTACAAATGGGGTACAGAGCTAAATAAAGAATTTTCACCAGAAGAAATTCAGATGGCTGAGAAGCACCTTAAGAGATGTTCAACATCATTAGTCATCAGGGAAATGTAAATCAAAACAACCCTGAGAATCCACCTCACACCAGTCAGAATGGCTAAGATTAAAAACTCAAGAGACAACAGGTGCTGGAGAGGATGTGGAGAAAAAGGAACATTCTTCCACTGTTGGGGGGATTGCAAGATGGTACAACGCCTCTGGAAATCAGTCTGGAGGTTCCTTAGAAAATTGGGCATAACACTTGCAGAGGACCCTGTCAAACCACTCCTGGGTATATACTCAGAGGATTCCAATGCAATAAAGACACATGCTCCACTATGTTCATAGCAGCCTTATTTATAATAGCCAGAACCTGGAAAGAGCACAGATTTCCCTTAATGGAGGAATGAATACAGAAAATGTGGTATATTTATACGATGGAATACTACTCAGCAATTAAAAATAATGAATTCATGCAATTTGTACGCAAATGGTTGGATCTGGAAAATATCATCCAAAGTGAGTTAACCCAATCACAAAAGAATACACATGAAATGCAATCACTGGTAAGTGGATATTAATGAGCCCAGAAGCTCTGAAGACTCAAGGCACAATTAGCTAAGCAAAAGATTTCCATGAAAATGGAAGGAGAGCACCCTGGTCCTGAAAAGACTAAATCCAGTTTTGTAGGAGAGTACCAGAACAGAGAAATAGTGGGGAGGGTGAGTGATTGGGGAATGGGTGGGGGGAAGAGGACTTATGGGACATATGCTGAGGGGGGAACTGGAAAGGGGAAAGCCTTTGGAATATAGAAAATTTAAAAAATAAAGAATATAGAAAATTAAAAAAAGAAAGGAAAAAACAATTTTTTTGAAAGGACCATATTTTGGATTCATGTGGATAGGTAAAACCCAATATAGGATTTAAAAATTCACAAATAATAAAAATAAATGCTGGATGTATCACTATCCCAGTCTTCAAGTTGTACTACAGAGCTATAGTAATAAAAACAGCATGGTATTGGCACAAAAGCAGAAATGTCAATCAATGGAATAGAATCAGAGACCCAGACATAAATCCATACACCTATAAACACCCAGTGTTCTATAAAGAAACCAATAATACACACTAGAAAAAAGTGTCTTCAACAAATGATGCTGGTCATATCGGATGTCCTCATGTAGAAGAATGCTAATAGATCCATACTCATCACCCTGCACAAAACTCAACTCCAGATGGATCAAGGACCTCAACATAAGGCTAGATACCCCGAATTTGTTAAAAGATAAAATTGGGAATACGCTTGACCTCATTGGCACAGGAAAGGACTTTAAATACAGAACATTGTTAGCACAGGCACAGAGCTCAAAAATTGATAATGAAACCTCATGAAAATGAAATGCTTCTGCACAGCAAAGAACACCATCATTTGTGCAAAGGGACAACCTTCAGAATGAGAAAAGACTTTTACCTACTCCACATCCAATAGAGAGACAATATGCAAAATATATAGAGAGCTCAAAAAGCTAGTAATCAGAAAAGCAACCCACTTAAAAAAACATATATATTTAGAATTCAATTTAAAAAAGTTTGAGACATTTTATGATAGAACTGAAGATTTTCCTCTATAATCTGCATGATAAAATTGAGGAATACATGGGCTATCTGATCAAATTGTAGACAAATCTCACATACAATTATAGGCATAAAAATAGAATTATCAGATAACTGAAAAGGAAGTGGAGACATTTTCTGATAAAACTAAAGATTTTGTATAACATATTTCTGATAAAGTAAGGGAAATTCATAGGAAAAATTTAAAAATTGAAGATTTTTGTGGTGATTTTCACAGATACAAATGTAAGCATCAAATACATTTAGAATATAATTGAAAAAGGATGTGGTTCTATTTTCCTATAAAACTGAAGATTTTCCTCGAACATATATGTGATAAAATTGAGGAAAACTTAGGATAATTTGTAAAATTGATCTTTTTTTTTTGGAAAAAACTCAGGTACAATGATAACCTTTCAAGTAGTATTAGAATTCATTTGAAACAGGAAGACAAGACATTTTCTCATAAAATTGAATATTTATATTTAACATATGTAGGATAAAATTGAGGCATACATAGGATAAATGATTAAATTAAAGATATTCTCTAGAAAAAAACTGAGAAACAATGATAGGCATACAAATACAATTAGAATATGATTGAAAAAGGAGGTGGAGACATTTTTGTATAAAGCTGAAGAGTTTCATTTAACATATGTATGATAAAATTGAGGATAACATAAGATAATTTTTAAATCTGAAGATTTTTTAAAAATGAAAACTCAGATACAATGATAAGCATACAAATACAATTAGAAGACAATTGAAAAAGGAGCTGGACAAATTTTGTGATAGAACTGAAGATTTTCATCTAACATATGAATGATAACATTGAGGATTACTTAGGATAACTGATGAAATTGAAGATTTTCTGATGAATAATCTCAGAAACAATGAAAGGCATACAAATACAATTATCACATAATTGAAAAAGGAAGTGGAGACATTTTCTCATAAAACAGATTTCATATAACATATTTCATATCAGATAAGAGAAACTAATAGGAAAAATTAAAAAATTGAAGATTTTTTTGGTAATTTTCACAGATACAATGGTATGCATACAAATACCATCACAATGTAAATGCAAAAAGAAGTGAAACATTTTCCTATAAAACCGAAGATTTTCCTCTAACATGTATATGATAAAATTGAGGATAACTTCAGTTAATTCATGAAATTGAAGATTTTCTTGATAAAAAACACAGATTCAATGATAATCATATAAATACATTTAGAATACAATTGAAAAAGGAAGAGGAGACACTTTCTGATAAAACTGTATATTTTTTCTATCATATGCATGATTAAATTTTGAATTACATAGGATAATTGATAAAATTGAAGATTTATTCAGAATAAACCTCGGATACAATGATAGGCGTACAAATACAATTAGAGTACAATTGAAAAAGGACCTGAAGACATATTATGTTAATAATGAAGCTTTACATATAACTTATGGATGATAAAATGGATAACATAGGAAAATTGATAAAAATGAAGTTTTTTGTGATAAAATCTCAAATGCAATGAAAGGCATACAAATATAATTATAAATGAGTCAAAAAGAAAGTGGAGACATTTTCTGATAAGACTAAAATTTTTGTATAACATTCCTGAATAAATTTTGAAAATTCATGTGAAAATGTGAAAAACTAAAAATTTTTCATCTAACATATATATGATAAAATTGAGAATAACAAGATAATTTTTAAATCTGAAGATATTTTTGAAAAGGAAAACTCAGATACAAAGTCATACATATACAATTAGAATACAAATGAAAAAGTAACTTGACATATTTTGTGATAGAACTGATACAACGATAGACCTACAAATACAATTGTGACATAATTGAAAAAGAATGTAGGGGCATTTTCTGATAAAACTGAAGTTTTCATATAACATTCATATAAAATAAGGGAAATTCATAGTAAAAAATTAAAAATTGAAGATTTTTGTGGTAATTTTCACAGATATAATGGTATGCATACAATTATAATTAGAATGTAATTGCAAAAAGAAGTAGAGTCATTTTCCTATAAAACTGAAGATTTTCCCCTAACATATGTATGATACAACTGAGGATAACTTAAATTAATTCATAAAATTGAAGATTTTTTTGAAAAAAAACTCAGCTGAAATGATAAGCATGCAAATGGAATTAGAATACAATTGAAAAAGGAAGAGGAGACATTTTCTAACAAAACTGAAGATTTTTTGTAACATGTAAAATAAAATTGAGAATTACATAGGATAATTGATAAAATTGAAGATTTATTCAGAATAAAACTCATATACAATGATAGGCATGCAAATACTATTAGAATAAAATTGAAAAGGGGGGTGGATACATATTATGTTAATTCTGAAGCTTTACATCTAACTTATAGATGATAAAATGGATGATACCATAGGAAAATTGATAAAACTGAAGATTTCTGTGATAAAATCTCACATACTATGAAAGGCATACAAATACAAGAATAAATAAATGAAAAAAGTGGAGACTTTTTATGATAAAACTGAATATTTTTGAATAACATTTCTGATTAACTTATGGAAATTCATGTGAAAATGTGAAAAATTGAAGAATTTTTTGGTAACTTTCACAGATACAATAGTAAGCATACAAATGCACTTATAACGTAATTGTAAAAGGAAGTAGAGCCAATTTCCAATAAAACTGAAGATTTTCCTCTAACATAAGTGTGATAAAATTGAGGAAAACTTAGGATAATTTATAAAATTGATGATTTTTTTTTTGCAAAACAAACTCAGTACAACGATAAGCATGCAAATACATTTAGAATACAATTGAAAAAGGGAGAAGAGACACTTTCTGATAAAACTGAAGATTTTCATCTAACATATGTATGATAAAATTGAGGATTGCATAAAATAATTGATAAAATTGAAGATTTACTTGTAAAAATAAACAGATACAATGGTCTGCATACAAATACAATTAAAATATTATTGAAAAGCGAAGTGGAGATATTTTCTCATAGAATTGACCCTTTTCATCTAAAATACGAATGATAAAATTGAAGATTACATAGGATAACTGATAAAATTTTAAATTTTTTTGAAATAACACTCATATACAATGACAGGCATCCAAATAGAATTAGTGTGCAATTGAAAAGGGAAGTGGAGATATTATCTGGTAGATCTGAAGATTTTAATCTAACATATGTATCATAAAATTGAGGATTATATATAATGGATAAAATTGAAGATTTTTTTGGAAAATAACTCAGATACAAAGATAAGCATACAAATAGAATTATCACATATTTGAACATGAAGTAGAGACATTTTCTGACAAAACTGATGATTTTGTATACCATATTACTGATAAAGTAAGGGAAAGTCATAGGAAAACATTAAAAATTAAAAATTTTTGTGGTAATTTTCACAGATACAATGGTAGGCATACAAATACAATTAGAATGTTAACAAAAAATGAAGTGGAGTCACTTTTATTCAAAATTGAAGATTTTCCTATAAAATATCTATGGTAAAATACGGGATAACTTAAGATTATGTATAAAATTGAAGACTTTTTTGAAAAAATTCTCAGATGCATGATAGGCATACAAATACATAATTAAAGGAGGAAGTGCTCATATTTTCATATACAACTGAAGATTTTCATATAACATACGTATGATAAAATGAAAATATCATAAGGTAATTTATAAAATTAAAGATTTTTTTGAAATGCACAAAGACACAATGATAGACATAGAAATACAATTAGAGTATAACTGAAAAACACAGTGGAGACATTTTCTGATTAAACTGAAGATTTTCATCTAACATATGTATGATAAAATAAAGGATTATTACAGTAATTGATAAAATTGAAAATTTATTTGAACAAAACTCAGATGCAATGATAGGTATAAAAATAGAATTAGAATATAACTAAAAGTGATGTGCAGACATTTTAATATAAAACAGGATTTTTATCTAATATATTTATGATGGAAATCAGGATAACATAACATAATTTATAAAACTGAATATTATTTTTAAAAATTTCAGATACATTTATAGGCATATAAATACAATTAGAATGTAATTGAAAAGGGAAATGGAGATATTTTTGTAAAGTAATGAAGATTTTTCATCTATCATATATATGATAAAATTGAGGGTAACATAAGATAATGTATAAAATTGAAGATTGTTTTGAAGAAAACTCAAATACAATGATAGCCATACAAGTATAATTAGAATTCAATTGAAAAAGGTAGTGGAGACATTTTATGACAGAATTGAAGATTTTCATCTAAAATCTGCATGATAAAAATGAGGATTACATTGGATATCTGATAAAATTGAAAATTTTATTGAAAAATCTCACATACAATTATAGGCATACAAATAGAATTATCAGATAATTGAAAAGGAAGTAGAGACATTTTCTGATAAAACTAAAGATTTTGCATAATATATTTCTGGTAAAGTAAGGGAAATTCCTAGGAAAAATTTAAAAATTGAAGATATTTTTGGTAATTTTCACAAATACAATGGTAAGCATACAAATACAATTAGAACATAATTCAAAAAGGAAGTGGAGCCATTTTCCTATAAAACTGAATATTTTCCTCTAACATATGTGTGATAAAATTGAGGAAAATTTAGGATAATTTGTAAAATTGATGACTTTTTTTGCAAAAAACTCAGATAGAATATTAAGCTCATAAACACTATTAAAATTCAATTGAAAATTGAAGATGAGACATTTTCTCATAAAACTGAAGATTTTCATTTAACATATGTATGATAAAATTGCTGATTACATAGTTACTGGTTAAATTGAAGATATTCTCTAGAAAAATCTCAGATACAATGGTAGGATTACACATACAATTGGGATATAATTGAAAAGGGAAGTTGAGACATATTGTATAAAAGTGATTTTAATCTAATATATGTATGATACATTTGACGATAACTTAAGATAATTTTTAAATCTTACATTATTGTTGAAAAAGAAAACTCAGATACAATGATAGGCATACAAATACCATTAAAATATAATTGAAAAAGGAACTGAACATATTTTGTGATACAATTGAAGATTTTCATCTAACATATGTATGATAAAAATAAGGATTACAAAGGATAACTGATAAAACTGATGATTTTCTTTGAAAAATCTCATATACAATAATAGGAATACAAATACTATTAACACATAATTGAAAAAGGAAGTGGAGACATTTTCTGATGAGACTGTAGATTTCAAATAACATGTTTCATATCAAATAAGGGAAATTCATAGGAAATATTAAAAAATTGAAGATTTTTATGGAAATATTCACAGATACAATGGTACACATACAAATACAATTAGAATGCAATTGCAAAAAGAAGTGGAGACATTTTCCTATAAAACTGAAGATTTTCCTCTAACATATGTATGATAAAATTGAGGATAACTTAATTCATGAAATGAAATTTTTTTGAAAAAAAAACCTCAGATGCAATGATAAGCATAAAAATACTTTTAGAATACAATTTAAAAAAGGAATAGGAGACATTTTCTGATCAAACTGAAGATTTTCATCTAACATACGTGTGATAAAATAAAGGATTACTAGGCTAACTGATAAAATTGAAGATTTATTTGGACAAAACTCAGATACAATGATAGGCATACAAATATAACTATATACAAGTGAAAAAAGTGGAGACATTTTCTGATAAAACTGAAGTTTTTGTATAACATTTCTGATTAAATTATGGAAATTCTTGTGAAAATATTGACATTTTAAAATTTTTGTGGTAATTTGCACAGATGTAATGGTTGTCATACAAATATAATAATAATATAGTTGGAAAAGGAAGTGGAGATATTTTCTGATAAATCTGAAGAATTCTGCATAACATATATGTGAAGAAATTATGGAAATTCATAAGAAAACTGTAAAATTTGAAGATTTTTATGGTCATTTTCACAGATACAATGATAGGCTTACAAACACTTTTAGAATGTAATTGAAAAAAGGAATAGAGATATTTTCTGATATAACTGAAAATTTTCATCTAACATATGTATGTTAAAAATTGAGGGTAACATAAGATAATTTATAAAATTTAAAATATTTTGGAAAACAAATACTCAGATACAAGGATAGGCATACAAATATTACTAGAATATAATTGAAAAAGGAAAAGGACACATTTTTGTAATGTACTGAAGATTTTCATCTAACATATGTATGAGAAAATTAAGGATTACATAATTGTTAAAATTGAAGATTTATTTGGAAAAATACTCAGGTACAATGATCTGCATACAAATACAATTAGAATGTAATGGAAAGAGGAAGTGGAGATATTTCCTTTTTTGTGTTTTGGGGTTTTTTTTTTGGATTTTTTTTTCATAATTTCGAGACAGGGTTTCTTTGTGTAGCCCTGGCTGTTCTGGAACTCACTCTGTAGACCATGTTGGCCTCCAACTCAGAAATCCGCCTGTCTCTGCCTCCCAGAATGCTGGGATTATAGGCATGCACCTGGCTAAACAGGCTTCTTTTTTGTTTGTTTGTTTGTTTGTTTGTTTGCTTGTTTGCTTCTTTGCTTGCTTGTTTTTCAAGGCAGGCATTCTCTGTAGCCCTGGATGTCCTGGAACTCACTCTATAGACCAGGCTAGCAACATATTCATAAAGAACTAAAGATTTTCATCGAACATATGTATGATAAAATTTAGGATAATGTAAGATAATATATAAAATTGACAAATTTTTGAAGAGAACTCAAATAAAATGGTAGCCATACAAATACAATTAGAATTCAATTGTAAAGGGAAGTGCAGACATTTTATGATAACTGAATATTTTTTATCTAAAATATACATGATAAAATTGAAGATTACATAGGATATCTGAAAAAATTGAATTTTTAGAAAAATCTCAGGTAGAGTGATAGGCATACAAATACAATTAGAATGTAAATGAAAAGGAGGTGGAAACTTTTTTGTATGAAACTGAAGATTTTCATCTAACAGATATATGATAAAATTGAAGATAACATAAGATAATTTTTAAATCTGAAGATTTTTTTTGAAAAAGGAAACTCAGATACAATGATAGGCATACAAATACAATTAGAATACAATTGAAAAAAGACCTGTATACACTTCCTGATATATCTGAAGATTTTCATCTAACATATGAATGCTAAAATTGAGGATTACATAGGATAACTGATAAAATTGAAGATTTTCTTGGAAAAATATCAGCTAAAATGATAGGCATACAAATACAATTATCACATAATTGGAAAAAGAAGTGGAGACATTTTCTTATAAAACTGAAGATTTCATGTAACATATTTCATATAAAATAAGGGAAATTCATAGGAAAAGTTTAAAAATTGAAGATTTTTGTGATAAATTTCACAGATACAATGTGATGCATACAAATACAATTAGAATGTAATTGCAAAAAGAAGTGGAGACTTTTATCTATAAAACTGAAGATTTTCGGACACAGCTGGAAAGGCCCAGGTAGACACTCCTTCCAGGGCTACCCTCACGGGGGGATCTGCTAGGCTCTTGCTGCCAGGCAGGCCGAGTTCCGCCTAGGCTCCACGGGACTTCCCTGCACCCTCTGGCCATGCACCAAGGCAGTGGGCAGCAACCAGCTCACCGGCCCCTGGTCCAGCTATAGAGGGAGGCCTCCATATTGCAACCAGGACACAGCTGGAGAAGCCCAGGTAGACAGACTCCATCAGGGGCTACAATCGCATGGGTGGCAGCCAGCTTATGATCCCTTAAAGCAGCAGTCATGCATATTCACTAGTAGAGAAACAACAGGTGAGCCCAGACTCACGGGAGATTCAAACACCAGCCACTGACAACAAGGCCAACTAACACCAGAAATAACCAGATGGCAAAAGGAAAACGAAGGAACATTACTAAAAGAAATCAAGGCAACATGACAGCATCTGAACCCAGTTCGCCAACAACAGGAAGCCCTGGATACCCCAAAAGAACAGAAAAACAAGACTTGGATATAAAATCACTGGTCAGGATGCTGGTAGCTGAACACATAGAAAAATCTCGTAAAGAAATAGAGGAGAAAATGGATCAAAAGTTAGAAGCCTTTACGAGGCAAATACAAAAATCACTTCAAGAAATTCAGGAGAAGACGGATCAAAAAGAAGAAGACAATAAGGAAGAAAGACAAAAATCACTTCAAGAAATACAGAAGAACATGGGCCAACAAGTAGAAGCTATGAAAGAGGAAGCACAAAAATCTATTAAAGAAATACATGAAAACACAATCAAGCAAGCAAAAGATCTGAGCACATCCATCCAGATACTAAAAACAGAAGCAGAAACAACTAAGAAATCACAGAGGGAGACAACATTGGAGATAGAAAACCTTGGGAAGAAATCAGGGGCCATAGATGCAAGTATCAACAATAGAATACAAGAGATAGAAGACAGAATCTCAGAAGCCGAAGATACCATAGGAACCATTGATTCAACAGTCAAAGAAAATACTAAATGCAAAAAGGTGGTAACCCAAAACATCCAGGAAATCCAAGACACTATGAGAAGACCAAACCTAAGGATTATAGGTATAGACGAGAGTGAAGATTTACAAGTTAAAGGGCAGCCAAATATCTTCTATAAATTTATGGAAGAAAACTTCCCCAACCTAAAGAGAGAGATGCCCATGAATATACAAGAAGCCTATAGAACCCCAAACAGCCTGGACCAGAACAGAAATACATCCTGTCACATAATAATCAAAACTCCAAATGTACTAAACCAAGTAAGAATATTAAAGGCAGCAAGAGAAAAAGGCCAAGTAACATATAAAGGAAGACCTATCAGAATAACACCAGACTTCTCACCTGAGACCATGAAAGCTAGAAGATCCTGGGCAGATATCATGCAAACACTAAGAGAACACAAATTTCAGCCAAAACTACTATACCCAGCAAAACTCTCAATCTCCATAGATGGAGACATCAAGGTATTCCATGACAAAACCAAATTTGCATGATATCTTTCCACAAATCCAGCCCCACAAAGGATACTAGGGGGAAAACACCAAGACAAGGACGGAAACTACACCCGGGAAGAAGCAAGATAGAAACCTCCTCTCATCAAACCCAAAAGAAGATAACCTCTCAAATATAAATAAATAAATAAATGAATAAATAAATAAATAAATAAATAAATAAATACAATTTCAAAAATGTCCTGAGGAAATAATTACCATTCCTTAATATCTCTTAACATCAATGGACTCAATTCCCCAATAAAAAGACATAGATTAACAGACTGGATACAGAAACAGGACCCTACATTTTGCAGCATACAGGAAACACATCTCAGTGTTAAAGACAAACACTGCCTTAGAGTAAAAGGATGGAAGACAATTTTACAAGCAAATGGACTCAGGAAACAAGCTGGGTAGACATTCTAATATCAGATAAAATAGACTTCCAACCTAAAGTCATCAAAAGAGACTCAGAAGGTCACTTCTTGCTGGCCAAAGGGAAAATCCACCAAGAAGAGCTCTCAATACTGAACATTTATGCTCCAAATACAAGGGCACCCTCCTTCGTAAAAGAAACCTTACTAAAGCTAAAAGCACACCTTACACTTATCACAATAATTGTGGGTGACTTCAACACTCCACTCTCCTCAATGAACTGATCAGGAAAGAAGAAACTAAACAGGGACACAGTGAAACTAATCGAAACTTTGGACCAATTGGATTTAATATATATATATATATATATATATATATATATATATATATATATATAACATTTCATCCTAAAGCTAAAGAATATACCTTTTTCTCAGCACCGCATGGTACCTTCTCCAAAATTGATCATATAATTGGTCACAAGACAGATGTCAACAAATACAAGAAGATCGAGCTAATCCCATGCCTCCTATCAGACCACCATGGAGTAAGAGTGGTCTTAAATAGCAACTAAAACAACAGAAAGCCCACATACACATGGAAACTGAACAATACTCTACTCAATGACACCTTGGTCAAGGAAGAAATAAAAAAAGAAATCAAAGACTTTTTAGAATTCAATGAAAATAAAGGTACAACCTACCCAAATCTATGGGACACAATGAAAGCAGTGCTAAGAGGAAAACTCATAGCCCTAAGTGCATCCAAAAAGAAACTGGAGAGAGCATACACTAGCAACTTAAAGGCACACCTAAAAGCCCTGGAAGAAAAAGAAGTTAATTCACCAAGGAGGAGTAGAAGACAAGAAATCATCAAACTCAGGGCTGAAATCAATCAAGTAGAAACAAAGTAAACGATACAAAGAATCAACAAGACCAGGAGCTGGTTCTTTGAGAAAATCAACAAGATAGATAAACCCTTAGCCAGCCTATCCAAAGGACACAGAGACAGTACACAAATTAACAAAATTAGAAATGAAAAGGGAGACATAACAACAGAAACTGAGGAAATTCAAAAGATCATCAGATCCTATTACAAAGGACTATACTCAAAACAACTGGAGAATCTGGAGGAAATGGACAATTTCCTAGACAGATATCAAATACCAAAATTAAATCAGGATCAAGTAGATCAGCTAAATAGTCCCATAACCCCTAAAGAAATAGAAGGGTTTATAGAAAGCCTCCCAACCAAAAAAAGTACGGGACCAGATGGTTTTAGTGCAGAATTCTACCAGACCTTCAAAGAAGACTTAACACCAATACTTTTCAAACTATTCCACAAAATAGAGACAGAAGGGACACTGCCCAACTCATTCTTCGAAGCCACAATTATGCTAATACCTAAACCACAAAAAGATCCAACAAAGAAAGAGAACTACAGGCCAATTTCTTTTATGAATATAGATGTAAAAATACTAAATAAAATTCTTGCTAACCGAATCCAAGAGCACATCAAAATGATCATTCACCATGATCAAGTAGGCTTCATCCCAGGGATGCCAGGATTGTTCAATATATATAAATCCATCATTGTAATCCACTACATAAACAAACTGAAAGAAAAAATCCACATGGACATCTCATTAGATGCTGAAAAAGCATTCGACAAAATTCAGCATCCTTTCATGCTAAAAGTCTTGTAAAGCGCAGGAATTCAAGGCCCATACCTAAATGTAGTAAAATCAATCTACAGCAAACAAGTAGCCAACATCAAACCTTGAAGCATTCCCACTAAAATCAGGGACTAGACAAGGCTGCCCTCTCTCTCCATATCTTTTCAATATAGTACTTGAAGTTCTAGCGAGAGCAATTAGACAACATAAGGAAGTCAAAGGGATACAAATTGGAAGGGAAGAAGTCAAACTATCATTATTTGCAGATGATATGATAGTTTAATAAGGCGACCCAAAAAACTCCACCAGAGAACTTCTACAGCTGATAAACAACTTCAGCAAAGTGGCAGGTTATAAAATTAACTCAAGCAAGTCAGTGGCCTTCTTGTACTCAAAGGAAAAGCAGGCTGAGAAAGAAATTAGGGAAATAACACCCTTCACAATAGCCACAAACAACATAAAGTATCTTGGCATAACTCCAACCAAACAAGCGAAAGATCTGTATGACAGGAACTTAAAGTCCTTGAAGAAAGAAATCAAAGAAGACCTCAGAAGATGGAAAAATATTTCTTGCTCCTGGATTGGCAGGATCAATATAGTAAAAATGGCCATCTTGCCAAAAGCAATATACAGATTCAATGCGATCCCCATCAAAATCCCAACTAAATTCTTCATAGATCTAGAAAGAGCAATTCTCAAATTCATCTGGAGCAACAAAAAACCCAGGATAGCTAGAACTATTCTCATCATTAAAAGGACTTCTGAGGGAATCTATCCCTGACCTTAAGCAATGCTACAGAGCAATTGTGTTAAAATCTGCATTGTATTGGTATAGCAACAGGCAAGTAGATCTATGGAATAGGATTGAAGACCCAGAAATTAACCCACAGACTTATGGTCACTTGATCTTTGATAAAGGAGCCACAACCACCTGGTGGAATAAAGATAGCCTTTTCAACAAATGGTGCTGGTTCAACTGGAGGTCAACATGCAGAAGAATGCGAATTGACCCAGTCTTATCTCTTTGCACTAAGATCAACTCCAAGTGGATCAAGGACCTCCACATAAAACCAGACACACTGAAACTATTAGAAAAGAAACTTGGGAAGACCCTGGAGGACTTGGGCAGAGGGGAAAAGTTCCTGAACAGAAAACCAATAGCTTATGCACTAAGATCAATAATTGACAAATGGGGCCTCATAAAATTACAAAGTTTCTGCAAAGCAAAGACACTGTCAGAAGGACAAAATGGCAACCAACAAAGTGGGAAAAGATCTTCACCCACCCCACATTCGACAGAGGGCTAATATCCAATATATACAAAGAACTCAAGAAGTTAGACTACAAAGAACCAAAAAACCCTATCAAAAAATGGGGAACAGAGCTAAACAAAGAATTTTGACCAGAAGAAATTCGGATGGCCGAGAAACACCTTAAAAGATGTTCAACATCATTAGTCATCAGGGAAATGCAAATCAAAACAACCCTGAGATTCCACCTCACACCAGTCAGAATGGCTAAGATTAAAAACTCAAGAGACAACTAGTGCTGGCGAGGATGTGGAGAAAGAGGAACACTCCTCCACTCTTGGTGGGATTGCAAACTGGTAAAACCGCTCTGGAAATCAGTTTGGCGGTTCCTCAGAAAATTGGGCATGTCACTTCCAGAGGACCCTGGCATACCACTCCTGGGCATATACCCAGAGGATTCCCCTGCATAAAATAAAGACACATGCTCCACTATGTTTATAGCAGCCTTGTTTATAATAGCCAGAAATTGGAAGGAGTTCAAATATCCCTCAAAGGTGGAATGGATACAGAAAATGTGGTATATTTATACAATGGAATACTACTCAGCAATTACAAATAACGAATTCATGCAATTTGTATGTAAATGGTTAGACCTGGAAAATAGCATCCTGAGTGAGTTAACCCAATCACAAAAGAATACACATGAAATGCAATCACTGATAAGTGGATTTTAATGAGCCCAGAAGCCCTAAATACTCAAGACACAATTAGCAACTCAAATGATTCCTAAGAAGAAGAAAGGAGAGGACCCTGGGCCTGTAAAGATTGCATCCAGTTTAGTAAAGAAACCGATGGGGGAGGGGGAATGATTTGGGAATAGTTGGGGGGAGAGGAACTATGGGAAGTATGGTGGGTGGGAACTGGGAAAGGGGAAAGCCTTTGGAATGTAAACATAGAATATAGAAAATAAAAATTAAAAAAAAAAAGAATGTGGAGAAAGAGGAACACTCCTCCACTGATGGTGGGATTTCAAGATGGAACAACCACTCTGGATATCAGTCTGGTGGTTCCTCAGGAAATTGGGCATGACACTTCCAGAGGACCCTGTCATACCACTCTTGAGCATATACCCAGAGGATTCCCCTGCACACAATAAAGACACATGCTCCACTATATTCATAGCAGCCTTATTTATAATAGCCAGAAGTTGGAATCAGTCCAGATGTCCCTCATTGAGGAATGGATACAGAATATGTGGTATATTTATACAATGGAATACTACTCAGCAATTAAAAATAATGAATTCATACAATTTGTAGGCAAATGGTTGGATCTGGAAAATATCATCCTATGTGAGTTAACCCAATCACAAAAGAATACACAATGAAATGCAATCACTGATAAGTGGATATTAATGTGTCCAGAAGCTCTGAATACTCAAGGCACAATTAGCAAGTCAAAAGATTCCCAAGAAGAAGGAAGGAGAGGACCCTGGTTCTGAAAAGACTGGATCCAGTTTTGTAGGAGAATACCAGAGCAGAGAAATGGTGGGGCAGTGATTGGGGAATAGGTGGGGGGGGAAGAAGACTTATGGGACATTTGGTGAAGGGGGAACTGGGAAAGGGGAAAGCCTTTGGAATGTAAACAAAGAATATAGAAAATAAACAACCTACAAAAATTAAAAAAAAAACAAGATTTTCCTCTAACATGTATGATAAAATTGAGGATAATTTAAAGTAATTTATAAAATTGAAGATATTTTGAAAAAACTCAGATGCAGTGATAAGCATACAAATACAATTTGAATACAATTGAAAAATGAAGAGGATACATTTTCTGATAAAACTGAAGATTTTTATCTAACATATATATGATAAAATTGAGGATTATATACGATAATTAAAAAATTGAAGACTTATTCAGAAAAAAATCTTGGATAAAATCATAGGCATAAAATACAATTAGATTATAACTAATAGACACATGGAGACATTTTCATATAAAACTGAATTGTTTAATCAAATATATGTATGATAAAATGAAGATATCATAACATAATTTATAAAATAGAATACTATTTAAATAAAATTCTCAGTTACATTGATAGACATATAAATACAATTAGATTATAACTAATGGACCCATGAAGACATTTTCATATAAAACTGAATGTATTAATCAAATATATATGAAGAAAATGAGGATATCATAACATAATATATAAAATTGAATATTATTTAAATAAAATCCTCAGTTACATTGATAGGCATATAAATAAAATTAGAATGTAATTGAACTGGGAAATGGAGACATTTTTATAAAGTAGTGAAAATTTTCATCTAACATATATATGACAAAATTGAGGATAACATAAGATAATGTATAAAATTGAAGATTTTTTTGAAAATAAAACTCAAATACAATGATAGCCATACAAATATAATTAGAATTCCATTGAAAAGGAAGTGGAGATATTTTATGTTAGAACTGATGGTTTTCATCAAAAAATGCATGATAAAATTGAGGGTTACATAGGATATCTGATAAAATTGAAGATATTTTTGTGAAAATCTCACATACTGTCATAGGCATATAAAAAGAATTATCAGATAATTGAAACAGAAGTGGAGAAATTTTTTTATAAAACTAAAGATTTCATCTAACATATTTCTGATAAAGTAAGGGAAATTCATAGGAAAAATTTAAAAATTGAAGATTTTTGTGGTAATTTTCACAGATACAATGGTAAGCATACAAATACAATTAGAATGTAATTGAAAAAGGAAGTGTAGCCAAGTTCCAATAAAACTGAATATTTTCCTCTAACATATGTGTGATAAAATTGAGGAAAACTTAGGGTAATTTATAAAATTGATGATTACTTTTTACAAAATACTCAGATACAATGATAAGATTACAAATAAGATTAGAATTCAGTTGAAAAAAGAAGAGCAGGCATTTTCTCATAAAACTGAAGATTTTCATTTAACATATGTATGATAAAACTGATGATTGTATAGGATAACTGATTAAATTGAAGATATTCTCTAGAAAAATCACAAATACAATGATAGGCATAAAAATACGATTGGAATATAATTGAAAGGAGTTGGAGACATTTTTTTATAAAACTGAAGATTTTCATCTAAGGTATGTATGATAAAATTGAGGATAACATAAGATAATTTTTAAACATGAAGGTATTTTTGAAAAAGAAAACTCAGATACAATGAAAGGCATACAAATACAATTAGAATACAATTGAAAAGGAACTGGATATACTTTGTGAAGGAACTGAAGATTTTCATGTAACATATCTATGAAAAAATTGAGGATTACATAGGATAACTGATAAAATAGAAGATTTTCTTTGAAAAATCTCTGATACAATGATATGCGTACAAACACAATTATCACATAATTGAAAAAAGAAGTGGAGATATTTCTCAGAAAATGAAGATTTCTTATATTTCGTATAAAGTAAGAGAAATTCATCAGAAAAAAATAAAAGTTGAAGATTTTTGTGGTTATTTTCACAGATACAATGGTACACATACAAATACAATTAAAACGTATTTGCCAAGAGAAGTGGAGGGATTTTCCTGTAAAACAAGATTTTTCTCTAACATATGTATGATAAAATTGAGGATAACTTAAGGTAATTTATGAAATTGAACATTTTTTTGAAAAAAATCTAAGCTGCAATGATAAGCATACAAATACAATTAGAATAAAATTGAAAAAGGAAGAGGAGACATTTACTGATAAAACTGAAGATTTTTATCTAACATATGTATGAAAAAATAAATAAAATTGAGAATTACATAGGATAATTGATAAAATTAAAGATTTATTCAGAAAAAAACTTGGATACAATGATAGGCATACAAATACAATTAGATCTGAATTTTTTCCAAATAGGCTTTAATTTTATAAATTACCTTGTGATATCCTCAATTTATCATATGTATTTTATCTGAAAATCTTCAGTTTTATACAAAAAGGTCTCCATTTCCTCGTTCAAGTATATTTTAAATGTATTTGTATGCCTATTATTGTAACAGTTTTTTTTAAATCTTCATTTTTATATATTATCTTAAGTTTTCCTCAATTTTATCATACATATGTTACAGGAAAATCTTCCATTTTAATTTTAAATGTCTCCAATTCATTTTTTGATTACATTCTAATTGTATTTGTATGCCTACTATTGTATCTGTGAAAATTACCACAAAAGTCTTCAATTTTTAAATTTTTTCTATGGATTTCCCTTACTTTATCAGAAATATGTCATACAAAATCTTCAGTATTGTCAGAAAATGTCTCTACTTCATTTTCAATTATGAGATAATTCTATTTGTATGCCTATCAGTGTATCTGAGCATTTTCCAAAAAAAAATATTTAATTTTATTAGTTACCCTATGTAATCCTCGATTTTATCATGTACATTTTAGATGAAAATCTTCAGCTCTATAAGAAAATATCTCCACTTCACTTTCCATTTATATTCTAATTTTATTTGTATGCTGACCATTGTATCTGAGTTTTTTCCAAATAAATCTTTAATTTTATCAATTATCATTTGTAATCCTCAATTTTTTCATACATATTTTAGATGAAAATCTTCAGGTCTTTACGCAAATATATCCCCTTCCTTTTTCAATAATACTCTAGTGGTATTTGTATGACTATCATTAAATCTGAGTTTTTGTTTTCCAAAATATCATCAATATTATAAATTATCTTATGTTATCCTCAATTTTAACATACATGTTAGATGAAAATCTTCATTTCTATCAGAAAATATCTCTATTTTTCAATTACATTCTAATTGTATTTGTAAGCCTATCATTCTATCTGTGAAAATTGCCACAACTATCTTCAAATTTTACAGTTTTCCTAAGTATTTCCATCATTTTATCAAATATATGTTGTACAAACTTCTTCAGATTTATCAGAAAAATCTCCACTTCCTTTTTCAAATATATTATTTTATTTGTATGCCTACAATTGTATCTGTGAAAATTACCACAAAATACTTCAAAGTTAACATTTTCACATGAACTTCCATAATTTTATAAGAAATGCTACACAAAAACTTCAGTTTTATCAGAAAATGTCTCCCCTTTCTTTTTCACTTATATTTTAATTGTATTTGCATGCCTTTCGTTGTATTGAGATTTTATCAAAAATATCTTTAATTTTATCAATTTTCTTATGGTATCATCTATTTTATTATATAAGTTAAATTTAAATCTTCAGAATTAACAACATATGTCTCCACTTCCCTTTTCAATGTTATTCTAATTGTATTTGTAAACCTATCATTTTATCTCAGTTTTTTTCTGAATAAATTTCAATTTTATCATTAAACCTAAGTAATCCTCAAATGTATCATACATATTTTATATGAAAATCTTCAGTTTTATCAGAAAATGTCTCTACTTTCCTTTAATTTGTATTCTAATTATATTTGTACGCTTATCATTGCATCTGAATTTTTTTCAAAAATATCTTCAATTTTATAAATTATGTTAAGTTTCCTCAATTTTATCATACATACGTTAGAGGAAAATCTTCAGTTTTATAGGAAATGTCTCCACTTCTTTTTTCAATTACATTCTAATTTTTTATGGAAAACATTTTATCTGAAAATTATCACAAAATTTTTCAACTTTGAAATATTTCCTATGAATTTCCCTTTTTATATGAAATATGGTATAGGAAATATTTAGTTTTATCAGAAAATGTCTATACTTCCTTTTTCAATTATGTTATAATTGTATTTGTATGCCTATCATTGTATCTGAGCTTTTTCCAAGAAATCTTCAATTTTATTAGTTATCTTATATAATCCTTAGTTTTATCATTCATGTTTGATGAAAATCTTCAGTTTTATCTGAAAATATGTCCACTTAAATTTTCAAATGAATTCTAATTGTATATCTTTGCCTGTCACTGTATCTGAGCTTTGTTTTTCAAAGAAGTCTTCAGTTTCAAAAATTATCTTATGTTTTCCTCAATTTTATCATACATATGTTAGATGAAAATCTTCAGTTTTATACAAAAAATGTCTCCACATCCTTTTTCATATCTATTCTAATTGTATTTGTATGAGGGTCATTGTATCTGATTAATTTTCCAAATAAATATTCAATTTATCACTTATCGTATGTAATCCTTAATTTTATCATACATATGTATGATGAAAACATCCAGTTCTATACAAAAATATGTCCTCTACCTTTTTCAATAATACTCTAGTTGTATTTGTATGCCTATCCTTGTATCTGAGTTTTTGTTTTTCAAAATATCTTAAAATTTAAAAATTATCTTATGTAATTATCAGTTTTAACATACTTATGTTAGATGAAAATCTTGGATTTTATCAGAAAATGTCTGTATTCCTTTTTTTCAATTACATTATAATTGTGTTTGTAAGCCTATCATTTTATCTGTGAAATTTACCACAAAATCTTCAAATTTTACAGTTTTCTCATGAATTTCCTTAATTTTATCAGATATGTGGTTTGCAAAATTCTTCAGATTTATCAGAAAATATCGCCATTTCCTTTTTTCAACAATATTATTCTTTATTTGTATGCCTACCATTGTATCTGTGAAAATTACCACAAAAATCTTCAAATTTTCTATAATTTTAGCAGATATATATTATGCAAAATCCTATAATTATCAGAAAATATCAGAAAATATTTTCCACTATATTATTTTTGTATTTGTATGCCTACCATTGTATCTGA
Organism: Apodemus agrarius; assembly: GCA_964023405.1. Taxonomy (NCBI): domain Eukaryota; kingdom Metazoa; phylum Chordata; class Mammalia; order Rodentia; family Muridae; genus Apodemus; species Apodemus agrarius. Next base: position 36,022,227 of record OZ030024.1, read on the forward strand.
GATTTTTCCAAGAAAATCTTCAATTTTATCAGATATCCTATGTAATCCTCAATTTTATCATACATATGTTAGATGAAAATCTTCAGATCTATCAGAAATTGTGTCCAGTTCCTTTTTAATTTTTATTGTAATTGTATTTGTAAGCCTATCACTGTATCTCAGATTTTTCCAACAAATCTTCAATTTTATCAGATATCCTATGGAATCCTCAATTTTATCATGCATATTTTTGATGAAAATATTCAGTTCTATCATAAAATATCTCCACTTCCTTTTTTCAATTGAATTCTAATTATATTTGTATAGCCATCATTGTATTTGAGTTTTCTTTAAAATATCTTCAATTTTATATATTATATTATGTTAGCCTCAATTTTATCATGTATTTGTTAGATGAAAATCTTCCGTTCTTTACAAAAATATCTCTTCTTACTCTTTCAATTACATTCTAATTGTATTTATATGCCTATCGTTGTATCTGTTTTTTTAAAAAAATATTCCATTTTCTAAATTATCTTTTGTTATCCACATTTTTATTATACATACTTTAGATGAAAATCTTCAGTTTTATATGAAAATGTCTCCATGTCTGCTTGAGTTATATTCTAATTGTATTTTTATGCCTATCATTGTATCAGAGTTTTGTGCAAATAAATCTTCAATTTTATCAATTGCCATAGTAATCCTCTATTTTATCATACATATGTTAGATGAAAATCTTCAGTTTTATCAGATAATGTCTCCACTTCATTTTTCATTTGTATTCAAATTGTGTTTCTATGCCTATCATTGTATCAGAGCATTTTGTTGCAAATAATCTTTAATTTTCTAAATTACCTCATGACACCCTCAATTTATCATACATATGTTATAAGAAAATCTTTAGTTGTATACAAAAATGTCTCCACTTCCTCCTTCAATTATGTTCCAAATGTATTCATATCCCTATCATTTTATCTGAGTTTTATTTCAAAAAATCTTTAATTTTATAAATTATCTTAAATTATCCTCAATTTCATCATAGATATTAGAGAAAAATGTTCAATTTTAATCTAAAATGTCTCTACTTTATTTTTCAATTATATGCTAATTTTATTTGTATGCCTATCATTGTATCAGTGAAAATTGCCACAAATTTTCAATTTTTATTTTTTTCTATGAATATCCCTTACTTTATCATTATTATGTTACATGAAATCTTCAGTTTTTTCCCAAAATGTCTCCACTTCATTTTCCATTATGTGATCATTCTATTTGTATGCCTCTTATTGTATTTGAGTTTTTTCCAAAAAAAATCTTCATTTTTATCTTTTACCATATGTAATCCTCAATTGTGTGATACATATGTTAGATTAAAATCTTCAGTTCTACCAGAATACGTCTCCACTTCTCTTTTCAATTATATTCTAATTACATTTGGATGCCTATCATTGTATCTGAGTTTTTTCAATAAATCTAAAATGTTATCAGTTATTTTATGTAATCCTCAATTTTATCATTCATATTTTAGATGAAAATCTTCAGTTCTATCAGAAAATATACGTACTTCCCTTTTCAATTATATTCTAAATGTATTTGTATGCAGATCCTTTTATCTGAGGTTTTTCCAAGTAAATCTTCAATTTTATCAGTTATCTTATGTAATCCCCAATTTCATCAGACATATGTTAGATGAAAATCTTCAGTCCTTTATGAAAATGTATCCGCTTCCTTTTTCAATAATACGCTAGTGGTATATGTGTGCCTATCATTGTATCTCAGTTTTTGTTTTCCAAAATATCTTCAATGTTATAAATTATCTTTTGTTATCCTCAGTTTTAACATAATAGTGTTAGAGGAAAATCATCTGTATATCAGAAAATGTCTCTACACCTTTTTTCAATTACATTCTAATTGTTTTTTGTAAATCTATCATTGTATCTGTGAAAATTTCCACAAAAAATCTTCAAATTTTAGAGTTTTGTTATGATTTTAGATATTTTAATCAGATATTTATTATGCAAAATTCTTCACACTTATCAGAACGTGTCTCCACTTCCTTTTTCAACTATATTATTATGTATTTTATGCCTGTCATTGCATCTGTGAACATTAGCACAAAAATCTTCAAATTTTAACATTTTCAAATGAATTTTCATAATTTAATCATAAATGTTATACAAAAAAATTTTATCAGAAAATTTCTACACTTTTGTCTCCACTTATTTATCATTGTACTTGTATGACTTTCATTGTATCTGAGATTTTGTCACAAAAATCTTCAATTTTATCAATTTTCCTATGTTATTATCCATTTTATCATCTGTAAGTTATATGTAAAGCTTCAGAATTAAAAGAGTATGTCTCCACATCCTTTTTCAATTGTATTCTAATTGTATTTGTATGCCTATCAATGTATCTGAGTTTTCTTTTTCAAAAATATCTTTAGATTTAAAAATAATCTTATGTTATCCTCAATTTTATCATACACATGTTAGATGAAACTCCTCGGTTTTATACAAAAATGTCTCCACCTCCTTTTTCAATTATGTTTTAATTGTATTTGTATTCCTGTCATTGTATTTGATTTTTCCAAGAAAATCTTCAATTTTATCAGTGATCCTATATAATCCTCAATTTTATCATACATATGTTAGATGAAAATCTTCAGATCTATCAGAAATTGTGTCCAGTTCCTTTTTTAGTTGTATTCTAATTGTATATGCATGCCTATCACTGTATCTCAGATTTTTCCAAAAAAAAAAATCTTCGATTTTATCAGATATCCTATGGAATCCTCAATTTTATCATGCATATGTTTGATGAAAATATTGTTTTATCATAAAATAACTCCACTTCCCTTTTCAATTGAATTCTAATTATATTTGTATGGTTATCATTGTATTTGAGTTTTCTTCAAAAAATCTTCAATTGTATACATTATCTTATTTTATCCTCAATTTTATCATATACATGTTGGATGAAAATCTATAGTTCTTTACGAAAATTTCTCTACTTTCTCTCAATTATATTCTAATTGTACTTATATGCCTATCATTGTATCTGTTTTTTTAATATTCCATTTTATAAATTATCTTATGTTATCAACATTTTTATTATACATTAGATGAAAATCTTGAGTTTTATTTGAAAATGTCTCCACATATGTTTGAGTTATACTCTAATTGTATTTTTATGCCTATCATTTTATCAGTTTGTACAAATAAATCTTCAAGCTTATAAACTACCATAGTTATCCTCTATTTTATCATACATATGTTAGATGAAAATCTTCAGTTTTATCAGAAAATGTCTCCACTTCATTTTTCAATTGTATTCTAATTGTATTTCTATGCCTATCATTGTATCAAAGCATTTTGTTGCAAATAATCTTTAATTTTCTAAATTACTTTATGACATCCTCAATTTTTCATACATATTTTATATGAAAATCTTCAGTTGTATACAAAAATGTATCCACTTCCTCTTTCAATTATATTCTAAATGTATTTGTGTGCCTATCATTGTATCTGAGTTTTTTTTAAATCTTCAATTTTATAAGTTAACATAAATTATCCTCAATTTCATCATAGATACGTTAGAGGAAAATTTTCAATTTTAAACTAAAATGTCTCCACTTTATTTTTCAATTACATCCTAATTTTATTTGTATTCCTATCATTGTATGGGTGAAAATTGCCACAAAAAAATTCAATTTTTAAATTTTTACTATGAATAGCCCTTACTTTATCAGTAATATGTTACATGAAACCTTCAGTTTTGTCAAAAAATGTCTCCACTTCATTTTCCATTATGATAATTCTATTTGTATGCCTCTCATTGTATTTGAGATTTTCTCCAAAAATCTTCAATTTTATCAATTATCATATATAATCCTCAAATTTATGATACATATCTTAGATTAAAATATACAGTTCTACCAGAAAATATCTCCACTTCCCTTTTCAAATATATTCTAATTACATATGGATGCTATCATTGTATCTGTTATTTTTCAAAAATAATCTAAAATTATATCAGTTATTTTATGTAATCCTCAATTTTATCATGCATATTTTAGATGAAAATCTTCAGTTCTATCAGAAAATATATGCACTTCCCTTTTCAATAATATTCTAAATGTATTTATATGCAGATACTTGTATCTGAGGTTTTTCTATGTAAATCTTTAATTTTATCAGTTATCTTATATAATCTTCAATTATATCATACATATGTTAGATGAAAATCTTCAATTCTTTACAAAAATGTATCCTCTTCCTTTTTCACTAATACCCATTGTATTTGTATGCCTATCCTTGTATCGGAGTTTTTGTTTTCCAAAATATCTTCAATTTTATAAATTATCTAATGTTATCCTCAATTTTAACAGACATTTGTTAGATGAAAATGTTCAGTTTTATCAGAAAATATCTCTATTCCTTTTATCAATTACATTTGTATTGTGTTTGTAAGCCTACTATTGTATCTGTGAAAATTACAACACAAATCAAAAAATTTAGAATTTTCCTATGATTTTCAATAATTTTATCAGATATATGTTATGCAAAATTCTTCAGATATTTAGAAAATATCTCCATTTCCTTTTCAACTATATTATTATTTATTTGTATACCTAACATTGTATCTGTGGAAATTACCACCAAAATCTTCAAATTTTAACATTTTCTCATTATTTTCCATAATTTTATCAGAAATATTATAGAAAAATCTTCAGTTTTATCAGATAATGTCTCCACTTTCTTTTTCCCTTAAAATCTGTTTGTATTTGTATGGCTTTCATTGAATCTGAGATTTTATCAAAAACAATCCTCAATTTTATCAATTTTCCTATGTTATCATCCATTTTATCATGTATAAGTTAGATGTAAATCTTTAGAATTAACAGAATATGGCTTCACTTCCTTTTTTAAGTGGTATTTGTATGCCTATCCTTGTATCAGAGTTTTTGTTTTCCAAAAATATTTTCAATTTTTATCTTATGCTATCCTCAATTTTCACATGCATGTTAGATTACAACCTTCAGGTTTATCAGAAAATGTCTCTATTTCTTTTTTCAATTACATTCTAATTGTATTTGTAAGCCCACCAGTGTATCTGTGAAAATTACAACAAAAATTTTCAAATTTTACATTTTCTATGAATTTCCCTCATTAAATCAGATATATGTTATGCAATTCCTCAGTTTTATAAGAAAATATCTCCTCTTCCTTTGTCAACTATATTATTGTTTGTATGCCTACCATTGTATCTGTGAAATTTACAACAAATATCTCCATTTTTTAACATTTTAACATGAATTTCCATAATATAATCAGAAATGTTATACAAATCTCTTCACATTTATCAGAAAATGTTTCCACTTTTTTTTCATTTATTTATACTTGTATTTGTATACCTTTCATTGTATCTGAGATTTTATCAAAAATCTTCAATTTTATCAATGTTCCTATGTTATCATGCATTTTATCGTATATAAGGTAGATGTCAAGCTTCAGAATTAACACAATATATCACCATGTACTTTTAAAATTGTATTCTTATTGTATTTGTATGCCTATCATTGTATCCACGTTTTTCCTGAATAAATCTTCAATTTTATCAATTATCCCATGTAATTCTCAATTTTGTATACTTTTGTTAGATAAAAATTTTCAGTTTTATCAAAAAATGTCTCCTCTTACTGTTTCAATTGTACTCTAAGATTACTTCTATGTTGATCACTGCATCCGAGTTTTTTTTTCAAAAAAAATCTTCAATTTCATAAATTACCTTGTTATCCTCAATTTTATCACACATACGTTAAAGGCAAATCTTCATATTCATAGGAAAATGTCTCCACTTCCGTTTTCAATTACATTCCAATTTTATTTGTATGCGCACCACTGTATCTGTGAAATTACCACAAAAATCTTCAATTTTAAAGTTTTCCTATGAATTTCTCTTACTTTATCAGAAATATGTTATACGGAAGCGTTAGTTTTATCAGAAAATGTTTCCACTTCCTTTTCAATTATCTGATAATTCTGTTTGTATGCCTGTCATTGTATGTGAGATTTTTTCAAAAAAAAATCTTTAATTTGATCAGATATCCTATGTAATCCTCAAATTTTCATACAGATTTTAGATGAAAATATTCAGTTGTATCATAAAATGTCTCTACTTCCTTTTTCAATTGAATTCTAATTATATTTGTTTGGTTATCATTTTATTTGAGTTTTTTCAAAAAATCTTCAATTATATGTAGTATCTTATGTTATCCTCAATTTTGTCATACATATGTTAGATGAAAATCCTCATTACTTTATGAAAATGTCTCCATTTCTTTTTTCAATTACTTTCTATTTGTATTTATATGCCTATTAATGTATCTGATTTTTAAAAATACTCAATTTTATAAATTATGTTATGTTATCCTCAATTTAATCATACATATCTTAGATGAAAATCTTCAGTTTTATATGGAAACATCTCCATGTCTCTTTTAGTTATATTCTAATTATATTTTTATGCCTATCATTGTATCTGAGTTTTGTCCAAATACATCTTGAATTTTATCTATTACCCTAGTACTCCTTTATTTTATCATATATATGTTAGATGAATATCTTCAATTTTATCAGAAAATGTCTCCACTTCATTTTTCACTTGTATTCTAATTGTGTTTCTATGCCAATCATTATATCTGACTGTTTTTCCAAAAATATCATTAATTTCATAAATTACCTTAGGATATCCTCATTTTATCATCTGTATGTTATATGAAAACCTTCAGTTTTATATGAAAATGTCTCCACTTCATCCTTCAAATATATTCTAAATATATTTGGATGCCTATCATTGTATCTTAGTTTTTTCCAAAAAATCTTCAATTTTATCATTTATCATATGTAATCCTCAATTTTATGATACATATGTTAGACTAAAATCTTCAGTTCTACATGAAAATGTCTCTTCTTCCATCTTCAATTATATTTGGATGCCTATAATTGTATCTGAGTTTTTTCAAAATAATCTAAAATTTTATCAGTTATCCTATGTAATCCTCATTTTTTTCTTTTTTTATTATTTTCTATATTGATTGTTTACATTCCAAAGGCTTTCCCCTTTCCAGTTTCCCCCCTCACCATATGTCCCATATGTCCTCTTCCCCCATTCCCCAATGACCCCCCTACCCACCATTTCTAGGTTCTGGCACTCTCCTACAAAACTGTATTTAGTCTTTTCCAGACCAGGGTCCTCTCCATCATTTTTCTTGGGAATCTTTTGCTTACCTAATTGTGTCTTGAGTATTCAGAGATTCTGGGCTCATTAATATCCACTTATCAGTAATTGCAATTCCTGTGTATTCTTTGGTGATTGGGTTGACTCACTTAGGATGATATTTTCTAGATCCCACCATTTGCTTAAAAATTGCATTAACTCATTAGTTTTAATTGCTGAGTAGAATTCCATTGTATAAATATACCACATTTTCTGTATCCATTCCTCTGTTGAGGGACATCTGTGTTCTTTGCAGCTTCTGGCTATTATAAACAAGGCTGCTATGAACATAGTGGACTATGTGTCTTTATTGTATGCAGGGGAATCCTCTGGGTATATGCCCAGGAGTGGTATGACAGGGTCTCCTGGAAGTGCCATGCCCAATTTTCTGAGGAACCACCATACTGATTTCCAGAATGGTTGTACCATCTTGCAATCCCACCAACAATGGAGGAGTGATCCTCTTTCTCCACATCGTTGCCAGCACCTGTTGCCTCTTGAGTTTTAATCTTAGCCATTCTGACTGGTGTGAGGTGGAATCTCAGGGTTGTTTTTATTTGCATTTCCCTGATGACTAATGATGTTGAGCATCTCTTAGGGTGCTTCTCAGCCATCCAAATTTCTTCTGGTGAAAACTCCTTCTTTAGCTCTGTACCCCATTTTTAATAGGGTTATTTGGTTATTTGGGGTCTAACTTCTTGAGTTCTTTGTATATATCGGATATTAGCCATCTCTCGGATGTGGGGTTGATGAAGATCTTTTGCCAATTTGTTGGTTGCTGTTTTGTCCTTCTGACAATATCTTCTGCCTTACAGAACCTTTGTAATTTTAAGAGGTCCCATTTGTCAATTCTTGATCTTAGAGCATAAGGTATTGATGTTCTGTTTAGGAACTTTCCCCTTGTTACCATGTCCTACAGGCTCTTCCCCAGTTTCGTTTCTATTAGTTTCAGTATGTCTGGTTTTACGTGGAGGTCCTTGATCCACTTGGAGTTGATCTTAGTACAAGGAGATAAGAGTGGTTCAATTTGCATTCTTCTGCATGGTGACCTCAAGTTGAACCAGCACCATTTGTTAAAAAGGCTATCTTTTTTTCCACTGGATGGTTGTAGCTCCTTTATGGGGGATATTCATTCCGCCAGAAGTCCATTTATTGTTGAGAAGAGTTTTACCTATCCTGGGTTTTGTGATACTCCAAATAAATTTGAGAATTTCTCATTCTAGATCTATGAAGAATTGATTTGGGATTTTGATGGGGATTGCATTGAATCTGTAGATTGATTTTGGCAAGATGGCCATTTTTACTATATTGATCCTTCCAATCCAAGAGCATGAAATATTTTTCTATTTTCTGAGGTCTTCTTCTATTTCTTTCTTCATGGACTTGAAGTTCCAGTCATACAGATCTTTCACTTGTTTGGTTAGAGTCAAGCCAAGATACTTTATATTGTTTGTGGCTATTGTGAAGGGTGTTATTTCCCTAACTTCTTTCTCAGCCTGCTTGTCCTTTGAGTACAGTAAGGCTACTGAGTTGCTTGAATTGATTTTGTAACCAGCCACTTTGCTGAAGTTGTTTATCAGCTGTAGGAGTTCTCTGGTGGAGTTTTTTGGGTCACTTATGTATAATATCATATCATATGCAAATAATGATAATTTGACTTCTTCCTTTCCAATTTGTATCCCTTTCACTTCCTTATGTTGTCTAATTGCTCTCACATGTGCCCTTTGGTTAGTCTGGCTAAGGGTTTATCTATCTTGTTGATTTTCTCAAAGAACCAGCTCCTGGTTTTGTTGATTCTTTGTATGGTTCCCTTTGTTTCTATTTGATTGACTTCAGCCCTTAGTTTGATGATTTCCTGTCTTCTACTCCTCCTTGGTGAAATAGCTTCTTTTTGTTCCAGGGCTTTCAGATGTGCCCTTAATCTGCTAGTGTAAGCTCTCTCCTGTTTCTTTTTGGAGGCACTCAGGGCTATGAGTTTTCCTCTTAGCAATTCTTTCATTGTTTCCCAAAGATTTTGGTAGGTTTTACCTTCATTTTCATTGAATTCTAAAATGTCTGATTTCTTTCTTTATTTCTTCCTTGTCCAAGGTGTCATTGAGTAGAGTATTGTTCAGTTTCCATGTGTATGTGGGCTTTCTGTTGTCCATTGAGTATGGTGGAGTGTAGAAGTCAATCACAATTATTGTGTTAGGTGCAATGTGTGCTTTAAGCTTTAGTAAAGTTTCTTTCATGAATGAGGGTGCCCTTGCATTTGGAGCATAGATGTTCAGTATTGAGAGTTCTTCTTGGTGGATTTTCCCTTTGACCAGCAAGTAGTGACCTTCAGTATCTCTTTTGATGACTTTAGGTTGAAAGTAAATTTTATCCAATATTAGAATGGCTACTCTGGCTTGTTTCCTGAGACCATTTGCTTGTAAAATTGTCTTCCAGCCTTTTGCTCTAACGTAGTGTTTGTCTTTGACACTGAGATGTGTTTCCTGTATGCAGCAAATTTTAGGGTCCTGTTTCCATATCCAGTCTGTTAGTCTATGTCTTTTTATTGGGGAATTGAGTCCATTGATGTTAAGAGCTATTAAGGAATAGTAACTATTGCTTCCTGCCATTTTTTAAATTATTTTTTTATATTTGAGTGGGTATCTTCTTTTGTGTTTGATGAAAGGAGGTTTCTATCTTGCTTCTTCTGGGGTGTTGTTTTCCTCCTTGTGTTGGTGTTTTTCCCTTATTATCCTTTGTAGGGCTGGGTTTGTTGAAAGATATCGTGCAAATTTGGTTTTGCCATGGAATAACTTGGTTTCCCCATCTTTTTTGGGGGGGTGAAATCTCAGGGTTGTTTTGATTTGCATTTCCCTAATGACTAATGATGTTGAACTTTTTTTAAGGTGTTTCTCAGCCATCCGAATTTCTTCAGGTGAAAAGTCTTTGTTTAGCTCTGTACCCCATTTTTGGATAGGGTTATTTGGTTTTCTGGGGTCTAACTTCTAGATTTCTTTGTATACATTGGATATTAGCCCTCTGTTGGATGTGGGGTTGGTGAGGATCTTTTCCTAATATGCTGGTTGCTGATTTGTCCTTTTGACAGTGTCTTTTGCCTTACAGACACTTTGTAATTTTATGAGGTCCCATTTGTCTATTCTTGATCTTAGAGCATAAGCAATTGGTGTTATGGTCAGGAAGTTTCCCCCTAAGCCAATGTCCTCAAGGGTCTTCCCCAGTTTCGTTTCTATTAGTTTTAGTGTGTCTGGTTTTATTTGGAGGCCCTTGATCCACTTAGAGTTGAGCTTAGTGGAAGGAGATAAGAGTGGATCAATTCTCATTCTTCTGCAAGTTGACCTCCAGTTGAGCCAGCACCATTTGTTGAAAAGGCTATCTTTTTTCCACTGGATGTTTTCAGGTCCTTTGTCGAATATCAATTGGCCATATATGTGTGGGTTCAATTCTGGGTTTTCAATCCTATTCCATTGATCCACTTCCCTGTCACTGTACCAATACCATGCAGTTTTTAACACTACTGCTCTGTAGTATTGCTTGAGGTCCGGGATATTGATTCCCCCAGAAGTTCTTTTACTGTTGATTATAGTTTTAGCTATCCTGGGTTTTTTGTTATTCCAGATGAATTTGAGAATTGCTCTTTCTCACTCTATAAAGAACTCAGTTGGGATTTTGATGGGGATTGCATTGAATCTGTTTATTGCTTTTGGCAAGATTGCCATTTTAACTATATTAATCCTGCCAACCCACGAGCATGGAAGATTTTTCCATTTTCTGAGGTCTACTTCAATTTCCTTCTTCAGATACCTGAAGTTTTTGTCATATAAATCTTTTACTTGTTTGGTTAGAGTCACACCAAGATACTTTATATTGTTTTTGGCTATTGTGAAGGGTGTCATTTCCCTAATTTCTTTCTCGGCCTGCTTATCCTTTGCATATAGGAAGGCTACTGATTTGCTTGAGTTGACATTATAAGCAGCCACTTTGCTGAAGTTGTTTATCAGCTGTACAAGTTCTCTGCTGGAGTTTTTTGGGTCGCTTAAGTATACTATCATATCATCTGCGAATAGTGATAGTTTGACTTCTTCCTTTCCAATTTGTATCCCTTTGACTTTCTTATGTTTTCAAATTTCTCTAGCTAGTACCTCAAGTACTATATTGAAGAGATGTGGTGAGAGGGGGCAGCCTTGTCTAGTCCCTGATTTCAGTGGGATTGCTTCAAGTTTCTCTCCATTTACTTTGATGTTGGGTATCGGTCTGCTGTAAATTGCTATTACTATGTTTAGATATGGGCCTTGAATTCCTGTTCTTTCCAATACTTTAAGCATGAAAGGATGCTGAACTTTGTCAAATGCTTTTTCAGCATTCAATGAGATGACCATGTGGTTTTTTTTTCTTTGAGTTTGTTTATGTAGTGGATTACATTGATGGATTTCCATATATTGAACCATCCCTGCATCCCAGGGATGAAACCAACTTGATCATGGTGAATGATCGTTTTGATGTGTTTTTGGATTCGGTTGGCAAGTATTTTATTTAGTATTTTTGCATCAATATTCATAAGGGAGATTGGTCTGTAGTTCTCTTTCTTAGTTGGATCTTTCTGTGGTTTTGGTATCAGGGTAATTGTGGCTTCATAGAATGGGTTGGGTAGTATTCCTTCTGTTTCTATTTGGTGGAATAGTTTGAAGAGTATTGGTATTAGGACTTCTTTGAAGGTCTGATAGAATTCTGCACTAAAACCATCTGGTCCTGTGTTTTTTTGGTTGGAAGACTTTCTGTGACCCCTTCTATTTCTTTGGGGGTATGGGTGTGTTTAGATGATCTATTTGATCCTGATTTAATTTTGGTATTTGGTTTCTGTCTAGGAAATTGTCCATTTCCTCCAGATTCTCCAGTTGTGTTGAGTATAGGCTTTTGTAGTAGGATCTGATGATTTTTTGAATTTCCTCAGTTTCTGTTGTTATATCCCCCTTTTCATTTCTAATTTTGTTAATTTGATTACTGTCTCTGTGCCCTTTGGTAAGTCTGGCTAGGGGTTTATCTATCTTTTTGATTTTCTCAAAGAACAAGCTCCTGTTTTTGTTGATTCTTTGTATGGTTCTCTTTGTTTCAACTTGATTGATTTCAGCCCTGAGTTTGATGATTTCCTGTCTTCTACTTCTCCTGGGTGAAAAAGCATCTTTTTGTTCTAGGGCTTTCAGGTGCACCATTAAGTTGCTAGTGTATGCTCTCTCCTGTTTCATTTTGGAGACACTCAGGGCTATGAGTTTTCCTCTAAGCCCTGCTTTCATTGTTTCCCATAGATTCGGGTATGTTGTACCTTCATTTTCATTAAATTCTAAAATGTCTTTTATTTCTTTCTTTATTTCTTCCTTGACTAAGTTATCATTGAGTAGAATATTGTTCAGCCTCCACATGTATGAGGATTTTCTGTTGTTTTTGTTGCTATTGAAGAACACTCTTACTCCATGGTGATCTGATAGGAGGCATGGGATTAGTTCGATCATTTTATATTTGTTGAGGTCTGTCTTGTGACCAATTATATGGTTGATTTTGGAGAAGGTACAATGAGGCGCTGAGAAAAAGGTATAGTCTTTTGATTTAGGATGAAATGTTTTATATATATATATATATATATATATATATATATATATATATATATGTTAAATCCAGTTGGTCCAGCGTTTCAATGAGTTTCCCTGTGTCCCAGTTTAGTTTCCGTTTTCCTGATCGGTCCATTGAGGATAGTGGAGTGTTGAGGTCCTCCACAATTATTGTGTTAGGTGCAATGTGTGCTTTGAGCTTTAGTAAATTTTCTTTTACAAATGAGGGTGCCCTTGCTTTTGGTGCGTAGGTGTTTAGAATTGTGACTCTTCTTGGTGGATTCTTCCTTTGACTAGCAAGAAGCGACCTTCTGTGTCTCTTTTGATGACTTTGGGTTGAAAGTCAATTTTATCTGATATTAGAATTGCTATTCCAGCTCGCTTCCTGCGACCATTTGCTTGCAAGATTGTCCTCCAGCCTTTTACTCTAAGGTAGTGTTTGTCTTTGACTCTGAGGTCTGTTTCCTGTATGCAGCAAAATGTAGGGTTCTGTTTCCATATCCAGTCTGTTAGTCTATGTCTTTTTATTGGGAAATTGAGTCCATTGATGTTAAGAGATATTAAGGAATAGTGATTATTTGTTCCTGTCATTTCTGATGTTATTTTTGTTTTTGAGTAGTTATCTTCCTTTGAGTTTGATGGAAGTAGGTTACTACCTTGCTTTTTCTTGGGTGCAGTTTCCCTCCTTGTCTTGGAGATTTCCTGCTATTATCCTTTGTAAAGCTGGGTTAGTGGAAAGATATTGTGTAAATTTGGTCCTGTCATGGAATATTTTGATTTCTCCATCTATGTGGCTTGAGAGTTTTGCTGGGTATAGTAATCTTGGCTGGCATTTGTGTTCTCTTAGGGACTGCATGAAGTCTGCCCAGGATCTTCTAGCTTTCATGGTTTCTGGAGAGAAGTCTGGTGTGATTCTGATAGGTCTTCCTTTATATGTTACTTGGCCTTTTTCTCTTACTGCCTTTAATATTCTTTCTTTGTTTATTATTGATTATAATGTGAGGGGAGGTATTTCTGTTCTGGTCCAGTCTGTTTGGAGTTCTATAGGCTTCTTGTATATTCATGGGCATCTCTCTCTTTAAGTTAGGGAAGTTTTCTTCCATAATTTTGTTAAAGATATTTGCTGGCCCTTTAAGTTGTAGATCTTCACTCTCATCTATCCCTATAATCCTTAGGTTTGGTCTTCTCATTGTGTCTTGGATTTCCTGGATGTTTTGGGTTACGAGCCTTTTGGATTTTGTGTTTTCTTTGAATGTGGAGTCAGTGGTTACTATGTTATCTTCAGCATCTGAGATTCTTAATTCTATCTCTTGTATTCTGTTGATGATGTTCTTCCCAAAGTTTTCTATCTCCAAAGTTGCCTCCTTTTGTGATTTCCTAGTTGTTTCTACTTCTGTGTTCAGATCTTGGATGGTTTTGCTCAGTTCCTTCAATTGTTTGTGTTTTCTTGTAGTTCTTCAAGAGATTTTTGTTTTTCCTCTTTCGTGACTTCTGCGTGTTGTTTCAAGTTCTCCTGCATTTCTTTAACTGATTTTCTTATTTCCTCTTTATTGGTTTCTCTCTGTTGGCCCATATTCTTCTGGAGTTCTTTAAGTGATTTTTATGTTTGCATTGTAAAAGCTTCTACCCTATTGATATTCCCCTGCATTTCTTGAAGAGATTTGTTTATGTCTTTTTTGTGTTCCTCTAGCAGCATCATGACCAGTGCTTTTATATCCAACTCTTGTTTTTCTGGTGTGCTGGGGTATCCAGGACTTGCTGTGGTTGGCGAATTTCGTTCAGATACTGCCATATTGCCTTGATTTTTGTTTGCAACATTCATATGTTTGCCTTTTGCCATCTGTTTATCTCTGGAGTTAGTTGGTCTTGTTCTTAGTGGTTGGTGTTTGAGGCTCCTGTGAGCCTGGTGTTTGGCACTGCTGTAGTAGAGGGCGTCCGAGCTCCTGAGGTGGAAACCTGGAGGTTTCAGTTACTGGGTTCTCAGTTACCTCCTCAGCTCTGCTGTTCCAGATCTAAGTCTTCCCAAGGCTTGCTGCAATTGGCCTCCCGCAGACTCCTCCTGGCCTGCCTAGTTGCTAGCTCTTAAGAATCAGATTTTTTTTTCCTGCACCGATCTAGGCTAGTCTGTTAGATCTTTATGGTGTCCTGGGTTCCTCTATTGGTTTTCTATGGTGACCTGTTCAGGCCACCAGCTCCAAAATGGTGGCGGGTCTCAGGGCTCTGTGTAACCACTGGGTTCACTGGTTGGGCTGCTAGAACCTAGATGGTAGTACTCTCAGTCCACATGGCTCTGTCACGTTAGCTGTCTGTGGTGTCCTGAGGCACGATGTCAGCCTCTGGCTGTACTCCAGGCACCAACCCACTAGCAGGTTGGTGCCCCCTTGGGTTGGTGCAGAGACCGCCTGCCAAGCTGATCTGGCTCTGTGTGCACTGCCAAGCTGTTGGTGCACAGACCTATCTCCAACCTCCTTTGGTTCTGGGCACGAGCAAGAGCCTGACCAGGTGTTCTTTGCCAGGCTAAGTCTCTGTCCAAGCACCTGGACCCAGCCTCCAGCAGGCAGTCTGCAGCGACCCGAGGGAAGATGGCGGCCAGCTGCAAGCCCACTAGCCGCTCCCCAGGGATCAGGGAGAGCCTCTGAGCTACAGGTGCTCAGAGTTCCTGCCAACCTTTCCTGGCTCTGGGGGGCCATCAAGGGCCCGACCAGGTATTTGTTGCTAGGCCAAGTCTCTGTCCACACACCTGAACCCAGCCGCCAGCCATCAGTCCGCAGCCTGGTTTCCCCATCTATGGTGATTTAGAGTGTTGCTGGGTATAGTAGTTTTGGCTGAAATTTGTGTTCTCTTAGAGTCTGCATGATATCTCCCCAGGATTTTCTAGCTTTCATGGTCTCTGGTGAGAAGTCTGGTGTAATTCTGATAGGTCTTCCTTTATATGTTACTTGGCCTTTTTCTCTTACCGCCTTTAATATTCTTTCTTTGTTTAGTACATTTGGGGTTTTGATTATTATTTGATGGGATGTATTTCTGTTCTGGTCCAGTCTGTTTGGAGTTCTGTAGGCTTCTTGTATATTCATGGGCACCTTTCTGTTTAGTTTGGGGAAGTTTTCTTCCAGAATTTTGTAGAAGATATTTGCTGGCCCTTTAAGTTGTAAATCTTCCCTGTCATCTATACCTATAATCCATAGGTTTGGTTTTATTGTGTCCTGAATTTCTCGGATGTTTTGGGTTACAAGATTTTTGCATTTTGCATTATCTTTGATTGTTGAGTCCATGGTTCCTATAGTTCTTTGGTATCTGAGATTCTTTCTTCTATCTCTTGTATTCTATGGCTCCTGATTTTTTCCCAAGGTTTTCTATCTCCAGAGTTGTCTCCCTTTGAGATTTCTTAGTATTTTCTACTTTTTTTTAGATCCTGGATGGCTTTGCTCAGATATTTGGCTTGCTTGTTTGTGATTTCATGTAATTCTTTACGAAATTTTTGTGTTTCCTCTTTCATGACTACTACTTGTTGACCCATGTTCTCCTGTATTTCTTTAAGTGATTTTTGTATTTCCCCATTATCAGCTTCTGCTTTTTTATCCATATTCTCCTGAATTTCTTTAAGTGATTTTTGTGTTTGCCTTGTAAGTTCTTTGAACTTTTGATCAATTTTCTCCTGTATTTCTTTAATAGATTTATCATTGTGTTCCGCTGTCAGCATCTTCACCAATGATTTTAGATCTGTATCTTGATTTTCTGGTATGTTGGGGTATCTTCTATTTTATAAATTATGTTGTTATCCTCAATTTTATCATAGATATTTTAGAGGAAAATCTTCAATTTTAAATAAAAATGTCTTTACTTCATTTTTGAATTACATTCTAATTGTATTTATATGCCTACCATTGTATCTGTGAAAAGTACCACAAAAATTTTCAATTTTTAAATTTTTCCTCGGAATTTCCTTTACTTTATCATTAATTTGTGATACAAAATCTTCAGTTTTCTCAGAAAATTTCTCCACTTCATTTTCAAATATGTGGTAATTCTATTTGTATGCCTATCATTGTATCTGAGTTTTTTTTTCCAAAAAATCTTCAATTTTATCAGTTATCATATGTAATCCTCAACTTTATGGTATATATGTGAGAATAAAAATTTCAGTTCTACCAGAAAATATCTCCACTTCCATTTTCAATTATATTCTAATTACATTTCAATGCCTATGATTATATAAAAATCTAAAATTTTATCAGTTATCCTATGTTATCCTCAATTTTATCATGCATATTTTAGATGAAAATCTTCAGTTCTATATCAAAAAGTATCTCCACTTCCCTTTTCAATTATATTCTAATTTTATTTTTTAGCAGATCATTGTATCTGAGTATTTTTCCAAATCAATCTTTGCTTTATCAGTTATCTTGTGTAATCCTCAATTTATCATACATATGTTAGATGAAAGTCTTCAGTTCATTACAAAAATGTGTCCTCTTCCTTTTTCAATAATACTCTAGTGGTATTTGTATGCCTATCCTTGTATCTGAGTTTTTGTTTTCCAAAATATCTTCAATATTATAAATTAACTTATGTTATCCTCAATTTTGACATACATATGTTAGATGAAAATCATCAGTTTTACCAGAAAATATCTCTATTACTTTTTCAATTACTTTCTAATTGTATTTGTAAGCCTATCATTGTATCTGTGAAAATTACCAAAATAATCTTCACATTTTCCAGTTTACCAATGTATTTCCATCATTTTATCAGATATAAACTGATAAACTTGTGCAAACTTCTTCAGATTTATCAGAAAAATCTCCAATTCCTACATTATCATTTTATATGTATGCCTACCATTTTATCTGTGATAATTACCACAAAATACTTCACAGTTAACATTTTCACATGAATTTCCATAATTTTATCAGAAATGTTATACAAAAACTTCAGTTTTATCAGAAAATGTCTCCCTTGACTTTTTCACTTATCTTTTAATTGTATTTGTTTGCCTTTCACTGTATCTGAAATTTTATCAAGAATATCTTTAATTTTATCAATTTTCCTATGTTGTCATCTATTTTATAATGTATAAGTTAAATGTAAATCTTCAGAATTAACAATATATGTCTTTACTAACTTTTTCAATATTATTCTAATTGTATTTATAAACCTATCATTGTATCTGAGTTTTTTCTGAATAAATTTCAACTTTATCATGAATCCTATTTAATCATCAATTTTATCATACATATTTTAGATGAAAGTCTTCAGTTTTCTCGGAAAATGTATCCACTTTGTATTCATTTGTATTCTAATTGTATTTGTACGCTTATCAATGCATCTGTATTTTTTTAAAAAATATCTTCAATTTTATAGATTATCTTAAGTTATCCTCAATTTTATCATACATATGTTAGAGGAAAATCTTCAGTTTTATATGAAAATATCTCCACTACTTTTTTTAATTACATGACATTTTATCCGTGAAAATTAACACAAAAATCTTCAATTTTAGAATTTTTCCTATAAATTTCCCTTCTTTTATATGAAAAATGGTATATGAAATCTTCAGGTTTATCAGAAAATGTCTCCACTTAATTTATCAATTATATGATCTTTTTATTTGTATGCCTATCATTGTATCTGAGCTTTTTCCAAGAAATCCTCGATTTTATCAGTTAACCTATGTAATCCTCAGTTTTATCATACATATGTTTGATAAAAATCTTCAGTTTTATCAGAAAATATGTCCACTTAATTTTTCAAATGTATTCTAATTGAATATCCTTGCCTATCATTGTGTCTGAAGTTTGTTTTTCAAAGAAATTTTCAGTTTCAAAAATTATCTTGTTATCCTCTATTTTATCATACATGTTAGATAAAAATCTGCAGTTTTATACAAAAATGTCTCAACATTCATTTTCATAGCTCTTCTAATTTTATTTGTATGCCTATCATGTGAGGTTTTGCTAAGAAAATCTTCAATTATCAGTTATCCTATGTAATTCTCAATTTTATCATATATATATATATATATATATATATATATATGTGTGTGTGTGTGTGTGTGTGTGATGAACATCTTTAGTTCTTTACTAAAATGTCTGCTCTTCTGTTTCCGATAATATTCTAGTTGTATTTGTATGCCTATCCTTGCATCTGAGTGTTTGTTTTCCAAAATATCTTTAATTTTATAAATTTTAACATACAGTTTTTTGACGAAAATCTTCAGTTTTATCAGAAATTGCCTCTATTTCTTTTCTCAATTACATTCTTTTGTGTTTGTAAGCCTATCATTGTATCTGTGAAAATTACCACAAAAGTCTACACATTTTACAGTTTTCTTATGAATTTCCATATTTTTAACAGATATATATTGAGCAAAATACTTCAGATTTATTAGAAAATATCTCCACTTCATTTTTAAGTATATTATTATTTATTTGTATACCTAACATTGTATCTGGGAAAATTACCACAAAAATTTTCAAATTTTAACATTTTCTTATAAAGTATCAGTTTTATCAGAAATATTATACAAAAATCATCAGTTTTATCAGAAAATATTTTCTCTTTCTTTTGCACTTATAATCCTATTGAATTTGTATGCCTTCCATTGAATCTGAGATTTTAACAAAAAAATCTTCAATTTAATTCATTTTCCTATGTTATCATCCATTTGTCATTCATAAGTTAGATGTAAATCTTAAGAATTAACAGAATATGTCTCCTCTTCTTTTCTCAATAGTATTCGAATTGTATATGTATGCTGATCATTGTCGCCAAGTTTTTTTCTGAATAAATCTTCAATTTTATCAAATATCCTAGGCAATCCAAAATTTTTTTATACATATGTTGGATGAAAATCTTCTATTTTATCAGAAAATGTCTCCTCTTTCTTTTTCAATTGTTTTCTAATTGTATTTGTATGCTTATCATTGCATCTGAGTTTTTTTTAAAAAAACTGCAATTTTATAAATTATCTTATGCTATCCTCAATTTTAATATACATGTTAGAGAAATTCCTTCAGTTTTATAGGTAAATGGCTCCACTTCCTTTTTTAAATTACATTCTCATTGTATTTGTATGCTTACAATTGTATCTGTACAAATTACCACAAAAACTTCAATTTTTTAAATTTTTCGTATGAATTTACCTTACTTTATCAGAAATATGTTATACAAAACCTTCAGTTTTATCAGAAAATGTCTCTATTCATTTTTTCAATTACATTCTAATTGTGTTTGTAAGCCTATCATTTTATCTGTGAAATTTACCACAAAAAACTTTAAATTTTAGTTATCCCTTAAATTTCCATAATTTTATCAGATATATGTTCAGCAAAATTCTTCAGATATATCAGAAAATATCTCCACTTCTTTTACAACTAACTCTATTAGTATATATTTCTATGCATACCATTCTATCTGTGAAAATTACCACAAAATCTTCAAACTTTAACATTTTCACATGAATTTCCATAATTTTATTAGAAATGTAATACAAAAATCTTCAGTTTTATCAAAAAATATTTCCACTTTCTTTTTCACTTATATTCTAATTCTATTAGTATGCCTTTAAGTATATCTAAGATTTTATCAAAAAACCTTCAATTTTATCAATTGTCCTATGTTATCATCCATTTTATTACATATATTAGGTAAAAATCTTAACTTTTAAACAAAAATGTCTCCAGCTACATTTTCTTCTTCTTATATTTGTATGCCTATCTTTGTATCTGAGAATTTGCTAAGAAAATCTTCAATTTAATCAATTAACCTATGTAATCCTCAATTTTATCATACATATGTTAAATGAAAATCTTCAGTTTTATCATAAAATATCTCATCTTTTTTCCATTGTATTCTAATAGTCTTTGTAATCTTACCATTGCATCTGAGAGTTTTGCAAAAATTTCTTCAATTTTATAAATTATCCTAAGTTTTTCTCAATTTTATCAAACATGTTAGACGAAAATCTTCAGTTTTATAGGAATATATCTCCACATCCTTTTACAATTACATGTATTTGTATGCATAAAATTATATCTGTGAAAATTACCACAAAATCTTCAATTTTTTATTTTTTCTACAAATTTCATTACGTTATCAGAAATGTTATATGAAATCCTTAAGTTTATCAGAAAATAAGCCCATTTCCTTTTCAATCATGTGATAATTCTATTTGTATGCCTATCATTGTATCTGAGTTTTTTTTCCAAAAAAATCTTTAATTTTATCAGATATCTTATGTAATCCTCAATTTTATCATGCATATTTTAGATGAAAATCTTCATTCTACCATCAAATGTCTCCACTTTCCTTTTCAATTTAATTCTAATTTTATTTCTATAGTTATCATTGTATTTCAGTTTTTTTCAAGAAATCTTCAATTTTATACATTATCTCCTGTTATCCTCAATTTTATCATACATATGTATGATAAAAATCATTAGTTCTTTGCAAAAATATCTCCACTTACTTTTTCCATTACTTTCTAATTGTATCTATATGCCTATGATCATATGTGAATTTTTAAAATAGATATTAATTTATATAAATTATGTTATGTTATCCTCATTTTTATCATATATATTACATGAAAATATTCAGTTTTATATGAAAATGTCTTCATGTCTGTTTTAGTTATATTCTATTTCTATTTTTATGCCTATCTTTATATCAGACTTTTGTCCAAATAAATCTTCAATTTGATCAATTACAAAACTAGTAATCCTCTATTTTATCATACAAATGTTAAATGAAAATCTTCAGTTTTATCAGAAAATGTCTCCACTTCGTTTTTCAATTATATTCTAATTGTATTTCTATGCCTATCATTGTATCTAAATTTTTTCCAAAAAAACCTTTAATTTTATAAATTACCTTGTGATAAACCTAAATTTTTCATATGTATGTTATATGAAAATCTTCAATTTTATATGAAAAGGTCTCCACTTCCTCATTCGATTATATTCTAAATGTATTTGTATGCCTATCATTGTATCTGAGATTTTTTTCAAAAAAATCTTCAATTTTATATATTATCTTAAGTTAACCTCAATTTTATTATACATATATTAGAGGAAAATCTTGAATTTTAATCAAAAATGCCTCCAGTTCTTTTTTCATTACATTCTAACTGTATTTGTATGCCTACCATTGTATCTGTGAAAATTACCAGAAAAAAATCTTCAATTTTTACATTTTTCCTATGACTTCCCTTACTTTATCAGAAATATGTTATACAAAATCTTCAGTTCTGTCAGAAAATGTCTCCACTTCACTGTCAATTATGAGATAATTCTATTTGTATGCCTATCAGTGTATCTGAGCTTTTTACAAAATATTCTTCAATTATATCAGTTATCAAATGTAATCCTCAACTTTATCATATGTATGTTAAATGAAAATCTTCAGTTCCATCAGAAAATGTGTCCAGTTCCTTTTTGAATTGTATCCTAATTGTATCTGTATGCCTATCATTGTACCTCAGATTTCTCTGAATTAATCTTGAATTTTATCAATAATCCTATGTAATTCTCAATTTTATCATATATGTTAGATAAAAACCTTCAGTTTTATCAGAAAATGTATCCTCTTCTCTTTTCAATTTTATTCTAATTTAGTTGTATGATTACCACTTTATTGGATTTTTTCCAAAAAAATCAAATTTAATTTTCACAGATACAATGATAGACTTACAAACACAACTAGAATGTAATTGAAAAAAGGAATTGAGACATTTTCTGATAAAACTTAAGATTTTCATCTAACATATGTATGTTAAAATTGAGGATTACATAAGATAATTTATAAAATTGAAATTATTCAGAAAACAAAAACTCAGTACAAGGATAGGCATACAAATACAACAAGAGTATAAATGAAAAAGGAAGAGGACACAATTTTATATAGAACTGAAATTTTTCATCATACACATTTATGATAAGATTGAGGATTACATAAGATAATTGATAAAATTGAAAGTTTATTTGGAAAAATACTCAGATACAATGATCTACATACAAATACAATTAAAATGAAATTGAAAAGGAAAGTGGAGATCTTTTCTGATAGAACTAAAGATTTTCATCTAAGATGTGCATGATAAAATTGAGGATTACATAGGATAACTGATGAAATATTAGACTTTTTTAAAAAAAACTCAGATACAATCATAGGCATCCAAATATAAATAGAATATAATTCAGAAATGAAGTGGAGATATTTTCTTGTAGAACTGAATATTTTAATCTAAAATATGTATCATAAAATTGAGGATTTTACATAATAACTGATAAAATTGAAGATTTTTTTGGATAAAAACTCAGATACAATGATTGGTATACAAATAGAATTTTCACATATTTGAAAATGAAGTGGAGATATTTTCTGACTAAACTGAAGATTTTGTATAACCTATTACTGATAAAGTAAGGGAAATTCATAGGAAAAATTGAAAAATTAAAAATTTTTGTAGTAATTTTCACAGATACAAAGGTAGCAATAAAATTACACTTAGCCACTTTCAGAGGACCCTGGCATACCACTCCTGGGCATATACCCAGAGGATTCCCCTGCATACAATAAAGACACATGATCCACTATGTTTATAGCAGCCTTGTTTGTAATAGCCAGAAATTGAAAGGAGCCCAAACATCCCTCAAAGGAGGAATGGATACAGAAAATGTGGTATATTTATACAATGGAATACTACTCAGTAATTAAAAATAATGAATTCATGCAATTTGTAGGTAAATGGTTAGACCTGGAAAATAGCATCCTGAGTGAGTTAACCCAATCACAAAAGAATACACATGAAATGCAATCACTGATAAGTGGATATTAATGAGCCCAGAAGCCCTAAATACTCAAGGCACAATTAGTAAGTCAAATGATTCCCAAGAAGAAGAAAGGAGAGGAACCTGGCCCTTTAAATATTGGATCCAGTTTTGTAGACCCAGAACAGAGAAACCGTGGGGGGAGGGGGAGTGATTGGGGAATAGTTGGGGGGAGAGGAATTATGGGACGTATGGTGGGGGGGGACTGAGAAAGGGGAAAGCCTTTGGAATGTAAACATAGAATATAGAAAATAAAAACTAAAAATAAAAATGTAAAAGAAATGTAATCGAAAAATGAAGTGGAGATATTTTTATTGAAAATTGAAGATTTGCTTCTAAAACATCTATGATAAAATTGAGGATACCTTAATATAATTTATAAAATTGATTTTTTGAAGGTCTGATAGAATTCTGCAATAAAACCATATGGTCCTGTGTGTTTTTTGGTTGGAAGACTTTCTATGACCCCTTCTATTTTTGGGGGGGTTATGGGTCTGTTTAGATGATCTATTTGATCCTGATTTAATTTTGATATTTGTTATCTTTCTAGGAAATTGTCCATTTCCTCCAGATTCTCCAGTTGTGTTCAGTATAGGCTTTTGTAGTAGTATCTGGGGATTTTTTGAATTTCCTCGGTTTCTGTTATATCTCCCTTTTCATTTTTAATTTTGTTAACTTGAATACTGTCTCTGTGCCCTTTGGGAAATCTGGCTAGGGGTTTATCTATCTTCTTGATTTTCTCAAAGAACCAACTCCTGGTTTTGTTGATTCTTTGTATGGTTCTCCTTATTTCAACTTGATTGATTTCAGCCCTGAGTTTGATGATTTCCTTTCTTCTACACCTCCTGGGTGAAATAGCTTCTTTTTATTCTAGAGCTTTCAGGAGCACCATTAAGTTGTTAGTGTATACTCTCTCCTTTTTTCTTTTTGGAGACACTCAGGGCTATGAGTTTTCCTCTAAGCACTGCTTTCATTGTGTCCCATAGATTTGGGTATGTTGTACCTTCATTTTCATTAAATTCTAAAATGTCTTTGATTTCTTTATTTCTTCCTTAACTAAGGTATCATTGAGGAGAATATTGTTCAGCCTCCATGTGTATGAGGATTTTCTGTTGTTTTTGTTGTTATTGAAGAACACTCTTACTCCATGCTGCTCCAAGAGGAAGCATGGGATTAGTTCAATCTTTTTATATTTGTTTAGGTCTGCCTTGTGACCAACTATATGGTCGGAGAATTCTATAAGACCTTCAAAGAAGTCCTAATACCAATAATTTTCAAACTATTCCACACAATAGAAACAAAAGGAACACTACCCAACACATTCTATGAAGCCACAATTACCCTGATACTAAAACCACAGAAAGATCCAACTAAGAAAGAGAACTACAGGCAATTTCCCTTATAAATATTGATGCAAAAATACTAAATAAAATACTTGCTAACCGAATCCAAGAACACATCAAAACCATCATTCACCATGAACAAGTTGGCTTCATCCCAGCGATGCAGGGATGGTTCAATATATGGAAATCCATCAATGTAATCCACTACATAAACAAACTCAAAGAAAAAAACCACATGGTCATCTCATTGGATGCTGAAAAAGCATTTGACAAAATTCAGCATCCTTTCATGCTAAAAGTCTTGGAAAGAACAGGAATTCAAGGCCCATATCTAAATATAGTAAAAGCAATTTACAGCAGACTGATAGCCAACATCAAAGTAAATGGAGAGAAACTTGAAGCAATCCCACTAAAACAGGGACTAGACAAGGCTGCCCCCTCTCACCATATCTCTTGTATATAGTACTTGAGGTACTATCTAGAGCAATTCAGCAACATAAGAAAATCAAATGGATACAAATTGGAAAGGAAGAAGTCAAACTATCACTATTCACAGATGATATGATAGTATACTTAAGGGACCCAAAAAACCTCCACCAGAGAACTCCTACAGCTGATAAACAACTTCAGCAAAGTGGCTGGTTATAAAGTCAACTCAAGCAAATCAGTAGCCTTCCTATATGCAAAGGATAAGCAGGCTGAGAAAGAAATTAAGGAAATGACACCCTTCAAAATAGACACAAACAATATAAAGTATCTTGGTGTGACTCTAACCAAACAAGTAAAAGATTCATATGACAAAACTTCAGGTCTCTGAAGAAGGAATTTGAAGAATACCTCAAAAAATGGAAAAATCTTCCATGCTTGTGGGTTGGCAAGATTAATATAGTTAAAATGGCAATCTTGCCAAAAGCAATATACAGATTCAACGCAATCCCCATCAAAATTCCAACTCAGTTCTTCACAGAGTTAGAAAGAGCAATTCTCAAATTCATCTGGAATATCAAAAAACCCAGGATTGCTAAAACTATCATCAACAGTAAACGAACTTCTGGGGGAATCAGTATCCCAGACCTCAAGTAATACTACAGTGCAGTAATGTTAAAAACTGCATGGTATTGGTACAATGGTGACCGGTAAGTGGATCAATGGAAGAGGATTGAGGACCCAGAATTGAACCCACACATATATGGCCAATTGATCTTCGACAAATGATCTGAAAATATCCAGTGGAAAAAAGATAACCTTTTCAACAAATGGTGCTGACTCAACTGGAGGTCAACATGCAGAAGAATGAGAATTGATCCACTCTTACCTCCTTGCACTAAGCTCAACTCCAAGTGGTTCAAAGACCTCCACATAAAACCAGACACACTAAAACTAATAGAAGCGAAACAGGGGAAGACCCTTCAGGACATTGGCTCAGGGGGGAAATTCCTGAACAGAACACCAATAGCTTATGCTCTAAGATCAAGAATAGACAAATGGGACCTCATAAAATTACAAAGTTTCTGTAAGGCAAAAGACACTGTCAAAAGGACAAATTGGCAACCAGCAAATTGGGAAAAGATCTTCACCAACCCCACATCCGACAGAGGGCTAATATCCAATGTATACAAAGAACTCAAGAAGATAGACGCCAGAAAACTGTATAAACCTATCCAAAAAGCTAAACAAAGACTTCTCCCCTGAAGAAATTCGGATGGCTGAGAAACACCTTAAAAAATGTTCAACATCATTAGTCATTGGAGAAATGCAAATCAAAACAACCATGAGATTTCACCTCACACTTGTCAGAATGGCTATGATTAAAAACTCAGAAGACAACAGGTGTTGGTGAGGATGTGGAGAAAGAGGAACACTCCTCCACTGCTAGTGGGACTGCAAGCTGGTACAACCACTCTGGAAATCAGTCTGGCGGTTCCTCAGAAAACTGGACATGATACTTCTGGAGGACCCAGCCATACCACTCCTGGGAAAATACCCAGAAGATTCCCCAGCATGCAATAAGGATACATGCTCTACGATGTTGATAGCAGTCTTATTTATAAAAGCCAGAAGCTGGAAAGAACCCAGATGTCCCTCAACGGAGGAATGGATCCAAAAAATGTGGTGTATATACACAATGGAATAATATTCAGCCATTGGAAACAATGAATTCATGAAATTCTTAGAGAAATGGATGGAACTGGAGAACATCATACTAAGTGAGGTAACCCAGCCTCAAAAGAATACCCACCGTATGCAGTCACTGATAAGTGGATATTAGCCTAGAATCTTGGGACACCAAAGACACATTTCACATACCAAATGATGTCTGACAAGAAGAAATGAATGGACACTGGTGCTGGAAAGGATCAAAGCAACAGTGTAGGGGAATACCAGAACAGGGAAGTGGGAAGGAGTAGATGAGTGAGCAGGGGGAGGGAAAAGGGCATGTGTGACCTTAGGGGGGGTGTGTGGAGAACCAAAAAAAGGGAAATGAAATATAAATATAATATAGAACATATCTAATAAAAATTTTTTTTCTTGAAAAAAATTGATTTTTTTGAAAAACAAACTCAGATACAATGATAGGCCTACAAATACATTTAGAATAAAATTGAAGGAGGAATTGCAGAGATTTTCATAAAAAAGTGAATATTTTCATATAACATACGTATGATAAAAGGATATCATAAGGTAATTTATAACATTAAAGATTTTTTTTGAAAAACACTCAGATACAATGATAGGCATAGACATACAATTAGAATACAACTGAGAAATGAACGGGATACATTTTCTCATAAAACTGAATATTGTCATCTAACATATGTATGATAAAATAAAGGGTTACTAGGGTAATTGATAAAATTGAAGATTTATTTGGACAAAACTCAGATTTAATGATAGGCATAAAAATACAATTAGAATATAACTAAAAGAGATGTGGAGACATTTTCAAATAAAACTGAAGAATTTCAAATAAGATGTGTATGATAAAAATGAGGATAACATAACATAATTTATAAAACTGAATATTTTTAAAAAACAGATACATTGATAGGTATATAAATACAATTAGAATGTAATTGAAGAAGGAAATGGGGACATTTTAATAAAGTACTGAAGATTTTCATGAAACATATATATGGTAAAAATGAGTATAAGATAATGTATAAAATTGAAGATTTTTTTGAAAAAAACCTCAAATACAATGATAGCCATACAAGTATAATTAAAATTCATTTGAACAAGGAAGTGGAG
Source organism: Apodemus agrarius (assembly GCA_964023405.1). Taxonomy (NCBI): domain Eukaryota; kingdom Metazoa; phylum Chordata; class Mammalia; order Rodentia; family Muridae; genus Apodemus; species Apodemus agrarius. Next base: position 36,050,505 of record OZ030024.1, read on the forward strand.
ACATTTTATGATAGAACTGAAGATTTTCATCTAAAATATGCTTGATAAACTTGAGAATTAGGATATCTGATAAAATTGAAGTTGTTTTGGAAAAAATCTCACATTCAATGTTAGGCATAAAATAGAATTATCAGATATTTAAAAGGAAGTGGAGATATTTTTTGACTACAGTAACGACTTCGTATAACACATTTCTGATATAGTAAGGGAAATTCATAGGAAAAATTAAGCAATTGAAGATTTTTGTGGTAATTTTCATACATACAATGAAACGCATACAAATACAATTAGAATGTAATCGTAAAAGGATGTGAAGACATTTTCCTATAAAACTTAGGATTTTCCTCTAAACTTTGTATGATAAAATTCAGGATAACTTAATGTAATTTATGAAATTGAAGATTTTTTTGGGGGAAAAACTCAGATGCAATGATAAGCATTCAAATACAATTAGAATACACTTGAAAAAGGAAGAGGAGATGTTTTGTGATAAAACTAAAGATTTTTATCTAACATATGTATGATAAAATTGAGAATTACAAAGGATAATTGATAAAATTGAAGATTTATTCAGAAAAAACTCGTATACAATAATAGGCATACAAATACTGTTAGAATACGATTGAAAAAAATGATGTGGAGATATATTCTGATAACTCTGAAGATTTACATCTAACTTGGCAGATTTCTGAGTTTGAGGCCAGCCTAGTCTACAGAGTGACTTCCAGGACAGCCCGAGCTACACAGAGAAACCCTGTCTCAAAAAAATATGCATGATAAAATTGAAGGTTACATGGGATATCTTAGTATAATTAATGAAATTGAAGATTCTTTTGCAAAAAACCTCAGATACAATGATAGGCTTACAAATACTATTAGAATTCAATTAAAAAATAAATTGGAGACATTTTCAGATAAAACTGAAGATTTTCATTTCACATATGCATGATAAAGTAACGGATTACTAGGGTAATTGATAAAATTGAAGATTTATTTGGTCAAAACTCAGATGCAATGATAAGATTACCAAGACAATCAGAATACAATGGAGAAAGGATAATAAGACATTTTCTGATAAAACAGAAGATTTTCATTTAACATATGTAGGATACAATTGAGGATTACATAGGATAACTGATTAAATTGAAGATTTTTCTTAGAAAATTCGCAGTACAAGGATAAGCATACAAATATAATAAGAATATAATTGAAAAAGTAGCTGGAAACATGTTTGTATAAAACTTGAGATTTTCACCTAACATATGTATGATAAAATGGATAACATAGGAAAATTGATAAAATTGACAGTTTTTTTTTAGAAAATCTGATATACTTAAAGACATATTAATACAATTAGAATATAAGTGAACAAGAAAGTGGAGACATTTTCTGATAAAGCTGAAGATTTTGGTATAACATTTAAAAAATTGAAGATATTTGGGAAACCAAAACTCAGATACAAGGATAGGCATACAAATGCAACTAGAGTATTATTGAAAAACGAAGAGGACACATTTCTGTAAAGAACTAAAGATTTTCATCTAACATATGTATGATAAAATTGAGGATTACATAGGATAACTGATAAAATTGAAGATTTACTGGGAAAAAGTCTCCAGCTACTTTTTCAATTATATTCTAATTGTGTTTGTATGCCTATCCTTGTATCTGAGAATTTTCTAAGAAAATCTTCAATTTAATCAGTTATCCCTTGTAATCCTCAATTTTATCATACATATGTTAATTGAAAATTTTCAGATTTATCAGAAAATGTCTTGTTCTCCTTTTCAATATTATTCTAATAGTATTTGAATCTTATTGCATCTGAGATTTTTGCAAAAAATTCTTCAATTTTATAATTTATCCTTAGCTTTCCTTGATTTTATCAAAGATATGTTAGAGGAAAATCTTCAGTTTTATAAGAAAAAGTCTCCACATCCTTTTACAATTACATTCTAAAGGCATTTGTATGCATACCATTGTATCTGTGAAAATTACCACAAAAATCTTCAAATTTTTAAATTTTTTTCTATGAATTTCCCTTACTTTATCAGAAATATGTTATATGAAATCTTTAGTATTTTCAGTAAATATGTCCACTTCCTTTTAATTCATGTGATAATTCTATCTGTATGCCTATCATTGTATGTGAGATTTTTCCAAAAAAACTTCAATTTTATCAGATATCCTATGTAATCCTCAATTTTATCATGCATATTTTAGATGAAAATCTTCAGTTCTATCATAAAATGTCTCCAGTTTCCTTTTCAATTGAATTCTAATTTTGTTTCTATGGGTGTCATTGTATTTCAGGTTTTTTTTTCAAAAAATCTTCAATTTTATGCATTATCTCCTATTATCCTCAATTTTATCATACATATGTTAGATGAAAATCTTCAGTTCTTTTAAAAAATGTCTCCACTTCCTTTTTTGCATTACATTCTAGTTGATCTATATGCCTATGATGGTATGTGACTTTTTTTAAATAGATATCATATTTTATAAATTATGTTATGTTATCCTAATTTTAGCATACATATATTAGATGAAAATTTTCAGTTTTATATGAAAATGTCTTCATGTCTATTTTCGTTATATTCTATTTCTATTTTTATGTCTATTGCTGCATCAGAGTTTTGTACAAATTAATTCTTATTTTTATCGATTACCCTAGTTATACTCTATTTTATCAAACATATTTTAGATAAAAATCTTCAGTTTTATCTGAAAATGTCTCCAATTTGTTTTTCAATTGTATTCTAATTCTATTTCTATGCCTAACATTCTATCTGTTTTTTTCCAAAAAATCTTTAATTTTATAAATTAACTTGTGATTGCCTCAATTTTTCATATGTATGTTATATGAAAAATCTTCAGTTTTATTGAAGTTATCCACTTTCTCAATTATATTCTAAATGTATTTGCATGCCTATCATTGCATATGAGTTTTTTCAAAATAATCTTCAATTTTATATATTATCTTAACTTATCCTCAATTTTATCACATATATGTTAGAGTATAATCTTAAATTTTAATCAAAAATTTCTCCACTTACTTTCTCAATTACATTATAATTGTATTAGTATGGCTACCATTGTATCTGTCAAAATTACCACAAAATATTCAATTTCTAAATTTTTCTTCTGACATTTCTTTACTTTATCAGAAATGTGTTATATGAAATCTTCAGTTCTGTCAGAAAATGTCTCCATTTCATTTTCACTTTTGACAAAATTTTATTTTTATGCCAATCAATGTAACTTAGCTTTTTCAAAGAAACCTTCAATTTTATCAATTACCCTAGTAATCCTTTATTTTATCATACATATATTAGATGACAATCTTCAGTTTTATCAAAAAATGTCCCCATTTCGTATTTCTGTTGTATTCTAACTGTATTTCTATGCCTATCAATGTATCTGAGTGTTTTTCAAAAAAATCATTAATTTTACAAATTACCTTATGGTATCCTCATTTTATCATATGTATGTTGTATGAAAATCTTTCATCCTCCAATTATATTCTAAATGTATTTGTATGCCTATCATTGTATCTGAGTTTTTACCAAAAAAATTCTCCAATTTTTATCAGTTATCATATGTAATCCTCAATTTTTTTATACATATATTAGATTAAATTCTTTAGTTCTACCAGAAAATATCTCCACATCCCTTTTAATTATCTGATAATTCTATTTGTATGCCTATCATTGTATCTGAGTTTTTTTCAAAAAAATCTAAAATTTTATTAGTTATCCTATGTAATCCTCAATTTTATCATGCATATTTAATAAGAAAATCTTCAGTTCTTATCAGAAAATATCTCCACTTCCCCTTTCAATTGTATTCTCATTGTATTTGCATGCAGATCATTGTATCTGAGTATTTTTCCAAATAAATCTTCAATTTTATCAATTATCTTATATTATCCTCAATTTTATCATACATATGTTAGATAACAATCTTCAATTCTTTACAAAAATGTGTCCTCTCCTTTTTTTTCAATAATGCTCTAGCTGTATTTGTATGCCTAACCTTGTATCTGAGTTTTTGTTTTCCAAAATATCTTCAATTTTATAAAATATCTTATGTTATCCTCAATTTAAACATACATATTTTAGATGAAAATCTTCAGTTTTATCATAAAATATCTTCACTGATTTTTCACTTATTTATAGTTATATTTGTATGCTTTTCATTGTATCTGAGATTTTATCACAAAAATCTTCATTTTTATCAATTTTCCTGTTATCATCCGTTTTATCATCCTTAACTTAGATGTAATGCTTCAGAATTAACAGAATATGTCTCCATGTTCTTTTTCAATTGTACACTAATTTTATTTGTATGCCTATCATTGTACCCGAGTTTTTTCTGAATATATCTTTAATTTTATAAATTAACCTATGTATTTCTCAATTTCAACATACATAAGTTAGATAAAAATCTTCAGTTTTATGAGAAAATGTCTCCTCTTCATTTTTCAATTGTATTGTAATTATATTTGTATGCTTATCATTGCATCTGAGTTTTTTCAAATAATCTTCAATATCATAAATTACCTTAAGTTATCCTAAATTTTTTCATACATATGTTAGAGGAAAATCTTGTTTTACAGTTAAATGTCTCCACTTACATTTCAAATTACATTCTACTTGTATTTGTATGTGTACCATTTTATCTGGGAAATTACCAGAAAAATCTTCAATTTTTAACTTTTACCAATGAATTTTCTTTATTTTATATGAAATATGTTATAAGAAATCTTCAGTTCTATCAGAAAATGTCTCCTCTTCCTTTTTTAATTATGTGATAATTGTATTTGTACGCCTATCATTGTATCACAGATTTTTCAAAGAAAATCTATTTAACAGTTATCCTATGTAATACTCAATTTTATCATACATATGTTAGATGAAAATCTTCAGTTCCTTCACAAAATATATCCAGTTCTTTTTCAATTTATTCTAATTGGATTTGTATGCCTATCATTGTATCTGAGTTTTCTTTTACAAAAATAACTTCAGATTTAAAAAATTATCTTATGTTATCTTCAATTTTATCATACATATGTTAGGTGAAAATCTTCACTTTTATACAAAAATGTCTCCACCTCGCTTTTCAATTATAATCTAATTGTATTTGTATGCCTAACATTGTTTCTGAGATTTTTCTAGAGAAAATCTTCAATTTAATCAGTTATCCTATGTAATCATCAGTTTTTGACACATATGTTAAATGAAAATCTTCAGTTTTATGAGAAAATGTCCAGTCTTCCTTTTTCAATTGAATTCTAATAGTATTTGTATTCTTATCATTGTATCTGAGTATTTTGCAAAAAATCATCAACTTTATAAATTATCCTGTTTTCCTCAATTTTATCATATATATGTTAGAGGAAAACCTTCAGTTTTATTGAACTTGGCTACACTTCCTTTTTTAATTACATTCTAATTGTATTTGTATGCTTACCATTTTATCTGTGAAAATTACCACAAAAATCTTCAATTTTAAAATTTTCCCTATGAATTTCTCTTACTTTATCAGAAATATGGTAGGCAAAAATGTCTCCACTTCTGTTTCAATTATCTGATAATTTTATTTATATGCCTATGACTATAAGTTAGATTTTTCCAAAAATATCTTAAATTTTATCAGATATCCTATGTAACCCTCTATTTTATCATGCGTATTTTTGATGAAAATCTTCAGTTCTAACATAAAATGTCTCCACTTCCTTTCTAAATTGAATTCTAATTATATTTATATGGCTATCATTGTTTTTGTTTTTTTTTTCAAAAAATCATCCAATTTATACATTATCTTATTTTATCCTCAATTTTGTCTTACATATGTTAGATGAAAATCTTTATTACTTTTCAAAAATGTCTCCATTTCCCTGTTCAATTATATTCTAATTGTATTTATATGCCTATCAATGCAACTGAGGATTTTATTAAATAATATTCAATGTTATAAATTATGTTATATTATCCTCTTTTTTATCATACATATATTTGATTACAATATTCAGTTTTATATGAAAATATCTCCATGTGTATATTAGTTATAATCTAATTGTATTTTTATGCCTATCATTGTATCCAAAATTTTTTTCTGAATAAGTCTTCAATTTTATTAGTTATCATATGTAATCCTCAATTTTATCATACATATGTTAGATAAAAATCTTCAGTTTTATCATAAAATGAATCCTCTTCCTTTTTCAATTGTACTCAAATTGTATTTGTATGCTTATCATTGCATCTGAGTTTTTTTCAAAATATCTTCAATTTTATATATTACCTTAAATTATCCTCAATTTTTTCATATATATGTTATAGGAAAATCTTCAGTTTTATGAGAAAAAGTCTCCACTTCTTTTTGCAATTACATTTTCATTGTATTTGTATGTGTAAAATTGTATCTGTTAAATTTACCACAAAAATCTTCAATTTTTATTTTTTTCCTATGAATTTCCCTTATTTTAAATGAAATATGTTACATGAAAACTTCAGTTTTATTAGAAAATGCCTCCACTTCCTTTTCCAATTATGTGATAATTGCCTTTGTATGCCTATCATTTTAGCTAAGATTTTTCCAAGAAAATATTCAATTTTATCAGTTATCCTATGTAATCCTCAATTTTATCATACATATGTTAGATGAAAATCTTCAGATCTATCAGAAAAGTTGTCCAGGACTTTTTTCAATTGTATTTTAATTGTATTTGTATGCCTATCATTGGATCTGTTTCCTTTTTCAAAAACTCTTCAGATTTAAAAATTATATTATCCTCAATTTTATCATACATCTGTTAGATGAAAATCTTCAGTTTCATACAAAAAGTCTCCCCCTCCTTTTCAATTATATTCTAATTATATTTGTACGCCTATCACTGTATCTGAGATTTTTCCAAAAAAACCTTCAATTTTATGAGATATCCTATGTAATCTTCAATTTTATCATGCATATTTTAGATAAAAAATATTCAGTTATCATAAAATGTCTCCACTTCCTTTTTCAATTGAATTCTAATTATATTTGTATGGTTATCATTGTATTTGAGTTTTCTTCAAAAATCATCAATTTTATACATTATCTTATGTTATTCTAAATTTTATCATTCATATATTAGATGAAAATATTTAGTTCTTTATGAATATGTCGCCAGCTTGGTCTACAGAGTGAGTTCCAGGACAGCCAGGAATACAGAGAAACCCTGTCTTGAAAAACAAGCAAGCAAACAGGCAAACAAACAAACAAACAAGCCAGCAAAAAAGAAGCCTGTTTAGCCGGGTGGTAGCGGCACACGTCTGTAATCCCAGCACTCTGGGAGGTACAGACAGGCAGATTTCTGAGTTCGAGGCCAACCTGGTCTACAGAGTGAATTCCAGAACAGCCAGGGCTACACAGAGAAACCCTGTCTTGAAATTACAAAAACAAAAACAAAACAAAAACAAAAAAAACAAAAAACAAAAAAAAATGTCTCCACTTCTACTTTCCATTACATTCTAATTGTATTTGTATGCAGATCATTGTATCTGAGTATATTTCCAAATAAACCTTCAATGTTATCAATTATCTTATGTAATCCTCAATTTTATCATACATATGTTAGATGAAAATCTTCAGTTCTTTACAAAATTGTGTCCTCTTCCATTTTCAATAATACTCTAGTTGTATTTGTATGCCTATCATTGTATCTGAGTTTTTGTTTTCCAAAATATCTTAAATTTTATAAATTATCAGACGTAATCCTCAATTTTAACATACATATGTTAGAAGAAAATCTTCAGTTTTATCAGAAAATATCTCTATTCCTTTTTTCAAATACATTCTAATTGTGTTTGTAAGCCTATTGTTATATCTGTGAAAATTACCACAACAATCTTCAAGTTTTAGTTTTTATGAATTTACATAATTTTAATGTTTTTTATTATTTTCTATATTCTTTGTTTACATTCCAAAGGCTTTCCCCTTTCCAGTTCCCCACACACCATATGTCCCATAAGTCCTCTTCCCCATTCCCCAATCACCCAGCCTCCCCACTATTTCTCTGTTCTGGTACTCTCCTACAAAACTGGATTTAGTCTTTTCCAGACCAGGGTCCTCTCCATTCTTTTTCTTGGGAATCTTTTTCTTAGCTAATTGTATCTTGAGTATTCAGAGCTTCTGGGCTCATTAATATCCACTTATCAGTGATTGCAATTCCTGTGTGTTCTTTTGTGATTGGGTTAACTCACTTAGGATGATATTTTCCATACCCAACCATTTGCCTACAAATTGCATGATTCATTATTTTTAATTGCTGAGTATTATTCCATTGTATAAATATACCACATTTTCTGTATCCTTTCCACCATTGAGGGACATCTGGGTTCTTTCCAGCTTCTGGTTATTATAAATAAGACCGCTATGAACATAGTGGAACATGTGTCTTTATTGCATGCAGGGGAATCCTCTGGGTATATGTGCAGGAGTGATATGACAGGGACCTCTGGAAGTGTCATGCCCAATTTTCTGAGGAACCGCCATAGTGATTTCCAGAGTGGTTGTACCATCTTGCAATCCCACCAACAGTGGAGGAGTGATCCTCTTTCTCCACATCCTCGCCAGCACCTGTTGTCTCTTGAGTTTTTAAACTTAGCCATTCTGACTGGTGTGAGGTGGAATCTCAGGGTTGTTTTGATTTGCATTGCCCTGATGACTAATGATGTTGAACATCTCTTAAGGTGCTTCTAGGCCATCTGAATTTCTTCTGGTTAAAATTCCTTATTTAGCTCTGTACCCCATTTTTAATAGTGTTATTTGGTTCTTTGGGGCTAACTTCTTGAGTTCTTTGTATATATTGGATATTAGCCTTTGTCGGATGTGGGGTTGGTGAAGATCCTTTCCCAATTTGTTGGTTGCTGTTTTGTCCTTCTGACAGTGTCTTTTGCCTTACAGAAACTTTGTAATTTTAAGAGGAGGACATTGGCACAGGGGAAAAGTTCCTGAACAGAAGACCAATAGCTTTGCTTTAAGATCAAGAATTGACAAATGGAATTTCTATAATTTTATCTGATATATGTTATGCAAAATTCTTCAGATTTATCAGAAAATATCTCCACATCCTTTTTCAATTATGTGATAATTGTATTTGTATTCCTATTATAGTATATAAGATTTTCCGAAGAAAATCATCAATTTTTTCAGTTATCCTTTGTAATCCTCAATTTTATCATATATATGTTCAATGAAAATCTTCAGTTTTATCACAAAATGTGTCTAGTTCCTTTTTCAATTATATTTTAATGGTATTTGTATGGCTATCATTGTGTCTGAGTTTTCTTTTTCAAAAATATCTTCAGATTTAAAATTATCTTATGTTATCCTCAAACTTATCATACATATATTAGATGAAAATCTTCAGTTTTATACAAAAATGTCTCCACTTCCCTTTTCAATTATATTCCAGTTGTATTTGTAAGCCTGTCATTGTATCTGAGATTTTTCTAGAGAATATCTTCAATTTAATCAGTTATGCTATGTAATCCTCAGTTTTATCATACATATGTTAAATGAAAATCTTCAGTTTTATGAGAAAATGTCTCGTCTTCAATTTTCAATTGAATTCTAATAGTATTTTTAAGCTTACCATTGTATCTGAGTTTGTTTTGGACAAAAATCATCAATTTGATAACTTATCCTAAGTTTTCCTCAATTTTATAAAACATGTTAGAGGAAAATCTTCAGTTTTATAGGAAAATGGCTACACTTACTTTTTCAATTACATTCTAATTGTATTTGAATGCTTAACATTGTATTTGTGAAAATTACCACAAAAATTCAATTTTAAATTTTTCCTATGAATTTCCCTTACTTTATCAGAAATATATTATACGAATTTTTTAGTTTTATCAGAAAGTGTCTCCACTTCCTTTTCAATTATATAATTCTATTTGTATGCCTATATTTTCAAAAAAAACTTCAATTTGATCAGATATCCAATGTAATCATCATTTTTATCATACAAATTTTAGATGAAAATCTTCAATTCTATCATAAAATGTGTCCACTTCCTTTTTCATTTGAATTCTAATCATATATGTATGGTGATCATTGTATTTAAGTTTTCTTCAAAAAAAATCTTCAATTTTATACATTATCTTGTTACCCTCAATTTTATCACATATATGATACATGAAAATCTTTATTACTTTATGAAAATATCTCCATTTCCCATCTCAATCACTTTCTAATTGTATTTATATGCCTATGAATGTATCTGAATTTTTTAAAAAAATATTCAATTTTATAAATTATGTTATGTATCCGCATTTTTATCATACATATATTAGAAGAAATCCACAGTTGTATATGAAAATGTCTCTACATATTTTTAGTTATATTCTATTTGTATTTTATGCCTATCATTGTATCTGAGTTTTGTTCAAATAAATCTTCAATTTTATCAATTATCCTAGTAATCCTTTATTTTATCATACATGTTAGATGAAAATCTTCAGTTTTATCAGAAAATGTTTCGACTTCGTTTTTCAGTTGTATTCTAATTGTATTTGTATGTCTATCATTGTTTCTGTGTGTTTAACCAAAAAATCTTTAATTTTATAAGTTACCTTATGATATCCTCATTTTATCATACGTATGTTATATGACAACCTTCAGTTTTATATGAAAATGTGCCCACTTCCTCCTTCAATTATGTATTTGTATGCCTATCATGTATCTGAGTATTTTTTTAAATCTTCAATTTTATACATAATCTTAAGTTATTCTGAATTTTATCATAGATGCTTTAGAGGAAAATCTTCAAGTTTGAATAAAGTGTCTCCACTTCATTTTTTGATTACACTCTAATTGTATTTGTATGCCTACCATGTTATCTGTGAAAATTACCACAAAAATTTTCAATTTTTAAATTTTTCCTGCGTCTTTTCCTTACTTTATCAGTAATATGATATACGAAATCTTCAATTTTCTCAGAAAATGTCTCTACTTCATTTTCAAATATATAATTCTATTTGTATGCCCATCTTTGTATCTGAGTTTTTTCCAAAAATATCTTCAATTTTATCAGTTATCATATGTAATCCTCAATTTAATGATACATACGTTAGATTAAAATCTTCAGATCTACCAGATAATAACTCCACTTTCCTTTTCAATTTCATACTACTTCTATTTGGATGTCTATCATTTTTCAAAAAAAATTAAAATTTTATCAGTTATCCTATGTAATCTTCAATTTATCATGTATATTTTAGATGAAATGGTTCAATTCTATGAGAACATAACACCACTTCCCTTATCAATTATATTCTAATTGTATTTGTATGCAGATCATTGCATCTGTGTATTTTTTACAAATAAATCTTCAATTTTATCAATTATTTAATGCAATCCTCAATTTTATCATATAAATTTTAGATGAAAATCTTCAGTTCTTTACAAAAATGTGTCCTCTTCGTTTTTCCGTAATACTCTAGTTGTATTTGTATGCCTATCCTTGGATCTGAGTTTTTCTTTTCCAAAATATCTTAAATTTTATAAACTACCTTATGTAATCCTCAATTTTAACATACATGCGTTAGATGAAAATCTTATAAGAAAATGTCTCTATTCCCCTTTTCAATTACATTCTAATTCTGTTTTTAAGCTTATCATTGTATCTATGAAAATTACCACAAGAATCTTCAAATTTTAGTTTTCTTATGAATTTCCATAATTTATTCAGAAATGTTATACAAAAATCTTCAGTTTTACCTGAAAATTTCTCCACTTTCTTTTTTAGTTATTCATAGTTGTATTTGTAGGACTTTAATTTTATTGGAGTTTTTATCACAAAAATCTTCAATTTTATCAATTTTCCTATATTTTCATCCATTTCATCATCCATACATTAGATGTAATGCTTCAGAATTAACAGAATATGTCTCCACGTCCTTTTTCAATTGTATTCTAATTGTATTTGTATGCCTATCATTGTATCCGAGTTTTTTTCTGAATTAATCTTCAATTTTATCATTATCCTATGTAATTCTCAATTTTATCATATATTTGTTAGATAAAAATCTTCAGTTTTATCAGAAAATGTCTCCTCTTCCTTTTTCAATTGTATTCTAATTGTATTTGTATGCTTTTTATTGCATCTGAGATTTTTATCAAAAAGTCTTCAATTTCATGAAGTATCTTAGGTTATCCTCAATTTTATCATATATATGTCAGAGGAAAATCCTCAGTTTTATAAAAAAATGTCTCCACCTCTTTTTGCAATTACATTCTTGTTGTAATTGTATGCGAACCATTGTATCTGTGAAAATTACCACAAAAATCTTCAATTTTTAAATTTTTCCTATGAATTTCCTTATTTGATATGAAACATAAGAAATCTATTTTATCAGAAAATGTCTCCATGTCCTTTTCACTCATGTGATAATTGCATTTGTATCCTTTGTATCTGAGATTTTACAAAGAAAATCTTCAATTTTATTAGTTACCCTAAGTAATCCTCAATTTTAACATACATATGTTAGATGAAAATCTTCAGTTCTATCCCAAAATATGTCCAGTTCCTTTTTCAATTGTATTCTAATTTTATTTGTATGCCTATCATTATATCTGAGTTTTCATTTTCAAAAATATCTTTAGATTTAAAAATTATATTATCCTCAATTTTATCATACATGTTAGATGAAAATCTTCAGGTTTATACAAAAATGTCTCCACTGCATTTTTCAATTGTATTCTAATTGTATTTGTATGCCTATCGTTGTATTTGAGTTTTTTCTGAATAAATCTTCAATTTTATCAGTTATCCTATGTAACTTTATCTTACATATGTTAGATGAAAATCTTCAGTTTTATCAGAAAGTCTTTTCTTTCTTTTTCAATTGTATTCTAAATGTATTTGTATGCTTATCATTGTACTGTGTTTGCTTTGCAAAAAATCATCCATTTTATAAATTATACTAAGTTTTCCTCAATTTTATCACACTTATGTTAGAGGAAAATCTTCAGTTTTATAGGAAAATGGCTCCACTTCCTTTTTCAATTACATTCTAATTGTATTTGTATGCTTACCATTGTACCTGTGAAAATTACCACAAATTTTTTCAATTTTTCACATTTTGACATGAATTTCCATAAATTAATCAGAAATGTTATACAAAAATTTTCAGTTTTATCGGAAAAAGTCTCCACTTTTTTTCACTTATTTTTACTTGTATTTGCATGCCTTTCATAGTATCTGAGATTTTATCACAAAAATCTTAATTTATATCAATTTTCCTATGTTATCCTTTTTATCATACATAAGTTAAATATAAAGCTTCATTATTAACATAAATTGTCTCCAGGTTCTTTTTCAATTGTATTCTAACTGTATTTGTATGCCTATCATTGTATCTGAGGTTTATTCTGAATAAATCAATTTTATCAATTATCCTATGTAATTCTCAATTTAATCATGGATATGTTAGACAGAAAATCTTCAGTTTTATCAGAAAATGTCTCCTCTTCCTTTTTCAATTGTATTCTAATTGTATTTGTATGCTTATCATTGCATCTGAGTTTTTTATCAAGAAAATCTTCAATTTCATGAATTAACTTATAATTTTATCATCATATGTTAGAGGAAAATCTTCAGTTTAATAAGAAAATGTCTCCACTTACTTTTTCAATTGTATTTGCAAGCCTATCATTGTATCTGTGAAAATTACCAAAAAAATCTTCAATTTTTTAATTTTTCCTTTTAATTTCCCTTATTTGATATAAAACATGTTATATGAATTCTTCTGTTTTATGAGAAAATGTCTCCACTTCCTTTTTCAATCATGTGATAATTGTATTTGTATGCCTATCATTGTATCTGAGATTATTCAATGAAAATCTTCAATTTTATCAATTATTCTAAATATTCCTCAATGTTATCATTCATATGTTAGATGAAAATCTTCAGTTCTATCACAAAATTTGTTCAGCTCCTTTTCCAATTGTCTTCTAATTGTATTTGTATGCCTATCATTGTATCTGAGTTTTCATTTTCAAAAATATCTTCATATTTAAAAATTATGTTATGTTAGCCTCAATTTTATCATACATATGTTTGATAAAAATCTTCAGTTTTATACAAAAATGTCTCTGCCTCCTTTTTCAATCATATTCTATTTGTATTTATATGCCTACCATTGTATCTGAGAATTTTCTACAGAATATCTTCAATTTAATCAGTTATCCTATGTAAGCCTTAATTTTATCATACATATGTTAAATGAAAATCTTCAGTTTGATGACAAAATGTCTTGTCTTCCTTTTTCAAATGAATTCTAATAGTATTTGTACGGTTATCATTGTACCGGAGGTTTTTCTGCAAAAATATCATCAATTTACAAATTATCCTAAGTTTTCCTCAATTTTATCACACATATGTTAGAGGAAAATCTTCAGTTTTATAGGAAAATGGCTCCACTTCCTTTTTCAATTACATTCTAATTTTATTTGTATGCTTACATTTGTGTCTGTGTAAATAGCCAAAAAAAATCTTCAATTTTTTTAATTTTTCTATGAATTTCCCTTTATCAGAAATATGTTATACAAACTCCTTAGTTTTATCAGAAAATGTCTCCAATTCCTTTTCAATTATATAATTCTATTTGTGTGCCTATCATTGTATGTGACATTTTTCCAAAAAATATGCAATTTAATCAGATAGCCCATGTAATTCTCTATTTTATCATTCAGATTATAGATGAAAATCTTCAGTTCTACCATAAAATGTCTCCACTTCTTTTTCAATTGAATTCTAATTATATTTGTTTTTTTTTTTGAGTGGGTTGCTTTTCTGATTACTAGCTTTTTGAGTTCTTTATATATTTTGCATATTGTCTCTCTATTGGATGTGGAATAGGTAAAAGTCTTTTCCCATTCTGAAGGTTGTCCCTTTGCACAAATGATGGTATTATTTGCTGTGCAGAAGCGTTTTATTTTCATGAGGTTTCATTACCAATTTTTGAGCTCTGTGCCTGTGCTAACAATTTTCTATTTGGAAAGTCCTTTCCTGTGCCAATGAGGTCAAGTCTATTCCCAATTTTCTCTTTCAAAAAATTCAGGGTATCTAGCCTTATGTTGAGGTCCTTGATCCATCTGGAGTTGAGTTTTTGGGCAGGATGATAAGTATAGATCTATTAGCATTCTTCTACATGCAGACATCCGATATGACCAGCATCATTTGTTGAAGAAATTTTTTCCAGTGTGTATTATTGCCTTCTTTATAGAACACTAGGTGTTTATAGGTGTGTGGTTTTATATCTGGGTCTGTGATTTTATTCCACTGACTAACACTTCTGATTTTGTGCCAATACCATGCTGTTTTTATTACTATAGCTCTGTAGTACAACTTGAAGACTGGTTAGTGATACCACCTGCATTTCTTTTTATTATTTGTGAAATTTTAAATCCTATCTTGTGTTTTACCTATCCACATGAATCCAAAATATTCTCCTTCCAAAAAAAAATTTGTTATTTTTTCCTTTTTAAAAATTTTCTATATTCTTTGTTTATATTCCAAAGGTTTTCCCCTTTCCATTTCCCCCCTCACCATATGCCCCATAAGTCCTCTTTCCCCCACCCATTCCCCAATCACCCTCCCTCCCCACCATTTCTCTGTTCTGGTACTCTCCTACAAAATTTGATTTAGTCTTTTCTGGACCAGGGTCCTCTCCTTCCTTTTTCTTGGGAATCATTGGCTTAGCTAATTGTGCCTTGAGTATTCAGAGCTTCTGGGCTCATTAATATCCATTTATCAATGATAGAAATTCCTGTGTATTCTTTGGTGATTTGGTTAATTGACTTAGGATGATATTTTCCAGACCCAACCATTTGCCTACAAATTGCATGAATTCATTATTTTTAATTGCTGAGTAGTATTCCATTGTATAAATATACCACATTTTCTATATGCATTCCTGTGTTGAGGGAAATATAGGTCCTTTCCAGCTTCTGGCTATTATAAATAAGGCTGCTATGAACATATTGGAGCATGTGTCTTTATTGCATGCAGGGGAATCCTCTGGGTATATGTGCAGGAGTGGTATGACATGGTCCTGGGGAAGTGTCATGCCCAATTGTCTGAGGAACTAATAGAATGATTTCCAGAGAGATTGTATCATCTTACAGTCCCACCAACAATGGAGGAATGTTCCTCTTTCTCCACATCCTCACCAGCACCTGTTGTCTCTTGTGTTTTTAGTCTTAGCCATTCTGACTGGTGTGAGGTGGAATCTCTGGGTTGTTTTGATTTGCATTTCCCTGCTGACTAATGATGTTGAACATCTCTTGAAGTGCTTCTCAGCCATCCGAATTTCTTCTGGTGAAAATTCTTTATTTAGCTCTGTATCCCATTTTTAACAGGGTCATTTGGTTCTTTGGGATCTAACTTCTTGAGTTCTTTGTATATATTGGATATTAGCCCTCTGTCAGATGTGGTGTTAGTGAAGATCTTTTCCCAATTTGTAGGTTGCCATTTTGTCCTTCTGACAGGGTCTTTTGCCTTACAGAAACTTTGTAATTTTATGAGGTCCCATTTGTCAATTCTTGATCTTAAAGCTTAAGCTATTAGTGTTCTGTTCTGGAACTTTCCTCCCTGTGCCCATGTCTTCCAGGGTCTTTCCCAGTTTCTTTTCTATTAGTTTCAGTGTGTCTGGTTTTATGTGGAGGTATTTGATCCACTTGGAGTTGATCTTAGTACAAGGAGATAAGTGTGGGTAAATTTGCATTGTTCTGCACGTTGACCTTCAGTTGAACTGCACCATTTTTTTTGAAAAAGTTATCTTTTTTCCACTGGAGGGTTGTGGCTCCTTTATCAAACATCAAGTGACCATATCTCTGTGTGTTCATTTCTGGGTCTTCAATTCTATTCCTTTGTTCTACTTGCCTGTCACTGTACCAATACCATGCAGTTTTTAACACAATTACTCTGTAGTACTGCTTGAGGTCAGGGATATTGATTCCCCCAGAAGTCCTTTTATTGTTGAGAATAGTTTTAGCTATCCTGGATTTTTTGTTACTCCAGATGAATTTGAGAAGTCCTCGTCCTAGATCTATGTAGAATTGATTTGGGATTTTGATGGGGATTTATTGAATCTGTAGATTGCTCTTGGAAAGATGGCTATTTTTACTATATTGATCCTCGAATCCAAGAGCATGAAATATTTTTCCAGCTTCTGAGGCCTTCTTCGATTTCTTTCTTCAAGGACTTGAAGTTCTCATCATACAGATCTTTCACTTGCTTGGTTAGAGTCACGCCAAGATACTTTATATTGTTTGTGGCTATTGTGAAGAGTGTTATTTCCCTAACTTCTTTCTCAGCCTGCTTGTCTTTTGAGCACATGAAGGCTACTGATTTGCTTGAGTTGATTTTATAACCAGCCACTTTGCTGAAGTTGTTTATCAGCTGTAGGAGTTCTCTGGTGGAGTTTTTGGGTCACTTACATATACTATCATATCATCTGCAAATAATGATAGTTTGACTTCTTCCTTTCCAATTTGTACCCCTTTGACTTCCTTATGTTGTCTAATTGCTCTCGCTAGAACTTCGAGTACTATATTGAAAAGATATGGGGAGAGAGAGCAGACTTGCCTAGTCCCTGATTGTAGTGGGATTGCTTCAAGTTTCTCTCCATTTATTTTGATGTTAGCTACTGGTTTCCTGTATATTGCTTTTACTATGTTTAGCTTTGGGCCTTGAACTCCTATTTTTTTCCAGGACTTATAGCATTCTAATTATTTTTGTATGGCTATCATTGTATTTGATTTTTGACAAAAACATCTTCAATTTTATATATTATCTTATGGTATCCTCAATTCTATAATACATACGTTACATGAAAATCTTCATTTCTTTACAAAAATGTCTCCATTTCCTTTTTCAATTTCATTCTAAATGTATTTATATGCCTATCAATGTATCTGAGGGTTTTTTTAAATATTCAATTTTATGAATTATGTAATCCTCATTTTTATCACACATATATTAGATTAAAATCCTCATTTTTATTTGAAAATGAGTCCATGTTTCTTTTAATTATATTCTAATTGTATTTTTATGCCTATCATTGTATCTGAGTTTTGTCCAAATAAATCTTCAATTTTATCAATTACCCTAGTAATCTTTATTTTATCATGCATATGGTAGATGAAAGTCTTCAGTTTTATCAGAAACCATCTTCCCTTCATTTTTCAGTTATATTTTAATTGTATTTCTAGGCCTATCATTGTATCTGAGTGTTTTCAAAAAATCATTAATTTTATAAATTACCTTATCATATCCTCATTTTATCATACATAGGTTATATGAAAATCTTCAGTTTTATATCAAAATGTCTCCACTTCATCCTTTAATTATATTCTAAATGTTTTAGAATGCCTATCCTTTGATCTGTGTTTTTTTGAATATTCAGGTTTATAAATTAAGTTATGTTATCCTCATTTTTATTATACATACATTAGATGAAAATCTTTAGTTTCCTATGAAAATGTCTCCACATCTGTTTGAGGTATATTCTAATTTTATTTTTATGCCTATCATTGTATCTGAGCTTTTTGTTCCAAATAATCTTTAATTTTATTAATTAACTTATGACATCCTCAATTTATCATACGTATTTTATATGAAAATCTTCATTTGTGTATGAAAATGTCTCCACTTTCTCCTTCAATTATATTCTAAATGTATTTGTATGCCTATCATTTTATCCAAGTTTTTTTCAAAAAAATCTTCAATTTTATAAATTATCTGAAGTTATCCTCAATTTTATCATAGATATGTTACAGGAAAATTTTCAATTTTAAACAAAAATGTCCCCACTTGTTTTTTCATTACATTCTAATTTTATTTGTATGCCTATCATTGTATTTATGAAAATTGCCACAAAAATTCCAATTTTTAAATTTTCCTATGAATATCCCTTACTTTATCAGTAATATGTTACATGAAATATTCAGTTTCTTCTGAAAATGTCTCCACTTCATTTTCAATTATGTGATAATTATATTTGTATGCCTCTCATTGAATTTGAGTTTTTTTTAAAAAAAAATCTTCAATTTTATCAGTTATATGTAATCCTCAATTTTATAATGAATATGTTATATTAAAATCTTCAGTTATACCAGAAAATGAATCCACTTTATTTTCAATTATATTCTAGTTTTATTTGGATGCCTATCATTTTATCTAAGTTTTTTTTCAAAAAATCTAAAATTATATCAGTTATTTTATGTAATCCTCAATTTTTCATGCATGTTTTAGATGAAAATCTATCAGAAAATATCTCCACTTCCCTTTTAAATTGTATTCAAAATGTATTTATGCAGATCATTTTATCTGAGGTTTTCCAAGTAAATATTCAATTTTATCAATTTTCTTAAGTAATCCTCAATTTTGTCATGCGTATGTTAGATGACGATCTTCAGTTCTTTACAAAAATGTGTCCTCTTCCCTTTTCTTTTTTTTTTTTTTTTTCGTTTTTTCGAGACGGGGTTTCTCTGTGTGTTGTTCTGGCTATCCTGGAACTCACTCTGTAGACCAGGCTGGCCTCGAACTCAGAAATCTGCCTGCCTCTGCCTCCCAAGTGCTGGGATTACAGGCATGTGCCACCATGCCCAGCTCCTCTTCCCTTTTCAATAATACTCTAATAGTGTTTGTATGCCTATCCTTGTATCTAAGTTTTTGTTTTCCCGAAATGTCTTCGATTTTATAAATTATCTTATGTAATCCTCAATTTTAACATACATACGTTAGATGAAAATCTTCAGTTTTATCAGAAAGTATCTCTATTTCTTGTCTCAATTACATTCTAATTGTGTTTGTAAGCCTACCATTGTATCTGTGAAAATTACCACAAAAATCTTCAAATTTTCAATTTTCACATGATTTTCCATAATTTATTCAGAAATGTTATTCAAAAATCTTGTTTTATCAGAAAATGTCTGCAATTTCTCTTTCACTTATTTTTAGTGGTATTTGTAAGCCTTTCATCTTATCTGAGATTTTATCAAAAAATCTTCAATTTTATCAATTTTCCTATTTTATCATCCATTTTATCATCCATAAGTTAGATGTAAATGTTCAGAATTAACAGCATATGTCTCCATGTCCTTTTTCAATAGTATTCTTATTGTATTTGTATGCCTAACATTGTATCCGAGTTTTTCTGAATAAATCTTCAATTTTATCAATTATCCTTAGTAATTTTCAATTATCACAAAAATCTTCAAATTTTAGTTTTCCAATGAATTTCCATAATTTTATCAGATATGTTATACAAAATTTCTCAGATTTATCAGAAAATATCTCCACTTCCTTTGTCAACTATATTGTAATTTATTTGTATGCCTACCATTGCATCTGTGAAAATTTCCACAAATATCTTCAAATTTTCACATTTTCACATGAATTTACATAATTTAATCAGAAATGTTATACAAAAATCTTCAGTTTTATCAGAAAATATATGCACTCAATTTTTCACTTATTTATATTTGTACTCCTATGCCTTACATTGTATCTGAAGTTTTATCACAAAAATCTTCAATTTTATCAATTTTATTATGTTATAATCCATTTTATCATACATAAGTTAGATGTAAACCTTCAGAAGTAACAGAATATGTCTCCACATCTGTTTTCAATTGTATTTTAATTGTTTTTGTATGCCTATCATTGTATCCAAGTTTTTTCTTAATAAATCTTCAATTTTATTAATTATTCTATGTAATTCTCAATTTTATCATACATATGTTATATAAAAATCTTCAGTTTTATCAGAAAATATCTCCACTTCATTTTTGAAATATGTGATAATTGCATTTGTATGCCTATCATTATATCTGAGATCTTTCAAAGAAAATCTTCAATTTTATGTTATCCTATGTAATCCTAATTTTATCATACATATGTTAGATGAAAATTATCAGTTCTATCACAAAATGTGTCCAGGTCCTATTTCAATTGTATTCTAATTGTATTTGTATGCCTATCATTGTATCTGAGTATTCCGATTTAAAAATTATCTTATGTAATCCTCAATTTTACTGTACATATGTTAGATAAAAATCATCAGTTTTATACAATAATGTCTCCACCTCCTTTATCAATTATATTCTAATTGTATTTGTATGCTTATCATTGTATCTGAGATTTTTCTACAGAATATCTTCAATTTATTCAGTTATACGATGTAAGCCTCAATTTTATCATATATGTGTTAGATGAAAATCTTCAATTTTATTAGGAAATAACTCATCTTCCTTTTTCAATTTAATTCTAATAACATTTCTAAGCTTATCAATGTATCTTCGATTTTTTGCAAAATAAATCTTCAATTATATAAATTTTCCTAAGTTTTCTCAATTTTATCATACATATGTTAGAAGAAAATCTTCAGTTTTATAGGAAAATGGCTACACTTCCTTTTTCAATTACATTCTAATAGTATTTGTATATGTACCTTTGTATCTGTGAAAATTACCACAAAATTCTTCAATTTTTTATTTTTTCCTATGAATTTCCCTTACTTTATCAGAAATATGTTGTACAAAATCTTTAGTGTTATCAGAAATAGTATCCATTTCCTTTTCAATTATCTGATAGTTCTATTTGTATGCCTATCTTTTTATGTGAGATTTTTCAAAAAATATCTTCAATTTTATCAGGTATCTTATGTAACCCTCAATTTTATCATGCATATTTTAGATGAAAATCTTCAGTTCTATCATAAAATATTTTCAGTTCCTTTTTCAATTGAATTCTAATTATATTTGTATGGCTATCATTATATTTGGGATTTTTTCAAAAATATCTTCAATTTTATACATTATCTTATATTATCCTCAATTTTATCATATATATGTTAGATGAAAGCCTTCATTACTTTACGAAAATGTTGCAATTTCCTTTTTCAATTACATTCTAATTGTATTTATATGCCTAACAATGTAACTGAGGTTTTTAAAAATAATATTCAATTTTATAAATTATGTTATGTTATGCTCATTTTTATCATACATATTAGATGAAAATCTGTTTTATATTAAAATGTCTCCACCTCTCTTTTATTTATATTCTAATTGCATATTTATGTCTATTATTCATTCAGAGTTTTGTCCAAATAAATCATCAATTTTATCAATTACCCTAGTAATCCTTTATTTTATCATACATGTTAAATGAAAATCTTCACTTTTATCAGAAAATGTCTCCACTTCGATTTTCAGTTTTATTCTAATTGTATTTCTATTCCTATCATTGTATCTGCGTGTTTTCCACAAAAATCTTTAATTTTATAAATTACCTTATGATATCCTCGTTTTATCATGTGTGTCTCCACAAAATTGTCTCCATTTCCTTTTTCAGTTACATTCTAATTGTGTGTGTGTGTGTATGCCTATCAATGTAACTTTTTCAATTGTATTCAAATTTTATTTGTATGCTTATCATTGTATCTGAGTTTTTTTTCAAATTATCTTCAATTTTATAAATTATCTTAAGTTATATTCAATTTTATTATAGAGATGTTAGATGAAAATTTTCAGTTTTATAGAAAACTGTCTCCACTTCTTTTTGCAATTATATTCTAATTGTATTTGTATGTGTACCATTGTATCTGTGAAAATTACCACAAAAATCTACAATTTTTAAATTTTTCCGATGAATTTCCCTTACTTTACCCAAAATATATTATACAAAATCTTCAGTTTTATAAAAAAATGTCTCTATTCCTTTTTTCAATTACATTCTAATTGTGTTTGTAAGCCTACCATTTTGTCTGTGAAAATTACCACAAAAAACTTCAAATTATACAGTTTTCCTATGAATTTCCATAATTTTATCAGATATGTTATGCAAAATTCTTCAGATTTATCAGAAAATATCTCCACTTCCTTTTTCAACTATATTATTATTTATTTGCATGCCTACTATTCTATCTGTGAAAATTATGACAAAATCTTCAAAATTTAACATTTTCACATGAATTTCCATAGTGTTATTAGAAATGCTATACAAAAATCTTCAGTTTTATCGGAAAATATCTCCACTTTCTTTTTCACTTATGTTCTAATTCTATATGGTAGAACTTAAGATTTTAATCTAACGTATGTGTTATAAAATTGAGGATTACATATGATAACTGATAAAATGAAGATTTTTTTGGAAGAAAACTCAGATACAATGATAGGCATACAAACAGAAATATCACATATTGGAAAATGAAGTGGAAACGTTTTTTGACAAAACTGAATATTTCATATAACATATTACTGATAAAGTAAGGGAAATTAATAGGGAAAATTTAAAAATTGAACATTTTTGTGCTAATTTTCACAGATACAATGGTAGTCACAAAAATACTATTAGAATGTAATCTAAAAATAAAGTAGAGGTATTTTGCTTCAAAATTGAAGATTTTCCTCCAAAATATCTATGATAAAATTGAAGATAATTTAAGATAATTTATAAAATTGAAGATTTTATTGAAGAAAAACTCAGATACAATGATAGGCCTATAAATACAATTAGAATGTAATTGCAAAGGGAAATGGAGATATTTTCATAAAGTAATGGAGATTTTTATCTAACATATGTATGATAAAATTGAGGATAACATATGATAATTTATAAATTTGAAAACTTTTTGAAAAAACTCAAATACAATGATAGCCATACAAATATAATTAAAATTCAATTGAAAAAGAAGAGGGATATTTTATGATTGTACTGCAGATTTTCATTTAAAATCTGCATGATAAAATTGAGGATTACCTAGGATATCTGATCAAATTCAAGATTTTTTTGGAAAAATCTCACATAAAACTATAGGCATAGAAATAGATATCAGATAATTGAAAAGAAAGTTGAGACATTTTCTCAGAAAACTATAGATTTTGTATAACATATTTCTGATAAAGTACGGGAAATTCATAGGAAAAAAATTAAAAATTGAAGAGTTTTGTGGTAATTTTCACAGATACAATGGTAAGCATACAAATACAATAAGAATGTAATTTAAAAAGGAATTAGAGATATTTTCCTATAAAACTGAATATTTTCGTCTAACATATGTATGATAAAATGGAGGAAAACTTAGGATAATTAATAAAATTGATGATTTTTTGCAAAAAAACTCAGATAAAATTGTAAGCTTACAAATAATATTAGAATTCAATTAAAAAAGGAAGACAAGACATTTTCTCATAAAACTGAAGATTTTCATTTAACATATAAATGATAAAATTGAGGATTGCATAAAATAACTGATTAAATTGAAATATTATCTAGAAAAATCTCAGATACAATGATAGGCATACAAATATAATTAGAATATTATGAAAAAAGGATGTGGAGACATTTTTGTATAAAACTGAAGATTTTTGTCTAACATATGTATGATAAAATTGAGGATAACATAAGTTTTTTTAAGTCTGAAGATATTTTTGAAAAAGAACATTCACTTACAATGATAGGCATACAAATATAATTAGAATACAATTGAAAATGGAACTGGACACATTTTGTGATAGAAGTGAAGATTTTAATCTAACATATGTATGATAAAATTGAGGATTACATAGGTTAACTGATAAAATTGAAGATTTTCTTTGAAAAATCTCAGATACAATGATACACATACAAATACAATTATCAAAAAATTTAAAAAGGAAGTGGAGACATTTTCTGATAAAACTGAACATTTTCATCTAACATGTGAATGATAAAATAAAGGATTACTAGGCTAACTGTTAAAATTGAAGATTTATTTGGACAAAACTCAGATACAATGATAGGCATAAAAATACAATTAGAATATAACTAAAAGAGAAATTGAGACATTTTCATATAATACAGAGCATTTTCATCTAATATATGTATGATAAAAATAAGGATAACATAAGATAATTTATAAAATTGAATACTTTTTTAAAAAATGCAGATATATTGATAGGCATATAAATACAATTAGAATGTAATTTTAAAAGGAAATGGAGACATATTCATAAAGTAATGAAGATTTTCATCTATGATAAAATTGAGGATAAAAAAAGATAATGTACAAAATTGAAGATTTTTTGAAAAAAATCAAAAACAATGATAGCCATACAAATATAATTAGAATTCAATTGAAAAAGGAAAAATATGCATGATACATTTGAGGATTATATGAGATATCTGATAAATTGAACATTTCTTTGGAAAAATCTCACATACAATGCTAGGCATACAAATAGAATTATCAGATAATTGAAAATGATTTCGAGATATTTCCTGATAAATTTAATGATTTCATATAACATATTTCTAATAAAGTAAGGGAAATTCAAAGGAATAATTTGAAAATTAAAGTTTTTTGTGGTAATCTTCACAGAAACAATGGTATGCATGCAAATACAATTAGAATGTAATTGAAATAGGAAGTGGAGCCATTATCTTATAAAACTGATGATTTTCCTCTAACATATGTATGATAAAATTGAGGATAACTTAAGGTAATTTATGAAATTGAAGAATTTTTTTAAAAAAAACCCAGATGCAATGATAAGCATACAATACAATTAGAATACAATTGTAAACGGAAGAGGATACATTTTCTGATAAAACTGAAGATTTTATTTAACATATGTATGAAAAAATTGAGAATTACATAGGATAATTGATGAAATTTAAGATATATTCAGAAATATACTCGGATACAATGATAGGCATACAAATACAATTAGAATACAAGTGATAAAGGATGTGGAGACATATCCTGTTAATTTTGAAGATTTGCATCTATCTTATGGATGATAAAATGGATGATAACATAGGAAAATTGATAAAATTGAAGATGTTTTTGATAAAATCTCAGATACAATGAAAGACATACAAAAACAAATATAAATAAGTGTAAAACAAAGTGGAGACATTTTTTGATAAAACCGAATATTTTTATATAACATTTCTGACTAAATTTGGAAATTTATGTGAAAATGTTAAATTTTGAAGATATTTGTGGTAATTTTCACAAATCTAATTGTAGGTATACAAATAAATAATAATGTAGTTCAAAAGAAAGTGGAGATATTTTCTGATAAAACTGAGGAATTTTGCAGATCATATATCTGATGAAATTATGGAAATTCATAGGAAAACTGTAAAATTTGAAGGTATTTGTGGTAATTGTCCCAGATACAATGAGAGGCTTACAAACAAAGTAAGAATGTATTTGAAAAAAAGAATAGAGACATTTAGCGATAAAACTGAAGATTTTCATCTAACATATATATGTTAAAATTGAGGATAACATAAGATAATTTATAAACTTGAAGATATTTTGGAAAACAAAAACTCAGATAAAAGGATAGGCATACGAATACAACTATAGTATTATTGAAATAGGAAGATGACACATTTTTGTAAAGAAAGGAAGACTTTCATCTAACATATTATGATAAAATTGAGGATTACATGAGATAACTGATAAAACGAAATTTGGGAAAAATACTCAGATACAATGATCTGCAGACAAATACAATTAGAATAAAATTGAAAAGGGAAGTGGAGATGTTTTCTGATAGAACTGAAGATTTTCATCTAAAATATACATGATAAAATTGAGGATTATATAGGATAACTGATGAAATTTTAGATATTTATACAATCATAGGCATCGAAATATAATTAGAACATAATTGAAAATAGAAGTGGAGATATTTTCTGGTAGAACTGAAAATTTTAATCTAACATATGTATCATAAAATTGAGGGTTACATATGATAACTGATAAAATTTAAGATTTTTTTGGAAAAAATTCAGATACAATGTTAGGCATACAAATAGAATTATCACATACTTGAAAACGAAGTGGAGACATTTTCTGACAAAACTGAAGATTTCATATAACATAATAATGTAAAAGTAAGGGAAATTCAGAGGAAAAATTTTAAAATTGAAAATGTTTGTGGTACTTTTCACAGATACAATGGCAGCCATACAAATACAACTAGAATGTAATCTAAAAAGGAAGTGAAGACATTTTTATTTAAAATTTAAGATTTTCCTCTAAAATATCTGTGATCAAATTGAGGATAACAAGATAATTTATAAAATAGACGACTTTTTTGGAAAAAAAACTCAGATACGATGATAGGAATACAAATACATTTAGAATATAATTGAAGGTGGAAGTGGAGTCATTTTCATATACACCGGAAGATTTACACATAACATATGTATGATAAAATGAGGATACCATAAGTAAATTTATAAATTAAAGATTTTTTTGTAAAAACACTCAGATACAATAATAGGCATAGATATACAAATAGAATATAACTAAGAGAGACGTGGAGATATTATCATATAATACAGAAGATTTTCATCTAATATATGTATGATAAAATGAGAAAAATATAACATAATTATGTCATATGTATGATAAAATTGAGGATAACATAAGACAATTATAAAATTGAAGATATTTTGAAAAAAATCAAATACAATGATAGTCATACAAATATATTTAGAATTCAATTGAAAAAGGAAGTGGAGACATTTTATGACAGAACTGAAGATTTTCATCTAAACTATGCTAGATAAAATTGAGGATTATGTAGGATATCTGATAAAATTGAAGATTTTTTTGGAAAAATCTCACATACAATGATATGCATACAAATAGAATTATCAAAAAATTGCATGTGAAGTAGAGACATTTTCTGATAAAACTAACGATTTTATATAATTTATTTCTCATAAAGTAAGGGAAATTCATAGGAAAACTTTAAAATTGAAGATTTTTGTTGTAACTTTCACAGATACAATAGTATGCATGCAAATACACTTAGAATATAATTGACAAAGGAAGTGGAGACAATTTCCTATAAAACTGGTGATTTTCCTCTAACATATGTATGATAAAATTGAGGATAACTTAAGGGAATTTATAAATTTGAAGATATTTTGGAAAACAAAAACTCAGATACAAGGATAGGCATACAAATACAACTAGTGTATTATTGAAAAAGGAAGAGAACAAGTTTTTGAAAAAACTGAAGATTTTCATCTAACATATGAATGATAAGATTGAGGATTACATAAGATTATTGATAAAATTGAAGATTAATTTGGAAAAATATTCAGATACAATGATCTGCATAAAAATATAATTAAAATGTAATTGAAAATGGAAGTGGAGATATTTTTTAGTGGAACTGAAGATTTTAATCTAACATATGTATCATAATATTGAATGTTATATATTATAACTGATAAAATTGAAGGTTTTTTTGGAAAAAAACTCAGATATAATGATAGGTATACAAATAGAATTATCACATATTTGAAAATGAAGTGGAGATATTTTCTGACAAAACTGAAGATTTTGTATAACATATTCCTGATGAAGGAAGGGAAATTCTTAGGAAAAAATTAAAAATTGAAAATTTTATGGTTATTTCAATAGATACAATGGTAGACATACTAATACTAATTGAATATAATCGAAAAATGAAGTGGAGACATTTTTATTTTATTTTTATTTTACTTTTATTCATTTATTTATTTATTTTTATATTCTATATTCTTTGTTTACATTTCAAAGACTTTCTCCTTTCCCAGTTCCCCCCTTACAATATGTCCCATAAGTCCCCTTCCCCCCCCCTGCCCATTTGCAAATCACTCCCTAATCCTTTCTCAGTTCTGGTACTCTCCTACAAAATTGGAACCAGCCTTTTCTGGAGCAATGTCCTCTCATTCATTCTTCCTGGGAATCTTTTGATTTGCTAATTACCTTGAGTATTCAGAGCTTCTGTGCTCATTAATATTCACTTATCTGTGACTGCAATTCATGTGTATTCTTTTGTGATTGGGTTAAGTCACATAGCATGATATTTTCCTGATTCAACCATTTGCCTACAAGTTGCATAAATTCATTATTTTTAATTGCTGTGTAGTATTCCATCGTATAAATATACCACATATTCTGTATCCATTCCTACTTTGAGGGATATCAGGGATCCTTCCAACTTCTGGCTATTATAAATAAGGCTGCTATGAACATAGTAGACCTTGTGTCTTTATTATATGCAGGGGAATCCTCTGGGTATATGTCCAGGAATGGTATGACAGGGTCCTCTGTAAGTCATGCCCAATTTTCTGAACCACGAGACTGTTTTACAGAGCGGTTCTACCATCTTGCAATCCCACCCACAGTGGAGCAGTGTTCCTCTTTCTCCACATCCTTGCCAGCACCTATTGTCTCCTGAATTTTTAATCATAGCCATTCTGACTGGTGTGAGGTGGAATCTCAGGGTTGTTTTGATTTGCATTTCCCTGATCACTAATGATGTTGAACATCTTTTAAGGTGTTTTTTAGCCATCTGAATTTCTTCTGGTGGCAATTATTTGTTTAGCTCTGTGCCCCATTTTTAATAGGGTTATTTGGTTCTTTGGGGTCTGACTCCTTGAGTTCTTTGTATATTTTGGATATTAGCCCTCTGTCAGATGTGGGGTTGGTGAAGAACTTTTCACAATTTGTTGGTTGCTGTTTTGTCCTTCTGACAGTGTCCTTTGCATTACAAAAACTTTATAATTTTATGAGGTCCCATTTGTTAATTCTTGATCTTAGAGCATAAGCTATTGGTGTTCTGTTCAGGAACTTTCCTACTGTGCCCATTTAATCCAGGGTCTTCCCCAGCTTCTTTTCTATTAGTTTCAGTGTGTCTGGTTTTAAGTGGAGGTCCTTGATCCACTTGGAGTTGATCTTAGTACAAGGAGATAAGAGTGGGTCAATTTGCATTCTTCTGCATGTTGACCTCCAGTTGAACCAGCACCATTTGTTGAAAAGGCTATCTTTTTTCCACTGGCTGGTTGTAGCTCCTTTATCAAAGACCAAGTGACCATAAGTCTGTGGGTTCATTTCTGGGTCTTCAATCCTAGTCCATTGATCTACTTGCCTGTTGCTGTTCGAATATCATGCAGTTTTCACACAATTGCTCTGTAGTACTCCTTGAGGTCAGGCATAATGATTCCCAAAGAAGTCCTTTTATTGTTGAGAATAGTTTTAGCTATCCTGGGTCTTTTGTTATTCCAGATGAATTTGAGAATTGCTCTTTCTAGATCTATGAAAAATTGAGTTGGGATTTTGATGGGGATTGCACTGAACCTGTGCATTGTTTTTGGCAAGATGGCCATTTTTACTATATTGATCCTGCCAATCCAAGAGCAAGAAATACTTTTACATCTTCTGATGTCACCTTCGATTTCTTTCTTCAAGGACATGAAGTTCCTGTCATACAGATCTTTCACTTGTTTGGTTAGAGTCACGCAAAGGTACTTTATGTTGTTTGTGGCTATTGTGAAGGGTGTTATTTCCCTAACTTCTTTCTCAGCCTGCTTGTACTTTGATTACAGGAAGGCTACTGTTTTGCTTGAGTTGACTTTATAACAAGCCACTTTGCTGAAGTTGTTTATCAGCTGTAGGAGTTCTCTGGTGGAGTTTTTCGGGTTGCTTAAGTAAACTATCATATCATCTGCAAATAATGATAGTTTGACTTCTTCCTTTCCAATTTGTATCCCTTTGACTTCTTTATGTTGTCTAATTGCTCTCACAAGAACTTCAAGTACTATATTGAAAAGATATGGAGAGAGGGCAGACATGTCTAGTCCCTGATTTTAGTGGGATTGCTTCATGTTTCTCTCCATTTAATTTAATTTGATGTTGGCTACTGGTTTTCTGTAGGTTGCTTTTACTATGTTTAGGTATGGTCCTTGAATTCCTGCTCTTTCCAACACTTTTAGCATGAAAGGATGATGAATTTTGTCGAATGCTTTTTCAGCATCTAATGAGATGTCCATGTGTTTTTTTTCTTTAGTTTGTTTATGTAGTGGATTACATTGATTGATTTCCATATATTGAACCATCTCTGCATTCCTGGCATGAAGTCTACTTGATCATGGTGAATGATCGTGTTGATGTGCTCTTGGATTAGGTTGGCAAGAATTTTCTTTAGTGTTTTTGTATCAATATTCATAAGAGAAATTGGCCTGTAGTTCTATTTCTTTGTTTGATCTTTTTGTGGTTTTGGTATCAGCATAATGGTGGCTTCGAAGAACGAATTGGGCAGTTTTCCTTCTGTTTCTATTTTGTGGAATAGTTTGAAGAGTATTGGTTTTAAGTCCTCTTTTAACGTCTGATAGAATTCTGCACTAAAATCATTTGATCTCATACTATTTTTTTTTTGGTTGGGAGGCTTTCTTTAATCCCTTGTATTTCTCTAGGGTTTATGGGACTGTTTAGCTGATCTAATTGATGCTGATTTAATTTTTGGTATTTGGTATCTGTCTAGGAAATTGTCCATTTCCTTCAGATTCTCCAGTTGTGTTGAGTATAGACTTTTGAAGTAGGATCTGATGATCTTTTGAATTACCTCAGTTTACTTTCTAATTTTGTTAATTTGGATGCTGTCTCTGTGTCCTCTGGTTAATCTGGCTACGGGTTTCTCTATCTTGTTGATTTTCTCAAAGAACCAGCTCCTGGTTTTGTTGATTCTTTGTGTAGTTTTTCTTTGTTTCTACTTGATTGATTTCAGCCCTGAGTTTGATGATTTCCGCTCTTCTACTCCTCCTGGGTGAATTAGCTTCTTTTGGTTTCAGGGCTTTAAGGTGTGCCGTTAAGCTGCTAGTGTATGCTCTCTCCAGTTTCTTTTTTGATGCACTTACAGCTATGAGTTTTTCTCTTAGCACTGCTTTCATTGTGTCCCATAGATTTGGGTAGGTTGTACATTCATTTTCATTGAATTCCAATAAATCTTTGATTTCTTTTTTTTATTTCTTCCTTGACTAAGTTGTCATTGAGTATTGTTCAGTTTCTTTATGTATGTGGGCTTTCTGTTGTTTTTGTTGCTATTAAAGACCACTCTTTCTCCATGGTGATCTGGTAGGAGGCATGGGATATTGTTTGTGGCTATTGTGAAGGGTGTTATTTCACTAACTTCTTTCTCAGCCTGCTTGTCCTTTGAGTATAGGAAGGACTATACTCAAAGGACAAGCTTGATTTGCTTGAGTTGATTTTATAACCAGCCACTTTGCTGAAGTTGTTAATCAGCTTTGGGAGATCTCTGGTGGAGTTTTTTGGGTTGCTTAAGTATACAATCATATCATCTGCAAATAATGATAGTTTGACTTCTTCCTTTCCAATTGCTGGGTATAGTAGTTTTGAGTGAAATGTGTGTTCTCTTAGAGACCTCATGATATCCACCCAGGATCTTCTAGCTTTCGTGGTCTCAGGTGAGAAGTCTGTTGTTATCTTGATATGTCTTCTTTATATGTTACTTGGCCTTTTTCTCCTACTGCCTTTAATATTCTTTCTTCGTTTACTACATTTGGGGTTTTGATTATTATGTGAAGGGAGTTATTTCTGTTCTGGTCTAGTCTGTTTGGAGTTCTATAGGCTTCTTGTATATTCATCGGCATCTCTCTCTTTAGGTTTGGGAAGTTTTCTTCCATAATTTTGTAGAGGATATTTGCTGGGCCTTTAAGTTGTATATCTTCCCTCACATCTATGCCTATAACCCTTAGGTTTGGTCTTCTCATTGTGTCCTGGATTTCCTGGATGTTTTGGTTTACAAGCTTTTTGCATTTTGTATTTTCTTGGACTGTTAAATCAGTGGTTTCTTTGGTATCTTCAGCATATGAGATTCTATTATCTCTTGTTGATATTTGCATCTATGGCCCCTTATTTCTTCCCAAGGTTTTCTATCTCCAAAGTTGTCTCCCTTTGCAATTTCTTAGTTGTTTCTACTTCTGTTTTTCGATCCTGGATGGTTTTGCTCAGATCTTCAGCTTGCTTGTTTGTATTTTCATATATTTCTTTAAGAGATTTTTGTGTTTCTTCTTTCACGACTTCTACTTGTTGACCATATTCTCCTGTATATTTTTAAGTGATTTTTGTAATTCCTCCTTATTGGCTTCTACTTTTTGATCCATATTCTCGTGAATTTCTTTAAGTGATTTTTGTGTTTGCCTTGTAAGGGCTTCTAATTTTTGATCCATTTTCTCCTGTTTTTCTTTAAGAGATTTATCAATGTCGTCCTCTATCAGCATCCTGACCAGTGATTTTAGATCCATATCTTGTTTTTCTTGTGTGTCGGGGTATCGAGGACGTACTGCTGTCGGGGAACTGGGTTCAGATGCTGCCATATTGCCTTGATTTCTGTTAGTAATGTTCCTATGTTTGTCTTTTGCCAACTGGTTATCTCTGACCTTAGTTGGTCCTGTAGTGACTAGCTGGTGCTTGAACCTCCTGTGGGCTCATAAGGCTATTTCCCCACCACTGAATGACTGAGTATCCCCAGGCACAGATTGCTGATGTGTTGTTCTCCACTTGGGTGCTGTTGGACCCCTAGTGTAAATTCTGGTTCTGCCCACTCAATCCAAGCAGTTGCCACCAAGATGGCTGCAGTTGCGTGGAGTACAGGGTCCCCCTCAGGGCACAGAGCCCATGCCTGGTTGGGACCCAGGAACCTCTGCTCTTCCCAGATCACTGCCTGGTAGCCTTGAGTCCCCAGAGATCCTAAATTCTGGATATCACGGGTACATGTTTCAGCTCTCTTAGTCCAGACAGCTGCAAGGATGCCGGCAGTGGTCACAGGGAGTGGGGAGTGCTGACATTTTTATTTAAAATTGAAAAATTTCCTCTAAAATATCTATGATAAAATTGATGATAAATTAAGGTAAATTACAAAATTGAAGTGTTTTTTCTTAAATCCTCAGATACAATAATAGGCATACAAATAATTTTAGAATATAATTGAAGGTGAATGTGGATACATTTTCATATAAAACTGAAGATTTTAATATAACATGCATATGATTAAAATGAGGATATCATAAGGTAATTTATAAAAGTAAAGATTTTTTGGAAAATCACTCAGATACAATGATAGGCACAGAAATACAATTAGAATACAATTGAAAAATGAAGAATAGCCATTTTCTGATAAAACTGAAGATTTTCATCTAACACATGTATGATAAAATAAAGGCTTGTTAGGGTAATTGTAAAAGAACAAACTTCTTGTCATTAGACCTGAATGTAACATGAATGCATTCAGGTTGCAGTTTGTTTGGTGTTTCGTCTTTGTTTAATCACGTTTCCTTCACATAAACTGCATTAAACAGCAATTGACACTTTCAGTACATTTTAAAACCCTATGCATTTAAAAGACTAATTGAGCAGAAAACAAGAACATTTTGCACAATGTAAGATAACCTCTAACTGCACATACAAAGTTCTTACTAGTATGTGATTGTCTTTACTCGGGAACACTGTATTTCATTAGTATATAGGATTTTCATATGCTTTTATGAGAGAAAACTGTACAATTCTCTTTAGGAGGTGGAAACGTCTTTATACATAGATGCACCACCAAACATGCAACAATGTAAATGCATTCATGTTACATTCAGATCTAGTGGCGAGAAGTTTGTTCTTTTACAATTTACAAGTTCAGTAAGTTTTAAAACACAATGCATTTAAAAGAGTAATTTAGCAGAAAACAAGATCATTTCACACAATGTATTTACTGGCTTGCTTTGTGTGTCAACTTGACTCAGGCTGGAGTTATTATAGGAAAAGGAGCTTCAGGTGGGGAAGTGCCACCATGAAATCCAGCTGTGGGGCATTTTCTCAATTAGTGATCAAGTGGAGAAGGCCCCTTGTGAGTGGTACCATCTCTTGTTGGTATTGGGTTCTGTAAGAGAGCAGGCTGTGCAAGCTAGGGGAAGCAAGTCAGTAAGGAACATCCATCTATGGCCTATGCATCAGCTCCTGCTTCCTGACCTCCTTGGGTTCCAGTTCTTACTTGCTTTAGTGATGAACAGCTGTGTGGAAGTGTAAGCTGAATAAAGCATTTCCTCCCCAACTTGCTTCTTGGTCATGATGTTTGTGCAGAAAAAGAAACCCTGAGTAAGACAAAGTGTGATAACCTCTAACTGCACATACAGAGTTCTTATTAGTATGTGGTTGTCTTTACTCGGCAACACTGTATTTCAATAGTATATAGGATTTTCATATGCATTTATGAGAGAAAGCTGTACAATGCAGTTTACATGGAGGAAAAGTGTTTAAACCTAGAAGAAACACCAAATACACTACAAAGTGAATTTCATACATTATCTTATATTATCCTCAATTTTATCATATATATGTTCGATGAAAACCTTCATTACTTTACAAAAATGTCTCCATTTCCTTTGTCAATTACATTCTAATTGTATTTATCTGCCTATCACCGTAACTTTTTCAATTGTATTCAAATTGTATTTGTATGCTTATTATTGTATCTAAGTTTTATTCAAAGTATCTTCAATTTTATAAATTACCTTATGCTATCCTCCATTTTATCATACATATGTTAGAAGAAAATCTTCAGTTTTATAGAAAAGAATTTCCACTTCTTTTTACAATTACATTCTAATTGTATTTGTATGTATACCATTGTTTTTGTGAAAATTACCACAAAAATCTTCAATTTTAAAACTGTTCCTATGAATTTCCCTTACTTACACAAAATATGTTATAGAAAATCTTCAATTTTATCAAAAATGTCTTCCTTTTTTCAATAACATTCTAATTGTGTTTGTAAGCTTATCATTTTATCTGTGAAAATACCACAAAAACTTCAAACTTTACAGTTTTCCTATGAATTTCCATAATTTTATCAGATCTATGTTATGCCAAATTCTTCAGATTTATCAGAAAATATTTCCATTTCCTTTTTCAGCTATAGTATTATTTATTTGTATGCCTACCATGCTATCTGTGAAAATTAACACAAAATCTTCAAAATTTTACATTTTCACATGAATTTCCATAATTTTATTAGAAATGCTATACAAAAATCTTCAGTTTTTATCAGAAAATATCTCCACTTTCTCTTTCATTTATATTCTAAGTGTATTAGGATGCTTTTAAATGTATCTGATATTTTATCAAAAAATCTTCAATTTTATCAATTTTCCTATGTTATCCATATTATCATGTATTTGTTATGTGAAAATCTTAAGTTTTATACAAAAATGTCTCCAGCTTCTTTTTCAATTATATTCTAATTGTTTTCGTATGCCTACCCTTGTATCTGAGAATTTTCTTAGAAAATCTTCAATTTTATCAGTTATACTATGTAATCCTCAGTTTTATCATTCATATGTTAATTGAAAATCTTCAGTTTCATCAGAAAATATCTCATCTTCTTTTTTCAATTATATTCTAATACTCTCTGTAATCTTATCATTGCATCTGAGGTTTTTTTTTTTTTTTCAAACAATCCTTCAATTTTTTGAATTATCCTAAGTTTTTTTTTTTTTTGAGACAGGGTTTCTCTGTGTAGTCCTGGCTGTCCTGGAACTCACTCTGTAGACCAGGCTGGCCTTGAACTCAGAAATCTGCCTGCCTCTGCCTCCCAAGTGCTGGGATTAAAGGCATGTGCCACCATGCCCGGGCTTAATCTCTGTAATCTTATCATTGCATTTGAGGTGTTTTTTTTTTCAAAAAATTCTTCAATTTTTAAATTATCCTAAGTTTTCATCAATTTTATCAAACATATGTTAGAGAAAAATCTTCAGTTTTATAGGAAAATGTCTGTACATCCTTTTACAATTACATTCTAATTGTATTAGTATGCATACCATTTTATCTGTGAGAATTACCACAAAAATCTTCATTTTTTTATTTTTTTCCTATGAATTTACCTTACTTTATCAGAAATATGTTCTACAAAATCTTTAGTTTTATCACAAAATACGCCCATTTCCTTTCCAATCATGTGATAATTTTATTGTTTGCCTACCATTGTAGGTGATATTTTTCCAAAAATATCTTAATTTGGATCAGATATCCTATGTAAACCTCAATTTTTTCAGGTAGATTTTAGATGAAAATCTTCAGCTCTATCATAAAATGTCTCTATTTCCTTTTTCAATTGAATTCTAATTTTATTTATATGGTTATCATTGTATTTAAGTTTTATTTAAAAGTCTTCAATTTTATACATTATTTCCTGTTATCAATTTTATCATACATATTTTGATAAAAATCTTCAGTTCTTTGCAAAAATGTCTCCACTTCCTTTTTTCAATTACATTCTAATTACATCTATATGCCTATGTTTGTATGTGATGTTTTTTAAATACATACTCTATTTTATTAATTATATTAAGTTGTCCTCATTTTTATCATACATATATTAGATGAAAATCTTCTGTTTTAAAGAAAATGCCTCTGTGTGTTCATTTCTGGATCTTCAATTCTTTTCCATTGATCTACTTGCCTGTCGCTGTACCAATACCATCCAGTTTTTAACACAATTGCTCTGTAGTACTGCTTAAGGTCCGGGATAATGATTCGCCCAGAAATCCTTTTTTTGTTGAGAATAGTTTTAGCTATCCTGGGTTTTTTGTTACTCCAGATGAATTTACGATTGCTCTTTCTAGATCTATGAAGAATTGATTTGGTATTTTGATGGGGATTGCACTGAACCTGTGCATTGTTTTTGGCAAGATGGCCATTTTTACTATATTGATCCTGCCAATCAAAGAGCATGAAATATTTTTCCATCTTCTGAGGTCTTCTACGATTTCTTTCTTCAAGGACTTGAAGTTCCTGTCATATAGATCTTGTTTGGTTAGAGTCACGCCAAGATACTTTGTATTGTTTGTGGCTATTGTGAAGGGTGTTATTTCTCTAACTTCTTTCTCAGCCTGCTTGTCCTTTGAGGATAGGAAGACTACTGATTTGCTTGAGTTTATTTTATAACCAGCCACTTTGCTGAAGTTGTTTATCTGCTTTAGGAGTTCTCTGGTGGAGTTTTGGGGTCGCTTAAGTACACTATCATATCATCTGAAAATAATGATAGTTTGACTTCTTCATTTCCAATTTGTATCCCTTTGACTTCCTTATGTTGTCTAATTGCTCTCGCTAGAACTTCAAGTACTATGTTGAAAACATATAGAGAGAGATGGCAGCCTTGTCTAGTCCCTGACTTTAGTGGGATTGCTTCAAGTTTCTCTCCATTTAGTTTCATGTTGGCTACTGGTTTTCTGTAGGTTGCTTTTACTATGTTTAGGTATGGACCTTGACTTCCTGTTCTCTCAGGATTTTAGCATGAAAGGATGCTGAAATTATCGAATGTTTTTCAGCATCTAACGAGACGACCATGTGGGTTTTCTCTTTTAGTTTGTTTATGTAGTGGATTACATTGATGGATTTCCATATATTGAACCATCCCTGCATCCCTGGGATGAAGCCTACTTGATCATGGTGAATGATCATTTTGATATGCTCTTGCATTCGGTTGGCAAGAATTTTATTTAGTATTTTTTGGATCCATATTCATTAGGGAAATTGGCTTACAGTGCTCTTTCTTTGTTGGATCTTTTGTGGTTTTGGTATCAGAGTAATTGTGGCAACATACTACGAGTTGGGCAGTGTTCCTTCTGTTTCTATTTTGTGGAATAGTTTGAAGAGTATTGGTGTTAGGTCTCCTTTGAATATCTGATAAAATTCTGCACTGAAACAACCTGTTCCCATATTTTTTTTTTGGTTGGAAGACTTTCTCTAACCTCTTCTATTTCTTTGGGGGTTACAGGACTGTTTAGCTGATCTAATTGATCCTGGTTTAATTTTGGTATTTTTTATCTGTCTAGGAAATTGTCCATTTCCTCCAGGTTTTCCAGTTGTTTTGAGTATAGGCTTTTGTAGTAGGATCTGATGATTTTTTTGAATTTCCTCAGTTTCTGTTGTTACATCCCCTTTTCATTTCTAATTTTGTTAATTTGGATACTGTCTCTGTGCCCTTTGGTTAGTATAGTTAACGGTTTATCTATCTTGTTTATTTTCTCAAAACAAACCCACAGAGTTATGGTCACTTGATATTTGATAAATGGTGCTGGTCCAACTGGATGACAACAGGCAGAAGAATGCGAATTGACACACTCTTATCTCCTTGTACTAAGATCAGCTCCAAGTGGATCAAGGACCTCCACATAAAACCAGACACACTAAAACTAATCGAAAAGAAACTGGGGAAGACCTTGGAGGACATTGGCACAGGGGGAAAGTTCCTGAACAGAACACCAACAGCCTATGCTCTAAGATCAAGAATTGACCAATAGGACCTCAAAAAATTACAAAGTTTCTGTAAGGCAAAGGACACTGTCAGAAGGACAAAATGGCAACCAACAAATTGAGAAAAGATCACCAACCCCACATCCGACAAAGGACTAATATCCTATATATACAAAGAACTCAAGAAGTTAGACCCCAAAGAATCAAATAACCCTATTAAAAATGGTGTACAGAGCTAAACAAAGAATTTTTACCTGAAGAAATTTGGATGACTGAGAAGCACCTTAAGAGATGTTCAGCATCATTAGTCATCAGGGAAATTCAAATCAAAACAACCCAGAGATTCCACCTCACACCAAACAGAATTGCTAAGATTAAAAACTAAAGAGATAACAGGTGCTCACATGGATTGGTGGGATTGCAAGATTGTACAACTGCTCTGGAATTCAGTCTGGCAGTTCCTCACAAATTGGGCATGACACTTCCAGAGGACCTTGTCGTACCATTCCTGGGCATATACCCAAGGGATACCCCTGCATGCAATAAAGACACATGCTCTACTATGTTCATAGCAGCCTTATTTATAATAGCCAGAAGCTGGAAGGAAACCAGATGTTCCTCAAAGGAGGAATGGATACAGAAAATGTGGTATATTTATACAATGGAATACTGCTCAGCAATTAAAAATAATCAATTCATGCAATTTGCAGGCAAATGGTTAGATCTGGAAAATATCATCCTAAGGGAATTAACCTTATCACAAAAGAATACACATGAAATGCCATCACTGATAAGTGGATATTAATGAGCCCAGAAGCTCTGAATACTCAATGCATAATTAACAAGTCAAAAGATTTCTAGAAGAAAGAAGGTCAGGAACCTGGTCTTGAAAAGACTGGATCCAGTTATGTAGGACAGTACCAGAACCTAGAAATGATGGGAGCAGGTTGATTGGGGAATAGGTGGGGCCATGGTGGAAAGGACTTATGAGACATATGGTGAGGGGGAAATTGGGAACAGGGAAAGCCCTTGGAATGTAATCAAAGAATGTAGAATATTTTAAAAAAAGAAATGTAAATGAATTAATTTCCAATAAAAAAGAAAATCTCCATATCACTTTTAGTAATATTCTAGTTATATTTTTATGGCTATCAGTGTATCAGAGTTTTGTACAAATAAATCTTCAATTTTATCATTTACCCTAGTAATCCTCTATTTTATCATACATATGTTAGATGAAAATCTTCAGTTTTATCTGAAAATGTCTCCATTTGTTTTTCAATTGTATTCTAATTTATTTCTATGCCTATCATTGTATCTGAATTTTTTCCATAAATCTTTAATTTTATAAATTACCTTGTGATATCCTCAATATATCATATGTATGTTTTATGAAAATCTTCTGTTTTATCGGAAAAGGTCTCCACTTCCTTGTTCAATAATATTCTAATTGTATTTATATGCCTATCATTGTATCTGAATTTTTTTCCAAAAAAATCTTCAATTTTATATATTATCTTGAGTTATCCTCAATTTTATCATACATATGTTGGAAGACAATCTTCAATTTTAATAAAAAATGTCTCCACTTCATTTTTCAATTACATTCTAATTGTATTTGTATGCCTACCATTTTATCTTGAAAATTACCACAAAAATGTTCAATTTTAAAATTTTTCCTATGAATTTCCATTTTTTATCAGAAATATGTTATACAAAACCTTCAGTTTAGTCAGAAAATGTCTCCACTTCATCTGCAAATACATGATAATCCTATTTGTATGTCTATCAGCGTATCTGAGCTTTTTCCAAAAACATCTTCAATGTTATCAGTTATCATATGTAATCCTCAATTTTATCATACATGTTAGATTTAAATCTTCAGTTCACCAGAATATATCTCCACTTCCATTTTCATTTATATTCTAATTATATTTGAATACCTATAAATGTATCTGAGTTTTTTTCCAAAAACTCTTCAATTTTATCTGTTACCCTATGTAATCCTCAATTTTATCATGCATATTTTAGATGAAAATCTGCAGTTCTTTCAGAAAATATCTCCCCTTTCCTTTTCATTTATATTCTAACTGTATTTGGATGCTAACCATTGGATCTGAGTTATTTTCCAAATAAACCTTCAACTTATCAATCATCTTTTGTAATCCTCAATTTTTTCATACATAGTTTAGATGAAAATCTTCAGTTCTTTATGCAAATGCCTCTTCTTCCTTTTTCAATAATACTCAAGTGATATTTGTATGCCTATCCTTGTATCTGAGTTTTTGTTTACCAAAATATCTTCAATTTTATAAATTATGTTATCCTCAATTTTAACATACATATGTTAGATGAAATTTTTCAGTTTAATTAGAAAATCTCTATTCTTTTTTTCAATTACATTCTAAATGTATTGTAAGCCTATAATGTATCTGTGAAAATTACCACAAAAATCTTCAAATTTTACAATTTTCCTATGTGTTTTCATCATTTTATCAGATATATGTTGTGTAAACTTCTTCAGATTCATCAGAAAAATATCTAAACTTCCTTTTTCAACTATATTATTATTTTATTTGTATGCCTACAATTTTAACAATGAAAAGAATCACAAAAATCTTCTACTTTTAACATTTTCACATGAATTTCCATAATTTTATCAGAAATGTTATACAAAAATCTTCAGTTTTCAGAATATGTCTCCCGTTTCTTTTCCACTTATTTTTTAATTGTAATTGTATGCCTTTCATTGTATCTGAGATTTTATCAAAAATATCTTCAATTGTTTCAGTTTTCCTAATTATCTTCTACTTTATCATACACCATAAATCTTCAGAATTAAAATATGTATCCACTTCCTTTTTCAATTTTATTCTAATTGTATTTAAACCTATCATTGTATCTGAGTTTTTTTCTGAATAAATTTCAATTTTATCATTTATCCTATGAAATCCTCAATTTTATCATACATATGTTACATGAAAATCTTCAGTTTTAACAGAAAATGTCACCACTTCATTTTTGATTTGTATTCTAATTGTATTTGCATGCTTATCACTGCATCTGAAATGTTTTTCAAAAATATATTCAATTTTAAAATGTATCTTAAGTTTTCTTCAATTTAATCATACATATGTTAGAGAAAAATCTTCAGTTTTATAGGAAAATAACTCCACTGCCTCCTTCATTTATATTCCAAATGTATTTTTATGACTATCATTGTTTCTGATTTTTTGTTTTCCAAAATATCTTCAATTTTATAAATTATCTTATGTAATCCTCAATTTTAACATACATATGTTAGGGGACATCTTCAGTTTTATCAGAAAATGTCTCTATTCCTTTTTTCAATTACCTTCTAATAGTGTTTGTAGGCCTATCATTGTATCTCTGAAAATTACCACAAAAATCTTCAAATTTTATAGTTTTCTTTTGAATTTCAATAATTTTATCAGATATATGTTATGCAAAGTCCTCAGATTTATCAGAAAATGTCTCCACTTCCTTTTTCAACTATATTATTATGTATTTGTATGCCTACCATTGTATCTGTGAAAATTACCACAAAAATCTTCAAATTTTAACATTTTTACATGAATTTCCATAATTTAATCAAAAAGGTTATACTAAAATATTCTGTTTTATCTTTTTTACTTATTTATATTTGTATTTGTATGCCTTTCATTGTTTCTGAGATTTTATCACCATAATCTTCAATTTTATCAATTTTCCTATGTTATCATCCATTTATTTTATCATCCATAAGTTAGATGTAAAGATTCAGAATTAACAGAATATATCTCCTTGTCCTTTTTCAATTGTATTCTAATTGGATTTGTTTGCCTACTATTTGTATCAAAAATATCTTCAGAGTTAAAAATTATCTTATGTTATCATCAAGTTTATCAGACAATGTTAGGTGAAAATCTTCTGTTTTATATGAAAATGTCTCCTCTGTTTTCAACTGTATTCTAGTCGTATTTGTATGCATATTATTGTATCTGAGAGTTTTCTAGAGAATATCTTCAATTTAATCAGTTATCCTATGTAATCCTCATTTTTATCATACATATGTTAAATGAATATTCAATTTTATGAGGAAATGTCTCATCTTCCTTTTCTATTGAATTCTAATAGTATATATAAGCTTATCATTGTATCTAATTTTTTTTGCAAAAGAACTTTCAATTTTATAAATTATCCGAAGTTTTCCTCAATTTTATCACACATATGTTAGAGGAAAATCTAGAGTTTTATAGGCTCTACTTCCTTTTTCAATCACATTCTAATAGTAGTTTTACGCTTACCATTGTATCTTTGAAGATTACCACAAGAATCTTCAATATTTAAATTTTCTTATGAATTTCCCTTACTTTATCAGAAATATGATGTACAAAACCTTTAGTTTTATCAGAAAATGTCTCCACTTCCTTTTCAATTATCTGATAATTCTATCTGTATGCCTGTAATTGTATGTGAGATTTTCCAAAAAAACTTCAATTTTATCAGATATCTTATATAACCCTCAATTTTCTCATGCATATTTTTGATAAAAATTATCAGGTCAATCATAAAATGTCTCCATTTCCTTTTTCAATTGAACTCTAATTATATTTGTATGGCTATCATTGCATTTGAGTTTTAAAAAAAATCTTCAATTTTATACATTATCTTATGTTATCCTCAATTTTAACATATATATGTTAGATGAAAATCTTCAGTTTTATCAGAAAAGTCTCTATTCCTTTTTTCAATTACATTCTAATTGTGTTAGTAAGCCTATCATTGTATCTGTGAAAATTACCACAAAAATATTCAAATTTTACATTTTTCTTATGAATTTCCACAATTTTATCAGATATATGACATGCAAAATTCCTCAGATTTATCAGAAAATATCTCCAATTACTTTTTCAACTATATTATTATTTATTTGTATGCCAACCATTTTGTCTGTGAAAATTACAACAAAAATCTTAAAATTTTAACATTTTCACAAGAATTTCCAAAGTTAAATCAGAAATGTCATACAAAAATCTTCAGTTTTATCAGAAAATATCTCCAATTTCTCTTCCACTTCTTTATAGTGGTGTTTGTATGCCTTTCATTTTATCTGAGATTTTATCATAAACATCTTCAATTTTATCAATTTTCCAAACTTATCATCAATTTTTCCATCCATATGTTAGATTTAAATCTTCAGAATTAACAGAATATGTCTCCACTTCCTTTTGAACTGTATTCTAATTGTATTTTTATGCCTATTATTGTATCCGAGTTTTTTCTGAATAAATCTTCAATTTTATCTATTATCCTTTGTAATTTTCAATTTTATCATACATATGTTAGATAAAAATTGTCAGTTTTATCAGAAAATATATCCTCTTCCTATTTCAATTGTATTCAAATTGTATTTGTATGCTTATCAGTGTATCTGAGTTTTTTCAAAGTATCTTCAATTTATAAATTAACCTGTGCAATCCTCCATTTTATCATATATATGTTAAATGAAAATCTTCAATTTTATCAGGAAATGTCTCGTCTTCTGTTTTAAATTGAATTCTTACAGTATTTGTAAGCTTATCATTGTATCTGAGTTTTTTTGCAAAATAAATTTTAATTTTATAAATTATCCTGTTTTCCTCAATTTTATCACACATATGTTAGAGGAAAATCTTCAGTTTTATAGGAAAATGGCTCCACTCCCTTTTTCAATTACATTCTAATAATATTGGTTTGCCTACCATTGTATCTGTGAAAATTACCACAAAAATCTTCAATTTTAAAT
Organism: Apodemus agrarius; assembly: GCA_964023405.1. NCBI lineage: Eukaryota > Metazoa > Chordata > Mammalia > Rodentia > Muridae > Apodemus > Apodemus agrarius. The sequence continues at coordinate 36,095,454 of OZ030024.1, forward strand.
TTTTCCAATGAATATCCCTTACTTTATCATAATTATGATGTACAAAAACTTTAGTTTTTTCACAAAATGTCTCCACTTACTTTTCAATTATCTGATAATTCTTTTTATATGCCTATAATTGTATGTGACATTTTTCCAAAAAAATCTTCAATTTTATCAGATATCTTATGTAATCCTCAATTTTATGATGCATATTCTTGATGAATGTTTTCAGTTCTATCATAAAATGTCTCCACTTCCTTTTTCAATTGAATTCTAATTATATTTGTAGGCTATAATTGTATTTGAGTTTTTCCAAAATAATCTTCAATTTTATACATTATTATATTAACCTCAATTTTATCTTACATATGTTAGATGAAAACCTTCATTACTTTACAAAATGTTTCCATTTCCTTTTTAAATTAAATTCTAATTGTATTTATATGCCTATCATGGTAACTGAGGTTTTTTTAAATAATATTAAATTTTAAAAATTATGTTATGTTATCCTCATTTTTGTCATACATATTTTAGATGAAAATCTATTTTATATGAAAATGTGTCCACCTCCCTTTTAATTATATTCTAATTGTACACTTATGCCTATCATTATGAGTTTTGTACAAATATATCTTTAATTTTATCAATTACCCTAGTAATCCTTTATTTTGGCATACATGTTAGATGAAAATTTTCAATTTTATCAGAAAATGTTTCCACTTCGTTTTTCAGTTTATTCTAATTGTATTTCTGTGCCTATTTTATCTGAGTGTTTTCCCCAAAAAAATCTTTAATTTTATGAATTACCTTATGATATCCTCATTTTATCATATGCGTTATATGAAAATCTATGTAATCCTCAATTTTAAAATGCATACTTTAGATGAAAATCATCAGTTCTATCAGAAAATATCTTCACTTCCCTTTTCAATAATATTCTAATTGTATTTGTATGCAGATCATTGTTTGTTTTGTTTTGTTTTGTTTTGTTTTGTTTTGTTTTTGGTTTTTTGAGACAGGGTTTCTCTGTATAGCCCTGGCTGTCCTGGAACTCGCTCTGTAGACCAGGCTGGCCTCGAACTCAGAAATCCGCCTGCCTCTGCCTTCCAAGTGCTGGGATTACAGGCGTGAGCCACCAACACCCGGCCGTATGCAGATCATTGTATCTGAGTATTTTTCCAAATAAATCTTCAATTTTATCAATTATCTTATGTAATCTTCAATATTGTCATATATATGTTAAATGAAATTCTTCAGTTCTTTACAAAAATGTGTCGTCTTCCTTTTTCAATTATACTCTAGTAGTATTTGTGTGCCTCTCCTTGAATCTGAGTTTTCATTTTCCAAAATAACTTAAATTTTATAAATTATATTATGTTATCCTCAGTTTTAACAAACATATGTTAGATGAAAATCTTTAGTTTTTTTCAGAAAATGACTCTATTCCATTTTTCAATTACATTCTAATTGGGTTTCTAAGACTATCGTTGTATCTGTGAAAATTACCATAAAAATCTTCAAATTTTACACTTTTCCTATGAATTTCCATAATTATATGAGATATGTTATGCACAATTCATTAGACATGAATCATTAGACATGAATGTAACATGAATGCATTCAGATTGTAGGGTGGTTGGTGGTGCGTCTATGTATAAACATGTTTCCTCTACCTAAACTGCATTGTACAGCTTTCTCCCATAAATGCATAAGAAAATCATATATACTATTGAAATTCATTGATCCCAAGTAAAGACAATCACATACACGTAAGAACTTTGTATGTGCAGCTAGAGGATATCATATATTGAGCGAAATGTTCTCTTTTTCTGTTAAATTAGTCCTTTAAACACATAGTGCTTTAAAACCTACTGAACTTCTTCATTGTAAAAGAACAAACTTCATGTCATTAAACTTGAATGGAACATGAATGCATTCAAGTTGTAGTGTGTTTGGTGTTGCTTCTATATTTAAACATGTTTCCTCCCCGTAAACTGCATTGTACCTTTATTTGATAAATGCATATGAAAATCAAAAGTAAAATTGAAATACAGTGTTCCTGAGCAAAGACAATGACATACTAGTAAGAACTTTGTATGTACAGTTAGAAGTTATCATACATTGTGTGAAATATTCTCCTTTTCTGCTAAATTAGTTGTTTAAATGCATTGTGTTTTAAACCTTACTGAAAATAGTAATTGCAAATGAAGAAACTTCTCGACATTACAACATGAATGCATTCACTTAGCAGTGTGTTTGGTGGTGTGTCTAGGTTTAAACACCCTTCCTAAACAGAAACTATATTGTACAGCTTTCTCTCATAAATACATTTGAAAATCCTATATACTATTGAAATACAGTGTTCCCTAGTAAAGACAATCACTTACTGGTAAGAACTTTGTATGTGCAGTTAGAAGCTATCATACATTGTGTGAAATGTTCTTGTTTTCTGCTAAATTACTTGTTTAAATGCATTGTATTCTAAACCTTAGTGAACATGTTAATTGTAAAAGAACAAACTTCTCATTACAACTGAATGTAACATGAATGCATTCATGTTGTAATGTGTTTGGTGTTGCATCTATGTTTAAACATGTTTCCTCTAAGTAAACTGCATTGTACACCTTTCTTTGACAAATGCATATGAAAATCACATGTAAGATTGAAATACAGTGTTCCTGATCAAATAAAATCTGATATTAGTAAGAACGTTGTATGTGCAGCTAGAAGTTGTCATACATAGTAATAAATGTTCTCATTTTCAGCTAAATTAGTCGTTTAAACCCATAACGTTCAAATAATATAGAAAATGAAGAAAATAATCTAAAAACAAAAACAAAAACAAAAAAAACTTACTGAACTTGTTAATTGTAAAAGAACAAACTTCTGGTCATTACACCTGAATATAACATAAATGCACTCACTTTGTAGTGTATTTGGTGTTTCCTCTAGGTTTAAACACTTTTCCTCCATGTAAACTGCATTGTACAGCTTTCTCTCATAAATGCATATGAAAATCGTATATTCTATGGAAATACAGTGTTGCCGAGTAAAGACAATCACATACTAATAAGAACTCTGTATGTGCAGTTAGAAGTTATCACACTTTGTCTTATTATCGGTTTCTTTTTCTGCACAAACATCATGACCAAGAAGCAATTTGGGGAGGAAATGCTTTATTCAACTTACACTTCCACACAGCTGTTCATCACTAAAGCAAGTAAGCAGTGGAACTCAAGGAGGTCAGGAAGCAGGAGCTGATGCAGTGGCCATGGAGGGATGTTCCTTACTGGCTTGCTTCCCCTGGCTTGCACAGCATGCTCTCTTACAGAACCCAATACCAGCAAGAGATGGTACCACTCACAAGGGGCTTTCCTCACTTCATCACTAATTGAGAAACTATCCCGATGCTGGATGTCATAGAGGCACTTCCCCACCTGAAGCTCCTTTTCCTATGATAACTCCATTCATATCAAGTTGACACACAAAATAACCAGTCAATATATTGTGTGAAATGTTCTCCTTTTCTGCTAAATTGGTCATTTAAAAGCATAGTGTTGTAGAAAATAAAAATTAAAAAAAAAATTAAAAAAATACAATGACAAAAAAGCATAGTGTTGTAAAACTTAATGAATGTGTTAATTGCAAAAGAACAATTTTTTCTTCATAAGACTTGAACGTAACATGTATGCATTCAAGTTGTAGTGTGTTTTTTGTTGCGTCTATGTTTAAACACGTAAACTACACACTGTACAGCTTTCTCTCATAAATGCATAAGAAAATCATATATACTAATGAAGTACTTTGTTCCTGAGGAAAGACAATCACATACTAGTAAGAACTTTGTATGTGCAGTTAGAAGTTATCATACATTGTGCGAAATGTACTCATTTCAGCTAAATTAGTCGTTTAAATGCATAGTGTTTTAAAACTTACTGAACGTGTTAATTGCAAAGGAACAAACTCCTCTTCATCAGACTTGAATTTAACATGAATGCACCCATGTTGCAGTGTGTTTTTGTTGTGTCTCTATGTTTAAACACACTTATTTTATGTAAACTGCATTGTACAGCTTTCTCCGATAAATGCATATGAAAATCAAATGTAAGATTGAAATATAGTGTTCCCTAGTAAAGACAATCATATAATAGTAAGAACTCGGTATGTGCAGGTAGGAGTTATCATACATTGTGCGAAATGATCTCGTTTTCGGCTAAATTAGTCGTTTAAACGCATAGTGTTTTAAAACTTACTGTACGTGTTAATTGTAAAAGAACAATCTTCTCGTCATTACAACTGAATGTAGCATGAATGCATTCATTTTCTAGTGTGTTTGGTGGTGCATCTAGGATTAAACACGTTTCGTCCACGTAAACTGCATTGTTCAGCTTCCTCTCATAAATGTGAATGAAACCCTATATACTGTTGAAATACAGTGTTCCCAAGTAAAAACAATCACATACTCGTAAGAACTTTGTATGTGCAGTTAGAATATGTCATACATTGCGCAAAATGTTCTCGTTTCTGCTAAGTTAGTCCTTGAAATGCATAGTGGTTTAAAACGTACTAATTAATGTGTTAATTGCTGCTTAATGCAGTTTACATGACAGAAATGTGTTTAAAAAAAGATGCAATACCAAACACACTACAAGCTGAATGCATTAATGTTACATTCAGGTCTAATGGAGGGAAGTATGTTCTTTTATGATTACCCTAGCAATACTTTATTTTATCATACATATGTTAGATGAAAATCTTCAGTTTTATCAGAAAATGTCTATACTTCGTTTTCAGTTGTATTCTAATTGTATTTTTATGCCTATCATTGTGTGAGTGTTTTTTTTCCAAAAAAAGTTTAATTTTATAAATTACCTTAAGATATACTCATTTTAATTGTATGTATGTTATATGAAAATCCTCAGTTATACATTAAAATGTCCCCAGATTCTCCTTCAATTATATTCTAAAAGTGTTTGTATGCCTATCATTGTTTCTTAGTTTTTTTTTTTCAAAAAATGTTCAATTTTATAATTTACCTTAATTTATCCTCAATTTTATCATAGATATTTTAGAGGAAAATTTTCAATTTTACATAAAATGGCGGCACTCCCTACTCCCTGCAGCCATCACAGGCATCCTTGCAGCTGTCTGGACAGAGCGAACTGAGCCAGGAACCCGTGATATACAGAATTTGGTTTCTCTGGGGTCTCAAGGCTGCCAGGCAGTGATTTGGGCAGAGCAGCAGTTCCTGGGTCCCAACCAGGCTTGGGCTCTGTGCCCTGATGGGAACCCTGCACTCCACACAACCACAGCCATCTTGGTGGCAACTGATTGGATTGAGCAGTCAAACCAGAAGATACACCAGGGGTCCAACAGCACCCAAGAGGAAAACAACATATTAGCAATCTGTGCCAGGGGAAACCTAGTCATCCAGTGGTGGGAAAATAGCCTTATGAGCCCACAGAATGTTCAAGCACCAGCTAGTGACTACAGGACCAACAAAGGCCAGAGAAAACCAGATGGAAAAAGGCAAACATAGGAACGTTACTAACAGAAATCAAGGCAATATGGCAGCATCTGAACCCAGTTCCCCAACAGCAGTAAGTTCTGAATACCCCAACACACCAGAAAAACAAGATATTGATCTGATATCACTGCTCAGGATGCTGATAGAGGACGACATAGATAAATCTCTTAAAGAAATACAGGAGAAATGGATCAAAAATTAGAAGCCCTTACAAGGCAAACACAAAAAATCACTTAAAGAAATTGAAGAAAATATGGATCAAAAAATAGAAGCCAATAAGGAGGAATCATAAAAATCACTTACAGAAATACAGAAAAACGTGGGTCAACAAGTAGAAAATTAACACAAAAATCTTCAATTTTAAAATTTTTCCTATGAATTTCCCTTACTTTATCAGAAATAAGTTATACAAAATCTGTAGTTTTATCAGAAAATGTCTCCACTTCAGTTTAAATTATCTGATAATTCTATTTGTATGCCTTTGACTGTATGTGAGATTTATCCAAAAATATCTTCAATTTTATCAGAAATCCTATGTAACCCTCAATTTTATCATGCATATTTTTGATGAAAATCTTCAGTTCTATCATAAAATGTCTCCACTTCCTTTTTCAATTCAATTCTCATTATATTTGCATAGTTATCAGTGTATTTGAAGTTTTTTTTAAAAAAATTCAATTTTATACATTATCTTATGTTATCCTCAATTTTATCATACATATGCTAGATGAATATCTTCATTACTTTACAAAAATGTCTCAATTTCCCTGTTCCATTACATTCTAATTGTATTTATATGCCTATCAATGTGAGGATTTTCTAAAAAAAAATCAATTTTATAAATTATGTTATGTTATCCACATTTTTATTATACATATATTAGATGAAAATCTTGAGTTTTATATGAAAATATCTCCATGTGTCTTTTAGGTATAATCTAATTGTATTTTTATGCCTATCATTGAATCTGAGATTTTTTTCTGAATAAGTCTTCAATTTTTTTAATTATCTTAGGTAATGCTCAATTTTATCATACATATCTTAGATAAAAATCTTCAGTTTTATCAGAAAATGTATCCTTTTCCTTTTTCAATTGTATTCAAATTGTATTTTTATGCTTATCATTGCATCTCAGTTTTTTTCCAATTATCTTCAATTTTTAAAATTACTTTAATTTATCCTCAATTTTATCATATATATGTTAGAGGAAAATCTTCAGTTTTATAGACAAATGTCTACACTTCTTTCTATTAACATTCTAGTTGTATTTGTGTACATACCATTGTATCTGTGAAATTTACCACAAAAATCTTCAATTTTTAAAATTTTCCTATGAATTTCCCTTATTTTATATGAAATATGATACATGACATCTTCAGTTTTATAAGAAAATGTCTCCACTTCCTTTTCCAATTATGTGATAATTGTATTTGTATGCCTATCATTTTAGCTGAGATTTTTCCAAGAAAATCTTCAATTTTATCAGTTATCCTATGTTATCCTCAATTTTTTCATACATATGTTAGATGAAAATCTTCAGTTCTATCAAAAAATGTTTCCAGTTACTTTTTCAATTGTGTTCTAATTATGTTTGTATAATTATCATTGTATCTGAGTTTTCTTTTTCAAAAATATCTTCAGGTTTGAAAATTATCTTATGGTATCCTCAATTTTATCATAGTATTATAAGGATAATCTTCAATTTTAAATAAAAATGTCTCCAATTCATTTTTCGAATACATTCTAATTGTATTTGTCTTCCTAACATTGTATCTGTGAAAATTACAACAAAATTTTCAATTTTTAAATTTTTCCTCTGACATTCCCTTACTTTATCTGCAATAAGTTATACGAAATCATCAGTTGTGTCAGAAAATGTCTCTACTTCATTTTCAAATATGTGATAATTTTATTTGTATGCCTATCATTGTATCTGAGTTTTTTTCCAAAAAAACCTTCAATTTTATCAGTTATCACATGTAATCCTCAATTTTATGATATGTGTTAGATTACAATTTTCAGTTTTCCACAAAATATCTCCACTTCCCTTTTCAATTATATTCTATTTGATTGCCTGTCATTGTACCTGAGTGTTTTTTAAAAAAATGTAAAATTTTATCAGTTATCCTGTGTTATCCTCAATTTTATAATGCACATTTTAAACGAAAAGCTTCAGTTCTATCGGAAAATATCTCCACTTCCATTTTCAATTATATTCTAATTGTATTTGTATGCAGATGATTGTGTCTGAGAATTTTTCCAAATAAATTTTCAATTTTATCTATTATTTTATGCAATACTCAGTTTTATCATACAAATGTTAGATGAAAATCTCCAGTTCTATAAAAAATATCTCCTCTTCGTATTTCAATAATACTCTAGTTGTATTTGTATACCTATCCTTGTATCTGAGTTTTTGTTTTCCAAAATATCTTCAATTTTATAAACTACCTTATGTAATCATCAATTTTAACATATATGTGTTAGATGAATATCTCATCAGAAAATGGCTCTATTCCTTTCGTCAATTACATTGTAATTCTGCTTTTAAGCCCAACATTGTATCTGTGAAAATTACTACAAAAATCTTCCAATTTCACAGCTTTCCTGTGAATTTCCATAATTTTATCAGATACATATTATGCAAATTTCTGTAGATTTATCAGAAAATATCTCCAATTCCATTTTCAACTATATTATCATTTACTTGTGAACTGACCATTGGATCTGTGAAAATTACCACAAAAATGTTCAAATTTTCAATTTTCATATTAATTTCCATAATTTATTCAGAAACGTTATACAAAAATCTTCAGTTATATCAGAAAATGTCTCTGCTTTCTTTTTCACTTATTTATCCTTGTATTTGTATGATTTTCTTTGTATTTGAGATTTTATCACAAAAGTCTTCAATTTTATGAATTTTCCTATGTTATCAGACATTTTATCATCCATATGTTAGATGTAAAGCCTCAGAATAAACAAAATGTGTTGACTTCCGTTTTCAATTGTATTCTAATAGTATTTGTAAGCTTATCATTGTATCTGAGTTTTTTGCAAAAAAATCATCAATTTTATAAATTATCCTAAGTTTTCCTCTATTTTATCACACATATATTAGTGGAAAATATTCAGTTTCATAGGCAAATGGCTCCACTTCCTTTTTGAATTATATTCTAATTGTATTTGTATGTGTACCATTATGTTTGTGACAATCACCACAAAAATCTTCAACTTTAAAATTTTTCCTATGAATTTCCCTTACTTTATCAGAAATATGTTATACAAAATCTATTTTTATAATGAAATGTCTCCACTTCATTTTCAGTTATCTGATAATTCTATTTGTATGCCTATCATTGTATGTGAGATTTTTCCAAATATATCTTCAATTTGATCAGATATCCTAAGTTATCCTCAATTTTATCATGCAGATTCTAAATGAAAAGCTTCAGTTCTATCAGAGAATATCTCCACTTCCCTTTTCAATTATATTCTATTTGTATTTGTATGCAGATCATTGTATCTGAGTATTTTTCGAAATAAATCTTAAATTTTATCAATTATCTTATGCAATCCTCAATTCTCTCATAAATATGTTAGATGACAATCTTCAGTTCTTTAAAAAATGTGTCCTCTTCCTTTTTCAAATACATTCTCATTGTATTTGTATGCCTAACCTCGTATCTGAGTTTTTGTTTTCCAAAATATCTTCAATTTTATAAATTATCTTATGTTATGCTCAATTTAAACATACATATACTAGATGAAAATCTTCAGTTTTATCAGAAAATATCTTTACTTTTTTCTCACTTTTTATAATTGTATTTGTATGCTTTTCATTGTATCTGAGATTTAATCAAAAAATCTTCAATTTTATCAATTTTCCTATGTTTTCATACATTTTATCATCCAAAAATTAAATGTAAAGCTTCAGAATTAAGAGAATATGTCTCCACGTCCTTTTTCAATTGTATTCTAATTGTATTTGTATGCCTCTCATTGTATCCGAGTTTTTTTCTAAATGAATATTCAATTTTATCAATTATCCTATGTAATTCTCAATTTTATTAGAAAATGTCTACTCTACCTTTTGCAAAAAACATCATCAATTTTATAAATTGTCCTATGTTTTCCTCAATTTCATCACACAATGTTAGAGGAAAATCTTCAGTTTTATTGGAATTTGGCTACACTTCCTTTTTCAATTACATTCTAATTGTATTTGTATGCTTACCATTTTATCTGTGAAAATTAACACAAAAATCTTCAATTTTTAAATTTTTCCCAAGAATTTCCCTTACTTTATCAGAAATAAGTTACACAAAATCTTTAGTTTTATCAGAAAATGTCTCCACTTCTGCTTAAATTATCTGATAATTCGATTTGTATGCCTGTGACTGTATGTGAGATATATTAAAAAAAAGCTTCAATTTTATCAGATATCCTATGTAACCCTTAATTTCTTCATGCATATTTTTGATGAAAATCTTCAGTTCTATCATAAAAGTTTCCACTTCCTTTTTCAATTGAATTCTAATTATATTTGCATGGCTATCATTGTATTTGAGGTTTTTTTTTAAATCTTCAATTTTATACATTATCTTATGTTATCCTCAATTTTATCATACATATGCTAGATGAAAATCTTCATTACTTTACAAAAATGTCTCCATTTCCCTGTTCAATTACATTCTTATTGTATTTATATGCCTATCAATGTAAGTGAGGATTTTCTTAAATTATATTCAATTTTATAAATTATGTAATGTTATCCTTTTTTATCATACATATTAGATGAAAATCTTCAGTTTTATATAAAAATGCTTCCATGTGTCTTTTAGTTATAATCTAATTGTATTTTTATGCCTATCATTGAATCCATGATTTTTTTCTAATAAGTCTTCAATTTTATTAATTATTGTAGGTAATCCTCAATTTTATCATACATATGTTAGATAAAAATCTTCAGTTTTATCAGAAAATGTATCCTCTTCCTTTTTCAATTGTATTCAAATTGTATTTTTATGCTTCTCATTGCATCTCAGTTTTTTTCCAAATATCTTCAAATTTAAAAATTAACTTAAATTATCCTCAATTTTATCATACATGTGTTAGAGGAAAATCTTCAGTTTTATAGAAAAATATCTACACTTCTATTTGCAATTACATTCTAATTTTTGTGTGCATACCATTGTACCTGTGAAATTTATTACAAAAATCTTCAGTTTTTAAATTTTTCCTATGAATTTCCCTTATTTTATATGAAATGTTGCATGAAATATTCAGTTTTATAAGAAAATGTCTCCATTTCCTTTTCCAATTATGTGATAATTGTATTTGTATGCCTATCATTTTAGCTGAGATTTTTCCAAGAAATTCTTCAATTTTATTAGTTATCTTATGTAATCCTCAATTTTTTCATATTTATATTAGATGAAAATCTTCAGATCTATCAGAAAAGGTGTCCAGTTCCTTTTTCAATTGTATTCTAATTGTATTTGTATGGCTATCATTGTATCTGAGTTTTCCTTGTCAAAAAAATCTTCAGATTTAAAAATAACCTTATGTTATCCTCAATTTTATCATACATATGCTAGATGAAAATCTTCAGTTTTATACAAAAAAGTCTCCATCTCCTTTTCAATTATAATCCAATTGTATTTGTATGCCTATCACTGTATCTGAGATTTTTCAAAAAAAAATCTTCAATTTTATCAGATATACTATGTAATCTATTTTATCCTGCATATTTTACATAAGAATATTCAGTTCTATCATAAAATATCTCCACTTCCTTTTACAATTGAATTCTATTTATATTTGTATGACTATCATTGTATTTGAGTTTTCTTCAAAATATCTTCAATTTTATACATTATCTTATGTTATCCTAAATTTGATCATATATATCTTATATAATCCTCAATTTTATCATGCATATTTTTTATGAAAGTCTTCAGTTCTATCATAAAATGTCTCCACTTACTTTTTCAATTGAATTCTAATTATATATGTATGGCTATAACTGTATATGAGTTTTACAAAAAATCTTCAATTTTATACATTATTATGTTATCCTCAATTTTATCATACATATGTTAGATGAAAACCTTTATTACTTTACAAAATGCCTCCATTTCCGACTTCAATTACATTCTAATTGTATTTATATGCCTATCAATGTAACTGAGGTTTTTTTAATAATAATATTAAATTTTGTAAATTATGTTGTTATGGTCATTTTTATCATACATATATTAGATGAAAATCTGCTTTATATGAAAATATGTCCAACTCTCTTTTAATTATATTCTAATTGTATATTAATGCCTATCATTCTATCTGAGTTTTGTCCAAGTAAACCTTCAATTTTATCAATTACCCTAGTAATCCTTTATCATACATATGTTAGATGAAAATCTTCAGTTGTATCAGAAAATGTTTCCACTTAGTTTTTCATTTGTATTCTAATTGTATTTCTATACCTATCATTTTATCTGAGTGTTTTCCCCAAAAAATCTTTAATTTTATGAATTACCTTATATCCTCATTTTATCATGTGTGTTATATGAAAATCTATGTAATCCTCAATTTTAACATGCATACTTTAGATGAAAATTATCAATTCTGTCAGAAAATATCTCCACTTCCCTTTTCAATTGTATTCTAATTGTATTTGTATGCAGATCATTATATCTAAGTATTTTTCCAAATAAATCTTCAATTTTATCAATTTTCTTATGTAATCCTCAATTTTATCATCCATATTTTAGATGAAAATCTTCAGTTCTTTACAAAAATGTATCCTCTTCCTTTTTCAATTATACTCTAGTAGTATTTGTGTGCCTATCCTTATATCTGAGTTTTCATTTTCCAAAATAACTTAAATTTTATAAATTATCTTATGTTATCCTCAATTTTAACAAACATATGTTAGATGAAAATCTTTAGTTTTTTCACAAAATGTCTCTATTCCATTTTTCAATTACATTTTAATTGCATTTCTAAGACTATCATTGTATCTGTGAAAATTACCACAAAAATCTTCAAATTTTACACTTTTCCTATGAATTTCCATAATTTTATGATATGTAATGCAAAATTCATTAGACATGAATTATTAAACATGAATGTAACGTCAGTGCATTCAGATTGTAGTGTGGTTGGTGGAGTGTCTATGTATAAACACGTTTTCTCCACCTAAACTGCATTGTATAACTTTATCTCATAAATGCATAAGAAAATCATATATACTATTGATATACATTGATCCCTTGTAAAGACAATCACATACACATAAGAACTTTGTATGTGCAGCTAGAGGATATCATACATTGAGTGAAATGTTCTCGTTTTCTGCTAAATTAGTCGTTTAAACACATAGTGTTTTAAAACCTACTTAACTTGTTCATTGCAAAAGAACAAACTTCACGTCATTAAACTTGAATGTAACATGAATGCATTCAAGTTGTAGTGTGTTTGGTGTTGCATCTATGTTTAAACACGTTACCTCCCTGTATACTGCATTGTACAGCTTTATTTGATATATGCATAGGAAAATCAAATGTAAGATTGAAATACAATGGTCCCGAGTAAAGACAATCACATACTGGTAAGAACTTATATTTGCAATTAGAACTTATCAAACATTGTGCAAAATGTTCCCCTTTTCTGCTAAATTAGTTGTTTAAGTGCACAGTGTTTTAAACCTTACTGAAAATGTTAATTGTAAATGAAGAATCTTCTCATAATTACAACTGAATGTAACATGAATGCATTCACGTTGTAGTGTATTTGGTGGTGCGTCTAGGTTTAAACATGTTTCCTACCCATAAACTATTGTACAGCTTTCTCTCATAAAAGCAAATGAAAATCCTATATACTATTGAAATACAGTGTTCCCGAGTGAAAACAATCACATACTGGTAAGAACTTTGTATGTGCAGTTAGAAGTTATCATACATTGTTCAAAATGTTCTCGTTTTCTGCTAAATTACTTGTTTAAGCACATTGTGTTTTAAACCTTAGTGAACGTGTTAATTGTAAAAGAACAAATGTCTCCTCGTTACAACTGAATGTAACATGAATGCATTCACTTTGTAGTGTGTTTGGTGGTACATATAGATTTAAAAAGGTTTACTCCATGTAAACTATATTGTAGAGCTTTCTCTCCTAAATGCATATAAAAATCCTCTATACTATTGAAATATAGTGTTCCTAAGTAAAGACAATCACATACTAATAAGAACTCTGTATGTGCAGTCAGAAGTTATCATACATTGTATGAAATGTTCTCATTTTCTGCTAAATTAGTCGTTTAAACACATAGTTTATTAAATCTTACTGAACGTGTTAATTGTAAAAGAACAAACTTCTCTTCATTAGACTTGAATGTAACATGAATGCACTCACATTGTAGTGTGGTTGAAGGTGCGTCTATGAATAAACACGTTTCCTCCACCTAAACTGCACTGTACAGCTTTCTCTCATTAAGGCATAAGAAAATCATATATACTATTGGAATACATTGTTCCCAAGTAAAGAAAATCACATAGTATTAAGAACTTTGTATGTGAAGTTACAGGATATCATACATTGTGCAAAATGTTCTCGTTTTCTGCTAAATTAGTCGTTTAAAAGCATAGTGTTTTAAAACTTACTGAAATTGTTAATTGTAAAAGAACAAAATTCTCCTCATTAGACTTGAATGTAATATGAATGCATTCACATTGTAGTGTGTTTTTTGTTGCGTCTATGTTTAAACAAGTTTCCCCTACGTAAACTGCATTGTACAGCTTTCTTTGATAAATGCATATGAAAATCAAATGTAAGACTGAAATACAGTGTTCCCGAGTAAAGACAATCACATATTGGTAAGAACTTTGTATGTGCAGTTAGAAGTTATCATACAGAACCCAGATGTCCCTCAACAGAGGAATGGATACAAAAATTGTGGTATATATTACACAATGGAATACTATTCAGCCATTAGAAACAATGAATTCATAAAATTCTTAGAGAAATGTATGGAGCTGGAGAACATCATACTAAGTGAGGTAACCGAGTCTCAAAAGAATACCCATGGTATGCAGTCACTGATAAGTGGATATTTATTAGCCTAGAATCTTGGGACACCAAAGACACAATTCACATAACAAATGATGTCTGACAAGAAGAAAGGAAGGGACACTAGTGCTGGAAAGGATCAAAGCATCAGTGTAGGGGAATTCCAGAACAGGGAAGTGGGAAGGGGTGGATGTGGATGAGGGAGTAGGGGGAGGGAAAAGGGCATGTGGGACCTTAGGTGGGTGGGGAAACAAAAAAAGGAAATGAAATGTAAATATAGAATATATCCAATAAATTTTTTTTTGAAAAAAAAGAAGTTATTTTACATTGTGCTAAATGTTCCCATTTACAGCTAAATAGGTCGTTTAAAGGCATAGTGTTTTAAAACTTAGTGTACGTGATAATTGTAAAAGAAGAAACTTCTTGACATTAGACCTGAATGTGCAATGAATGCATTCACTTTGTAGTGTGTTTGCTGTTTCCTCTAGGTTTAAACACGTTCCTCCATATAAACTGCATTGTACCGCTTGCTCTCATAAATGCATATGAAAATCCTATATACTATTGAAATGCAGTGTTGCCAAGTAAAGACAATCACATACTAATAAGAACTCTGTATGTGCAGTTAGAAGTTATCACACTTTGTCTTACTCAGGGTTTCTTTTTTCTGCACAAACATCACATGACCAACAAGCAAGTTGGGGAGGAAATGCTTTATTCAGCTTACACTTCCACACAGCTCTTCTTCACTAAAGGAAGTAAGCAGTGGAACTCAAGGAGGTCAGGAAGCAGAAGCTGATGTAGAGGCCAGGGACTGATGTTCCTTACTCATTTGCTTCCCCTGGCTGGCACAGCCTGCTCTCTTACAGAACCCAATACCAGCAAGAGATGGAACCACTCACAAGGGGCCTTCCCCACTTGATCACTAATTGAGAAAATACCCCACAGCTGGATCTCATGGAGGCACTTCCCCACCTGAAGCTCCTTTTCTTATGATAACTCCACTCTGAGTCAAGTTGACATTCAAAACAAGCCAGTAAATACATTTTGTGAAATGTTCTTGTTTTCTGCTAAATTACTCTTTTAAGCATATCATGTTTTAAAAATTACTCAACTTGTAAATTGTAAAAGAACAAACTTCCGCCTTTAGACCTGATTGTAACATGAATACATTCACATTGTAGTATGGTGGTGCATCTATGTTTAAACACGAATCCTCCATCTAAACTGCATTGTACATCTTTTTCTCATAAATGCATATGAAAATTCTATGTACTAATGAAATACAGTGTTTCCAAGTAACAACAATCAAATGCTAGTAGGAACTTTGAATGTGCAAGTACAAGTTATCATACATGGTGTGAAATTTTCTCATTTTCTGCTAAATTAGTCGTTTACAGACATAGAGTTTTAAAAATTATTGAATGTGCTAATTGTAAAAGAAAAAAACTTCTCATCATTAGGCCTGAATGTAACATGAATGCATTCACATTGTAGTGTGGTTGGTGGTATGTCTATGTGTAAACAGGTATCTACAGATTCAATGCAATCCCCATCAAAATTCCAAATCAATTCTTCATAGATATAGAAAGAGCAATTCTTAAATTCATCTGAAGTAACAAAAAACCCAGGATAGCTAAAACTATTCTCAACAATAAAGGGACTTCTGGGGAAATCAATATCCCTGAACTCAAGCAGTACTACAGAGCAATTGTGTTAAAAACTGCATGGTATTGGTACAGCAACAGGCAAGTAGATCAATGGAAAAGAATTGAAGACCCAGAAATGAACACACAGAGACATTTTCTTATAAAACTGAAGATTTTCATATAATAAATGTATGATAAAAATGAGGACAACATAATTAATAAAATAGAGTATCGATTTAAAAAAAGCCACATACCAATATAGGCATATAGATATAATTTGTAATTGGAGAAAGGAAGTGAAGACATTTTTGCAAAGAACTGAAGATTTTCATGAAAATATGTATGATAAAATTGATAACAAGAAATAATGTATAAAATTGAAGAGTTTTGAAAAAAACAGAAATACAATAATCATATAAATAAAATTAGAATTCAATTGAAAAAGGAAGTAGAGACGTTTTATATAGAACTGAAGATTTTCATCTAAAATCTGCATTAAAAAAAATCGAGGATTACATAGGATATCTGATTAATTTGAATATATTTTTGGAAAAATCTCACATACAATGATAGGCAAACAACTAGAATTATCACATGATTGAAAAGGAAATGGATGTATTTTGTGATAAAACTAAAGATTTTGTAGAACATATTTCTGATAACGTGAGTGAAATTCATAGGAAAAAATAAAAAATTGAAGATTTTTGTGGTAATTTTTACAGATACAATGATATGCATACTAATACATTTAGAATGTAATTGTAAAAGGATGTGGAGTCATTGTCATATAAAACTGAAAATTTTCCTCTAACATATGTTTGATAAAATTGAAGAAAACTCAGGATAATTTATAAAATTGAAGAATTTTTTGAAAAAATTCTCAGATGCAATGATGATTACAAAGATTATTAGAATACAATTAAAAAAGGAAGATGAGATATTTTCTGATAAAACTGAAGATTTTCATATAACATATGTATGATAAAACTGAGGATTACATAGGGTAAGTGATAAAATTGAAGATTTTCTTAGAAAATTCTTGATACAAGGGTAGGCATACAAACACAATTAGAATATAATTTAAAAATTAGCTGGAGACATTTTTGTATAAAACTTAAGATTTTCACATAACATATATACGATAATATGGAAGATAACATAGGAAAATTTATAAAATTGAAGATTTTTGGACGAAATCTCAGATGCATTTAAAGGCATACTAGTACAATTAGAATATAAGTGAAAAAGAAAGTGGAGATATTTTCTGATAAAACTGAAGATTTTTGTATAGCATTTCTAATAAGATTATGGAAATTCATGTAAAAATGTTAAATTTTGAAGATTTTGTGGTAATTTTAACAGATAGAAGGATAGGCATAAAAATAATTAATAATATAGTTGAAAAAGGAAGTGGAGATATTTCCTGATATATCTGAAGAATTTTGCATAACATAGATCTGATAAAATTATGGAAATTCATAGGAAAATAGTATAATTTGAAGTTTTTTGTGGTAATTTTCACAGAAAAAGATATTAGGCTTACAAACACAATTAGAATGTAATTGAAAAAAGGAATGGAGATAGTTTTCATAAAACTGAAGATTTGTATAACATATTTTGTGTAAAGTAAGGGAAATTCATAGGAAAAATTAAAAAATTGAAGATTTTTGCTGTAATTTTCACAGATACAATGGTATGCATACAAATACAATTAGAATGTAATTGAAAAAAGAAGTGGAGACAGTGTTCTATAAAACTGAAGATTTTCCTCTATCATATGTATGATAAAATTGAGAATAACTTAAGGTAATTTATAAAATTGAAGATAATTTGAAAAAAACTCAGATACCATGATAAGCATAGAAATACAATTGAAAAATTACGTTGATAGGCATATAAGTACAATTAGAATATAATTGAAAAAGGAAATGGAGACATTTTTGTAAAGTAATAAAGGTTTTCATCTAACATATATATGATAAAATTGAGGATAATATAAGATAAAATATGAAATTGAAGATGTTTTTAGAAAAACTCGAATACAATGATAGCAACACAAATATAATTAGAATTCAAATGAAAAAGGAAGTGGAGGCACATTATGATAGAACTGAAGATTTTCATCAAAAATATGCATGGAAAGATTGAGAGTTACATAAGATATCTGATAAAATTGAAGATTTTTTTTGAAAAATCTCACATAAAATGGTAGGCATACAAATAGAATTATTAGATAATTGAAAAGGAAATGGAGACTTTTCTGATAAAACTAAAGATTTTATACAACATGTTTCAGATAAAGTAAGTGAAATTCATAGGAAAAATTTAAAAATTGAAGATTTTTGTGGTAATTTTCACAGATACAAATGTATGCATACAAATACTATTAGAATGTAATTGAAAAGGAAGTGGAGCAATTTTCCTATAAAAATGAAGATTTTCCTCTTACATATATATGATAAAATTGAGGAAAACTTAGGATAATTTGTAAAATTGAAGTTTCTTTTGCAAAAAAACTAAGATAAAATGATAAGCTTACAAATAATATTAGAATTCAATTGAAAAGGGAAGACGAGACATTTTCTCATAAAACTGAAGATTTTCATTTAAGTTCTGTATGATAAAATTGAGGATTACATAGGATAACATTAAATTGAAGATATTCTCTAGAAAAATCGCAGATACAATTGTAGGAATACAAATATTATTAGAATATGGTTGAAAAAGAAGGTGAAGACTTTTTTTATAAAACTGAAGATTTTCATCTAACGTATATATGATAAAATTGAGGATAACATAAGATAATTTTTAAACCTGAAGATATTTTTGAAAAAGAAACTCAGATACAATGATAGGCATACAAATATAATTAGAATAAAATTGAAAAAGGAATTGGAAACATTTACTAGTAGAACTGAAGGTTTTCATCTAACATAAGAATGATAAAATTGAGGATTACATAAGATAACTGACAAAATTGAGGATTTTTTGGAAAAATCTCAGATACAATGATAGGCGTACAAATACAATTATCACACAAATGAAAAAAGGAAATTGAGACATTTTATGATAAATTTGAAGATTTCTTATAACATATTTCATATTAAATAAGGGAAATTCATTGGAAACATTTAAAAATTGAAGATATTTGTGGTAATCTTCACAGATACAATGGTACAAATAAAAATACAATTAGAATGTAATTGCAAAAAGAAGTGGAAACATTTCCTATAAAACCGTAGAATTTCTCTAAAATATATATGATAAAATTGAGGATAACTTAAGGTAATTTAAGAAATTGAAGAATTTTTTGAAAAAAACGTCAGATGCAATGATAAGCATACAAATACACTTAGAATACATTTGGAAAATAAAAAGGAGACATTTTCTGATAAAACTGAAGATTTTCATCTAACATGTGTACAATAAAATTGAGAATTACAATGCATAATAGATAAAACTGAAGATTTTTTGAAAAATATTCACATACAATAATCTGCATACAAATACAGTTAGAATATAATTGAAAATTGTAGTGGAGACATTTTCTGATAGAACTGAAGCATTTCATTTAAAATATGCATTAGAAAATTGAGGAATACATAGGATAACTAATAAAATTTTACATTTTTTAGGAAAAAACTCAGATACAATGATAGGCATCCAAATAGATTTATCTCATAATTGATAAGGGAAGTGAAGATATTTTCTGGTAGAACTGAAAAGTTTAATATAACATATATATTCATAAAATTGAGGATTACATATGATAACTTATAAAATTAATGATTTTATTCGGAAAAAATCAGATATAATGATAGGCATACAAATAGAATTATCACATATTTGAAAATGAAATGTAGACATTTTCTGACAAAACTGAAGATTTACTATCACATATTACTGATAAAGTAAGTGAAATTCATAGGAAAAATTTAAAAATTGAAATAATTGTGGTAATTATTACAGATACAATGGTACAATTAAAATTAGAATGTAATCGAAGAATGGAGTTACTATTATTTAAAATTGAAGATTTTCCTCTAAAACATCTATGATAAAATTGAGAATAATTTAGGATAATTTAAAAAATTGAAGATTCTTTTTGGAAAAAAATCAGAAACAATTATAGGCATACAAATAGATTTAGAATATAATTGAAAGAAAAATGGAGACATTATCATATAAAACTGAAGATTTTCATTAGCATACATATGATAAAATGAGAATATTATCAGGTAATTTATAAGAATAAAGATTTTTTGAAAAAATACTCAGATGCAATGATAGGAATAGAAAAAGAATTAGAATACAAATGAAATTGAAGATTTTTAAAAAAAAATACTCAGATACATGATAGGCATACAAATACATAATTGAAGGAGGAAGTGGTCACATTTTCATATACAACTGAAGGTTGTCATATAACATACGTATGATAAAATGAGGATATCGTAAGGTAATTTATAAAATTAAAGATTTTTTGGTAAAACACACAGAAACAATGATATACATACAAATACAATTAGAATACAACTGAAAAATGAAGTCGAGACATTTTCTGATAAAACTGAAGATTTTCATCTAACATATGTATGATAAAATAAACGATTACTAGGGTAATTGATAACATTGAAGATATATTTGGACAAAACTCAAATACAATGAGAGGCATAAAAATAATATTAGATATAACTAAAAGAGATGTGGAGACATTTTCATACAAAACTGAATATTTTCATCTAATATATGTATCATAAAATGGAGGATAATATACCATATTTTATAAAATTCAATATTATTTTAAAAATCCTCAGTTACATTGATAGGCATATAAATACGATTACAATGTAACTGGAAAAGAAATTGGACATACTTTTTAAAGTAATGAAGATTTTATTCAACCATGTATGATAAAATTGAGGAAAACATAGTATAATATATAAATATGAAGATTTTTTTGGAAAAAGCTCAAAGACCATGAAAGCCATACAAATATAAATAGAATTCAATTGAAAAAAGAAGTGGAGACATTTTATGTTAAAACTGAAGATTTTCATCAAAAATATGCATGATAAAATTGAGCATTACATAAGATATCTTACAAAATTGATTTTTTTGGAAAAATCTCAGATACAATGATAGGCATAGAAATAGAATTATCAGATAATTGAAAAGGAAGTGGAGACTTTTTCTGATAAAAGTAAAGATTTCATATAACATATTCTGATAAAGTAAGGGAGATTCATAGGAAAAATTTAAAAGTTGAAGATTTTTGTGGTAATTTTCACAGAATCAATAGTAAGCATACAAATATTATTAGAATGTAATTGAAAATGGAAGTGGAGCCATTATCCTATAAACCTGAAGATTTTCCTCTGACATATGTTTGATAAAATTGAGGAAAACTTAGGATATATTATAAAATTGATGATTTTTTGGAAAACACTCAGATACAATATAGGCATACAAAGACAATTAGAATACAATTGAAATAGGACATGGAGACATATCTGTTAACTCTGAAGCTTTTCACCTCACTTATGTATGAAAAAAATGAACTCTAACATAAGAAAAATGAAAAAATTGAAGATTTTTTGATAAAATGTCAGTTACAAAGAAAGGCATACAAATACAACTATATATGGGAAAATAAAGTGGAGAGATTTTCTGATAAAACAAGATTTTTGTGAAATGTTTCTGATAAAATTATGGAAATTCATGTGAAAATGTTAAAATGTGAAGATTTTTGTGGTAATTTTCACAGATACAATGGTAGATATACAAATAAATAATAATATAGTTGAAAAAGGAAGTGGAGATATTTTCTGATATATCTGAAGAATTTTGTGTAACATAGATCTGATAAAATTATGGAAATTCATAGGAAATCACAATTAGAATGTAATTGAAAATAAAAGTAGAGACATTTTCTGATAAAATTTAAGATTTTGTATAACATCTTTTGGGTAAAGTAAGGGAAATTCATAGGAAAAATTTAAAAATTGAAGATTTTTAATGAAATTTTCACAAATACAGTGTTAAGCATACAAATACAAGTAGAATGTATTTGAGAAAGGAAGTGGAGCCATTTTCCAATAAAACTGAAGAAAATCCTATAACATATGTATGTTATAACTGAGGATAACATAAGATAATTTACAAAATTGAAGATTTTTTTGAAAAAAAAATTAGATGAAATGAGAAGCATATAAATACAATTAGAATATAATTGAAAAAGGAAGAGGAGACAAATTCTGATAAAACTGAAGATTTTTATTTAAAATATTATGATAAAATTGAGGATTACATAGGAAATAATTTATAAAATTGATGATTTATTGAGACAAAAATTCAGATACAATGATAGGCATACATATATAATTAGAATACAATTGGAAAAGGAAGTGAAGACATATTCACTTAATTCTAAAGATTTACATCTAACATATGATAAAATGGATGATAACATAGGAAAATTGATAAAATTGAAGACTTTTTTGATAAATTCTCTGATTCATTGAAAGGCATACAAATGCTATAAGATTATCAATGAAAAAAAAGTGAAGACATTTTCTGATAAAACTGAAGATTTTTCTATAATATTTCTGATAAAATTATGTAAATTTATGAGAAAATATTAAAATTTGATATTTGTGGTAATTTTCACAGATACAATGGTAGGCATACAAATAAATATTAATATAGTTGAAAAGGAAGAGAAGATATTTTCTAATAAATCTGAAGAATTTTGCAGAACATATATCTGATATAATTATGGTAATTCATAGGAAAACTGTATCATTTGCAGATATTTGCTGTAATTTTCACAGACAAAATGATAGCTTTACAAACACAATTAGAATGTAATTGAGAAAAGGAATAGAGACATTTTCTGATAAAACTAAAGATTGTCATCTAACAAATGTATGTTAAAATTGAGGATTACATAAGATAATTTATAAAATTGAAGACATTTTGGAAAACAAAAACTCAGATACAAGGATAGGCATACAAATACAACTAGAGTATTATTGAAAAAGGTAGAGGATACATTTTTGTAAAAAACTGAAGATAGTCATCTAACATATGTATGACAAAATTGAGAATTTCCTAAGATAATTGATAAAATTGAAGATTGACTTGGAAAAATCTCAGATACAATGTTCTGTGTTGCTGCCTGCAGCTACTGCAAACTGGGATCCTGGAAAACAAAACCGAGGGATGGATGGGGAAGGACGAAAACAAAGAGGGCCAAGACGATAGTTTACCGATCAAGGCCAAAGTTTAATGGAGCTCAGACAATTTAACAGTTTTGGGGGAGCCCCTTCTCCCAGAGTCCTGCGTAGCTTCTTTGGGTGTTGGTTTCATTGCTCAGGAAGCTTTGGCAGGTCACCTGCTTAATTTAAGAATTCTTAGATCTGAAGGAACTTAACCTTCATCCTGAGCACTCCATTCCAGGTGGGGCAGAATTGTGAATAGCACAGGAATCCCTGCTCAAAGGCTGGGAGAATTTCACCTTAACCAATGTCAAGTTCCTGCCATGGCGAGACACCCCATATGGCTCTGTACATTTCCTCCCTTTTTATTAATTTGAAAATGAAGAGGTAGAAAACAAGTGGATACATATATCTATCTCAGGATGGTGGGGATTTAGCAGTGAGAAAACGCAGAGGCCTTGGCCCCCTTAAATATTAAATGATGTTCTTTTTCAGGGAGTGGAAATAGACTGTCTTATTATTTACTATAAGGGCAGTCTCTCAACATCGACCTCTATTCAGCTAGAGTTTCAGGGAAACTCAGATGCAGGATTTCTTCCCTTTCCCTTGCTGTGCCTCGCCTGGCATCTCAATTGATGTCCTTGTTTGTCAGAAAACAAACATGCATAAATCTGAGTTCTATGCAGCTCTCTCTTTGGAGACCTATTTTTATAACTTTGAAGCCAGGGGGTCTGCCAGTGTCTGTTGAAGACCTGTGATTTTCAATCCAGGCAGGCCTGGGTGGAGACAAGCCAGTCATTGTCTGGGCACTCAGCAAGCCTATAGTCAGCATATCTTCAGCATGCCA
The DNA here is from genome assembly GCA_964023405.1 of Apodemus agrarius. NCBI lineage: Eukaryota > Metazoa > Chordata > Mammalia > Rodentia > Muridae > Apodemus > Apodemus agrarius. The sequence continues at coordinate 36,119,748 of OZ030024.1, forward strand.
CACCAATTACTCTGGCAGCTAGCATGCTTCTGTAGAGTTCTGTGGAAAAAAAACATAGACATGCCTTCTTCCCCAATATTAAATCAGGGTCATCCCATATGTCAAGAAGTGAATTCTTTCATTTTACCTAGGCTTAGTATGCCTAGTTATAGGATGCCATATATAATTATCAAGTAGTTTTATTGCATCCAAACTTTAAAAGCTTTTTTTATTCAAGCACAATTTAAGTAATATGTATGGGGACACAAGTTCCTCTCTCTCCTATCTTCCAAGAAGATATTGTTTTATTAATTAAAGTTGGAATCCCAAGCATATACCATAATATAGGCAATAACTATCAATTATAGAAAATAAACATAGCATTTTAGCTAATTTTTTTTTGTTAGAGCAGTTAGGTTTAATAATTTTCAATCCCCCTTTTATACAAGTTCAGTTACATGCAGGAATTAAGGTCAAAAGGTAGCACAATGTGGAACAATAACCACAAAATTGTTTAAGAGTGTGTAAGGATGACTAAAATACCTTAGCCTACTTTCTTTTCCAAGCCCAGGATTATGCCTGAAACTTGTTTCTCTCAGTCAACACTCAGATAAAAATTCCTGACTTAAACGACTTCCCTATTTTGCCTCAATGTCAAAATCCTGCTTGAAGCACTTATCCATGAGGATTATAAGGAATCCCAATAATATGGGTGATATTAAACTGTCTGCAGGAAGTCTCAAATGCTTAACTGAAATAGCCAGTTCCCAATATATGTTTTAATCTGCTTTGTAACGCCCAATATATAAAAACAGCATAGGCAATGATTGATTAACTTTTTAGTTGCTTCTCCTTTTTTCAGGCAACTAGAAATCCTGAAAAGGTGTCAATAGTCACACGTATATATTTTAATTTTCTAAATAAGAAAGCATGAGTAGTATCATTTATCTGTGAGAATTAAGTACTCTAGAATTAACACCATTATGTGGTAGAGATAGAATTTGAGGACACCAAGAACAAATGTTTATAATTTGATGTGCACAAATATAACATTATTTTTAAGCCATTACTCTTTTGATGATATAAGAATATGCTTATATAGCCAATTGTTTTCTATAAGTCTGTAGCTATCTTTAGACATGCCAGAAGTGTGTGTCAGATCCCATTGTAGGTGGTTGTGACCCACCATGTGGTTGCTGGGAAAGAACTTCCATTCTCCATAATTGAGGGCCTAGCCTTTAATGGCTGAGCCATCTCTTCAGGCTCACATCTATAAAATACAAGAGCTCAGCTCCTAGCACCCACAGCTGTCTCTCCACCCTTTGGACTAGCCCTTGAACATGCAGAGGACAGTCATTTAAAGAACATATATTTTTTAACTTGAATTACTTTTGCACAACCAATTATAAAAATTAAGAATTAGCAGTGATAAGAAGGAACAATTTTAAGCAATTTTAAACCATGAGACATATATATATATATATATATATATATATATATGTATACTATTACGAAAAGCTTGATTTTTAACATCGTAAAAATAGCAACTATAGCACCCAAGTCAATTATCTGTGCTGAAGCATGGGGAATTTCAAAAAAATAAGCATTTAATCCAACTACATGAACTCCAATCCAACAATAGTTGTAGTCTTTATAGGATGTATATAGAAATATAAAAGTAAATTGAAACAAATTATCTTTTTGATAGCAATTATTAATTTTGCCTAAAAAGGCTTGTCATGTAATAGATCAACCATCAATGATAATCTATTTGATTACTACTTGATGCAAGGAACAAATGTCTTATCAGGCTCTTAAAACATTCCTTTTAAAATATTTTTATATCTTTATCTTATAACAGCTTATTAACACATGAATATATCAGAGGGTGTCAAAACTTTACTTGGAGATTAAAAAAAAAAAGGTGATTCTACATTAATGTTCTCTTTGCCAAGGAATGGCAGTGAACATATATCATAAACAGCTGATTACAGTAGCGTTCATTATTTGTAAAACTATACTTTTGCCAGCTAATTTATATCTACCTTGAAAACAGAGGCCTCCTGTGGCAAACTAAACATGAGGTAAATATAAGAGTAAGCCAATTAATATATACTACCAACTTTTGAAAATCATTTATTTAAAAATTTAAAAGCCAATATTTAAAGAAAGGGGCTGTAACAAACATTTCATGAACTATATACTCTGAAAAATCTAAGATCCTAGCTTCTCATATTGAGACAAAACCCTTTTCATATGAGGTAAGGCTATCAGCCATTGTATGAGGAAAATCCTTCTAATGAAATTGCTTTGTTTCTTTAAAGTTAGTTCATACAAGCAAATACATTTTTAATTATCAGAATGTAAAGCAAAAGACAACCCTTTAAACCTATAATATTTTTGTATGGAGTAGGTGTAAGACCCGAAAGAAAAAACGGGGTACTTCTGCACCCCATGCCTCGGAAACCAGCACCCCAAAACACTCACGAGAGACAGACCTGATGCAATTTTGCAAGAGGATTTTAATTTCCAGAGCTCTGGGGGGTTACAGCTTCCCCAGCAGGGTAAAGAAGTAATTCCTGGCGAGGAGTGGCTTGCCTTGGCCTTTTATAGACTTATAACAGAACCCGCCTACCACAAGCTTCTAAGCCAATCAGTTCAATCCATCCAAACTCGCACTCTGATAACCTATCAACCTCTCACAGAGCCCGGAAGAACTAGTTAAGTCATTTCTGCTTATGTGGCCGCCACGCAGTGTCGCGCCCACCCTCCCCCACTGGTGTTGGGGAATCCAAGTGCCCCCCACGTGCCCAGGCACGGGGGATTCCTAGCTTATAACCTTATCCTTTCATAGGCAGGCCAAATTTTAATGCCTTTATAAGTTCTACATAACCTTAGTAAACATTCATAAATTTGAACTGCATTTTGAACCACACCTGAATTAAGTCAAGAATGTTGTTTTGGCTAAACACTCCCTAGGTAGTATCTGCAAGATAAAAAGTTCTTCACAAACTTCCACTGAGGAAGGTCTAAGCTTTGCATTAACTCAAATGTATTTTTTTTTGCCAACACCCACCGGTTTCCCAGGGACAAAGCATGAGGTTCCTCAAATGTAAATATCTTCTAATCTGAGCCTATTGTCTAAGGCCAGAGGCAAACTCACTTGTCTTGCAAGGACATGAGGGTTGAATAACAAAAGGAACCTGTAATTTCAGGGTTTTTGGAAAGATGTTAATCCTTGGTTTTTATTAGTCAAAGGAACCTCTTTGATATCAAATAAATTTTCACTGAGATCTCCTTTTTAATCTTGGAGAGTTAAATTTTGCTTCTACCACTGTACAATTAAACTTGTGGAAAAGTGACAATAGGCCTATATTGGCCAAAGCTGTTTCTAACCTTTATCACTCTTAAAATTATCTTAATTATAACATATGGTAAGAATCGTGAGTCTTTACCCAGGATGCAAACTGCAGCCAATGGCATACTGGTAATTTTTATTGTAGCTTAATTTTCTCTAGCAATATTTGAGTTTAACTACAATTTTGGAAGCAAAACCCAATTTTAAACAATCCACCTTCTTTAAAATCAATGGCAAATGCATTACTTTTATACTGCAAGGTTAGTCTACCAGTTTTTATGTTTAAGTGTATGACAGTATAACTGATTGAAGAGACATTATTTTAAATCTTATTCTTTGTAAGTCTAATTTCTAGGTTAAGATTCACACAAAACATCATGCCAATTTAGAAGCATCCCAGACACCTGCATTCTCTGAGTCTCAACATGCCATGTGCTCAAGATGGCTGAAACCTCAAGCCATTAGCTCCAAACTCTCTTATTGTCAACTCTATACCATTTAAATCATGCACAATAATTCATAAGTCAATGCTCTGTAATCAAAACATGTAGAACCTATTTATATTTTTAAGACCAACTACAAAAAAGGGAACAAAGCCATGTGTAGCTGACCAATCCAACCTTCTCTTAACAACATTATACCTTTTAACTTATGTCCAATGATTTATAAGCCAATTTTCTATAGTCAGGACATGGAATTTATACATTTAAGACCAATTATAGCCAAGATAAAACAATTATATGAATCTTTTAAACTTAAACCAAACAATTTTCTTTTTTCTAGCTGCAATTTCAACAGAACACAAAGCACTCTGAACAAAAAAAGAAAGAAAAAACACAATTGTAGAGCTTTTTTTTAGGAGACACAACCATTAATTCACTTGTCCTACACTTAAGGCCGCTGGCCTTTGAAAAAGCAACTTTCTCTCAACTTTTTCCGACTCCTAGCTGAGGACGGGATACCTAAAATCAACCTCTGCTGTGAATACCTTACATCAAACTTTGCTGTGAACTGTGGCTAGATTAAGAGAGTGCCAGCAGATGAAATTTCTACCAATTTTTCTTTTAACACTAAACAATTACAGTCATTCACACAATGCCACGAATAGGACATTTCACACATACATAGGACATGAACATGTAGACATTGTGTGCACCCCAGGACAAACACAGAAAGGAAAGCATGTTTGTTATGGAATTACATCCATTTTCCTACTCTCTTTCTCTCTCTCTCTCTCATTTTCCAACCTTTCTTAAAGCAGCTCTTGGAGGCTGCAGACATACACCTGTTTTAAAACCCTTTTCTTTTTTTTCCTGAATTCAGCTCTTAAAAGCTGTGGACAAATGCCTGGAAATTTCTTGCCCCATATTTCACTGTCTGCCCCCTTAGTGAGAACAATGGTGGGTAGACACTGCCTCACATAGTCTATATCCTGTAGCACCCTATTTTGCTCACCATAAAGGACCATCTTTTTTCTGTTTTCTGCGAAGCTTCGCCAAGACAGGGTCACCTTAGGAAATCTTCTGGAGTCCAGCCCCATGTTGGGCGCCATTGTGTTGCTGCCTGCAGCTACTGTGAACTGGGTTGCTGGAAACGGAAGCTGAGGGATGGATGGGGAAGGATGAAAAGAAGGAGGGCCAAGATGATAGTTTATCGATCAAGGCCAAAGTTTAATCGAGCTCAGACAATTTAACAGTTTGGGGGGAGCCCCTCCTGCCATTGTCCTGCATGGCTTCTTTGGGTGTTGGTTCCATTGCTCAGGAAGCTGGGTGGATCACCTGCTTAATTTAAGAATTCTTAGATCTGTAGGAACTTAACCTTCATCCTGAGCACTCCAGTCCAGGTGGGGCAGGATTGTGAATAGCACAGGAATCCCTGCTCAAAGGCTGGGAGAAGTTCACCTTGACCAATGTCATGTTCCTGCCATGGCAAGACACACCAATATGGCTCTGTATATATCTGCATACAAAACAGTTTGAATATAATTGAAAAGGAACGTGGAGATAATTTCTGATAGAACTGAAGATTTTCATCTAAAATATGCATGAAAATATTGAGGATTACATAAAATAACTGATATAATTTTACATTTTTGGAAAAAATCTCAGATACAATGATAGGCATCCAAATATAGGTAGAATATAATTGAAAAGAGAAGTGGAGACATTTTCTGGTATAAGTGAAGATTTTAATATAGCATATTTATCATAAAATTGAGGATTACATATGATAATTGATAAAATTGAAGTTTTTTTAAAAACTCAAATAAGGCATACAAATAGAATTATTACATAATTGAAAAAGAAGTGGAGACATTTTCTGACAAAACTGAATATTTCCTGTAACATATTACTGATAAAGTAAGGGATACTTGTAGGAAAAGTTTAAAAATTGGAATTTTTGTGGCAATTTTCACAAAGAAAATGATAGTCATACAAATAAAATTAGAATGTAATGAAAAAAGTGGAGACATTTTTGTTTAAAATTGAAAAATTTCCTCTAACCTATCTATGATAAAATTGAGTATACCTTAAGATAATTTATAAAATTGAAGATTTTTTTGGAAAAAACTCAGATAAAATGATAGGCATACAAATACATTTAGAATATAATTGAAGGGGGAAGTGGGGACAATTTTATACACAACTGAAAGTTTTTATATAACATATGTATGATAATTCAGGATGTCAAAATGTAATTTATAAAATTAAAGATTATTTGGAACAAAAAGCTCAGATACAATGATAGGCATAGAAAAACAATTAGATACAATGATAGGCATAGAAATACAATTAGATTACAATCAGAAAAATGAAGTGTAAACATTTTCTGATAAAACTCAAGATTTTCATCTAACATATGTGTGATAAAATAGAGGATTACTAGGGAAATTGATAAAATTGAATATTTATTTATACAAAACTCAGATACAATGATAGACATAAAATACAATTAGAATATAACTCAGACTTTGAGACATTTTCATATAAAACTGAAGATTTTCATCTAATATATGTATAATAAAAATGAGGATAATGTAACATAATTTATAAAATTGAATATTTAAAAAAACACAGATATAATGATAGGCATAGAAATATAAGTAGAAATGCAAGTAGAAATACAAGTGGTATATTTATACAATGGAATACTACTCAGCAATTAAAAATAATGAATTCATGCAATTTGTAGGCAAAGGGTTGGATCTGGAAAATATCATCCTAAGTGAGTCAACACAATCACAAAAGAATACACATGAATTGCAATCACTGATAAGTGGATATTAATGAGCCCAGAAGCTCTGAATACTGAAGACACAATTAGCCAAGCAAAAGATTCCCAAGAAAAGGGATGGAGAGGACCATGGCAAGGAAAATACTGAATCCTATTTTGTAGGAGAGTACCAGAACAGAGAAAGGGTGGGGAGGGGGGTGACTGGGGGATGGGGGGAAAGAGGACTTATGGGATATATAGTGTGGGGGAACTGGAAAGGGGAAAGCTTTTGGAATGTAAACAAAGTATATAGAAAATAATAAAAAAGAAAAGAAAAGAAAAGTGGATAAATTTTCTGAAAAAGCTGAAGATTTTCATTTAACATATGTATGATAAAATAGAGTATTAAAAGGGTAATTGATAAAATTGAAGATTTATTTGGAGAAAACTCAGACAGAATGATAGGCATAAAAATACAATTAGAATATAACTCAAACAAATGTGGAGACATTTTCATATAAAACTGAAGATTTTCATTTAATATATGTATAAGAAAAATGAGGATAATGTAAGATAATTTATAGCATTGAAAATTTTTTAAAAGAACACAGATACAACAATAGGCGTATAAATACAATTAGAATGTAATTGATAGAGGAAGTGGAGACATTTTGATAAAGAATTGAAGATTTTCATCTAGCATATGTATGATAAAACTGAGTATAGCATAAGATAATGCATAAAATTGCAGATTTTTATGTTGAAATTCAAATACAATGATAGTCATACAAATATAATTAGAATTCTATTGAAAAAGGAAGTGGAGACATTTTATGATAGAACTGAATATTTTCTTCTAAAATATGCATGATAAAATTGAGGATTACAGCCGGGCATGGTGGCACATGCCTGTAATCCCAGCACTTGGGAGGCAGAGGCAGGAAGATTTCTGAGTTGGAGGCCAGCCTGGTCTACAGAGTGAGTTCCAGGACAGCCGGGGCTATACAGAGAAACCCTGACTCGAAAAAAACCAAAAAAAAAAAAAAATTGAGGATTACATAGGATATCTGATAAAATTGAAGATTATTTTTGGAAAAATTTCAGATACAATGATAGTCATACAAATACATTTACAATATAATTGAAGGATGAAGTGGAGACATTTTCATATAAAACGGAAGATTTTAATATAACCTACGTATTAATTTTAAATTAAATTAATTTTAAATTAAATTAATTTTAATTTTTAAATTTAAGGTCTTTTGGAAAAACACTCAGATACAACGATAGGCATAGAAATGCAATTAGAATACAACTGAAAAACGAAGTGGAGACAATTCCTGATAAAACTGATGATTTTCATCTAACATATGTATGATAAAATAAAGGATTACTAGGGTAAATGATAAAATTGAAGACTTATTTGGACAAAACTCAGATACAATGTTAGGCATAAAAATACAATTAGCATATAACTCAAACAGATGTGGAGACATTTTCATATAAAACAAGATTTTCATCTACTATATGTATGATAAAAGTGAGGATTACATGACATAATTTATAAAATTGAATATGTTTTTTGAAAAATCCTCAGATACATTGATAAGCATATAGATACAATTAGAATATAATTGAAAAAGGAAATGGAGGCATTTTTGTAAACAAATGAAGATTTTCATTTAACATATGTATAATAAAATTGAGGATAACATAAGATAATGTAAAATTGATGGAGTTTTTTTTTAAAACGCAAATACAATGATAGCTATACAAATATAATTAGAATTCCATTGACAAAAAAGAAGTGGAAACATTTTATGAAAGAACCAAAGATTTTCATCTATAATCTGCATGATAAAATTGAGGATTACATAGTCTATCTGATCAAATTGCAGGGTTTTTTTTGGAAAAATCTCACATACAATAATAGGCATACAAATAGAATTATCACATAATTGAAAAGGAAGTGGAGACATTTTCTGATAACACTACCAATTTCATATAACATATTTTTGATAAATGAAGTGAAATTCATAGGAAAAATTAAATAATTGATTTTTATGGTAATTTTCACAGATACAAATGTAAGCATACAAATACAATTAGAATGTAAGTGAAAAAGGAAGTGGGGCCATTTTCCTATAAAACTGAAAAATTTCCTCTAACATATGTGTGATAAAATTTAGAAAAACTTAGGATAATTTATAAAATAGATGATTTTTTTGCAAAAGATCTCAGGTACAATGATAAGCTTACAAATACTATTAGAATTCACGTAAAACAGGAAGACAAGACATTTTCTCATAAAACTGAAGATTTTCATTTAACATATGTATGATAAAATTGAGGCTTACTTAGGATAACTGATTAAATTGGAGATATTGTCTAGAAAAATCTCAGATACAATGATAGGCATACAAATACAATTAGAATACAATTGAAAATGGACCTGGGGATATATTATACTAATTATGAAGCTTTACATCTAACTTATGGATGATAAAAAGGATGATAACATAGGAAAATGGATAAAATTGAAATTTTTTGTATAACATTTCTGAATAAATTATGGAAATTCATGTGAAAATGTGAAAATTTAAAGATTTTTGGGGTAATTTTCACAGATACAATGGTAGGCATACAAATAAATAATAATATAGTTGGAAAAGGAAGTGGAGATATTTTCTGATAAATCTGAAGAACTTTGCATAACATATATCTGATTAAATTATGGAAATTCATAAGAAAACTGTAAAAATTTCCAGATTTTTGTGGAAATTTTCACAGATACAATGATGGGCTTACAATCACAATTAGAATGTAATTGAAAAAAAGAATAGAGACATTTTCTGATAAAACAGAATATTTTCATCTAACACATGTTTGTTAAAATTGAGGATTACATAAAGTAGTTTATAAAATTGAAGATATTTTGGAAAACAAAAACTCAGATACAAGGATAGGCATACAAATCCAACTAGAGTATTATTGAAAAAGAGAGGACAAATTTTGGAAATAACTGAAGATTTTCAGCTAACATATGTATGATAAAATTGAGTATTGTATGAGATAATTGATAAAATTGAGGATTTATCTGAAAAAAAACTCAGATACAATGATCTGCATACAAATACAATTAGAAGATAATTGAAAGCTATTTGTGTTCTGTTCAGGAACTTTCCCCCTGAGCCAATATCCTCAAAGGTCTTCCCTAGTTTCTTTTCTATTAATTTTAGTGTGTCTGGTTTAATGTGGAGGTCCTTGATCCAATTGGAGTTGAGCTAAGTACAAGGAGATAAGAGTGGATCAATTCTCATTCTTCTGCATGTTTGACCTCCAGTTGAGCCAGCACCATTTGTTGAAAAGGCTATTTTTGTTTACAATGGATGTTTCAGATCCTTTGTCAATGATCAATTGGCCATAGATGTGTGGGTTCAATTCTGGGTCTTCAATCCTATTCCATTGATCCACCTCCGTGTCACTGTACCAATACCATACAGTTTTTAACACTACTGCTCTGTAATATTGCTTGAGGTCCGGGATATTGATTGCTGCAGAAGTTCTTTTACTGTTGATGATAGTTTTAGCTATACTGGGTTTTTTGTTATTCCGGATGAATTTGAGAATTGCTCTTTCTAAATCTATGAAGAACCAAGTTTAGATTTTGATGGGGATTGTGTTGGATCTGTATATTGCTTTTAGCAAAATTACCATTTTAACTCTATTAATCCTGCCAACCCACAAGCATGGAAGATTTTTCCATTTTCTGAGGTCTTCTTACATTTTTTTCTTCAGAGACCTGAAGTTTTGCCATACAAATCTTTCACTATTTTGGTGAGAGTCACAAGATACTTTATATGGTTTGTGGATATTGTGCAGGGTGTCATATCCCTAATTTCTTTCTCAGCCTGCTTACCCTTTGAGTATAGGAAGGTGATTGACTTGCTTCAGTGGATTTTATAACCAGCCACTTTGCTGAAGTTTATCAGCTGAAGGAGTTCTCTGGTGGAGTTTTTTGGGTCACTTAATTGTACTATCATATCATCTGCAAATAGTGATACTTTGACTTCTTCCTTTTCAATTTGTATCCCTTTGACTTCCTTATGTTTTCAAATTGCTCTAGCTAATACTATATTGAAAAGATATGGTGTGAGGGGGCAGCCTTGTCTAGTCCCTGATTTTAGTGGGATTGCTTCAACTTTCTCTCCGTTTACTTTGATGTTGGCTGCCATTCTTCTGTAAATTGCTTTTATTATGTTTAGGTATAGGCATTTAACATTACAAAGTTTCTGCAAGGCAAAAGACACTATCAAAAAGACAAATGAGCAGCCAGCAAATTGGGAAAAGATCTTCACCAACCCTACATCTGACAGAGGGCTAATATCCAATGTATACAAAGAACTCAAGAAGTTAGACCCCAGAAAACCAAATAACACTATCAAAAAGTGGGGTACAGAGCTAAACAAAGACTTTTCACCTGAAGAAATTCGGATAGCTGAGAAACACATTTAAAAATGTGCAACATCATTAGTCATTAGAGAAATGCAAATCAAAACAATCCTGAGATTTCACCTCACACCAGTCAGAATGGCTAAGATTAAAAACTCAGGAAACAGCAGGTGTTGGTGAGGATGTGGAGAAAGAGGAACACTCCTCCACTGCAAGCTGGTACAACCACTCTGGAAATCATTCTGGTGGTTCCTCAGAAAACTGGACAAGATACTTTTGAAAGACTCATCCATACCACTCCTGGGCATATACCCAGAAGATTCCCCAGCATGCAATAAGGATACATGCCCCACTATGTTCATAGCAGCCTTATTTATAATAGCCAGAAGCTGGAAAGAACCCAGATGTCCCTCAATGGATAATGGATACTAAAAATGTGGTATATATAAACAATGGAGCCATTAGAAACAGTAGAAACAATGAATTCATGAAATTCTTAGAGAGATGGATGAAGCTGGAGAACATCATACTTATTGAGGTAGCCTAGCCTCAAAAGAAAACCCATGGGATGCACTCACTGATAAGTGGTTATTAGCCGAGAATCTTGGGACACCAAAGACAAAATCCACATTCCAAATGATGTCCAACAAGAAGGAAGGAGTGGACCCTGGTTCTGGAAAGGCACAAAGCATCAGTGTAGGGGAATACCAGAACAGAGAATTGGGAAAGGGTTGATAGGGGAACACAGGGAGGGAAAAGGGCATGTGGAATCTTGGGGGAGGAAGGAAACCAGGAAAAGGGAAATGAAATGAAATATAGAATATATCCAATAAAAATTAAAAAGAGAATATAATTGAAAAGGGGAGTGGAGATATTTTCTGATAGAAATGAGGATTTTCATCTAAAATATGCATGATAAAATTGAGGATTACATAGGATAACTGATAAAATTTTAGATTATTTTTGAAAAACGCCCAGATACAATGATAGGTATCAAAATATAATTTGAATATAATTGAAAAGGAAAGTGGAGATATTTTATGGTAGAACTGAGCTTTTTATTCCAACATATGTATCATAAAATTGAGGATTACACATGATAACTGATAAAATTGAATATTTTTTTGGAAAAAAACTCAGATACAATTATAGTTATAGAAATAGAATTATCACATATTTGAAAATGAATAGGAGAAATTTACTTACAAAACTGAAGTTTTTGTATACCATATTAATGATAAAGTAAGGGAAAGTCATAGGAAAATTTAAAAATTGAAATCTTTTTGGTAATTTTTAAAGATACAATGATAGGCATACAAATACATTTAGAATATAATTGTAGGAGGCAGTGGAGAAATTTTCATGTAAAATTGAAGATTTTTATATAACATACAGATGATAAAATGAGGACATAATAAGGTAATTTATAAAATTAAAGATATTTTGGAAAAACACTCAGATACATTGATAAGCATAAAAATACAATTAGAATACAACTGAAAAATGCAGTGAGGACATTTTCTGATAAAACTGAAGATTGTCATCTAACATGTATGATAAAATTAATGATTACTAGGGTAATTGAAAAAATTGAAGATTTATTTGAACAAAACTCAGATGCAATGACAGGCATACAAATACTATTAGAATATAAAAGAGATGTGGAGACGTTTTCATTAAAAACTGAAGATTTTAATCTAATATATGTATGATAAAAATGAGGATAACAACACAATTTATAAAACTGAATATTTTTTTAAAAAATACTCAGATACTTTGATAGGCATATAAGTACAATTAGAATGTAATTTGAAAAGGGAAATGGAGACATTTTCATAAAGTAATGAAGATTTTCATTTAACATGTATGATAAAATTTATTATAACATAAGGTAATGTGTAAAATTGAAGATTTTTTTGAAAAAACTCAAATACAATCAAAGCCATACAAATATAATTAGAATTCAAATGAAAAAGCAAGGGGTGACATTTTATGATAGAACTGAATATTTTCATCTAAAATCTGCATGATAAAATTGAGGATAACATAGGATATCTGATCAATTTGAATATATTTTTGGAAAAATATCACATACAAAGATAGGCATACAAATAAAATTAGATAACTGAAAATTAAGTAGAGACATTTTCTGATAAAACTAAAGATTTTGTGTAACATATTTCTGATAAAGTAAGGGAAATTCATAGGAAAAATTTAAAAATTGAATATTTTGAGGTAATTTATTTAATTGATAAAATTGAAGATTTATTTGGGCAAAATGTAGAACAATAATAGGCATAAAAATAAAATTAGAATATGACTATAAGAGACATGGAGACATTTACATATAAACGTGAGAATTTTCATCCATTATATGTATGATAAAAATGAGGATAATATAACATAATTTATAATATTGAATATATGTATGACAAAATGAGGATACCATAACATAATTTATAAAATTTAATAATTAAAAAAATACTCAGAAACATTGATAGGCATGTAAGTACAACTAGGATGTAATTGAAACAAGAAATGGAGGTATTTTTGTAAAGTAATGAAGATTTTCATGTAACATATATATGATAAGTTGGACGACTGCATAAGATAATTGATAAAATAAAAAATTTACTTGGAAAAATACTCATATAACTTGATCTGCATACAAATTCAAATAGAATATAATTGAAAAAGGAAGTGGAGATATTCTCTGATAAAACTGAAGCTTTTCATCTAAAATCTGCATGATAAAATTGAGGATTACATAGGATATCATGAAATTGAAGATATTTTTGGAAAAATCTCTGACACAATAATAGGCAAACAAATAGAATTATCAGATAATGGAAAAAGAAGTGGAGACATTTTCCGATAAAACTAATGATTTCATATAACATATTTCTGATAAAGTAAGGGAAATTCATAGGAAAATTTTAAAATTGAAGATTTTTGTGGTAATTTTCACAGATAAAATGGTACACATACAAATACAATTAGAATGTAATTGCAAAGAGAAGTGGAGACATTTTCCTGTAAAACAAGATTTTCCTCTAACATATGTATGATAAAATTGAGGATAACTTAAGGTAATTTACAAAATTGAGGATTTTTTTGGTAAATAATCTCAGCTGCAATGATAAGCATACAAATAATTATAATACAATTGAAAAAGGACAAGGAGACATTTTCTGATAAAACTGAAGATCTTTACCTAACATGTGTATGATAAAATTGAGAATTACATAGGATAATTGATAAAACTGAAGATTTATTCAGAAAAAAAATCGGATTGAATGATAGGCATACAAATACAATTAGAATACAATTGAAAAATGGCATGGAGACATATTCTGTTAATTCCGAAGTTTTACATCTAACTTATGGATGATAAAATGCATGATAACATAGGAAAATAGATAAAAATGAAGATTTTTGTGATAAAATCTCAGATACAATGAAAGGCATACAAATACAAGTATAAATAAGTGAAAAAGACGTGGAGACATTTTCTGATAAAACTGAAGATTTTTATTTAACATATGTATATTTAAATTGAGGATAACATAAGATAATTTATAAAATTGAAAATATTTTGGAAAACAAAAACGCAGATAGGCATACAAATACAACTAGAGTATTATTGAAAAAGGAAGAGGACACACTTTTGTAAAGAACTGAAGATTGTCATCTAACATATGCATGATAAAATTGAGAATTACATAAAAAATTAATGAAATTGAAGATTTACTCAGATACAATGATTTGCATACAAATATAACTAGAAGATAATTGAAAAGGGAAGTGGAGATATTTTCTAATAGAAGTGAAGATTTTCATCTAAAATAAGAATGATAAAATTGAGGATTATATAGGATAACTGATAAAATTTTAGATTTTTTTTGAAAAAAAACTCAGATACAATGATAGGCATCCAAATAGAATTATCAGAAAAAGTAAGTGGAGATATTTTCTGGTAGAACTGAAGATTTTTTATCAAATATATGCATCATAAAATTGAGGATTACATATGATAACTAATAAAAATGAAGATTTTCATACAACATATGTATAAAAAATTGAGGATTGCATAGGATAATTGATAAAATTGAAGATTTATTCAGAAAAAAACTCAGAGACAATGATAGTCATGCAAATACAATTAGAATCCTATTGAAAAAGGAATAATTCTGTTATATCTAAAGATTTACATCTAACTTATGAATGAAAAATGGATGATAACATAGGAAAATTGATAAAATTGAATATTTTTTTGATAAAATCTCAGATTCAATGAAAGGCATACAAATACTATAAGATTATAAGTGAAAAAGAAAGTGGAGACATTTTCTGAAAAACACTGAATATTTTTGTATAATATTTCAGATAAAACAATGATAATTTATGAAAAAATGTTAAAATTTGAAGTTTTTTTATTGTTAACTTTCACAGATAAAATGGTAGGCTTACAAACGCAATTAGAATGTAATTCACAAATGGAATAGAGACATTTTCTGATTAAACTGAATATTTTCATGTAACATATATATATGTTAAAATTGAGGGAAACATGAGATAATTTATAAAATTTAAGATATTTTGGAATACAAAAACTCAGATACAAGGATAGGCAAACAAATAAAACTAGATTATTATTGAAAAGGGAAGAGGACACATTTTTGTAAAGAACTGGAGATTTTTATCTAACATATGTATGATAAAATTAAGGATTACATAAGATAATTGATGAAATTGAAGATTTATATGGAAAAATATTCAGATACAATGATCTGCAAACAAATAGAATGTAATTGAAAGAGGAAGTAGAGACATTTTAGTTTTTTGCTTTTTGGTTTTTGGATTTATTTTTTTTGTAATTTTGAGACAGGGTTAAACTGTGTAGCCCTGGCTATCCTGGAACTCACTCTGTAGACCACGCTGGCCTGGAACTCAGAAATCTGCCTGTATTTGCCTCCCAGTGTGCTGGGATTGCAGGCGTGCACCACCACTGCACTGCTAAAAAGGCTTGTTTTTTGTTTGTTTGTTTGTTTGCTTGTTTGCTTGCTTGCTTGTTTATCAAGACAGGCTTTCTCTGTAGTCCTGGCTGTCCTGGAACTCACTCTGTAGACCAGGCTGGCGACATTTTCATAAAGTACTGAAGATTTTCACCTATCATATGTATGATAAAATTTAGGGTAACAGAAGACAATGTACAAAATTGATGATTTGTCCCTTCCCCCCAATCTAGCATTCAAGTAAGGCAGTGCAGCTGGCCAATAATGGCTCTGTCCTCAGCCTGTGAATTTCCTGGTCTTTGTTCTATTTAGAATAACCCAGCCACACCTGGAAGTCAAGGAAGTATCATATATCTGCAATTCTCAACCTTCAGCAGGCGCGCTGCTGAGCTACCTTGAAGGAGCCAGTTACCTGCTTAGTCTAGAGCCAGCAAAGATGTCTCTTGAGACTTCACCCCAAGACTACACATTATACCTGAGGGGAGGGAATCTTTCAGACTATATATTGGGTTACATTTTATTAAAATTGGGTCTTGAAAGGCAAATGTCTCCTTGTCCTCATTCTTTTGTGCCACTTTCCCCATCCATCCCATAGTTTTGCAGAGCTAGCCCTGAGTAGCTACAGAGAGCTGAGGAACTCAACAGAATGGCAACCAAAGTGGGGCTGGACTCGAGAGAAAAATGACCCTGTCTTAGTGGAGCTTTGCAGAAAAACTGAAAAAGAGGTATCCTGCATGGTGAGCAAAATGGGTGCTGGAGGATATGGATTGAGTAAGGCAGTGTTGACCCAACATCGAACTCCTTGCTTAAGAGGCAGACAGTGGAAAATGGGGGAAGAACTTTATAGGTTCTGGATTGTAACAGCAGCTATTCAGAGTTGATTCGGGTGAAAAAGAAAATGTTTAAAAATAGGCATATGTCCGCAGCCTCTAAGCGCTGCCTTAAGAAAGGTTGGAAAATGAAAGAGAAAGAGAGTAGGAAAATGGATTTAATTGCATAGCATGCTTACCTTTCTGTGTGTCTATGTTTGTTCTCAGTGCACTGAGTCTTTCATGTCCTATGTGTGTGTAAAATGTCCTATTCGTGGCCTTGTATGAATGACTGTAATTGTTTCATGTTAAAAAAAAATTTGGTAAAAATTTCATCTGCTGGCACTCTGTTAATCTAGCCATGGTTCACAGCAGAGGTTGATTTAATATATCTGGTACTCAGCTAGAAGTCAAACATAGTTGAGAAAATGTTGTTTTTAAAAGGCCAACAGCACCGGCCGGGACCAGCTCTCTGAGCAGACTAGCAGCGAGGGGCCACTGGGCCACCTCGGGGCACAACTCAGAACCCTAGCAGCTGGAGTCAGGGGCCTGGACTCAGAGCGAGCATAGTCCAGCACAGACAACGCAGCCAGAAGGGAGCAGCAGAGTCGGGTGCCAGCAGCTCAGCCAAGGCCAAGCGGTGCTTTCAGCTGGGGCAGCCATCTTGCCCCAGACCCCCGCACACAGGCAGCTGGCACACTGGACGCAGTGAGCGGCTGGAGTCAGGTGCATGGCCAGAGGTGTGGCTTAGCTTAGCTCTGCGGGAGATCCGGGCACAGAGAGCTCAGCTGCGGGTGCAGACTACAGGCCGGCCGGGACCAGCTCTCTGAGCGGACTAGCAGCGAGGGGCCACTGGGCCGCCTCGGGGCACAACTCAGAACTCTAGCATCTGGAGTCAGGGGCCTGGACTCAGAGCGAGCATAGTCCAGCGCAGACAACGCAGCCAGAAGGGAGCAGCAGAGCCGGGTACCAGCGGCTCAGCCAAGGTCACCCAGTGCCTTCAGCTGGAGCAGCCATCTTGCCCCAGAACCCCCGCGCGCAAATAGCGGGCACACTGGGCACAGTGAGCGGCTGGAATCAGGTGCGTGGCCAGAGTTATAGCTTAGCTTAGCTCTGCAGGTGATCCGGGCACAGAGAGCTCAGCTGCGGGTGCAGACTACCGGCCGGGACCAGCTCTCTGAGCGGACTGGCAGCGAGGGGCCACTGGGCCGCCTCGGGGCACAGCTCGGAACTCTGGCAGCTGGAGTAAGGGGCCTGGACTCAGAGCGAGCATAGTCCAGCACAGACAAGCTGCCAAAAGGGATCTGTCTCCTGGGGACAGGCGTGCTGTGCTTTCAGCAGGGCACCATCTACAATAAGACCAACTAACGCCAGAGATAAAGAGATGGCAAAAGATTTATTAACAGAAATCAAGGCAATATGGCACCATCTGAACCCAATTCGCCAACCACAGCAAGTCCAGGATACCCCAGCACACCAGAAAAACAAGAGTTAGATATAAAAGCACAGGTCATGATGCTCCTAGAGGAACACTAAAAAGACATAAACAAATCTCTTAAAGAAATGCAGGGAAACATCAATAGGGTAGAAGCTCTTACAATCCAAACACAAAAAACACTTAAAGAACTCCAGAAGAATATGGGCCATCAGACAGAAACCAATAAAGAGGAAATGAGAAAATCAGTTAAAGAAATGCAGGAGAACTTGAAACAACAGGCAGAAGTCATGAGAGAGGGAGCACAAAAATATATTAAAGAATTACATGAAAACACAAACAAACAAATGATGGAACTGAGCAAAACCATCCAAGATCTGAACACAGAGGTAGAAACAACTAAGAAATCACAAAAGGAGGCAACTTTGGAGATAGAAAACCTTGGGAAGAAATCAGGGGTCGTAGATGCAAACATAAACAACAGAATACAAGAGATAGAAATAAGAATCTCCGATGCTGAAGATAACATAGTAACCATTGACTCCACAGTCAAAGAAAACGCAAAATCCAAAAGGCTTGTAACCCAAAACATACAGGAAATCCAGGACACAATGAGAAGACCAAACCTAAGGATTATAGGGATAGATGAGAGTGAAGATCTACAACTTAAAGGGCCAGCAAATATCTTTAGCAAAATTATGTAAGAAAACTTTCCTAACTTAAAGAGAGAGATGCCCATGAATGTACAAGAAGCCTACAGAACTCCAAACAGACTGGACCAGAACAGAAACACCTCCCGTCACATAATAATCAAAACCCCAAATGTACTAAACAAAGAAAGAATATTAAAGGCAGTAAGAGAAAAGGGCTAAGTAACATATAAAGGAAGACCTATCAGAATCACACCAGACTTCTCTCCAGAAACCATGAAAGCTAGAAGATCCTGGGCAGACCTCATGCAGACCCTAAGAGAAAGCAAATGTCAGCCAAGACTACTATACCCAGCAAAACTCTCAATCAACATAGATGGAGAAATCAAAATATTCCATGACAGGACCAAATTTACACAATATCTTTCCACTAACCCAGCTCTACAAAGGATAATAGGAGGAAAACTCAAACACAAGGAAGGAAATGGCACCCAAGAAAAAGCAAGACAGTAAACTTCTTCCATCAAACTCAAAGGAAGATAACTACTCAAAAACAAAAATAACATCAAAAATGTCAGGAAGTAATAATCTCTATTCCTTAATATCTCTTAACATCAATGGACTCAACTCCCCAATAAAAAGACATAGACTAACAGACTGGATACGGAAACAGGACCCTACATTTTGCTGCTTACAGGAAACACACCTCAGAGTCAAAGACAAACACTACCTTAGAGCAAAAGGATGGAAGACAATTTTGCAAGCAAATGGTCACAGGAAGCAAGCTGGAGTAGCCATTTTAATATCAGATAAAATTGACTTTCAACCCAAAGTCATCAAAAGAGACACAGAAGGTCACTTCCTGCTATTCAAAGGAAGAATCTACCAAGAGGAACTCACAATTCTAAACATCTATGCTCCAAATGTAAGGGCACCCTCATTTGTAAAAGAAACCTTACTAAAGCTCAAAGCACACATTGCACCTAACACAATGATTGTGGGGGACCTCAATACCCCACTATCTACAGTAGACCGACCAGGAAAACAGAAACTAAACAGAGACACGGAGAAAATCATCGAAACTTTGGAGCAATTGGATTTAACATATATATATATATATATATATATATATATATATATATATATATAACATTTCACCCTAAAGCAAAAGACTATACCTTTTTCTCAGCCCCTCATGGTACCTTCTCCAAAATCGACCAAATTATTGGACACAAGACAGATCTCAACAAATATAAAAAGATCGAACTAATCCCATGCCTCTTATCAGATCACCATGGAGTAAGAGTGTTCTTCAATAGCAACAAAAACAACAGAAAATCCCCATACGCTTGGAGGCTGAACAATATTCTACTCAATGATACCTTAGTCCAGGAAGAAATAAAGAAAGAAATCAAAGAAATCTTAGAACTTAATGAAAATGAAGGCACAACATACCCAAATCTATGGGACACAATGAAAGCAGTGCTTAGAGGAAAACTCATAGCCCTGAGTGTCTCCAAAAAGAAACAGGAGAGAGCATATACTAGCAACTTAATGGCGCACTTGAAAGCTCTGGAACAAAAAGAAGCAATTTCACCCAGGAGGAGTAGAAGACAGGAAATCATCAAACTCAGGGCTGAAATCAATCAAGTTGAAACAAAGAGAACCATACAAAGAATCAACAAAACCAGGAGCTGGTTCTTTGAGAAGATCAACAAGATAGATAAACCCCTAGCTAGACTTACTAAAGGGCACAGAGACAGTATTCAAATTAACAAAATTAGAAATGAAAAGGGAGATATAACAACAGAAACTGGGGAAATTCAAAAAATCATCAGATCCTACTACAAAAACCTATACTCAACACAACTGGAGAATCTGGAGGAAATGGACAATTTCCTCGACAGTTACCAAATACCAAAATTAAACCAGGATCAAATAGATCGTCTAAACAGACCCATAACCCCCAAAGAAACAGAAGGTGTCATAGACAGTCTTCCAACCAAAAAGAGCACAGGACCAGACGGTTTTAGTGCAGAATTCTATCAGACCTTCAAAGAAGTCCTGATACCGATACTCTTCAAATTATTCCACAAAATAGAAACAGAAGGAACACTACCCAACTCATTCTATGAAGCCACAATTACCCTGATACCAAAACCACACAAAGATCCAACTAAGAAAGAGAACTACAGGCCAATTTCTCTTATGAATATCGATGCAAAAATACTAAACAAAATACTTGCCAACCGAATCCAAGAACACATCAAAACGATCATTCACCATGATCAAGTTGGCTTCGTCCCAGGGATGCAGCGATGGTTCAATATACGTAATCCATCAACGTAATCCACTACTTAAACAAATTCAAAGAAAAAAACCACATGGTCATCTCATTGGTTGCTGAAAAAGCATTTGACAAAATTCAGCATCCTTTCATGCTAAAGGTCCTAGAAAGAACAGGAATTCAAGGCCCATATCTAAACATAGTAAAAGCAATATACAGCAGACCAGTAGCCAACATCAAGGTAAACGGAGAAAAACTCGAAGCAATCCCTCTAAAATCAGGGACTAGACAAGGCTGTCCCCTCTCGCCATATCTCTTCAATATAGTACTTGAGGTACTAGCTAAAGCAATTCGACAACAGAGGGAAGTCAAAGGGATACAAATCGGAAAGGAAGAAGTCAAACTATCACTATTTGCAGATGATATGATAGTTTACTTAAGCGACCCAAAAACCTCCACCAGAGAACTCCTGCAACTGATAAACAACTTCAGCAAAGTGGCTGGGTATAAAATCAACTCAAGTAAATCAGTAGCCTTCCTATACGCGAAGGATAAGCAGGCCGAGAAAGAAATTAGGGAAATGACACCCTTCACAATAGCCACAAATGATATAAAGTATCTTGGAGTGACGCTAACCAAACATGTGAAAGATTTATATGACAAAAACTTCAGGTCTCTGAAGAGGGAAATTGAAGAAGACATCAGAAAATGGGAAAATCTTCCATGCTCGTGGGTTGGCAGGACTAATATAGTCAAAATGGCAATCTTGCCCAAAGCAATATACAGATTCAATGCAATCCCCATCAAAATCCCAACTCAGTTCTTCATAGAGCTAGAAAGAGCAATTCTCAAATTCATCTGGAATAACAAAAAACCCAGGATAGCTAAAACTATCATCAACAGCAAAAGAACTTCTGGGGGAATCAATATCCCGGACCTCAAGCAATATTACAGAGCAGTGGTATTAAAAACTGCATGGTATTGGTTCAGTGACAGGGAAGCGGATCAATGGAATAGGATCGAAGACCCAGAATTGAACCCACACATCTATGGCCAATTGATCTTCGACAAAGGAGCTGAAAACATCCAATGGGAAGATAGCTTTTTCAACAGATGGTGCTGGCTCAACTGGAAGTCAACATGCAGAAGAATGAGAATTGATCCACTCTTATCTCCTTGCACTAAACTCAACTCCAAGTGGATCAAGGATCTCTACATAAAACCAGACACACTAAAACTAATAGAAAAGAAACTGGGGAAGACCCTTGAAGACATCGGCTCAGGGGAAAAATTCCTAAACAGAACACCAACTGCGTATACTCTAAGAACAAGAATAGACAAATGGGACCTTGTAAAACTACAAAGTTTCTGTAAGGCAAAAGACACTGTCAAAAGGATAAATCGGCAACCAACAAATTGGGAAAAAATCTTCACCAACTCCACATCCGACAGAGGGCTAATCTCCAATGTATACAAAGAACTCAAGAGGTTAGACCCCAGAAAACCAAATAACCCTATCCAAAAATGGGGTACAGAGCTAAACAGAGACTTTTCACCTGAAGAAATTCGGATGGCTGAGAAACACCTTAAAAAATGTTCAACATCACTAGTCATTAGGGAAATGCAAATTAAAACAACCCTGAGATTTCACCTCACACCAGTCAGAATGGCTAAGATTAAAAACTTAGAAGACATCAGGTGTTGGCGAGGGTGTGGAGAAAGAGGAACACTCCTCCACTGCTGGTGGGAATGCAAGCTAGTACAACCACTCTGGAAATCAGTATGGCGGTTCCTCAGAAAACTGGGCGTGATACTTCCGGAGGACCCAGCCATACCACTCCTGGGAATATACCCAGAAGATTCACCAGCATGCAATAAGGATATATGCTCCACTATGTTCATAGCAGCCTTATATATAATAGCCAGAAGCTGGAAAGAACCCAGATGTCCCTCAACAGAGGAATGGATACAAAAAATGTGGTATATATACACAATGGAGTACTATTCAGCCTTTAGAAACAATGAATTCACGAAATTCTTAGAGAAATGGATGGAGCTGGAGAATGTCATACTAAGTGAGGTGACCCAGTCTCAAAAGAATGCCCATGGTATACAGTCACTGATAAGTGGATATTAGCCTAGAAGCTTGGAACACCAAAAACACAAATCACATATCAAGTGAGGTCTCACAAGAAGAAAGGAGTGGACACTGGTGCTAGAATGGACCAAAACATCATTGTAGGAGAGTACAAGAACAGTAAAGTGGGAGGGGGTGGATGCAGGAGCATTGGGAGGGAAAAGGATACGTGGGACCTTTGGGGGTGGGGAACCAGAAAAAGGGAAATGAATTGTAAATATAGAATATATACAATAAAAAAAGAAAAAAAAATAAAAGGCCAACAGCCTTAAGTCTAGGACAAATGAATTAATGGTTGTGTCTTGTAAAGAAAATTCTCTACAATTGTGATTTTTGGGTTCAATGTGCTTTTTATTCTTTCGAAATAGCAGCCAAAAATAAATAAATAAAATTTTAAAAAGGAAAATTGTTTGGTTTAAGTTTATAAGGTTCATATAATCATTTTTATTCTTTGTTATAATTGGTCTTAGAGGTATTTTTTACATATATTGACTACAGAAAATTGGCTTATAAGTCATTAGACATAATTTAAAAGATATAATGTTAAAAAAAGGTTGGCTTAGTGTGGCACACACTTTGTTCGCATTTTTGTAATTGATCTTAAAAGTATAAATATATTTTTCATGTTTTGACTATAGAGTGTTGGCTTTTTATTGTACATGATTTAAGCGGTATAGAGTTGGCAATAAGAAACAAATTTGGAGCTGATAGCTCGAGTTTGCAGCCATTTTGAGCACATGGCTTGTGAGGTTGATAGAATACAGACCTCTGAGATGCTTCTAAATTGGCATGGTGTTTTATGTAAATCTTCATCTAAAAAGCAAACTTATAGAGAATAATATGTAAAATAATATCTCTTCAAATAGTTAAAATGGTGCATTTGCCATTAATTAAAAAAATAGATTATTTAAAATTGGGCTTTCCTTCCAAAGTTATAATTGCTCTAATATTATAAGAAAAAATTAAGAGTTAAGACAAAAATTGCCAATGTGCCATTGACTACAATTTGCAGTCTGGTTAAAGGACAAGATTCTTAACATATTTTAAAAATGATAAAGATTAAAAGACAGATGTGGCCAGTATGAGCCTGTTGGGAACTTTTCGTGGATTTGTTGGCTACAATGATGGAAGCAGGATTTAACCCTCCAAAATTAAAAAGGAGATCTTAGTGGAAATTTATTTGATATCAAACAGGCTCCTCTGACTACTATAAAACAAGTAAAAAAATTTCCCCCGGAACCCTAGAATTACAGGTTCCATTTGTTTGTTATTTGAGCCTCATGTCCTTGCAAAACTAGTAGGTTTGGGCCTGGAAAATGGGCTTGGATTAAAAAATATTTGCATTTGAGGAACCTTGATCAAGGTGAGTGCTGAGCAAATTAAATTTACATTTAAATAGATATAGAGCCCAGAGCTTTCTCCAAGGAGCCTTGTAAGAGCTGCTTTTTTTTTTTCTTACAGATCCCACCTAGGGAAGTTTTCGCCAAAACTACATTTTTAAAAACAATTTCATTAAAAAGTTATTTCCCTCAAGAAATGGCTAGCAGTCTTATCTTAGGTGAGGAAAAGTACTTTGTTTCTGCTTCCATACAAGAAGCTAGAATCCTAGGTTTTTCAATATATTTTGTTTATAAAATGTTGATTACAGGCCTTCACTGATGGGTCCTTAAAGATTTTTAAAGTAAATGATTTTCAAAGGTTGTTAAAATAAGTTAATTGGCTAAAACATCATTTTAAGCTTGCCACAGAAAGACTTAAACCTATTTTCAAGATAGATATAAATTTCCTTGGCAAATGATGGGTAATTTTGCAAATAATAAAGGCTATTATAATCAACTGTTTATGTTATATGTTCACTGCCATTCCTTGGCAAAGACAACATTAATATTAAACCACCCTTTTCCCTCTCCAAATAAAGTTTTGCACCTTTCAATTGAGATGTTGATGTATTAGTAAAATGTTATAAGGGTGTTTTGTAGAAATGTTTTAAGATCCTGATGAGGGCATTTTTCCTTGCTTCAAGCAACAATCAGATTATTACTAATTGTTAATCTATTACATGGCAAGCCTTTTTAGGCAAAATTAATAATTGTTATCCAAAAGATAATTTGTTGCAATTTACTTTTATATTTCTATACATACATCCTATAAAGACTACAACTATTGTTTTATTGGAGCTCATGTAGTTGGATTACACATTTATTCTTTTGAGTTTCCTCCTATTTCAGCACAGATAATTGACTTGCATACTGTAGTAGCTATTTTTAAGATGTTAGAAATCAAGCTCTTATTAATAGTAAATATATATGTGGCTCATGGTTTACAATTGCTTAAAATTGTTCCCTTTTAATACTGCTAATTATTAATTTTTATGATAATTTATACTAATATAATTCAAGTTAAAAATGATATGTTCTTTAAATGACTATCCTACATCTTTGAGAGCTGATCCAAAGCTGGAGAGACAGCCATGAGTACTGGGATTTGAGCTCTTATATTTTATGGATGTGAGCCTGAAGAGATGGCTCAGCTATTAAAGGCTAGTCCCTCAATTATGGATTATGGGAGTTCACTCCCAGCAACCACATATTGGCTCACAACCACCTAAAATAAGATCTGACACCCTTTTCTGGCATGTTTAAAGACAGCTACAGTATACTTATATGTAATTAATCTTTTAACAGGTGCCTGGACAAGACCTCTTAAGGCAAGGCACATAAATTTATATCCCAGACTATATAATTTTTATATCAAAAAATAAATGGCTTAAAATAATTTTAAGTTTTTGTGCTCATAAAATTATAAAAATTTGTTCTTAAATGTCCTCAGTTCTTACCCCTACCACATAATAGTGTTAATTATAGAGGACTTATTTAATTGTTACAGATAAATGATACTCATATTTCTACTTTATATTATGGTATATGCTTGGTGTTACAACTTAAAGTACAACAGATAATGGAACTGGCCATTTAATAAAGTTATCAAATATTTGAAATGTCTTTGACAATTTAATTCTTTGTTATCCTCAAAGGCGAGGTAATTTTAAAAAAATTAAAACACTATCTTCTTAAAAAATAAAAGGAGAGGGGGATTTGTATCCCTGTACATATCATTTAAATTGCTTGCATATTTTAAAGAAAGTTTTAAAGTTTAGATGCCAGGAAAGTCCTTGCTGAGTATATGGCATCCTATAACTTGGCACTGTTGCCTAGGTAAAAGGCAAAAAGAAAAAAAGAAAAGAAAAAAAAAGTTCATTTATTGGCATATGACATGATCCTGACTTAATGTTGGGGAAGAAGGCATGTCAATAATGTTCAAGGAAATGCTTCAGAAGCGTAAACCAGCTGGTAAGTATTGGCTGATTCAAAAGTATTCTCAAAGCCACTTCTCCCTTAGTTGGGAAGACAGGCTAAATTGTTTTTTAACCTTTAAATTACAAGCCAGGCCTTATGCCCTGACTCAAATTTGCAATTAAATTAGATACCTTGGGCCTCCTATAGATGGTCCCAGTGGTTTTGTTTTCTGGCAGTTAATTCACAAGCAAAGCCTGGCTGCCTAAAGCACAAATTTACAATTGAATATCTTGAGCCTTCTAGAGAGAGCCAAGTATTTTTTCTTTAAATTTCTCCTTTTGTGTTTCAAGCAGGTATTGTTCAGATACAGCAATGGCTTCCAAGACTCAAAGGTGGGCTGCTTTTTAGGCCAGCCAGCTCATATTCATGTGGCATCTACTTTAGCAGTGGATCTCCATAAAGGAAGCGGCATAGAACTCAGATCTATGCATGTTTGTTTTCTAACATACATGGGCACCAATTGAGATGCCAGGTGAGGTACTGCAAGGGAAAGGGAAGAAATCCTGTATCTGAGTTTCCCTAAAAACATACCTGGCTGCATAGGGGTCAATGTTGAGAGACCAACCTTATAATAAATAATAAGGCAGTCTATTTCCCCTCCCTGAAAAAGGAAATCATTTAATATTTAAGGGGGCCAAGGTCTCTGCTTTTTCTCATTGGGAAACACACACCGTCAATAGACAGATATATTTATTCACTGGTTCTTTTAAAAAATTATAAATTGGGGGAAATTGACCCTTTCCCCCACTCCAGCATTCGAGGTAGGTGGTGGAGCCAGCCACAAAGGGCTCTGTCCTCAGCCCATGAATTTTCTGGCCTTTGTTCTATTTAGAACATCCCAGCCACACCTGGAAGTCAAGGAAGTATCCTGTATCTGCAATTCTCAACCTTCACCAGGCAAGCTGCTGAGATGCCATGAAGGAGTCAGCCAACTGCTGAGTCTGGAGCCAGCAAAGAGGTCTCTTGAGACATCATCCCAAGACTCCACCTCATACCTGGGGGGAAGGGGATCTTTCAGACTATATATTGCGTTACATGTTATTAAAATTGGGTCTTGAAAGGCAAATGTCTCCTTGACCTCATTCTTTTGCGCCACTTTCCCAATCCATCCCATAGTTTTCTCTTGCAGAGCTTGCCCGGAGTAGCTACAGAGAGCTATGGAACTCAACAATGATTTTTTGAAGAAAACTCAAATACAGTGATAGCCATACAAATATAATTTTAATTTAATTGAAAAAGGAAGTGGAGACATTTTATGATAGAACTGAATATCTATTTTCTAAAATATACATGATAAAATGGAAGATTATATAAGATATCTAATAAAATTGAAGATAGTTTTGGAAAAAATCTCAGAGACAGTGATAGGCATACAAATACAATTAGAATATAAATGAAAAGTAGGTGGAGACCTTTTTGTATAAAACTGAATATTTTCATCTAACAGATGTATGATAAAATTGAGGATAACATAAGATATTTTCTAAATCTGAAGATTTTTTTGAAAAAGGAAACTCAGATACAATGATAGGCATAAAATACATTTTGAATACAATTGAAAAAGGAACTGGACATCATTTCTGATAGATCTGAAGATTTTCATATAACATATGTATGATAAAATTGAGGATTACATAGGATATCTGGTAAAATTGAAGATTTTCTTGGAAAATCTCAGCTAATCTTATAGGCATGCAAATAACAATTATCACATAATTGGAAAAGGAAGAGGAGAAATTTTCTTATAAAACTGAAGATTTCATGTAACATATTTCATATAAAAAAGAGAAATTCATAGGAAAAATTTCAAAATTGAAGATTTTTGTGGTAAATTTAACACATGCAATGGTACACATACAAATTCAATTAGAATGTAATTGCAAAAAAGTGTAGACATTTTTCTATATAACTGAAGATTTTCCTGTAACATATGTATGATAAAATTGAGGATAACTTAAGGTAAATTATAAAATCGAAGGTATTTTGAAAAAAACTCAAATGGAATGATAAGCACACAAATACAACTTGAATACAATTGAAAAAGAAAGAGGATACATTTTCTGATAAAACTGAAGATTTGTGCCTAATATATGTATGATACAACTGAGGATTACATATGATAATTAATAAAATTGAAGACTTATTCAGAAAAAAAATCTCGGGTAAAATGATAGGCATAAAAATACAATTTGATTATAACCAAAAGACACATGGAGACATTTTCAAATAAAACTGAAGATTTTCATCTAATATATGTATGATAAAAATGAGGAAAACATAACATAATTTATAAAATTGAATATTATTTTTTAAAAAATACAGTTACATTGATAGGCATATAAATATAATTAGAATAGAATTGAACAGGGAAATGGAGACATTTTTGTAAAGTAATGAAGATTTTCATCTAACATATGTATGATAAAATTGAGGTTAACATAAGATAATGCATAAAATTGTAGGTTTTTTTTATAAAAAAACCTCAAGTACAATGAAAGCCATACAAATATATTTAGAATTAAATTGAAATTGAGGGTTATATAGTATATCTGATAAAATTCAAGATATTTTAGGAAAAAATCTCACTTATAGTCATAGGTATTCAAATAGAATTATCAGATAATTGAAACAGAAGTGGAGACATTTTATGATAAAACTAAAGGTATGTCTGACATATTTCTGATAAAGTAAGGGAAATTCATAGGAAAAATTTAAAATTGAAGATTTTTGTGGTAATTTTCATATATACAATGATAAGCATACAAATACAATTAGAAGGCAATTGAAAAAGTAAGTATATCCAAATTCCAATAAAACTGAAGATTTTCCTCAAACATGTGTGATAAAATTGAGGAAAACTTAGGATAATTTATAAAGTTGATGATTTTTTTGCAAAATACTCAGGTACAATGATAAGATTACAAATACTATTAGAATTCAATTGAAAAAGTAAGACCAGACATTTTCTCATAAAACTGAAGATTTTCATTTAACATATGTATGAAAAAATTGAGGATTACATAGGATAACTGATTAAATGGAAGATATTTTCTAGGAAAACCTCAGATACAATGATAGGCATAAAAAATACAATTAGAATATAATTGAAAAGAGAGGTGGAGAAATTTTTGTATAAAAGTGACGATTTTCATCTAACATGTACGATAAAATTGAGGATAACATAATTTTTAAATCTGAAGATATTTTTGAAAAAGAAAACTTAGATTCAATGATAGGCATACAAATACAATTAGAATACAATTGAAAAAGGAACTGGATATATTTTGTGAAGGAACTGAAGATTTCCATCTCACATATATATGATCAAATTGAGGATTACATAGGATAAATGATAAAATAGAAGATTTTCTTTGAAAAATCTCTGATGCAATAAGAGGCATACAAATATAATTATCACATAATAGAAAACGGAAATGGAGATATTTTCTGATAAAACTGAAGATTTCTTATAACATATTTCATATAAAATAAGGGAAATTCATCAGGAAATAAATATTGAAGATTTTTGTGGTAATTTTCATAGATAAAATGGTACACATACAAATACAATTAGAATGCAATTGCAAAGAGAAGTAGAGATATTTTTCTGTAAAAAAAATTTTCCGATAACATATGTATAATAAAGTTGAATATTTATTAAGAAAAATCTCAGATTCAATGATAGGCATATACATACAATTAGAATACAATTGAAAAAGGACCTGGAGACATATTCTGTTAATTCTGAAGCTTTATATCTAATCTTATGGATCAGAAAATGGATGACAAATTAGGAAAATTGATAAAAATGAAGACTTTTGTGATAAAATATCAGATATAATGAAAAACAAACAAATACAAGCATAAGTAAAAAATAATGAAGATATTTTCTGATAAAACTGAAGATTTTGATCTAATATATGTATTTTAAGTTGAGGTTAACATAAGATATTTATAAAATTAAAGATATTTTGGAAAAAATCTCAGATACGAGGATAGGCATTCAAATACAACTAGAGTATTATTTAAGTGTATACCTAACATTGTATCTGTGAAAATTACCACAAAAATCTTCAAATTTTAACATTTTCTCATAAGTTTCCATAATTTATCATAAATATTTCACAATGAATTTCCAAAATTTTATTAAAAATATTATACAAAATTTTTCAGTTTTATCAAAAAATATCTCCACTTTCTTTTTCACTTATATTCTAACTGTATTAGTTAGCCTTTAAGTATATCTGAGATTCTATCAAAAAAAACTTCAATTTTATCAAGTTTATTATGTTATCATCCATTTTATCATACATATGTTAGGTGAAAATGTTGTTTTATAAAAAATGTCTCCAGCTACTTTTCAATCATATTCTAATTGTATTTGTATGCCTATCCTTATATTTGAGAATTTTCTAAGGAAATCTTTAATTTTCTCAGTTATCCTATGTAATCTTCATTTGTATCATACATATGTTATATGAAAATCTTCAGTTTTATCAGATAATGTCTAGTCTTCCCTTTTCAATTGTATTCTAATAGTGTTTGTAATCTTATCATTGCATCTGAGATTTTTTGCAAAATATAATTCAATTTTATAAAATATCCTACGTTTTCCTCAATTTTATCAAACATATGTTAGAGGAAAATGTTCAGTTTTATAGGAAAATGTCTCCACATCCTTTTACAATTACATTCTAATTATATTTGTATACCTATCATTGTATATGTAACAATTACCACAAAAATCTTCAAATTTTAGAATACTCCTATAAATTTCCATAATTTTATGATATATGTTATGCAAAATTCCTCAGGTTTATCAGAAAATATATCCACTTCCTTTTTCAGCTACATTATTATTTATATGCCTACCATTGTATATGTGAAAATTACATCAAAAATCTTCATATTTTAACATTTTCACATAAATTTCCATAATTTACTCATAAATGATATACAAAAATCTTTAGTTTTATCAGAAAGTGTTTCCACTTTCTCTTTCAATTCAGAATTAACAGAATATGTCTCCACGTCATTTTTTTCAATTGTATTCTAATGGTATTTGCATGCCTATTATTGTATCCAAGTATTTTTCCCCGAATAAATCTTCAATTTTATCAATTATTCTTTGTAATTCTTTGTAATTCTCAATTTTATCATACATATGTTTTATATTAAAATGTCTCTAATTCCTCCTTCAATTATATTCTAAATGTATTTGTATGCCTATCATTATATCTGAGTTTTTTTCAAAAAGTCTTCAATTTTATAAATTATCTTAAGTTATCCTCAATTTTATCATAGATATTTTAGAGGACAAATTTCCATTTTATTCCAATGAAGTGGAATAAAAATGTTTTCACTTCATTTTTTGATTACATTCTAATTATATCTGTATGCCTACCATTGTATCTGTGAAAAGTACCAGAAAAGTTTTCAATTTTTAAATTTTTTCCTATGAATTTCCCTTACTTCATCAGTAATATGTTATATGAAATCTTCAGTTTGGTCAGAAAATGTTTCTACTTCATCCTCAAATATGTATTAATCCTATTATATGCCTATCATTGTATCTGTGGGTTTTTTTCTGAAAAAAAATCTTCAAATTTATCAGTTATCATATGTATTCCTCAATTTTATGATAAATATGCTAGATTAAAATCTTCAGTTCTACCAGAAAATATCTCCACCTCCTTTTTCAATCATTTGATAATTCTATTTGGATGCTTATCATTGTATCTGAGTTTTTTTGTTCAAAAAAACTAAAATTTTATCAGTTATCCTACGTAATCCTCAATTTTATCATGCATATTTTAGATGAAAAGCTTCAATTCTATCAGTAAATATCTCCACTTACTTTTTCAATTATATTCTAATTGAATTTGTAGGCAGATCATTATATCTGAGCATTTTCCCAAATAAATCTTCAATTTTATCAATTATCTTATGTAATCCTCAATTTTATCATACACATGTTAGATGTAAATCTTCAGTTCTTTACAAAAATGTGTCCTATTCCTTTTTTAATAATACTCTAGTTGTATTTGTATGCCTACCCTTGTATCTGAGTTTTTGTTTTCCAAAATATATTCAATTTTATAAATTATCTTATCATCAATTTTAACATACATTTGTTAGATAAAAATATTCAGTTTTATCAGAAAATGTCTCTATACCTTTTTTTTCAATTACATTCTAATTGTGTTTCTAAGCCTATTATTGTATCTGTGAATATTAGCACAAAAAACTTCAAATTTTACAATTTTCCTATGAATTTCCATAATTATATCAGATATGTGTCATGCAAAATTCTTCAGATTTATCAGAAAATATCTCCACTTCTTTTTACAACTACATTATTAGTTATTTGTATGCTGGCCATTGTATCTGTGAAAATTACCACAAAAATCTTTAAATATTAACATTATCATATGAATTTCCATAATTTCATAAGAAATGTTGTACAAAAATCTTCAGTTTTATCAGAAAATGTCTCCACTTTTTTCACTTATATATAGTTGTAATTGTATAGCTTTCATTATATCTGAGATTTTATCACAAAAATCTTCAATTTTATCAATTTCACTATGTAATCACCCATTTTATCATCCGTAAGTTAGATGTAAAGCTTCAGAATTAACAGAATGTCTCCACATCCTTTTTCAATTGTATTCTAATTGTATTTGTGTGCCTATCATTGTATTCGAGGTTTTTTCTGAATATATCTTCAATTTTGTCAACTATCCTTTGTTATTCTCATTTTTTCATACTTATGTTATATAAACATCTTCAGTTTTATCAGAAAATGACTCCTCTTCCTTATTCAATTGTATTCAAATTGTATTTGTGTGCTTACCATTTCATCTGAGTTTTTTTCAAAAATATCTTCAATTTCATGAATTAACTTGTTATCCTCAATTTTATCATACATATGTTAGTGGAAAATCATCAGTTTTATAGGAAAATATCTCCACTTCTTTTTGAAATTACATTCTAATTATATTTGTATGTGTACCATTGTATCTGTAAAATTTTCCACAAAAATTTTCAATTTTTAAATTTTTCCTATCAATTTCCCTTATTTGATACAAAACATGTAATACGAACTCTTCTGTTTTATCAGAAAATCTCTCCACCTCGTTTTTCAATTATGTCATAATTATATTTGTACGCCTATCATTGTATATGAGATTTTTCCAAGAAAATCTTCAATTTTATCAGATATCCTATGTAATCCTCAATTTTATCATAGACATGTTAAATGAAAATCTTTAGTTTTATGAGAAAATGTCTCGTCTTTCTTTTTCAATTGAATTCTAATAGTATTTGTAAGCTTATCATTGTATCTGAGTTTCTTTGCAAAAGGATCTTCAATTTTATAAATTATACTGTTTTCCTGAATTTTATCACACATATGTTAGAGGAAAATCTTCAGTTTTATAGGAAAATGGCTCCACTTACTTTTTCAATTACATTCTAACGGTATTTGTATGCTTATATTACCATTGTGTCTGTAAAAATTACCAGAAAATCTTCAATTTTTAATTTTTTTCATATGAATTTCCCTTACTTTATCAGAAATATGCTATGCAAAATCTTGAGATTTATCAGAAAATGTCTCCACTTCCTTTTCAATTATCTGATAATTCTACTTGTATGCCTATCATTGAATGTGATATTTTTACAAAAAATCTCTTCAATTTTATCAGATATCCCATGTAACCCTCAATTTTATCATGGATTTTTTCTTTTCTTTTCTTTTCTTTTCTTTTCTTTTCTTTTCTTTTCTTTTCTTTTCTTTTCTTTCTTTCTTTTTTTTTTTGAGACAGGATTTCTCTGTGTAGCTCAGGCTGTCCTGGAACTCACTCTGTAGACCAGGATGGCCTCAAACTCAGATATCTGCCTGCATCTGCCTCCCTATTGCTGGGATTACAGGCATGTGCCAACACCGCCCAGTTTATTATGCATATTTTTTACGAAAATATTCAGTTCTATCGTAAAATGTCTATACTTCATTTTTCAATTGAATTCTAATTATATTTGTATGGCTATTATTGTATTTGACTTTTTTAATAAAATAGAGTATAAAATTGAATATTTTTAGAAAAAACACAAATATAGTGATAGCCATACTAATACAATTAGAATTCAATTGAAAAATGAAGAGGAGAGATTTTATGATAGACCTGAAGATTTTCATCAAAATTGAGGATTATATACGACATTTGATAAAATTGAAAATTTTCTTGGAAAAATCTCACATACAATTGTAGGCATACAAATAGAATTATCAGATAATTGAAAAGTAGGTGGATATTATAAATAAGGCTATTATGAACATAGTGGAGCATGTATCCTTATTGCATGCTGGGGAATCTTCTGGGTATATGCCCAGGAGTGGTATGACTGGGTCCTCTGGAAATATCATGTCCAGTTTTCTGAGGAAGCGCCAGACTGATTTCCAGAGTGGTTATACCAGCTTGCAGTCCCACTAACACCTGATGTCTCCTGAGTTTTTTAATCTTAGCCATTCTGACTGGTGTGAAGTGAAATCTCAGGGTTGTTTTGATTTGCATTTATATAATGACTAATGATGTTGAGCATTTTTTAAGTTGTTTCTCAGCCATCTGATTTTCTTCAGGTGAAAAGTCTTTGTTTAGCTCTGTATCCCATTTTTGGATAGGGTTATTTGGTTTTCTGGGGTCTAACTTCTTGAGATCTCTGTATACATTAGATATTAGCCCTCTGTTGGATGTGGGGTTGGAGAGCCCAGATGTCCCTCAACGGAAGAATGGATAAAAAAATGTGGTATATATACACAATGGAGTAACACTCAGCCGTTAGAACCAATGAGTTCATGAAATTCTTAGAGAAATGGATGGAGCTGGAGTACATCATACTAAGTGAGATAACCCAGTCTCAAAAGAATACCCATGGTATGCACTCACTAATAAGTGGATATTAGCCTAGACTCTTGGGAAACCAAAGACACAATCCATATATCAAATGATATCTGCCAAATAGGAAGGAGTGGACACTGGTGCTGGAAAGGATCAAAACATCAGTGTAGGGGAACACCAGAACAAAGAAGTGGGAAGGGGTGGATGGGGTAACAGGGGGAAGGAAAATGGCATGTGGGACCATTGGGGGATGGGGAACCAGAAAAAGGGAAATGAAATGTAAATACAGAATATATCCAATAAAAAATTAAAAATAAAGAAAAGTAAGTAGAAATATTTTCTGATAACACTAATGAGTTCGTATAACATATTTCTGATAAAGTAAGGGAAATTCATAGGAAAAATTTAAAATTTGAAGATTTTTGTAGCAATTTTCAAACATTCAATGGTATGCATAAAAATGCAATTAGAATGTAATTGAAAAAGGAAGTGGAGACATTTTCCTATAAAACTGAAAACTTTCCTCTTACCTTTGTATGATAAACTGAGGATAACTTAAGATAAATTATGAAATTAAAGATCTTTTGGAAAAAACTCAGATGCAATGATAAGCATACAAATACAATTAGAATACAATTGAAAAAGGAAGAATAGACATTTTGTGATAAAACTGAAGATTTCTAACATATGTATGATAAAATTGAGAATTACAAAGGATAATTGATAAAATTGAAGATTTATTCAGAAAAAAACTCGGATACAATGATAGGCATGCAAATACAATTAGAATATCATTGAAAAATGACATGGAGACATATTCTCTTAATTCTGAAGATTTATATCTAAATTATGTATGATAAAATAGATAACAGGAAAATTGATAAAATTGAAGATTTTCGTGATAAAATCTCAGATACAATGAAAGTCATACAAATACAACTATAAGAAAGTGAAAAAGAAACTGGAGACATTTTCTGATAAAACTGAAGATTTTTTCATATTATTTCTGAGTAAATTATGGAAATTCATGAGAAAATGTTAAAATTTGTAGAATTTTGTGGTAATTATCACAGATATAATTGTCAGCATAAAAATAAATAATAATATATTTGAAAAAGGAAGTGGAGATATTTTCTGATAAATCTGAAGAATTTTTCAAAACATATACCTGATAAAATTATGGAAATTTGTAAGAAAACTGTAAAATTTGAAAATTTTTGTGATAATTTTTATAGATACAATGATAGGCTTACAAACACAATTAGAAGTTAATTGAAGAATGGAATAGAGACATTTTCTAATAAAACTGAAGATTTTCATCTAACAAATGTATGAAAATTGAGGATAACATAAGATAATTTATGAAATTGAAGGTATTTTGGAAATTAAAACTCAGATATAAGAATAAGGATACAAATACAAGTATATTATTGAAAAAGGAAGAGGACACATTTATATAGAGAACTGAAGATTTTCATCTAACATATGTGTGATAAAATTGAGGATTACATAAGATAATTGATAAAATTGAAGATTTATTTGGAAAAATACTCAGATACAATGATCTGCATATAAATACAATTAGAATATAATTGAAAGGGAAGTGGAGATATTTTCTGATAGACCTGAAGCTTTTCATCTAACATACCCATGATAAAATTGAGGATTACATAGATAACTCATAAAATTTCAGATATTTTTGAAAAAACACTCATATAAAATGATAGGCATCCAAATAGAATTAGAATGTTATTGAAAAGGGAAGTGGAGATATGTTCTGGTAGAAATGATGATTTTAATCTAACGCATATATCACAAAATTGAGGATTACATATGATAACTGATAAAACTGAAGTTTTTTTCTGGGAAAAAACAGAAACAATGATAGGCATACAAGGAGAATTATCACATATTTGAAGATAAAGTAGAGATTTTCTGATCAAACTGAAGATTTCGTATAACATATTATTGATAAAGTAAGGGTAATTAGTAGGAAGAATTAAAATTAAAAATTTTTGTGGTTCTTTTTACAGATACAATGGTAGGCATACAAATGCAATTAAAATGTAATAGAAAAATGAAGTGGAGATATTTTTATTTAAAACTGAATATTTTCCTCTAAAATATCTATGATAAAATTGAGGATAACTTAAGAAAATTTATAAAATTGAAGATTAGTTTGAAAAAATCAGATACAAGGAAAGGCATACAAATACATTCAGAATATAATTGAAGGATTCAGTGGAGACATTTTCATATAAAACTGATGATTTTCATATAACATACATATGAGAAAATGGGAATATCATAAGTTAATTTATAAAATTAAAGATTTTTTGGAAAAAACTCAGATAAAGTGATAGGCATAGAAATACAATTTGAATACAATTGAAAAACGAAGTGGAGACATTTCCTGATAAACTGAATATTTTCATCTAGCATATATATGATAAAATAAAGGATTAATAGAGTAATTTTAAAATTGAAGATTTATTTGGACATAACTCAGATACAATGATACCCTAAAATTACAATTAGAATATTACTAAAAGAGACGTGGAGTCATTTTCATATAGAACTTAAGATTTTCATCTAATATATGTATGATAAAAATGAGTATAACATAACATAATTTATAAAATTGAATATTTTTGAAAAAACATCAGATATTTGATAGGCATATAAATATAATTAGAATGTAATTGAAAAAAGAAATGGAGACATTTTTGTAAAGTAATAAAGATTTTCATCTATGATAAAATTGAGGATAACATAAGATAATGTATAAAATTGAAGATTTTTTTGAAAAAAATTTAAATACAATGATAGCCATACAAATAGAATTAGAATTCAATTGAAAACGGAAGTGTAGACATTTTAAGATAGAAATCAAGATTTTCATCTGAAATCTGCATCTAATCAAATTGAAGTTTTTTTGAAAAATCTCACATAGAATGATAGGCATACAAATAGGATTTTCAGATGATTGAAAAGGAAGTGGAGACATTTTCTGATAAAACTAAAGATTTCATATAACATATTTCTGATAAAGTATGGGAAATTCACAGGACAAATTAAAAAATTGAAGATTTTTGTAGTTATTTACACAGATAAAATATAAGCACACAAATATAGTTAGAATGTAATTGAAAAAGTAAGTGGAGCCATTTTCCTAAAAAACTGAAGATTTTCCTCTACCATATGTGTGATAAAATTCAGGAAAACTTAGGATAATTTATAAAATTAATGATTTTCTAGCAAAAACTCAGATACAATGATAATCTTACAAATATTATTAGAATTCAATTGAAAAAGAAAGATGAGATATTTTGTCATAAAACTGAAAATTTTCAACTAACATATCTATGATAAAATTGATGATAACATAGGATAACTGATAAAATTGAAGATTTTCTATGCCTTATCTCAGATAAAATGAAAGGCATACAAATACAACTATCACATAATTGAAAAAGGAAGTGCAGATATTTTCTGATAAAACTAAAGATTTCTTATAACATTTTTCATATAAAATAAGGAATTTCATAGGAAAAATTTAAAAATTGAAGATTTTTGTGGTAATCACAGATACAATGGTTTGCATACAAATACAATTAGAATGTAATTGCA
Source organism: Apodemus agrarius (assembly GCA_964023405.1). NCBI lineage: Eukaryota > Metazoa > Chordata > Mammalia > Rodentia > Muridae > Apodemus > Apodemus agrarius. The sequence goes on from OZ030024.1 coordinate 36,158,969, forward strand.
AAAAGAAGTGGAGACATTTTCCAGTAAATCTGAGGATTATCCTCTAACATATGTATGATAAAATTGAGGATAACAAGTTAATTCATGATATTGAAGATTCTTTTGGAAAAAAACTCAGATGCAATGGTAAGCATACAAATACAATTAGAATATAATTGAAAAATGAAGAGGAGACATTTTCTAATGAAGCTGAAGATTTTTATCTAACATGTATGACAAAATTGAGAATTACATAGGAAAATTGATAAAATTGAACATTTATTCAGAAAAAACTCAGTTACAATGATAGGCATACAATTACAATTAGAATTCTGTTGAAAAAGAAAGTAGAGACATATTCTGTTAATTCTGAAGCTTTACATCTATCTTATGGATGATAAAATGGATGATAACATAGGAAAACTGATATTATTGAAGATTTTTGTGATAAAATCTCAGATACAATGAAAGGCATATAAGTAAAACAATAAATAAGTGGAAAAGAAAATGGAGACATTTTCTGATAAAACTGAAGATTTTTGTTTAACATTTCTGATTTAATTATGGAAATTCATGTGAAAATGTTAAAATTTGAGATTTTTGTAGTAATTTTCAAAGATACAATGGTTGACATACAAATAAATAATAATATGGTTGAAAAGGGAAGTGGAGATATTTTCTGATAAATCTGAGGAATTTTGCGTGACAAATATCTGATAAAATCATGGAAATCCATATGAATACTGAAAAATTTGAAAATTTTTATGGTAATTTTAACAGATACAATGGTAGGCATAAAAATAAATAATAATATAGTTGAAAAACCAAGTGTAAATACTTTCTGGTAAATGTGAAAAATTTGGCATAATAAATATCTGATAAAAATATCCAAATTCATAACAAAACTGAACAATTTGAAGTATTTTGTGGTAATTTTCATACAACGATACAATGATAAGCTTACAACACAATTAGAATGTAATTGAAAAAAGGTATAGAGTCATTTTCTGATAAAAGAGATGATTATCTTCTAACATATGTATGCTAAAATTAAGGATAATATAAGATAATTTATAAAATTGAAGATATTTTGGAATACAAAAATTCAGATACAGGGATAGGCCTACAAATACAACCAGAAAATTATTGAGAAATGAAGAGGACACATCTTTTAAAGAACTGAAGGTTTTAATCTAACATGTGTATGATAAAATTGAGGATTACATAATATAATTGATAAAATTGAAGATTTATTTGGAAAAATACTCAGATACAATGATCTGCCTGCAAATACAATTACAATATAATTGAAAACGGAAGTGGAGATATTTTCTGGTAGAACTGAAGATTTTAATCTAACATATGTATCATAAAATTGAGGATTACCTATGATAATTGATAAAATTGAAGATTTTTTGGAAAAAAACGCATATACAATGATAGGTATACAAATAGAATTATCACATAATTGGAAATGAAGTGGAGACATTTTCTGACAAAACTGAAGTTTTCCTATAACATATTACTGATTAAGTAACGGAAATTCTTAGGAAAAAAATTTAAAAGTTAAAATTTTTATGATAATTTCAACAGATACAATGGTATGCATACAAATACAATTAGATGTAAACGAAAAATGAAGTGGAAACATTTTTATTTTTTATCATTCATTTCTTTTTATTTTCTATATTCTTTGTTTATATTCCAAAGACTTTCCCCTTTCACAATTTCCCCCTCACCATATGTCCCATAAGTCTTCTTCCCCCCTGCCCATTCCCCAATCGCCCTCCAAACCTTTCTTTGTTCTGGTATTCTCCCACAAACCTGGAACCAGTCTTTTCGGGACCAGTGTCCTCTCCTTCATTCTTCGTGGAAATACTTTGATTTTTTTTTAGATTTTTTTCTTTATTTTCTATATTCTTTGTTTACATTCCAATTGTGCCTTGAGTATTCAGAGAGTCTGTGCTCATTAATATCCACTTAACAGTGATTGCAATTCATGTGTATTCTTTTGTGGTTGGGTTAACACACTTAGGATGATATTTGCCTACAAATTGCATGAATTCATTATTTTTAATTGCTGAGTAGTATTCCATTGTATAAATATATTACATTTTCTGTATCCATTCCACCTTTGAGGGACATCTGGGTTCCTTCCAGCTTCTGGCTATTATAAATAAAGGTTGCTATGAACATAGTGAAGCATTTGTCTTTATAGCATGCAGGGGAATCCTCTTGGTATAATCCCAGGAGTGGTAAGACAGGGTCCTCTGGAATTGTCATGCCCAAATTTCTGAAGAGCCACCATTCTGATTTCCAGAGGAGTTGTACCATCTTGTAATCCCACCAACAGTGTAGGAGTGTTCCTCTTTCTCCACATCCTCACCTGCACCTGTTGTCTCTTGAGTTTTTCATCTTAGCCATTCTGACTGGTGTGAGGTGGAATCTCAAGGTTGTTTTGATTTGCATTTCCCTGATGACTAATGATGTTGACCATCTCTTAAGGTAATTTTCAGCAATCCAAATTTCTTCTGGTGAAAATTGTTTGTTTAGCTCTGTACCTCATTTTTAATAGGGTTGTTTGGATCTTTGGGGTCTAACTTCTTGAGTTATTTGATTATATTGGATATTAGCCCTCTGTCGGATGTGGGGTTGGTGAAGATCTTTTCCCACTTTGTTGGTTGCCATTTTGTCCTTCTGACAGTGTCCTTTGCCTTACAGAAACTTTGTAATTTTATGAGGTCCCATTTGTCAATTCTTGATCTTAAAGCATAAGCTATTGCTTTTCTGTTCTGGAACTTTCTCCCTGTGACCATGTACTTCAAGGTCTTCCCCAGTTTCTTTTCTATTAGTTTCAGTGTGTCTGGAGGTCTTTGATCAACTTGGAGTTGATCTTAGTACAAGGTGATAAGATTGAGTCAATTTGCATTCTTCTACATGTTGACCTCCAGTTGAACAAGCACCTTTTGTTGAAAAGGCTATCTTTTTTCCACTTGATGGTTGTGGCTTATTTATCAAAGATCAAGTGACCATAACTCTGTGGATTTATTTCTGGGTCTTCAATTCTATTCCATTGTTCTACTTGCCTGTCACTGTACCAATAACATGCAGTTTTTAAAATAATTGCTCTTTAGCACTGCTTGAGGTCAGGGATATTGATTCCCCCAGAAATTCTTTTATTGTTGAGAATAGTTTTAGCTATCCTGGGTTTTTTGTTACTCCAGAAGAATTTAAGATTTGCTCTTTCTAGATCTATGAGGAATTGATTTGGGATTATGATGGGGATTGCACTGAATCTGTAGAATGCTTTTCGCAAGATGTCCATCTTTTACTATATTGATCTTGCCAATCCAAGAGCAAGAAATATTTTTCCATCTTCTAAGGTCTTCTTTGATTTCTTTCTTCAAACACTTGAAGTTCTTGTCATACAGATCTTTCACTTGTTTGGTTAGAGTCATGCCAAGGTACATTATATGGTTTGTGTCTATTTTGAAGGGTGTTAATTCCCTTACTTCTTTCTCAGCCTGCTTGTCCTTTGAGTAAAGGAAGGCTACTGGTTTGATTGAGTTGGCTTTATAACCAGCCACTTTGCTGAAGTTGTTTTTCAGCTGTAGGAGTTATCTGGTGTAGTTTTTGGGTCGCTTAAACTGCGACCATAAAAAAACACATATCATACAAAAACATTTACAATATAATTGAAGGATGAAGTGGAGACATTTTCATATAAAACATGACTTTCATATAACATACGTATGAGAAAATGGGGATAACAAGGTAATTTATAAAATTAAAGATTTTTTGGAAAAAAACTCAGATAAAGTGATAGGCATAGAAATACAATTTGAATACAACTGAAAAAACGAAGTGAAGACACTTCCTGATAAAAGTGATATTTTTATCAACATATGTATGATAAAATAAAGGATTAATAGGGTAATCGATAAAATCAAAGGTTTATTTGGACATAACTCAGATACAATGACACCATAAAATTACCATTAGAATATTACTCAGAGACGTGGAGACATTTTCATATAAAACTGAATATTTTCATCTAATATATATATATATGAAAAAATGAGTATAACATAACATAATTTATAAAATTAAATATTGTTGAGAAAAAATCAGATATTGATAGGCATATAAATACAATTATAATGTAATTGAAAAAGGAAATGGAGACATTTTCGTAAAGTAATGAAGATTTTCATCTATGATAAAATTGAGGATAACAATAGATAATGTATAAAATTGAAGATTTTTTTGAAAAAATTCAAATGCAACGATAGCCATACAAAAGAATTAGAATTCAATTGAAAACGGAGGTGGAGACATTTTATGATGGAACTCAAGATTTTCATCTGAAATCTGCATAATAAAATTGAGGATTACATAGGATATCTGATCAAATTGAAGGGTTTTTTTTGAAAATCTCACATAGAATGATAGGCATACACATAGAATTATCAGATAATTGAAAAGGAAGTGGAGACATTTTCTGATAAAACTAAAGATTTCATTTAATATATTTCTGATAAAGTATGGGAAATTCATAGGAAAAATTTAAAAATTGAAGATTTTTGTTGTAATATACACAGATACAAATATAAGCATACAAATACCGTTAGAATGTAATTGAAAAAGTAAGTGGAGCCATTTTCCTATAAAACTGAAGATTTTCCTCTATCATATGTGGGATAAAATTCAGGAAAACTTAGGATAATTTATAAAATTAATGGTTTTCTTGCAAAAACTCAGATACAATGATAATCTTACAAATACTATTAGAATTAAATTGAAAAAGAAAGACTAGACATTTTCTCAAAAACTGAAGATTTTCAATTAACATATGTATGATAAAATTGATGATAACAAAGGATAACTGATAAAATTGAAGATTTTCTCTGAAAAATCTCAGATACAATGAAAGGCATTCAAATACAACTAACACATAATTGAAAAAGCAAATGGGGACTCTTTCTGGTAAAACTGAAGATTTTGTATAACATGTTTCATGTAAAATAAGGAATTTCATGGGAAAAATATAAAGATTGAAGATTTTTGTGGTAATCTTCACTGATGCAATGGTTTGCATACAAATCAAATTAGAATGTATTTGCAAAAAGAAATGGAGACATTTTCCAATAAATCTGAGGATTTTCCTCTAACATTTATATGATAAAATTGAGGATAACTTAAGTTAATTCATGATATTGAAGATTCTTTTGAAAAAAACACAATGATAAGCATACAAATACAATTAGAATACAATTGAAAAATGAAGAGGAGACATTTTCTAATAAAACTGGAGATTTTTATCTAACATGTATGACAACATTGAGAATTACATAGGATAATTGATAAAATTGAACATTTATTCAGAAAAAACTCAGATACAATGATAGGCATGCAAATATAATTAGAATTCTATAGAAAAAGAAAGTGGAGACATATTCTGTTAATTCTGAAGCTTTACATCTAACTTATGGATGATGAAATGGATGATAACATAGGAAAATTGAAAAAAAATTGAAGATTTTTGTGATAAAATCTCAGATACAATGAAAGGCATACAAGTACAACAATAAATAAGTGGAAAAGAAAATGGAGACATTTTATGATAAAACTGAAGATTTTTGTATAGCATTTCTGATTTAATTATGGAAATTCATGTGAAAAATGTTAAAATTTGAAGATTTTTGTAGTAATATTCACAGATACCATGGTCGGCATACAAATAAATAATAATATAGTTGAAAAAGGAAGGGGAGATATTTTATGATAAATCTGAGAAATTTTGCATGACAAGTATCTGATAAAATCATGGAAATTCATATGAAAACTGTAAAATTTGAAATTTTTTGTCATAATCTTCACAGATATAGTGGTAGGCATACAAATAAATAATCATATAGTTGAAAAACCAAGTGTACTTTATGATACATGTGAAGAATTTGGCATAATAAATATGTGTAAAAATATCTAAATTCATAACCAAACTGTACATTTTGAAGATTTTTGTGGGAATTTTCATACAATGATAGGCTTACAAACACAATTAGAATGTAATTGAAAAAAGGTATAGAGACATTTTCTGATTAGCATATTACTGATTAAGTAAGGAAAATTATTAGGAAAAATTTAAAAATTGAAAATTCTTATGATAATTTCAACAGATACAATGGTAGGCATACAAATACAATTAGAATGTAATAGAAACATGAAGTGGAAACATTTTTTATTTCTTATTTTTCTTAATTTTTATTTATTTTTTATTTTATTTTATTTTCTATATTCTTTGTTTATATTCCAAAGGCTTTCCCATTTCCCAATTACCCCTCACCATATGTCCTCTTCCCCCCTGCCCATTCCCCAATGGCCTCCCAATCCTTTCTCTGTTCTGGTACTCTCCTACAAACCTGGAACAAGTCTTTTAGGGACCAGTGACCTCTCCTTCATTCTTCTTGGAAATCTGTTGATTTGCTAAGTGTGGCTTGAGTATTCAGAGCTTTGGGGCTCATTAATATCCACTTATCAGTGATTGCAATTCATGTTTATTCTTTTGTGATTGGGTTAACTTACTTAGGATGATATTTTCCTGATCCAAACATTTGCCTACAAATTACATGAATTCATCATTTTTAATTGCTGAGTAGTATACCATAGTATAAATATAGCACATTTTCTGCATCCATTCCTCCTTTGAGGGACATCTGGGCTCCTTCCAGGTTCTGGCTATTATAAATAAAGCCTGCTATGAACATAGTGGAGCATGTGTCTTTACTGCATGCAGGGGAATCCTCTGGGTATGTGCCCAGGAGTGGTATGACAGTGTCCTCTGGAAGTGTCATGCCCAATTTTCTGAGGAACCGCCAGACTGATTTCCAGAGGGGTTGTACCACCTTGAAATCCCACCAACAGTGGAGGAGTGTTCCTCTTTCTCCACATCCTCACCAGCATCTGTTGTCTCTTGAGTTTTTAATTTTAGTCATTCTGACTTGTGTGAGGGGAAATCTCAAGGTTGTTTTGATTCGCATTTCCCTGATGACTAATGATGTTGAACATCTCTTAAGGTGCTTTTCGGCCATCTGAATATCTTCTGGTGAAAAGTCTTTGTTTAGCTCTGTACACCATTTTTAATAGGGTTATTTGGTTCTTTGGGGGACTAACTTCTTCAGTTCTTTGTATATATTGGTTATTAGGCCTTTTTTGGATGTGGGGTTGGTGAAGATATTTTCCCAATTTGTTGGTTGCCATTTTTTTCCTTCTGACAGTGTCCTTTGCCTTACAGAAAATTTGTAATTTTATGAGGTCCCATTTGTCAATTCTTGATCTTACAGCATAAGCTATTGTTGTTCTGTTCAGGAAGTTACCCCTGTGCCCATGTCCTCCAGGGTCTTCCTCAGTTTTGTTTTCTATTAGTTTCAGTGTGTCTGGCTTTATGTGGCGGTCCTTGATCCACTTGGAGTTGATCTTAGTACAAGGTGATAAGAGTGGGTCAATTTGCATTCTTCTGCATGTTGACCTCCAGTTGAACCAGCACCATTTGTTGAAAGGCTATCTTTTTTCACTGGATTGTTGTAGCTTTTTTCTCAAAGATCAAGTGAAGGAAACTCTGTGGGTTCATTTCTGGGTCTTCAATTCTATTCCATTGTTCTACTTGCCTTTCGCTGTACCAAAACCATACAGTTATTAAAATAGTTGTGTTTTAGTACTGCTTTAGGTCAGGGATATTGATTATTACAGAAGTCCTTTTATTGTTGAGAATAGTTTTAGCTGTCCTGGGTTTTATGTTACTCCAGCTGAATTTAAGAATTGCTCTTTTTAGGTCTACAAAGAATTGTTTTCGGTTTTGATGGGGATTGCACTGAATCTGTAGAATGCTTTCCACAAGATGTCCATTTTTACTATATTGATCGTGCCAATCCAAGAGCAAGAAATATTTTTCCATCTTCTGAGGTCTCCTTTGATTTCTTTCTTCAAACACTTGAAGTTCTTGTCATACAGATCTTTCACTTGTTTGGTTAGAGTCACACCAAGGTACCTTATATTGTTTTTGGCTATTTTGAAGGGAGTTTTTTTCCCTAACTTATTTCTCAGCCTGCTTGTCCTTCAAGTATAGGAAGGCTACTGATTTGACTGAGTTGATTTTACAACCAGCCACTTTGCTGAAGTTGTTTATCAGCTGTAGGAGATATCTGGTGGAGTGTTTTGGGTCGCTTAAACTGCGACCATAAAAAACACTTATCATCTGCAAATAATGATAGTTTTAATTCTTCCTTTCCAATTTGTCTCGCTTTGACTTCCTTATGTTGTCTAATTGCTCTCACTAAAACTTCAAGTACTATATTGAAAAGATATGGAAAGGGCAGTCTTATCTCGTCTCTGATTTTAGTGGGATTGCTTCAAGTTTCTCTCCATTTATTTTGATGTTGGCTACTGGTTTGCTGTGTATCACATTTATTATGTTCAGTTATGGGCTTTGTATTCCTTTTCTTTTCAGGCCTTTTAGCATGAAAGCATGCTGAATTTTGTCAAATGCTTCTTTAGTATCTAATGAGAGGTCCATTACAATTGAAAAATGAAGAGGAGACATTTTCTAATGAAACTGAAGATTTTTATCTAACATGTATGACAACATTGAGAATTCCATAGGATAAAATTGAACATTTATTCAGAAAAAACTCAGATACAATGATAGGCATACAAATACAATTAGAATTCTATTGAAAAAGAAAGTGGAGACATATTCTGTTAATTCTGAAGCTTTACATCTAACTTATGGATGATGAAATGGATGATAACATGGGAAAATTGAAAAAAAATTGAAGATTTTTGTGATAAAATCTCAGATACAATGAAAGGCACACAAGTATAACAATAAATAAGTGGAAAAGAAAATGGAGACATTTTATGATAAAACTGAAGATTTTTGTATAGCATTTTTGATTTAATTATGGAAATTCATGTGAAAATGTTAAAATTTGAAGATTTTTGTTGTAATAATGACCAAGGTGTCATTGAGTAAAGTATTGTTCAGTTTCCATGTGTATGTGGGCTTTCTGTTGTTTTTCTTGCTATTAAAGACAACTTTTACTCCACAGTTATCTGATAGGAGGCATGGGATTTGTTTGTTCTTCTTGTATTTGTTGACATCTGTCTTGTGACCAATTATATGATCGATTTTGGAAAAGGTATCATGCGGTGCTGAGAAAAAGGTATATTCTTTTGCTTTGGGATGAAATGATCTAAATATATACCCAATTGGCCCAAAGCTTCAATTAGTTTCACTGTGTCCCTGTTTAGTTTCTTGTTTCCTGATCAGTACATTAAGGATAGTGGAGTGTTGAAGTCACCCACAATTATTATGTTAGCTTCAATGTGTGCTTTGAGCTTTAGTAAAGTTTCTTTTGCAAATGATGATGCCCTTGCATTTAGAGCATAGTTGTTCAGAATTGAGAGTTCTTCTTGAAGGATTTTTCCTTTGACCAGCAAGAAGTGACCTTCCATGTCTCTTTTGATGACTTTAGGTTGAAAGACAATTTTATCTGATATTAGAATGTAGAGTGCAGTGTCCCCCTAAGGGCACACAACCCATGCCTGGTTGGAACCCAGAAACAGCTGCTCTGCCCAGATCACTGCCTGGCAGCCTTGAGTCCCCAGAGAACCCAAATTCTGGATACCAGAGGTAACTGGTTTACCTTGCTTAGTCCAGACAGCTGCAAGGATGCCTGTGGTGGCAGCAGGGATGGGGAGTGCCGACATTTTGATTTAAAATTGAAAACTTTCCTCTAAAATATCTATGATAAAATTCAGGAAAAATTAAGGTAAATTATAAATTTGAAGATTTATTTGAAAAAAAAAGCTTAGATACAATGATAGGCATTACAAATACTTTTAGAATATTATTAAAGGAGAATATGGAGACTTCTTCATATTAAACTGAAGATTTTCATATAACATACATCGAATAAAATGAGGATATCATAAAGTAATTTATAAAATGAAAGATTTTTTGGAAAAAAACTTAGATACAATGGTATGCATAAAATACAATTAGAATACAACTGAAAAATGAAGTATAGACATTTTCTGATAAAACTGAAGATTTTCATCTAACATATGTATGATAAAATAAAGGATTACTGAGGTAATTGGTAAAATTGAAGATTTATTAGGACAAAACTCAAATACAATGATAGGCAGAAAAATACAAATAGAATATAACTAAAAGTGACGTGGAGACATTTTCATATAACACTGAAGATTTTCATCTAATATATATATGATAAAAATGAGGATAACATAACATAATTTATAAAATCAAATATTTTTAAAAAACACAGATACATTGATATGTATATAAATAAAATTAGAATGTAATTGACAAATTTAATGGAGATACTTTGTAAAGTAATGAAGATAGTCATCTATTATATATATGATATAATTGAAGATAACATAAGATAATGTATAAAATTGAAGATTTTTTAAAAAAAACAAATACAGTGATAGCCATACAAGTATAATTAGAATTCAATTGAAAAAGGAAGTGGAGACATTTTATGATAGAACTGAAAAGTTTTGTCTAAAATATGCATGATAAAATTGAGGATTACATAGGATATCTGATAAAAGTGAAGATATTCTTTGAGAAATGTCAGATACAATGGTAGGCATACAAATGTAATTATCACTTAATTGAAAAAGGAAGTGGAGACATTTTCTTATGAAACTGATGATTTCAAATATATTTCATATAAAATAAGGGAAATTCATAGGAAAAATTTAAAAATTGAAGCCTTCTATGGTAATTTTCACAGATACAATGGTATGCATTTAAATACAATTAGAATGTAATTTCAAAAAGAATTAGAGATATTTTCCTATAAAACTGAAGTTTTTCCTCTAACATATGTATGATAAAATTGAGGATTAATTATGGTAATTTATGAAATTGAAGATTTTTTTGAAAAAAACTCAGATACAGTGATAAGCATACAGGTAGAATTAGAGTATAATTGAAAACAGGAGAGGAGACATTTTCTGATAAAATTGAAAATTTTTATCTAACATATGTATGATAAAATTGAGAATTACATAGGTTAATTGATAAAATTGAAGATTTATTCAGAAAAACTCAGATACAATGATAGGCATACAAATAAAATTTGAATACAATTGAAAAAGTACGTGAAGAAATTTTCTGCTAATTCTGAAGATTTACATCTAACTTATGGATGATAAAAATGGATGATAGCATAGGAAAACTGATAAAATTTAAGATTTTTGTAATAAAATCTCAGATACAATGAAAGACATACACATACAACTCTAAATAAGTGAAATAGAAATTGGAGACATGTTCTGATAAAACTGATTATTTTTGTATAATATTTCTGATTAAATTATGGAAATTCTTGTGAAAATGTTAAAGTTTGGAGATTTTTGTGGTAATTTTCACACTTACAATTGTAGGCATAAAAGTAAATTACATATTTGAAAAATAAGTGGAGATATTTTCATCAATCTGAGGAATTTTGCATAATAGATTTGATAAAATTATGGAAATTCATTGGAAAACTGTAAAATTTGAAGATTTTTGTGGTAATCTTCACAGATACAATGGTAGGCATACAAATAAATAATAATAAAGTTGAAAAACGAAGTGGAGATATTTTCTGACAAATCTGAAAAATTTTGCACAACATATATCCAAAAAATTAGGGAAATTCATAAGAAAAGTAAAATTTGAATATTTTTGTGGTAATTTCAAATGTACAATGATAGGCTGGCAAACACAATTAGAATGTAATTGAAGAATGATTAGTGACATTTTCTGATAAAACTGAAGATTTTCATCTAACATATATATGTTAAAACCGAGGACATAAGATCATTTATAAAATTGAAGATATTTTGGAAAACAAACACTCGGATACAATGATAGGCATAGAAAAACAACTAGAGAATTATTGAAAAATAAAGAGGTCACATTTTTTGTAAAGAACTGAAGTTTTTATCTAACATAATTATGATAAAATTGAGGACAACATATGATAATTTTTAAATCTGAAGTTATTTTTGAAAAAGAAAACTCAAATACAATGTTAGGCATAAAAATACAATTTAAATGTAATCTAAAAATGAGGTGGATACATTTTTATTTAAAATTGAACATTTTCCTCTAAAATATCAATGATAAAATTGAGGATAACTTAAGATAATTTATAAAATTAAAGATTTTTTAAAAAAAAACCTCAGATTCAATTATAGGCATACAAATATATTTACAATATAATTGAAGGAAGAAGTGGAGGCTATTTCATATAAAACAAGATTTTCATATAACATATGAATATGATAAAATGAGGAAACCATAAGGAAATTGCTAAAATTAAAATTTTATGAAAAACACTCAGATACAATGATAGACTTACAAACACAATTAGAATGTAATTGAAAAAGAGGAATACAGGCATATTCTGATAAAACCGAAGATATTCCTCTAGCACATGTATGTTAAAATTTAGAATTATATAAGATAATTTTTAAAATTTAAGATATTTTGGAAAACAAAACCTCAGATACAAGGATCGGCATACAAATACATCTAGAGTATTATTGAAAAAGGAAGAGGACACATTTTTGTATAGAAATGAAAATTTTCATCGTACATATGTATGATAAAATTGAGGATTACATAAGATAATTGTTATATTGAAGATTTATTTGGAAAAATACTCAGATACAATGATCTGCATACAAATGCAATTAGATTATAATTGAAAAGGAAAGTGGGGATATTTTCTGATATAACTGAAGATTTTCTTCTAACATATGTATGATAAAATTGAGGATAACTTAAGATAATTTATGAAATTGAAGATTTTTTTGAAAAAAAAACTCAGATGCAATGATAAGCATACAAATACACTTAGAAAACATTTGGAAAATGAAGAGGAGACATTTTCTGATAAAACTGAAGATTTTTATCTAACATATGTATGATAAAATTGAGAATTACAAAGAATAATAGATAAAATTAAAAATTTTTTGGAAAAATAGATACAATGATCTGAATACAAATACAATTAGAATATAATTTAAAATGGAGGTGGAGACATTTTCTGATAGAACTGAAACTTTTCATGTAAAATATGCATGATAAAATTGAGGATTACATAGGAAAACAGATACAATTTTAGATTTTTTTTAAAAAATCTGATGCCATGATAGGCATCCAAATACAATTATCATATAATTGAAAAGGGAAGTGGAGATATTTTCTGGTAGAACTGAAGATTTTAACAAACATATGCATGTTTAAATTGAGGATTACATATGATGACTGATAAAATAGAAGATTGTTTTTGGAAAAAACTCAGATACACAGACAGGCCTACAAGTAGAATTATCATATATTTGACAATAATGTGGAGAATTTTCTGACAAAACTGAAGATTTCCTATAACTTATTACTGATAAAGTAAAAGAAATACATAGGAAAAATTTAAAAATTGAAAAATTTGTGGTAATTTTCACAGATACAATGGTAGGCATACAAATACAATTGGAATGTAATAAAAAATGAAGTGGAGACATTTTTATTTAAAATTGAAGATTTTCCTCTAAAATATCTATGAGAAAATTGAGGATAACTTAGGATAATTTATAAAATTGAAGACTTTTTGGAAAAAAAATCAGAAACAATGATAGGCATACAAATACATTTAGAATATAATTAAAAGTAGAAGTGGAGATATATTCATATAAAACTGAAGATTTTCATATAGCATACATATGATAAAATGAGGATATAATAAGGTAATTTTTAAATTAAGATTTTTAGAAAAAACTCAGATACAATGATAGGCATAGAAACACAATTAGAATACACCTGAAAAATGAAGTAGAGACATTTTCTGATAAAACTGAAGATTTTCATCTAACATATGTATGATAAAATAAACAATTACTAGGAAAATTGATAAAATTGAAGATTATTTGGACAAAACTCAGATACAATGATAGGCATAAAAATAAAATGGGAATATAACTAAAGAGACGTGGAGACATTTTCATATAAAACTGAAGATCTTCATCTAATATATGTATGATAAAACTGAGTATAACATAACATAATTTATAACATTGAATATTATTTTAAAATATCCTTAGTTACATTGATAGGCATACAAATACTATTGTAATGCAATTGAAAAAGGAAATGGAGATATTTTTGTAAAGTAATGAAGATCTTCATCAAACATATGTATGATAAAAATGAGGATAACATAACATAATTTATAGTATTGAATATTTTAAAAGAAAATCAGATACATTGATAGCCATAAAAATACAATTATAGTTCAATTGTAAAAGGAAGTGGAGACATTTTATGTTAAAACTAAAGATTTTCACCAAAAATATGCATGATAAAATTGAAATTACATAAGATATCTGATAAAATTGAAGTTTTTTTTGGAATTATCTCACGTACAATGATAGGCCTTCAAATAGAATTATCAGATAATTGAAAAGGAAGTGGAGAGATTTTCTGATAAAACTAAAGATTTTGTATAACATATTTCTATTAAAGTAAGGGAAATTCATAAGAAAAATTTAAAAATTGAAGATTTTTGTTGTAATTTTCACAAATACATTGGTAAGCACACAAATACAATTATAATGTAATTGAAAACGGAAGTGGAACAATTTTCCTATAAAACTGAAGGTTTTCCTCTGGCATATGTTTGATAAAAATGAGGAAAACTTAGGATAATTTATAAAATTGATGATTTTTTTGCAAAAAAACTCAGATACAGTGATAGGCATAGAAATAGAGTTAGAATACAATTGAAATAGGACATGGAGACATATCCATTAATTCTGAAGGTTTACATCTCACTTATGTATGATAAAATGGATGATTACATAAGAAAATTGATAAAACTAAAGATTTTTTGATAAAATCTCAGATACAGTGAAAGGCATACAAATACAACTATATATAAGGGAAAAAGAAAGTGGAGACATTTTCTGATAAAACAGAAGATTTTTCTGTGTAATATTTCTGATAAAATTATGGAAATTCATGTGAAGATGTTAAAATTTGAAGATTTTGTGCTAATTTTCACAGATACAATGGCGGGCATACAAATAAATTATAATATAGTAAATAAAGGAAGTGGAGATATTTTCTGATAAATCTGAAGAATTTTCCATAACATATCTGATAAAATTATGGAAATTAAAAGGAAAATGGTAAAGTTTGAATTTTTTGTGGTAATTTTCACAGATACAATGATAGGCTAACAAACAATTAGAATGTAATTGAAAATAGGAATAGAGCCATTTTCTGATAAAATTGAACATTTTGTATATCATATTTCTGATAAAGTAAGGGAAATTCATAGGAAAAATATAAATATTGAAAATTTTTGAGGTAATTTTAACAGATACAGTGATAAGCATACAAATACAATTAGAATATAATTGAAACAGGAACTGGAGCCATTTTCTTATAAAACTGAAGAAAATCCTCTAACATAAGTATGTAAATTGAGGATATCATAAGATAATTTATAAAATTGAAGTTTTTTTGAATATAAACTCAGATGAAATGATAACAATACAAATACAATTAGAATACAATTGAAAAAGGAAGAGGAGACATATTCTGATGAAACTGGAGATTTTCGTCTAAAGTATGCATGATAAAATTGAGAATTACATAGGATAATTGATAAAATTGAAGATTTATTGAGAAAAAAATTGAAATGCATTTATAGGCATAAAAATACAATTAGAATAAAATTGAAAAAGGAAGTGAAGACATATTCTGTTAATTCTACAGATGTACATCTAACGCGTATAAATAAAACAGATGGTAACAGTAAAATTGATGAAATCGAAGATTAATTTGATAAAATCTAAGATTCAATGATATGCATACAAATACAATAAGATTATAAGCAAAAAATAAAGTGGAGATATTTTCTGAAAACCTGAAGATTTTTCTACAATATTTCTGATAAAATTATGGAAATTTATGAGAAAATATTAAAATTTGAAAATCTTTGTGGTATTTTTCACAGATACAGTGTTAGGTACAGGAATAAATAATAATATAGTTTAAAAGGAAGTGGAGATATTTTCTAATAAATCTGAAGAATTTTGCATAATATATACCTGATAAAATAATAGAAATTCTTAGGAAAACTGTAATATTTGTAGACTTTTGTTGTTATTTTCACAGATACAATGATAGGCTTAAAAACACAATTTGAATGTCATGAGAAAAGGAATACAGATATTTTCTGGTAAAACTGAAGATTTTCATATAACAAATGTATGTTAAAATTGAGGATAACATAAGGTAATTTATAAAATTGAAGACATTTTAGAAACAAAAAATCAGATACAAGTATAGGCATACAAATACATCTAGAGTATTGCTGAAAAAGGAAGAGGACACATTTTCGTAAAGAACTGAAGATAGTCATCTAACATGTATGACAAAATTGAAGATTACATAAGATAATTGATAAAATTAAAATTTAACTTGGAAAACCTCAGATACAATGATCTGCATACAAATACATTTTGAATATAATTGAAAGGAAAGTGGAGATATTTTCTGATAAAACTGAAGATTTTCTTCTAAAATATGCATGAAAAAATTGAGGATTACATAAAATAACTGATATAATTTTAGAGTTTTTGAAAAAATCTCAGATATAATGATAGGCACACATATATAACAAGAATATAATTGAAAAGAGGATTGGAGATATTTTCTAGTATAACTGAAGATTTTAATCTAACATATTTGTGATAAAATAGAGGATTACATATGATAACTGACAAAATTGAAGATTTTTTTCAAAAAAACTCAAATACAATGAGAGGCATACAAATAGAATTATCACATAATTGAAAATGAAGTGGAGACATTTTCTGCCAAAACTGAAGATGTCGTGTAACATAATACTGATAAAATAAGGAATATTCACAGGAAAAATTTAAAAATTGGAATTTTTTGGCAGTTTTCACAAATACAATGAAAGGCATACAAATAAAATTAGAATGTAATCGAAAAAAGAATTGGAGATATTTTTGTTTAAAATTGAAAATTTTCCTCTAACATATCTATGATAAAATTGAGTTTAACTTAAGATAATTTATAAAATTGAAGATTTTCCAAAAAAATCTCAGATAAAATGTTAGGCATACAAGTACATTTAGAATATAATTGAAGGAGGAAGTGGAGACATTTTCATACAAAACTGAAGATTTTCATATAACATACATATGATAAATTGAAGATGACATAAGATTTATAAGATTAAAGATTATTTGGACCAAAAAGCTCAGATACAGTGATTGGCATAGAAATACAATTAGAATACAATTGAAAAACAAAGCAGAGACATTTTCTGATAAAACTGAAGATTTTCATCTAACATATGTGTGATAAAATAGAGGATTACTAGGGTAATTGATAAAATTGAAGATTTATTTGTACAAAACTCAGATACAATGATAGGCATAAAAATACAATTAGAATATAATTCAAACAAACATGGAGACATTTTTATACAAAACTGAAGATTTTCATCTAATATATGTATAATAAATAAGAGGATAACATAACAATGTAAAAAATTAATTATTAAAGAAACAGATACAATGATAGTCATAGAAATACAATTAGAATACAATTGAAAAATGAAGTGGATAAATTTTCTGATAAAATGGAAGATTTTCATCTAACATGTGTATGATAAAATAGAGGATTAATATGGTAATTGATAAAATTGAAGATTTATTTGGACAAAACTCAGATACAATGATAGGCATAAAAATATAATTAGAATATAGCTCAAACAGATGTGGAGACATTTTCATATAAAACTGAAGATTTTCATCTAATGTATGTATAATAAAAATGAGGATAATATAACATAATTTGTAACATTGGATATATTTTTAAAAGATACAGATACAATGATAGGCATATAAATACAATTAGAATGTAATTGAAAGAGGAATGGGGATAATTTTCATAAAGATTTGAAGATTTTCATCTAACATATGTATGATAAAATTGAGGGTAATATAAGATAATGTATAAAATGCAGATTTTTATGTTGAAACTCAAATACAATGATAGCCATACAAATATCATTAGAATTCAATTGAATAATGAAATGGAGACATTTTCTGATAGAACTGAATATTTTCATCTAAAATATGCATAATAAAATTGAGGATTATAAAGGTTATATGATAAAATTGAAGATTTTTTTTGGAAAAATCTCAGACACAATGAGAGGCATACAAAACCATTTAGAATATAATTGAAGTATGATGTGGAGACATTTTCATATAAAACTGAAGATTTTCATCTAACCTACATATGATAAAATGAGGATATCATAAGGTAATTTATAAAATTGAATATTTTTTGGAAAAACACTCATACAGTGATAGGCATAAAAATATAATTGGAATACAACTGAAAAACGAAGTGGAGACATTTTCTGATAAAACTGACGATTTTCATCTAACATATGTATAATAAAATAAACGATTACTAGGGAAATTGTTAAAATTGAAGATTTATTTTGACAAATCTCAGATACAATGATAGACATAAAAATACAATTAGAATACAACTAAAAGAGACATGGAGACATTTTCATATAAAATGAGGATTTTCATCTAATATATATATGATAAAAATGAGGATTATGTAATATAATTTATAAAATTGAATATTTAAAAAACCTCAGATACATTGATATGCATATAAATACAATAATAATGTAATTGAAAAAGGAAATGGAGACATTTTAGTAAAGAAAGGAAGGTTTTCATCTAATTTATGTTTGATAAAATTGAGGATAACATAAGATAATGTATAAAATTGAAGATGTTTTTGAAATAAACTCAAATACAATGATAATTAGAATTCAATTGAAAAATAAGAACTGGAGACATTTATTGATAGAACTGAAGATTTTCATTTATAATCTGCATGATAAAATTGAGAATTACATAAGATATCTGATTAAATTGCAGATTTTTTTGGATAAATCTTACATGCAATGATAGTCATGCAAATAGAATTATCAGATAATTGAAAAGGAAGTGGAGACATTTTCTAGTAAAACTATAGATTTCATATAGCATATTTCTGATAAAGGGAAATTCATAGGAAAAATTTAAAATAAATTGAAGATTTTTGTGGTAATTTTCACAGATACAAATGTAAGCATACAAATACAATTAGAATGCAATTGAAAAAGGAAGTGGAGCCACTTTCCTATAAACCTGAAGATTTTCCTCTAACATATGTGTGATGAAATTGAGGAAAACTTGGGATAGTTTATAAAATTGATGTATTTTGTTTTGCAAAAAAAAACCCTCAGGTTCAATGATAAGCTTACAAAAACTATTAGAATTCATTTGAAATAGGAAGATTACATTTTCTCATAAAACTGAAGATTTTCATTAAACATATGTATGATAAAATTGAGGATTACATAGGATATCTGATTAAATTGAAGATATTCTCTAAGAAAACCTCAGATTCAATGATAGGCAAAGACAATTAGAATATGATTGAAAAAGAGGTGGAGACGTTTTTGTATAAAACTGAGGATTTTCATCTAATATATATATGATAAATTTGAGGATAACATGAGATAATTTTTAAATCTGAAGATATTTTGGAAAATGAAAACTCAGATACAATGATAGGCATACAAAAACAATTAGAATAAAATTGAAAAAGGAACTGGACCAATTTGGTGATAGAAGTGAAGATTTTCATCTAACATATGCACCATAAAATTGAAGATTACTTAGGATAACTGATAAAATTGAAGATTTTCTTTGAATAATCTTAGATACAATGATAGGCATTCAAATATAATTATCACATATTTGAAAAAGGAAGTGGAGACATTTTCTCATAAAACAGATTTCATATAACATGTTTCATATCAAATAAGGGAAATTAATAGGAAAAATTAAAAAATATAACATTTTGTTGTAATTTTCACAGATGCAATGGTACACATACAAGTACAATTAGAATGTAATTGCAAAAAGAAGTGGAGACATTTTCCTATAAAACTGAAGATTTTCCTCTAATATATGTATGATGAAATTGAGGATAACTTAATTCATGACATTGAAGATTGTTTTGATAAAAACTCAGATGAAATGATCAAGCATACAAACACAATTAGAATACAATTGAAAAAGGAAGAGTAGACATTTTCTGATAAACCTAAAAATTTTTGTCTAATATATGCATGATTAAAATGAAAACTACATAGGATAGTTTATAAAATTGAGGTTTTATTCAGAAAAAAACTCAGATAAAATGTTAGGCATACAAATACAATTAGAGTACAACTTAAAATGGACCTGGAGACATATTATGTTAGTTATGAAGGTTTACATCTAACTTATGGGTGATAAAATGGATGATAACATAGGAAAATTGATATAATTGAAGATTTTTTTGATAAAATATCAAATAAAATGAAAGGCAAAAAATACAACAATAAATAAGAGAAAAAGAAAGTGGAGACATTTTCTGATAAAAAATGATTTTTTATGAGATTTCTGAATAAATTATGGAAATTCATGTGAAATTGAAAATTTAAAGATTTTTGTGGTAATTTTCACAGATCCAATGGTCAGTACATAAATAAATAATAATATAGTTGAAAATGGAATTGGAGATATTTTCTGATAAATCTGCAGAAATTTGCATAATATGTACCTGAAAAATGTAAATTCATAGGAAAAGTGTAAAATTTGAAGATTTTTGTAGTAATTTTCACAGACACAATGGTTGGCAGACAAATAAATAATAATATATTTGAAAAAGGAAGTGGAGATATTTCCTGATAAATCTGATGAATTTTGCATAACATATCTGATAAAATTTTGGAAATTCCTTTGAAAACTGTATAATTTGCAGATTTTTGTGGTAATTTTCACAGATACAATGATAGGCTTACAATCACAATTAGAATGTAATTGAAAAAAGAAATGGAGACATTTTCTGATAAAACTTATGATTTTCATCTAACACATGTATGTTAAAATTGAGGATTACAAAGGTAGTTTATGAAATTGAAGGTATTTTGGAAAACAAAAACTCAGATACAACGATAGGCACAAATACAAATAGAGTATTATTGAAAAAGGAAGAGCACAAATTTTGGAAAGAACTGAAGATTTTCATCTAACATATGTATGATAAAATTGAAGATTGCAGAAGATAAATGATAAAATTGAAGATTTATCTGGAAAAATACTCAGATACAATGATCTGCATACAAATACAATTAGAATATAATTGAAAGCTCTTGGCGTTCTGTCCAGGAACTTTCCCCCCAAGCCAATGTCCTCAAGGGTCTTCCCCAGTTTCTTTTCTATTAATTTTAGTGTGTCTGGATTAATGTGGAGGTCCTTGATCCACTTGGAATTGAGCTTAGTACAAGATTATAAGCGTGAATCAATTCTCATTCTTCTGCATGCTGATCTCCAGTTGAGCCAGCATCATTTGTTAAAAAGGCTATTTTTTTTCCACTGGATGTTTTCAGCTCCTTTGTCAAAGATCATTTGGCCAAATATGTGTGGGTTCAATTCTGGGTCTTCAATCCTATTCCATTGATCCACCTACCTGGCACTGTACCAATACCATGCAGTTTTTAACACTACTGCTCTGTAGTATTGCTTGTGGTCCAGCATATTGATTCCCCCAGAAGTTCTTTTACTGTTGATGATAGGTTTAGCTATCCTGGGTTTTTGTTATTCCAGATGAATTTTAGAATTGCTCTTTCTAACTCTATGAAGAACTGAGTTGGGATTTTGATGGGGATTGCGTTGGATCTGTATATTGCTTTTGGCAAGATTGCCATTTTAACTATATTAATCCTGCCTACCCACGAGCATGGAAGATTTTTCCATTTCCTGAGGTCTTCTTCCATGTACTTCTTCAGAGACCTGAAGTTTTTGTCATACAAATCTTTCACTTGTTTGGTTAGAGTCACACCAAGATACTTTATATTGTTTGTGACTATTGTGAAGGGTGTCATTTCCCTATTTTCTTTCTCAGCCTGCTTATCCTTTGAGTATAGGAAGGCTACTAATTTGCTTGAGTTGATATTATAACCACCCACTTTGCAGAAGTTGTTTATCAGATGTAGGAGTTCTCTGGTGGAGTTTTTTTGGGTCACTTAAATATACTATCATATCATCTGCGAATAGTGATAGTTTGACTTCTTCCTTTCCAGTTTGTATCCTTTGACTTCCTTATGTTTTCGAATTGCTCTAGCTAGTACCTCAAGTACTATATTGAAAAGATATGGTAAGAGGGGGCAACCTTGTTTAGTCCCTGATTTTAGTGGGATTGCTTCAAGTTTCTCTCCATTTACTTTGATGTTGGCTACTGGTCTGTGGTAAATTTGTTTTACTATGTTTAGGTATGGGCCTTGAAAATTAAAAAGTTTCTGCAAGCCAAAAGGCACTGTCAAAAGGACAAATCTGCAACCAACAAATTGGAAAAGATCTCCACCAACCCTACATTTGACAGAGGGCTAATATCAAATGTATACAAAGAACTCAAAAGTTAGACCACAGAAAACCAAATAACCCCATCCAAAAATGGAGTACAGAGCTAAACAAAGACTTTTCACCTGAAGAAATGTGGATGGCCAGAAACACCTTAAAATGTTGAACATCATTAATCATTAGAGAAATGCAAATCAAAACAACCCTGAGATTTCACCTCACACCAGTCAGAATGGCTAAGATTAAAAACTCAGGAAACAGCAGGTGTTGGTGAGGATGTGGAGAAAGAGGAACACTCTTCCATTGCTGGTGGGACTGCAAGCTCGTACAACCACTCTGGAAATCATTCTGTCGGTATATATACACAATGGAGTACTATTCAGCCTTTAGAAACAATGAATTCATGAAATTATTAGAGAAATGGTTGGAGCTGGAGAACATCATACTAAGTGACGTAACCTCGTCTCAAAAGAATACCCATGGTATGCACTCACTGATAAGTGGATATTAGCCTAGAATCTTGGGACACCAAAGACAAAATCCACATACCAAATTATGTCAAACAAGAAGGAAGGAGTGGATCCTCGTTCTGAGAAGGCTCAAAACATCAGTGTAGGGGAATACCAGAACAGGGAAATGGGAAAGGATGGATGGCAGAACACGGGGTTGGAAAAGGGCGTGTCAGAATTATGGGAGGCAGGGAACCAGGAAAAGGGAAATTAAATGTAAATATAGAACATATCCAATTAAAAAATCGAAAGAAAGAATAATATTGAAAAGGGAAGTGGAGAAATTTTCTGATAGATCTCAAGATTTCCATCTAAAATATGCATGATAAAATTGAGGATTACATAGGATAACTGATAAAATTTTAGATTTTTTTGAAAAAACACTCAGATACAATGATAGGTATCAAAATATAGTTTGAATATAATTGAAAAGGGAGTAGAGATATTTTCTGGTATAACTGAAGTTTTTAATCAAACATATGTATCATAAAATTGAGGATTACACATGATAACTTATAAAATTGAAGTTTTTTTGGAAAAAAACCTCAGATAAAATTATAGGCATACAAATAGAATTATGACATGTTTGAAATTGAATAGGAGACATTTTCTTTCAAAACTGAATATTGAGTATAATATATTAATGATAAAGTAAGGGAAAGTCATAGGAAAAATTTAAAAATTTAAATTTTGTGGTAATTTTTACAGATATAATGTTAGGCATACAAATACAATCTAAATGTAATCTAAAAATGAAGTAGAGACATTTTTATTTAAAATTGAAGACTTTCCTCTAAAATATCTATGATAAAATTGAGGATAACAGAGATAATTTATAAAATTGAAGATTATTTTGAAAGAAATCAGATACAAGAATAGACCTACAAATATATTTAGAATATAATTGAGGGAGGCAGTGGAGACATTTTAATATAAAAGCAAAGATTTTCATATAACATACTTATGATAACATGCGGATATCATAAGGTAATTTATAAAGTTAAAGATTTTTGGTAAAAACACTCAGATACAATTATAGGCATAAAAACAATTTAATACAACTGAAAAACTAAGTGGAGTGATTTTCTGATAAAACTGAAGATTTTCAGCTATCATATGTATGATAAAATAAAGGATTACTAGGGTAATTGAAAATAAAAACCTCAAATACAATGATAGCCATACAAATATAATTAGAATTCCATTGAAAAAGGAAGTGGAGACATTTTATGATAGAACTAGAAGATGTTCATCTAAAATCTGCATGAATAAATTGAGGATTACATAGGATATCTGACCAAATTGAAGATTATTTTGGAAAAATTTCAGATACAATGATAGACATACAAAAACATTTAGAATATAATTGAAGGATGAAGTGGAGACATTTTCATATAAAAGCATAGATTTTTATATAACATGATAAAATGCGGATATCATGCTGGACATTGGTGGCACATGCCTTTAATCCCAGCACTTGGGAGGCAGAGGCAGGTGGATTTCTGAGTTTGAGGCCAGCCAGGTCTACAGAGTGAGTTCCAGGACAGACAGGGCTACACAGAGAAACCCTGTCTCAAAAAAAATGCGGATATCATAAGTTAATTTATAAAATTAAAGACTTTTTGTAAAAACACTCAGATACAATGATAGGGATAAAAATACAATTTAATAAAACTGCAAAACGAAGTGGAGAGATTTTCTGATAAAACTGAAGATTTTCTTCTAATATATGTATCATAAAAGAAAGGATTACTAGCGTAATTGATAAAATTGAAGATTTATTTGAACAAACGTCAGATGCCATGATATGCATAAAAATACTATTAGAAGATAACTAAAAGAGGGATGGAGACATTTTCATATAAAACTGAATTTTTCATCTAATATATGTATGATAAAAATGAGTATAACATAATTTCTAAAATTGAATATTTCTTTTAAAAAAACTCAGATACTTTGATAGGCATATAAAGACAATTAGAATGTAATTGAAAAGGGAAATGGAGACACTTTCGTAAAGTATGAAGATTTTCATCTTACATGTATGATAAAATTGAGGATAACATAAGATAATGTACAAAATTGAAGAATTTTTGAAAAAAGCCCTCAAATACAATGATAGCCATACAAATATAATTAGAATTCCATTGAAAAAGGAAGTGGAGGCATTTTATGAGAGAACTGGAAGATGTTCATCTAAAATCTGCATGATTTTTCTTTGAAAAAATCTCTGAATCAATGATAGCCCTACAAATACAATTATCACAAAATTCAAAAAGGAGGTAGAGACATTTTCTGATAAAACTGAAGATTTTGTATAGCATATTCATATAAAATAAGAGAAATTCAAAGGAAAAATTTGAAAATTGAAGATTTTTGTGGAAATTTTCAAAGAATCAATGGTGTGCATACAAATACAATTAGAATGTAATTGCAAAAAAGAAATGGAGACATTTTCCTATAATATTGAAGATTTTCCTCAAACAGGCATGTGCTCTGTGCCCTGAAGAGGGACCCTGCACTGCCTGCAGCCTCAGCCATCTTCCCAGCTGTTTCAACCTAGCAGGCAGAACCAGGTACCTGAGATATTACAAGTTTAAGACCTCTGGGGACTCAGAATACCTGTCAGCAATATGTGAGCAGGAGCACCTCAGGGAAATAGTTCAGGTGTCCTAGTCCTGGGGAAATAGCCTAACGAGCCCACAGGAGGTTCAAGCACCAGCTAGTATCTACAGGACCAACTAACACCAGAGATAACCAGATGGCAAACGCAAATGTAAGATCTTTACTAACAGAAATCAAGGCAATATGGCAGCATCCGAACCCAGTTCCCCAATAGCAATAAGTCTCTGGTACCCCAACACACCAGAAAAACAAGACTCAAATCTAAAATCACTGGTCAAGAGGCTGATAGAGGAACACTTAGATAAAGCTCTTAAAGTAATACAGGAGAAAATGGATCAAAAGCAAGAAGCCCTTACAAGGCAAACACAAAAATCACTTAAAGAAATTTAGGTGAATATGGATCAAAAATGGATGCCAATGATGAGGAAGCACAAAAATGACTTAAAGAAATACAAGAGAACATGATCAACAAGTAGAAGTCATAAAAGAGGAAACACAAAAATCCCTTAAAGAATTACATGAAAACACAAACAAGCAAGTGAAATATCTGAACAAAACTATCCAGAATCTAAAAACAGAAGTAGAAAAACTAAGAAATCACAAGGGGAGATAGAAAATCTTGGGAAGAAATCAGGAGTCATAGATACAAATATCAACAATAGAATACAAGAGATAGAAGACAGAATCTCAGATGCTGAAGATACCATAGGAACCATGGATTCAACAATTAAAGAAAATGCAAAATGCAAAAAGTGGTAACCCAAAACATTCAGGAAATCCAGGACACAATAAGATGACCAAACCTAAGAATTATAGGTATAGATGAGAGTGAAGATCTAAAACCTAAAGAGCCAGCAAATATCTTCTACAAAGTTATGGAAGAAAACTTCCCCAACCTAAAGAGAGAGATGCCCATGAATATACAAGGAGCCTACAGAACCCCAAACAGACTGGACCAGAACAGAAATACCTCCTGTCACATAATAATCAAAACCCCAAATGTACAAAACAAAGAAAAATATTAAAGGCAGTAAGAGAAAAAGGCCAAGTAACATATAAAGGAAGACCTATCAGAATTACACCAGACTTCTCACCTGAGACCATGAAAGCTAGAAGATCCTGGGCAGATCTCATGCAGACTCTAAGAGAACAAAAATGTCAGCCAAAACTTCTATACCAAGCAAAACTCTCAATCGCCACAGATGGGGAAACCAAGGTATTCCATGACAAAACCAAATTTGCACGATATCTATCCACAAACGCAGCCCTACAAAGGGTAGTAGGGGAAAAACACCAACACAAGGGGGGAAACTACACCCCAGAAGAAGCAAGATAGAACCCACCTCTCATCAATCCCAAAAGAAGAGAACCACTCAAATATAAAAAATAATGCCCCAAATGTCAGGAAATAATGATTACTATTCCATAATATCTTTTAACATCAATGGACTCAATTCCCAATAAAAAAAATATAGACTAACAGACTGAATATGGAAACAGGAACCTACATTTTGATGCATACAGGAAACACATCTCAGTGTCAAAGACAAACATTACCTTAGAGTAAAAGGCTGGAAGACAATTTTAGAAGCAAATGGTCTCAGGAAACAAGCCGGAGTAGCCATTCTAATATCAGATAAAATTGTCTTTCACCGTAACGTCATCAAAAGAGACACAGAAGGTCACTTCTTGCTGGTCAAAGGGAAAATCCACCAAGAAGAATTCTCAATACTGAACATTTATGCTCCAAAGGTAAGGGCACCCTCATTCATAAAAGAAAATTTACTAAAGCTTAAAGCACACATTGCACCTAACACAATAATTGTAGGTGACTTCAACACTCTACTCTCCTCAATGGACCCATCAGGAAAGCAGAAACTAAAGAGAGGCACAGTGAAACTAATTGAAGCTTTGGACCAATTGGTTTTAACATATACATATATATATATATATATATATATATATGTATATATATATATATACACACATATATATATGCATGTATATATATATGCATATATATATATATATATATGTATACAAACATTCTTTTGCTTTAGGATGAAATGTTATATATATATATATATATATATATATATATATACACACATACATATACATACATATACATATATATATACATATATATACATATACACACACACACATACATATATATGTATGTATGTATATGTATACATGCATGTATACATATACATCTATACATATACATACATGTATACATATGCATATATATGTATATGCATACATTTCATCCTAAAGCAAAATATACCTTTTTCTCAGCACTGCATGATACCTTCTCCAAAATCGATCATATAATTGGTCACAAGACAGACCTCAACAAATACAAGAAGACCAAACTAGTCCCATGCCTCCTATCAGATCACTATGTAGTAAAAGTGGTCTTCAATAGCAAGAAGAACAACAGAAAGCCCACAAACACATGAAAACTGAACAATACTAAATGACACCTTGGTCAAAGAAGAAATAAAGGAAGAAATCAAAGACTTTTTAGAATTCAATGAAAATGAAAGTACAACCTACCCAAATCTATGGGACACAAGGAAAGCAGTGCTAAGAGGAAAACTCATAGCCGTGAGTGATTCCAAAAAAGAAACTGGAGAGAGCATACACTAGCAACTTAACAACACACCCGAAAGCCCTAGAACAAAAGACTCTAATTCACCCAGGAGGAGTAGAAGACAGGAAATCATCAAACTAATGGCTGAAGACAATCAAGTAGAAACAAAGAGAACCATACAAAGAATTAAAAAAAAAAAAACCAAGAGCTGTTTCTTTGAGAAAATCAACAAGATAGATAAACCCTTAGCCAGACTAACCAATGGGCACAGGGACAATATCCAAATTAACAAAATTAGAAATGAAAAGGGGGAAATAACAGAAAATGAGGAAATTCAAAAAATCACCAGATCCTACTACAAAAGCCTATACTCAACACAACTAGAGAATGTGGACAAAATGGACAATTTCCTAGACAGATACCAAATACCAAAATTGTATCAGGATCAACTAGATCAGCTAAACAGTCCAATAACCCCTAGAGAAATAGAAGGAGTTATAGAATTTCTCCCAACCAAAAACAGTACAGAAGCAGATGGTTTTGTGCAGAATTCTATCAGATCTTCAAAGAAGACCTAACACCAATACTCTTCAATCTATTCCACAAAATAGAAACAGAAGGAACACTGCCCAATTCTTTCTATGAAGCCACAATTACGATGATGCCAAAAGCACCCAAAGGTCCTACAAAGAAAGAGAACTACAGGCCAATTTTCCTTATAAATATTGATGCAAAACTACTAACTAAAATTCTTGCCACCCGAATCCAAGAGCACATCAAACCGATCATTCACCATGATCAAGTAGGGTTCATCCCTGTGATGCAGGGATGGTTCAATATACGAAAATCCAACATTGTATTCCTCTACATAAACAAACTAATAAAAACACATTGTCATCTCATTAGATGCTGAAAAGCATTTGACAAAATTCAGCATTCTTTCATGCGAAAAGTCCTGGAAAGAACGGGAATTCAAGGCCCATACCTAAATATAGTAAAAGCAATATACAGCAAACCAGTAGCCAACATCAAAATAAATGGAGAGAAACTTGAAGCAATCCCACTAAAATCAGGGACTAGACAATGCTGCCCTCTCTCTCCATATCTTTTCAATATAGTACTTAAGTTCTAGCGAGAGCAATTCGACAACATAAGGAAGTCAAAGGGATACAAATTGGAAAGGAAGAAGCCAATCTATCACTTTTTGCAGATGATATGATAGTATATGTAGGTGACCCAAAAACTCTACCAGAATACTACTGCAGCTGATTACAACTTCAGCAAAGTGGCTGGTTAGAAAATCAACTCAAGCAAATAAGCACCCTACTTGTACTCAAAAGACAAGCAAGCTTAGAAAGAAGTTAGGGAAATAACACTCTTCACAATAGCCACAAACAATATAAAGTATCTTGGCTTGACTCTAACCAAACAAGTAAAAGATCTGTATGACAGGAACTTCAAGTCCTTGAAGGAAGAAATCGAAGAAGACCTCAGGAGATCGAAATATATTCCATGCTCTTGGATTGGCAGGATCAATATAGTAAAAATGGCCATCTTGCCAAAAGCAATCTACAGATTCAATGCAATCCTCATCAAAATCCCAAATAAATTCTTCATAGATCTAGAAAGAGCAATTCTCAAATTCATCTGGAGTAACAAAAAACCCAGGATAGCTAAAACTCTTCTCAACAATAAAAGGACTTCTGGGGGAATCAATATATCCCTGACCTCAAGCAGTACTACAGAGCAATTGTGCTAAAAACTGCATGCTATTGGTACAGTGACAGGCAAGTAGATCAATGGAATAGATTTGAAGACCCAGAAATGAACCCACAGACTTATGGTCCCTTGATCTTAGATAAAGGAGCTGCAACCATCCAGTGGAAAAAAGATAACCTTTTCAACAAATGGTGCTGGTTCAACTGGAGTGCAACATGCAGAATAATGCAAATTGACCCTCTCCTATCTCCTTGTCCCAAGATCAACTCCAAGTAGATCAAGGACCTCCACATAAAACCAGACACAATGAAACTAATAGATAAGAAACTGGGGAAGACACTGGAGTGTCAGGAGCCATAATGGGACAAGCTAATATTCTAGCAGATGTTCATCCTGAAATGCCTGCCTCGGATTATTATATAATCTGCGACAGGTGAGCCCCCATTCAGCAAGGCTGTGGGGGACTAATTTTAGGAAAGATTTCCTGCTATTTATATGCTTTTCCTGTTATTATTATTATACATTTATAATAATCAATAGTAATAGCACATTCCTTTGGAGCAGATCCTTGCAGATCCATGAAGATGTCTTATAGTGATGCTATGTAGACAAACAGATGACTTTAGTTTTAATGATGATCCTATAAGAATTCCTAAAATTATATCTGTGATTACTAAGCTCTTTTCTAATGGGACTGCTACTAGATCCCTCCTATAGCCAAACTGCAATGAGAACTCTGCCAGTCTCCCAAGTGTCACAAGTTAATTGCTCTTAGATGGCAACCAGACTTTCTCCTACTCAGAGCACATTCCAAGAGGTTGTAAAACAATTAACTAAAGGTCATAAAAAGGGAACTAGGATTTATTATAGGTGTTAGGACAGAAGGTAAAATATTGACTGGGTTTTTCTATACAAAACGTCACTTATAACTTAGTTATGGTTTTAAACTTTCTACGAACCTGTAGAGAAGACAAGTGATAGCTAGATAATTACTCCTAATGGATATGCATGTAAACATTCTCTGTTGTAAGCTTCTATTTCAATTTAGGACTTGGTTTTCTGTGTGAACTTATGATGAACTTTGTAACATGTGATCATGCATTTGGAAAGACGTTTAAGGGCTGAGGACAAAGAGAAGTCAGACCAGAAGAACTGAATGAGAGGGACAGAGCTGAGAGGAGAACTGAACTGAGAAGTTTTTTAGTCAGAAGAGAACAAGACTAGAAGGATAATGCAGAGTGGAGTAACTTAGAAACTATAGGTAACATAAACTAACTAAGAGAATAACAATGTGCAGGAGGCAGAGAGAAAGAGGAAAAAAGAAGATGTTGCAGAGAGTAGAAGGAGCAAGCAGGCTTCTCCTTACCATTGGAAAGGACAGGTCCCATGGTAAGGACAAAGCAGGCTTAGTCTTATTAAGAGAAACAAAGTCTTTTTCTTACAAACATGGATTTAATTCATTTAGCATTGAAAGGGTGGAAGCTTTTTCTTTCTCCATGCAATAAATATTGTAGTCCATCTTTTATCCAGAATGAGTGAGTTCTTTCTGCACCGGTGCTTGGTCTTTGCTCCATATGCATATGTAAGTATGGATGTGTGTGTAAGTATGCAATTGTGGGAATGTGTGCATGTATGTGTGTAAGTATGAAATTGTGAGAATGCATGCAAGCTGGGCCCAGCTGACTGCGTGAAAGATGTATGTGTGAATCTATGTATGAAGATGTATGAAGATATATGTGTGAATTTATGTGAGATTATGCATATTCACGTATGTAGAAATTTTTCTGTCTACAAGTGTTATTCTCTTCTCCAGGTTCATTAGAAGTTTATTGCTCCTAACTTCCCCCCTAGACTGACAAGCAAGAGGCATCTGGACAATAGGGAAAAGGCTCTAGCAATTAACCCTTTACTTAATCTCCTGCTGTTTTAGGATGAGGTGTTAAATACCTGAGACTGCAGTCTCTGGCTCCAGAGGAACACAGAAGGCAGGTCAGCTATGTTAGCCTAGTAACTTAGATTTAGATAAGTAAACCTTTTATTATACAACAACCCTAAACTTTCCGTAAGACAAAGTCTTACCCCCGCCGACGCTTCCCCCCTCCGCTGCCTCAAGAAGGACCAAGAAGAAACACCTTTGCTGGGGCTGGCTCCCAGCACTGGAGGGCATGGGCACAGGCGGAAATTTTCTGAACACAACACCAATAGCTTATGCTCTAAGATCAAGAATTGACAAATGGGACCTCATAAAATTACAAAGTTTCTGTAAGGCAATGGACACTGTGAGAAGGACAAAACAGCAACCAATAAATTGGGAAAAGGTCTTCATCAACCCCACATCTGACAGAGTGCTAATATCCAATATATACAAAGAACTCAAGAAGTTAGACCCCAAAGAACCAAATAACCCTATCAGAAAATGGGGTACAGAGCTAAACAAGGAATTTTCACCAGAAGAAATTCAGATGGCTTAGAAGCACCTTAAAAGATGTTGAACATCATTAGTCATCAGGGAAATGTAAATCAAAACAACCCTGAGATTCTACCTCTCACCAGTCAGAATGGCTAAAAACTCAAGGGACAACACGTGCTGGTGAGGATGTGGAGAAAAAGAACACTCCTCCACTGTTGGTGGGATTGCAAGATGGTACAACCCCTCTGGAAATCAGTCTGGTGGTTCCTCAGAAAATTGGGTGTGACACTTACAGAGGACCCTGTCATACCACTACTGGGCATATACCCAGCAGATTCTCCTGCATACAATAAAGACACATGCTCTACTATGTTCATAGCAGCCTTATTTATAATAGCCAGAGTTGGAAGGAGCACAGATGTCCCTCAAAGGAATAATGGATACAGAAAATGTGGTATATTTATACAATGGAATACTACTCAGCAATTAAAAATAATGAATTCATGCTCTTTGTAGGCAAATGGTTGGATCCAGAAAATATTCTAAGTGAGATAACCCAATCAGAAAAGAATACACATGAAATGCAATCACTGATAAGTGGATATTAATGAGCCCCAAAGCTCTGAATACTCAAGGCCCAATTAGAAAATCAAAAGAATCCCAAGAAGAAGGAAGGAAAGAACTCTGGTCCTGAAAAGACTAGATCCAGTTTTGTAGGAATGTATCAGAAGAGAGAAATGGGGGGGGGGTGTGATTGGGGAATGGTTGGAGGGGAGAGGACTTATGGGACATATGGTATGGGGAGAACTGGGAAAGGGGAAAGCCTTTGGAATGTAAACCAAAAATATATAAAAAAATATATCCAAAAAAAAGAAAAAGGAAGTAGAAATCCTTTCTGATAAATCTGAGGAATTTTGTATAATATATCTGATAAAATTATGGATATTCATAGGAAAATATAAAATTTGAAGATTTTCATCTAACATATTTATGTAAAAATTGAGGATTATATAAGATAATTGATAAAATTGATGATTTATTTGGAAAAATACTCAGATAAAATGATCTGCATATCTATACAATTAGAATGCAATTGAAAAGGAAAGTAGAGATATTTTCTGATAGAACTGAAGCTTTTCATCTAAAATATGCATGATAAAATTGAGGGTTACATAGGATAACTGATAAAATTTCAGATTTAAAAAAAACACTCAGATACAATGATAGGCATCCAAATAGAATTAGAATATAATTGAAAAGGGAAGTGGAGATATTTTCTGGTCGAACTGAATATTTTATTCTAATATATGTATCATAAAATTGAGTATTACATATGACAATTGATAAAATTGAAGATTTTTTGGAGATATCTCAGATACAATGATAAGCATACATATAGAATCATCACATATTTGAAAATGAAGACATTTTCTGACAAAATTGAAGATTTCATATATTCCTGACAAAGTAAGGGAAAGTCATAGGAAAAATTTCAATACTGATTATTTGTGTGATAATTTTCACAGATACAATAATAGGTATACAAATACAATTAAAATCTAATTTAAAAATGAAGTGGAGACATGTAATTTAAAATTGAAGACTTTCCTCTAAAATATCTATGATAAAATTGAGGGTAACTTAAGAATATTTATAAAATTGAAGATTTTTTTTAAAAAATCAGATACAATGATAGGCATACAAATACATTTAGAATATAATTGAAGGAGGAACTGGAGACATTTTCATATACAACTGAAGATTTTCATATAAATTACTTATGATAAAATGAGGATATCATAAGGTAATTTATAAAATTAAAGATTTTGTGGAAAAACACTCAGATACAATGATAGGTATAGAAATACAATTAGAATACAAATGAAAATTGAAGTGGAGACATTTTCTGATAAAACTGAAGATTTTCATCTTACATATGAATGATAAAATAAAGCATTGCTAGGGTAATTGATAAAATTGGAGATTTATTTGAACAAAACTAGATACAATAATAGGCATAAAAATACTATTAGAATATAACTAAAAGAAACGTGGAGACATTTTCATATAAAACAGGATTTTCATCTAATATATGTATGATAAAATGAGGAAACCATAACATAATTTATAAAATTGAATATTTAAAAAAACCCTCAGAAACTGCATATAAATATAATTAGAATATAGTTGAAAAAGGAAATGGAGACATTTTTCTAAAGTAATGAAGATTTTCATCTAACATATGTATGATAAATTTGAGAATTGCATTAGATAAATGATATAATTGAAGATGCATTTGGAAAAATACTCAGATACAATGATCTGCATACAAATACAAATAGAATATAATTGAAAAGGGAAGAGGAGATATTCTCTGATAGAACTGAAGCTTTTCATCTAAAACCTGCATGATAAAATTGAGGAATATATAGGATATCTGATAAAATTGAAGATATTTTTAGAAAAATATAACATACAATGATAGGCATACAAACATAATTATCAGGTAATTGAAAAGGAAGTAGAGACATTTTCTGATAAAATTAAATAGTTTGTATAACATATTTCTGATAAAGTAAGGGAAATTCATAGGAAAAATTTCAAAATTGAAGATTTTTGTGGTAATTTTCACAGATAAAATGGTAAGCAAACAAATACTATTAGAATGTAATAGGAAAAGGAAGTGGAACCATTTTCCTATAAAACTGAAGATTTTCCTCTAACATATATGTGATAAAATTGAGGAAAACTTAGGATAATTTATAAAATTGATGATTTTTTTTGCAAAAAAGTCTCAGATACAATTATAACCTTATATATACTATTAGAATTTAATTGAAAACGGACAATGACACATTTTCTCATAAAACTGAAGATTTTCATTTAACATATTTATGATAAAATTGAAGATTACATAGGATAACTGATTAAATTGAAGATATTCTCTAGAAAAATCTCAGATACTATGATAGGCATACAAATACAATTAGAATATAATTGAACAATGAGGTGGATACATTTTTGTATAAAACTGAAGTTTTTCATCTAACATGTATGATAGAAATGAGGATAACATAAGATAATTTTTAAATATGAAAATATTTTTGAAAAAGAAATCGCTGATGCAATGATAGGCATACAAATACAATTACAATACAATTGAAAAAAGAACTGGACACATTTTATGATAGAAGT
The DNA here is from genome assembly GCA_964023405.1 of Apodemus agrarius. Lineage (NCBI taxonomy): Eukaryota > Metazoa > Chordata > Mammalia > Rodentia > Muridae > Apodemus > Apodemus agrarius. The sequence goes on from OZ030024.1 coordinate 36,194,616, forward strand.
GAAGATTTTCATCTAACATATATATGATAAAAATGAAGATTACATAGGATAACTGATAAAATTGAAGATTTTCTTTGAAAAATCTCAGATAAAATGATAGGCATACAAATACAATTATCACATAATTGAAAAAGGTCGTGGAGTCATTTGCTGATAAAACAGACCATTTCGTATAACATGTTTTGTATCAAATAAGGGAAATTCATAAGAAAAAATAAAAAATTGAAGATTTTTGTGGCAAATTTCACAGATACAATAGTTCTCATACAAATACAATTAGAATGTAATTGCAAAACGAAATGGGAACATTTTCCTATAAAACTGAAGATTTTGCTCAAAGATATGTATAATAAAATTGAGGATAACATAAGATAATTTTTTAACTCTAAAGATATTTTTGAAAACAAAAAATCAGATGCAATGATAGGCATACAAATATAATTAGAATACAATTGAAAAATGACAAGGAGACATATTCTGTTAATTCTGAAGCGTTACATTTAACTTACGGATGATAAAATGGATGATAACATAGGAAAATGGATAAAATTGAAGATTTTGTGATAAAATCTCAGAAACAATGAAAGGCATACAAATACAAACATAAATAAGTGAAAACTAAGTGGAAACATTTTCTGATAAAACTGAACATTTTAGTATAATCTTTTTGATTAAATTATGGAAATTTATGTGAAAATGTTAAAATTTGAAGATTTTTGTGGTAATTTTCACAGATACAATGGTAGGCATACAAATAAATAATAATATAGTTTAAAAAGTAAGTGGAGATATTTTCTGATAAATCAGGAATTTTGAATAACATATATCTTCCAAAATTATGAAAATTAATAGGAAAATGTAAAATTTGAAGGTTTTTGTGGGAGTTTTCACAGATACAATGGTAGGCATACAAATAAATAATATATTTGAAAAGGGAAGTGGACCTATTTTCTGATAAATCTGAGGACTTTTGCATAACATATCAGCTAAAATTATGGAAATTCATAGGAAAACTAAAATTTGAAGATTTTTGTGGTAATTTTCACAGATGAATGATAGGCTTACAAACACAATTATAATGTAATTGAAAAAAAGGATTAGAGACATTTTCTGATAAAACTAAAGATTTCCCGCTAACATATGTATGTAAAAATTGAGGATTACATAAGATAATTTATAAAATTGAAGATATTTTGTAAAAGAAAAAATCAGATATAATGATAGTAATAAAATACATTTAGAATACAAATGAACGAGTCAGTGGAGACATTTTCCTATAAAACTGAAATTTTCTTCTAACATAAATGATTGAGGATAACTTAAGATAATTTATAAAATTGAAGATATTTTTGAAAGAAATTACAGATGCAATTATAAGCATACAAATACAATTAGAATACAAATGAACAACAAAGTGGAGACATTTTCTGTTAAAACTGAAGATTTTCATCTAACATATGTATGATAAAATTGAGGATTACATGGGATAGATGATAAAATTGAAATTTATTCAGAAAAAACTTGGATACATGATAGGTTTACAAATACAATTAGAATCAAATTGAAAAAGGAAGTGGAGACATATTTTGTTAATTCTGAAGATTTACATTTAACTTATGTATGATAAAATAGACGATAACTAGGAAAACGGAAAAATTTGAAGATATTTTTGATAAAATCTCAGACACAATGCAAGGCATACAAATACAATTAAAATATAAGTGAAAAAGAAAGGTGAGACATTTTCTGATAAACCTGAAGATTTTTGTATAACATTTCTGATAAAATTATGGAAATTCATGTGAAATTATTAAAGTTAGAAGATTTTTTGTGCTAATTTTCACAGATAAAATGGGAGGAATACAAATAAAATAATAATATAGTTGAAAAAGGAAGCGGAGATATTTTTCTGATAAATCTGAAGAAGTTTGCACAACATATATCTGATAAAATGACGGAAATACATAGGAAAACTTTAAAATGTGAAGATTTTATGGTAATCTTCACAGATACAAAGATAGGCTTACAAATACAATTAGAATGTAATTGAAAAAAGGAATAGAGACATTTTCTGATTAAACTGAAAATTTTCATCTAACATATGTATGTTAATATTGAGGATAACATAAGATAATTTATAAAATTGAAGATATTTTGGAAAACAAAAACTACGATAGAAGAATAGGCATACAAATACTACTTAAGTACTATTGAAAAAGGAAGAGGAGACATTTGTGTAAAGAACTGAATATTTTCAGCTAACCTATATATGAAAAAATTGAGGATTACAAAAGATAATTGATAAAGTTGAAGATTTATTGGTAAAATAATTCAGATCCAATGGTCGGCATTCAAATACAATTAGAATATAAATGAAAAGGGAAGTGGAGATATTTTCTGATAGAACTGAAAAATTTCATCTAAAATCTGCATGATAAAATTGAGGATTACATAGGATATGAGATAACATTGGACTTTTTTTGGAAAAAACACAAATACAGTGATATGCATACAAATAGAATTATCATGTGACTAAAAAGGAAATGTACATATTTTCTGATAAAAACTAAAGATTTCATATAACATATTTCTGATAAAGTAAGGGAAATTCATAGAAAAAATAAAAAATTGAATATTTTTGTGGTAATTTTCACAGATACAATGGTATGCATACTAATACAATTAGAATGTAATTGTAAAAGCATGTGGAGAAATTTCCTATAAAACTGAAGATTTTCATCTAACATATATTTGGTAAAATTGAAGAAAACAGAATAATTTATAAAATTGAAGAATTGTTTGAAAAACATTCAGATGCAAGGATTAGATTACAAAGACAATTAGAATACAATTGAAAAAGGAAGATGAGACATTTTCTGATAAAACTTAAGATTTTTCATATAGCATATGTATGATAAAATTGAGGATTACATAGGATAACTGATAAAATTGAAGATTTTCTTATAAAATTCTCAGATACAAGGGTAGGCATACAAACATAATTGGAATATAATTGAAAAAGTAGCTGGAGACATTTTTGTGTAAAACTTAAGATTTTCACATAACATATGTATAATAATATGGATGATAACAGGAAAATTGATAAAATTGAAGATTTTTGTGATAAAATCTCACATATACTTAAAGGCATACTAATACAATTAGAACATAAGTGAAAAAGAAAGTGGAGATATTTTCTGATAAAACTGAAGATTTTTGTATAGCATTTCTAATAAAACTATGGAAATTCATGTGAAATGCTAAATTTTGAAGATTTTGTGGTAATTTTCACAGATAGAATGGTAGGCATACAAATAAATAATAAAATAGTTGAAAAAGGAAGTGGAGATATTTTCTGATAAATCTGAAGAATTTTGCACAACATATATCTGATAAAATTATGGAAATTCATAGGAAAACTGTATAATTTGAAGTTTTTGTGGTAATTTTCACAGACAAAATGATAGGCTTACAAACACAATTAGAATGTAATTGAACATAGGAATAGAGACTTTTTTTTATAAAACAGAAGATTTTGTATAATATATTTTGGGTAAAGTAAGGGAAATTCATCGGAAAATTATCAAAATTGAAGATTTTTGTGGTAATTTTCATAGATACAATGGTACACATACAAATACAATTAGAATATAATTGCAAAAAGAAGTGGAGACAGTTTTCTATAAAACTGAAAATTTTCCTCTAACATCTCTATAATAAAATTGAATATAACTTAAGGTAATTTATAAAATTGAAGATAATTTGAAAAAAACTCAGATACAATGATAAGCATACAAATAAAACCTGAATACAATTGAAAAAGTTACATTGATAGGCATATATATACAATTAGAATGTAATTGAAAAAGGAAATGGAGACAATTTTGTGGAGACACACATAATAAAACGAGGATATCATAAGATAATTTATAAAATTAAAGATTTTTTGTGGAAAACATGCAGATACAATGATAGGAATAGAAATACAATTAGAATAAAACTGAAAATCGAAGTGGAGACATTTTCTGATAAAAGTGAAGATTTTCGTTTATCATATGTATGATAAAATAAAGGATTACTAGGGTAATTGATAAAATTGAAGATTTATTTGGACGAAACTCAGAATAATAGACATAAATATGCAATTAGACTATAAATAAAAGAGAGGTGGAGACATTTTAATATAAAACAGATTTTCATCTAATATATGTATGATAAAAATGAGCATAACATAACATAATTAATAAAATTGAATATTATTTTTAAAAACATCAGTTACATTGTTAGGCATATAAATACAATTAGAATGTGATTGAAAAAGGAAATTGAGACATTTTCGTAAAGTGATGAAGGCTTTCATCTAACATATATATGATTAAAATTAAGGATAATATAAGATAATGTATAAAATTGAAGATATTTTTGAAAAAAAAAACAAATACAATGATAGCCATACAAATATAATTAGAATTCATTTGAAAATGGAACTGGAGATATTTTATGATAGAACTGAAGATTTTCATCTAAAATATTCATGATAAAATTGAGGGTTACATAAGATACCTGATAAAATTGAAGATATTTTTCGAAACATCTCACATAAAATGATAGGCATACAAATAGAACTATCAGATAATTGAAAAGGAAATGGAGACTATTTCTGATAAAACTAAAGATTTTGTACAACATATTTCTGATGAAGTAAGGGAAATTCATAGGAAAAATTTAAAAATTGAAGAATTTTGTGGTAATTTTAACAGAGGTACACATACAAATACTATTAGAATGTAATTGAAAAGGGAAGTGGAGCCATTTTCTTATAAAACTGAAGATTTTCTTCTAACATGTGTGATAAAATAGAGGAAAACTTAGGATAATTTATATAATTGAAGATTTTTTTTGAAAAAAACTCAGATACATTGATAAGCTTACAAATGTTATTAGAATTAAATTGAAAAAGGAAGATGAGTTATTTCCTAATAAAATTGAAGATTTTCATTTAACACATATATGATAAAATTGAGGATTACATAGGATAAATGAATAAATTGAAGATATTCTGTAGAAAAATCTCAGATACAATGATAAGCATACAAATACAATTAGAATATAATTGATAAAGGAGGTGGAGACATTTTTGTATAAAACTGATGATTTTCATCTAACATATATACAATAAAATTGAGGATTACATAAGATAATTTTTAAATCGGAATACTCAGATACAATGATAGGCATACAAATACAATTAGAATACAATTGAAATAGGACCTCGACACATTTTGTGATAGAACTGATAATTTTCATCTAACATATGTATGATAAAATTAGAATTACATAGGATAACATAAAATTGAAGATTTTCTTTGAAAAATCTCAGATATAATGATAGGCATACAAATGCAATTATCACATATTTGAAAAAGGAAGTGAAGATATTTTCTAATAAAACTGAAGATTTTTATATGACATATATATGATAAAATTGAGAATTACATAGAATAATTAATAAAATTGAAGATTTATTAAGAAAATCTCAGACACAATGATAGGCATACAAATACAATTAGAATACAATTGAAAACAGATGTGGAGACATATTCTGTTAATTCTGAGGATTTACATCTAACTTATGTATGATAAAATGGATTATAACATAGGAAAATTGATAAAATTGAAGATTTTTGTGATAAAATCTCAGATACAATGTAAGGCATAGGAATACAAGTATAAATAAGTGAAAAATTGAGTGCATATATTTTCTGATAAAACTGAAGATTTTTGTATAAAATTTCTGATTAAATTATGGAAATTAATGTGAAAATTTGAAGATATTTGGGGAAATTTTCACAGATGCAATGGTAGGCATACAAATAAATTATAATATAGTTGACAAAGGAAGTGGAGATATTTTCTGATAAATCTGAGGAATTTTGCATAACATATATCTGCTAAAATTATAGAAATTCATAGGAAAAGTGTAAATCTGAAGACTGTTGTGGTAGTTTTTGCAGATACAATGGTAGGCATACAAATAAATAATAATATAGTTGAAAAAAGGGGAGATATTTTCAGATAAATCTGAGGAATTTTGTATAACATATCTGATAAAATTATGGAAATTCATTGGAAAACTGTAAAATATGAAGATTTTTGTAATAATTGAAAATTACTAAAGATAATTGATAAAATTGAAGATTCATTCAGAAAAAAACTCGGATACAATGTTAGCCATACAAATACAACAAGAATACTATTGAAAAAGGACATGGAGACATATGCTGTTAATTCTGAACATTTACATCTAACTTATGGATGATAAAATGGATGATAACATAGGAAAATTGATAAAATTGAAGATTTTTTGATAAAATCTCAGATAAGATGAAAGGCTTACAAATACCTCTAAAAATAAATGAAAGAAAAATTGCAGATATTTTCTGATAAAACTGAAGATTTTTGAATAACATTTTGAATAAATTATGGAAAATCGTGTGAAAATTGAAAATTTGAAGATTTTTGTGCTATTTTCACAGATACAGTGGTAGGCTTACAAACACAATTAGAATGTAATTGAGACAAGAAATAGAGATATTTTCTGATAAACCTGAAGATTTTCATCTAACATATGCATGTTAAAATTGAGGATTACATAAGATAATTTATAAAATTGAAGACATTTCAGAAAACAAAAACTCAGATACAAGGATAGGCATACAAATACTATTAGAGTATTATTGAAAAGCGAAGAGGACACATTTTTGTAAAGAACTGAAGATAGTCATCTAACATATGCATGACAAAATTGAGGATTACTTAACAAAATTGATGAAATTGAATATTTACTAGGAAAACCTCAGATAAAATGATCTGCATTAATACATTTTGAATACAATTGAAAAGGGAAGTGGAGATATTTTCTGATAGAACTGAAGATTTTCATCAAAAACATGCATGAAAAATTGAGGATTATATAAAATAACTGATATAATTTTAGATTTTTTGAAAAAATCTTAGATAAAATGATAGGCATCCAAATATAACTGGAATATAATTGAAAAGAAAAGTGGATACATTTTCTGATATAACTGAAGATTTTAATATCACATATTCATTATAAAATTGAGGATTACTTATAACTGATAAAATTGAAGATTTTTTTAAAAAAAACTCAAATTCAATGAGAGGCATACAAATATATTTATCACATAATTGAAAATGAAGTGGAGACATTTTCAGAAGAAACTGAATATTTCATGTAACATATTACTGATAAAGTAAGGGATATTCATAGGAAAATTTAAAAATTGGAATTTTTGTGGCAATTTTCATAAATACAATGATAGGCATACAAATAAAATTAGAATGTAATGAAAAAACAAGTGGGGACATTTTTGTTTAAAATTGAAAATTTTCCTGTCACATATCTATGATAAAATTGAGGATAACTTCAGATAATTTATAAAATTGAAGATTTTTTTTGAAAAAAACTCGGATAAAATGATAGGCATACAAATACATTTAGAATATAATTGAAGGAGGAAGTGGAGACATTTTCATACACAAATGAAGATTTTCATATAAAATGCGTATGATAAATTGAGGATGTCATAAGGTAATTAATAAAATTAAAGATTATTTGGAACAAAAAGCTCAGATACAATGATAGGCATAAAAATACAATTAGAATATACCTCAAGCAGATGTGGAGACATTTTCATAGGAAACTAAAGATTTTCATCTAATGTATGTATAATTAAAATGAGGATAACATAACTTAATTTATAAACCTGAATATTCAAAAAAACACAGATCAAAGGATAGGCATTCTAAAACATTTAGAATATAATTAAAGGATGAAGTGGAGACATTTTGATATAAAACTGAAGATTTTCATATAACCTATGTATGGTAAAATGAGGTTATGACAAGGTAATTTATAAAATTAATGATTTTTTGAAAACACTCAGATACAATGATAGGCCTAGAAATACAATTAGAATATAACTGAAAAATGAAGGGAAGATGGTTTCTGATAAAACTGAAGACTTTCATCTACCATATGTATGATAAAATAAAGATTACTAGGGTAATTGATAAAATTGAAGATTTATTTGGACAAAACTCAGATACAATGATAGGCATAAAAATACAATTAGAATATAATTAAAAGAAACATGGACTCATTTTCAAATAAAAATGAGGATTTTAATCTAATATATGTGTGATAAAAATGAGGATAACATAATTCATAAAATTGAATATTTAAAAAACCCTCAGATACATTGATAGGCATATAAATACATTTAGAATGAAATTGAAAAAGGAAATGGAGACATTTTTGTAAAGAAATGAAGATTTTCATGTAACGTATGTATTATAGAATTGAGGATACCATAAGATAATATATAAAATTGAAAATGTTTTTGCCAAAAATCAAATACAATGATAGCCATACAAAAATAATTAGAATGCTATAAGTCCTGGAAAAAAATAGGAGTTCAAGGCCCAAAGCTAAACATAGTAAAAGCAATATACAGGAAACCAGTAGCTAACATCAAAATAAATGGAGAGAAACTTGAAGCAATCCCACTAAAATCAGGGACTAGGCAAGTCTGCTCTCTCTCCCCATATCTTTTCAATAAAGTACTCGAAGTTCTAGCGAGAGCAATTAGACAACATAAGGAAGTCAAAGGGGTACAAATTGGAAAGGAAGAAGTCAAACTATCATTATTTGCAGATGATATGATAGTATATGTAAGTGACCCAAAAAGCTCCACCAGAGAACTCCTACAGCTGATAAACAACTTCAGCAAAGTGGCTGGTTATAAAATCAACTCAAGCAAATCAGTAGCCTTCTTGTGCTCAAAAGACAAGCAGGCTGAGAAAGAAGTTAGGGAAATAACACTCTTCACAATAGCCACAAACAATATAAAGTATCTTGGCGTGAATCTAACCAAGCAAGTGAAAGATCTGTATGACGAGAACTTCAAGTCCTTGAAGAAAGAAATCGAAGAAGGCCTCAGAAGCTGGAAAAATATTTCATGCTCTTGGATTCAAGGATCAATATAGTAAAAATAGCCATCTTTCCAAGAGCAAACTACAGATTCAATAAATCCCCATCAAAATCCCAAATCAATTCTACATAGATCTAGGATGAGGACTTCTCAAATTCATCTGGAGTAACAAAAAACCCAGGATAGCTAAAACTATTCTCAACAATAAAAGGACTTCTGGGGGAATCAATATCCCTGACCTCAAGCAGTACTACAGAGTAATTGTGTTAAAAACTGCATGGTATTGGTACAGTGACAGGCAAGTAGAACAAAGGAATAGAATTGAAGACCCAGAAATGAACACACAGAGATATGGTCACTTGATGTTTGATAAAGGAGCCACAACCCTCCAGTGGAAAAAAGATAACTTTTTCAAAAAAAAATGGTACAGTTCAACTGAAGGTCAACGTGCAGAACAATGCAAATTTACCCACACTTATCTCCTTGTACTAAGATCAACTCCAAGTGGATCAAATACCTCCACATAAAACCAGACACACTGAAACTAATAGAAAAGAAACTGGGAAAGACCCTGGAAGACATGGGCACAGGGAGGAAAGTTCCAGAACAGAACACTAATAGCTTAAGCTTTAAGATCAAGAATTGACAAATGGGACCTCATAAAATTACAAAGTTTCTGTAAAGCAAAAGACCCTGTCAGAAGGACAAAATGGCAACCTACAAATTGGGAAAAGATCTTCACTAACACCACATCTGACTGAGGGCTAATATCCAATATATACAAAGAACTCAAGAAGTTAGATCCCAAAGAACAAAATGACCCTGTTAAAAATGGGATACAGAGCTAAATAAAGACTTTTCACCAGAAGAAATTCGGATGGCTGAGAAGCACTTCAAGAGATGTTCAACATCATTAGTCAGCAGGGAAATGCAAATCAAAACAACCCAGAGATTCCACCTCACACCAGTCAGAATGGCTAAGACTAAAAACACAAGAGACAAGAGGTGCTGGTGAGGATGTGGAGAAAGAGGAACATTCCTCCATTGTTGGTGGGACTGTAAGATGATACAATCCCTCTGGAAATCATTCTATTAGTTCCTCAGACAATTGGGCATGACACTTCCCCAGGACCATGTCATACCACTCCTGCACATATACCCAGAGGATTCCCCTTCATGCAATAAAGACACATGCTCCAATATGTTCATAGCAGCCTTATTTATAATAGCCAGAAGCTGGAAAGGACCCATATTTCCCTCAACACAGGAATGCATATAGAAAATGTGGTATATTTATACAATGGAATACTACTCACCAATTAAAATTAATGAATTCATGCAATTTGTAGGCAAATGGTTGGATCTGGAAAATATCATCCTAAGTCAGTTAACCCAATCACCAAAGAATACACAGGAATTTCTATCATTGATAAGTGGATATTAATGAGCCCAGAAGCTCTGAATACTCAAGGCACAATTAGCTAAGCCAATTATTCCCAAGAAAAGAGAAGGAGAGGACCCTGGTCCAGAAAAGACTAAATCCAATTTTGTAGGAGAGTACCAGAACAGAGAAATGGTGGGGAGGTAGGGTGATTGGGGAATGGGTGGGGGAAAGAGGACTTATGGGACATATGGTGAGGGGGGAACTGGAAAGGGGAAAACCTTTGGAATGTAAACAAAGAATATAGAAAATTTTAAAAAAGGAAAAAATAAAATTTTTTTGGAAGGACAATATTTTGGATTCATGTGGATAGGTAAAACACAAGATAGGATTTAAAATTTCACAAATAATAAAAAGAAATGCAGGTGGTATCACTAACCAGTCTTCAAGTTGTACTACAGAACTATAGCAATAAAAACAGAATGGTATTGGCACAAAATCAGAAGTGTTAGTCAGTGGAATAAAATCACAGACCCAGATATAAAACCACACACCTATAAACACCTAGTGTTCTATAAAGAAGGCAATAATACACACTGGAAAAATTTTCTTCAACAAATGATGCTGGTCATATCGGATGTCTGTATGTAGAAGAATGCTAATAGATCCATACTTATCATCCTGCCCAAAACTCAACTCCAGATGGATCAAGGACCTCAACATAAGGCTAGATACCCTGAATTTTTTGAAAGAGAAAATTGGGAATAGACTTGACCTCATTGGCACAGGAAAGGACTTTCCAAACAGAAAATTGTTAGCACAGGCACAGAGCTCAAAAATTGGTAATGAAACCTCATGAAAATAAAATGCTTCTGCACAGCAAATAACACCATCATTTGTACAAAGGGACAACCTTCAGAATGGGAAAAGACTTTTACCTACTCCACATCCAATAGAGAGACAATATGCAAAATATATAAAGAACTCAAAAAGCTAGTAATCAAAAAAGCAACCCACTCAAAAAAAACCAAATATAATTAGAATTCAATTGAAAAAGAAGTGGAGACATTTTATGGTAGAACTGAAGATTTTCATCTATAATCTGAATGATAAAATAGAGAATTACATGGGCTATCTGATTAAATTGCATATTTTTTGGAAAATTGTCACATACAATGATAGGCACACAAATAGAATTATATAATTGAAAAGGAATTGGAGATATTTTCTGATAAAACTAAGGAGTTTGTATAACATATTTCTGATAAAGGGAAATTCATAGGAAAAATTAAAAAATTGAAGATTTTTTTGGCTATTTACACAGAAACAAATGTAAGCATACAAATAAAATTAGAATGTAATTGAAAAAGGAAATGGAGCCATTTTCCTATAAAACTGAAGATTTTCCTCTAACATATGTGTGATAAAATTGAGGAAAACTTAGGATAATTTGTAAAATTGATGATATTTTTGCAGAAAAACCTCCGGTACAATGATAACCATACAAATACTATTAGAATTCATTTGAAAAAGGAAGACAAGACATTTTGTCATCAAACTGAACATTTTCATTTAACATATGTATGATAAAATTAAGGCTTACTTAGGAAAACTGATTAAATGAAGATATTCTGTAGAAAATTCTCAGATACAATGGTAGGCATATAAATACAAATAGAATATGATTGAAAAAGGAGGCAGAGACATTTTTGTATAAAACTGAAGATTTTTATCGAACATATGTATGATAAAATTGAGGCTAACATAAGATAATTTTTAAATATGAAGATATTTTGAAAATGAAAACTCAGATAAAATGATAGGCATACAAATACAATTAGAAGACAATTGGAAAAGGAGCTGAACAAATTTTGTGATAGAACTGAAGATTTTCATCTAACATATGAATGATAACATTGAGGAATATTTAGAATAATTGATAAAATTGAAGATTTCCATTGAATAATCTCAGATACAATGATAGGCATACAAATACAATAATCACATGATTGAAAAAGGAAGTTGAGACATTTTCTCATAAAACAGAAGAATTCATATAACATGTTTTATATCTAATAAGGGAAATTAATAGGAAAAATTAAAAAATTGAAGATTTTTTTGGTAATTTTCACAGATACAATGATAGGCTTGCAAATACAATTGAAAAAGTAAGTGGAGACATTTTCTTATTAAACTGAAGATTTTCCTCTAACATATGATTATAAAATTATAAGTTAATTCATGAAATTGAAGATTTTCTTGATAAAAAACTCAGATGCAATGATAAGCATACAAGTACAATTAGAATACAATTGAAAAAGAAAGAGGATACATTTTCTGATAAAACTGAAGATTTTCTGTCTAACATATGCATGATTAAAATGAGAATTACATAGGATAATTGATAAAATTGATTTATTCAGAATAAACCTCAGATACAATGATAGGCATACAAATACAGTTAGAATACAATTGAAAAAGAACCTGGAGACAATTTATGTTAATAATGAAGCTTTATATCTAACTTATGTATGATAAAAAGGATAACATAGGAAAATTGATATAAATTAAGATTTTTGTGATAAAATCTCAGATACTATGAAAGGCATGCAAATACAAGTAAAAATAAGTGAAAAAAAGTGGAGACTTTTTTCGATAAAACTGAAAATTTTTGTATAACATTTCTGATTAATTTATGGAAATTCATGTCAAAATGTGAAAAATTGAAAAAAATTTGTGGTAATTTTCACAGGTACAATGGTAAGCATACAAATACAATTAGAATGTAATTGAAAAAGGAAGTGGAGCCATTTTCCTATAAAACTGAAGATTTTCTTCTAACATAAGTGTGATAAAATTGAGGAAAACTTAGTATAATTTATAAAATGGATGATTTTTTGCAAAGCAAACACAGTACAATGATAAGCATACAAATACATTTAGAATACAATTGAAAAAGAAAGAAAAGACACTTTCTGATAAAACTGAAGATTTTCATCTAACATATGTAAGATAAAGTTACATAGGATAACTGATAAAATTGAAGATTTATTCAGAAAAAACTCAAATACAACGATAGGCATACAAATACAATTAGAATACAATTGAAAAATGCAGTGGAGACATTTTTGTATAAACCTGAAGATTTTCATCTAACATGTATGATAAAATTGAGGATAATATAATTTTTAAAATCTAAAGATATTTTTGAAAATGAAAACTCAGATATAATGATAGGCATACAAATAAAATTAGAATACAATTGAAAAAGGAACTGGACATATTTTGGGATAGAACCGAAGATTTTTATCTAACATATGTATGTTAAAATTGAGGATTACTTAGGGTAACTAATAAAATTGAAGATTTTCTTTGTAAAATCTCAGATACAAAGGATGCAAATGCAATTATCACATGAGTGAAAAGGACATGGAGACATTTTCTGATAAAATAGATTTCTTATGTTTCATATCAAATAAGAAAATTCATAGGAAAAATTTAAAAATTGAAGATTTTTGTGGTAATTTTCACAGATACAATGGTTCGCATACAATTACAACAAGAATGTAATTGCAAAAAGAAGTGGAGACATTTTTTATAAAACTGAGGATTTTCCTCTGACATATATATGATAAAATTGAGGATAACCTAAGATACTTCATGAAATTGAAGACTTTTTGATAAAAATCTCAGATGCAATGAAAAGCATACAAATACAATTAGAATACAATTGAAAAAGGAAGAGGAGACATTTTCTGATAAAACTGAAGATTTTTATCTAACAAATATATGATAAAATTGAGAATTACATAGGATAATGATAAAATTGAAGATTAATTCAGAAAAAAACTCGGATACAATGATAGGCATACAAATACAATTAGAATACAATTGAAAAAGGACGTGGAGACATATTCTGTTAATTCTGAAGCTTTACATCTAATGTATGGATGATAAAATGGATGAAAATATAGGAAAATTGATAAAATTGAAGATTTTTATGATAAAAACTCCAATAAAATTAAAGTCCTACAAATACAACTATAAATAAGTAAAAAAGAAAGTGGAGACATTTTCAGGTAAACCTGAAGATTTTTGTATAACATTTCTGAATAAATTATGGAAATTCATAAGAAAACTAAAATTTGAAGATTCTTGTGGTAATTTTCATAGATACAATGATAAGCTTAAAAACAGAATTAGAATGTAATTGAAAAAGGGAATAGAGACATTTTCTTATAAGATTTTCATCTAACGCATGTATGTTAAAATTGAGGATTACATAAGGTAGTTTATAAAATTTAAGATATTTTGGAAAACAAAAACTCAGATCCAAGGATAGGCATACAAATACAACTAGAGTATTACTGAAAAACGAAGAGGACACATTTTTGTAAAGAACTGAAGATTTTCATCTAAAATTTATATGATAAAATTGAGGATTGCATTAAATAATTGATAAAATTGAAGATTTATTTGTAAAAAATACAAAGATGCAATGATCTGCATACAAATACAATTAGAATATAATTGATAAGGGAAGTGGAGTTATGTTCTCATAGAATTGAACCATTTCATCTAAAATATACATGATAAATTGAAGATTACATAGGATAACTGATAAAATTTTAATTTTTTTTGAAAAATGATAGACATCCAAATAGAAGTAGTATGAAATTGAAAAGGAAAGTGGAGTTATTATCTGGTAGATCTGAAGATTTTAATCTAACGTATGTATCATTAAATTGAGGATTACATATGATAACTGATAAAATTGAAGATATTTTTGGAAAAAACTCAGATACAAAGATGGGCATACAAATAGAATTATATATTTGAAAATGAAGTAGAGACATTTTCTGACAAAATTGAAGATTTCGTATATCATATTACTGATAAAGTAAGGAAAAGACGCAGGAAAAATTTAAAAATTGAAAATTTTTGTGGTAATTTTCACAGATAACATGGTAGGCATACAAATACAATTAGAGTGTAATCAAAAAATGAAGTGGAGACACTTTTATTCAAACTTGAAGATTTTCCTCTAAAGCATCTATGATAAAATTCAGAATAACTTAAGATTATGTATAAAATTGAAGATTTAAAAAAAATACTCAGATACATGATAGGCATACAAATACATAATTGAAGGAGGAAGTGGGCACATTTTCATATAAAACTGAAGGTTGTCATATAACATACGTATGATAAAATGAGGATATCATAAGGTAACTTATAAAATTAAAGATTTTTTGGTTAAACACACAGAAACAATGATAGACATACAAATACAATTAGAATACAACTGAAAAACGAAGTCGAAACATTTTCTGATAAAACTGAAGATTTTCATCTAACATATGAATGATAAAATAAAGGATTACTAGGATAATTGATAAAATTGAAGATTTATTTGAACAAAACTCAGATACAATGATAGGCATAAAATACAAATAGAATATAACTAAAAATATGTAGAGACATTTTCATATACAACTGTGGATTTCTTCTAATATATGTATGATAAAAATGCGGATACATAACATAATTTAAAAAATGAATATTTTTTTAAAAATTCAGATACATTCATAGGCATATAAAGACAATTAGAAAGTGATTGAGATGGGAAATGGAGATATTTTCATAAAGTAATAAAGATTTTCATGTATCATATATGTGATAAAATTGAGGGTAACATAAGATAATGTATAAAATTGAAGATTTTTTTGAAGAAAACTTAAATACAATGATCACCATACATATATGATTAGAATTAAAATAAAAAAGGAAGTGGAGACATTTTATGATAGAATTGAAGATTTTCATCTAAAATTTGCATGATAAAAATGATGATTACATTGGATATCTGATCAAATTGAATTTTTTTTGAAAATATAGGCATACAAATAGAATTATCATATAATTGAAAAGGAAGTAGAGACACTTTCTGATAAAACTAAAAAATTCGTATAATATATTTCTGATAAAGTAAGGGAAATTCATAGGAAAAATTTAAAAATTGAATTTTTTGTGGTAATTTTCACAAATACAATGTTAAGCATTCAAATACAATTAGAATGTAATTGAAAAAGTAAGTGTAGCCATTTTCCTATAAAACTGAAGATTTTCCTCTAACATGTTTTATAAAATTGAGGAAAACTTAGGATAAGTTATCAAATTGATGATTTTTGTCCAAAACAAACTCAGATACAGTGGTAAGCTTAAAAATACTATTAGAATTCAATTGAAAATTGAAGACGAGACATTTTCTCATAAAACTGAAGATTTTCATTTAACATATGTATGATAAACCTGAGGATTACATAGCATAACTGATTAAATTGAAGATATTCTCTAGAAAAATCTCAGATACAATGACAGGCTTACAAATACAACTGGAATATAATTGAAAAGGGAAGTGGAGACATTTTTGTATAAAACTGAAGATTTTCATCTAATATATGTATGATAAATTTGAGGATAACATAAGATAATTTTAAATCTGAAGATATTTTTGAAAAAGAAAACTCAGACACAATGATAGCCATACAAATACCATTAAAATATAATTGAAAAAGGAACTAGACACATTTTGTGATAAAACTGAAGATTTTCATTGAACATATATATGATAAAATTGAGGATTACAAAGGATAACTGAAAAAATTGATGATTTTCTTCGGAAAATCTTATATACTATAATAGGAATACAAATACAATTATCACATAATTGAAAAAGGATGTGGAGATATTTTCTGATAAATCTGAAGAATTTTGCATAACATATATCAGATAAAATTATAGAAATTCCATTTGTCCATTCTTGATCTTAAAGCAAAGCTATTGGTCTTCTGTTCAGGAACTTTTCCCCTGTGCCAATGTCCTCCTCTTAAAATTACAAAGTTTCTGTAAGGCAAAAGACACTGTCAGAAGGACAAAACAGCAACCAACAAATTGGGAAAAGATCTTCACCAACCCCACATCCGACAAAGGCTAATATCCAATATATACAAAGAACTCAAGAAGTTAGCCCCAAAGAACCAAATAACACTATTAAAAATGGGGTACAGAGCTAAATAAGGAATTTTAACCAGAAGAAATTCAGATGGCCGAGAAGCACCTTAAGAGATGTTCAACATCATTAGTCATCAGGGCAATGCAAATCAAAACAACCCTGAGATTCCACCTCACACCAGTCAGAATGGCTAAGTTTAAAAACTCAAGAGACAAAAGGTGCTGGTGAGGATGTGGAGAAAGAGGATCACTCCTCCACTGTTGGTGGGATTGCAAGATGGTACAACCACTCTGGAAATCACTATGGCGGTTCCTCAGAAAATTGGGCATGACACTTCCAGAGGTCCCTGTCATATCACTCCTGCACATATACCCAGAGGATTCCCCTGCATGCAATAAAGACACATGTTCCACTATGTTCATAGCGGTCTTATTTATAATAACCAGAAGCTGGAAACAACACAGATGTCCCTCAATGGTGGAAAGGATACAGAAAATATGGTATATTTATACAATGGAATAATACTCAGCAATTAAAAATAATGAATCATGCAATTTGTAGGCAAATGGTTGGGTATGGAAAATATCATCCTAAGTGAGTTAACCCAATCACAAAAGAACACACAGGAATTGCAATCACTGATAAGTGGATATTAATGAGCCCAGAAGCTCTGAATACTCAAGATACAATTAGTTAAGCAAAAGATTCCCAAGAAAAAGAATGGAGAGGACCCTGGTCTGGAAAAGACTAAATCCAGTTTTGTAGGAGAGTACCAGAACAGAGAAATAGTGGGGAGGTCGGGTAATTGGGGAATGGGGAAGAGGACTTATGGGACATATGGTGTGTGGGGGAACTGGAAAGGGGAAAGCCTTTGGAATGTAAACAAAGAATATAGAAAATAATAAAAAACATTAAAATTATGTAAATTCATAAGAAAACTAAAACTTGAAGATTGTTGTGGTAATTTTCAAAGATATAACGATAGGCTTACAAACACAATTAGAATGTATTTGAAAAAAGGAATAGAGATATTTTCTGATAAAACTGAAGATTTTCTTCTAACATATGTATGTTAAAATTGAGGATTACGTCTGATAATTTATAAAATGTAAGATATTTTGGAAAACAAAAACTCAGATACAATGATAGGCATACAAATACAACTAGAGTATTATTGAAAATGGAAGAGGACACAATTTTGGAAAGAACTGAAGATTTTCACCTAACATATGTATGATAAAATTGAGGATTACATAAGATAATTGATAACATTGAAGGTTTATTTGGAAATATACTCAGATACAATGATCTGCATACAAATACAATTAGAATGTAATGGAAAGTAGAAGTGGAGACATTTCGATTTTTGTTTTTTGTTTTTTTTGTTTTTGTTTTGTTTTTGTTTTTGTAATTTCAAGACAGGGTTTCTCTGTGTAGCCCTGGCTGTTCTGGAATTCACTCTGTAGACCAGGTTGGCCTCGAACTCAAAAATCCGCCTGTCTGTGCCTCCCAGAGTGCTGGGATTACAGACGTGTGCCGCTAGCACCCGGCTAAACAGGCTTCTTTTTTGCTGGCTTGTTTGTTTGTTTGTTTGCCTGTTTGCTTGCTTGTTTTTCAAGACAGGGTTTCTCTGTATTCCTGGCTGTCCTGGAACTCACTCTGTACACCAAGCTGGCGACATATTCATAAAGAACTAAATATTTTCATCTAATATATGTATGATAAAATTTAGAATAACATAAGATAATGTATAAAATTGATGATTTTTGAAGAAAACTCAAATACAATGATAACCATACAAATATAATTAGAATTCAATTGAAAAAGGAAGTGGAGACATTTTATGATAACTGAATATTTTTTATCTAAAATATGCATGATAAAATTGAAGATTACATAGGATATCTCATAAAATTGAAGGTTTTTTTGGAAAAATCTCAGATACAGTGATAGGCGTACAAATACAATTAGAATATAATTGAAAAGGAGGGGGAGACTTTTTGTATGAAACTGAAGATTTTCATCTAGCAGATGTATGATAAAATTGAGGATAACATAATTTTTAAATCTGAAGAGTTTTTGAAAAAGGAAACAGATCCAATGATAGGCATACAAATACAATTAAAATACAATTGAAAAAAGTCCTGGACAACTTTTCTGATAGATCTGAAGATTTTCATCTAACATATGTATGATAAAATTGAGGATTACATAGGATAACTGATAAAATTGAAGATTTTCTTGGAAAAATCTTAGCTAAAATGATAGGCATACAAAGGCAATTATCACATAATTGGAAAAGGAAGTGGAGGCATTTTCTAATAAAACTGAAGTTTTCATGTAACATATTTCATATATGTTATAAAATAACATAAAATAAGGGAAATTCATAGGAAAAAAATAAAAATTGAAGATTTTTGTGGTAAATTTAACAGATACAATTTTACACATACAAATACAATGAAAATGTAATTGCAAAAAGAAGTGGAGAATTTTTCTCATAAAACTGAAGATTTTTCTATAACATATATATGAAAAAATTGAGGATAATTTAAGGTAATATATAAAATTGAAGATATTTTGAAAAAAACTCAGATGCAATGATAAGCATACAAATACAATTTGAATACAATTGAAAAAGGAAGAGGATTCATTTTATGATGAAACTGAAGATTTTTATCTAACATATGTATGATAAAATTGAGGATTACATACAATAACTAATAAAATTGAAGACTTATTCAGAAAAAAATCGTGGATACAATGATAGGCATAAAAATACAATTAGATTATAACTAATAGACACATGGAGATATTTTCATATAAAACTGAATATTGTAATCAAATATATGTATGATAAAAATGAGGATAATATAACATAATTTATAACATTGAATATTATTTAATAAAATCCTCAGTTGCATTGATAGGCATATAAATACAATTAGAATATAATTGAACAGGGAAATGGAGACATTTTTGAAAAGTAATAAAGATTTTCATCTAACACATGTAAGACAAAATTGAGGATAAAATAAGATAATGTATAAATTGGAAGATTTTTTGAAAAAAAACCAAATACAATGAAAGCCATATAAATATAATTAGAATTCAATTTAAAAAGGAAGTGGAGACATTTTATGTTAGAACTGAAGATTTTCATCAAAAATATGCATGATAAAATTGAGGGTTACATAGGATATTTGATAAAATTTAAGATATTTTTGGAAAAATCTCACTTATAGTCATAGGCATATAAATAAAATTATCAGATAATTGAAACAGAAGTGGAGACATTTTTGCCTACCATATTTCTGATAAAGTAAGGGAAATTCATAGGGAAAATTTTAAAATTGAAGATTTTTGTGGTAATTTTCACAGATAAAATGGTAAGCATACAAATACAATTAGAATGTAATTAAAAAAGGAAGTGTAGCCAAGTTCAATAAAACTGAAGGTTTTCCTCTAATATATATATGATAAAATTGAGGAAAACAGGATAATTTATAAAGTTGATGATTTTTTGCAAAATACTCAGATACAATGATAAGAATACAAATACTATTAGAATTCAATTGAAAAAGGAAGACTGGACATTTTCTCATAAAACTGAAGATTTTCATTTAACATATGTGTCAAAAACTGATGATTACATAGGATAACTGATTAAATTGAAGATTTTCTCTAGAAAAATCTCAGAAACAATGTTAGGCATACAAATACAATTAGATTATAATTGAAAAGGGAGGTGGAGACATTTTTGTATAAAAGTGAAGATTTTCACCTAACATATATATGATAAAATTGAGGATAAGATAAGATAATTTTTTAAATCTGAAGTTATTTTTGTAAAAGAAAACTCAGATACAATGATAGGAATACAAATCCAATTAGAATACAATTGAAAAAGAACTGGATATATTTTGTGAAGGAACTGAAGATTTTCATCTAACATATGTATGATAAAATTGAGTATTACATAGGATAACTGTTAAATAGATTTTCTTTGAAAAATCTGTGATACAATGATAGGCGTACAAATACAATTATCACATAATTAAAAAAGGAAGAGGAGACATTTTCTGATAGAACTGAAGATTTCTTATAACATATTTCATATAAAATAAAGAAAATTCATTGGTAAAAGTTAAAAATTGAAGATTTTTCTGGTAATTTCCCAGATAAAATGGTACACATACAAATACAAGTAGAATGTAATTTGAAAGTGGAGACATTTAACTGTAAAACAAGATTTTCCTCTAACATATGTATGAAAAAATTGAGGATAACTTAAGGTAATTTATGATATTGAAGATTATTTGAAAAAAACTCAGATGCAATGATAAGCATACAAATATAATTACAATACAATTGAAAAATGAAGAGGAGACATTTTCTCATAAAACAGAAGATTTTTATCTAACTTATGTATGTTGAAATTGAGAAATACATAGGTTAATTTATAAAATTAAAGATATATTCAGAAAAAACTCGGGTACAATGATAGGCATACAAATAAAATTAGAGTACAATTGAAAAAGGACATGGAGACATATTCTGTTAATTCTGAAGCATTACATCTAAGTTAAGGATGATAAAATAGATGATAACAGGAAAATTGATAAAAATGAAGATTTTTGTGATAAATTCTCAGATACAATGAAAAGCATACAAATATAACTATAAATAAGTGAAAAATCAGTGAAGATATTTTATGATAAAACTGAAGATTTTCATCTAAAATATGTATGTTTAAATTGAGGATGACATAAGATAATTTATAAAATTGAAGATATTTTGGAAAACAAAAACTCAGATACAAGGTTAGGCATACAAATACAGCTAGAGCATTATTGAAAAAAAGGAGAGGACACATTTTTGTAAAGAATTGAAGATTGTTATCTAACATATATATGATAAAATTGAGGATAATATAAGATAATTGATAAAATTGAAGATTTATTTGGAAAAATACTCAGATACAATGATCTGCATACAAATACAATGAGAATACAATTGAAAGGGGAAGTGGAGATATTTTCTGATAAGAACTGAAGATTTTCTTATTAAATGTGCATGATAAAATTGAGGATTACATAGGATAACTAATAAAATTTTAGATTTTTTTTTGTAAAAACTGATACAATGATAGGCATACAAATAGAATTATCAGATAATTAAAAGGGATGTAGAGATATTTTCTGGTAGAACTAAAGAATTTAATCTAATATATGTATAAAAAATTGAGGATTACATATGATAACTGATAAAAATTGGAGAATTTTTTGGTAAAAACTCAGATACAATGATAGGCATACAAATAGAATTATCTATTAATTGAAAATGAAGTGGAGACATTTTCTGACAAAACTGAAGATTTTTTTATACATATTACTGATAAAGTAAGTGAAATTCATAGGAAAAATTTAAAAATTGAAAACTTTTGTGGTAATGTTCACAGATAAAATGGTAGGCATACAAGTACAATTAGTATGTAATCTAAAAAGAAGTGGAGACAATTTTATTTAACATTGAAGGTTTTCCTCTAAAATATCTATGATAAAATTGCGAACAACTTAAGCTAATTTATAAAATTTAAGATTTTTTGGAAAAAAAGCTCAGATACAAAGATAGGCATACAAATACATTTAGAATATAATTAGAGGATGAAAGATTTTCATACAACATACATATGATAAAATGAGGATACCATAAGGTAATTTGTAAAATTAATGATTTTTTGGAAAAACACTCAGATACATTGATAGGCATAGAAATACAGTTAGAATACAACAGAAATACAAAATGGGGACATTTTTTGATAAAACTGAAGATTGTCATCTAATATATGTATGATAAAATAAAGGATTACTAGGGTAATTGATAAAATTGAAGATTTCTTTGAAAAAGCTAAGTTACATTGATTGGCATAAAAATAAAATTTTGTCAAAATTGAAAATGAAATGGAGACATTTTCTGACAGAACTGACGATTTCATATAACACATTTCTGATAAAGTAAAGAAATCTCAGAAGAAAAATTTAGAAATTGAATATTTTGTGGTAATTTTGACAGATACAATGGTAGTCATACTAATACAATTATAATGTAATTGAGAAAGTAAGTGGAGAATTTTTTGATTAAAATTTAAGATTTTACTCTAACATATATGTGATAAAATTGAGGATAAGTTAAGATAATATATAAAATTGAAGATTATTTTGAAAAAACTCATATGCAATGATAGGCATGCAAATACATTTAGAATATAATTGAGGAAGTGGATAACTTCAATAAAACTGAAGATTTTCATATAACATACATATGAAAAATTGAGGCAATCACAAGTTAATTTATAAAATTAAAGATTTTTTGGAAAAAAACAGATAGAATGTTAGGCATAGAAATACAATTGAAAAACAAATTGGAGACATTTTCAGATAAAACTGATGATTTTTATCTAAAATATGTTTGATAAAATAGAGTATAACTAGGGTAATCGATAAAAATAAGAATTAATTTGTACAAAACTCTGATGCAGCAATAGACATAAAAATAGAAATAGAATATAACGAAAATAGACATGAAGACATTTTCATATAAAACTGAAAATTTTCATCTAATATATGTATGCTAAAATTAGGATAACATAACATAATTTATAAAATATGATATCTATTTAAAAAAGTCACATACCATCATAGGCATATAGATACAACTAGAATGTAATGCAAAAAAGGAAGTGGAGACAATTTTGAAAAGAACTGAAGATTTTCATCTAACATATGTATGATAAAATTGAGGATAATAGGAGATAATGCATAAAATTGAAGATTTTTTGAAAAAAAAAACCTGAAATACAATGACACCCATAGAAACAAAATTAGAATTCAATTGAAAAGGAAACTGGAGACATTTTATGATAGAACTGAAGATTTTCATCTAAAATATGCATGATATAATTGAGGATTACATAGGATATCTGATAAAATTGAAGATTTTTTTGGAAAAATCTCACATACAATGATAGGCATACAGATAGAATTATCACATGAATTAAAAGGAAGTGGACATATTTACTGAAAATACTAAAGATTTCATATAACATATTTCTGATAAAGTAAGGGAAATTCATAGAAAAAAATTTAAAAATTTGAAGATTTTTTTGGTAATTTTCACAGATACAATGGTATGCATACAAATGCCTTTAGAATGTAATTGTAAAAGGATGTGGAGACTTTTTCTTATAAAACTGAAGATTTTCCTCTAACATATCTTTGATAAAATCAAGGAAAGCTAAGGATAATTTATAAAATTGAAGAATTTTTTGCAAAAATCTCAGATGCAATAAGATTCAAATACTATTAGAATAATATTGAAAAGGAGAACAAGACATTTTCTGATAAATCTGAAAATTTTCAATTAACATATGTATGATAAAATTGAGGATTACAAGGGATAACTGATTAAATTGAAGATTTTCTTAGAAAATTCTTATATACAAGGATAGGCATACAAACACAATTAGAATATAATTGAAAAAGTAGCTGGAGACTTTTTGCCAGTAAATCTTCAATTTTATCAGTTATCCTATGTAATCCTCAATTTTATCATACATATGTTAGATGAAAATCTTTAGTTCTTTACAGAAATGTGTCCTCTTCGTTTTTCAATAATACTCTAGTTGCATTTGTATGCCTATCCTTGTATCTGAGTTTTGGTTTCCCAAATATCTTCAATTTTATAAATGTTATACCAAAATCTTCAGCTTTATCAGAAAATATCTCCACTTTCTTTTTCACTTATATTCTAATTGTATTAATATGTCTTTAAGTATATCTGAGATTTTCTCAAAAAAAACTGTCAATTTTATCAATTTTCCTATGTTATCCATTTTATCATACATATGTTAGGTGAAAATCTCAAGTTTTATACAAAGATGTTTCCAGCTACTTTTTCAATTATATTCTTATTATATTTGTATGCTTATCCTTGTACTGAGAATTTTCTAAGAAAAATCTTCAATTTAATCAGTTTTCCTATGTAATCCTCAATTGTATCCTACATATGTTAAATGAAAATCTTCTGTTTTATCAGAAAATGTCTTATTGTCCTTTTTCCATTGTATTCTGATTGTCTTGGTAATCTTATCATTGCATCTGAGTTTTGACCAAATAAATCTTCAATTTTATCAATTACCCTAGTAATCCATTACTTTATCATGCATATGTGAAATGAAAATCTTCAGTTTTATCTGAAAATGTCTCCAATTCATTTTTAGTTGAATTCTAATAGTATTTGTAAGCCTATCATTGTATCTGAGGTTTTTTTGCAAAAGAATCTTCAATTTTATTAATTATACTAAGATATCCCATGTAACCTTCAATTTTATCATGCATATTTTTTTGAGACAGGGTTTCTCTGTGTAGCTCGGGCTGTCCTGGAAGTCACTTTGTAGACTAGGCTGGCCTCAAACTCAGAAATCTGCCAGCCTCTGCCTCCCTAGACCTGGGATTACATGCACGCCACCACCGCCCAGCTTATCATGAATGTTTTTGATGAAAATCTTCAGTTCTATCATAAAATGTCTCCACTTCATTTTTCAATTGAATTCTAGTTATATTTATATGGCTATCTTTGTATTTGAGGGTTTTTTTTCAAAAAAATATATTTTTATGCCACTCATTATATGAGTTTTGTCCAAATAAATATTCAATTTTATCAATTACCCTAGTAATACTTTATTTTATCATATATATATATATATATATATATATATATATATATATTCATTTTCATCAGAAAATATTCCACTTCGTTTTTCAGTTGTATTGTAATTGTATTTCTATGCCTATCATTGTATCTGAGTGTTTTCCCCAACAAATATTTAATTTTATAAATTAACTTATCCTCATCTTATCATATGTGATATATGAAAATTTCAGTTTTATATGAAAATGTCTCCACTTCCTCCTTCAATTATATTCTACCAGAAAATTTCTCCACTTCCCTTTTCAATTACATTCTTATTATATTTGTATGCCTATCTGAGATTTTCTCTCAAAAAAAATCTAAAATTTACCCTTGTATCTGAGTTTTTGTTTTCTAAAATATCTTCAATTTTATAAATTATCTTATGTTATCCTCAGTTTCTACATACATGTGTTAGATGAAAATCTTCAGTTTTATCAGAAAATGTCTATTCCTTTTTTCAATTACATTCTAATTGTGTTTGTAAGCCTTATCATTGTATCTGTGAAAATTACCACTAAAATCTTCAAATTTTATCTTCAGTTCTTTAGGATAATGTCTCTACTTCCTCTTTCAATTACATTCTAACTGTATTTATATGCCTATCTGTGTTTCTTTCAAAAATATTCAATTTTATAAATTATGTTATCCTCATTTCTATTATATATACATTAGATGAAGATCTTCAGTTTTATATAAAAGTGTCTCCACATCTGTTTGAGTTATATTCTAATTGTATTTTTATGCCTGTCATTTTATCTAAGTTTTGTCTAAATTATTCTTCAAATTTATCAATTACCCTATTAATCCTCTATTTTATCATATATATGTTAGCTGACAATCTTCAGTTTTATCAGAAAATGTCTCTTCCTTTTTAAATCTTACTCTAATAGTCTTCGTAATCTTATCATTGCATCTGAGATTTTTGCAAAAAAAACTTCAATTTTATAAATTATCCTAAGATTTCCTCAATTTTATCCAACATATCATAGAGGAAAATCTTCAGTTTTATAGGAAAAATGTCTCCACATCATTTTATAATTACATTCAAATTATATTTGTATGCCTACCACTATATCTGTGAAATTATAACAAAAAACTTCTAATTTTAAAGTTTTCTTAAGAACTTCCATAACTTTATCAGATATACATTATGCCAAATATCACCACTTCCTTTTTCAACTATATTATTATTTATATGCCTACCATTGTATCTGAAAATTTTGACAAAAGTCTTCAAATTTTAACATTTTCACATGATTTTCCATAATTTACTCAGAAATGATATCCAAAAATCTTCATTTTTATCAGAAAATATCTCCACTTTCTTTTTCACTTATTTATCATTGCATTTGTATGCCTTTCATTGTATCTGAGATTTTATAACAAAAATCTTCAATTTTATCAATTTTCCTATGTTATCATCCATTTCATCATACATAAGTTAGTTGTAAATCTTCAGAGTTATCAGAATATATCTCCACATCATTTTTTTCAATCATATTCTAACAGTATTTGTATGCCTATTATTGTATACGAGTTTTTTCTGAATAAATCTTCAATTTTATCAATTTTCCTATGTTATCATCCATTTTATCATACATAAGTTAGATGAACATCTTCAGAGTTATCAGAATATATCTCCACATCATTTTTTTCAATCGTATTCTAACAGTATTTGTATGCCTATTATTGTATACGAGTTTTTTTCTGAATAAATCTTCAATTTTATCAATTATCCTTTGTAATTCTCAATTTTATCATACATATGTTAGATAAAAATCTTCAGTTTTATCACAAAACATCTCCTCTTCCTTTTTCAAGTGTATTCTAATTGTATTTGAATGCTTATCATTGCATCTGAGTTTTTCCCCCCCAAAAAATCTTCAATTTCATAAATTACATTAAGTTATCCTGAATTTTATCATACAAAGTTCAGAGGAAAATCCTAAGTTTTAAAGGAAAATGTCTTCACATCCTTTTACGATTACATTCTAATTGTATTCGTATGCGTTTCATTGTATGTATGAAAATTACCACAAAAATCTTCAATTGCTTAATTTTTCCTATGAATTTCCCTTACTATATCAGAAATGTGTTATACGAAATCGTTACTGTGGTCAAAAAATATCTCCACTTCCTTTTAAATATCTGATAATTCTATTTTATGCCTAACATTGAATGTGAGATTTTTTCCAAAAAAACTTCAATTTTATCAGATATCCTATATAATTCTCAAGTTTATCAAGCATATTTTAGATGAAAATCTTCAGTTCTATCATAAAATGTCTCCACTTCCTTGTTCAAATGAATTTTAATTATACTTGTATGGCTATCATTGTATTTGAGGTTTTTTTCAAAAAAAAATCTTCAATTTTATACATTATCTTATGTTATACTCATTTTTACCATATATATGTTTCATGAAAATCTTCAGTACTTTATTAAAATGTCCCCATTTCCTTCTTCAATTACATTCTAATTGTATTTATATACCTATCAATGTATCTGTTTTTTAAAAATATTCATTTTTATAAATTATGTTATGTTATCCTCATTTTTATCATACACATCTTATTTGAAATTCTTCAGTTTTATATGAAAATGTCTCCACATCTCTTTTAGTTATATTCTAATTGTATTTTTATGCCTATCATTAAATCTGAGTTTTGTCCAAATAAATCTTCAATTTTATCAATTACCCTAGTAACCCTTTATTTTATCATACATATGTTAGATGACAATATTCAGTTTTATGAGAAAATGTATCCCGTTCATTTCTCAGTTGTATTCTAATTGTATGTCTATGCCTATCATTGTATCTGAGTGTTTTTCAAAAAAATCTTTAATGTTAAAATTACCTTATGATATCCTTTTATCATACATATGTTATATGAAAATCTTCACTTTTTTATGAAAATCTCTGCAATTCCTCCTTCAATTTTATTCTAAATGTATTTGTAGGCCTATCATTGTATCTGAGTTTGTTTTTCAAAAAAATCAATTTTTTTTCAAGAAAAAAAATTTATTAGATATGTTCTATATTTATATTTCATTTCCCTTTTTTTGGTTCCCCACACCCCCCCTAAGGTCACACATGCCCTTTTCCCTCCCCCTGCTCACTCATCCACCCCTTCCCACTTCCCTGTTCTGGTATTCCCCTACAATGTTGCTTTGATCCTTTCCAGCACCAGTGTCCATTCATTTCTTCTTGTCAGACATCATTTGGTATGTGAAATGTGTCTTTGGTGTCCCAAGATTCTAGGCTAATATCCACTTATCAGTGACTGCATATGGTGGGTATTCTTTTGAGGCTGGGTTACCTCACTTAGTATGATGTTCTCCAGTTCCATCCATTTCTCTAAGAATTTCATGAATTCATTGTTTCCAATGGCTGAATATTATTCCATTGTGTATATACACCACATTTTTTGGATCCATTCCTCCGTTGAGGGACATCTGGGTTCTTTCCAGCTTCTGGCTTTTATAAATAAGACTGCTATCAACATCGTAGAGCATGTATCCTTATTGCATGCTGGGGAATCTTCTGGGTATTTTCCCAGGAGTGGTATGGCTGGGTCCTCCAGAAGTATCATGTCCAGTTTTCTGAGGAACCGCCAGACTGATTTCCAGAGTGGTTGTACCAGCTTGCAGTCCCACTAGCAGTGGAGGAGTGTTCCTCTTTCTCCACATCCTCACCAACACCTGTTGTCTTCTGAGTTTTTAATCATAGCCATTCTGACAGGTGTGAGGTGAAATCTCATGGTTGTTTTGATTTGCATTTCTCTAATGACTAATGATGTTGAACATTTTTTAAGGTGTTTCTCAGCCATCCGAATTTCTTCAGGGGAGAAGTCTTTGTTTAGCTTTTTGGATAGGTTTATACAGTTTTCTGGGGTCTATCTTCTTGAGTTCTTTGTATACATTGGATATTAGCCCTCTGTCGGATGTGGGGTTGGTGAAGATCTTTTCCCAATTTGCTGGTTGCCAATTTGTCCTTTTGACAATGTCTTTTGCCTTACAGAAACTTTGTAATTTTATGAGGTCCCATTTGTCTATTCTTGATCTTAGAGCATAAGCTATTGGTGTTCTATTCAGGAATTTCCCCCCTGAGCCAATGTCCTGAAGGGTCTTCCCCTGTTTCGCTTCTATTAGTTTTAGTGTGTCTGGTTTTATGTGGAGGTCTTTGAACCACTTGGAGTTGAGCTTAGTGCAAGGAGGTAAGAGTGGATCAATTCTCATTCTTCTGCATGTTGACCTCCAGTTGAGTCAGCACCATTTGTTGAAAAGGCTATCTTTTTTCCACTGGATGTTTTCAGATCATTTGTCGAAGATCAATTGGCCATATATGTGTGGGTTCAATTCTGGGTCCTCAATCCTATTCCATTGATCCACTTACCGGTCACCATTGTACCAATACCATGCAGTTTTTAACATTACTGCACTGTAGTATTACTTGAGGTCTGGGATACTGATTCCCCCAGAAGTTCGTTTACTGTTGATGATAGTTTTAGCTATCCTGGGTTTTTTGATATTCCAGATGAATTTGAGAATTGCTCTTTCTAACTCTGTGAAGAACTGAGTTGGAATTTTGATGGGGATTGCGTTGAATCTGTATATTGCTTTTGGCAAGATTGCCATTTTAACTATATTAATCTTGCCAACCCACGAGCATGGAAGATTTTTCCATTTTTTGAGGTCTTCTTCAAATTCCTTCTTCAGAGACCTGAAGTTTTGTCATATGAATCTTTCACTTGTTTGGTTAGAGTCACACCAAGATACTTTATATTGTTTGTGTCTATTTTGAAGGGTGTCATTTCCTTAATTTCTTTCTCAGCCTGCTTATCCTTTGCATATAGGAAGGCTACTGATTTGCTTGAGTTGACTTTATAACCAGCCACTTTGCTGAAGTTGTTTATCAGCTGTAGGAGTTCTCTGGTGGAGGTTTTTTGGGTCCCTTAAGTATACTATCATATCATCTGTGAATAGTGATAGTTTGACTTCTTCCTTTCCAATTTGTATCCATTTGATTTTCTTATGTTGCTGAATTGCTCTAGATAGTACCTCAAGTACTATATTCAAGAGATATGGTGAGAGGGGCAGCCTTGTCTAGTCCCTGTTTTAGTGGGATTGCTTCAAGTTTCTCTCCATTTACTTTGATGTTGGCTATCAGTCTGCTGTAAATTGCTTTTACTATATTTAGATATGGGCCTTGAATTCCTGTTCTTTCCAAGACTTTTAGCATGAAAGGATGTTGAATTTTGTCAAATGCTTTTTCAGCATCCAATGAGATGACCATGTGGTTTTTTTCTTTGAGTTTGTTTATGTAGTGGATTACATTGATGGATTTCCATATATTGAACCATCCCTGCATCCCTGGGATGAAGCCAACTTGTTCATGATGAATGATTGTTTTGATGTGTTCTTGGATTCGGTTAGCAAGTATTTTATTTAGTATTTTTGCATCAATATTTATAAGGGAAATTGCCTGTAGTTCTCTTTCTTAGTTGGATCTTTCTGTGGTTTTAGTATCAGGGTAATTGTGGCTTCATAGAATGTGTTGGGTAGTGTTCCTTTTGTTTCTATTGTGTGGAATAGTTTGAAAATTATTGGTATTAGGACTTCTTTGAAGGTCTTATAGAATTCTCCGACCATATAGTTGGTCACAAGGCAGACCTAAACAAATATAAAAAGATTGAACTAATCCCATGCTTCCTCTTGGATCAGCATGGAGTAAGAGTGTTCTTCAATAACAACAAAAACAACAGAAAATCCTCCTACACATGGAGGCTGAACAATATTCTACTCAATGATACCTTAGTTAAGGAAGAAATAAAGAAATCAAAGACATTTTAGAATTTAATGAAAACGAAGGTACAACATACCCAAATCTATGGGACACAATGAAAGCAGTGCTTAGAGGAAAACTCATAGCCCTGAGTGTCTCCAAAAGGAAAAAAGGAGAGAGTATACACTAACAACTTAATGGTGCTCCTGAAAGCTCTAGAATAAAAAGAAGCTATTTCACCCAGGAGGTGTAGAAGAAAGGAAATCATCAAACTCAGGGCTGAAATCAATCAAGTTGAAATAAGGAGAACCATACAAAGAATCAACAAAACCAGGAGTTGGTTCTTTGAGAAAATCAAGAAGATAGATAAACCCCTAGCCAGACTTCCCAAAGGGCACAGAGACAGTATTCAAGTTAACAAAATTAAAAATGAAAAGGGAGATATAACAACAGAAACCGAGGAAATTCAAAAATTCCCCAGATCCTACTACAAAAGCCTATACTGAACACAACTGGAGAATCTGGAGGAAATGGACAATTTCCTAGACAGATAACAAATATCAAAATTAAATCAGGATCAAATAGATCATCTAAACAGACCCATAACCCCCCCCAAAAAAATAGAAGGGGTCATAGAAAGTCTTCCAACCAAAAAACACACAGGACCATATGGTTTTATTGCAGAATTCTATCAGACCTTCAAAAATTCAATTTTATAAATTATCTTAAGGTATCCTCAATTTTATCATAGATGTTTTAGAAGCAAATCTTCAATTTTCAATAAAAATATCTCCACTTCATTTTTCGATTACATTTTTTTACATCTTTATTTTTAGTTTTTATTTTCTTTATTCTATGTTTACATTCCAAAGGCTTTCCCCTTTCTCAGCCCCCCCCACCATATGTCCCATAATTCCTCTCCCCCCAACTATTCCCCAATCACTCCTCCTCCCCCCACGGTTTCTCTGTTCTGGGTCTACAAAACTGGATCCAATCTTTAAAGGGCCAGGTACCTCTCCTTTCTTCTTCTTGGGAATCATTTGACTTGCTAATTATGCCTTGAGTATTTAGGGCTTCTGGGCTCATTAATATCCACTTATCAGTGATTACATTTCATGTGTATTCTTTTGTGATTGGGATAACTCACTCAGGATGCTATTTTCCAGGTCTAACCATTTACCTACAAATTGCATGAATTCATTATTTTTAATTACTGAGTAGTATTCCATTGTAGAAATATACCACATTTTCTGTATCCATTACTCCTTTGAGGGATATTTGGGCTCCTTTCAATTTCTGGTTATTACAAACAAGGCTGCTATAAACATAGTGGATCATGTGTCTTTATTGTATGCAGGGGAATCCTCTGGGTATATGCCCAGGAGTGGTATGCCAGGGTCCCCTAAAAGTGGCTAAGTGTAATTTTATTGCTATCTTTGTATCTGTGAAAATTACTACAAAAATTTTTAATTTTTCAATTTTTCCTATGAATTTCCCTTACTTTATCAGTAATAGGTTATACAAAATCTTCAGTTTAGTCAGAAAATATCTCCACTTCATTTTCAAATATGTGAAAATTCTATTTGTATACCAATCATTGTATCTGAGTTTTTATCCAAAAAATCTTCAATTTTATCAGTTATTATGTAAAATCCTCAATTTTATGATACATATTTTAGATTAAAATATTCAGTTCTACAAGAAAATATCTCCACTTCATTTCTGAATTATATTCTATTTATATTTGGATGCCTATGATTGTATCTGAGTTTTTTTTAAAAAGTCTAAAATTTCATCAGTTATCCTATGTAACATGCACATCTTACATGAAAATCTTTAGTTCTATCAGAAAAGATCTCCACTTTCCTTTTCAATTTCATTTTAATTGTATTTGTATGTAGATCATTGTATCTGAGTATTTTTCCAAATAAACTTTCAATTTTATCAATTATCTTATGTAATCCTCAATCTTATCATAAATGTGTATGATGAAAAATTTCAGTTCTATATAAAATTGTGTCCTCTTCCTTTTTCATTTATACTCTTGTTGTATTTGTATGCCTATCCTTGTACTGAGTTTTTGTTTTCTGAATAATTTCAATTTTATAAATTATCTTATGTAATCCTCAATTTTAACATACATATGTTAGATGAAAATCTTAAGTTTTATCAGAAAATGTCTCAATTCCTTTTTTCAATTACATTCTAGTTGTGTTTGTAAGTCTATCATTGTATCTGTGAAAATTAAATTTGATTTTTTTTGGAAAAAATCCAATAAAGTGATAATCATACAACTAAATTAGAATAAAATTGAAAAGAGAAGAGGATACATTTTCTGATAAAACTGAAGGTTTTTATCTAACATATATGATAAAATTGAGAATTACATAGGATTATTGATAAAATTCAAGATTAATTCAGAGAAATCTGAGGTACAATGATAGGCATACAGATACAATTAGGATACAATTCAAAAAGGAACTGGACACATTTTCTGATGGAACTGAAGATTTTCATTTAACATACATATGATAAAGTTGAGGATTACATTTGATAACTGATATAATTGAAGAATATTTTGTAAAAAGCTCAGATACACTGATAGGCATACAAATAGAATTATCTCATAATTGACAATGAAGTGGAGACATTTTCTGACAGAACTGAAGATTTTGTATAACATATTTCTGATAAAGTAAGGGAAGTCATAGGAAAAATGTAAAAATTGAAGATTTTTTCTGGTAATTTTCACAGATAAAATGGTAGGCATACAAATACAGTTAGAATGTAATGAAAAAAGAACTGGAGGCATTTTTGATTAAAATTCAAGATTTTCCTCTAATATATGTATAATAAAATTGAGGTTAACTTAAGATAATATATAAAATTGAAGATTTTTTTGAAAAAAATCTCAGATACAATGATAGGCATACAAATACATTTAGAATATAATCGAATGAGGAAGTGGAGACCTTTTCATATAAAATTGAAGATTTTCATATAACATACATATGAAAAATTTAGGTTTATCACAAGGTAATTTATAAAATTAAAGGTTTTTTGGAAAAAATTTAGATACAATGATAGGCATAGAAATACAATTAGAATATAATTGAAAAACGAAGTGGAGACATTTTCTGATAAAACTGAAGATTTTCATTTAACATTTGTATGATAAAATAGAGGATTACTAGTTTTGTAATTGATCAAATTGAAGATTTATTTGGACAAAAGTCTGATACAAAGATAGGCATAAAAATAGAAATAGAATATAACTAAAACAGACATGAAGACATTTTCATATAATACTGAATATTTTCATGTAATATATATGATAAAAATGAGGATAACATAACATAATTTATATAAATTAATATCTATTTTAAAAATTCACATATGATCATAGACATATGGATACAATTAGAAAGTAATGGAAAAAGTAAGTGGAGACATTTTTGCAAAGAACTAATGATTTTTATCATACATATGTATGATAAAATTGAGGATAACAGGAGATAATGTATAAAATTGAAGATTTCTTGAAAAAATCTGAAATACAATGATAACTATAGAAATAAAATTAGAATTAAATTGAAAAGGAAAGTGGAGACATTTGATGGTAGAATGAAGATTTTCATCTAAAATATGCGTGATAAAATTGAGGATTACATAGGATATCTGATAAAATTGAAGATTTTTTTGGAGAAAACTCAGTTACAATGATAGGCATACAAATAGAATTATCACATGATTGAAAAGGAAATGGGCTTATTTTCTGATAAACTTAAGGATTTCATATAACATTTCTGTTAACGTAATGAAATTTGTAGGAAAAATAAAAAATTGAAGATTTTTGTGGTAATTTTCACAGATATAATGGTATGCATACAAATACATGTAATTGTAAAAGGATGTGGAGATATATTCCTATAAAACTGAAGATTTTCGTCTAACATGTTTGATAAAATTGAGAAAAACTTAGGATAATTTATAAAATTGAAAAAATTTTTGCAAAACTCTCAGATGCAATGGTAAGATTACAAAGACTATTAGAATACAATGGAAAAAAGATGAGATATTTTATGATAATACTGAAGATTTTCATTTAACATATGTATGATAAAATTGAGGATTACATAGGTTAATTGATTAAATTGAAGATTTTCTTAGCAAATTCTCAGATACAAAGATAGGCATACAAATATAAGAAGAAGAAAATGTAGCTGGAGAAATTTTTGTTTAAAAGTTAAGATTTTTACCTAATATATGTAATAAAATGGATGATAACATAGGAAAATTGATAAAATTGAAGGTTTTTTGATAAAATCTTAGATATACTTAAAGGCATACTAATAGAATTAGAATATAAGTGAAAAAGAAAGTGGAAATATTTTCTGATAAAACTGAAGATTTTTGTATTACATTTCTAATAAAATTATGGAAATTCATGTGAAATGTTAAAGTGTGAAGATTTTGTGGTAATTTTCACAGATAGAATGGTATGCATAGAAATATATACTAATATAGTTAGTTGTAAAAGAAGTGGAGATATTTTCTGATATATCTGAAGAATTTTGCTGAACATATATCTGATAAAATTATGGAAATTTAAGGGATAACTAAAATTTAAAGTTTTTTTGTGGTAAATTTCACAGATAAAATGATAGGCTTACAAACACAATTAGAATGTAATTGAAAAAATGAATAGAGACATTTTCTGATAAAACTGAAGGTTTTGTATAACATATTTCTGATAAAGTAAGGTAAATTCATACGAAAAATTTAAAAAATTGAAGTTTTTGTGGTAATTTGTACAGATACAATTGTAAGCATACAAATACAATGAGAATGTAATTTAACAAAGGAAGTGGAGCCATTTACCTATAAAACTGAAGGAATTTCTCTAACATGTATATTAAAATTGAGGATAGCATAAGATAATTTATAAAATTGCAGTTTTTTTAAAAAAAACTCAGATGCAATGATAAGCATACAAATACAATTAGAAAAGAATTGAAAAAGAAAGAGGAGACATTTTCTGATAAAATAGAAGATTTTCATCCAACATATGTATAAAAAAATTGTGGATTGCCTAGGATATTTGATAAAATTGAAGATTTATTCAGAAAAAAACTTGGTGACAATGATCGGCATACATATACAATTCGAATACTATTGAGAAAAGAAGAGGAGACATATTCTGTTAATTCTTAAGATTTACATCTAACTTATGAATGACAAATGGATGATAACATAGGAAAATGAATTAAATTGAAGATTTTTTTGTTAAAATCTCAGATTCAATGGAAGGCATACAAATTCAATAGGATTATAAGTGCAAAAGAAAGAGAAAATATTTTCTGATAAAACTGAAGATTTTTGTATAATATTTCTGATAAAACTGATACTTTATGAGAAAATGTTAAAATTTGAAATTTTTTGTGGTAATTTTCCCAGATACAATGTTAGGTATACAAATAAATAATAATATACTTAAAAATGAAGGGAGATATTTTCTAATAAATCTGAAGTATTTTGCTCAATATATATCTGTTAAAAATATGGAAATTCATAAGAAAACTGTAAAATGTGTAGACTTTTGTGGTAATTTTCACAGATACAATGATAGGCTTACAAACACAAAAGAATGTAATTGAGAAAAGAAATAGAGGCAATTTCTGATAAAACTGAAGATTTTCATCAAAAAACTGTATGTTAAAATTTATAAAATTGAAGATATTTTGGAAAACAAACACTCAGATGCAAGGATAGGCATACAAATACAACTAGAATATTATCAGAAACGGAAGAGGAGACATTTTTGTAAAGAACTAAAGATGTTCATCATATATATATATATATATATATATATATATATATATATATATATATGATAAATTGAGAATTACATAGGATAACTGATAATTGAAGATTTTCTTAGCAAAACCTCACATGATAGGCATACAAATAAAATTAGAAGAGCTATGAAAATGGATGTTGAGACATTTTTGTATAAAACTGAAGATTTTCATCTAACATATGTATGATAAAATTGAGGATAACAAGATAATTTTTGAAACTGAAGATTTCTTTGAAAAACAAAATTCAGACACAATGATAGGCAAGGATATACAATTAGAATACATTTGAAAAATTAAGTGGACATATTTTCTGATAAAATTGAAGATTTTCATCAAACATGTATGATAAAAATGAGGATTACATAGGCTAACTGATAAAATTGAGGATTTCTTGGAAAAAGCTCAGATACAATGATAGGCATACAAATACAAAAATCACATAATTGAAAAATGAAGTGGAGACATTTTCTGATAAACCTGAAGATTTCATATACCATTTTTCATATAAAAGAAGGGAAATTCATAGGAAAAATTCTAAAATTGAAGATTTTTGGGTTAATTTTCACGGATAAAATGTTATCTAAAAATAGCATGTAATTAAAAAAAGTAGTGGAGATATTTTTATATAAAACTGAAGATTTTCCTCTAACATATGTATGATAAAATTGAGGATAACTTAAGATAATCTATAAAATTGAAGATTTTTTTAAAAAAAAATACAGATGCAATGATAAGCGTACAAATACAATTAGAATACAAATGAATACAAAGTGGAGACATTTTCTGAGAAAACTGAAGACTTTCATCTAAAATATGTATGATAAAATTGATGATTAAATAGGATTCATGATAAAGTTGAAATTTATTCAGAAAAAACTCAGATACAATGATAGGTTTATAAATACAATTAGAATAAAATTGAAAAAGGTAGTAAAGACATATATTGTTAATTCTGAAGATTTACATTTAACTTATACATTATAAAATAGATGACAACATAGGAAAATTGATAAAATTAAAGATATTCTTGATAAAATTTCAGATACAGTGAAAGGCAAACAAATACAATTAAAAGATAAGTGAAAAAGTCAAGGGAGACATTTTCTGATAAAACTGAAGTTTTTTGTATAACATTTCTGATAAAATTATGGAAATTCATGTGAAAATGTTAACTGTGAAGTATTTTGTGGTAATTATCACAGATAAAATGGTAGGCATACATATAAAATGATAATGTAGGAATTGGAGATTTTTCTGATAAATCTGAAGAAGTTTGCACAAGTTTATCAGTTTATATCTGATAAAATGATGGAAATACATTGTAAACTGAAAAATGTGAAGATTATTTTGGTAATTTTCACAGATACAATGATAGGCTTACAAATACAATTAGAAAGTAATTGAAAAAAGTAATAGAGATATTTTCTGGTAAAACTGATGATTTTCATCTAACATATGTATGTCAAAATTGAGGATAACATAAGTTAATTTATAATATTGAAGATATTTTGGAAAACAAAAACTCAGATACAAGGATAGGCATACAAATACCACTAGAGTATTATTGAAAAAGGAAGAGGACACATTTTTGTAATGAACTGAAGACTTTCATCTAACATATGTATGATAAATTGAGGATTACACAAGATAACTGATAAAGCAAAGATTGATTTGGAAAAATACTCAGATACAATGATCTGCTAAAAAATAAAATTAGATATAATTGAAAAGGGAAGTGGAGATACTTTTTGATAGAACTGAAGATTTTCATCTAAAATACGCATGATAACATTGAGGATAACATAGGATAACTGATAAAATTTTAGATTTTTATATAATCATAGGCATGGTCTACTGAGTGAGTTCCAGGATAGCCAGAACAACACACAGAGAAACCCTGTCTCGAAAAAACAAAAAAAAAAAAGGGAAGAGGACACATTTTTGTAAAGAACTGAAGATCGTCATCTAACATACGCATGACAAAATTGAGGATTACTTAAGAAAATTGATAAAATTGAATATTTACTTGGAAAACCTCAGATACAATGATCTGCATAAATACATTTTGAATACAATTGAAAAGGGAAGTGGAGATATTTTCTGATAGATTTTCATCTAAAACATGCATGAAAAATTGAGGATTACATAAAATAACTGATATAATTTTAGATTTTTTGAAAAAAACTTAGATAAAATGATAGGCATCCAAATAAAACTAGAATATAATTGAAAAGAAAAGTGGATACATTTTCTGGTATAACTGAAGATTTTAATATAACATATTCATTATAAAATTGAGGATCACATATAACTGATAAAATTGAAGATTTTTTTTAAAAAAAAGTCAAATTCAATGAGAGGCATACAAATATAATTATCACATAATTGAAAATGAAGTGGAGACATTTTCAGAAGAAATTGAATATTTCGTTACATATATTACTGATAAAGTAAGGGATATTCATAGGAAAATTTAAAAATTGGAATTTTTGTGGCAATTTTCATAAATACAATGATAGGCATACAAATAAAATTAGAATGTAATGAAAAAACAAGTGGGGACATTTTTGTTTAAAATTGAAAATTTTCCTGTCACATATCTATGATAAAATTGAGGATAACTTAAGATAATTTATAAAATTGAAGATTTTTTTGAAAAAACTCAGATAAAATGATAGGCATACAAATACATTTAGAATATAATTTAAGGAGGAAGTGGAGACATTTTCATACACAACTGAAGATTTTCATATAAAATATGTATGATAAATTGAGGATGTCATAAGGTAATTAATAAAATTAAAGATTATTTGGAACAAAAAGCTCAGATACAATGATAGGCATAAAAATACAATTAGAATATACCTCAAACAGATGTGGAGACATTTTCATAGAAAACTAAAGATTTTCATCTAAAGTATGTATAATAAAAATGAGGATAACATAACTTAATTTATAAAACTGAATATTCAAAAAACAGATCAAATGATAGGCATACTAAAACATTTAGAATATAATTAAAGGATGAAGTGGAGGCATTTTCATATAAAACTGAAGATTTTCATATACCCTATGTATGATAAAATGAGGATATGATAAGGTAATTTTTAAAATTAACGATTTTTGGAAAAACACTCAGATACAAAGATAGGCCTAGAAATACAATATAATTGAAAAATGAAGGGAAGACTTTTCTGATAAAACTGAAGACTTTCATCTACCATATGTATGATAAACTAAGGATTACTAGGGTAATTGATAAAATTGAAGATTTATTTGGACAAAACACAGATACAATGATAGGCATAAAAATACAATTAGAATATAATTAAAAGAAACATGGACTCATTTTCAAATAAAAATGAGGATTTTAATCTAATATATGTATGATAAAAATGAGGATTACATAACATAATTCATAATATTGAATATTTAAAAAACCCTCAGATACATTGATAGGCATATAAATACATTTAGAATGTAATTGAAAATGGAAATGGAGACATTTTTGTAAAGAAATGAAGATTTTCATGTAACATATGTATGATAAAATTGAGGATAACATAAGATAATATATAAAATTGAAGATGTTTTTGCAAAAAAAATCAAATACAATGATAGCCATACAAATATAATTAGAATGCTATAAATCCTGGAAAAAAAATAGGAGTTCAAGGCCCAAACCTAAACATAGTAAAAGCAATATACAGCAAACCAGTAGCTAACATCAAAATAAATGGAGAGAAACTTGAAGCAAGCCCACTAAAATCAGGGAGTCTGCCCTCTCTCTCCATATCTTTTCAATATAGTACTCGAACTTCTAGCGAGAGCAATTAGACAACATAAGGAAGTCAAAGAGGTACAAATTGGAAAGGAAGAAGTCAAACTATCATTATTTGCAGATGATATGATATGATAGTATATGTAAGCGACCCAAAAAACTCCACCAGAGAACTCCTACAGCTGATAAACAACTTCAGCAAAGTGGATGGTTATAAAATCAACTCAAGCAAATCAGTTGCCTTCTTGTACTCAAAGGACAAGCAGGCTGAGAAAGAAGTTAGGGAAATAACACCCTTCACAATAGCCACAAACAATATAAAGTATCTTGGCGTGACTCTAACCAAACAAGTGAAAGATCTGTATGACAAGAACTTCAAGTCCTTGAAGAAAGAAATCGAAGAAGGCCTCAGAAGATGGAAACATATTTCATGCTCTTGGATTCAAGGATCAATATAGTAAAAATGGCCATCTTTCCAAGAGCAACCTACAGATTCAATACAATCCCCATCAAAATCCCAAATCAATTCTACATAGATCTAGGACGAGCACTTCTCAAATTCATTTGGAGGAACAAAAAACCCAGGATAGCTAAAACTGTTCTCAACAATAAAAGGACTCCTGGGGGAATCAATATCCCTGACCTCAAGCAGTACTACAGAGTAATTGGGTTAAAAACTGCATGGTATTGGTACAGTGACAGACAAGTAGATCAAAGGAATAGAATTGAAGACCCAGAAATGAACACACAGAGATATGATCACTTGATGTTTGATAAAGGAACTACAACACTCCAGTGGAAAAAAGATAGCTTTTTCAAAAAATGGTGCTGGTTCAACTGGAAGTCAAAATACAGAACAATGCAAATTGACCCACACTTATCTCCTTGTACTAAGATCTACTCCAAGTGGATCAAATACCGCCACATAAAACCAGACACACTGAAACTAATAGAAAAGAAATTGAGGAAGACCCTGGAAGACATGGGCACAGGGGGAAAGTTCCAGAACAGAACGCTAATAGCTTATGCTTTAAGATCAAGAATTGACAAATGGGACCTCATAAAATTACAAAGTTTCGGTAAGGCAAAAGACCCTGACAGAAGGACAAAATGGCAACCTACAAATTGGGAAAAGATCTTCACTAACCCCACATCTGACAGAGGGCTAATATCCAATATATACAAAGAACTCAAGAAGTTAGACCCCAAAGAACCAAATAACCCTGTTAAAAATGGTGTACAGAGCTAAATAAAGAATTTTCACCAGAAGAAATTCGGATGGCTGAGAAGCACCTTTAGAGATGTTCAACATCATTAGTCAGCAGGAAAATGCAAATCAAAACATCCCAGAGATTCCACCTCACACAAGTCAGAATGGCTAAGACTAAAAACTCAAGAGACAACAGGTGCGGTGGAGAAAGAGGAACACTCCTCCATTGTTGGTGGGACTGTAAGATGATACAACCCCTCTGGAAATCATTCTTTCAGTTCCTCAGAAAATTGGGCATGACACTTACAGAGGTCCCTGTCATACCACTCCTGCACATATACCCAGAGGATTCCCCTGCATGCAATAAAGACACATGCTCCAATATGTTCATAGCAGCCTTATTTATAATAGCCAGAAGCTGGAAAGGACCCATATTTCCCTCATCGCAGGAATGCATACAGAAAATGTGGTATATTCATACAATAGAATACTACTCATTAAAAATAATGAATTCATGCAATTTGTAGGCAAATGGTTGGATCTGGAAAATATCATCCTAAGTCAGTTAACCCAATCACCAAAGAATACACAGGAATTGCTATCATTGATAAGTGGATATTAATGAGCCCAGAAGCTCTGAATACTCAAGGCACAATTAGCTAAGCCAATGATTCCCAAGAAAAAGGAAAGAGAGGACCCTGGTCCGGAAAAGACTAAATCCAATTTTGTAGGAGAGTGCCAGAACAGAGAAATGGTGGGGAAGGGGGGAGATTGGGGAATGGGCAGGGGAAAGAGGACTTATGGGACATATGGTGAGGGGAGAACTGGAAAGGGGAAAAACTTTGGAATGTAAACAAAGAATATAGAAAATTTTAAAAAAGGAAAAAAATAACAAAGAAATTTTTGGAAGGAGAATATTTTGGATTCATGTGGATAGGTAAAACACAAGATAGGATTTAAAAATTCACAAATAATAAAAAGAAATGCAGGTGGTATCACTAACCAGTCTCCACGTTGTATTACAGAGCTATAGTAATAAAAACAGCATGGTATTGGCACAAAATCAGAAATGTTAGTCAGTGGAATAGAATCACAGACCCACACACCTATAAACACCTAGTGTTCTAAAAAGAAGCCAATAATACACACTGGAAAAAGTTTCTTCAACAAATGATGCTGGTCATATCGGATATCTGCATGTAGAAGAATGCTAATAGATCCATACTTATCATCCTGCACAAAATTCAACTCCAGATGTATCAAAGACCTCAACATAAGGCTAGGTACCCTGAATTTGTTAAAAGAGAAAATTGGGAATAGGCTTGACTTCATTGGCACAGGAAAGGACTTTCCAAACAGAAAATTGTTAGCACAGGCACAGAGCTCAAAAATTGGTAATGAAACCTCATGAAAATAAAACGCTTCTGTATAGCAAATAACACCATCATTTGTGCAAAGGGACAACCTTCAGAATGGGAAAAGACTTTTACCTACTCCACATCCAATAGAGAGACAATATGCAAAATATATAAAGAACTCAAAAAGCTAGTAATAAAAAAAGCAACCCACTCCAAAAAAAAAACAAATATAATTAGAATTCAATTGAAAAAATAAGTGGAGACATTTTATGGTAGAACTGAAGATTTTTATCTATAATCTGCATGATAAAATTGAGAATTACATAGGCTATCTGATTAAATTGCATATTTTTTTGGAAAAATGTCACATACAATGATAGGCACACACATAGAATTATCAGATAATTGAAAAGGAAGTGGAGACATTTTCTGATAAAACTAAGGAGTTTGTATAACATATTTCTGATAAAGGGAAATTCATAGGAAAAATTTAAAAAATTGAAGATTTTTTTTGGCTATTTACACAGACACAAATATAAGTATACAAATAAAATTAGAATGTAATTGAAAAAGGAAATGGAGCCATTTTCCTATAAAACTGAAGATTTTCCTCTAACATATGTGTGATAAAACTGAGGAAAACTTAGGATAATTAGTAAAATTGATGATATTTTTTCAAAAAACCTCAGGTACAATGATAACCGTACAAATACTATTAGAATTCATTTGAAAATGGAAGACAAGACATTTTCTCATAAAACTGAAGATT
Organism: Apodemus agrarius; assembly: GCA_964023405.1. Taxonomy (NCBI): domain Eukaryota; kingdom Metazoa; phylum Chordata; class Mammalia; order Rodentia; family Muridae; genus Apodemus; species Apodemus agrarius. Next base: position 36,239,547 of record OZ030024.1, read on the forward strand.
TTCATTTAACATATGTATAATAAAATTGAGGCTTACATAGGAAAACTGATTAAATTGAAGATATTCTGTAGAAAATTCTCAGATACAATGATAGTCATAAAAATACAATTAGAATATGATTGAAAAAGGTGGCAGAGACATTTTTGTATAAAACTGAAGATTTTTATCGAACATATGTATGATAAAATTGAGGCTAACATAAGATAATTTTTAAATATGAAGGTATTTTTGAAAATGAATACTCAGATACAATGATAGGCATACAAATACAATTAGAAGATAATTGGAAATGGAGCTGAACAAATTTTGTGATAGAACTGAACATTTTCATCTAACATTGATGAATGATAGCATTGAGGAATACTTAAAATAATTGATAAAATTGAAGATTTTCATTGAATAATCTCAGATACAATGATAGGCATACAAATACAATTATCACATGATTGAAAAAGGAAGTGGAGACATTTTCTCATAAAACAGAAGAATTCATATAACATGTTTTATATCAAATAAGGGAAATTAATAGGAAAAATTAAAAAATTGAAGATTTCTTTTTGTAATTTTCACAGATACAATGATAGGCATACAAATACAACTGAAAAAGTAATTGGAGACATTTTCTTATTAAACTGAAGATTTTCCTCTAAGATATGATGATAAAATTATAAGTTAATTCATGAAATTGAAGATTTTCTTGATAAAAAACTCAGATGCAATGATAAGCATACAAATACAATTATAATACAATTGAAAAAGGAAGAGGAGACATTTTCTGATAAAACTGAAGATTTTCTGTCTAACATATTCATGATTAAATTGAGAATTACATAGGATAATTGATAAAATTGATTTACTCAAAATAAACCTTGGATACAATGATAGGCATACAAATACAATTAGTATACAATTGAAAAAGAACCTGGAGACAATTTATGTTAATAATGAAGGTTTACATCTAATTTATGGATGATAAAAAGTATAACATAGGAAAATTGATAAAAATTAAGGTTTTTGTGAGAAAATCTCAGATACTATGAAAAGCATGCAAATACAAGTAAAAATAAGTGAAAAAAGTGGAGATTTTCTGATAAAACTGAAAATTTTTGTATAATATTTCTGATTATATGGAAATTCATGCCAAAATGTGAAAAATTGAAAAAAAAATGTGGTAATATTCACAGGTACAATGCTAAGCATACAAATACAATTAGAATGTAATTGAAAAAGGAAGTGGAGCCATTTTCCTATAAAAGTGAAGATTTTCCTATAACATAAGTGTGATAGAATTGAGGAAAATATAGGATAATTTATAAAATTGATGATTTTTTTTTGCAAAGCAAACAAAGTACAATGATAAGCATAGAAATACATTTAGAATACAATTGAAAAAGGAAGAAGAGACATTTTCTGATAAAACTGAAGATTTTCATCTAACATATGTAAGATAAAATTACATAGGATAATTGATAAAATTGAAGATTTATTCGGAAAAATCTGAGATACAATGATAGGCATACAAATACAATTAGAATACAATTGAAAAATGCGGTGGAGACATTTTTGTATAAAACTGAAGATTTTCATCTAACTTGTATGATAAAAACCTAAAGATATTTTTGAAAATTAAAACTCAGATACAATGATAGGCATACAAATACAATTAGAATACAATTGAAAAAGAAACTGGATATTTTGTGATAGAACTGAAGATTTTCATCTAACATATGTATGTTAAAATTGAGGATTACTTAGGATAACTAATAAAATTGAAGATTTTCTTTGCAAAATCTCAGATAAAAAGGATGAAAATGCAATTATCACATGAGTGAAAAGGGCGTGGAGACATTTTCTGATAAAATTGACTTCTTATGTTTCATATCAAATAAGGAAATTTGTAGGAAAAATTAAAAAATTGAAGATTTTTGTGGTAATTTTCACAGATACAATGGTTCGCATACAATTACAACTAGAATGTAATTGCAAAAAGAAGTGGAGACTTTTATTTATAAAACTGAGGATAAAATTGATAAAACTGAAGATTTTCCTCTAACATAAGTGTGATAAAATTGAGGATAAGCTAAGATACTTCATGAAGTTGAAGACTTTTTGATAAAAATCTCAGATTCAATGATAAGCATACAAATACAATTAGAATACAATTGAAAAAGCAAGAGGAGACATTTTCTGATAAAACTGAAGATTTTTATCTAGGAAATATATAATAAAATTGAGAATTACATAGGATAATTGATAAAATTGAAGATTAATTCAGAAAAAACTCGGATACAATGATAGGCATACAAATACAATTAGAATACAATTGAAAAAGGACGTGGAGACATTTTCTGTTAGTTCTGAAGCTTTACATCTAATGTATAGATGATAAAATGGATGAAAATATAGGAAAATTAATAAAATTGAGGATTTTAGTGGTAAAATCTCCAATAAAATTAAAGTCATACAAATACATCTATAAATAAGTAAAAAAGATAGTGGAGATATTTTCAGGTAAAACTGAAGATTTTTGTATAACATTTCTGGATAAATTATGGAAATTCATAAGAAAACTAAAATTTGAAGATTTTTGTGGTAATTTTCATAGATACAATGATGAGCTTAAAAACAGAATTAGAATGTAATTGAAAAAGGGAATAGGGACATTTTCTTATAAGATTTTCATCTAACACATTTATGTTAAAATTGAGGATTGCATAAGGTAGTTTATAAAATTTAAGATACTTTTGAAAACAAAAACTCAGATTCAAGGATAGGCATACAAATACAACTAGAGTATTACTGAAAAACGAAGAGGACACATTTTTGTAAAGAACTGAAGATTTTCATCTAAAATTTATATGATTGAGGATTTCATTAAATAATTGATAAAATTGAAGATTTATTTGTAAAAAATACACAGATGCAATGATCTGCATACAAATACAATTAGAATATAATTGATAAGGGAAGTGGAGTTATGTTCTCATAGAATTGAACAATTTCATCTAAAATATGCATGATAAAATTGAAGATTACATAGGATAACTGATAAAATTTTAATTATTTTTGAAAAATGATAGGCATCCAAATAGAAGTAGTATGAAATTGAAAAGGAAAGTGGAGTTATTATCTGGTAGATCTGAAGATTTTAATCTAATGTATGTATCATAAAATTGAGGATTACATATGATAACTGATAAAATTGATGATATTTTTGGAAAAAACTCAGATACAAAGATGGGCATAAAATAGAATTATATATTTGAAAATGAAGTAGAGATATTTTCTGACAAAACTGAAGATTTCTTATATCATATTATTGATAAAGTAAGTAAAAATTCAAAAATTGAAATTTTTTGTGGTAATTTTCACAGATACAATGGTAGGCATACAAATACAATTAGAGTGTAATCAAAAAATGAAGTGGAGACACTTTTATTCAAACTTGAAGATTTTCCTCTAAAGCATCTATGATAAAATTCAGGATAACTTAAGATTATGTATAAAATTGAAGATTTTTTTAAAAAAATACTCAGATACATGATAGGCATACAAATACATAATTGAAGGAGGAAGTGGTCACATTTTCATATACAACTGAAGGTTGTCATATAACATACGTATGATAAAATGAGGATATCATAAGGTAATTTATAAAATTAAAGATTTTTTGGTAAAACACACAGAAACAATGATATACATACAAATACAATTAGAATACAACTGAAAAATGAAGTCGAGACATTTTCTGATAAAACTGAAGATTTTCATCTAATATATTATGATAAAATAAAGGATTACTAGGATAATTGATAAAATTGAAGATTTATTTGAACAAAACTCAGATACAATGATAGGCATAAAAATACAAATATAATATAACTAAAAAATATGTGGAGACATTTTCATATAAAACTGTGGATTTCTATCTAATATATGTATGATAAAAATGCGGATACATAACATAATTTATAAAATTGAATATTTCTTTAAAAAATTCAGATACATTCATAGGCATATAAATACAATTAGAATGTGATTGAGAAGGGAATGGAGATATTTTCGTAAAGTAATAAAGATTTTCATCTATCATATATGTGATAAAATTGAGGGTAATATAAGATAATGTATAAAATTGAAGATTTTTTTAAAGAAAACTTAAATACAATGATCACCATACATATATGATTAGAATTCAAATGAAAAAGGAAGAGGAGATATTTTATGATAGAATTGAAGATTTTCATCTAAAATTTGCATGATAAAATGATGATTAAATTGGATATCTGATCAAATTGAAGTTTTATTTGAAAATATAGTCATACAAATAGAATTATCAGATAATTGAAAAGGAAGTGGAGACACTTTCTGATAAAACTAAAAAATTTGTATAATATATTTCTGATAAAGTAAGGGAAATTCATAGGAAAAATTTAAAAATTGAATTTTTGTGGTAATTTTCACAAATACAATATTAAGCATTCAAATACAATTAGAATGTAATTGAAAAAGGAAGTGGAGCCATTTTCCTATAAAACTGAAGATTTTCCTCTAACATGTTTTATAAAATTGAGGAAAACTTAGGATAAGTTATCAATTTGATGATTTTTGTCCAAAACAAACTCAGAAACAGTGATAAGCTTAAAAATACTATTAGAATTCAATTGAAAATTGAAGACGAGACATTTTCTCATAAAACTGAAGATGTCATTTAACATATGTATGATAAACCTGAGGATTACATAGCATAACTGATTAAATTGAAGATATTCTCTAGAAAAATCTCAGATACAATGACAGGCTTACAAATATAACTGGAATATAATTGAAAAGGGAAGCAGAGACATTTTTGTATAAAACTGAAGATTTTCATCTAATATATGTATGATAAATTTGAGGATAACATAAGATAATTTTAAATCTGAAGATATTTTTGAAAAAGAAAACTCAGACACAAATACCATTAAAATATATTTGAAAAAGGAACTAGACACATTTTGTGATAAAACTGAAGATTTTCATTGAACATATATATGATAAAATTGAGGATTTCAAAGGATAACTGATAAAACTGATGATTTTCTTTGGAAAATCTTATATACTATAATAGGAATACAAATACAATTATCACATAATTGAAAAAGGATGTGGAGAAATTTTCTGATAAATCTGAAGAATTTTGCATAACATATATCAGATAAAATTATGGAAATTCCATTTGTCAATTCTTGATCTTAAAGCATAAGCTATTGGTCTTCTGTTCAGGAACTTTCTCCCTGTGCCCATGTCCTCCTCTTAAAATTACAAAGTTTCTGTAAGGCAAAAGACACTGTCAGAAGGACAAAACAGCAACCAACAAATTGGGAAAGGATCTTCACCAACCCCACATCTGACAAAGGCTAATATCCAATATATACAAAGGACTCAAGAAGTTAGACACCAAAGAACCAAATAACACTATTAAAAATGGGGTACAGAGCTAAATAAAGAATTTTAACCAGAAGAAATTCAGATGGCCGAGAAGCACCTTAAGAGATGTTCAACATCATTAGTCATCAGGGAAATGCAAATCAAAGCAACCCTGAGATTCCACCTCACACCAGTCAGAATGGTTAAGATTAAAAACTCAAGAGACAACAGGTGCTGGCGAGGATGTGGAGAAAGGGGATCACTCCTCCACTGTTGGTGGGATTGCAAGATGGTGCAAATACTCTGGAAATCACTATGGCGGTTTCTCAGAAAATTGGGCATGACACTTCCAGAGGTCCCTGTCATATCACTCCTGCACATATACCCAGAGGATTCCCCTGCATGCAATAAAGACACATGTTCCACTATGTTCATAGCAGCCTTATTTATAATAACCAGAAGCTGGAAAGAACCCAGATGTCCCTCAATGGTGGAAAGGATACAGAAAATGTGGTATATTTATACAATGGAATAAAACTCAGCAATTAAAAATAATGAATCATGCAATTTGTAGGCAAATGGTTGGATCTAGAAAATATCATCCTAAGTGAGTTAACCCAATCACAAAAGAATACACAGGAATTGCAATCACTGATAAGTGGATATTAATAAGCCCAGATGCTCTGAATACTCAAGATACAATTAGCTAAGCAAAAGATTCCCAAGAAAAAGAATGGAGAGGACCCTGGTCTGGAAAAGACTAAATCCAGTTTTGTAGGAGAGTACCAGAACAGAGAAATAGTGGGGAGGGAGGGTGATTGGGGAATGGGGAAGAGGACTTATGGGACATATGGTGTGTGGGGGAACTGGAAAGGGGAAAGCCTTTGGAATGTAAACAAAGAATATAGAAAATAATAAAAAACCATTAAAATTATGTAAATTCATGAGAAAACTAAAACTTGAAGATTATTGTGGTAATTTTCACAGATATAACGATAGGCTTACAAACACAATTAGAATGTATTTGAAAAAAGGAATAGAGATATTTTCTGATAAAACTGAAGATTTTCTTCTAACATATGTATGTTAAAATTGAGGATTACATCTGATAATTTATAAAATTTAAGATTTTTGGAAAACAAAAACTCAGATACAATGATAGGCATACAAATACAACTAGAGTATTATTGAAAATGGAAGAGGACACAATTTTGTAAAGAACTGAAGATTTTCATCTAACATATGTATGATAAAATTGAGGATTACATAAGATAATTGATAATGTTGAAGGTTTATTTGGAAATATAATCAGATACAATGATCTGCATACAAATACAATTAGAATGTAATGGAAAGTAGAAGTGGAGACATTTCGTTTTTTGTTTTTGTTTTTTTTTTGTTGTAATTTCAAGACAGGGTTTCTCTGTGTAGCCCTGGCTGTACTGGAATTCACTCTGTAGACCAGGTTGGCCTCGAACTCAGAAATCCGCCTGTCTGTGTCTCCCAGAGTGCTAGGATTACAGATATGTGCCGCTACCACCCGGCTAAACAGGCTTCTTTTTTGCTGGCTTGTTTGTTTGTTTGTTTGCCTGTTTGCTTGCTTGTTTTTCAAGACAGGGATTCTCTGTATTCCTGGCTGTCCTGGAACCCACTCTGTAGACCAAGCTGGCGACATATTCATAAAGAACTAAAAATTTTCATCTAACATATGTATGATAAAATTTAGAATAACATAAGATAATGTATAAAATTGATGATTTTTTGAAGAAAACTCAAATACAATGATAACCATACAAATATAATTAGAATTCAATTGAAAAAGGAAGTGGAGACCTTTTATAATAACTGAATATTTTTTATCTAAAATATGCATGATAAAATTGAAGATTACATAGGATATCTCATAAAATTGAAGTTTTTTTGGAAAAATCTCAGATACAGTGATAGGCGTACAAATACAATTAGAATATAATTGAAAAGGAAGGGGAGACTTTTTTGTATGAAACTGAAGATTTTCATCTAACAGATGTATGATAAAATTGAGGATAATATAATTTTTAAATCTGAAGTGTTTTTGAAAAAGGAAACAGATACAATGGTAGGCATACAAATACACTTAGAATACAATTGAAAAAAGTCCTGGAGAACTTTTCTGATAGATCTGAAGATTTTCATCTAGCATATATATGATAAAATGAGGATTACATAGGATAACTGATAAAATTGAAGATTTTCTTGGAAAAATGTTAGCTAAAATGATAGGCATACAAAGGCAATTATCACATAATTGGAAAAGGAAGTGGAGGCATTTTCTAATAAAACTGAAGATTTCATGTAACATATTTCATATAAAATAACGGAAATTCATAGGAAAAAATTAAAAATTGAACATTTTTGTGGTAATTTCAACAGATACAATTTTACACATACAAATACAATGAAAATGTAATTGCAAAAAGAAGTGGAGACTTTTTCTCATAAAACTGAAGATTTTCCTATAACATATATATGATAAAATTGAGGATAATTTAAGGTAATATATAAAATTGAAGATATTTTAAATAAAAACTCAGATGCAATAATAAGCATACAAATACAATTTAGATACAATTGAAAAAGGAAGAGGATTCATTTTATGATAAAACTGAAGATTTTTATCTAACATGTATGATAAAATTGAGGATTACATATGATAACTAATAAAATTGAAGACTTACTCAGAAAAAAATCTTGGATACAATGATAGGCATAAAAATACAATTACATTATAACTAATAGACACATGGAGATATTTTCATATAAAACTGAATATTGTAATCAAATATATGTATGATAAAAATGAGGATAATATAACATAATTTATAACATTGAATATTATTTAATAAAATCCTCAGGTGCATTGATAGGCATATAAATACAATTAGAATATAATTGAACAGGGAAATGGAGACATTTTTGAAAAGTAATGAAGATTTTCATCTAAAATATGTAAGACAAAATTGAGGATAAAATAAGATAATGTATAAATTGGAAGATTTTTTGAAAAAAAACCAAATACAATGATAGCCATATAAATATAATTAGAATTCAATTTAAAAAGGAAGTGGAGACATTTTATGTTAGAACTGAAGATTTTCATCAAAAATATGCATGATAAAATTGAGGGTTACATAGGATATCTGATAAAATTTAAGATATTTTTGGAAAAATCTCACTTATAGTCATAGGCATATAAATAAAATTATCAGATAATTGAAACAGAAGTGGAGACATTTTTGCCTACCATATTTCTGATAAAGTAAGGGAAATCCATAGGGAAAATTTTAAAATTGAATATTTTTGTGGTAATTTTCACAGATAAAATGGTAAGCATACAAATACAATTAGAATGTAATTAAAAAAAGAAGTGTAGCCAAGTTCAATAAAACTGAAGATTTTCCTCTAACATATATATGATAAAATTGAGGAAAACGGGATAATTTATAAAATTGATGATTTTTTGCAAAATACTCAGATACAAGGATAAGAATACAAATACTATTAGAATTCAATTGAAAAAGGAAGACTGGACATTTTCTCATAAAACTGAAGATTTTCATTTAACATATGTGTCAAAAACTGATGATTACATAGGATAACTGATTAAATTGAAGATTTTCTCTAGAAAAATCTCAGAAACAATGTTAGGCATAGAAATACAATTAGATTATAATTGAAAAGGGAGGTGGAGACATTTTTGTATAAAAGTGAAGATTTTCACCTAACATATGTATGATAAAATTGAGGATAACATAAGATAATTTTTAAATCAGAAGTTATTTTTGTAAAAGAAAACTCAGATACAATGATAGGCATACAAATCCAATTAGAATACAATTGAAAAAGAACTGGATATATTTTGTGAAGGAACTGAAGATTTTCATCTAACATATGTATGATAAAATTATTACATAGGATAACTGTTAAATAGATTTTCTTTGAAAAATCTGTGTTACAATGATAGGCGTACAAATACAATTATCACATAATTAAAAAGGAAGAGGAGACATTTTCTGATAGAACTGAAGATTTCTTATAACATATTTCATATAAAATAAAGAAAATTCATTGGTAAAAGTTAAAAATTGAAGATTTTTCTGGTAATTTCCCAGATAAAATGGTACACATACAAATACAAGTAGAATGTAATTTGAAATGTAAGTGGAGACATTTAACTGTAAAACAAGATTTTCCTCTAACATATGTATGAAAAAATTGAGGATAACTTAAGGTAATTTATGATATTGAAGATTATTTGAAAAAACTCAGATGCAATGATAAGCATACAAATATAATTACAATACAATTGAAAAATGAAGAGGAGACATTTTCTCATAAAACTGAAGATTTTTATCTAACATATGTATGTTGAAATTGAGAAATACATAGGTTAATTCATAAAATTAAGGATATATTCAGAAAAAACTCGGGTACAATGATAGGCATACAAATAAAATTAGAATACAATTGAAAAAGGACATGGAGACATATTCTGTTCTGAAGCATTACATCTAAGTTAAGGATGATAAAATGGATGATAACAGGAAAATTGATAAAAATTAAGATTTTTGTGATAAAATCTCAGATACAATGAAAAGCATACAAATATAACTATAAATAAGTGAAAAATCAGTGAAGGCATTTTATGATAAAACTGAAGATTTTCATCTAAAATATGTATGTTTAAATTGAGGATGACATGAGATAATTTATAAAATTGAAGATATTTTGGAAACAAAAATTCAGATACAAGGTTAGGCATACAAATACAACTAGAACATTATTGAAAAAAGGAGAGGACACATTTTTGTAAAGAACTGAAGATTGTTATCTAACATATATATGATAAAATTGAGGATTATATAAGATAATTGATAAAATTGAAGATTTATTTGGAAAAATACTCAGATACAGTGATCTGCATACAAATACAATGAGAATACAATTGAAAAGGGAAGTGGAGATATTTTCTGATAAGAACTGAAGATTTTCATATTAAATGTGCATGATAAAATTGAGGATTACATAGGATAACTAATAAAATTTTAGATTTTTTTGAAAAAAACTCAGATAAAATGATAGACATACAAATAGAATTATCAGATAATTAAAAGGGATGTGGATATATTTTCTAGTAGAACTAAAGAATTTAATCTAATATATGTATAAAAAATTGAGGATTACCTATGATAACTGATAAAAATTGGAGATTTTTTTGGTAAAACTCAGATACAATGATAGGCGTACAAATAGAGTTATCTATTAATTGAAAATGAAGTGGAGACATTTTCTGACAAAACTGAAGATTTCTTATACATATTACTGATAAAGTAAGTGAAATTCATAGGAAAAATTTAAATATTGAAAACTTTTGTAGTACTGTTCACAGATAAAATGGTAGGCATACAAGTACAATTAGTATGTAAACTAAAAAGAAGTGGAGACACTTTTATTTAACATTGAAGGTTTTCCTCTAAAATATCTTATGATAAAATTGAGAAAAACTTAAGTTAATTTATAAAATTTAAGATTTTTTGAAAAAAGCTCAGATACAATGATAGGCATACAAATACATTTAGAATATAATTGGAGGATGAAAGATTTTCATACAACATACATATGATAAAATGAGGATACCATAAGGTAATTTGTAAAATTAATGATTTTTTGGAAAAACACTCAGATACATTGATAGGCATAGAAATGCAATTAGAAAGAATACAACAGAAATACGAAGTGGAGACATTTTCTGATAAAACTGAAGATTGTCATCTAATATATGTATGATAAAATAAAGGATTACTAGGGTAATTGATAAAATTGAAGATTTCTTTGAAAAAGCTAAGTTACATTGATTGGCATACAAATAAAATTATGTCAATTTGAAAATGAAATGGAGACATTTTCTGACAGAACTGAAGATTTCATATAACACATTTCTGATAAAGTAGGGAAATGTCAGAAGAAAAATTTGAAAATTGAAGATTTTGTGGTAATTTTGACAGATACAATGGTAGGCATACTAATACAATTATAATGTAATTGAGAAAGTAAGTGGAGAAATTTTTGATTAAAATTTAAGATTTTACTCTAACATATATATGATAAAATTGAGGATAAGTTAAGATAATATATAAAATTGAAGATTATTTTGAAAAATACTCAGATGCAATGATAGGCATACAAATACATTTAGAATATAATTGAAGTGGATAACTTCAATAAAACTGAAGATTTTCATATAACATACATATGAAAAATTGAGGCGATCACAAGGTAATTTATAAAATTAAAGATTTTTTGGAAAAATCAGATAGAATGTTAGGCATAGAAATAGAATTAGAATACAATTGAAAAACAAATTGGAGACATTTTCAGATAAAACTGAAGATTTTTATCTAAAATATGTTTGAAAAATAGAGTATAAGTAGGGTAATCGATAAAAATAAGAATTTGTACAAAACTCTGATGCAACAATAGACATAAAAATAGAAATAGAATATAACGAAAATAGACATGAAGACATTTTCATATAAACCTGAAAATTTTCATCTAATATATGTATGCTAAAATTAGGATAACATAACCTAATTTATAAAATAAGATATCTATTTTAGAAAAGTCACATACCATCATAGGCATATAGATACAACTAGAATGTAATGCAAAAAAGGAAGTGGAGATATTTTTGAAAAGAACTAAAGATTTTCATCTAACATATGTATGATAAAATTGAGGATAATAGGAGATAATGCATAAAATTGAAGATTTTTTGAAAAAAAAAACCTGAAATACAATGACACCCATAGAAATAAAATTAGAATTCAATTGAAAAGGAAACTGGAGACATTTTATGATGGAACTGAAGATTTTCATCTAAAATATGCATGATAAAATTGAGGATTACATAGGATATCTGATAAAATTGAAGAATTTTGGAAAATCTCACATACAATGATAGGCATACAGATAGAATTATCACATGAATTAAAAGGAAGTGGACATATTTACTGAAAATACTAAAGATTTCATATAACATATTTCTGATAAAGTAAGGGAAATTCATAGAAAAAAATTAAAAAAATTGAAGATTTTTGTGGTAATTTTCACAGATACAATGGTATGCATACAAATGCCATTAGAATGTAATTGTAAAAGGATGTGGAGACTTTTTCTTATAAAACTGAAGATTTTCCTCTAACATATCTTTGATAAAATCAAGGAAAGCTAAGGATAATTTATAAAATTGAAGAATTTTTTGCAAAAATCTCAGATGCAATGATAAGATTCAAATACTATTAGAATAATATTGAAAAAGGAGAACTAGATATTTTCTGATAAATCTGAAAATTTTCAATTAACATATGTATGATAAAATTGAGGATTACAAAGGATAACTGATTAAATTGAAGATTTTCTAGAAAATTCTCAAATACAGGGATAGGCATACAAACACAATTAGAATATAATTGAAAAAGTAGCTGGAGACTTTTTGCCAGTAAATCTTCAATTTTATCAGTTATCCTATGTAATCCTCAATTTTATCATACATATGTTAGATGAAAATCTTTAGTTCTTTACAGAAATTTGTCCTCTTCGTTTTTCAATAATATTCTAGTTGTATTTGTATGCCTATCCTTGTATCTGAGTTTTGATTTCCCAAATATCTTCAATTTTATAAATGTTATACAAAAATCTTCAGCTTTATTAGAAAATATCTCCACTTTCTTTTTCACTTATATTCTAATTGTATTAATATGTCTTTAAGTACATCTGAGATTTTCTCAAAAAAAACCCATCAATTTTATCAATTTTCCTATGTTATCCATTTTATCATACATATGTTAGGTGAAAATCTCAAGTTTTATACAAAGATGTTTCCAGCTACTTTTTCAATTATATTCTTATTATATTTGTATGCTTATCCTTGTACTGAGAATTTTCTAAGAAAAATCTTCAATTTAATCAGTTTTCCTATGTAATCCTCAATTGTATCCTACATATGTTAAATGAAAATCTTCTGTTTTATCAGAAAATGTCTCATTGTCCTTTTGCAATTGTATTCTGATTGTCTTGGTAATCTTATCATTGCATCTGAGTTTTGACCAAATAAATCTTCAATTTTATCAATTACCCTAGTAATCCGTTACTTTATCATGCATATGTGAAATGAAAATCTTCAGTTTTATCTGAAAATGTCTCCAATCCAATTTTTAATTGAATTCTAATAGTATTTGTAAGCCTATCATTGTATCTGAGGTTTTTTGCAAAAGAATCTTCAATTTTATTAATTATACTAAGTTATCCCATGTAACCTTCAATTTTATCATGCATTTTTTTTGAGACAGGGTTTCTCTGTGTAGCTCGGGCTGTGTTGGAAGTCACTCTGTAGACTAGGCTGGCCTCAAACTCAGAAATCCGCCAGCCTCTGACTCCCTAGACCTGGGATTACATGCACGCCACCACCGCCCAGCTTATCATGGATATTTTTGATGAAAATCTTCAGTTCTATCATAAAACATCTCCACTTCATTTTTCAATTGAATTCTAGTTATATTTATATGGCTATCTTTGTATTTGAGGGTTTTTTTCAAAAAAATCTATTTTTATGCCACTCATTATATGAGTTTTGTCCAAATAAATATTCAATTTTATCAATTATCCTAGTAATACTTTATTTTATCATATATATATTAGATGAATATCTCCATTTTCATCAGAAAATATTCCACTTCGTTTTTCAGTTGTATTGTGATTGTATTTCTATGCCTATCATTGTATCTGAGTGTTTTCCCCAACAAATATTTAATTTTATAAATTAACTTATATCATCCTCATTTTATCGTATGTGTTATATGAAAATTTCAGTTTTATATGAAAATGTCTCCACTTCCTCCTTCAATTATATTCTACCAGAAAATTTCTCCACTTCCCTTTTCAATTACATTCTTATTATATTTGGATGCCTATGTGAGATTTTTTCTCAAAAAAAATCTAAAATTTCCCCTTGTATCTGAGTTTTTGTTTTCTAAAATATCTTCAATTTTATAAATTATCTTATGTTTTCCTCAATTTCAACATACATATGTTAGATGAAAATCTTCAGTTTTATCAGAAAATGTTTCTATTCCTTTTTCAATTACATTCTAATTGTGTTTGTAAGCCTTATCATTGTATCTGTGAAAATTACCACTAAAATCTTCAAATTTTATCTTCAGTTCTTTAGGAAAATGTCTCTACTTCCTCTTTCAATTACATTCTAACTGTATTTATATGCCTATCTGTGATTCTTTTAAAAATATTCAATTTTATAAATTATGTTATCCTCATTTCTATTATATATACATTAGATGAAGATCTTCAGTTTTATATAAAAGTGTCTCCACATCTGTTTGAGTTATATTCTAATTGTATTTTTATGCCTGTCATTGTATCTGAGTTTTGTCTAAATTATTCTTCAATTTTATCAATTACCCTATTAATCCTCTATTTTATCATATATATGTTAGGTGACAATCTTCAGTTTTATCAGAAAATGTCTCTTCCTTTTTAAATCTTACTCTAATAGTCTTTGTAATCTTATCATTGCATCTGAGATTTTTGCAAAAAACTTCAATTTTATAAATTATCCTAAGATTTCCTCAATTTTATCCAACATATCAAAGAGGAAAATCTTCAGTTTTATAGGAAAAATGTCTCCACATCATTTTATAATTACATTCAAATTATATTTGTATGCCTACCATTATATCTGTGAAATTATAACAAAAAACTTCTAACTTTAAAGTTTTTTTAAGAACTTCCATAACTTTATCAGATATACATTATGCCAAATATCACCACTTCCTTTTTCAACTATATTATTATTTATATGCCTACCATTGTATCTGAAAATTATGACAAAAGTCTTCAAATTTTAACATTTTTACATGATTTTCCATAATTTACTCATAAATGATATCCAAAAATCTTCATTTTTGCTCTAGATAGTACCTCAAGTACTATATTGAAGAGATATGGTGTGAGGGGGCAGCCTTGTCTAGTCCCTGATTTTAGTGGGATTGCTTCAAGTTTCTCTCCATTTACTTTGATGTTGGCTATCAGTCTGCTGTAAATTGCTTTTACTATGTTTAGATATGGGCCTTGAATTTCTGTTCTTTCCAAGACTTTTAGCATGGAAGGATGCTGAATTTTGTCAAATGCTTTTTCAGCATCCAATGAGATGACCATGTGGTTTTTTTCTTTGAGTTTGTTTATGTAGTAGATTACTTTGATGGATTTCCATATATTGAACCATCCCTGCATCCCTGGGATAAAGCCAACTTGATCATGGTGAATGATTGTTTTGATGTGTTCTTGGATTCGGTTAGCAAGTATTTTATTTAGTATTTTTGCATCAATATTCATAAGGGAAATTGTCCTGTAGTTCTCTTTCTTAGTTAGGACTTCTTGGAAGGTCTTATAGAATTCTCCGACCATATAGTTGGTCACAAGGCAGACCTCAACAAATATAAAAAGATCGAACTAATCCCATGCTTCCTATTGAATCACCATGAAGTAAGAGTGTTCTTCAATAGCAACAAAAACAACAGAAAATCCTCATACACATGGAGGCTGAACAATATTCTACTCAATGATACCTTAGTTAAGGAATAAAGAAAGAAAGAAATCAAAGACATTTTAGAATTTAATGAAAATGAAGGTACAACATACCCAAATCTATGGGACACAATGAAAGCAGTGCTTAGAGGAAAACTCATAGCCCTGAGTGTCTCCAAAAAGAAAAAAGGAGAGAGTATACACTAACAACTTAATGGTGCACCTGAAAGCTCTAGAATAAAAAGAAGCTATTTCACCCAGGAGGTGTAGAAGACTGGAAATCATCAAACTCAGGGCTGAAATCAATCAAGTTGAAATAAGGAGAACCATACAAAGAATCAACAAAACCAGGAGCTGGTTCTTTGAGAAAATAAAGAAGATAGATAAACCCCTAGCCAGACTTACCAAAGGGCACAGAGACAGTATTCAAGTTAACAAAATTAAAAATGAAAAGGGAGATATAACAACAGAAACCGAGGAAATTCAAAAAATCCCCAGATCTTACTACAAAAGCCTATATTGAACACAAATGGAGAATCTGGAGGAAATGGACAATTTCCTAGACAGATACCAAATATCAAAATTAAATCAGGATCAAATAGATCATCTAAACAGACCCATAACCCCCCCAAAAAAAATAGAAGGGGTCATAGAAAGTCTTCCAACCAAAAAACACACAGGACCATATGGTTTTATTGCAGAATTCTATCAGACATTCAAAAAATCAATTTTATAAATTATCTTAAGGTATCCTTAATTTTATCATAGATGTTTTAGAAGCAAATCTTCAATTTTCAATAAAAATATCTCCACTTCATTTTTTGATTACATTCTTTTTTTTACATCTTTTTTTTTAAGTTTTTATTTTCTATATTCTATGTTTACATTCCAAAGGCTTTCCCCATTCTCAGTCCCCCGCCCACCATACATCCCATAATTCCTCTACCCCCAACCATTCCCCAACCATTCCCCCTCCCCCCATGGTTTCTCTGTTCTGGTTCTACAAAAACTGGATCCAATCTTTAAAGGGCCAGGGTCCTCTCCTTTCTTCTTCTTGGGAATCGTTTGACTTGCTAATTGTGCCTTTAGTATTTAGGGCTTCTGGGCTCATTAATATCCACTTATCAGTGATTGCATTTCATGTGTATTCTTTTGTGATTGGGTTAACTCACTCAGGATGCTATTTTCCAGGTCTAACCATTTACCTACAAATTGCATGAATTCATTATTTTTAATTGCTGAGTAGTATTCCATTGTATAAATATACCACATTTTCTGTATCCATTCCTCCTTTGAAGGATGTTTGGGCTCCTTCCAATTTCTGGCTATTACAAACAAGGCTGCTATAAACATAGTGGAACATGTGTCTTTATTGTATGCAGGGGAATCCTCTGGGTATATGCCCAGGAGTGGTATGCCAGGGTCCTCTGGAAGTGGCTAAGTATAATTTTATTGCTACCTTTGTATCTGTGAAAATTACTACAAAAATTTTTAATTTTTCAATTTTTCCTATGAATTTCCCTTACTTTATCAGTAATAGGTTATATAAAATCTTCAGTTTAGTCAGAAAATATCTCCACTTCATTTTCAAATATGTGAAAATTCTATTTGTATACCTATCATTGTATCTGAGTTTTTATCCAAAATATCTTCAATTTTATCAGTTATTATGTAAAATCCTCAATTTTATGATACATATTTTAGATTAAAATATTTAGTTCTACAAGAAAATATCTCCACTTCATTTCTGAATTATATTCTATTTATATTTGGATGCCTATGATTGTATCTGAGTTTTTTTAAAAAAAATCTAAAATTTCATCAGTTATCCTATGGAATCCTCAATTTTATCATGCACATGTTAGATGAAAATCTTTGGTTTTCTCAGAAAATATCTCCACTTTCCTTTTCAATTTCATTTTAATTGTATTTGTATGCAGATCATTGTATCTGAGTATTTTTCCAAATAAACTTTCAATTTTATCAATTATCTTATGTAATCCTCAATCTTATCATAAATGTGTATGATGAAAAATTTCAGTTCTATATAAAATTGTGTCCTCTTCCTTTTTCATTTATACTCTTGTTGTATTTGTATGCCTTTCCTTGTACTGAGTTTTTGTTTTCTGAATAATTTCAATTTTATAAATTATCTTATGTAATCGTCAATTTTAACATACATATGTTAGATGAAAATCTTAAGTTTTATCAGAAAATGTCTCAATTCCTTTTTTCAATTACATTCTAGTTGTGTTTGTAAGTCTATCATTGTATCTGTGAAAATTAAATTTGATTTTTTTTTTTAGGGAAAACACCGATAAAGTGATAATCATACAATTAAATTAGAATAAAATTGAAAAGGGAAGAGGATAAATTTTCTGATAAAACTGAAGGTTTCATCTAATATATATGATAAAATTGAGAATTACATAGGATTATTGATAAAATTCAAGATTAATTCAGAGAAATCTGAGGTACAATGATAGGCATACAAATACAATTAGGATACAATTCAAAGAGGAACTGGACACATTTTCTGATGGAACTGAAGATTTTCATTTAACATACATATGATAAAGTTGAGGATTACATTTGATAACTGATATAATTGAAGATTATTTTGTACAAAGCTCAGATACACTGATAGGCATACAAATAGAATTATCTCATAATTGACAGTGAAGTGGAGACATTTTCTGACAGAACTGAAGATTTTGTATAACATATTTCTGATAAAGTAAGGGATGTCATAGGAAAAATGTAAAAATTGAAGATTTTTTCTGGTAATTTTCACAGATAAAATGGTAGGCATACAAATACAATTAGAATGTAATGAAAAAAGAACTGGAGACATTTTTGATTAAAATTCAAGATTTTCCTCTAATATACATATAATAAAATTGAGGTTAACTTAAGATAATATATATAATTGAAGATTTTTTGAAAAAAATCTCAGATACAATGATAGGCATACAAATACATTTAGAATATAACCAAATGAGGAAGTGGAGACCTTTTCATATAAAATTGAAGATTTTCATATAACATACATATGAAAAATTGAGGATATCACAAAGTAATTTATAAAATTAAAGATTTTTTGGAAAAATTTTAGACACAATGATAGGCATAGAAATATAATTAGAATACAATTGAAAAACGAAGTGGAGACATTTTCTGATAAAACTGAAGATTTTCATCTAACATTTGTATGATAAAATAGAGGATTACTGGTGTAATTGATCAAATTGAAGATTTATTTGGACAAAAGTCTGATACAAAGATAGGCATAAAAATAGAAATAGAATATAACTAAAACAGACATGAAGACATTTTCACATAAAACTGAATATTTTCATGTAATATATATGATAAAAATGAGGATAACATAACATAATTTATATAAATTAATAAATATTTTAAAAACTCACATATGATCATAGGCATATAGATACAATTAGAAAGTAATGGAAAAAGAAAGTCGAGACATTTTTGCAAAGAACTAATGATTTTTATCATACATATGTATGATAAAATTGAGGATACCAGGAGATAATGTATAAAATTGAAGATTTCTTGAAAAAAACTAAAATACAATGATAACCATAGAAATAAAATAGGAATTCAATTGAAAAGGAACGTGGAGACATTTGATGGTAGAATGAAGATTTTCATTTAAAATATGCATGATAAAATTGAGGATTACATAGGATATCTGATGAAATTGAAGATTTTTTTTAGAAAAAAAACTCAGATACAATGATAGGCATACAAATAGAATTATCACATGATTGAAAAGGAAATGGGGTTATATTCTGTTAGACTTAAGGATTTCATATAACATTTCTGATAATGTAATGAAATTTGTAGGAATTATTAAAAAAATTGAAGATTTTTGTGGTAATTTTTACAGATATAATGGTATGCATACAAATACATGTAATTGTAAAAGGATGTGGAAATATATTCCTATAAAACTGAAGATTTTCGTCTAACATGTTTGATAAAATTGAGAAAAACTTAGGATAATTTATAAAATTGAAGAAATTTTTGCAAAACTCTCAGATGCAATGATAAGATTACAAAGACTAGTAGAATACAAAGGAAAAAAGATGAGATATTTTATGATAAAACTGAAGATTTTCATTTAACATATGTATGATAAAATTGAGGATTATATAGGTTAATTGATTAAATTGAAGATTTTCTTAGCAAATTCTCAGATACAAAGATAGGCATACAAATATAAGAAGAAAATGTAGCTGGAGACATTTTTGTTTAATTTTTTACCTAATATATGTAATAAAATGGATGATAACATAGGAAAATTGATAAAATTGAAGGTTTTTTGATAAAATCTTAGATATACTTAAAGGCATACTAATAGAATTAGAATATAAGTGAAAAAGAAAGTGGAAATATTTTCTGATAAAACTGAAGATTTTTGTATTACATTTCTAATAAAATTATGGAAATTCATGTGAAAATGTTAAAGTTTGAAGATTTTGTGGTAATTTTCACAGATAGAATGGTATGCATAGAAATATATACTAATATAGTTAGTTGTAAAAGAAGTGGAGATATTTTCTGATATATCTGAAGAATTTTGCCGAACATATTTGATAAAATTATGGAAATTAAAGTGATAACTAAAATTTAAAGTTTTTTGTGGTAAATTTCACAGATAAAATGATAGGCTTACAAACACAATTAGAATGTAATTGAAAAAATGAATAGAGCCATTTTCTGATAAAACTGAAGGTTTTGTATAACATATTTCTGATAAAGTAAGGTAAATTCATATGAAAAATTTAAAAAATTGAAGTTTTTGTGGTAATTTGTACAGATACAATTGTAAGCATACAAATACAATGAGAATGTAATTGAAAAGAGGAAGTGGAACCATTTACCTATAAAACTGAAGGAATTTCTCTAACATGTATATTAAAATTGAGGATAGCATAAGATAATTTATAAAATTGCAGTTTTTTTAAAAAAAACTCAGATGCAATGATAAGCATACAAATACAATTAGAAAACAATTGAAAAAGAAAGAGGAGACATTTTCTGATAAAATAGAAGATTTTCATCCAACATATGTATAAAAAAATTGTGGATTGTCTAGGATATTTGATAAAATTGAAGATTTATTCAGAAAAAAAACTTGGCGACAATGATCGGCATACATATACAATTCGAATACTATTGAGAAAAGAAGAGGAGACATATTCTGTTAATTCTTAAGATTTACATCTAACTTATGAATGACAAATGGATGATAACATAGGAAAATGAATTAAATTGAAGATTTTTTTGTTAAAATCTCAGATTTAATGGAAGGCATAGAAATTCAATAGGATTATAAGTGCAAAAGAAAGAGAAAATATTTTCTGATAAAACTGAAGATTTTTGTATAATATTTCTGATAAAACTGATACTTTATGAGAAAATGTTAAAATTTGAAAAATTTTGTGGTAATTTTCCCAGATACAATGTTAGGTATACAAATAAATAATAATATACTTAAAAATGAAGTGGAGATATTTTCTAATAAATCTGAAGTATTTTGCTCAATATATATCTGTTAAAAATATGGAAATTCATAAGAAAACTGTAAAATGTGTAGACTTTTGTGGTAATTTTCACAGATACAATGATAGGCTTACAAACACAAAAGAATGTAATTGAGAAAAGAAATAGAGGCAATTTCTGATAAAACTGAAGATTTTCATCAAAAAACTGTATGTTAAAATTTATAAAATTGAAGATATTTTGGAAAACAAACACTCAGATGCAAGGATAGGCATACAAATACAACTAGAATATTATCGGAAACGGAAGAGGAGACATTTTTGTAAAGAACTAAAGATGTTCATCATATATATATATGATATATATATATATATATATATATATATATATCATATATATATATATACATATATATATATATGATAAATTGAGAATTACATAGGATAACTGATAATTGAAGATTTTCTTAGCAAAACCTCACATGATAGGCATACAAATAAAATTAGAAGAGCTATGAAAATGGATGTTGAGACATTTTTGTATAAAACTGAAGATTTTCATCTAACATATGTATGATAAAATTGAGGATAACAAGATAATTTTTGAAACTGAAGATTTCTTTGAAAAACAAAATACAGACACAATGATAGGCAAGGATATACAATTAGAATACATTTGAAAAATTAAGTGGACATATTTTCTGATAAAATTGAAGATTTTCATCAAACATGTATGATAAAAATGAGGATTACATAGGCTAACTGATAAAATTGAGGATTTCTTGGAAAAAGCTCAGATACAATGATAGGCATACAAATACAAAAATCACATAATTGAAAAATGAAGTGGAGACATTTTCTGATAAACCTGAAGATTTCATATACCATTTTTCATATAAAAGAAGGGAAATTCATAGGAAAAATTCTAAAATTGAAGATTTTTGTGTTAATTTTCACGGATAAAATGTTATCTAAAAAATAGCATGTAATTTAAAAAAGTAGTGGAGATATTTTTAAATAAAACTGAAGATTTTCCTCTAACATATGTATGATAAAATTGAGGATAACTTAAGATAATCTATAAAATTGAAGATTTTTTTTAAAAAAATACAGATGCAATGATAAGCGTACAAATACAATTAGAATACAAATGAATACAAAGTGGAGACATTTTCTGAGAAAACTGAAGACTTTCATCTAAAATATGTATGATAAAATTGATGATTAAATAGGATTCATGATAAAGTTGAAATTTATTCAGAAAAAACTCAGATACAATGATAGGTTTATAAATACAATTATAATAAAATTGAAAAAGGTAGTAAAGACATATATTGTTAATTCTGAAGATTTACATTTAACTTATACATTATAAAATAGATGACAACATAGGAAAATTGATAAAATTAAAGATATTCTTGATAAAATTTCAGATACAGTGAAAGGCAAACAAATACAATTATAAGATAAGTGAAAAAGTCAAGGGAGACATTTTCTGATAAAACTGAAGTTTTTTGTATAACATTTCTGATAAAATAATGGAAATTCATGTGAAAATGTTAACTGTGAAGTATTTTGTGGTAATTATCACAGATAAAATGGTAGGCGTACATATAAAATGATAATGTAGTTGAAAAAGGAATTGGAAATTTTTCTGATAAATCTGAAGAAGTTTGCACCACAAGTTTATCAGTTTATATCTGATAAAATGATGGAAATACATAGGTAAACTGTAAAATTTGAAGATTATTTTGGTAATTTTCACAGATACAATAATAGGCTTACAAATACAATTAGAATGTAATTGAAAAAAGTAATAGAGACATTTTCTGGTAAAACTGATAATTTTCATCTAACATATATATGTCAAAATTGAGGATAACATAATTTAATTTATAATATTGAAGATATTTTGGAAAACAAAAACTCAGATACAAGGATAGGCATACAAATACCACTAGAGTATTATTGAAAAAGGAAGAGGACACATTTTTGTAATGAACTGAAGACTTTCATCTAACATATGTATGACGAAATTGAGGATTACACAAGATAACTGATAAAGCAAAGCTTGATTTGGAAAAATACTCAGATACAATGATCTGCTAAAAAATACAATTAGAATATAATTGAAAAGGGAAGTGGAGATACTTTCTGATAGAACTGAAGATTATCATCTAAAATATGCATGATAAAATTGAGGATAACATAGGATAACTGATAAAATTTTAGATTTTTATATAATCATAGGCATTGAAATGTAATTAGAATATAATTGAAAATGGAAGTGGAGATATTTTCTGGTAGAACTGAAAATTTTAATCTACCATATATACCATAAAGTTGAGGATTACATATGATAACTGATAAAATTGAAGATTTTGGGGAAAAAACTCAGATACAATTATAGGCATACAAATAGAATTACCACATATTTGAAAATGAAGTGGAGACATTTTCTGAGAAAACTGAAGATTTTGTATCACAAATTAATGATAAAGTAAAGGAAATTCCGAGGAAAAATTTAAAAATTGAAAATTTTTGTGGTACTTTTTACAGATACAATGGTAGGCATACAAATACAATTAGAATGTAATCCAAAAATGAAGTGAAGACCTTTTTATTTAAAATTGAAAATTTTCCTCTAAAATATCTATGATAAAATTGAGGATAACTTAACATAATTTATAAAATAGAAGATACCCCAACATACCAGAAAATCAAGATACAGATCTAAAATCATTGGTGAGGATGCTGACAGTGGAACACATTGATAAATCTCTTAAAGAAATACAGGAGAAAATTGATCAAAAGTTCAAAGAACTTAGAAGGCAAACACAAAAATCACTTAAAGAAATTCAGGAGAATATGGATAAAAAAGCAGAAGCTGATAATGCGGAAATACAAAAATCACTTAAAGAAATACAGGAGAACATGGGTCAACAAGTAGTAGTCATGAAAGAAGAATCACAAAAATCTAGTAAAAAATTACATGAAATCACAAACAAGCAAACGAAATATCTGAGCAAAGTCATCCAGGATCTAAAAAAAAGTAGAAAAAAACTAAGAAATCTCAAAGGTAGACAACTTTGGAGACAGAAAACCTTGGGAAGAAATCAGGGGCCATAGAATACAAAAGATAGAAGAAAGAATCTCAGATACCAAAGAACCATAGGAACCATGGACTCAACAATCAAAGATAATGCAAAATGCAAAAATCTTGTAACCCAAAACATCCGAGAAATCCAGGACACAATAAAACCAAACCTATGGATTATAGGTATAGATGACAGGGAAGATTTACAACTTAAAGGGCCAGCAAATATCTTCTACAAAATTATGGAAGAAAACTTCCCTAAACTAAACAGAAAGATGCCCATGAATATACAAGAAGCCTACAGAACTCCAAACAGATGACCAGAACAGAAATACATCCCGTCAAATACTAATCAAAACCCCAAATGTACTAAACAAAGAAAGAGTATTAAAGGTGGTAAGAGAAAAAGGCCAAGTATCATATAAAGGAAGACCTATCAGAATTACACCAGACTTCTCACCAGAGACCATGAAAGCTAGAAAATCCTGGGGAGATATCATGCAGACTCTAAGAGAACACAAATTTCAGCCAAAACTACTATACCCAGCAAAACTCTCAATCACCATAGATGGGGAAACCAGGCTGCGGACTGCAGGCTGGCGGCTGGGTTCAGGTGTGTGGACAGAGACTTGGCCTAGCAACAAATACCTGGTCGGGCCCTTGCTGGCCCCCCAGGGCCAGGAAAGGTTGGCAGGAGCTCTGAGCACCTGCAGCTCAGAGGCTCTCCCTGATCCCTGGGGACCAGCTAGTGGGCTTGCAGCTGGCCGCCATCTTCCCTCGGGTCAATGCAGACTGCCTGCTGGAGGCTGGTCTAGGTACTTGGACAGAGACTTAGCCTGGCAAAGAACACCTGGTCAGGCTCTTGCTCGTGCTCAGAACCAAAGGAGTTTGGAGATAGGTCTGTGCACCAACAGCTTGGCAGTGCACACAGAGCCAGATAAGATTGGCAGGCTGTCTCTGCGCCAACTCAAGGGGGCACCAACCTCCTAGTGGGTCGGTGCCTGGAGTACAGCCAGAGGCTGACATCGTGCCTCAGGACACCATAGACAGCAAACATGACAGAGCCATGTGGACTGAGAGTACTACCATCTAGGTTCTAGCAGCCCAACCAGGGAACCCAGTGGTTAGACAGAGCCCTGAGACCCGCCAACATTTTGGAGCTGGTGGCCTGAACAGGTCACCATAGAAAACCAATAGAGGAACCCAGGACACCATAAAGATCTAACAGACTAGCCCATATCGGTGCAGGAAAAAAAATCTGATTCTTAAGAGCTAGCAACTATGCAGGCCAGGAGGAGTCTGCAGGAGGCCAATTGCAGCAAGCCTCGGGAAGACTTAGATCTGGAACAGCAGAGCTGAGGAGGTAACTGATAGCCCAGTAACTGAAACCTCCAGGTCTCCACCTCAGGAGCTTGGACGCCCTCTACTACAGCAGTGCCAAACACCAGGCTTACAGGAGCCTCAAACACCAACCACTAAGAACAAGACCAACTAACTCCAGAGATAAACAGATGGCAAAAGGCAAACGTATGAATGTTGCAAACAAAAATCAAGGCAATATGGCAGTATCTGAACGTAATTCCCCAACCGCAGCAAGTCCTGGATACCCCAGCACACCAGAAAAACAAGAGTTGGATATAAAAGCACTGGTCATGATGCTGCTAGAGGAACACAAAAAAGACATAAACAAATCTCTTCAAGAAATGCAGGGGAATATCAATAGGGTAGAAGCTCTTACAATGCAAACATAAAAATCACTTAAAGAACTGCAGAAGAATATGAGCCAACAGAGAGAAACCAATAAAGAGGAAATAAGAAAATCAGTTAAAGAAATGTAGGAGAACTTGAAACAACAGGCAGAAGTCACGAAAGAGGAAAAACAAAAATCTCTTAAAGAACTACAAGAAAACACAAACAAATGAAGGAACTGAGCAAAACCATCCAAGATCTGAACACAGAAGTAGAAACAACTAAGAAATCACAAAAGGAGGCAACTTTGGAGATAGAAAACTTTGGGAAGAACATCATCAACAGAATACAAGAGATAGAGTAAGAATCTCAGATGCTGAAGATAACATAATAACCACTGAATCCACAGTAAAAGAAAACACAAAATCCAAAAGGCTCGTAACCCAAAACATCCAGGAAATTCAAGACACAATGAGAAGACCAAAAGGATTATAGGGATAGATGAGAGTGAAGATCTACAACTTAAAGGGCCAGCAAATATCTTTAACAAAATTATGGAAGAAAACTTCCCTAACTTAAAGAGAGAGATTCCCATGAATATACAAGAAGCCTATAGAACTCCAAACAGACTGGACCAGAACAGAAATACCTCCCCTCACATAATAATCAATAATAAACAAAGAAAGAATATTAAAGGCAGTAAGAGAAAAAGGCCAAGTAACATATAAAGGAAGACCTATCAGAATCACACCAAACTTCTCTCCAGAAACCATGAAAGGTAGAAGATCCTGGGCAGACATCATGCAGACCCTAAGAGAACACAAATGCCAGCCAAGATTACTATACCCAGCAAAACTCTCAATCCACATAGATGGAGAAATCAAAATATTCCATGACAGGACCAAATTTACACAATATCTTTCCACTAACCCAGCTTTACAAAGGATAATAGCAGGAAATCTCCAAGACAAGGAGGGAAACTGCACCCAAGAAAAAGCAAGATAGTAACCTACTTCCATCAAACTCAAAGGAAGATAACTTCTCAAAAACAAAAATAACATCAGAAATGATAGGAACAAATAATCACTATTCCTTAATATCTCTTAACATCAATGGACTCAATTCCCCAATAAAAAGAGATAGACTAACAGACTGGATATGGAAACAGAACCCTACATTTTGCTGCATACAGGAAACACACCTCAGAGTCAAAGACAAAAACTACCTTAGAGTAAAGGGCTGGAGGACAAACTTGCAAGCAAATGTTCACAGGAAGTGAGCTGGAATAGCCATTCTAATATCAGATAAAATTGACTTTCAACCCAAAGTCATCAAAAGAGACACAGAAGGTCACTTCTTGCTAGTCAAAGGAAGAATCCACCAAGAAGAATCACAATTCTAAACATATACGCTCCAAATGCAAGGGCACCCTCATTTGTAAAAGAAAATTTACTAAAACTCAAAGCACACATTGCACCTAACACAATAATTGTGGGGGACCTCAACACTCCACTATCCTCAATGGATCGATCAGGAAAACAGAAACTAAACAGGGACACAGGGAAAGTCATTGAAACGCTGGACCAACTGGATTTAACAGATATATAAATATAGAACATTTCATCCTAAATCAAAAGACTATACCTTTTTCTCAGCTCCTCATGGTACCTTCTCCAAAATCGACCATATAATTGGTCACAAGACAAACCTCAACAAATATAAAATGATCGAACTAATCCCATGCCTCCTATCGGATCACCATGGAGTAAGAGTGTTCTTCAATAGCAACAAAAACAACAGAAAATCCTCATACACGTGGAGGCTGAACAATATTCTACTCAATGATACCTTAGTCAAGGAAGAAGTAAAGAAAGAAATAAAAGACTTTTTAGAATTTAATGAAAATGAAGGTACAACATACCCAAATCTATGGGACACAATGAAAGCAGTGCTAGGAGGAAAATTCATAGCCCTGAGTGTCTCAAAAGAGAAACAGGAGAGAGCATACACTAGCAACTTAATGGTGCACCTGAAAGCCCTAGAACAAAAAGATGCTATTTCACCTAGGAGGAGTAGAAGACAGGAAGTCACCAAACTCAGGGCTGAAATCAATCAAGTTGAAACAAAGTGAACCATACAAAGAATCAACAAAACCAGGAGCTGGTTCTTTGAGAAAATCAACAAGATAGATAAACCCCTAGCCAGACTTACCAAAGGGCACAGAGACAGTAATCAAATTAACAAAATTAGAAATCAAAAGGGGGATATAACAACAGAAACTGAGGAAATTCAAAAAATCATCAGATCCTACTACAAAAGCCTATACTCAACACAACTGGAGAATCTGGAGGAAATGGACAATTTCCTAGACAGAAACCAAATACCAAAATTTAATCAGGATCAAATAGATCATCTAAACAGAGCCATAACCCCCAAAGAAATAGAAGGGGTCATAGAAAGTCTTCCAACCAAAAAAAGCACAGGACCAGATGGTTTTAGTGCAGAATTCTATCAGACCTTCAAAGAAGTCCTAATACCAATACTCTTCAAACTATTCTACCAAATAGAAACAGAAGGAACACTACCCAACTCATTCTATGGAGCCACAATTACCCTGATACAAAAACCACAGAAAGATCCAACTAAGAAAGAGAAATACAGACCAATCTCCCTTATCAATATTGATGCAAAAACTAAATAAAAGACTTGCCAACCGAATCCAAGAACACATCAAAACGATCATTCACCATGATCAAGTTGGCTTCATCCCAGGGATGCAGAGATGGTTCAATATATGGAAATCCATCAGTGTAATCCACTATATAAACAAACTCAAAGAAAAAAACCAAATGGCCATCTCATTGGATGCTGAAAAAGCATTTGACAAAGTTCAGCATCCTTTCATGCTAAAGGTCTTGGAAAGAACAAGAATTCAAGGCCCATATCTAAATATAGTAATAGCAATTTACAGCAGACCGATAGCCAACATCAAAGTAAATGGAGAGAAACTTGAAGCAATCCCACTGAAATCAGGGACTAGACACGGCTGCCCCTTCTCACAATATCTCTTCAATATAGTACTTGAGGTACTAGCTAGAGAAATTCGACAACATAAGAAAGTCAAGGGGATACAAATTGGAAAGGAAGAAGTCAAACTATCACTATTCGCAGACAAAATGATAGTATACTTAAACGACCCAAAAAACTCCACTAGAGAACTCCTACAGCTGATAAACAACTTCAGCAAAGTGGCTGGTTATAACGTCAATTCAAGCAAATCAGTTGCCTTCCTATATGCAAAGGATAAGCAGGCCGAGAAAGAAATTAGGGAAATGACACCCTTCACAATAGCCACAAATAATATAAAGTATCTTGGTGTGACTCTAACCAAACAAGTAAAAGATTTATATGACAAAAACTTCAGGTCTCTGAAGAAGGAAATTGAAGAAGACCTCAGAAAATGGAAAAATCTTCCATGCTCGTGGGTTGGCAGGATTAATATAGTTAAAATGGCAATCTTGCCAAAAGCAATAAACAGATTCAACGCAATCCCCATCAAAATCCCAACTCAGTTCTTTATAGAGTTAGAAAGAGCAATTCTCAAATTCATCTGGAATAACAAAAAACCCAGGATAGATAAAACTATCATCAACAGTAAAAGAACTTCTGGGGGAATCAATATCCCGGACCTCAAGCAATACTACAGAGCAGTAGTGTTAAAAACTGCATGGTATTGGTACAGTGACAGGGAAGTGGATCAATGGAATAGGATTGAAGACCCAGAATTGAACCCACACATATATGGCCAATTGATATTCGACAAAGGAGCTGAAAACATCCAGTGGAAAAAAGATAGCCTTTTCAACAAATGGTGCTGGCTCAACTGGAGGTCAACATGCAGAAGAATGAGAATTGATCCACTCTTATCTCCTTGCACTAAGCTCAACTCCAAGTGGATCAAGGACCTCCAAATAAAACCAGACACACTAAAACCAATAGAAACGAAACTGGGGAAGACCCTTGAGGATATTGGCTCAGGGGGAAACTTCCTGAACAGAACACCAATTGCTTATGCTCTAAGATCATGAATTGACAAATGGGACCTCATAAAATTACAAAGTTTCTGTAAGGCAAAAGACACTGTCAAAAGGACAAATCGGCAACCAGCAAATTGGGAAAAGATCCTCACCAACCCCACATCCGACAGAGGGCTAATATCCAATGTACACAAAGAAATCAAGAAGTTAGATCCCAGAAAACCAAATAACCCTATCCAAAAATGGGGTACAGAGCTAAACAAAGACTTTTCACCTGAAGAAATTCGGATGGCTGAGAAACACCTTAAAAATGTTCAACATCATTAGTCATTAGAGAAATGCAAATCAAAACAACCCTGAGATTTCACCTCACACCTGTCAGAATGGCTAGGGTTAAAAACTCAGAAGACATCAGGTGTTGGTGATGATGTAGAGAAAGAGGAACACTCCTCCACTGCTGGTGGAACTGCAAGCTGGTACAACCACTCTTGAAATCAGTCTGGCAGTTCCTCAGAAAACTGGACATGATACTTCCTGGAGGATCCAGCCATACCACTACTGGGAATATACCCAGAAGACTCCTCAGCATGCAATAAGGATATGTGCTTCACTATGTTCATAGCAGCCTTATTTATAATATCCAGAAGCTGGAAAAAACCCAGATGTCCCTCAACAGAGGAATGGATACAAAAAATGTGGTATATATACACAATGGAATACTATTCAGCCATTAGAAACAATGAATTCATGAAATTCTTAGAGAAATGAATGGGGCTGGAGAACATCATTCTAAGTGAGGTAACCCAGTCTCAAAATAATACCATGGTATGCAGTCACTGATAAGTGGATATTAGCCTAGAATCGTGGGACACCAAAGACACAATTCACATACCAAATGATGTCTGACAAGAAGAAAGGAATGGACACTAATGCTGGAAAGGATCAAAGCATCAGTGTAGGGGAATACCAGAACAGGGAAGTGGGAAGGGGTGGATGAGGGAGCAGGGGGGAGGGAAAAGGGCATGTGGGACCTTAGGGGGGTGGGGAAACAAAAAAAAGGGATATGAAATGTAAATATAGATTATATCCAATAAAAAAAGAAAAAAATGTTCAACATCTTTAGTCATTAGGGAAATGCAATTCAAAACAACCCTGAGATTTCACCAAAAAAAAAAAAGAAAAAAAAAAGATGGGGAAACCAAGTTATTCCTTGGCAAAACCAAATTTGCACGATATCTTTCAACAAATCCAGCCCTACAAAGGATAATAAGGGAAAAACACAAACACAAGGAGGAAAACAACACCCCAGAAGAAGCAAGATAGAAACCTCCTTTCATCAAACACAAAAGAAGATAACCACTCAAATATAAAAATAATTTAAAAAATGTCAGTACGTAATAGTTAGTATTCCTTAATAGCTCTTAACATCAATGGACTCAATTCCCCAATAAAAAGACATAGACTAACAGACTGGATATGGAAACAGGACCCTAAAATTTGCTGCATACAGGACACACTTCTCAGTGTCAAAGACAAACACTATGTTAGAGCAAAAGGCTGGAAGACAATTGTGATGGTTTGTATATCATTGGCCCAGGAATTGACCTCATTAGGAGGTGTAGCCTTGTTGGAGTAGGTGTGTCAATGTGGGTGTGGGCTTAAAACCCTCACCCTGGCTGCCTGGGAGTGAGTCTTCCACTGGCTGCCTTCAGATGAAGAGATAGAACTCTCAGCTCCTCCTGTACCATGCCTGCCTGGATGCTGCCATGTTTCTGCCTTGATGACAATGGACTGAAACTCTGAGCCTGTAAGCCAACCCCAATTAAATGTTGTCTTTTATAAAGCTTGCATTGGTCATGGTGTCTGCTAACAGCAGTGAAACCCTAACTAAGACAACAATTTTACAAGCAAATGGTCTCAGGAAACAAGCCAGAGTAGCCACTCTAATATTGGATAAAATTGACTTTCAACCTAAAGTCATCAAAAGAGATACTGAAGGTCACTACTTGCTGGTCAAAGGGAAAATCCACCAAGAATAACTCTCAATACTGAACATCTATGTTCCAAATGCAAGGGAACACTCACTCATGTAAGAAACGTTACTAAAGCTTAAAGCACACATTGCACCTAACACAATAATTGTGGGTGACTTCTACACTCCACCATACTCAATGGACCGATCAGGAAACCAGAAACTAAACAGGAACACAGTGAAACTAATTGAAGCTTTGGACCAATTGGATTTAACTTGTATATACAGAACATTTCATCCTAAAGCAAAAGAATATACCTTTTTCTCAGTAACGCACAGTGCCTTCTCCAAAATCGATCATGTAATTGGTCACAGGACAGACCTCAACAAATTCAAGATCGAACTAATCTCTTGCATCCTATCAGATCACTATGGAGTAAAAGTGGTCTTCAACAGCAAGAAAAACAACAGAAAGCCCACATACACATGGAAACTGAACAATACTCTACTCAATGACACCTTGGACAAGGAAGAAATAAAGAAAGAAATCAGACTTTTTAGAATTCAATGAAAATGAAGGTACAACCTACTGAAATCTTTGGGAAACAATGAAAGAACTGCTAAGAGGAAAACTCATAGCCCTGAGTGCCTCCAAAAAGAAACAGGAGAGAGCATACACTAGCAGATTAAGGGCACACCTGAAAGCCCTGGAACAAAAAGAAGCTATTTCACCCAGGAGGAGTAGAAGACAGGAAATCATCAAACTAAGGGCTGAAGTCAATCAAATAGAAACAAAGGGAACCATACAAAGAATCAACAAAGCCAGGAGCTGGTTCTTTGAGAAAATCAACAAGATAGATAAACCCTTAGCCAGACTAACCAAAGGGCACAGATACAGTATTCAAATTAATAAAATTAGAAATGAAAAGGGGGATATAACAACAGAGACTGAGGAAATTCAAAAGTTCATCAGATCCTACTACCAATGTCTATACTCAAAACAACTGGAGAATCTGGACGAAATGGACAATTTCCTAGACAGATACCAAATACCAAAATTTAATCAGGATCAGTTAGATAAGATAAACAGTCCAATAACCCCATAGGGAAATAGAAGGCATTATAGAAAGCCTGCCAAACAAAAAAAAGTACAGGACCAGATGGTTTTAGTGCAGAATTCTATGAGGCCTTCAAAGAAGACCTAACACCAATACTCATCAGACTATTCCACAAAATAGAAACAGAAGGGACACTGCCCAACTTATTTTATGAAGCCACAATTACACTGATACCAAAACCACACAAAGATGCAACAAAGAAAGAGAAATACAGGCCAATTTCTATTATGAATATCGATGCAAAAATACTAAATAAAATTCTTGCCAACCAAATCAAAGAGCACATTAAAACGATCATTCACCATGATCAAGTAGGCTTCATCCAAAGGATGCAGGGATGGTTCAATATATGGAAATCCTTCAATGTACTACACTACAAAAACAAACTAAAAGAAAAAAGCACATGGTCATCTCATTAGATGCTGAAAAAGCATTTGACCAAATTAAACATATTTCATGTTAAAAGTCCTGGAAAGAACAGGTATTCAAGGCCCAAACCTTGAAAGCAATATACAGCAAACCAGTAGCCAAAATCAAAATAAATGGAGAGAAACTTGAAGCAATCCCACTAAAATCAGGGACTAGAGAAGGCTGTCCTCTCTCTCCATTTCTTTTCAGTATAGTACTTGAAGTTCTAGTGAGAGCAAATAGACAACATAAGGAAGTTAAAGGCATACAAATTGGAAAGGAAGAAGTCAAACTATCATTATTTGCATACGATATGATATTATACGTAAGTGACCCAAAAAACTCCACGAGAGAACTCCTACAGCTGATAAACAACTTCAGCAAAGTGGCTGGTTACAAAATCAATTCAAGCAACTCAGTAGCCTTACTGTACTCAAAGGACAAGCAGGCTGAGAAAGAAGTTAGGGAAATAACACCCTTCACAATAGCCACAAACAATATAAAGTATCTTGGCTTGACTCTAACCAAACAAGTGAAAGATCTGTATGACTGGAACTTCAAGTCCATGAAGAAAGAAAGAAATCGAAGAAGACCTCAGGAAATGGAAAAATATTTCATGCTCTTGGATTGGAAGGATCAATATAGTAAAAATGGCCATCTTGCCAAAATCAGTCTACAGATTCAATACAATCCCCATCAAAATCCCAAATCAATTCTTCATAGATCTAGAATGAGAAATTCTCAAATTCATTTGGAGTATCAAAAAAACCAGGACAGGTAAAAAGCTTTTCAACAATAAATGGACTTCTGACAGAATGAATATCCCCCATAAAAGAGCTACAACCATCCAGTGGGAAAAAAAGATAGCCTTTTCAACAAATGGTGCTGGTTCAACTGGAGGTCAACATGCAGAAGAATGCAAATTGAACCACTCTTATCTCCTTGTACTAAGCTCAACTCCAAGTGTATCAAGGACCTCCACATAAAACCAGACATACTGAAACTAATAGAAACGAAACTGGGGAAGAGCCTGTAGGACATGGTAACAAGGGGAAAGTTCCTAAACAGAACATCAATACCTTATGCTCTAAGATCAAGAATTGACAAATGTGACCTCTTAAAATTACAAAGGTTCTGTAAGGCAGAAGATATAGTCAGAAGGACAAAACAGCAACCAACAAATTGGCAAAAGATCTTCATCAACCCCACATCCGAGAGATGGCTAATATCCGATATATACAAAGAACTCAAGAAGTTAGACCGCAAAGAACCAAATAACCCTATTAAAAATGGGGTAAAGAGCTAAAGAAGGAATTTTCACCAGAAGAAATTTGGATGGCTGAGAAGCACCCTAAGAGATGCTCAACATCATTAGTCATCAGGGAAATGCAAATAAAAACAACCCTGAGATTCCACCTCACACCAGTCAGAATGGCTAAGATTAAAAACTCAAGAGGCAACAGGTGCTGGCGATGATGTGGAGAAATAGGATCACTCCTCCATTGTTAGTGGGATTGCAAGATGGTACAACCATTCTGGAAATCAGTATGGTGTTTCCTCAGAAAATTGGGCATGACACTTCCAGGGTACCCTGTCATACCACTCCTGGGCATATACCCAGAGGATTCCCCTGCATACAATAAAGACACATGCTCCACTATGTTCATAGCAGCCTTGTTTATAATAGCCAGAAGCTGAAAAGAACACAGATGTCCCTCAACAGAGGAATGGATACAGAAATTGTGGTATATTTATACAATGGAATACTACTCAGCAATTAAAACTAATGAGTTCATGCAATTTTTAAGCAAATGTTTGGATCTAGAAAATATCATCCTAAGTGAGTCAACCCAATCACCAAAGAATACAAAGGAATTGCAATCACTGATACGTGGATATTAATGAGCCCAGAATCTCTGAATACTCAAGACAGAATTAGCTAAGCAAAACATTCCCAAGAAAAAGGATGGAGAGGACCCTGGTTTGGAAAAGACTAAATACAGTTTTGTAGGAGAGTGCCAGAACCTAGAAATGGTGGGTAGGGGGTCATTGGGGAATGGGGGAAGAGGACATATGGGCCATATGGTGAGGGGGGAAACTGGAAAGGGGAAAGCCTTTGGAATGTAAACAATCAATATAGAAAATAATAACAAAAGAAAAAAAATGAGGATTATATAGGATAATTGATAAAATTTTAGATTATTTTGAAAAAACTCAGATACAATGATAGGCATCCAAATATAATTGAAAATGGAAGTGGAGATATTTTCATGTAGAACTGAAGATTTTAGTCTAACATATGCATCATAAAATTGAGGATTACATATGATAAATGATAAAATTGAAGATTTTTTTGGAAAAAACTAAGATACAATGATAGGCATACAAATATATTTAGAATATATTTGAAGGATGAAGTGGAAAAATTTTCATATAAAACTGAAGGTTTCCATATAACATACAGATGATAAAATGAGGATATCATAAGGTAATTTATGAAATTAATGATATTTTTGGAAAAACAGTCTGATATAATGATTGGTGTAGAAACACAATTAGAATACAAGTGAAAAACGATGTGGAGACATTTTCTGATAAAACTGAAGATATGCATCTAATATATATATGATAAAATAAAGGAATACTAGGGTAATAGATAAAATTCAAGATGTATTTGGACAAAACTCAGATACAATGATAGGCATAAAAATATAACTAGAATATAACTAAAAGAGAAATGGAGATATTTTCATATAAAACTGAAGATTTTCATCTAAGATATGTATGATTAAATTGAGGATAACATAACATAATTTATAAAATTGAGTATTTTTTAAAATCAGATACATTAATAGGCATATAAATACAAATAGAATGTAATTGAAAAAAGAAATGGAGACATTTTCATAAAGTAATGAAGATCATCATCTAACATATGTATGACAAAATTGAGGATAACATAAGGTACTATATAAAATTGAAGATTTTTTGAAAAAACTCAAATAAAATGATAGCCATACAAATATAATTAGAATTCAATTGAAAAAGGAAGTAGAGACATTTTATGATACAACTGAATATTTTCATCTAAAATCTGGATGAAAATTTGAGGATTACATAGGATATCTGATCAAATTGAAGATTTTTTTTGAAAAATCTCACATAAAATGACAGGCATACAAACAGAATTATCAGATAATTGAAAAGGAAGTGGAAATATTTTCTGATAAAACTAACGCTTTCGTATAACATATTTCTGATAAAGTAAGAGAAATTCACAGGAAAACTTTAAAATTGAAGATTTTGTGGTAATTTCACAGATATAATGGTGCACATACAAATAAAATTGGAATGTAATTGAAAATGGAAGTGGAGACATTTTCCTATGAATCTGAAGATATTCCTTTAACGTATGTGTGATAAAATTGAGGATAACTTAAGGTAATTTATGAAATTGAAGATTTTTTTTGAAAAAAAACCTCGGATGCAGTGATCAACATAGAAGTAATCTTAGAGTACAATTGAAACAGTAAGAGAAGACATTTTGTGATAAAACTGAAAATTTTTATCCTACAAAAGTATATAAAATTGAGAATTACATGGGATAATTGATAAAATTGAAGATTTATTCAGAAAAAACTTGGATACAATGATAGGGATACAAGTACAATAAGAATACAATTTAAAAAGTACATGACGATATAGTGTGTTAATTCTGAAGCTTGACATCTACCTTATATATGATAAAATGCATGATAACATAGGAACATTGATAAAATTGAAGATTTTTGATAAAATCTCAGATACAATGAAAGGTATACAAATACAAGTATAAATAAATGAAAAAAAGTGGAGACATTTTCTGATAAATGTGAAGAGAATTGTATAACATTTCTGATTATATTATGGAAATTCATGTTAAAATGTTAAAATTTGGAGATATTTGTTGTAATTTTTACAGATACAATGGTAGGCATACAAACAATAATATAGTTGACAAAGGAAGAGGAGATATTTTCTTATAAAACTGAGGAATTGCATAACGTATATCTGATTTAATGAAGGAAATTCATAGAAAATGTAAAATTTGAAAATTTTTGTTGTAATTTTCACAGATACACTGGTGGGCTTACAAATACAATTAGAATGTAATTGAAAAAAGAAATAGAGACATTTTCTGATAAACCTGAAGATTTTCATCTAACATGCATGTTAAAATTGAGGATAGCATAAGATAAAAATTGAAGATATTTTTGGAAAACAAAAACTCCGATACAAGGTTAGGCATACAAATACCACTAGAGTATTATCGAAAAAGGAAGAGGAGACATTTGCGTAAAGAACTGAAATTTTTCATCTAACTTATGTATGATAATATTGAGCACTATAAAAGATAATTGATAAAATTGAAGATTTATTTGGAAAAAACACAGATACAACGGTCAGCATACAAATACAATTAGAATATAAATGAAAAGGGAAGTGGAGATATTTTCTGATAGAACTGATGATTTTCATCTAAAATATGCATGATTAAATTGAGGATTACATAGGGTAACTGATAAAATTGAAGATTTTTTTTGGAAAAATCTCAGATACCTTGATAAACATACAAATAGAAAGATCTCATAATTGAAAATGAATTGGAGATATTTTCCGATAAAACTAAAGATTTCGTACAACATATTTCTGACAGAGTATGAGAAATTCATAGGAAAAATTTAAAAATTGAAGATTTTTGTGGTAATTTTAACAGATACAATGGTAAGCATGCGAATATCATTAGAATGTAATTGAGAAAAGAAGTGGAGACATTTTCCTATGAAACTGAAGATTTTTCTCTAATATATGTGTGATAAAATTGAGGAAAAGTTAGGATAATTCATAAAGTTGATGATTTTTTTTGCAGAAAAACGCAGATAAATGATAATCATACAAATAAAATTAGAATAAATTTGAAAAAGGAAAAGGATACATTTTCTGATAAAATTGAAGATATTTATCTAACATATATATGATAAAATTGAGAATTACCTAGGTTAATTGATAAAGTTTAACATTTATTCAGAAAAAACTCGGGTACAATGATAGGCATACAAATACAATTAGAATACAATTTAAAGAGGACATGGAGACATATTCTATTAATTCTGAAGCTTTTTATCTAACTTATGGATGTTAAAATGGATAACATAGCAAAATTGATAAAATTTTACATTTTTGTGATAAAATATCAGATACAATGAAAAGCATACAAATACAACTACAAATAAGTGAAAAATAAGTGAAGACATTTTCTGATAAATATGAAGATTTTCATCTAACATATGTATGTTTAAATTCACGATAACATAAGATAATTTATAAAATTGAAGATGAGTAAAGAACTGAAGATTATCATCTAGCTATCTATGAAAAATTTGACTACAAAAGATAATTAATAAAGTTGAAGGTTTATTTGGAAAAAACTCAGATACAATGGTAGGCATAAAAATACAATTAGAATATAAATGAAAAGGGAAGTGGAGATATTTTCTGATAGAACTGAAGATTTTCATCTAAAATATACATTATAAAATTGAGGATTACATAGGGTAATATATAAAATTGAAGATTTATTCAGACCAAACTCAGGTACAATGGTATGAATACAAATACAATTAGAATACAATTGAAAAAGGAAGTGAAGGCCTATTCTGTTAATTCTAAAGATTTACATCTAACTTATATATGATAAAACGGATGATAACATAGGAAAATTGATAAAATTGAAGATTTTTTTGATAAATCTCAGATTCAATGAAAGGCATACAAATACAAACAGATTTTAAGGGAAAAAGAAAGTGGAGACATTATCTGATAAAACTGAAGATTTTTCTGTAATATTTCTGATAAAATTATGGAAAATAATGAGAAAATGTTAAAATTTGAAGATTTTGGTGGTAATTTCCACAGATACAATGTTAGGTATACAAATAAATAAGAATATAGTTGAAAAGGAAATGGAGATATTTTCTAAATATCTGAAGAATTTTGCATAACATATATCTGATAAAATTATTGAAAATCATAGGAAAATTCTAAATTTTTTTGATTTGTGTTGTAATTTTCACAGATACAATGGTAGGCTTACAAACACAATACGAATGTAATTGATAAAAGTAATAGAGATATTTTTTAATAAAACTGAACATTTTCATCTAACAAATGTCTGTTAAAATTGAGGACAACATTAGATAATTTATAAAATTAAAGATATTTTGGAAAACAAAAACTCCGATACAAGGATAGGCATACAAATACAATGGGGTATTAGTGAAAAAGGAAGAGAATACATTTATGTAAAGAACTGAAGATTTTCATCTAACATATGTAAAATGGATGATAACATAGGAAAATTGATAAAATTGAAGATTTTTGTGACAAAATCTCAGATACAATGAGTCATACAAGTACAATAATGAATAAGTGGAAAAGAAAGTGTAGAAATTTTCTGATAACACTGAAAATTTTTGAATAACATTTATGATTAAATTATGAAAATTCATTTGAAAATGTTAAAATTTGAAGATTTTTGTGCTAATGTTCACAGATACAATGATAGGCATAAAATACATAATAATATAGTTGAAAAAGGAAGTGGAGATACGTTCTGATAAGTGTGAAGAATTTTGCATAATAAATATCTGATTAAAATATCTAAAATCATAACAAAACTCTAAAATTTGAAGATTTTTGTGGAAATTTTCACAGATACAATGATAGATTTACAAACACAATTAGAATGTAATTGAAAAAATGTGTAGAGAGATTTTCTGATAAACAGATGATTTTCCTCTAACACTATTATGTTAAAATTGAGGATAACATAACATAATTTATAACATTGAAGATATTTTGGAAAACAAAAACTGAGATACATTGATAGGCACACATATACCACTAGAGTATTATTGAAAAAGGAAGCAGATACATTTTCATAAAGAACTGAAGATTTTCATCTAACATATGTCTGATGAAATTGGGGATTACATAAGATAATTGATAAAATTGAAGATTTACTTAGAAAAACCTCAGATACAAGGATCTGCATACAAATACACTTAGAATATAATTGAAAAGGGAATTGGAGATATCTTCTGATAGAACTGCAGATTTTCATCTAAAATATGGATGATTAAATTGAGGATTACATAGAATAACTGATAAGATTTTAGATTTATTGAAAAAACTCTGATACAATGATAGGCATCCCAATGTAATTAGAATATAATTGAAAAGGGAAGCGGAGACATATTCTGGTAGAACTGAAGATTTTAATCTAACATATATATCACAAAATTGAGGATTACATATGATAAAAGATAAAAATGAAGATTTTCTTTGGAAAAAACTCAATGACAGGCATACAAATAGAATTATGACATAATAGAAAATGAAGTGGAGACATTTTCGGAAAAAAACTGAAGATTTCGTGTAACATAATAATGATAAAGTAAGGGATATTCATAGGAAAAATTTAAAAATTAAAATTTTTGTGGAAATTTTCACCGATACAATGATAGGCATACAAATAAAATTAGCACATAATTGAAAAATAAAGTGGAGACATTTTAGATGAAAATTGAAAATTTTCCTCTAATATCTATGATGAAATTGAGGATAATTTAAGATAATTTATAAAATTAAAATTTTTTTGAAATAAAACTCAGATAAAATGATAGGCATACAAATACATTTGGAACATAATTGAAGGAGGAAGTGGAGACATTGTCGTATACAACTAAAGATTTTCCTATAAATTGAGGATGTCATAAGGTAAATTAGAAAATTAAAGATTATTTGCAACAAAATGCTCTAATACAATGATAGGCATAGAAACACAATTAGAATACAATTGATAAATGAAGTGGAGACATTATCTGATAAAACTGAAGATTTTCATCTAACATATGTATGATAAAATAGAGGATTACTATGGCAATTGATAAAATTGAAGATTTATTTGCACAAAATTCTGATACAATGATAGGCATAAAAATACAATTAGAATATAACTCAAGCAGACATGGAGATATTTTCATATAAAACAGAAGATTTTCATCTAAAGTATGTATAATAAAAATGTGGATAACATAAGAAAAGTTAGAAAATTGAATATTTCTTTAAAAAAACACAGATACAATGATAGGCATATAAATACAATTAGAAAGTAATTGAAAGAGGAAGAAGAGACATTTTTGTAAAGAACGGAAGATTTTCATCTAACAAATATATGATAAAATTGAAGATAACATAATATATATATATAATTGAAGATATTTTAAAGAAAATTCAAATACAATGATAGCTATACAAATATAATTAGAAATCAATTGAAAAAGGAAGTGGAGATATTTTACGATAGAACTGAATATTTTCATCAAAAATAGGCATGATAAAATTGAGGATTCCATAGGATATCTCATAAAATTGAAGATTTTCTTGGAAAAATCTCAGATACAATGGTAGGCATACAAATAAAAAAATAATATAGTGGAAAAAGTAAGTGGAGATATTTTCTGATAATCATATGATGTTGCATAATATATATCTGCTAAAATTATGGAAATTCATAGGAAAACTGTAAAATTTCAAGATTTTTGTGGTAATTTTCACAGATACAATGGTAGGCATACAAATAAGGAATAATATTGTTGAAAAAAGGAAATGGCGATATTTTCTGATAAATCTGAAGAATATTGCGAAACACATATCTGATAAAATTAAGGAAATTCATAAGAAAACTGTAAAATTTGAAGAATTTTCGGTAAATTTCACAGATACAATGATAGGCTTACAATCACAATTATAATGTAATTGAAAAAAAGGAATACAGACATTTTCTGATAAAATCAAAGATTTTCATCTAACATAAGTATGTTAAAACTGATAATTACATAAGATAATTTTTAAATTTTAAGATATTTTGGAAAACAAAAACTCAGATAGAAGGATAGGCATACAAATACAACTATAGTATTATTGAAAAAGGTAAAGGACATATTTTTGTATAGGCCTGAAACTTTTCATCATACATATGTATGATAAAATTAAGGATTACATACAATAAGTGATAAATTGAATATTTATTTGGAAAATTAATCAGATACAATGACCCTCATACAAATACAATTAGAATAGATATGCAAAAGGATGTGGAGACATTTTTGTATAAAACTGAATATTATCATCTAATATATGTATGATAAAATTGAGGAAAACATAAGATAATCTTTGAAACTGAAGACTTCTTTGAAAAACAAAGCTCAGATACAATGATAGGCAAAGATATACAATTAGAATTCCTTTGAAAAATTAAGTGGACATATTTTCAGATAAAATTGAAGATTTTCATCAAACATGAATGATAAAACTGAGGATTATATAAGATAACTGATAAAATTGAAGATTTCTTAGAAAAAGCTCAGATACAATGATAGGCATACAAATACAATTATCTCATAATTGAAAAAGGAAGTAGAGACATTTTCTGATAAAACTAAATATTCCCTATATCATATTTCATATAAAAAAGGGAAATTCATAGGAAATATTTCAAAATTGAATTTTTTTGTGGTAATTTTCACAGATAAAATGTTTTCCATAAAAAATTAGAATGTAATTGAAAAAAGAAGTGGAGACATTTTCCTATAAAACTGAAGATTTTCCTCTAACGTATGTATGATAAAATTGAGGAAACTTAAGATAATTTATGAAATTGAAGATATTTTTGAAAAAAATTCAGATGAAATGATAAGCATACAAATACAATTAGAATACAAATTAAAGCAAAGTGGAGACATTTTCTGATAAAACTGAAGATTTTCATATAAAATATGTATGATTAATTTGAGGATTACATAGGTTTAATTATAAAATTGAAATTTATTCAGAAAAAAACTGAGATACAATGATAGGTTTACAAATACAATTAGAATAACATTGAAA
Organism: Apodemus agrarius; assembly: GCA_964023405.1. NCBI lineage: Eukaryota > Metazoa > Chordata > Mammalia > Rodentia > Muridae > Apodemus > Apodemus agrarius. The sequence goes on from OZ030024.1 coordinate 36,283,436, forward strand.
AAGGAAGTGGAGACATATATTGTTAATTCTGAAGATTTAAATTTAACATATATGATAAAATAGATGATAACATAGGAAAATTGATAAAATTAAAGATATTCTTGATAAAATCTCAATACAGTGAAAGGCATGCAAATACAATTAAAATATAAGTGAAAAAGAAGGGGGAGACATTTTCTGATAAAACTGAAGTTTTTGTGTAGCATTTTTTACAATATTATGGAAGTTCATGTGAAAATGTTAACTTTGAAGTATTTTGTGGTAATTTTTACAGATACAATTGTAGGCATACAAATAAAATAATATATTTGAAAAAGGAAGTGGAGATTTTTCTGATAAATCTGAAGAAGTTTGTACAACATATATCTGATAAAATGATGAAAATACATAGGAAAACTGTAAAATTTTAAGATATTTGTGGTAATTTTCACAAAATGATAGGCTTACAAATACAATTAGAATGTAATTGAAAAATAGAGATATTTTCTGATAGAAATGAAGATTTTCATCTAACATGTATGTTAAAATTGAGGATAACATAAGATAATTTATAATATTGATGATATTTTGGAAAACAAAAACTCAGATTTAATGATAGTCATACAAATACCACTAGAGTATTATTGAAAAAGGAAGAGGATATATTTGCATAAAGACCTGAAGATTTTCATCTAAAATATGTATGAAAAAATTGAGGATTACAAATGATAATTGATAAAATTGAAGATTTATTTGGAAAAACTCAGATATAATGGTCAGCATATAAATAAAATTAGAATATAAATAAAAAGTGGAGTGGAGATATTTTCTAAAGAACTGAAGATTTTCATCTAACATATACATGATAAAATTGAGGATTACATAGCGTAACTGATAAAATTAATTTTTTTTGGAAAATGCTCAGATACACTGATAGGCATACAAATAGAATTATCTCATAATGGAAAATGAAGTAGAGACATTTTCTGACAATACTGAAGATTTCGTATGACATATTTCTGATAAAGTAAGGGAAATCCATAGAAAAAATAAAAAAACTGAAGATTTTTGTGGTAATTTTCACAGATACAATGGTAGGCATACAAACACAATTAGAATGTAATCAAAAAATGAATTGGAGACATTTTCAATTAAAATGGAAGATTCTCCTCTAACATATGTATGATAAAATTGAGGATAACTTAAGATAATATATAAAAAATGAAGATTTTTTTTGAAAAAATCTCAGTTACAATAATAGGCATACAAATACATTTAAAATATACTTGAACAAGGAAATGGAGACCTTTTTGTATAAAACTGAAGATTTTCTTATAAAATACATATGATAAATTGAGGATATCACAAGGTAATTTATAAAATTAAAGCCTTTTTGGAAAAAATTCAGATCTAATTGTATTTGTATGTCTATCATTGTATCCAAGTTTTTTTCTGAATAAATCTTTAATTTTATCAATTATCCTATGTAATTCTCAATTTTATCATACATATGTTAGATAAAAATCTTCAGTTTTATCAGTAAATGTCTCCTCTTCCTTTTTCAATTTTATTCTAATTGTATTTGTATGCTTATCATTGCAGCTCAGATTTTTTTCAAAAAAATGTTCAATTTCATAAATTACCTTAAGTTTTCCTCAATTTTATCATACATATGTTAGAGGAAAATCTTGTTATACAGGAAAATGCCTCCACTTCTCTTGGCAAATGCGTTCTAATTGTATTTGTATGTGTTCCATTGTATCTGTGAAAATTACTACAAAAATCTTCAATTTTTAATTTTTTCTGATGAATTTCTCTTACTTTATACGAAATATAAGAAATCTTCAGTTTTATGAAAAATATCTCCACTTACCTTTTGAATTATGTGATAATTGTGTTTGCATGCATATCATTGTATCAGAGATTTTTTCAAAGAAATTCTTCTATTTTATCAGTTATCCTATTACATGAAAATCTTCAGTTCCTTCACAAAGTATATCCAGTTCCTTTTTCAATTGTATTCTAATTGTATTTATATGCCTATCATTGTATCTGAGTTTTCTTTTTCAAAAATACCTTCATATTTAAAAATTATCTTATGTTATCCTCAATTTTATCATACTTACGTTAGATGAAAATCTTCAGTTTTATATAAAAATATCTCCAACTCCTTTTCAATTATATTCCAATCGTATTTTTATGCCTATCATTGTATCTGTGATTTTTCTAGAGAATATCTTCAATTTAATCAGTTATCCTATATAATCGTCAGTTTTATCATACATATGTTAAATGAAGATCTTCAGTTTTATGATAAAATGCCTGCTCTTCCTTTTTCAATTGAATTCTAATCTTATTTGTAATCTTATCATTGTATCTGAGTATTTTGCAAAAAGAAATCATCAATTTTATAAATTACCCTAAGTTTTCCTCAATTTTATCACACATATGTTAGAGGAAAATATTTAGTTTTATTGGAACTTGGCTACACTTCCTTTTTCAATTACATTCTAATTGTATTTGTATGCTTACCATTGTATCTGTGAAAATTACCACAAAAATCTTCAATTTTTAAATTTTTCCTATGAATTTCCCTTACTTTATCAGAAATATGTTAGACGAAATCTTTAGTTTTATAAGAAAATGTCTCCACTTCTGTTTCAATTATCTGATAATTCTATTTATATGCCTATGACAGTATGTGAGATTTTCTCAAAAATATCTTCAATTTGCTCAGATATGCTATGTAACCCTCAATTTTATCATGCATTTTTTTGATGAAAAGCTTCAGTTCTAACATAAAATATCTCCACTTCCTTTTCAATTGAATTCTAATTATATTTGTATGGCTATCATTGTATTTGAGTTTTATTTTCAAAAAAATCTTCAATTTTATACATTATGTTATCCTCAATTTTGTCATATATATGTTAGATGAAAATTTTCATTGCTTTACAAAAATGTCTCCATTTCCCTGTTCAATTACATTCTAATTTTATATATATGCCTATCAATGTAACTGAGGATTTTATTTAAATAATATTCAATTTTATAAATTATGTTATGATATCCTCATTTTCATCATATATATTTGATTAATATATTCAGTTTTATATGAAAATGTCTTCATGTGTCCATTAGTTATAATCTAATTGTATTTATATGTCTATCAATGTAACTGAGAATTTTATTTAAATAATATTCAATTTTATAAATTATGTTATGATATTGCCATTTTATCATACATGTATTTGATTAAACAATTCAGTTTTATATGAAAATGTCTCCATGTGTCTACTAGTTATAATCTAATTGTATTTTATGCCTATCATTTTATCCAAGATTTTTTTCTGAATAAGTCTTCAATTTTTTAATTATTGTATATAATCCTCAATTTTATCATACATATGTTAGATGAAAATCTTCAGTTTTATCAGAAAATGTATCCTCTTCATTTTTCAATTGTATTCAAATTGTATTTGTATGCTTATCAATGCATCTGAGTTTTTTTCAAAATATATTCAATTTTATAAATTACTTTAAATTATCCTCAATTTTATCATATATATGTTAGAGGAAAATCTTCAGTTTTATAGATAAAAGTCTCCACTTTTTTTGCAATTACATTCTAATTGTATTTATATGCATCACATTGTATCTGTGAGATTTATCACAAAAATCTTCAATTTTTAAACTTTTCCTATGAATTTCCCTTATTTTATATGAAATATGTTACATGAAATCTTCAGTTTTATAAGAAAATGTCTCCACTTCTTTTTCCAATTATGTGATAATTGTATTTGTATGCCTATCATTTTAGCTGAGATTTTTCCAAGAAAATCTTCAATTTTATCAGTTATCCTATGTAATCCTCAATTTTAGCATTCATATGTTAGATGAAAATCTTCAGATATATCAGGAAAGGTATACAGGTCTTTTTTCAATTGTATTCTAATTGTATTTGTATGCCTATCATTGTATCTGAGTTTCCTTTTTCAAAAAAAATCTTCAGATTTAAAAATTATCTTATGTTATCTTCAATTTTATCATATATCTGTTAGATGAAAATCTTCAGTTTCATACAAAAAAGTTTCCACTTCCTTTTCATTTACATTCTAATTGTATTTATATGCCTATCACTCTACCTGAGATTTTTCTAAAAATTCTTCAATTTTTTCAGATATCCTATGTAATCTTCAATTTTATCATGTATATTTTAGATAAAAAATATTCAGTTATCATAAAAATGTCTGCACTTCCCTTTACAATTGAATTCTAATTTTATTTGTATGGCTACCATTGTATTTGAGTTTTCTTCAAAAAATTGTCAATTTTATGCATTATCTTATGTTATCCTAAATTTTATCATACATATGTTCGATGAAAATCTTTAGTTCTTTATGAATATGTTGCCAGCCTGGTCTATAGAGTGAGTTCCAGGACATCCAGGACTACAGAGAAAGCCTGCCTTGAAAAACAAGCAAGCAAACAAGCAAACAAGCAAACAAGCAAACAAAAAAGAAGCCTGTTTAGCCAGGCGCATGCCTGTAATCCCAGCATCCTGGGAGGCAGAGACAGGCAGATTTCTGAGTTGGAGGCCAACATGGTCTACAGAATGAGTTCCAGAACAACCAGGGCTACACAAAGAAACCATGTCTCGAAATTACCAAAAAAATCCAAAAAAAACCAAAACAAAAAAAACAAAAAAGGAAATATCTCCACTTCCTCTTTCCATTACATTCTAATTGTATTTGTGTGCAGATCATTGTACCTGAGTATTTTTCCAAATAAATCTTCAATTTTAACAATTATCTTATGTAATCCTTAATTTTCTCATACATATGTTAGATGAAAATCTTCAGTACATTACAAAAATGTGTCCTCTTACTTTTTCAATTATACTCTAGTAGTATTTGTATGCCTATCCTTGTACCTGAGTATTTGTTTTCCAAAATATCTTAAATTTAATAAATTATCTTATGTTACCCTCAATTTTAACATACATATGTTAGATGAAAATTTTCAGTTATATCAGAAAATATCTCTATTCCTTTTTTCAATTACATTCTAAAAGTGTTTGTAAGCCTATCATTGTATCTGTGAAAATGACCACAAAAATCTTCAAATTTTACAGTTTTCTTATGAATTTCCATAATTTCATCAGATATATGTTATGCAAAATTCTTCAGATTTATCAGAAAATATCTCCACTTCCTTTTCCAACTATATTATTATTATATTTGTATGACAACCATTACATCTGTGCAAATTACCACAAAAATTTTAAAATTTCAAAATTTTCACAAGAATTTCCATAATTTAATCAGAAATGTTATACAAAAACTTCAGTTTTATCAGAAAATGTCTCCACTTCTTTCACTTGTATATAGTTATATTTGTATGCCTATCATTGTATCTGAGTTTTGTCCAAATAAATCTTCAATTTTATCAGTTAGCCTAGTAATCCTTTATTTTATCACACATATGTTAGATGAAAATCTTCAGTTTGATCAGAAAATGTCTCCTATTCCTTTTTTTAAATTGTATTCTAAATGTATTTGTATGCTTATCATTGCATCTGAGGTTTTTTTTTTCAAAAAAAATTTAATTTCATGAATTAACTTAAGTTATCAATTTTATCATACATATGTTATAGGAAAATCTTCTGTTTTATAGGAAAATGTCTCCACTTCTTTTTGCAATTGCATTCTAATTGTATTTGTATGTGTACCATTGTATCTATGAATATTTCCATAAAAATATTCAATTTTTTAATATTTCCTATGAATTTCCCTTATTTGATATGAAATATGTCATTTGAAATCTACAATCTCATCAGAAAATGTCTCCACTTCCTTTTTCAATTATGTGATAATTGTATTTGTATTCCTATTATTGTATATGAGATTTTTCAAAGAAAATCATCAATTTTATCAGTTATCGTTTGTAATCCTTAATTTTATCATACATATGTTAGATGAAAATCTTCAATTGTATCACAAAATATGTTCAGTTCCTTTTTCAATTATTTTTAATGGTATTTGTATGCCTATCATTGTATCTGAGTTTTCTTTTCCAAAAATAAGGTAAGATTTAAAAATTATCTTAAGTTATCCTCAAATGTATCATACATATATTAGATGAAAATCTTCAATTTTATACAAATTTGTCTCCACTTCCCTTTTCAATTATATTCCAATTGTATGTGTAATCCTACCACTGTATCTGAGATTTTTCTAGAGAAATCTTCAATTTAACCAGTAACTATGTAATCTGCAATTTTATCATACATATGTTAAATGAAAATCTTCAGTTTTATGAGAAAATGTCTCATCTTCAATTTTCAATTGAATTTTAATAGTGTTTATGAGCTTAACATTCTATCTGAGGTTTTGCAAAAAAAGTCATCAATTTTACAAATTATCCTAAATTTTCCTCAATTTTATCACACATAGGTTAGAGGAAAATATTCAGTTTTATAGGAAAATGGCTCCACTTCCTTTTTGAATTATGTTCTAATTGTATTTGTATGCTTACCATTGTATTTGTGAAAATTACCAAAAATATTTTCAATTTTTAAATTTTTCCTAGGAATTTCCCTTACTTTACCAGAAATATATTATGCAAAATCTTTAGTTTTATCAGAAAATGTCTCTACTTCCTTTTCAATTATCTGATAATTCTATTTGTATGCCTATGATTGTATGTGAGATTTTTCAATAAAATTTTCAATTTTATCAGATATCCAATGTAATCCTCATTTTTATCATGCAGATTTTAGATGAAAGTCTTCAATTCTGTCATAAAATGTCTCCACTTCCTTTTTCAATTGAATTCTAATTATACTTGTATGGCTATCATTGTATTTGAGGTTTCTTCAAAAAAATCTTCAATTTTATACATTATCTTATGTTACCCTCAATTTTATCATATATATGATAGATGAAAAATCTTCATTACTTTACAAAAATATCTCCATTTCCCTTTTTAATTACATTCTAATTGTATTTATTTGCCTATAAATGTATCTGAGTTTTTTAAAAATAATATTCAATTTTATAAATTGTGTTATGTTATCCTGATTTCCATCATACATATATTAGATAAAAATCCTGTTTTATATTAAAATGACTGTACATCACTTTTAGTTATATTCCTCTAAAATATCTATGGTAAAATTGAGGATAAATTAAGGTAAATTATAAAATTGAAGATTTTTTTCGAAAAAAAAATCAGATACAATGGTAGGCATAAATATACATTGAGAATATAATTGAAGTACAATGGGAAACATTCTCATATAAATCTGAAGATTTTCATATTACATGTATATGATTAAAATGAGGACATAGGGCAATTTATAAAATTAAATATTTTTTTGAAAAATTCTCAGATACAATGATAGGCATAAATACACAACTAGAATACAACTGAAAAACGAAGTGTAGACATTTTCTCATAAAACTGAAGATTTTGTTCTAACATATGTATGATAAAATAAAGGATTGCTTTGGTAATTGATAAAATTGAAGATTATTTGGACAAAACTCAGACACAATGATAGGCATAAATATACAATTAGAATATAACTAAAAGAGACGTGGAGAAATTTTCATATAAATCTTAAGATATTCATCTAATATATGTACGATAAAATGAGGATAATATAACATAATTTATAAAATTGAATGTTTTTTAAAAAACTCAGATACATTGATAGGCATATAAATACAATTAGAATGTAATTGAAAAAGGAAATGGAGACAGTTTTGTAAATCAATGAAAATTCTCATCTTACATATGTATGATAAAATTGGAGATAACAGAAGATAATGTATAAAATTGAAGATTTTTTGAAAAAATCTCAAATACATTGATAGCCATACAAATATAATTAGAATTCAATAAAAAAGGAAGTGGAGATATATTTTCATCTAAAATATGCATGATAAAATTGGAATACAATTAGAATACAATTGAAAAAGGACATGGAGAAATATTCTGCTAATTCTGAAGATTTACATCTAATTTATGTATGAGAAAATGGATGATAACATAGGAAAATTGGTAAAATTGAAGTTTTTGTGATAAAATCTCAGATACAATGAAATGAATACAAATACAAATAGAAAGAAGTGTAAAAGAAAGTGGAGACATTTTCTGATAAAACTGAAGATTTTGGTATAACATTTGGGATTAAATTATGGAAAATCTTGTGAAAATGTTAAAAGTTGCAGATTTTTCTTGTAATTTTCACAGATAAATTGGTAGGCATACAAATAAATAATAATACAGTAAAAGAGGAAGTGGAGATATTTTCTGATGAGTCTAAAGAATTCTATCAGAATGTATCTGATAGAATGATGGAAATTCATAGAAAAACTGTAAAATTTGAAGTTTTTTGTGGTAATTTTCACAGATACAATGATAGGCTTAAAAACACAATTAGAATGTAATTGAGAAAAGGAATAGAGACATTTTCTGATAAAACTGAAGATTTTCATCTAACATATGTATGTTAAAATTGAGGATAACATAAGATAATTTATAAAATTGAAGATATTTTGGAAAACATAAACTCAGACACAAGAATAGGCATACAAATTCAACTAGAGTATTACTGAAAAAGGAAGTTGACACATTTTTGTAAATAACTGAATATTTTCATCTACCATATGTATGATAAAATTGAGGATTACATAAGATAATTGATTAAATTAAAGATTTATTTGGAAAAATACTCAGAAACAATGATCTGCATACAAATACAATTGATATAATTGAAGAGGGATGTGGAGATATTTTCTGATAGAACCGAAGCTTTTCATGTAAAATATGCATGACAAAATTTAGGATTACTTAGGAAAACTGACAAAAAATTAGATTTTTTGAAAAAACACTCAGATACAATGATAGGCATCCAAATATAATTAGATTATTATTGAAAAGGGAAGTGGAGATATTTTCTGGTAGAACTGAAATTTTCATCTAACATATGTATCATAAAATTGAGGATTACATATGATAACTGATAAAATAGAAGAATTTTTTTGGAAAAAACTCAGATACAATGATAGGCATACAAATAGAATTATCACATATTTGAAGATGAAGTAGAGACACTTTATGACACAACTGAAGATTTCATATCACAAATTACTGATAAAGTACAATGATAGACATAAAATACATTTAGAATATAAATGAAGGGGGCAGTGGAGACATTTTCCTATAGAACTGAAGATTTTCCTCTAACATATGTATGATTAAATTGCGGATAACTTAAGATAATTTATAAAACAAGATAGTCTTGAAAAAATTTTTAGATGCAATGATAAGCATATAAATACAATTAGAATACAAATGAAAAACGAAGGGGGGCATTTTCTGTTTAGATTTTCTTTTTTTTTTCGATAAATTTATTTATGTATTCACTTAACATCCAGAACACAGCACCTCTCTCCTTTCAGTCACCTCCTCAAAGAGCTCCGCCCCATTCACCCCTGAGAAGGTACTAACCTACACTAGCATATCAAGCCACTGCAGGACTGGGCATATACTCTTCCATTGAGCAAAGCAGCTCCATTAGAGGAACAGAATCTACTGGCAAGCAATAGATACAGGGATAGCCCTCCTTCCAGGTGTTGTGGGACCTACATTAAACCAAGCTGCACGTGTTGGGAAGGCCTAGCTCCAGATAATATATGCTCTTTGATTGAGGGCTCAGGCTCTGCAAGCCCCCAAGTGTCTAGGGGTTAGTTGACTCTGTTGGTCTTCTTGTAGAGTCTCTATCTGTTCCAGGTCTCTTAGTCCTTTCCCTAAATTTTCCACAAGAATCACTGAACTCCATCTAAAGTTTGGCTGTGAGTCTTTGCATCTGATTTAGTCAGCTACTTGGTAGATCCTTTCAGAAGATATTTATCTCAGGCTCCTCTCTCCATCATCTAACATACGTATGATAAAATTGACGATTACATAGGATAAATAATAAAATTGAAATTTATTCAGAAAAATATCAGATACAATGATAGGTTTACAAATATAATTAGAATAAAATTGAAAAAGGAAGTGGATACAAATTTTGTTAATTCTGAAGATTTACATTTAACTTATGTATGATAAACTAGATGATAACTAGGAAAACTGAAAAAATGAAGATATTTTTGATAATTCTCAGATACAATGTAAGGCATACAAATACAATTAAAATATAAGTGAAAAAGAAAGGGGAGACATTTTCTGATAAAACAAGATTTTTGTATAACATTTCTGAAAACATTAGGGAAATTCATGGGAATTTTTTTTAAAATTTGAAGACTTTTGTGCTAATTTTCACAGATAAAATGGTAGGCATACAAATAAAATAATAATATAGTTCAAAAAGGAAGTGGAGATATTTGTCTAATAAATCTGAAGAGGTTTGCACAATATATATCTGAAAAAAATGATGGAAATACATAGGATAACTAAAATTTGAAGATTTTTGTGGTAATTTTCACAGATACAATGATAGGTTTACAAATACAATTAGAATGTAATTGAAAAAAAGAATAGAGACATTTTCTGATTAAACTGAAAATTTTCATCTAACATATATATATTTAAATTGAGGATAACATGAGACAATTTATAAAATTGAAGATATTTTGGAAGACAAAAACTCAGATACAAGGATAGGCACACAAATATCACGTGAGAATTATTGAAAAAGGAAGAGGAGACATTTGTGTAAAGAACTGAAGATTTTCATCTAACCTATGCATAAAAAATGAGGATTACAAAAGTTCAACAAAAGTTGAAGATTTATTTGGAAAATAATTCAGATCCTATGTTAGGCATCCAAATACAATTAGAACATAAATGAAAAGGGAAGTGGAGATATTTTCTGAAAGAACTGAAGATTTTCATCTAAAATTTGCATGATAAAATTGAGGATTACATAAGGTAACAGATAAAATTGAAGATTTTTTTTAAAAAAAACCTCATACAATTATAGGCATTCAAATATAATTAGAATATAACTGAACATGGAAGTGGAGATATATTCTGGTGAACTAAAGATTTTAATCTAACATATGTATGATAATATAAACATATGATAACTGATAAAATTGAAGATTTATTTAGAAAAATCTCAGATAAACTGATAGGCATACTGTCTTAGTTAGGGTTTTACTGCTGTGAACAGACACCATGACCAATGCAAGTTTTATATAAGACAACATTTAATTGGGGCTGGCTTACAGGCTCAGAGGTTCAGTCCATTGTCATCAAGGCAGAAACATGGCAGCATCCAGGCAGATATGGTGCAGGAGGAGCTGAGAGTTCTCTCTCTTCATCTGAAGGCTGCTAGTGAAAGACTGACTTCCAGGCAGCCAGGGGGAGGGTCTTAAGTCCACACCCACAGCGACACACCTACTCCAACAAGGCCACACCTCCTAATAGTGCCACTCCCTGGGAAAAGCATATACAAACCATAACACATACAAATAAAATTATCACATAATTGAAAATGAAGTAGACATGTTCTGACAAAACTGAAGATTCTGTATAACATATTTTTGATAAAGTAAGAGAAATTCATAGGAAAAATTGAACATTTTTGTGGTAACTTTCACAGATACAATAGTAAGCATACAAGTACGATTAGAATGTAATCTAAAAATAAAGTGGAGACATTTTTTATTAAAATTGAAGATTTTCCTCCAACAAATTGACCAAGCCTGCTCAGTCAGTCAACAGGTTTTACAGCGCTCGAGTGAGGATTGAAGAAAGAGACAATTAGACAAAACTGCAGTATGGTCCCAGCCAGTTCTGAGACTGAAGGGTAGGTTTAATAATTTTTAACCCCCTTTTATACCAGTTTAATTACATGCAGGAATTGAGGTCAAAAGCAGTACAAAGAGGAACAAACAAGTCAATAAACACAAAATTGTCCAAGGTTGTATAGGGATTACCAAAATACCTGAGCCTACTTCCTTGGCCAAGCCCAGGGTCTTGCCTGAGGCTTATTCCTCTCCTTCCACCCTAAGAGAAAAATTCCTGCCTTAATCTGCTTCCCTATTATGCCTCAAGGTCAGACTCCTGCTTGAGCCCTTGTCCTTGGTCAATGTCAAGTTCCTGGTAGGCAGCTTGGCACCCAAATAAGGCTCTCCACACATATGTATGATAAAATTAAGGATAACTTAAGATAATATATATAAAATTGAAATTTTATTTGAAAAAAATAGTCAGATACAATGACAGCCATACAAATACAATTAGAATATAATTGAACAAAGAAATGGAGACCTTTTCTTGTAAAACTGAAGATTTTCATATAACATACACATGATATATTGAGGATAGCAAAGGTAATTTATAAAATTAAAGATTTATGGAAAAATTCAGATACAATGATAGGCATTGAAATACAATTAAAATACAATTGAATAATGAAGTGGATACATTTTCTGATAAAACTGATGATTTTCATCTAACATATGTTTGATAAAATAGAGGATGACTAGGGTGATTGATAAAGATTTATTTATACAAAACTCTGATACAAAGATAGGCATAAAATACAATTAGAATATTACTAAAAGTGATGTGGAAACAATTTAATATAAAGCTGAAGGTTTTCATCTATTACATGTATAATAAAAATGAGGACAACATAACATAATTAAGAAAATTGAATATCTATTTAAAAAAACTCACATACCATCATAGGCATATAGATACAATTAGAATGTAATTGAAAAGAGTAAGTGGAGACATTTTTGCAAAGAACTGAAGATTTTCATCAAAATATGTATGATAAAATTGATAACAGGAAATAATATATACAATTGAAGACTTTTTGAAAAAACCTGAAGTACAATGATAACCATAGAAATAAAATTAGAAATGAAAAGGAAAGTGGAGATATTTTATGATAGAACTGAAGATTTTCATCTAAAATATGCATAATAAAATTGAGGATTACATAGGATATGATATAAAATTGAAATTTTTTTGGAAAAACACAGACACAGTGATAGGCATAGAAATAGAATTATCACATAATTGAAAAGGAAATGGTCATATTTTCTGGTAAAACCAAAGATTTCCTATAACATATTTCTGATAAAGGGAAATTCATAGGAAAAAATAAAAAATACTGAGGATTTTTCTGGTAATTTTCACAGATACAATGGTATGCATACTAATACAATTAGAATGTAATGGTAAAAGGATGTGGAGATAATTTCCTATAAAACTGAAGATTTTCCTCTAACATATGCTTGATAAAATTGAAGAAAACAAAGGATAATTTATAAAATTGAAGAATTTTATGAAAAAAATCTGAGATGCAATGAAAAGATTATGAAGAATATTAGAATACAATTGAAAAAGGAAGATGAGACATTTTCTGATAAAACTGAAGATTTTAATAAAACATGTATGATAAAATTGAGGATTAGGATAACTGATAAAACTGAAGATTTTCTTAGAAAATTCTCAAATACAAGGGTAGGCATACAAACACAATTATAATATAATTGAAAAGGTAGCTGAAGACATTTTTGTATAAAACCTAAGATTTTCACATAACATATGTATGATAATATGGATAACAGGAAAATATATAAAATTGAAGATTTTGTTGATAAAATCTCAGATACACTTAAAGGCATACTAATACAATTTGAATATAAGTGAAAAAGAAAGTGGAGATATTTTCTTATTAAACTGAAGATTTCTGTGTAGCATTTCTAATAAAATTATGGAAACTCATGAGAAAATATTAAATTTTGAAGATTTTGTGGTAATTTTCACAGATAGAATGGTAGGCATACAAAGAAAAAATAATATAGTTCAAAAAGGAAGTGGAGAAATTTTCTGATAAATCTGAAGAATTTTGGTAACATATATCTGATCAAATTATGGAAATTAATAGGAAAATGGTAAAATTTGAAGTTTTTTGTGGTAATTTTCATAGATAAAATGATAGGCTTACAAACACAATTAGAATGTAAGTAAAAAAGGAAGTGGAGACATTTTGTGATAAAACTGAAGATATTGTATAACATATTTCATATAAAATAAGTCTAATTCATAAAAAAATTCAAAATTGAATATTTTTGTGGTAATTTTAACAGATACAGAGGTACGCATACAAATATAATTAGAATGCAATTGCAAAAAGAAGTGGAGACATTTTTCTATGAAACTGAAGATTTCGTCTAACATATGTATGACAAAAATGAAGATAACTTGTAATTTATAAAATTGAAGATATTATGAAAAAATTCAAATAAAATGATAAGCTTACAAATACTGCTAGAATTCAATTGAAAAAGAAGATGAGACATTTTATAAAATTGAAGAATTTCATTTAACATATATATGATAAAATTGAGGATTACATCGGATAACTGATTAAATTGAAGATATTCTCTAGAAAAATCTCAGATACAATGATAGGCATACCAATACAATTAGAATATAATTGAAAACAAAGGTGGAGACATTTTTGTATAAAACTGAAGATTTACATCTAACATATGTATAATAAAATTGAGGATAGCATACGATAATTTTTAAATCTGAAGTTATTTTTGAAAATGAAAACTCAGATACAATGATAGGCATACAAATACAATTAGAATACAATTGAAAAAGGAACTGGACACATTTTGTGATAGAACTGAAGATTTTTATGTAACATGTATGATAAAATTAGGATTACATAGGATGACTGATAAAATTGAAGAATGTCTTTGAAACATCTCAGATACAATGATAGGCATAGAAATATAATTATATAATTGGAAAAGGAAGTGGAGATATTTCTGATAAGACTGGAGATTTTGTATAACATCTTTCATGTAAAATATGGGAAATTCATAGTAAAAATTTAAAATTGAAGATGTTTGTGGTAATTTTCACAGATACAATGGTATGCATACAAATACAATTAGAATGTAGAGGCAAAAGAAATTGAGACATTTTCCTATAAAACTGAAGATTTTCCTCTCACATATGTATCATAAAATTGAGGATAACTTAAGGTCATTCATGACATTGAAGTTTTTTTTTAAAAAAAAAACCTCAGATGCAATGATAAGTATAAAAATACAATTAGAATACAATTCAAAAAGGAAGAGGAGACATTTTCTAATAAAACTGAAGATTTTTATCTAACATATGTATGATGAAATAGAGGATTACATAGGATAATTGAAAAAAATGAAGATTTTCTTTGAAAAATCTCGGACACATTTTGTGATAGAACTGAAGATTTTTATGTAACAAGTATGAAAAATTAGGATTACATAGGATGACTGATAAAATTGAAGAATGTCTTTGAAAAATCTCAGATACAATGATAGGCATAGAAATATAATTATATAATTGAAAAAGGAAGTGGAGATATTTATGATAAAACTGAAGATTTTTATCTAACATATATGATAAAATTGAGAATTACACAGGATAATTTATAAAATTGAAGATTTTTTCAGAAAAATCTCAGATACAATGATAGGCGTAAAAATACAATTAGAATACATTTGACAAAGGATGTGGAGACATATTCTGTTAATTCTGAAGCTTTACCTTATGGATGATAAAATGGATGAAAACATAGGAAAATTGATAAATTTGAAGATTTTTGTGATAAAATGTCATATACATTGAATGGCATACAAATACAACTATATATAAGTGAAAAAAATTGAAACATTATCTGATAAAACTGAAAAGTTTCTCTACCATTTCTGATTAAATTATGGAAATTCAAGTGAAATTGTGAAAGTGTGAAAAAATTTGTGGTAATTTTCACATATACTATGGTCAGCATACAAATAAATAATATAGTTGAAATGGAACTATAGCTATTTTCTGATAAATCTGAGGAATTTTGCATAACATATATCAGATAAATTTTGAAAATTCATAGAAAAATGTAAAAATTTGAAGAATTTTGTGGTAATTTTCACAGATACAATGGTAGGCTCACATTACAAAAGGAATAGAGATATTTTCTGATAAAACCGAAGATTTTCACCTAACTCATGTGAAAATGATAAAATTTGAAGATATTTGTGGTAATTTTTACAGATACAATGGTAGGCATACAAACAAATAATAATATAGTTGAAAAAGGCAGTGGAGATATTTTCTGATAAAGCTGAAGAATTTTACATAATATTTCTCATAAAATTATGGATATTCATAGGAAAAGTGTAAAATTTGTAGATTTTTGTGGTAATTTTCACAGATAAAATGATAGACTCACAAACACAATTATAATGAAATTGAAAAAAGGAATAGAGACATTTTCTGATAAAACTGAAGATTTTCATCTAACATAAGTATGTTAAAATTGAGGATAACATAAGATCATATATAAAATTGAAGATATTTTAGAAAACAAAAACTGAGATACAAGGATAGGCATACAAATACAACAAGAGTATTATTGAAAAAGGAAGAGGACACATTTTTGTAAAGAACTGAAGATTTTCATCTAACATGTATGATGAAATAGAGGAATAAATAGGATAACTGATAAAAATGAAGATTTTCTTTGAAAAATCTCGGACAAAATGATAGTCATACAAATACAATTTATCACATAATTAGAAAAGGGAGTGGAGACATTTTCTTATAAAATTGACGAGTTCATATAACATTTCATATAAATTAAGGAAAATTCATAGAAACAATTTAAAAATTGAAGATTTTTTGGTAACTTTCACAGACACAATTGCAAGCATAAAAACTCAAGTAGAATGTAATTGCAAAAAGAATTGAACACATTTTTCTATAAAACTCAATATTTCCTCTAACATATGTATGATAAAACTGAGGATAAGTTAATTTATAAAATTGAAGATATTCTCAAAACCTTAGATGCACTGATAAGCATACAAATACAATTTGAATACAATAGAAAATGATAGAGGATACATTTTCTGATAAAACTGAAGATTTTTATCTAACATATGTATGATAAAATTGAGGATTGCATACAATAATTGATAAAATTGAAGAATTAATCAGAAAAATCTTGGATACAATGATAGGAATAAAATTTCAATTAGAATACAGTTGAAAAGGAAGTGGAGACATATTCTGCTAATTTTGTGCATTTATATGTAACTTATATGATAAAATGGATGATAACATAGGAAAATGGTTAAAATTGCAGATTTTTTGATAAAATCTCAGATACAATAAAAGGCATACAAACATAAATATAAATAATTGATCAAATCTCAGATACAATGGGAGCCATACAAATATAACTATGTATAAGTGAAAAAGAAAGTGGAGACATTTTCTGATAAAACTGAAGATTTTTGTGTAACATTTCTGATAAAATTATGGAAATTCAAGGGAAAATGTTAAAATTTGGAGATTTTGGTGCTAATTTTCACAGATACAATGGTAGGAATATAAATAAATAATAATATAGTTGAAAAAGGAAGTGGAGATATTTTCTTATAAATCTGAAGAATTTTGTATAACATTTCTCATAAAATTATGTAAATTTATAGGAAAAGTGTAAAATTTGTAGATTTTTGTGGTAATTTTCACAGATACAATGATAGGCTTACAAAAATAATTAGAATGTAATTGAAAAAAGGAATAGAGACATTTTCTGATAAAACTTAAGATTTTCATCTAACATATGTATGTTAAAATTGAGGATAACATACGATAATATATAAAATTGAAGATAATTTGGAAAATAAGAACTCAGATACAAGGATAGGCATACAAATACAACTAGAGTATTATTGAATAAAGAAGACACATTTTTTGTAAAAACTGAAGATTTTCATCTAATATATGTATGATAAAGTTGAGCATTACATAAGATAATTGATCAAATTAAAGATATATTTGGAAAAATACTCAGATACAATGATCTGCATACAAATACAATTAGAATATAATTGAAACGGGAAGTGAAGATATTTTCTGATAGAACTGAAGATTTTCATCTAAAATATGCATGATAAAATTGAGGATTACATAGGATAACTGATAAAATTTTAGATTTTTTTTTAGAAAATTCTCAGATACAATGATAGGCATCCAAATATAATTAGAATGTAATTGAAAAGGGAAGTGGAGATATTTTCTGTTAGAACTGAAGATTTTAATCTAAATTATGTGTCATAAAATTGAGAATTACATATGATAACTGATAAAATTGAAGATTGTTTTTGGAAAAAAAACTCAAATACACAGAGAGGCATACAAATAGAATTAGCACATATTTGAAAATGGAGACATTTTCTGACAAAATTGAAGATTTCGTATAACATATTACTGATAATGTAAGGCAAATTCTTAGGAAAATTTTAAAAATTAAAAAGTAGTACGATAATTTTTTACAAATAAAATGGTAGACATACAAATACAATTGGAAAGTAATTGAAAAATGAATTGGAGACATTTTTATTTAAAATTGAAGATTTTCCTCTAAAATATCTATGATACAATTTGGGATACTTTAAGATAATATATAAAAGTGAATATTTATAAAAAAAACTCAGATACAATTATAGGCATACAAATATATTTAGAATATAATTGAAAGAGGAGGTGGAGACATTTTCATATAAAACTGAAGATTTAAATATACCCTATGTATGATAGAATGAGGATATCATGAGGTAATTTATAAAATTAAAGATTTTTTGGAAAAACACTCAGATACAATGATAGGTATAGAAATACAAATAGAATACAATTGAAGAACGAAGTGGATACATTTTCTGATAAAACTGAAGATTTTCATCTAACATATGCATGATAAAATAAAGGATTACTAGGGTAATTGAAAAAATTGAAGATTTATTTGGACAAAACTCAAATACAATGATAGGCATAAAAATACACTTAGAATATAACTAAAAGAGATATGGAGACATTTTCAAATAAATCTGAGGATTTTTCATCTAATACATGTATGATAAAATTGAGGATAACATAACATAATTTATAAAATTGAATAGGTTTTTTAAAAACCTGATACATTGATAGTCATATAAATACAGTCATAATGTGATTGAAAAAGGAAATGGCGACATTTTTGTAATGTAATGAAGATTTTCATCTAACATATGTAGGATAAAATTAAGGATAACAAAAGATAATGTATAAAATTGAAGATGTTTGTGCTAATTTTCACAGATACAATGGTAGGCAAACAAATAAATAATAATATAGTTGAAAATGTAAGTGGAGATATTTTCTGATAAATAGGAAGAATTTTGCATAACATATCTTCTAAAATTATGGAAATTTGTAGGAAAAATGTAAAATTTGAAGATTTTTGTGATAATTGTCTAAGATACAATCTTAGGCATACAAATAAAGAATAATATAGTTGAAAAAGGAAGAGGAGATATTTTCTGCTTAATCTGAAGAATTTTGCATAACATATATCTGATAAAAATATGGAAATTTATAAGAAAACTGTAAAATTTGAAGATCTTTGTGGTTATTTTCGCAGATACAATAATAGGCTTACAAACACAATTTGAATGTAATTGAAAAAAAGGAATAGAGACATTTTCTGATAAAACAAGATTTTCATCTAAAATATGTATGATAAAATTGTGGATAACAGGAAATACTGTATAAAATTGAAGGTTTTTGAAAAAAACTGAAATACAATGATAACCATAGAAATAAAATTAGACTACAATTGAAAATGAAACTGGAGACACTTTCTGATAAAACTGAAGATTTTAATATAACATATATATGATGAAATTGAGGATTAAATAGGATAACAAGGAAATAATGATAGGCATACAAATATAATTAGAATACAATTGAAAAAGGAAGTGAAGACATATTCTGTTAATTCTATAGATTTACATTTAACTTATGTATGATAAAGTGGATGATAACATAGGAAAATTGATAAAATTGTAGATTTTTTATACAATTTCAGATTCAATGAAAGACATACAAATACAATAAGAGTGTAAGCAAAGAAAAACAAAGTGGAGACATTATCTGATAAAACTGAAGGTATTTCTATAATATTTCTGATTAAAATTAAGGAAATTTATGAGAAAATGTTAGGATTTGAAGATTTTAGTGGTAATTTTGACAGATACAATGTTAGGTATACAAATAAATAATATATTTAAAAAGGGAGTAGAGATACTTTCTAATAATTCTGAAGAATTTTGAAGAACATATCTGATAATCATGGAAATTCATAGCAAATTTTTAAAATTTATACATTTTTGTTCTTATTTTCAAAGATACAATGATAGGATTACAAACACAATTAAAATGTAATTGAGAAAAGGAATAGAGATATTTTCTGATAAAACTAAAGATTTTCATCTAACAAATATATGTTAAAATTGAGGATTACATAAGATAATTTATAAAATTGAATACATATTTGAAAACAAAACTCAGATACAAGGATAAGCACACAAATACTTCTAGAGTATTATTGAAAAGGGAAGAGAAGATATTTTCGTAAAGAACAGAAGATGTTCATCTAACATATGTATGATAAAATTGAGGATTGCATAAGATAACTGATAAAATTGAAGATTTACTTGGAAAAACCTCAGATACAATGATCTACATAAAAATACATTTAGAATATAATTGAAAAGGGAAGTGGAGCTATTTTCTGATAGAACTGAAGAATTTAATCCAAAATATGCATGAAAACCTTGAGGATTACATAAAATAACTGATAAATTTTAATTTAAAAAAACTCACATATAAGCATCCAAATATAATTAGAATATAATTGAAAAGAGAAGTGGAGACATTTTCAGGTAGAACTGAAGATTTTAATCTAACAAATATATCATAAAATTGTGGATTACATATCATAACTGATAAAACTGAAGACTTTTTTGGAGAAAATCAAATACAATGGGAGGCATGCAAATAGAATTATCACATAAATGAAAATGAAGTGGAGACATTTTCTAACAAAACTGAAGATTTCATGTCGCATATTACTGATAAAGTAAGGGGTATTCATAGAAAAAATTTAAAAATTGAAATTTTTGTGGCAATTTTCACAAATACAATGATAGGCATACAAATAAAATTAGAATCTAATTGAAAAATGAAGTAGAGACACTTTCGTTTAAAATGGAAAAATTTCCTCTTACATATCTATGATAAACTTGAGGATATCTTAAGATAATTTATAAAATTGAAGATTTTTTTGAAAAAAACACAGGTACAATGATAGGCATACAAATCCATTTAGAATATAATTGAATGAGGAAGTATATCTTCAATTTTTGTATAAAATTGAAGATTTTCATATAACATACTGATGATTAAACTGAGGATGTCATAAGGTAATTTATGAAATTAAAGATTATTTGGAGCAAAAGAGCTCAGATACAATGATTTGCATAGAAATACAAATAGAATACAATTGAAAAACGAAGTGGAGGAATTTTCTGATAAAACTGAAGATTTTCATCTAACATATGTATGATAAAATAGAGGAATACTAGGGTAATTGATAAAATTGAAGATTTATTTGGACAAAACACAGATACAATGATAGGCATAAAAATACAATTAGAATATAAATCAAATAGACGTGGAGACATTTTCACATAAAACTGAAGATTTTCATCTGTGAATATATAATAAAAATGAGGATAACATAATAAAATGTATAAAATTGAATATTAAAAAACAGATACAATGATAGGCATAGAATTTCAACTAGAATACAATTGAAAAACAAAGTGACTAAATTTTCTGAAAAAAACTGAAGGTTTTCATCTAACAAATGTATGATAAAATAGAGGATTAATAGGGTAACTGATAAAATTGATTTATTTGAACAAAACTCAGATACAATGATAGGCATAAAAATACAATTAGAATATAACTCAAACAGATGTGGAGAAATTTTCATATAAAACTGAAGATTTACATCTAATGTATGTATAATAAAAATGAGAATAACAAGATAGTTTATAAAATTGAATATTTCTAAAAAACAAATACAATGATAGGTGTATAAATACAATTAGAATGTAATTGTAAGATGAAGTGGAGACATTTTTGTAAAGAACTGAAGATTTTCATGTAGGAAATGTATGATAAAATTGAGGATGACATAAGATAATGTATAAAATTGAAGTTTTTTTTGAAGAAAACAGAAATACAATGATAGCCATAAAATATAATTAGAATTTAATTGAAAAAGGAAGTGGAGACATTTTCTGATAGAACTGAAGATTTTCTTCTAAAATATGCATGATAAAATTGAGGATTATATAGGATATCTGATAAAATTGAAAATGTCTTTAGAAAAATCTTACATACAATGATAGGCATACAAATAGAATTATTAGATAATTTAAAATGATTTGGAGACATTTTCTGATAAAACTAAATATTTCATAGAACATACTTCTGATAAAGTAAGAAAAATTCATAAGAAAAATTTAAAATCTACATGATAAAATTGAGGATTACATAGGATATCTGATCAAATTGAAGATTTTTTTGGAAAAATCTCACATACAATGATAGGCATACAAATAGAATTATCAGAAAATTGAAAAGGAAGTGGAGATATTTTCTCATAAATATGAAGATTTCATATAACGTATTTCTGATAAAGTAGGGCAAATTCATAGGAAAAAATTTAAAAATTGAATTTTTTTCTGGTAATTTTCACTGAAACTATGGTAAGCATACAAATACAATTAGAATGTAATTGAAAAATGAAGTAGAGCCATTTTCTATAAAACTGAGGATGTTCCTCTAACACATGTATGATAAAATAGAGGGAACTTTAGGATATTTTATAAAATTGATGATATTTTTGCAAAAAAACTCAGATACAATTGTAAGCTTACAAATACTATTAGTATTCAATTAAGAAAGTAAGAGAAGACATTTTGTCATAAAAGTTAATATTTTCATTTAACATATATATGATAAAATTTGAGGATTACATAAGATAACTGATTCAATTGAAGATATGATCTAGAAAAATCTCAGATACAATGATAGGCATACAAACAATTAGAATATATTTGAAAAAGAGGTGGAGACATTTTTGTATAAAACTGAAGATGTTCATCTAAAAGATGTATGATAAAATTGAGGATAGCATAAGATAATTTTTAAATCTGAAGATATTTTTGAGAAAGAAAACTCATAATGATAGGCATAAAAATACAATTAGAATACAATTGAAAAAGGAAATTTTCACAGATACAATGTTAGGCTTACAAACACAATTAGAATGTAATTGAGAAAAGGAATAGAAACATTTTCGGATAAAACTGAAGATTTTCATCTAACAAATATATGTTAAAAATGAGGATTACATAAGATAAATGATAAAATTGAAGATTTCTTGGAAATATCTCAGATACAATGATAGACATACAAATACAATTACCACATAATTGAAAAAGGAAGTGGATACATTTTTCTGATAAAGATTTATTATAACATATTTCTGATAAAGTAAGGGAAATTCACAAGAAAATTTAAAAATTGAAGATTTTTGTGGTAATTTTCACAGATATAATGGTAAGCATACAAATACAATTAGAATGTAATTGAAAGAGGAAGTGGAGCCATTTTCCTATAAAACTGAAAAATTTCCTCTAACATATGTGTGATAAAATAGAGGAAAATGATAATTTATAAAATTGATTATTTTGCAAAAAACTCAGATATAATGATAAGCTTACAAATACTACTAGAATTCAATTGAAAATGAAGATGAGAAATTTTCTCATAAAACAAGATTTTTATTTAACATATAAATGATAAAATTGAGGATTACATAAGTTAACTGATTAAATTGAAGATATTCTCTAGAAAAATCTCAGATACAATGATAGGCATAAAAATACAATTAGAATATAATTGAAAAGGGACATGGAGACATTTTGTATAAAACTGAAGATTTTCATCTAACATATGTATGATAAAATTGAGGATAACATAAGATAATTTTTAAATCTGAAGATAATATTGAAAGAAAACTCACAATGATGTGCATACAAATACAATTAGAATACAATTGAAAAAGGAATTCGACATATTTTCTGATAGAACTGAAGATTTTCATCTAGCATATGTATGAATAAATTGAGGATTATAAAGGATAATTGATAGAATTGAAGATTTATTTGGACAAAATTCAGATAAAATGACAGGCATAAAATTACTATTAGAATATTACTAAAGGAGATGTGGAGACATTTTCAGATAATACTGAGGATTTTCATCTAATATATGTATGATAAAATGAAGATAGCATAAGAAAATTTATAAAATTGAATATTTTTTATAAAAAAACATCAGATATATTGATAGGCATATTAATACTATTAGAATGGTAATGAAAAAGGAAATGGAGACATTTTTTGAAGTAATGAAGATTTTCATCTATGATTATGTTGAGGATAACATAAGATTATTTATAAAATTGAATATTTTTTTGAAAAAAATCAAAAACAATGATAGCCATACAAATATAATTAGAATCCAATTGAAAAAAAGAAGCGGAGACGTTTTATGATAGAATTGAAGATTTTCAACCAAAATATGCATGATAAAATTGAGGATTATTTAGGATATCTGATAAAATTGAAGATTTTTTTGGTAATAGTCACAGAAACAATGGTATGTATACAAATACAATTAGAATGTAATTGAATAACGAATTGGAGCCATTTTTCTATAAAAGTATTGATTTTCCTCTAACATATGTATGATAAATTGAGGAGAACTTAAGGTAATTTATGAAATTGATGAATTTTTTGAAAAAAACACACATGCAAGCATACAAGTACAATTAGAATACAATTTTACAAGGAAGAGGCAACATTTTCAGATAAATCTGAAGATTTTTATTTAACATCTGTATGAAAAAATTGAGAATTTCTTAGGACAATTGATAATATTTAAGATATATTCAGAAAAATACTAGGATACAATGACATGTATACAAATACAAGTGAAAAAGAATGTGGGGACATATTCTGTTAATTCTGAAGATTTGCATCTAACTTATGAATGATAAAAGGTATGATAACATAGGAAAATTGATAATATTGATGATGTTTTGATAAAATCTCAGATACAATGAAAGGCATACAAAAACAACTATAAATAAGTGAAAAAGAAAGTGGAGATTTTTTTTATAAAACTGAAGATTTTTATATAATATTTCTGTCTAAATTTTGGAAATTCATGTGAAAATGTTAAAATTTGAAGAGTTTTGTGGTAACTTTCACAGATATAATGGTAGGCATACAAATAAATAGTAATATAGTTGAAAAAGGAAGTGGAGACATTTTCTGATAAATCTGAGGAATTTTGAATATCATATATCCGATAAAATTATAGAAATTCATAGATAAACTGTAAGATTTGAAGATTTTTTTTGGTAATTTTCACAGATACAATGGGAGGCATACAAATAAATAGTAATATAGTTGAAAAAGTAAGTGAAGATAGTTTGTGATAAAGCTGATGAAATTTGCATTACATATACCTGCTAAAATTATGGAAACTCATAGGAAAACTATAACATTTGAAGATTTTTGTGGTAATTTTCACAGTTACAATGATAGGCTTACAAATACAATAAGAATTTAATTGAAAAAAGGAATAGAGACATTTTCTTATAAGAATGAAGATTTTCATCTTATATATGTATGTTAAAATTGAGGATAACATATGAAAATTATAAAATTGAAGATATTTTGGAAAACAAAACCTCAGATACAAGGATAGGCATACGAATAGAACAAGAGTATTATAAAAAAAGGAAGAGGACACATTTTTGTAAAGAACTGAAGATTTCATCTAACATGTGTATGATGAAATTGAGGATTACATGAGATAACTGATGAAATGAAGATTGATTTGGAAAAAATACTCAGATACAATGATCTGCATAAAAATACAATTAGAATATAATAGAAAAGGGAAGTGGAGATATTTTCTGATAGGAGTGAAGATTTTCATCTAAAATATGCATGAAAAAATTGAGGATTATATAGGATAACTGAGAAAATTTGGTTTTTTTTAAAAAACTCAGATACAATCATAGGCATCGAAATATAATTAGAATATAATTGAAAATGGAAGTGCAGTTATTTTCTGGTAGAACTGAAAATTTAATCTATCATATGTATCATAAAATTGAGCATTATATATGATAACTGATAAAATTGAAGATTGTTTTGGAAAAAACTCAGATACAATGATAGGCATTCAAATAGAATTATCACATATTTGAAAATGAAGTGGAGACATTTTCTGAGAAAACTGAAGTTTTCATATAACATAATACTGATAAAGAAAGGGAAATTCAGAGGAAAATTTAAAAATTGTAAATTTTTGTGGTACTTTTCACAGATACAATGGTAGGCATAGAAATATATTTAGAATGCAATCTAAAAATGAAGTGGAGATATTTTTATTTAAAATTAAACATTTTACTCTAAAATATCTATTATAAAATTGAGGATAACTTAAGATAATATATAAAATAGAAGACTTTTTTGACAAAAACTCAGATACAATGATAGGCATACAATTACATTTAGAATATAATTGAAGGAAGAAGTAGAGACATTTTCATGTACAACTGAAGATTTGCATATAACATACCTATGATAAAATGAGGATATCATAATGAAATTTATAAAATAAAAGATATTTGGAAAAACTCTCAGATATAACGATAGGGATAATAATACAATTAGAATACAACTGAAATAAAAGTGGAGACATTTTCTGATAAAACTGAAGAATTTAATCTATCATATGTAAGATAAAATTAAGGATTACTAGCATAATGCATAAAATTGAAGATTTATTTAGACAAAACAGATACAAGAATAAGCATAAAATACATTTAGAATATAACTAAAAGAGACGTGGAGACATTATCATATAAAACAGAAGATTTTCATCTAAAATATGTATGATAAAATGAGGACAACATAACATAATTTAAAAAATTGAATATTTAAAAAAATGAGATACAATGATAGGCATTAAATATAGTTATCAGATAATTGAAAATGGAAGTGGAGATATTTTCTGGTAGAACTGAAGATTTTAATCTAACATATGTATCATAAAATTGAGGATAACATATGATAACTG
This sequence comes from Apodemus agrarius, assembly GCA_964023405.1. Taxonomy (NCBI): domain Eukaryota; kingdom Metazoa; phylum Chordata; class Mammalia; order Rodentia; family Muridae; genus Apodemus; species Apodemus agrarius. The sequence goes on from OZ030024.1 coordinate 36,310,574, forward strand.
ATAATATTGAAGATTTTGTATGGAAAAAACTCAGATACAATGATAAGCATACAAATAGAATTATCACATATTTGAAAATGAAGTGGAGACATTTTCTAACAAAATGAAAGATTTCCTATAACATAATACTGATAAAGGAAGTGAAATTCAGAGGAGAAATTTAAAAATTAAAAATTTGTATGGTAATTTCAACAAATACAATGTTTGGAATACAAATACAATAATAATGTAATTGAAAAAATTAAGTGGGGATATTTTTATTTAAAACTGAAGAATTTCATTAAATATATGTATTATAAAATTGAGGATTACATAGGATAACTGATTAATTTGAAGACATTCTCTAGAAAAATCTCAGATACAATGATAGGTATACAAATAAAATTAGAATATAATTGAAAAAGGAAGTGGAGACATTTTTTGAAGAAAACTGAAGATTTTCAACTAACATGTATGATAAAATTGATAACATGATAATTTTTAAATTTGAAGGTATTTTTGAAAAAGAAAACTCAGATACAATGATAGGCATATGATTACAACTAAAATATAATTGAAAAAGGAACTGGAACATTTTGTGATAGAACTGAAGATTTTCATCTAACATATGTATGATAAAATTAGGATCACATAGGATAACAGATAAAATTGAAAAATTTCTTTGAAAAATCTGAGATACAGTGATAGGCATACAAATAAAATTATCACATAATTGAAAAAGGAAGGGGAGACATTTTCTGATAAAACTGAAGATTTCATATAACATATTTCATATAAAATAAGGGAAATTCATAGGAAAAATTTAAAAATTGAATATTTTTGTGGTAATTTTCACAGTTACAATGGTAGGCATACAAATAAATAATAATATTGTAGAAAAAGTAAGTGGATATATTTTCTGATAAAACTGAAGATTTCATATAACATGTTTTGTATAAAATAATGAAAATTCATAGGAAAAATTTAATAATTGAAGATTTTTATGTGATTTTTACAGATAAAATGATAAACATACAAATACAATTAGAATGTAATGGCAAAAAGAAGTGGAGATATTTTCCTATAAAACTGAAGATTTTCCTCTAATATAAGCATAATAAAACAGAGGATAACTTAAGGTAATTTATGAAATTGAAGATTTTTTTTGAAAATCTCAGATACAATGAAAAACATGCAAATACAATTTGAATATAATTGAAAAATGAAGAGGAGACATATTCTGACAAAACTGAAGATTTTTATCTAACATATGTGTGATAAAATTGAGAATTACATAGGATAATTGATAAAATTGAAGATTAACTCAGAAAAATTCTCTGATAAAATGATAGGCTTACTAATACAATTGCAATGCAATTGAAAAAGGATGTGGAGATATATTCTGTTAACGCTGAAGCTTTACATCTAACTTATGTATGATAAAATTTATAATAACATGAAAATTGATAAAATTGAAGATTTTTGTGATAAAATCTCAGATACAGTGAAAGGTATACAAATACAACTAAAATAAGTTAACAAGAATGTGGAGATATTTTCTGATAAAACTTAAAATTTTTGTATAACATTTTGATTAAATTATGGAAATTTATGTGAAAATTTTAACATTTGAAGATTTGTGTGGTAATTTTTACAGATACAATGGTAGGCATGCAAATAATTAATAATGTAGTTGACAAAGGAATTGGAGATATTTTCTGACAAATCTGAGGAATTTTCCATAAGAAATATCTGATAAAATGAAAGAAATTCATAGGAAAATTGTAAAATTTGGAGATTTTTGTGGTAATGTTCACAGATACAATGATAGCCTTACGAACACAATTAGAATATAATTGACAAAAGGAATAGACACATTTTCTGATCAAACTGAAGGTTTTCATCTAACCTGTATGATAAAATTGAGGATTACATGAGATAATTGATAAAATTGAAGATTTATGTGGAAAAATACACAAATTCAATGATCTGCATACAAATTCAATGAGAATATAATTGAAAAGGGAAGTGGAGATAATTTCTGATAGAACTGAAAATTTTCATCTAAAATATGGAAAATTCAATTGAGGATTACATAGCATAACTGATAAAATTTTAGATTTTTTTGAAAAAAAAAGATATAAAGATAGGCATCCAAATATAGAATATAATTGAAAAGGGAAGTGGAGATATTTTCTGGTTGAACTGAAGATTTTAATCTAACATATATCTCAACAAAATTGAGGATTACATATTATAACTGATAAAATTGAAGATATTTTTTGAAAAAAATATAAGATGCAATGATAGGCATACAAAATATTTAGAAAACTCAGAATACAATGATAGGCATACAAATACATTTAGAATATAATTGAAGGAAGAAGTGGAGACCTTTTATATAAAACTGATGTTTTCATATAACATATGAAATAACATATGTATGATAAAATGAGGATATTGTAAGGTAATTTATAAAATTAATGATATTTTTGAAAAAACACTCAGATACAATGATATGCATAGAAACACAATTAGAATACAACTGGAAAACAAAGTGTAGACATTTTCTGATAAAACTGAAGATGACTAGGGTAATTTACAAAATTGAAGATATATTTTGACAAAACTCAGATACAATGGACGATAACATAAGAACATTGATAAAATAGCCATTTTTTGATAAAAATCTCAGATATAATGAAAGGCATACAAATACAAGTATAAATATGTAAAAAAGAGGGTGGAGACATTTTCTGATAAAAGTGAAGTTTATTGTATATCATTTCTGATTAAATTATGGAAATTCATGTGAAAAATTTGAAATTTAAAGAATTTTGTGGTAATTTTCACTGATAGGTGAATGGTAGGCATACAAAGAAATAATACTATAGTTGAAAACAGAAGTGGAGATATTTTCTGATAAATCTGAGGAATTGCATAACATATATCTGATAAAATGAATTGAATTCATAGGAAAACTGTAAAATTTGAAGATTTTTGTGGTAATTTTCACATATACAGTGATAGGCTTACATATACAATTAGAATAAAATTGAAAAAATAAAGACATTTTCTGATAAAAACTGACGATTTTCATCTAGCATATGCATGTTAAAATTGAGTATAACATAAGATAATTTATAAAATAAAAGATATTTAAGAAAACAAAAACTCAGATACAAGGATAGGCATACAAATAAATTAGAATATAAATGAAAAGGGAAATGGAGTTATTTTCATAGAACTGAAGATTTTCATCTAAAATAGGCATGATAAAATTGAGGATTACATAGGGTAACTGACAAAATTAAAGATTTTTTTGAAAAAACTCAGATACTATGATAGGCATTCAAATATAATTAGAATATAATTGCAAAAGGAAGTGTAGATACTTTCTGGTGAACTGAAGATTTTAATCTAACATATTTATGATAAAATTGAGGATTACATATGATAACTTATAAAGTTGAAGATTTTTTTGGAAAAAGCTCAGATACATTTATAGACATACAAATAGAAATATCTCATAATTGAAAGTGAATTGGAGACATTGTCTTACAAAACTGATGATTTCCTATAACATATTTCTGATAAAGTAAGGGAAATTCGTAGGAAAAATTTAAAAATTGAACATTTTTGTGGTAATTTTCACAGATACTATGGTAAGAATACAAATGCCTTTAGAATGTAATTGAGAAAGGAAATGGAGCCATTTTCTATGAAACTGAAGATCTTCCTCTAACATGTGTGATAAAAATTGAGGAAAACTTAGGATAATTTATAAAATTGATGATTTTTTTTGCAGAAAACTCAGATAAAGGATAATCATACAAATAAAATTAGAATAAAATTGAAAAGGGAAGAGGATACATTTTTCTGATAAATCTGAAGATTTTTATCTAACATATATAAGATAAAATTGAAAATTACGTAGGATAATTGATAAAATTGAAAATTAATTCAGAGAAAACACGGATATATTGATAGGCACAAAATTAAAATTTGAATACAATTGAAAAATGAAGACTAGACATTTTCTGATAAAACTGAAGATTTTTATCTAACATATGTCTGAAAAATTATGAATTACATCTAATTTATGGATAATAAAATGGATAACATGGGAAAATTGATAAAATTGTAGAATTTTGTGATAAAATCTCAGATTCAATGAAAAATAATACAAATATAATTATCAATAAGTAAAAAATAAGTGAAGACATTTTCTGGTAAAACTGAATATTTTCATCTAACATATGTATGTTAAAATCTGCATACAAATACAATTAGAAGACAACTGAAAAGGGAATTGGATATATTTTCTGATAGAACTGTAGATTTTCATCTAAAATATTCATGATAAAATTGAGGATTACATAGGATAACTGATAAAATTTTAGATGTTTTTGAAACAAAAATCAGATACAATGATAGGCATCCAAATAGAATTATCACATAATTGAAAAGGGAAGTGGAGATATCTTCTGGTAGAACTGAAGATTTTTATCTAACATATGTATCATAAAATTAAGGATTACATATGATAACTGATAAAATTGTAGATTTTTTTTGGAAAAAAACTAAGATACAATGATAGGCATACAAATAGAATTATCACATATTTCAAAATTAAGTGGAGACATTTTCTGAAGTAACTGAAGATGTCATATAACATATTACTGAAAAAGTAAGGGAAATTCAGAGGAAACATTTTAAAATTGAATATTTTTGTGGTAATGTTCACAGATAAAATGGTAGACATACAAGTAAAATTAGAATGTAGTAGGAAAATGAAGTGGAGCCATTTTTATTTAAAATTGAAGATTTTCCTCTAAAATATCTATAATAAAATTGAGAATAACTTAAGATAATTTATAAAATTTAAGATTCTTTTGAAAAAAACTCAGATAAAATGATAGGCATACAAATACATTTAGAATATAATTGAAGGAGGGAGTAGAGACATTTTCATATAAAACTGAAGATTTTCATATAATATATGTATGAGAAAATGAGGATAGCATAAGGTAATTTATAAAATTAAAGATATTTTGGAAAAACACTCAGATACAATGACAGGCATAGAATTACAAATAGAATAAAACTGAAAAACAAAGTGGAGACATTTTCATATAAAACTGAAGATTTCCATCTAACATACGTATGATAAAATAAATGATTACTAGGGTAATTGATAAAATTGAAGATTTATTTGGAGAAAACTCAGATGCAATGATAAGATTACAAAGACTATTAGAATACAATGGAAAAAGGAAAATGAGACATTTTCTGATAAAACTGAAGATTTTCATTTAACATATGTATGATACAATTGAGGATTACATAGCATAACTGATTAAATTGAAGATTTTCTGAGAAAATTCTCAGATATAAGAATACGCATACAATATAATAAGAATATAATTGAAAAAGTAGATGGAGACATTTTTGTATAAAACCTAAGGTTTTCACCTAACATATGTATGATAAAATGGATAGCATTGGAAAATTGATAAAATTGAAGGTTCTTTTGGTAAAATCTCAGATATACTTAAAGGCAACTAATAAAGTTAGAATATAAGTGAAAAGGAAAGTGGAGATCTTTTCTGATGAAGCTGAAGATTTTTGTATAACATTTCTAATAAAATTATGGAAATTCATGTGAAAAGTTTAAAATTTGAAGATTTTTGTGGAAATTTGAACAGACAGAATGGGAGGTATATAAATAAATGATAATATGGTCGTGAAAGGAAGTGGAGATATTTTCTGATAAATCTGAAGAATTTTGCCTATCATATATCTGATAAAATTATAGAAATTCATGGGAAAACTGTAAAATTTGAAGTTTTTTGGTAATTTTCACAGATAAAATGATAGGCTTACAAACACAATTAGAATGTAAATAGAAAAGGAATAGAGATATTTTCTGATAAAACTGATGATTTTGTATAACATAATACAGATAAAGTAAGGGAAATTCATAGGGAAAATTTAAAAATTGAAGATTTTTGATGTAAATTTCACAGATATAATGATAAGCATACAAATACAGTTAGAATGTATTTGGAAAAGGAAGTGGAGCCATTTTCCTATAAAACTGAAGAAAATCCTCTAATATATGTAAGTTAAAATTGAAGCTAGCATAATTTATAAAATTGAAGTTTTTTTTTTTTGCTAAAAAACACAGATGCAATCATAAGCATCCAAATACAATTAGAATACAATTGAAACGGAAGTGGAGACATTTTCTGATAAAATTGAAGATTTTCATCCAACATATGTATGAAAAAATTGAGAATTGCATAGGACAATTGATAAAATTGAAGATTTATTCAGAAAAATACTCGGAGACAATGATAGGCATAAAAATACAATTAGAATACTATTGAAAAAGCAAAAGGAGACTTCTGTTAATTTTAAAGATTTACATCTAACTTATGAATAAAAATGGATGATGACATATGAAAATTGATAATATTGAATATTTTTTGATAAAATCTCAGATTCAATGAAAGGCATGCAAATAAAATAAGATTATAAGTGAAAAATTACATGGAGAAATTTTCTCATAAAACTAAATATTTTTGAATAATATTTGATAATATTTCTGAAACAATTATGATAATTTATGAGAAAATGTTAAAATTTGAAGATTTTTGTGGTAATTTTCAAAGATACAGTGTTAGATATATGAAAAAATAATAATATAGTTAAGAAGGAAGTGGAGATATTTTCTAATAAATCTGAAGAATATTTCATAATATGTATCAGATAAAATTATGTAAATTCATAAGAAAACTATAAAATTTGTAGATTATTATGGTAATTTTCACAGATACAATGATATGATTACAAACACATTTAGGATGTAATTCAGAAAAGGAATACAGACATTTTATGATAAAAGTGAAGAACTGATGATTTTCATTCAATATGTGTAAAATAAAATTGAGGATTACATAAGATAACTGATGAAATTGAAGATTTTCTTAGAAAAATCTCACATACAATAATAAGCATAAAAATACAATTAAAATAGACATGAAAAAGGATGTAGAGATATTTTTGTATAAACTGAAGATTTTTGTATAACATGAATAAAATTGAGGATAACAAGATAATTTTTAAAACTGAAGATTTCTTTGAAAAACAACCTCAGATACAATGATAACATTTCTGATTAAATTTTGGAAATTCATGTGAAAATGTTAAAATTTGAAGATTTTAGTGCTAATTTTCACAGATATAACGGTACACATACAAAGAAAATAATAATATAGTTGAAAAAGGAAGTGGAGATATTTTTCTGATAAATCTGAAGAAGTTTCCACAACATATATCTGATAAAATGATTGAAATACATAGGAAAATTGTAAATTTTGAAAAATTTTGTGGTAATTTTCACAGATACAATTATAGGCTTACAAATACAATTAGAATGCAATTGAAAAAAGAAATAGAGACATTTTCTGATAAAAGTGAATATTTTCTACTGGCAAATATATGTTAAAATTGAGGATAACATAAGATAATTTATAAAATTGAAGATATTTTGGAAAACAAAAACTCTGATACAAGGATAGGCATGCAAATACAACTAGAGTATTATTGAAAAAGGAAGAGGACACATTTGCATAAAAAACTGAAGATTTTCATCTAACCTATGTATGAAAATATTGAGGATTACAAAAGGTAATTGATAAAGTTGAAGCTTTATTTGGAAAAAAACGCGGATACAATGGTAGGCATAAAAATACAATTAGAATATAAATGAAAAGGGAAGTGGAGATATTTTCTGATAGAAACAAAGATTTTAATCAAAAATATGCATGATAAAATTGAGGCTTACATAGGGTAATTTATTAAAATGAATATTTATTCAGACCAAACTCGGATACAATGATAGGCATACAAATACAATTAGAATACAATTTAAAAAAGGAAGTGAAGACATATTCTGTTAATTCTAAAGATTTACATCTAACATATGTGATAAAATTTATAAACATAGGAAATTGATAAAATTGAAGATATGTTTGATAAAATCTCAGATTCAATGAAAGGCATACAAATACAATAAAATTATAAGCGAAAAAGAAAGTGGAGATGTTGATAAAACTGAACATTTTTGTATAGCATTCCTGATTAAATTAAGGAAATTTATGAGAAAATGTTGAAATGTGAAGATTTTTGTGGTAATTTTCACAGATACAATGCTAGGTATACAAGTAAATAATAATATAGCTCAAAAGGAAGTGGAGATATTTTCTAAAAACTTGAAGAATTTTGCATAACATATATCTGATAAAATATTTGAAATTCATAAGAAAATTGTAAAATTTGTAGATTTGTGTTATAAATTTCACAGACGCAATGATAGGCAGGCAAACACAGTTAGAATGTAACTGAGAAAAGGAATAGAGATACTTTCTGATAAAACTGAGGATTTTCATCTAACAAATATATGTTAAAATTGAGGATAACATAAGATAATTTTTAAAATTGAAGATATTTTGGAAAACAAAAACTCAGATACAAGAATAGGCATACAAATACAACTATAGTATTATTGAAAAAGGAAGAGGACACATTATTTTAAAGAACTGAAGACTTTCATCTAACATATGTCTGATAAAATTGAGGATTACATAAGATAACTTATAAAATTGAAGTTTTATGTGGAAAATCCTCAGATATAAGGATCTGGATACAAATACATTTAGAATATAATTGAAAAGAGAAGTGGAGATATTTTCTGATAGAACTGAAGATTTTCATCTAAAATATGCATGATAAAATTGAGGATTACATAAAATAACTGATAATATTTTAGATATTTTTGAACAAACTCAGATACAATGATAGGCATCCAAATGTAGTTAGAATATAATTGAAAAGAGAAAGTGGAGACATTTTCTGATAGAACTGAAGATTTTAATCTAACATATGTATCATGAAATTGAGGATTACTTATTATAACTGATAAAATTGAAGTTTTTTTTTAGAAAATCTCAAATACAATGAGAGGCATACAAATAGAATTATCACATAATGGGAAATGAAGTGGAGATATTGTATGACAAAACTGAAGTTTTTGTGTAAGATATTAATGATAAAGTAAGGGATATTCATAAGAAAAATTTAAAAATTGAATTTTTTCATGACTATTTTTACCAATACAATGATAGGCATACAAATAATATTAGAATGTAATTGAAAAATTAAGTGGAGACATATCAGTTTGATATTGAAATTTTTCCTCTGATGTATCTATGATGAATTTGAGAATAATTTAAGATAATTTATAAAATTGAAGCTTTTTTTAAAAAGATCTCAGATACAATGATAGGCATACAAATTCATTTACAATATAATTGAAGGAGGAAGTGGAGACATTTTCATATACAACTTTAATTTTCATATAACATACATATGATAAATTGAGGATGACATAAGTTAATTTATAAAATTAAAGATTATTTGCAACAAAATGCTCTGATACAATGATAGGCATCGAAGTATAATTAGAATTCAATTGAAAGGCGAATTGGAGACATTTTCTGATAAAAATAAAGATTTTCTTCTAACATGTATGGTAAAATAGAGGATTAATAGGGTAATTGATAAAATTGAAGATTTATTTGGACAAAACTCTGATACAATGATAGTTATAAAATACAATTAGAATATAACTAAATCAGATGTGGAGACATTTTCATATAAAACTGAAGGTTTTCATCTAATATATGTATAATAAAAATTTGGGTAACCTAAGATAATATAGAAAATTGAATATTTTTTAAAAGACACAGAAACAATGATAGTCATATAAATACAGTTAAAATGTAATTGAAAGAGGGAGTAGAGACATTTCAAAAAGAACTGAAGATTTTCATCTAACATATATATGATGAAATTGAGGATAACATAAGATGATATATAAAATTGAAGATTTTTTTTGAAGAAAACTCAAATACAATGATAGCCATACAAATATAATTAAAATTCAATTGAAAAAGGAAGTGGAGATATTTTATGATAGAACTGAATATTTTCATCAAAAATATGTATGATAATGTTGAGGAATACATATGATATCTGATAAAACTGAACGTTTTTTTTTTTTTATAAATCTGAGATACCATGATAGGCATACAAATGCAATTAGAATACTATTGAAAAAGGAACTGGACACATTTTCTGGTAGATCTGAAAATTTTCATCTAACATAAAACTGAGGATTACAGAGGATAACTGATAATATTGAAGATATTGTTGGAAAAATCTCAGATACAATGATAGGCATACAAATACAATTAGAATAGATATGAAAAAGGATGTGGAGACATTTTTCTACAAAACGGAAGCTTTTCATCTAACATGCATATGATAAAATTGAGGATAACATAAGATAATTATTGAAACTGAAAATACTTTGGAAAAAACTCAGATTCAGTGATAGGCAAAGATATACAATTAGAATACATTTAAAAATTAATGACATATTTTCAGATAAAACTGAAGATTTTCATCAAACATATGAATGATAAAACGGAGAATTACATAGGATAACTTGTAAAATTGTAATTTTCTTGGAAAAATCTCCAACAATGATAGGCATACAAATACAATCATCAAATAATTACAAACGGAAGAGGAGACATTTTATGATGAAACTGAAGATTTTGTATGACATATTTCGTATAAAATAAGGGTAATTCATAGGAATATTTGAAAATTAAAGATTTTTTTGGTAATTTTGACAGATACAATAGTAAGCATACAAATACAATTAGAATGTAATTGAAAAAGTAACTGGAGCCAATTTCCTATAAAACTGAATGTTTTCCTCTAACATATGTGTGATATAATTGAGGAAAACTTAGTATAATTTATAAAATTGATTTTTTTGCAAAAAAACCCTCAGATACAATGATAAGATTACAAGTACTTTGAGAATTCAATTGAAAAAGGAAGATAAGACATTTTCTCATAAAATGAAAATATTCATTAAACATATGTATGATAAATTTGAGGATTACAAAGGTTAACTGATAAAATAGAAGATTTTCTTTGAAAAAAATTCAGAAACTATGATAGGCATACAAATACTATTAGAATATAATTGAGAAATGAGGTAGTGGCATTTTTGTATAAAAATGAGGATTTTCATCTAACATATGTATGATAAAATTGAGGATAACATAAGATAATTTTTAAATCTGAAGATATTTTTGAAAAACTAAACTCAGATACAATGATAGGCATGCAAATACAATTAGAATACAATTAAAAAGGACATGGAGCCATATTCTTATTATTCTGAACCTTTACATATAACTTATGGATGATGAAATGGAAACATTGGAAATGGATAAAATTGAAGATTTTTGTGATAAAAACTCAGATACAATGAAAGACGTACATGTACAACAATAAATAAGTGGAAAAAATAAGTGGAAAAGAAAGTGGAGACATTTTCTGATAAAACTGAAGACTTTTGTACATTTCTGGTTTAATTATAGAAATTCATGTGACAATGTTAAAATTGGAAGATTTTTGTGGTAATTTTCACAGATACAATGGTAGGCATACAAATAAATAATATAGTTGAAAAAGGAAGTGGAGATATTTTCTGCTAAATGTGAGGAAATTTGCATAACATATATCTGATAAAATTATGGAAATTCATAGGAAAACTGTAAAATTTGAAGATTTTTGTGGTAATTTTCACAGATACAATGGTAGGCATACAAATAAATAATAATATAGTTGAAAAAGCAAGTGGAGATACTTTCTGATAAATGTGAAGAATTTTGCATAATAAATATCTGATAAAATATCTAAATTCATAACAAAACTGTAACATTTGAAGATTTTTGTGGTAATTTTCACTGATACAATGACCGGCTTACAAACACAATTAGAATGTAATTGAAAAAAGATATAGAGGCATTTTCTGATAAAATACATGATTTTCCTCTAACATATGTATGTTAAAATGTAGGATACCATAAGATAATTTATAAAATTTAAGATATTTTGGAACACAAAAACTCAGATAGAAGGATAGGCATACAAATACAACTAGAGTATTATTGAAAAAGGAAAAGAACACATTTTTTAAAGAACTGAAGATTTTCATCTAACATATGAATGATAGAATTGAGCACTACATAATTGATAAAATTGAAGATTTATTTGGAAAAATACTCAGATTCAATGATCTACATAAAAATACAATTAGCATATCATTGAAAAGGGAAGTGGAGATATTTTCTGATAGAACTGAAGATTTTCATCTAAAATATGCATGATAAAATTGAGGATTACATAGGATAAATAATAAAATTTAATTTTTTGAAAAAAAAAAGAGATATAATGATAGGCATCCAAATATAATTAGAATATAATTGAAAAGGGAAGTGGAGATATTTTCTTGTAGAACTGAAGGTTTTAATGTAATATATGTATCAAAAAATTGAGGATCACATATGATAACTGATACAAATATAATTATCACATATCTGAAAATGAAGTGGAGATACTTTCTGACAAAACTGAAGGTTTTGTATAACATATTATTAAATAAGGTAAATTCTTAGGAAAATTTAAAAATCAAAAATTTTTATCGTAATTTCAACAGATACAAAGGTAGGCATAGAAATACAATTAGAATGTAGTGGAAAAATGAAGTGGAGACATTTTTATTTTATTTTTTTAATTTTATTCTTTTCTATATTCTTTGTTTACATTCCAAAGGCTTTCCCCTTTCCCAGTTCCCCCCTCACCATGTGTCCCATAAGTCCTCTTCCCCCTGCCCATTCCTCAACCACCACCTCCCCCCACATACTTTCTCTGTTCTGGTACTCTCCTACAAAATTGGAACAAGTCTTTTTGGGATCAGTGTCCTCTTCTTCATTCTTCTTGGGAATCTTTTGATTTGCTAATTGTGGCTTGAGAATTCAGAGATTCTGCACTCATTAATATCCACTAATCAGCCAGGCAGTGGTGGTGCACGCCTTTAACCCCAGCACTTGGGAGGCAGAGGCAGGCAGATGTCTGAGTTCAAGGCCAACCTGGTCTACAGATTGAGTTCCATGACAGCCAGGGCTATACAGAGAAACCCTGTTTCGAAAATCCAAAAAAAAAAATCCGCTTAACAGTGATTGCAATTCATGTGTATTCTTTTGTGATTGTGTTAACTCACTTAGGATAAGTGATCTAACCATTTGCCTTCACATTGCATGAATTCATTATTTTTAATTGCTGAGTAGTATTCCATTGCATAAATATACCACATTTTCTGTATCCATTCCTACTCTGAGGTACATCTTGTCTCCTTCCAGCTTCTGGCTATTATAAATAAGGCTTCTATGAACAATGTGGAGAATGTGTCTTTATTGCATGCAGCAAAATCCTCTGGATATATGTCCAGGAGTGGTATGACAGGGTCCTGTGAAAGTGTCATGCCCAATTTTCTGAGCAACCACCAGAATGATTTCCAGAGCAGTTGTAACATCTTGCAAACCCACCAACAGTGCAGGAGTGTTCCTCTTTCTCCACATCCTTGCCAGCACCTGTCGTCTATTGAGTTTTTAATCTTAACCATTCTGACTGGCGTGAGGTGGAATCTCAGCATTGTTTTGATTTGCAATTCCCCGATGACTAATGATTTTGAACATCCTCTTAAGGTGCTTCTCAACCATCTGAATTTCTTCTGATGAAAATTTTTTGTTTAGCCCTGTACCCCATTTTTAAATATGGTTATTTTTTTCTTTGGGGTCTAACTTCTTGAGTTCTTTGTATGTATTGGATATTAGCCCTCTGTCGGATGTGGTGTTAGTGAAAATCTTTTCCCAACTTATTGATTGCCATTTTGTCCTTCTGTCAGTGTCCTTTGCCTTAATGAAACCTTGTAATTTTATGAGGTCCCATTTGTTAATTCTTGATCTTAGAGCATAAGCTATTGGTAGTCTGCTCAGGAACTTACCCCCAGTGTCCATGTCCTCCAGGGTCTTCCCCAGTTTATTTTCTACTAGTTTCAGTGTGTCTGGCTTTATGTGAAGGTCCTTGATCCACATGGAGTTGATCTTAGTACAAGGTGATAAGTCTGGGTCAATTTGCATTCATCTACATGTTGACCTCCAGTTGAACCAGCACAATTTGTTGAAAAGGCTTTCTTTTTTCCACTGGATACTTGTAGCTTTTTTTTTCATCAAAGATCAAGTGACCATAACTCTGTGTGTTCATTTCTGGGTCTTCAGTTCTATTCCATTGATGTACTTGGCTGTTGCTGTACAAATACCATGCAGTTTTTAACACAGTTGCTCTGTAGATCTGCTTGAGGACAGGGATATTGATTCCCCCGGAAGTCCTTTTATTGTTGAAAATAGTTTTAGCTATCCTGGGTTTTTTGTTAATTCAGATGAATTTAAAAATTGCACTTTCTAGATCTATGAAGAATTGAATTGGGAATTTGATGAGGATTGCATTGAATCTGTAGATTGCTTTTGGCAAGATGGCCATTTTTACTATATTGATCCTGCCAATCTAAGCAAGAAATATTTTTCCATCTTCTGAGGTCTTCTTTGATATTTTTCTTCAAAGACTTGAAGTTCCTGTCATACAGATCTTTCACTTGTTTGGTTAGAGACACGACAAGTTACATGTTGGATTAAAAACTTCAGTTCTATCAGAAAATAACTCCACTTTCCTTTTCAATTATATTCAAACCATATTATGATACCTATTATTGTATCTGAAGGATTTTTTCAAAAAAATCTACAATTTTATCAGTTATTCTATGTAATCCTCAATTTTATCACGCATATTTCAGAAGAAAATAATCAGATCTATCAGAAAATATCTCAATTTCCCTTTTCAATTATATACTTTTTTAATTTTTTATTGGATATATTCTATATGTACATTTCATTTCCCTTTTCCTGCCCCCCAAATGTCCCACATGCCCTTTTCCCTCCCCGTGTTCCCCCATCCACCCATTCCCACTTCCCTGTTCCAGTATTCCCCTACACTGATGCTTTGAGCCTATCCAGAACTAGGGTAAACTCCTTCCTTCTTGTCGGACATCATTTGGTATGTGGATTTTGTCTTTGGTGTTCCATGATTCTAGGCTAATATCCACTTATCAGTGAGTGCATACCATGGGTTTTCTTTTGAGGCTGGGTTACCTGACTTAGAATGATGTTCTCCAGCTCCAACCATTTCTCTAAGAATTTCATGAATTCATTGTTTCTAATGGCTGAATAGTACTCCATTGTGTATATATACCAAACTTTTTGTATCCATTCTTCCACTGAGGGACATCTGGGTTCTTTCCATCTTCTGGATATTATAAATAAGTAGCTATGAACATAGTAGAGCATGTATTCTTATTGCATGCTGGGGAATCTTCTGGGTATATGCCCAGTAGTGGTATGGATGAGTCCTCCAGAAGTACCTTGTCCACTTTTCTGAAGAACCTCCAGAATGATTTCCAGAGTGGTAAGATTGATTACCAGCTTGCAGTCCCACCGGCAGTGGAAGAGTGTTCCTCTTTCTCCACATCATCGCCAACACCTGCTGTTTCCTGAGTTTTTAATCTTAGCCATTTTGACTAGTGTGAGGTGAAATCTCAGGGTTGTTTTGATTTGCATTTCTCTAATGACTAATGATGTTGCACATTTTTAAAGGTGCCAGCCATCCAAATTTCTTCAGATGAAAAGTCTTTGTTTAGCTCTGGACCACATTTTTTGATAGGGTTATTTGGTTTTCTGGGGTCTAAGTACTTGAGTTCTTTGTATACATTCAGTATTAGCCCTCTGTCAGATGTAGGATTGGTGAAGATCTTTTCCCAATTTGTTGGTTGTAGATTTGTCCTTTTGACACTGTCTTTTGCCTTGCAGAAACTTAGTAATGTTCAAGGCCCATACCTAAACATAGTAAAAGCAATTTAAAGCAGACCAGTAGCCAATATCAAAGTAAATGGAGAGAAACTTTAAGCAATCCCACTAAAATCAGGGACAAGACAAGGCTGCCCCTTCACCATATCTTTTCAAAATAGTACTTGAGGTACAAGCTAGAGCAATTCGATAAACATATTGAAGTCAAAGGGATACAAATTGGAAAGGAAGAAATCAAACTATCACTATTCGCAAATGATATGATAGTATATTTAAGTAACCCAAAAAACTCCACCAGAGATCTCCTACAGTTGATAAACAACTTCAGCAAAGTGACTGGTTATAAAATCAACTCAAGCAAATTAGTAGCCTTCCTATACTCAAAGGATAAGCAGGCTAAGAAAGAAATTAGGGCAATGACACCCTTCGCAATATCCATACACAATATAAAGTATCTTGGTGTGACGCTAACCAAACAAGTGAAATATTTGTATGACGAAAACTTCAGGTTTCTGAAGAAGGAAATGGAAGAAGATCTCAGAAAATGGAAAAATCTTCCATGCTTGTGGCTTGGCAGGATTAATATAGTTAAAATGGCAATCTTGCCAAAAGCAATATACAGATCCTTCTCCTTGTACTAAGCTCAACTCCAAGTGAATCAACGACCTCCACATTAAACCAGACACACTAAAATTAATAGAAAAGAAATTGGGGAAGGCCCATGAGGACATTGGCTCAGGTAGAAAGTTCCTGAACAGAACACCAATAACTTTCAATTATATTCTAATTGTATTTATATGCAGATATTTGTATCTGAGTATTTTTTCTGGATAAATGTTCAATTTTATCAATTATCTTATGCAATTCTCAATTTTACCATACATATGTTAGATGAAAACCTTCAGTTCTTTACAAAACTTGTCCTCTTCCTTTTTCAATAATGCTCTAGTTGTATTTGTATGCCTATCCTTGTATCTAAGTTTTTGTTTTCCAAAATGTCTTCAATTTTATAAATTATCTTCTGTTATCCTCAATTTTAA